>OZ004716.1:19788166-22188166 GCA_963924515.1 Vespertilio murinus
GGCTCTGCTTGGAGCAAAGTTCCAGCCCCTTGTAAAGAACTTTCCTGCAGAGAACTCTGCAAAATTGGAACCACAGGATCTCTTCCCTTGGTCTGACACCCTTAGGACCAGATGTGTTTCAGAGGTTTTCACAAATTTGGAAGGCGATAGGCTGCATATTCTGTGCATTACACAGTTGGACAAACATATATAGCCCAGGGCCCGGCCTGAGGGCTCTTTTGGTAATTCAAGTTTAATTGGTACACAGCTACCCCCTTTTGTTCACGTGTTATCTATGGTTACTTTCAGCTACAGTGTCAGAGCTGAGTATGCAAGACACCGTCGAATGCCCACAAATCCTGAAATATTTACTATCTGGCTCTCTCTAGCAAGTTTGCTAAACCTTGTGTGATGTAACACCCTGGGGCCAGCACCTTGTGATTAAACACATGAATATGTCTGTGTCAGAATGAATGGATCCTCACACTGAGTGAGATAAATAACTCTACGTAGCTTTGGCCTCCAAATGGTTTTTGGAAGAACGTTCCACGTTCAGAGCTTTGGCAGCTTCATAAGGTCCTATTTTTGCTCTGACACTGTGAGTGGATGCACAAGGCAGCAGGATGGTTGCTTAGGTGTTATTGGTAAAGTCACACTTATCATACCTTCAACCTTTTGCTTTAAATACAGATTGCTGCCTTCAGGCTGGGGCCCTGGGGCTTCCCTTGTACCCTGGCTGGGGTGGAGCTGGCAGCATATGCCTCCCTATTTTTTTAATATATTATTTTATTTTTGCAGATGTAGTCCCTTACTCAATTGGGCCACTACACAGATAGACAGAAAGTACAGGATTCCTCCCCGCCCCCAATATCCTAGTGCAAACCAAAAGAACAACATCAGATCATTCAAGGCCTGTCAGTGGATTCGGTAACCACCCTGTGCACATTGTGTGTCCTGCGTGGCTGGCTTCCACATCGTTCCTGAAGCTGACCTGTCACTGTCAATCTCTTGAATTCAGAGAAGCATGTGAGGCTTTGTGCCAGATGGAACAGAGGTGGATGGCACATGAAGCCCCCTCCCCACGTGCAATTCCAGGGACACCTCGATGCTAAGGCTGGATGAGGCAGGGTTGGGGTATTCACAGCAGATTCTACTATGAAGTATTTCATGAACACCCCAGAAATATTTGCATAGATGTCTTTTAATTGCATTCTTAGCTTTTTTCTTTTTCATAGCTCTTGGTGATGTTCACTTTAATCAGCATGCTTACTAATCCCTTGCTCTGGGCTGGGTGTTGTGCACAGTTCTGCCCTAATCTTGCTGGAAGGTGAGGGTAACACATTGGCAGTTTAGCAATAGGGAGTGTGTGCTGAATTTGGGTATTCTTGTGTGTGATTCTAGTTATAAAGTCATTTTTACATGTTTTAGACTTGTTAAGTTTAAATATTGGGATGTCAACCATTTTTGGAAGATTATAGGCTAAAGTGTAATCCAATATGATAAAAATCTAATATGCAAATGGTCATCATGCCCTAGCCATCATGCCATAATAGCTCAGATACTCAACCCTGGGGAGAGAGGACTGGGGACCAGCCAGGCACAAATAAACTCACAAGAGAGGAATGGGGACCAGCCAGTCTGCAGCCCTGGAGAGGGACAAGCTGCCCGCCCTCCAGTCCTGGGCATCAGCGGCTTCGCTTATGGTCCAGGGGAGGGACAAGGTGCCTGCCCACCATCCTCTGCGGCTGTGGCCGGCCCTGGCAAAGTTGACCCAGGTCCTGGGTGCCTGTGGCCAGCTAGATGGAGGGAATCCTGGGTTCCAGGTGCGGGGAGAGGCAGAAGTGGCTAGGGGCAATCAGGCCAGCAGGGGAGCAGTTAGGGATGATCAGGCCAGTAGGGGATCAGTTAGGGGCGATCAGGCAGGCAGGCAGAGGGGTTAGGGATAATCAGGCAGGCAGGCAGGCAGGCAGGCAGGCGAGCGATTAAGAGCCAGTGGTACTGGATTGTGAGAGGCATTTGTACATTCCCCAAGGGATCCCAGATTGGAGAGGGTGCAGACCAGACTGAGGGACCTGCCCTTCTGTGCATGGATTTTGTGCACTGAACCTCTAGTATTATATAAACATGGTAGGGACTTCACACTTCTTGTGTACCCTGCCTCTTGTCAGGTAGGGCACAGTCACTCTAGAATGGGCTCGTGGGAGATCCCGAACTCCTGGCTCAGTCCCCAGTCCTCTGAGTCCTGGGCTGTATCTTCTCTTTTCTTCCTGTTCCAGACTTGATACATAGTAGGCACCAAAAGGTTTGCTGGTTCGATTCCTTACCTATGATCCCCTGTTGGGTTGTGTACAGGAGGCAGCTGATAACATTTTTCACATTGATGTTTCTTTTTCTCTCTTCTTCTCTCTTTGAAAGCAATGAAAGTATGTCCTTGGCTGAAGATATACTGTATTATGTGTGTGAAAGGAAACCAGGAAGGGAATGAATTAATGCTATATTAGGAAAGCAGTAGGTTAAATCTTCTTCAAGAAAATGACATTAGTTAGCTCTCTTAGCCCCATCTAGATTCTTCTACCCTCTGTCTCATGGCCTCCATGGCCTCCCAAAGCTGGTATGAGAGTTGTTCTCTGCTTTCTCCAGGTGTGTGCACACACGCTTATGCATGCATATACACTCACATACACATAGCTTTTTAAAAAAGTATGGGAGCAAGTAGAATGTTATCTGATGTCTGTTTTGTCTAAACAAGGGACACATTTAAGATAACGAGCACCATCTGAGAAGAGAAAAACCTGGCGTGATGATCTAGGCGCCCTTGCCAGACCTTTTTAACAAGTCCGCTGCCAGATAAACAGTCTGGTCTCTTCCTTCAGGTCTCCCAGCTGACTGGTCAGTTCAGTTTAAAACGTGTTCAGACTTGTAGCTTTGCCTATTGGCCCAGTTACTGCATGGAATTGATCTAGTAACAGTGTGAACACAGGTGGTGCAAGTGAGTAGCTACCTAAAGAAGCCCCATGGATTTCTTGGGGTTGTGTCCTGTCTGTTCTGAGGTGGGCAGGGGAGAATCCTTAAGATGTATTCAAGTGTCCCTGACTTCGCACACCTTGCACTTAGACACTTTGCACCCTCACTGGGAAAACACTGCTTCATTTCTCATGCTGAACCTTGTATTATTTTCCCAGAGCAGCTCAACAAAGTACCCCAGAGTAGGTGGCTTAAACATCAGAAAATAGCTCCCCAGCTCTGGAGGCAGGCAGCCCGAGATCAGGGCGTCAGAGGGCTGGGTTTCTCTGAGGCCTCCTCTTGCCTGCAGGCAGCCACCTTCTTCCTGTGTCCTCACATGCTCGTCTCTCTGTGCCTGTGTTCTGTCTCCTTTCCTGTAAGGACCACCAGCTGGATTAGGGCTCACCTGACAACCTCATTTTACCTTTTGCACCTCTCTCAAAGCCCTGTCTCCAAATGCAGTCTTATTCTGAGGAACTAGAGGTTAGGACTTCAACATAGGAGTTTTGGAGGGACAGAGTTCAGCCCGCCACAGACCTCTTCTTGGACAGAGTCAGTGTTTCATGCAGGAAACACAGAATTTCTTTAATCCTTATCTTGTGCATAAGACTCATGAAAGCCCCCTTCCCTGTCCCCTCCTACCCCAATATAGAACTGAGAGGGAAGGAGAAAGTCTGGAGTCCCTTCCACATGGGTCCATTATGTAACACTCCTAGATAAGCCTTTTTCACTGGTGTCTCCAATGTGCCCCGTGTGGACCTCCCCCAAGTAAGGCCTGGAGCTAGAGAAGCACACAGGCCTCATCCAAGCTACTGCCACTCTTTGTTTATGTAAATATAAGCAGAGCAGGGCACACACTTCACATGTCTGCGTCCATAAATTTGCACACGCCCACACACATGAGTAACCCTCATTAATACTCAGGATCCTTCCAGTGCTCCAGCAACCCTCCCATGTCCCCTCCCAGCCACCGCGGCTGTACAATTCCTAACCTCAGCTGTGTGGTTCAATGTGTAAATATAAAAGCAAAGAGAGACCATGGTTACAGTAGAAAAACCGTAAGCCTCGCCTTTATCTGGATTCCACTAGACCCCGCTCTGTTCCTAATTAATCCCGGCACACTGGGAAGGCAGATGGATCCTTCCCCTTAGCTTCCTCTTTTGTCAAATGGTGGGGAGACACTCTCTAGTTAATAATGAATTTAGAATACCTAGGAAAGTGTTAGACACACAGCTGATCAAGAGGGTATACGTATTATCTAATGGTGAAAAGGACAAATAAAGACCATTACGGATACCTTTCACTCTGGTGTGAAATTGAATGAACTGACCTGCCCAGGAAACATCGGGCTGTTTAAATAGGGCATTTAGGAGGGACGGTTGCTAAGGTGCTGAAAGAGACAGGCAGAGAGCTTCCTCCTAAGAGCCCGTTCATTGCCGGGATTTGGAATCTCTGGGGAGCACCTCCAATCAATCGGGGTGCTCTGTCTTTTACAAGTTGGCTGCGTGCAGCCTTGTGTAGAACTTTCTATGTCAATGGGAAGGAGCCAGGGGACTTGGGGATCTTAAGTCTCAAGCTTTGTCCCTGGAAGGGAGAGAGTAGCTGCATCCACAGCAGAGGTGCCGTTCCACCTTCTCTAGACTAGACATAGACATCGGCAGTGTGGGCCCTTTCCTGTTCTTGTCTTCGACAATTTCACATTGGTCGTATTTTAATATCTAATAGTGTACTTCTTGTTTCACTTGTACTGCACAATAATTGATTTTCAAGAAATATATTTAGAATTTTTTTTGCACTCTCTTATTTAGGGAAATGTATATTTGCATAGAAATGATCTGTAGTGAGCACTACTTGCAACTGTGTCAAATTTAGAAACGTCACTACTGTAGAGACATGCTTTTGTATATGAATTTTCCCCTAAGTTTATTTCTTTCTCTTTTTTTTTTTTTCATTTATCTTGTCAGGGTCACTGCACAATGCATTTATCTCATTGGGATTTTGTTTTGAGCCGTTTAGTTGCCCAGGCTCTGTTTCTGTATATTAAAATGTCTCACCATATTTTATTTTATTACATTGCAATTTCAAAATAAAGTAATTCCACTCAAAGGTTACTTAAACGCTCCTGCTTGTGAAGGTTAAGCATGCGGTAAAGCCTTTTACCTCCTATCTCTTTTCCTACTCCCCTCTCGCTCCACATTGTATCTTGGAAGGTGCTAGGTTTTAACAAGCAGGGCAGAGTACAGAAACCAGATGGTTTTAGCTCACACCTGTGAAAGTGCTGGGGTTTGGAAAAACATTAAAGTTAATGGCCAGAGTAGGCCTGCCAAGCTCAGTGGGATTTTACTTACCTGGCATCTCATTCTGGTTAACTGAACTTTCCAGTTAACTGATGGCTACATTCGTTCATGCCCCCTCCCGTCCCCTCCTCACCACCACTCAAGTCCTTCTAGTATGGAATTGTTTCACTTCCTCTCTCTTATCTCCTTTCTCTCCTCTTCTCAACTCCTCCCCTTCCTCCCCTTCATCTCCCTATAGACAAATGCCTCTTTCCTTCCTGCTGTTGCTTATTCTTTTCCTCTTTCAGCTTCCATTTCTTCTTCTACCCCTGACATGTTCCCGTTTTTTCTCATATTGGGAGGCCTTTGAACTTAGCCTTTATTGGCTGGCACATAGCATTCGATTAGTCACTGTCCTCCTTGAACCTTGTGTTGTTCTGGTCTTTCAAACACCCATTCTCAGGTTGCCTGTGAACCTACCTTGCCTTTTCTTGATACTTCCATGCTCCCGACGTCCATGTTCATTGTCGCGCCAGTTGAAGGAGGTATTGGGTTGCCCAGTTGTCAGCTGCTGAAGTGTAACTGTACATTTTAAGCATACCTGCATTTTAGTACATAATATCTGGCAACAGGGGCTTCTAGAAAAACCTTTAAAAAAATCTGATTATTTGTAAAAACTATGGGGCTCTTTCTTTTTTCTCTCTCTACCCTCCTTCGCCCCTGCACCTAGATTCTAAGCTCACACTCATAAATGAAGTAATTCTGCCCATATTATGATGACATTTTCTTGAGAAGTGAACCCCTGTATTTTCTTCCGCTGATCGGCAGGTGGATCCTAAGGGGGGCCCAATGACTCCCACCTTCTTACATCCACACCCTGGGGCCCAATGACTCCCACCTTCTTACATCCACACCCTGGTATGTTCCCTCCTCCCTTTAAATGTGGGCAGAACCTGTGACTTGCTTCTCACCAACAGAAGATGAGAAAGACAATGGGATATCACCTCCTCTATTAGGCTACATTACATAACAAAGGAAAGAGATCTTACAGATATAATTAAGGTCCCAATTCAATTGATTTTGAGTTATTAAGAAGGGAGATCATCTGACTTATGTCAAAAACCCTGGAAGAGGGACTGAGGTCAGAGATACTCCTCATTGGTGGCATTGGAGAAGTAAGTTGCCGTATTGTGAGAGGGCCACGTGACAACTGCAGATGGCATGTAGGAGCTGAGCGTGGCCCAAAGTAGACAGCAAGGAAATGGGATGTCAGTCCTACAACATCAAGGAAATACATTCTGCCAACAAGCTGAAGGAGTTAAAGGTGATTGAATTTCCCCAGCTAAGCCTCTGGTGATGCCACAGACCAACTGCTATCTGGACATCAGCCTGGCTGAGAACCCATGCCCACACTTCTGACCCAAGGAAACCGTAACGTAATAACGGTGTTCTTTTCAGAAGCTGCATTTGTGATAATTTGTTGCACAGCAATTTTAAATGAATGCATTCTCTAATATTCTTTGCTCAGCGAGTTCCGAGTTACTCACCAAGACCCAGAGGACAGCCTAGGAAGATTATTACCCCATTAGAAATATTTATTTTATAGAAAACCCTATTTCTTAGTGACTCTCAACTAGAAATGAAGAGGAAAATAATATACAGTCCTGGGCTTTATCTGGGTATTTATACACATGTCCACTTCCAGAGTCACACACATATTCTGAGATGTCAGGAACAGCTCACGTGACCACAATGTGACACTGTCTTTCCTCCAGACATCACCTTGCGACTTATGGAGGAAAAAACGAGGTGACTTCATGGTACAGGTCTCGCTGTCCACTTACAAATGAGGAGAGTAAGAACCCACATTGTCTTACAAGTAGAAGTCAATATAAGTCCTCCGTCTTGAATCGCATTGACCTGAGAGGTCATATGATTTCCATTCGATCACAAAGCAACCCAAGGGCAGAAGTGAAATTGGAATTTCACTTCTGAATTTCTGAAACCTTTTTAAAAATATGCTTAATCTTGGAATCTGGAATTTTGTCATGTGTTGTTGTTGTTGTTGTTGTTGTGTGTGTGTGTATATATGGGTGTTTTTTTTTGGGGGGTGATTGATTTATTTTATTTTTGCCAGTAACCCTCTTCTCCTTTGAAAACCCCCCTTGTGCCACAGTCCTATTTTCTGAAGGGGAGCTATATCTAAAGTGTTCACTACCTTCCATGCTCATCCAACCCTGAATAATTGTCTGTATGTGCCTTTTATTGTCACCTCTGAAACAAGATGAAGAAACCAAGGGTTTGCTTTAGAACGCATTAACTTCTTTATCACATTAATACTGACTCATATCTTATTTCCCACTTGCAGTAAGAAAACCATTCAAATCTTTCCCTCTCAGGACAATATCTTTAATAGCTTCTGTGTGTTTCCTATTTTTGGCTGTTTCTGTATAAACAGACTAATCTAATAGCATGCTGAACCATCTAACTTGGCAGAAATTCAGAAAATCACTCATTTCTATAGCAAGCTGGGATGCCAAGAAGGGGGGTGGATCCCTCACTTTCATTGCAGAAAGATTTTTCTTAAAGTTGTCTTTCATGAACATAATATGTCTATCATTTGGAATTCTCTAGCACCCTGACTGGAAATTATTTATTGCAGAAAGGCACAATGGTGAACAAGAAAGTATCATTCCCCATACAATTTCTGGCTTGAATTTGTTTGCCTAAAGGAACGGGATCTTTTGAACACAGTTTTGAATGCTGACATGGTTATGAAAGGTGGCATTCACCTCAAGGCCATTTTCCATTGAACCTAAAATGTGAGAACACCATGGCCCCTTGCAAAGCTTGGCTAGCGGCCTGGCCAGTCCAGAGCTCTGTGTGCATCACCAGACACCAGTCTTTGGAAGGTGTTCTTGCTGACATCCTAGGCTACCCCATACCTCCTTTAATTTGTTGCTACTTATGCATCATAGATCCCAACAGGTATAAGACCTGGCTCCCACTTCTGAGTTACTGAGCATCACCACAGCTGAGCTTTATGAGGTCAGCTGCAATTCAACGCTTCTCCTGGGGTAGCCACGATTCCTCGCTGGACCCCATGGTTTGCTCATCCACTGGGGCTGGTGCACCTAGGACCTGCATGTCCTCTTAAGGGCAACTGGAACCCTCAAGATCCCCAGTCACAGAATCCCCAGGCCACCTCTAGAATGGCATGTGCTTTTCTCCATGCTATTCTTTTACTTTATTTAGCGTGTGTGTGTGTGTGTGTGTGTGTGTGTTTAAACAGAATTTATGTTTTGAATGTGGGGTGTGTGTGGGTTTTTTTTTTTTTTTTTTAGGTTTACAAACAAATTGAGATAATGGCATACAATTCCCATATACCTACACCCAGTTTCCCTTATTATTAATATCTTACATTATTTGGTACTTTTATTACAATTACAGAAACAATATTAATATGTTATTATTAACTAAAGTCTATAGTTTATACAGATTTCCTAGTTTTTACCTAATGACCTTTTCCTATTCCAGGATCCCATCCAGGATCCCACACTGCGTTTAGTTATATGTCTTCTTGACTTCTCTGAGCTATGACCGTTTCTCAGACTCCTTGTTTTTGATACTTTGAGGAGGGAGTACTGGTTGGGGATTATGTAATATTAGAGGCCTGATGCACTAATTCATGTATGGGGTAGCCATTAGGGATCTGTTCCCAGCCTTGCAGCCCCACAGCCTGCTTGACACCCCGCCTTGACCTGGCCTTGCCCACTCACCCGTTCCACCATCCTGCTGCAGTCCCTCATCTGGGCCAATTGGAGCCAGCAGTGCCTCCACTGCTGCCTGCTGCTAGCACCCTGTCTCTGATGCCTGCCATGTTCCGTGCCGCCCCCTGGTGGTCAGCACATATCATAGCGAGCGGCCGAACTCTTGGTCTCTCAGTTGAACTCCTGGTGGAACAACTGCCTGAGGGAGCAATTTACATATTAGGCTTTTATTATATAGGATACCCCAATAAGGAAATGTGTCTGGGTTTTTTTCATGATTAGACTGATGTTGAGAGTTTGGGGGAAGAAGACATAGAGGTGAAATGCCCTTCTCATCACACCCTATTAAGGACAGTGCTATCAACATGACACATTACTGTGATGTTGACCTTTTTCACTGGCTGGGGTAGTGCTTGTCAACTCTCCACTGTAGTTACTCTTTTCCTATATATTCCATGCTGTTCTTTTTGGAGAAAAGTTCCAGTGTGCATCCCCCACTTGAAGGGACTTATACTGTCACCCCTTGTAGGTGGAGTGCCTGTCTACATGAACTCTTAGGAATTTTTCTGCATGAAGGATTTGTCTTTCCTCCTCCACTTATTTATTTATATCCATGTGGGCTCATGTATATTTACTTTCTACTTTGGGTTCTTATCCTATACAACTTTACTTTATTTCCCAATGGTTTGGCCACCAAGGGCTCTTTCAGTTGATTCCCATGTTCTTTTGACATATGGCTATCGGGTAACATTCATTTTCATATCCTTTTGTGTTTTGTTTGTGTTCCGCTCCCACCCCCTCCATCCCACACATACATGCCAAGGGCAGCATGCTGCCCTGATTTCTGGTCTCTCAGTAGCACTGCTTCCTCCTTTATAAAACTCACACTAAAGCAGTTAGGAGTGTGGGTGAGTTTTCTCTCTCATTTAACATTTTACTCTATATAATTTATGAACCATATAGGCCACTCTTGGTGTTTGTCACCATACCTCCTGGGGAGGATGGAACTTAGAATTTGCTTGACCACATAGCCAGGTTTCCAAGTCCCAAACAAGGCAGGCTATCCAAAAGTAATCATTCAGCAAGAAGACCCGAGTCCTAATGCTGGCTCAGTCCCCAACTTGGGCATCTCAATTTGACCTGTGTCCTCTCTGCACCCTAATTTATTCATCTTCATAGTAAGGGTTTTCCCTGGCTGGTTTCCAAGGCTCCTTCAAATTCTGATGCTCTATGATATTAGAAGTCTTTGAGTAATCACTCAAGATGCCAAAAAGAAGTCACCAAGAAGACCTATGGTATTCTTTGACTATTTTGGTAAAAATCAATAGAGAGAAATAAGAGAAAGAGCCAGAATTGGACTCATAAAAAGAAAGAAGAAGAATGAATGTGGGCTAGAGGTTGAGGAGAGAAGAATGGTTAATAGGGACAAGAAATAAATAATGCCAACCCCTATAAAAAGTCTGGAATGAATGATTAAATACATAATTTCTGAGGTTTTAGGAAAGGAAGCGGCGATATGAAGCAAGAATATGAGTGTCAACTCTTCCAACTCTATTTGACTTTCGAAAAGTTCACTGGACAGGTAAAAGGAATGAAGCCAAGTAGATGGCTATTTCAGACATGTTGGACTTTGAAAGAGTGGCCCCTTGGGCAGCGTTGACAAACATGTAGCATTCAGATCAAGGAAGGTAAACAGGATGAAGATGAAGGAAACTCCAGTGTTTTGAAGGCCCTTCAGAGGACAGTACATAATGGACCTACAGTTGAACGAGCTTCCACACGAAGGATCTGTGTGTGCCCTTTGTGGAGATGTAAAGCAAAGGCTGATGCTTGACACCAGTCATGGTGGCCAACTAAAGAATGCCACTTTGGGTAGAAGTGTTGCTGGATATGCACTAGCACTTCTTCCTTCTGTCCAATTCTGTGCTAATGTTTCCTGTACCTTCTCTCTCTTCTCATTTCGGTGATTCAGAATCCCAGCCCCCATCAGAAGCCTCTCTGTTTGCTTAAAGTACAGATTCCCAGGACCTGTGTAGACACTAATACACACTCAGTCCAGCGTTTGGGAGGGAGTGTGGGTGCCAAGGATCTGCATTTTTTTGTCTAGCTCCCCAGGTGGTTCTGATGCACAATCGGAACCCATAAGCACTCTCAAAGATTGACAAATACTTAAGAATAAGAACCATATTTTCCTCCCCTTTTTGTATTCCTCTTTAAACAAGGATAGTTACACAAAATAAGCACAGAAATGCTTGTTGATGAATTTTTTCCCAGTATTTTTTTTAATATAGTTCTTTGTCTGGTACTTTGCAAAATAAACACCAGGTTGCCCCATGGTTTGTGAATAGCATGCTAGAATGGAATTTCACTGTTTTCAATTGGGGTTCAATTTATTGGTTTCAAATGAATTATGAAAGGAAGAGGCTGTATCCTTGGAAAAGTATGAATGGTGATGCTGAGGACTAGCCAGTCACCTCCCTTCCAGCTGGTTCCCTGAGGGGTCAGAAGGCTGGCTGTTTTCAACCTCCCATTGGTGAGATTTGAAACCACTCCTCATTTTGCAATTTGCAAGGGGCGTATATAGTGGATGCTTCCATTCTATTTTATCTGCAGAATTACTTTCCACTTGGAAGTCTTTTGTATAAATTTTCCCTTGAACCCATTCCAAAAAGTGGATTTTTAACCCAATAGACCATAACTTCAGTGTTTTATCGTGCATACGTATTTCAAAATTTGAATGTAAGAATATTAAGCAAAGTTAAAATAAAATTAAAACTTTTCCAAGGGTACCACTGCTTGCTTTTCCATGTTGGACTTTTCCCTTTGGGGTTTTTATGTCATTTAAAAGACTCTAAAACAGGAAGTCTCTTTCACTGTGTCTCACTGTCCCTCTTCCCCTTATGCATGCGTACACACACACACACACACACACACACACACACACACACACGGTGTGGTCTCTCTTTGTCTCCTGGCAGCACACACTTAGTAACAGTGTGAGGAATTCTGAGCCTGTGAGTTAGTGCTGTTTATAGCAATGTGGTCAGTAAGATTTCTAACTGGCACCTTGCTCACCCTCTTGCCACTCTTGAAATCCCTTCTTCAGGGGGAAGTTAGAGTCATTTCTCTAAAATAGAAATCTGATCTTGCCACCATCCTATTCTCCACTCCCTGCTTAATCCCTTCACTGGCTCTCCATATCCCTTGGGCAAAAACCAAAATCTTTATCAGACCATGGAAGCTCTGCCAAATCTTCAACCTACTCTCACCTCCACTTCTACCCTGTTGACCCTCCTCCTCCTCATCCTGTCATAGGTCCTTTGCACAGGCTATTGACTCTGTATAGAGTCCTCTTCCCCTTCTGCTTTAGCTAGTGTGTTATTTCTCATTCTTTACAGTTCAACTGAGTCACCACTTTCAACAACTTGTGAAGTGACTAAAGCATTCAACGTGGTACTAGGTACACAGTAGGTTACCATGTCTCAGCATTCATAGTTATTACTGAGCTGGTCTGCAACTTCTACCCTTAAGTCCATCTCTTGGATTCTTCCATTCCTCATGCTGTGGGTGTCTTTTATGTATTTGGAAGGGGTGTGGGACTAGGTCAGACCAGGTCAAGAAAAGGAGAGGAAAAGGAGGAAGGTGCTGATATAACCACTGAAAGACTCTCCCTTTCCTAGGCACTATGGTCTGAATGAATATGCCCTGCTTCCCAAATTCATGTGCTGAAATTCTGATTCCTAAAGGTAATGGCATTTAATCCATCACCCAGGAGGCCTAAGGAAGGATGGCCTGGAAGGGTAGACCTGGTTCTGGGCCACACTGTCTGAGATCCTGACGGAGTGACCTCTGAGATAGCTCATCTGGCAAGGACAGGAGCTCTGATGTGCTGCTTCTGACCAGACAGGAGGAGAGACAGAATCGCTTGATATGGGATGTTATGTACTGAATGCATTGCCTCCAGATTCATACATTGAAGCCCTAACCCCCAATGTGATAGTCTTTGGAAGCAGGGCCTTTAGAGGTGATTAGATTTATATGCCCTAAGGAGAGTGGGTCTCTTGTGATGTCCTTATAAAAGATAAGAACATCTCTCTCTCTCTCTCTCTCTCTCTCTCTCTCTCTCTCTCTCTCTCTCTCTCTCTCTCTTTCTCTCTCTCTCTCCATGCAGGGAGGAAAAGAGCTCTCACCAAACACTGAATCTGGAGTTTGTAAATTTGTATCTTAACCTTAGATTTCTGAGCCTCTGGATCTATGTGACATGCGTAAATGTCTGTTGTTTAAGCCACCCAATCTGTGGTATTTTGTCATAGCAGACAAAGACACAAGTTTAATATTGTGTAACTTTTAAAGAATTAGAAGTCGCACACCTGGTTGAGCCACTTATTTTTGGGGCTTTGAGAAAGTCACTCTTCCTCTCTAAGCCTCAGTTTCTTCATCTACAAAATGGGGGTATTAACAGTTCTGGCCTCAGAGTTATTGGGAGGATTAAATGCTGAAGATGCTCACAGAGCTCTCACCCAGGGACTAGCACAGTAGGCGCGGAGTACAGAACTGGCGCCGTCAGCATCACCCTCGCCATCATCAGCAACATCAACATCATCCACGTCATCATCAGCAGTGCCAACATCATGCTCATTAGTATTGGCATCATTGCCATGTCAAAAACACTAGGTGTCCATTTGCCCTTGATCTGGGTACCATGTTGGAAAAACTCAGAGTTGCAGGCGAGCACAAACTCAGAAGTTGGCTTTCCCATGCAGGCATCAGTGGTGACCACTTCAGGGGGAGAAACGCTTTGGAAACCAGGTCACAGAGGGAAGTGCCTCTTATTGTACAGAGCCAAGAGGTCTGCCGTGGAAGTGCAGAGGGAGCCTGGCCTAATTGCATTGATAATGCAATCCTGTAACTCATTCTGCCAACATGAAGGTGGATGAGCGGTCCCCATCCTGGCTGCTGAGCATTGCCCGTGTTTTCCTCGGAGAGACATCTGCACAACAGTGCTGATTAAAGGGCCTTGGGCAGGCCTTGCTATTAAGAGTTTGTGGCTCCAGTTTAATAAAAGGTAGTATATTAAAGCGGAAATACGTTGTTATTGATAAGGACTAGATACATTATAGCCCACGTTAAAGCTCTGATCATACAAAATGCAGGGGAATGAAGCTCAGGGTCATTGAACACCTACTATGCACTGATTGCTCTCCAGGACACTCGGAGACAACATACAAAACACCATGCGCCTTCAAATAAAGTCTGTCCTGATATATTAATATATTTAATTATCAGACTTTCAAAACATTAAAGAAGATTGCAATAGAGGCATCCGGTTGATTGGGGAATAGTTACTGCAAATGATAAGCTCTTTTAAATAAGCCAATACTGACTTAATGAGGTTTTGCCGGGTATTATTATTATTTTCTCGATAGAAAAATGGAGGAACTGTTCTCTTCCTCCACCATTCTGTCCATATGCTCAGTCACACTGACCCCCTTTTCTCTAGCTCCATGGGAACTCTAAAAAATTTCAACGAATGGCTATTTTAGCCTCAAGTTTCTGGAATTCTGAAAGGGTCTGAAAGGTATGTGCTCAATTATGAAGACGTGCGAACAAAAACAGGCAGTTCGCTGGGGAAGCAAAAATAGAGAGGAGTCTCCTTGCCTTCCCTGGGGCTGTGCTTTTGTTTTTGGAAGTGGATCAAGAAGTAGTCAACCTCCAGTTAATTTGTCTGCTCCTTCAGATAACTTCTTCATGCTGCCGGCGGGAGCACCATCGTTAGAGAAATCACAAGAGCAGTCTGAGGGCCTGTGCTTTGGGGAGAATTCCTCATCTGGCTGAAGAGGCTGGTGTGGTTTGGACTTGCTGCCTTTGTCTGCCCAGTTCCAGACGGGCATATGCCCATTTGAGACAGGCTGACGGTGCTAGCCAGCCCGCGCCTGTCTATCCAGAGCCCAGCGAGGAAGCTGGAATAATAAATAAATTGCACATATTGTACACCCACCCCGCCTGCCACATTTTTTACTTATGCTCACATAACCCTGCAATGATAAGTATTCCTGCCTCCTTGTTAAAGACGAGCCTTTAAACAGTCCTGGCCACAGGTCCAAGGGCATGTTGCTCATCTGTGGCCCACCTGGCATTTTAAATTAGGTCTCTCTGGAACTTTCTATGGAATCACACTTCCTTATCTCTGGCACCCTATATAATAAAAGGCTAATATGCAAATCGACCAAACTGAGGAATGACTTGTGGAGAGACAAATCACTGTGACACACACTGAGTACCAGGGGGCAGATGCTCAATGCAGGAGCTTTTCCCAGCCAAGACAGGTGCCAGCACCCCTTCCCCACCCCAATCACCCCATCAGCAGCCCCACAGATTGGCCCTGAATGCTGGCCAGGCCTAGGGACCCTCCCCGTGGATGAATTTCATGCACTGAGCCTCTAGTCATTCTCATAGCAAAGAAACAAAATAGAGGGGGCTGGACATGTGGTTTTCTGGGTGCCTCTTAGCCAGTGGCCCAGAGCAAAGTACACAGTTGGTGCTCAAGCCCTTCTTCATGAAAAGAAATTTAAGCACTTTGTAGGGGATGTGCCAAAATGGAGGAATGGGTGGGGGACCAGTGGACTGGCCAATGTTCTCCCAGCCCGGGGCTTACTACAGTATGTATCTCCCCACCCCCACCTATGGGAGCTCTGCAGCTTACATCAGCTCCCATGAACCACCCCTCCCAGAGGTTCCCCATGCCTGGTCCCACCAGGTGGGTAGGGAGCTGCTTTCAGACTGTCTCTATGCTGTTCGATTTCTCTGAAGTGCTTGCTTGAAGAATTCACTTGTCTCCTGGATCTCTGGATCTCCGTCCCACACCAAGCCACGCTCTTCTCAGAACAACTGCCAGGTTCTAAGCTCTACCCTCAGAATGTTGCAAACAATTTTAAAAATAGGAAGGTACAGTTGCTCTTCCCCTTTTAAAGATAAGGCTGGAGGGTTAGTCACCTGCCTCCTGTCCTCAGTAGCCAGAGACAAAGGCAGGATCTGAACTCAATGGGTGATCTGGAGTCTGTTTTTCTGTGTTTAAACCTCCCTACTCGGGTGCCTAGCTTCTTTCCACTCCCCTTTTGTTCCGGCATCATTTCCTACCAAGCTCTTCTCCCACCACCATTTTTATTTTTATTTTATTTTTTTCTGTGCAAACAGCCTAGGAAAGACCCAGCCTCCTGGCCTTAAGTTTTGATAAGATCTGACTGTGCTCCCTTTGTCTGTCCTGAACCTGCCATTCTGAATGGCCCTGTTAATTGCAATTGACTCTCACAGAACGTGGATGGCAGTGCTGCTTGACATCAGACCAATGCTCTGACTCTCCCTGCTGCCCCCAGCAGCAGGCTGAAGGGGATGGGAGGGGGTCAGAGGCCAGAGAGCACTTTTGATTCCAATAAAATGCATTACAGCCTTAGTTTTTCTATTTGTCTTCCTTCTGCCTCTCTCTCTCTCTCTCTCCATCTCTCTCTCTCTCTGGAGGGGATGTTGTCATTTCTAGGAATTCACAGTAAAATGAGAAATGATTATATTTCACTGTTGTGAAGATTCAGGTTTTTAAAATTATTTTTTTTTCCATTTCGTAGCTTTAGGGCTAAGCATGAGAAAAGAACTTTGAAGCATAAAACCTGCATGATGAGTCCAAAGCAAGAAAACTAAGACCTCCAGGGAGCTGGTGGTGGGAGTGTAGTTTCCATAGGCTTACTGTGCCGGCCCTGCTTTCCTTTTGTAATCTCCCAGCAGGCCATAAGGGAGGCGTGCAAAGCCCACGTTAGAGGTAGAAAAAGTGAGGCTAAAAGACTGGCTTGTTCTCCAGGGTTCAGTCATCACTGTTCTGTTTATTTTCCTGGAGAAGAAACTCAGAACCGTGAGCCTGTGCAGTTCAGCTGCCTCGGATCTGAAGACGCACAAGGCACCTCTGCAGGAGGTCGGGCCTGGTAGACCTCCTCACCAGAGAACTGGCATGTGATCACACTTCCCATGCACTGACTCAGGAACCTCACAACAACCCTGTGGGTCCAGAATCTTCCTCCTATTTCATAGATGAGAAAACTGAGACACACAAGAAGAGGGCAACGTGCCCAAGGTCATATAGTTGATTCATTACTGAACTAGGAATGAATGCAGGGTTGGTTCAGGGTTGGGCAGATGAGGTGGAGTTGGGGAGAAACCCTCAAACTGGAGGATTGTCTGTGACTCCCTTGGGTGAGGGATGGGATTTGTTACAAAAGTAGAGCTGAAACTGGTTTGGCTCAGTGGATAGAACATCGGTCTGCGGACTGAAGGTTCCCAGGTTCGATTCCCGTCAAGGGCATGTACCATGACTATAGGCACATCCTCGGTGGGGAGTGTGCAGGAGGCAGCTGGTCGATGTCTCTCTCTCATCGATGTTTCTAGCTCTCTATCCCTCTCCATTCCTCTCTGTAAAAAATCAATAAAATATATATATTTTAAAAAGTAGAGCGAGGATCTGATACCAACTGTGGAGGGACTTTTTAAGAAGACATTTGGGGGTCACAGTTTGTTTCCACTGTAATTTCCACATAGTGCTGGGGCAGTTTATAGCATGTGATCACCCCGACAGTAGAGGGACGTGGCAAAGGTGGTTGGACGTTCCCCCTTGGATGAGAGGTTCAAAACACAAACAAGCAAACACCAAGTTAAAAATTATTCCAAGGAGGCAGATGGAGACTATCTGGAAGGTCACAAATGTGAGCTTCACTAACAAGTTAATTACCATTAGTTAAGGCATCATTCACCTGAAAGTCCAGATTTTTGACATCCCTTGAAATATCAGATTAGCTCCACGAGCTGGCCGTTCTGGGTTAGAGTTCTGGCAGGCAGCATTGGCAGGAGGGAGTGGGGTGGGCGAGGGGAGGCTCCCCATGTCCCATGTCCTCAATTCCTCTGCTTCCACCCTGACCCTCAGGCTTGGGGTATTGAGGGCCCGGAGTAGAATGAAGAAGGACTTCAAATCAGAAAGAGCCACCAACTACCTGGGCCTTAGTTTTCTCATCTGTAAAATGGGGCCACTGAGACCCACCCCACACTATTGCAGTAGGGAAAACATGTCAGCAGAGAGAAAGTCCTTTAGTAGATGCCCAGGAAGTTATAGCTTCTATTTAATACCCCCCCACTTCGTTTTCAGGGCTAAAAGCAGATAGAAAGTCCTTTTGTAGGTTCAGGAAGTTATCATAGCTGCTATTGAATCTCCCCCACCCCCTTTCATGATTAAAAGCATGAAAATTGTGAAGCTCAGAGAAGTGTCTCCAAGAGGCATGGAGGGAGGCAGGCTGCTTTTCTGAACAGGTTCCTCCTCCAAAAACCTTCCTTTTCCCTGGAGTTCAGAATGACCCCAGTTGAGAACAAAGCCTTTTCAGGCCTAAGGTTCCCGGAGGAGATTTTCCTAAAGGAACAGGCAGGGGTGCCCACATCCAAAACCGGAATCGAATGCGAATATGACAACAAGAGCCATCCCTGGTGGAGAGAGGCTCCCTTTTAATTAGAGGCCTGGAAGGACAGAGCCTGTAATTGCTGCACTGTAGAGTCAGGGCTATCAATATTGGCGCCTCTTCCATTAATAAACTGGCCAGTCAGAAAGCGGCAGGGGGGGGACCCCTCCCCCACATCCTCTCCCACCCAGAGCTCTGCTTAATCAAGGGTGGACTCCATCACGCAGGAGAAGAGCATGTAAATCAGCCACAAGAGTTGCACCAGCCTTCCATAGGCAGAAGGAAGGGGATTGTGGGAGGGAGCGTCCTCCCTTCCCTGCAGGTGGCCCCGCTCTGGGGGAACCCAAGCAGGAGGCATTGAAAAGCCCCGCAGATTGCCAGTGACTCGGGGAGTGCCTGGGTGTATGTATGGATTAGCACCGTGATAGACCCTGAGTAGCAGAGACGAAGACTAATTACCTGACAGAGCTCCCCTCCACTTGCCTGGGTCATTGAAATTAATTTCTGCTTTCAGGCTTGGCAGAAAGCAGCTGCGGAATTTCAGTTCAATACTCAAATTAACGGGGAGCCGGAATTATTTCGCTGCATGGGCAGCCTTAGAGGAGTGGGTTACCAAATAGATCTTGATCACAGGCACCAAAGGAAGGATTATTCCTCCCTTTTCATCAAGAGCCTGAGGTCCCTGAGAAGCGCCAAGGAGGGGAGGGAGACAACAATCAATGTAGTGGAGAGTGAACACTCAAGAGCTGTATTCAGTTGCGTGTGACGTACCTGTGTAGGAGACCTCCTGCCCCCCCGAATAACTTGCCATTTCTCTCCACTTAACAAATCATTAAATATATGACCCTTTTATTATATAACTGAATCAGATTGCCCAATCAAGGGCTTTGCAAATATCTATTCTACAACATGGCTTGTTGTCAGGATAAGGCAATGGGCGGAGAGGGGGCAAGAAGTCAGAGGTGGGATTTGAACCCAGGGCTCTGGTCTAGGCTCCGAATTCATCTTTCTGTGGCTTCATGTTGCCTTTTTTTTTTTTTTTTTTTTTTTTTTTGCCTTAGTGCTTCTCCCGGCTGAAATGTCAGCCTAGGTGGGATCTATCCATTCTGTTGAGCACCATCTGTGTGTGACAGGTCAAGTTCAGTGCTGCCCAGACCCGCATTTCCCACCTCATTTGTCTCTGATTTTCCTGCCACCAGGACTCCCCGGAGGGTTGAGATTCATGGGCAAGCTAAGTCCCTGTATTCTGGCCATGGGCTCTGTTGGCTATGACAGTCACAGGTCCACTGCCAGTTCCCATTCCTACCATTTCTTTTGCTCCTGCTGAACCTGTTTCCATATTGAGATGCATCCTCAGGGAATACTGGGTGTGAGGCACGTTCACCACAGATGCAGGAAAAAGCGCTCTCTCCTAACTCTGCCCATAGGGTCAGCACATACTTTAATATTTAACCAAAGTCTGCCAAAACCGGTTTGGCTCAGTGGTAGAGCGTCAGTCTGTGGACTGAAAGGTCCCAGGTTCGATTCCGGTCAAGGGCATGTACATTGGTTGCGGGCACATCCCCGGTAGGGGGTGTGCAGGAGGCAGCTGGTTGATGTTTCTCTCTCATCGACGTTTCTAGCTCTCTATCTCTCTCCCTTCCTCTCTGTAAAATATCAATAAAATATATTTAAAAAAATATTTAACCAAAGTCTGGAATCCTGCTCTCTAGGTGCAAATTATGTCCCTCGCCCTACTAGATATAAAACTGTGGGATTATTGCTTATAACTGTAACACTATTTATTATTAATACCTATTGTGACTATTGTACTATTACTAGTACCTACTGTATGGGGATTCTGTACAGATTAAATTAGTGAATAGAGGGGGAACCTGACACATAGTAAGCTCTCAATAAATGTTAGCACTGCTATTATTTCTGCCTCTGGTAACCCAAACTGGATAACACATGATGAGGGTCTTCTCTGTGTTCACCTGACATGGCAGAGAAGCTCTGTACAGCTTTCCAGACCCAAGAAGGTCTAACAGGGCTGCAGCTTGTAATATTCATAGCGACCTCTTGTCCTTTTAATAACTAAGAACTCAGAAGAAAACATGGTTTCCTAGAATAGCATGTCAAATACCGACCGACCATGTGCCAAGCTTGCTCATATTTATCTAAAAAAAAAAAAAATCATCCTTGCCCTGACTGCATGGCTCAGCTGGTTGGAGCATTGCCTTATATCCCAAAAGGTTGTGGGTTTGGTTCCAGGTCAAGTTACATTCCTAGGTTGCAGGTTTGGGTGTGTACCTGAGGCAACCAATTGATGTTTCTCTTTCATATCAATGTTTTTTCCCTCCCTCCCTTTTTCCCTTCCTCCTTTCCTCCTTCCCTCCCTCCCTTCCTCCCTCCCTCCCTCCCTCTCTTCCTCCCTCCCTCTTTCTCTCTTCCTCCCTTCCTCTCTCCCTTCCTTTCTCTATAAAATAAATAAAAAATATATCCTTGGGTGAGGATTTAAATAAATAGACAAATATATGAGATCAACCTCAAAAAGGTTTTATGAATTGTGAAACTGAGGTTCTGACCAGCACAAACACCCCACAGCTAGTTCAGGGGCAGTGCAGGGACTCGAACCCTGGGCTAGTGTCTCTGAGCTCACAAGCTACAGCGTGCCCATCTGTGCTCCATCAAGTCACCCAGGAGTAGCAATTAGGCGCCTTCGAACATGTCCATCTTTAAACCTGTGACCTCGAGCCGAATGACTTCCACATCTCATTACCACTCCCCTGAGCCACCAGCCCCCAGTGGGATAGGGAGGTTAATCAGCCACGCACGGAATCTGCTTATAAGGCTGTTTCATGTACAATTTTTATATCTTGGCTCCTAATAATGGTCTCATTATTAATGATTGTCTCACTATGATATACTGGTTCCGTGCCTTCTAGGAACTGATTTAAAGGAAGCCCTGGCCTTCTTGTGCCCACAGAGCTTGTTCACGTCGCTTTTGCTTGCTCAGCAGCTAAGTGGTGTGGGGGACCCACTTCAAAAATTATTTTCTTCTCAATGTGAGGAAGTTGTCATAATTAGTAACTTCCGGCTTATTTGATATCTTGATTCTACTTGAATCACTTCTCCCCTCTCTCTCCTGTCCCCCTCCTCCCCACCCCTGCTTTTGACCTCACAGGTAGTGCTGATGGACAAATGCTTGCTCCTGGGTCTGTCGCAATCAAAACATTTTAATTATTTCTAACATGACTCGAGAAAACAGGTCATAAAGAGTATCAGGGATTGTGTTTGTTTGCAAACCAAAAACCCTGGGCATATTTCTCCAACAAATATTTATTTAGTGTCTGTTATGGGTCTGGCATATGAATATGTACATGCTAAGCATGACAGGAGAGAATAGATGAGAATAAGGCACATCCAGAAAGTCTGGAATGCATATTAGGAGTCCAAATAGGCATACAAATTGGAATTACTAAGGGAAATTGTACTTGGTGGAATTCTTCATGCTAGTTATTAGTAACATATGGAAGAGCTTTGGTTTTAGTCCTCAACGCATTTAGAATGAAGGGTATCGTTGAAGAATGCTTTGTTTCCCCCCAAATTCAGGTTGCACTGAATATTTAAGGTGCTTTAAATTCTTCTCTGAACCTCAAATCTAAGCAGTGTACATTCCAGCCACAATGAGCCTGCTGTTCCCAGAACATGTCAACCACTTTCCTAGCGGGGCTTCCCATATTCTGTTTCCTGTCCTGGCACACTCTTCTCCCATCCTTGGTATGCCATCTCCTCCTCTTCCCTCAGCACTCACTGTGAATGCTCATCAAAGAGACCCCTTCTGACCATTTGTATCAGTTTCCTATTGCTGCTGTAACCAATGACTGCAAATTTGGTGGCTTAACTAATATGAATGTATTCTCTTACTGTCCTGGAGGTTAAAAGTCCAAGATGGGTCTCACTGGGCAGAAAGCAAGGTGTTGGCAGGGCTGGGTATCTTCTGGAGGCTCTGAGGGAGAATCTGGTCCAGTTTCCAGGGGCCACTTTTATTCCTTGGCCCGTGGTCCTCTTCTCCCACCTGCAAGTCTGACCCTGTAGCATCTGGACATCTCTCTCACTCTGCTCCCTCTGTCTGACTTTTCCATTCTTTTAGGATCGTTGTGATTCCACAGGGGCCAACTGGGTAATTCAGCATACTCTCCCCATCTCAAGAACCTTCACCTATTCCCATCTGCAAAGAACCCTTTGCCATGTCAAATAACGTAATCACAGGTGTCAGGGATCAGAACAGGGTCATCTTTATTCTTTATTCTTTCTGCTGGGAATAACACTATCCTAACTAAATAAAGTAATGCCTCTCTATTCTCTATCTCAGCCTTTAGATCCGTAGCCTTGTACCAGTACAATAACTTACAGAATCAAAATGTTATTATATCTAGGTATATAATTGGCTCAGGCTCCGGGACCTATTCAGAGGATGTCATCGAGAATCTCTCTCTTCCTCTCTTTGCTCAGCTTTTCCCTTGACTCGGGAACTTTCTTCCTGTATACTGGTAGAGCCAGCTTCACCTTTCGCTTGTGAAGCTCTAGTGCCAAAACCTGGAGTTGACCAGTAGACCTTCACTTGTCTAGGTGGGGTGCATCCTTGAATCAGCCCATGGAAATGATTGGATAGTGTATGCCATGTGCCACCATGGGCTGGGGTGGGGGTGGGGGTGGGGGATAGGGGGTGGAGGACTGGGTTGGGAAGAGCTGTCTGCCAAAGGAATCAGGGTGTTTTACCCTAAGGGCAAACGAGTGCTGGCCAGGCACACACAAAGGATGTGGAATAATTGCCCTTTTAAAGTATTGCTCACACTCTCCTTTCTCTTTGAAGAGTAGCTGGTTATTCTGATTTCTTCTGTCTTCCGATGCATTTACATCATTACACAAACAAGCACATGATTATATGATAATGGCCCCTTTTCAATATACTGTACAATGAAATCTTTCGCAAAGCATCTTTGGGTCTATTAGGATGGGATGGGATGCCAGCCTGCTTTGTCAAGCACTATTCTAGGCCTAATTTCCATTTCTTCTCACCTTCACTGCCACAGGTCCTCTGAGGGTGGACAGATTCCTCCCAGTTCTACAAAATGATAGTTTCCATTGCCCGAGTGCATAGAGCTAGCATCACACCCAAGCCCTTAGACCATCGCTTCCCTTATTCCTCAAAGCATTTCTCCATGCGGCTCCAGAGCAGCAGATGCAGGGCTTACACCCTAGGCCCAAAACAGAAGCTTCTAAAACAGCCAAAAATGTGCTGGCTAACGCCAGTGACATGGACTCAGTATTTCTGCCTTTGGGAGATACCAGCCCTTTTCCCTCCAACTCTAAAGAGCTAGTGGCTTTTACTGCTATTTTCCTAAAATGCAGCATTAGTAATCACTTTGGCAGAAACTTTATACAAATGGTGAACTTTTCTTTTTTCATTTGCTTTAGCTTAGTCTTTTCCGTTGTTCATTGGCTTTTCAAACCATCCTATCGTTTTACCGTATGTATCCGTATTCACCCAGAACAGGTGTGTGGCACCTTGGAGAAGATGAAGCCAGAGAGAAAATCAGTCCGACAGGAATTAGGTTGCAAGATGACTGAATAAATTACCACCTCCCAGAAATTGTATGAAAAATGGCTATTTCTTTAGGACATCAAAGCGCCCTTTTCTCTCTCATTCACATGCATCCCTCCACAAAGGCCCTGGTAACCGGGACTCAGTTTGTAGGCTGTGTGTGGTCTTCTGGGAACATGATGCCCGTGTCCTCAGGCAGCTCTGACCGGTGGTCGCCCTCTTTTTTATTTTTTATTTTTTTTATTTAAATATTTTATTGATTCCTTACAGAGAGCTAGAAACGTCGATGAGAGAGAAACATCGACTGGCTGCCTCTTGCACACCCCCTACCGGGGATGTGCCTGCAACCAAGGTACATGCCCTTGACCGGAATCGAACCTGGGACCTTTCAGTCCACAGACTGACGCTCTACCACTGAGCCAAACTGGTTCCGGCAGTGGTCTCCCTCTTTATCTGCAGCTGCCCGTTCCTCTGCACCCACTGCGTTAGCACAGTGTTCCCACCATAGTCCTTTTTGTGGACAGCTCTGGAGTAACAGTCACTGGTCATTAGATGATCTTGCTAATGAGACACTGAACATACGAACAGACAATGGCCAGAGCACATTTGCCCACAGTGTCACAGCAACCAGCCGGGGCATGCCACCCGGAATGCCCAGGCCACGGTCAATCAGGCCCAGCTTCCCTAATTGTTGTATCTACTTCCAACTCGGGACCAACCAGAGAAAGCTAAATACGATTGCAAAATCACTCAGGATTCTCATTAACCCACTTCCGGCTTCCTGTGCCAATGACCTCTGACTTTGCCTTTTTGAAGAACATACACATATGTAAATATTACAGATAATTTCTTCCTCAAGTTCCATAAATGGGAGACAACACCCACATTCCAGATGAACACAGGTCCAGTTTGGTCACCTGTGTGAAATCGGGTCCTGGTACCCTGCTTCCCACTGCTATCCACCAGGGTAGGGTGGCAATCTGTTCATGACAAGTTTAATATCCTCATAGGACCTCAGCCTGAAGTGAAAGCCTTAGTGGTATGAATCCCACACAGCCGCGTTTGAATGTATTTTTCATGTATAGGTTGTTCACTCTAGTCTTTGAAATTGTACAATTAGCCTATGTTGTCACAGTTATGTATTTATTATAATGGAGATGTTCTCAGGAAACCAGATTTAATAGTTTTAAATCAGAGGCCACCATGGACCTTTAGGCGTTGCATTCACAGTAAATTTTATGCCTGGTGAAAGGTTATGTAATGGGTTTCCCTGATAACACTCCCCTCCCCCCCCCCCCCCCCCCCCCCCGCCCTGGCCCACAAATCTTAACTGGCATACAAAAGGTCCCTGTGGATTTTTGGGAGCTAGCCACTTGATGCAAAACTTTCAGAGTTTATACTATCACCTGCGGGGCATACCTCCTAATGAAAAAGGAGAGGAAATAGCAGAATGGCTATTGAGTTTATAACCTAACTCAGCCGTGGGCAAACTACGGCCCGAGGGCCGGATCCGGCCAGTTCAGCTGTTCTATCCGGCCCGCGGAGCCGAAAGAGCGGAGGGTTCTCTTGCTCTCCCCTCTGCTCCTTCACCAGCAGCCCAAGATGAGAGTGCCAGCATGGTCAGGTTGCTTTTGTTCCGGCCCTCCAGTCCAGTTTAAGAACCCATTGTGGCCCTCGAGTCAAAAAGTTTGCCCACCCCTGTATCCCTTATAACAATGTGTATCTCCTTAATGGAGAGCTGCATAGCCTAGGATGGAAGGGAATTTGGCTTTCCTTGTGTTTCATTAATAGCCCCTTGACTGCTAAAGCCATTGCCCATCTGTTAAGCAGTCATATTCATGAGAAAGTCTGATTTCCCCTCCACCCAAGGCCCAGGTACCAGCATCTCTCACTCTACATTAGCTGGATCCCATAAAGGCTCTTACATTATAAGCACCAGAGTAGTCCCATTATACGCCACTTTTACTTAAACTGCTCTGTTTCGAGTATGTGCTCCCCGGCATGCTTAAACAGGAAAGGTGAGTGAGAGAGAGAGCCCCAAGGTTATGGTTCCTTTGTGTCTATACAAAAGGTAAAAAGATTGGGTTAGACTCTTCAGATATCTGTGGCTTTCATGTTGAACACAAGCAGCCATGCAGTGTCTCACTCTGGCAGGAGAACAAGTCCCCTGAGGTAGAAAGCCAGGCAAGTCCCTGGGAGTGTGAGCAGATTGTTAAAATGGTGTCAAAGATGGGAAGGAACAGTGTCCAGTTCTATTTCTGATCTTACCCAAGGTCTAGGGTTAGGCTCTTGCCTTCACCTGTCACAGGCTTAGCAGTTCCTTCTACTCACCAAGAACCTCTGGACATATGCCTCCAGAGACACAGCCCACCTCCCCAGACCATGCCCCCTGCCTGCCCCTACCACCAAGGCAAGTGCGAGGCATCAGTGCTCGGCTGAGGAATGTAGCAGCAACTTCCCTAAATGCTGAAGGAGAACTCTTTGGTAACAAAGAGCAAATGCTTTGGAATCAGACACAACTGAGTGAGAATCTGGGTTCTACCAAACTTATTCATTAGATTCATTTTTAGCCTTATACCTCCTGAGCCTTACTTTTTTCATCTCCGGAACATGGGAGTGGGTGTTGTTAGCTATGACTCAGCAGAGTTGGATACAGGATAGGTAAAATGGCTGGCAGAGTGCCAGGCCCACTGTTAGCAATTGACTTATTGCTATGATTATTTTCTGCCAAATCAGGTAGAAGATGACTGCATTATTGGCTTTCTTGAGGCTGTTTTAAAAGAAGTTATCTATAAGCCTTCATGATAAGCCGGATCTAGAAGGTAGCTAGCTCTAGAGCAAAGCTCCGGGATACTTAAAAAACATGTTTAGAAGTTATGTCCCATGAATGTCAGACACAGTCATGGACATTACAGACAGCAGTAGAGAAGCCATAATAAGTCATGCAGACTCCTCATCAGCTCCCTAGCCTCCCTGGTGCTCCAGGTGCAGTCATTTCTCAGCCTGTTTGGGGTTTCCCTGTGTGTTACCTGGACATCAGCAACTCCCAGCCAGGAAGCTCACTTCCAGGACTCAAGAATCAGCTTCCTCCAGAATTGGGTGCTGGGAAAGAGGCAGGTTCTGATTTCTCAGTGATCAAAATAGAGTTGGTAGAGAAGCAGATATTTTTCTATACATGTATATGTTTTTCTTACACTGTGAATTTGTTCATCTTTCTTAACAATGACCTCAGTAAATTATTTGACTGGACCCAGGCGTAGAACCTGATTTGACGTTTTTCCCCCATCAGCGGTTACTTGTTACTTGAAAAAACAACTTTTATTTTTTGAACATGGTAGTAAATAATATGCATGATAGGAGAAGGAGAAGGAGGAGAAGGAGAGAAACACTCAGGAACCTAAGCAGAAGGAAATTTAAATGTGCCATTAATTCCACTACCCTAATATGATCACTCTTAACTATTTTGTTATTTGCCCTCCTTTTCTTTCTTCTGAGTGATGGCGTTTTAAAAAATAAACACATGAGCCCTGGCTGGTTTGGCTCAGTGGATAGAGCATTAGCCTGCAAACTGAAGGGGCCTGGGTTCGAAACCTAAAGGAGATACACAGGCAGAGGCCTACCTTCTGCTTCGTCTGGACATTAACTCAGCCTGGACATACCTGGGACATCTTGTGCTCACATGGCCCTCCAGGCAAACAGAGGAGTGAGTAGAAAGTTCCTGGGCCCATTGTGGTTCCTCTGTTCTGGCCTGGCTGCTGCTAGGGTTCCAGTGGTCAGAAAATAAGCTATTTTGAGTTGGGTTTGAATCATGTATCTATTACTTGAAGGTGGACACATCCTGAACCATTCAAGAGGTGTGAGTAAACATATCTTCACACTACAAAGATTCCCACAGAAGAAGAAGCAGAGGTACAGAGAGGTGGAGATTTGTCCAAAGTCACACCAAGTTTTGGGAAGCCAAATGATTATAGAAACTTCTTTTTTTAAAAAATATATTTTATTGATTTTTTACAGAGAGGAAGAGAGAGGGATAGAGAGTTAGAAACATCGATGAGATAGAATCATCGATTAGCTGCCTCTTGTACACCCTCACTGGGGATGTGCCCGCAACCAAGGTACATGCCCTTGACCAGAATCGAACCCGGGAGCCTTAAGTCCACAAGCCGACTCTCTATCCACTGAGCCAAACCGGTTTGGGCCAGAAACTTCTTTATAAGACATCTGTCTGCTGCCTTAAGCACAGTGCCTTCCATTACCCTCAGGTAGAGAGACACCAGTATGTGATGAATCCAGGATTGAGAATCAGAAAGTGTGAGTTCAAGTTAGCTTTGATCCTTCACCAGGGTGTGTGATTTGGGTTTCTTCTCAACTAGAACTTCTCAACCCCTCTAGTCTTCAAGTACCTTGCTGGTAAATTAATAAGTTCATACACTCATGAGAATTATGAATTATAACTCCCTTTCCAAAAATATGAAACAATTATCATCATCGTTTACCTGTATCAATAATATTTATCAAGTGCCTACTATGTGCCAGGATCTACTTTAAATTTAGCAATATGGCAGTGAGCAAACAGATAGCTCTGCCCTCAGAGTGTTTATATTCTAGTGACAGTGGCAGAAAAATTAACAAGTGAAACAGTAACTGCACACTTTGGAGGAAAAGGACCCTAGTTTTTTGGGGATTCAATTTCTCCATGATCTACATAATACTTGAGGTGAGCAATTACTATTTTTGTCTGTCCATCCATTTATTCATCCTTTTTTTCTCTCTTTCTCATATATTATATATTAATTTATAATTTTTTTTGGCCTGTGAGTTTGTTAACTTTTCTTAACCCACATCTTAAGTAAATTGATTAGATGTTGTGATAGAACTTACTTTTACTATTATCTTGTGTGTTTTTTGGTGTGTGTGTGTGTTTTTTTTTGTGTGTGTGTGTGTATGTGTTTGTTCTTTTAAATAAACCCCTGGACTTGCAATTGTATTTTCTAGGTGCCAGTGTCGAGGAAGTGAGAGCTGAGCTCAACTCGCAGGCCTGCAGTCAGAGGGTTGGGTGGCCAAGGATGGAATAAAGTTGGCTTGATCTCCTCAGCCTGTATCTTGAGGGAACAAGTAAATTAAACAAGTAATTATATCCATAATGTTTTTAGAAGTAAGATGATTTAAATATATGAATCTCATCTGAGTGTGCAGCCTTTTGTCTGCAGTGTTTCCTGCCAAAAATCTCTTGACAGGAAATAAACATTAAAATAATCTTTAATCCCTTGTCTGGTCTATTACCATTAACAATTGATGCACTTTAATTTTGTGGGATTTTAACTACAAAATGGAACAGCTAAGTAGTGATAATTGGGTTTGGAATTATACAGTCATTTATATCAACAGAGATGCTGGGACTGGGAGGGAGGGTGATTAATTATTTACTATTTCCTGGCTGTGGTTCCTATTATAGAATTTTCTGATATGTTCTGCTGCGAACAATTATCACCAAATGAAAGTAAACAAATCTGTGATCTGCAGCCTTATTTAGAAGTTAGACTATGCTTACGTGATATGGGCCTGATTTTCAGGAACCCCGGGGGCTGTGTGTGTTCCGTCTCTCAGGGTCCTGCTAACTTTGTATTGGAATATGGTTATGTTTGTGCATCTTGAGCTCCAGAATGTGCAGCTGTGGGGAGAGAGGGGAGAAATGCCTTGATTGGCCAGGAAAAAAACAAAACCAACGCCATTGACATGTTTGGGAGGGGTCATGGTTCACTCTTCCCTCTCTTGGACCCACTTCTCACCATGTGAGGTGGGAGAGGAACCAAATCACTACATGGGTGTGAGAAGAACAGTTGTGCTCTGCTTTTCCTGTTAACAAGAGAGTGTGTGTATATCTAAAATGCAGGGCCCCCTCCCTGTGCCTCAGTCTCCCCAACATTGTTCAACAGCAAATCAACACTGTCCAACGAAACTTTATGGGCTTGCCATCCTTGCCCCAACATGTATTTCCTTTCTCTGTTCCTTCTGGGTGACACATCCACGGAGCTCATCCCTACACGTGACTCCTTCCAAAGCCAAGAGCTTGTATCCTGGGGGGATGGAGGAGGGGAGGGAGAAAATCATCCCGGGTTGAGAACCCCTGCTTTATATCCTTCTCCGATGTCTTGAGGCATTTTTCAAGAGAAACTATTTTTAATAGCAAAATAATAAAACCAGAACGTATTAATAAAACCAGAGTCATAATGAACTACTACTTAAATAATGATCGCAGTGTGTTAATTTCCTGGGGCGGCTGTAACAATGTACCACAAACGGGATAGCTCAAAATAACAGAAATGTATTCTCTCACGGTTTTGGAGGCCAGAAGTCTGAAATTGAGCGGTTGACAGGGTTGGTTCCTTCTGGGGGTCTAACTGTCCTGTATCTTGAGAATCTGTCCGTCCTCTCTCGAGCTGCGTGAGGTCGCCAGCCACCCTTGGCATCCCATGACTTAGGTAGCGTTACCCCTGTTTCCTCCTTCACATGGCGATATTCCCTCAGAGCCTGTGTGTCTTCTCTTCCTCTTATATGGACATCAGACCAGTAACTGGATTGAGGGCACACCCGAATCTAGTGTGACCCCATTTTAGTTTAACTGATTGTATCCGCAGAAACCCCGTTCCCAAATAGAATCCTGTTCTGAGGTTCCGGGTGGACATGAAGTGTGTGGGAATGCTGGTAAACCCAGCACAGGCAGGTGTCACTCACATCTCTGTTTCACAGAAAGGGAAACTGAGGCAGAGAGAGAGTAAGTGGGAGCATCTGCATCACTGGGAACTTGTTAGACCTGCATGTTTCCAGGCTCCACGCAGACCCTCGGAAGCAGCGACTCTGGGAGTGAGACCCAGCCTCTTGTTTCAACAAGGCCTCCGGAGGGATTCCGCTGGCCCTCACGTTTGAGAACAGCTGATGAAAAGTGCCTTCTGAGACATCATTTCAACATTTATGAAATGTTTCTCAAGTGCACTTGGTTTACAAAGCCCAGTGCTCCCCTCACTCCTGAAGGTGGGGTCCGGAGAGTTCTGTTCTCTGTTCTATGGGGGCTTTTCCTCTTAGCTCACCTGGGCCAGACATACGGGGGAAATCACAGTGCGCAGGCACTTGCCTCAGGAAGATAGGAAAGCGTCTTGTCGCAGGTAAACCGAGAAAAGTGTTTTCCTTTTTGTAAGTCACTCCCGTTTTCGCAATCACTTCAGAAGGGAAACCACGGGCGCAGTGCCTTTCATCAGCTGCCTCCCCATCCCCAGGGTCTTCCCTGCCAGGAAGTACCTAACCGCTCTCAGTGCCTGTAATAAAGTCAAGTCATCTCGGGCTTATCAGCGTGCTGTTAATTGATCTTCATTTCCTATTATTTCACCTCAAAGCAAACCCATCACTCACCAGGCTGACACCGGAGTTGTTTTTCTTCTGTGTGCAAGCGTTCGCTCTTCTGGCAAAAGCTCCTATTATTCTCTATTTCAGAAGGCCTTTCCCCATCTGTTTACTGCAACTCTGCTTTAAAAAAATATTTACAGATTATATAAGTTAATGCCATTGGCAGGAGGGAGGTAGTCACTTTACAGGCTAAGTGGTAGGTGGACCCGTCTCTGCAAGTCCACCCCTACGATGCACTTCTGCAAATGGAAGGGCACACCTGCGGCAGACACCTGTTCGGTGTGTTTGAAGGTGTTTGGTGTGAGCGTGGGAGAAACCGGGGGAAACTGGAGCCATGGATATTCTTTCTGGAGGTGAAGGAGGCCACTCAACATCAGAGGAAGTTCTGGTTTCCCATTTCAGTTTCCACTGGGCGAGGGCTGGGCAGAGGGTTAGTGATTAGCATCTGGACTTTCTCTCCCTGGTATTTTGTTTGTTTGTTTGTTTGTTTGTTTGTTTGTTTTGTGTTTGGGCTGGTTCTTTTTGCTGCTTATCCCACCCCTTGGGAGAAACAATAAAAAGAATAGAAACTCGTGGTAAAAGTTTCAAACCTTTCGAAAAGATTTAACAGCAAAAGTTTCCTTCTATATTTCATTCCCAACTCTCTCTCCAAAAGAAACTACTTTTAAAGGTTTGTTATGGACTCTTCCAGAAACATTATATGCATTTACCATCAGATACAGATATGTATAGACTTTTAAAAAATGCATGCAGCTGAAACCATTGAGTACATTTTGTTCATGACCTTGCTATTTCTTTTTAATTACATCTTGCAGATTATTTTGTACCAGCACACATAGCTAGACATTCCTAATGTGCCATGACTGGGTAATATTCCATCATATCATGTCCTGTGATTTATTTATTCATTCCTCTATTGGCAGACATTTATATTGAGTTTATATTTTGCTTTTATACATGATTCAGTAATGAACACTGGCAGCATATGTATTTTATCTACTTGGGCAAAGATATCAAAAGGGTGATTGTCCAGTAGCATAAGGGCTGGAACAGAGGGTATGTACACCTACAAAGTAATTGGTTTTGGAGTAATTGCCAAATTATTCTCTAAAATGGTTGCAGCAGCCTGGCCAGTGTGGCTCAGTGGTTGAGCATCGACCTATGAACCGGAGGTCATGGTTTGATTCCTAGTCATGGCACTTGCCTGGGTTGCAGGCTCCATCCCCTGTGCAGGAGGCAGCCAATCAATGATTCTCTTTCATCATTGATGTTTCTCTCTCTCTCTTCCTCTCCCTTCCTCTCTGAAATCAACAAAAATACAGTTAAAAATAAATAAGTAAGTAAATAAAATGGTTGCAGCAGTCTTCTCTCCACCGTTCTCACCTAGACTTCCTGCGTAACTCTTAAGAAGCGAGGGCCAGAATGCCATGGACAGATCCAGCAACGTGGCAAACAGCGCGCTGTTTTTAAAACTTTATTTTGCTACCGTATTATCATGTTCTTATGAAGCAACTGCTTCATAACACTGGGTAGCCCAGTCCTCAGGATTGGCCTTTTTTTTTTTTTTTTTTTTTTTTACCTTTTCAATACATCACATTGATTTTCTGTATGACTTTATCTGCTTAATACGAAGTGGGATTGAACAGTTATTTGTCTGGATTTGACCATTCCTTATCAAACATTTATGATTTAGCTTTCTCCACGGCATCTTCTTGTAAGGTGTTCCTTATTTTTATCTTTTTTTCCGTAAAGGTAGGATTGTGTTGACAGCCCTGTAATAAATCTTTCCTGAAAGAGACGCGGTGCAGAGGGGCGGGAGGACGTGGGGCGCTGAGCGTGGGCTGTTGGAGGGAACGCTTCCAGAAGGGGCAATGTGAATCATCTCTGGACCAAAGTCACCTTTAATCACAGTCACTGATACCGACTTTGGGGTTTGTGATATATTAAGAGCGGGCGCTTCAGAGGGAAGCACGAGTGGTGCAGCTCTGACGATGCATCGTCCAGTCAGTAAATGGGGTTGCATAGCCAAGGCCAATTCTCAGAACCAGTTCCTGTCCGTACATAGGATGATATCGTGGTCAGGGTCCGGGCAACGTCACGAGCTTTCATGGAGAGTCTTGGTCAGAATTCAATTTAATACCAGAGATTAGAAAACAAAAGTGTGATGGGATTTCCTTGTCTTTCTCTTTTTATTATTGTTCTATTTCTTGAGAGCATTTTCTAGCTTCATATAGGAAAAAAAAGAGAACTAAAATTTTCACTCGTAAGTGCTGGAAAACTTCATTGAGCATCTACTATGTGCCTCATGCCCTGGGAACCAGTTTTAAGGACACAGACATGGATAAAGAAAGCAATGTGGTAAAAGTGTGGGGAGCAGTCAGAGCAAGTTTGTTGTTGTTGTTTGTTGATTAAAACAACACACATTTGTTCATTACCATTTCTGTGGGTGCAGACTGCAGGCTTGGTTCAGCATGTCTCTCAGGCTATAATGAGAGGACTGAGCTGCAGCAGTCCTTGCCAACAGGCAGGACTATCTCAATAAAGAGAATCCCAGCCAGAGGCATGACAAGTGCAAAGGTCCTGGGGTGGAATTATGCCTGACCTGTTCAAGGGAGAGAAAGCGGCCGCTGTGGTTGAAGCCAGGTAGAATGGTAGGCAATGAGGTCAGAGAGGAAAGCAAGTACCAGATTATGAAGCTACTATACAAAGTCTAGATTTTATTCCAATGGTGTTGGGGGCCATTGAGAGTTGTAAGCAAGAAGGTGATGTGGTTTGATTCACATTTTTTAAAAAGACATGTTTTCAGGCTGTAGATGGCAACAGTGGAAGCTGAAGGATAGTTGGTGGGTAGCTTGGAGCCTAAGAGGGGAAGAACGGTCACTTACACCAGGTGATAATAATGTAGATGAAGAAAAGAGGTCGCATTCAGGATACACAGTCCTCCTGAGCATATGTGAATGCAAATGCTGGTTGGCCTGTCTCCCCCAGGACCACAAACCCTAACTCTTCAGGTCCCCATCCTGATACCCAGTGTGAGCTGGCCACCCAGTAGGCACCCACTGCCGGTTGGCTGCGAGGATGTGGTAGACCACCCATGTAGTGTGTAATGGCAGGTTAGAGATAAAGCGACCAGGGCTCCTGCCCACGGATGCTCTGAGCTTCTGGTTTCTCTCAGGCTGCCTCCTCCGCAGGCTATCCTCTGGAGTAAGGCCTTAGCCCTGTTCCCTCCGCTAACAGGGATTACAAGCTTGTAAATTTTTTTTTTCTTTTACAACGTGAGCAGAAGGAAAAGCCTGCAATGTCAAAACTCAGTGAGCAAATATTTTATTTTGTTCCTTTTCACAAATGAACACAGTTTATCAATATCGGCGCATCTGGGAAGAGCAGCATTGCCGGGCAGCCGGCAGAAAAGAAACTGTGTGGCGATCCATTATGCTCACCCTGAATTAGGCTCGTGGAGGCTCTGTTATTAAAGTTGGATTTTTCTTAATTATTACCAGTTAAAAATAGGAAAATGGATTTCAAGGGGGAAAAAAAGTTGCAGGCAACAAGAGTCCGATTCTAACTGTGTGTGTGTGTATGCGTAAAACGGAATTTGCCGAACATGAATAGGCACTTACAATGTGACTAGAATGGGCTCTGTCATGTGTCAGCCTAATAGCCTAAACCCTGGTTCAATACAATGAACTTGGGAAGGTTTGCTTAATGAAAGAACTGACGTTTTCTGTGCAGCGGCTGCATTCATCAGCCTGCATCCTGTTCATTATGCTACAAAGGGCTGCCAATGGGAATTGGTAGGGTCATCTATTAGGTAAACGTGATGGGGACAAAAGATAGCAAAGGCCTGGGCCTTGTGGAATTTCCTGAGGTCTGGGAGATTGCAGGAGGAAACCCCGTGTAGGGGCAACATGTTTCTAAGCTGGCAGAGGGGATTTTGGAGTCGTGGGTAGATTCTGGCTATGCCCCCTCCCGATGCGCACATCCAGGGACCCGGGAGAAGAGTTTTCACTTGTCCTCAACATCTCCCTACCCGTTGTGGACTCTGGGGAGGTGCTCACAATCCCTGGGTTCCTCTCCCTGTGTACGCACATGGTATGACTCTACTTCCCTGCCACAGTGCTGGCGTTAGCCAGTGGCATCTGAATGAAAGCAGTGTATGTCTCTTTGCGGCCCACCATGTGCTGCGCCACATTCTCTACTGTGCTGACTGGCAGTATCCGAGGCACCAGCCACCCATCCCTGGAGATCCTGGAGGACAGACAACTCAAGAGCCTCAGCGACCCTCTGTGCTGTGGCTTTAAGACACTGAGATTTGGCAGAATTGTTATCCTTAGCCCATCCTGAGTGCTCTTACCCATCATTAGGCACAGAGGGATCCCGGTTTGACAATCAAGTCTCAGAGCAGTGGGTCCCTTCATTACATACAGTGTATTTTGCAAGGTTGAAATATCGTCATTTGCCTTTTAAAAACCATGTTTGAGTCTGAATATGTCCATGAATTTCAATGAGCCTCTAGAGCCATTTGATGGGGGACCCATTTGAGAACTTAAGCAGATTCCTTCAGCCGCAAGTGGAGCCTGGGGTCACTGGAAAATGCAGACAAAACAAGATCTGCTGATTGGCAAGGTCATCTTGGGAAGGGCCATTGTGGAGTAAAGAGCAGGTCCATTAATTCCAGGGGGGTTTACATCAGTTCCATCTTCCTTTTACCTAATGGGACTGTTTGGTTGTGTTCTTTCCTGGAGAGCTTAGTGATTGAAAGGAGGAGATTTAGAAAGGAGAGATAAAAGTGCATCGAATCCTCAGGACATGCAGCCTCCTAAGGAGGCGCCACAGTAAACCCGGACGTAAGCCAGGGGACAGCATCTCTGAAGACAGTATCGATGTCCAGGTGGTGACATTTCCAAATAAAGAGGCTTAAAGCGTTCTAGGGAAGTTGGGTTGTCTTAATAATTCTCTCTACACCAAAAACCCAACTCTGGCTGAATTAAAAAGTCTCTTACATAATTATCATGGGGTTTTGAATATAGAATCTGTGCACATTTGTTTTCTGAATTTATTCCTGTCTAAAAGAATAGTTTTCTCTCTCTTCCTCCTCTCCAGCAGTCCTCACCTCTTTTCCATAAGTGGGGATTGTGCTGTGTGGGCTTTGTCTTTCTCAAACATCTTCACAAGGTGTTAAATGAGAGTTTGTGTGACAGCAGTTAGGACAGTGCCCAGCAAACAGTCTATAAGCCTTACCTGTGAAAATAGAGAGAAGCCATGAGTCTTGATTGAATGGCGGGGGCAAGGTTTGAAGCCTGCCCCCGCCATTTACTAACTATGTAGCCTTGATCCTGTTATGTAACCTTTTCCACCCTCAGTTTCCCTTTCCATGGAATGGGAACAAAAGTAACATCTTAGCACCTTCCTTGGCAAGTGATTGTGAAAAGTAGGGTGAGCTAATGTCTGCTTTACTTTTAGCCCAGCCCTTGCCACTGAGGGAAATTTCATTCAACGTTTTCTGTTTGTAATTGTATATGGATGGGGGTTGTGTGTGGGGCTGGGAGCTGGGGAGTGCACAAATTTTCATGGGCCTCTAGTACAAACAATCTGTCATGAAAATGATTCAGTTTATCCCACTTTTAAGAAGCTCCCTGCATATAGATCTTCTCGGTCTGATTAATGGGAGAGAAAACATTGCTTTATGTTTGCTGGCAGCTTCCTGAGAATCCATGGATGAACTTGTCTGCAAATCATTGGCATTTACATGTTATGTGTTTGCTCCTAATAGTTGACCATCTTTCTAGAAGCAGAGCTATATATCTGTTTTAACCCATTTTTTAACTTGGATGGGTTAACATCGTTGTTTAAAGGATTAAATCAATACGAATATATTTTTCTGGGTACTATTTTTGTAGAAAAGTTAAACTTATAATGATGAAAGTAATAGGATACTAATCTAAATACCCATTACTATGTTCTATTGTTCTCTTTTCATTTCTTGGTATCTTTGTCTCACATAAGATTGAGCCTCAGTTGTCTATCCTATCCTGTCGGGTATCTGTAATTGGGCTCCATCCTGCTCTTCCAAGTGTGTTCCTCATTGTTCTTCAGGACATGCACTTGGATTCTATTACAATGGACCCCGCTTTGCCCTCAGCCAAAGCTCCTTCTAAAGACACAAGCCATCAAAATCACCACTTAATCTTATACCCCAGACATATCTTTACTCCTGGATTAGTCTTGACTCCCCTTGGCTATTCTAGAAGAATGTCAAGGGCAAGGGCCATGAGATAAAATGTTATTAGGCAAACAGGAGTGATGTCATGGTTCCATCCACTCATTTTTTCATCCCTTCATCATTCAACTACCTTTCACTGTGTGGACAGTAGTGTGATGGTTAGGGCCAATGTGCCAGAGGCCCACAGACCAAGATCTGGATCCCCAATGGATGCTGCACTCTGTTAAATAGTGCCCCCCCTCCAAATATATGGCTGAGTACTCAGAATGCAATTTTACTTGCAAGCAGGGTCTTTGTAGATTTAATTAAGTTAAAGATGGAAATGAGATCATGCTGAATTAGGGTGAACCCTAAATCCAACGAGAATGTCCTTAGAAGAGACATGAGGAGGTGGTGATGTGAAGATGCAGGAATGGCCTGGAAAGGTGTGACTACAAGTCGAGGGCCAAGGACTGCCAGCCACCAGCAGAAGCTGGGGGAGAGGCCAGGATTGTTTCTTCCTTGGAGCCCCCAGAGATCACCGACCCTGCTGACACCTTTATCTAGACATCTGGCCTCCCCAACTCGGAGAGAGTAATTTCTGTCTCATTAAGCCACCTACTTTGTGACCCTAGAAAACTATTACAGATCATTTCAATGGGTGAGCTTTTCTGATTCAACTCTCTAAAGTGGACACCAGTATCATTCTCCAACATCTGCCTCTTCTAAATCATGGGATAATCTGGTTGATCACTGGTGCTCTCAAGCCCCAGTGGAATGGAGATGTCCCTTTCTTATTTAGATGTGGTTTTAAGACTCAAATGAGACAACATATGTAAAGCACTTGGCACAAAGCCTGGTTCACAGTAAGTGACCATTAAATCACTGCCCTTATTAATGTTGCTCTTATTTAGCATGGAAATTTATTTAAGAATGCACTGTCAATATTCAATTACCCTCGCTAATAAAAAGGAATAAAGGTATGGATTGCAAAATAGAAAATACATGGAAAGATTAAGTTTCAAAAAGTGGCGAGTTAAGTACATATAGGCATTAAGCTTTTGGCTGCCTCACCTCATTCCTTCTGGGCACACCCTGGCAGGAATTGCCTTCACTGGGGGCCATGGAATAAATATGATCCTTGACCGTCTACAAGGAAAATAATTCGATCTTGGTAGTTAAGAGTTAAGTATCACTTTGAGCTGCAGGTTTCTGATTTAAAACCACTGTGTCATCTCATTTCAAAACCCCCCCTTTTGTAAAAGTTTAGAATACCAGCAGGGCGGCAAGTGTGTTTGAATGATTTTATTCAAATGTCAGGTTTAATTAAATCCATAACCAGAAAACAAGCCAAAAAGAATGTTTCAGGGAGCTTTGGAATTTTTTATTTTTCTTATTCACCCCTCACTTCCATGTTCAAGACTAAAGCCTTTGCAAACACATGCAAATATAAGTAGGAGCATTTATCATAAAATACAACTAGGAAGGCTAAAGTGCCTATTAATATTGTATTCTACAGCAATGTGTGGTGATCAGAATAGTTATATATTGGGAAGGCCACAAAACAGTGCAGCTATAGTGTGCCAATTTTGACTAAGATGGGAATGTGTGTGTTCACGCTCTGGGTTCAGTTTCTGTGTCATTCAGGTGTGCAGCGGCATTCTGATGGGCAGCCAGGTCGTTAGAACCATAGTAATCAGCCTAGCATGGCAAGGGAAACCACTGTGTCTCCACACTACACCTGAATCGCCTGTAATTGTTCCATTCTACCTTACATAACTAGATTTTATCACTTGCACACAGAACAGCTGAAAAGATACTTAAACTAAAATGAGCAGATGAAAATTTAAAATCAGGAGTGACTAAAAAGATCCCCAGAAGGCCATCACTGGCCCGGAGCCCCCCATTTCGGGGTCTAGCATTTGTACCGATTATGGCCTGACAGCGCTTGAGTTTCCAATGATAACAGCCATCTGACTTGATCGGAGTTCAATGGATTTTCACTAAAATAGAATCATCGCCTTGGTGATGGATAGAAAAAGTAAAGCAATACATCCTGATAAATGCTCTGCCTGCCTCCTCCCTCTCCCCAGCGGTGACCTTGTGAATCCATAAGAGAGCGAGGCACAGCTCTGGTCACCGCCGCAGCACGTCAGGACTTGGAAATTTAAGTAGCTTTGAAACCCATCAATGGGGTGAAGGGGGAATGGCCCGAGAAAGCAATGGATCATGCTTAGAGGGCTCTGAGGGAAACAGGGTACGCTGAAGGTCAACGTGCAGACACGTCTTGAAGGAACAGCTCAAACCCTCATTCATATTCACGGGAGGCTGTGGCCCTGTGAGGCGAGTTCAGTCCAAGAGTACAATAAAACAGGAATGTTCAGAGTATATAATTTCTCCTCAGAAGCGAAAGGCATCAGAGAGCGGTGCCCACTAAGCGCCACCTTAGCGTAAGGGAACGCCTTGCCCCAGTCTCTCCTTCTGAATAGCAAGGAGCAGGCTGTATAAGGACCACTCAGCCTGTGTAACGCTGCTTTTGTTTTCCTACCCAGTAAGCTCAGCCCACTGTGAATATTTTGATCACCATGGATCATCTGTAAAGACACCAACACCCTAACATAAGAAGAAACCAACTGAAACAGTATCCAGGAAACCATAGGACCCGTCTCATCCCCGAGCCCCATGTGCTTGCCTGGGAAAGGCAGCTTCTGGGTGGTTGAAGGGGGAAGGAGTCGGACGTTGGCAGGCACCCATTAGTGTTGGTTACAACTTGCTAAAAGAAAATATTAAAATAAAAATTAGATCGTAAATTTGGAGCTACAGTTACCAAGCCTAAAGTGCAAATTGCCAAACAAGTCAAGAGACTCATTAGCATTTTATGTAAATCAGTTATTACTGTTCTCCACTTCCTTAATTATCCACGTTATTTCAATACAACCCTTTCTTTGATGTCCCAATTCTATATTTAAATAGTGCAAGATTTCTATCGGATCCTCCCGCAGAGGTTTGTGCCATGCAAAAAACATGCCAAGAGCAGCTATTTCAGAGACTACAGGGAAATGTTTAATTGGTTCATCCCATTTGAGTTATGAGGGCATATTACTGAGTGCATAAAATCAGAAACATGGCAAGTACTAGCTTGGAGAAGTTTACTGAAACCTGCAAGAGACCATTTGAAATTTTGCCCCCAAGACTTTTCCGATTCTCTGTGGGAGCTGATTCAAAGGGAAATTTTGCAAACTTCATTGAATTTTGCTAAACGATTGATTTATAATTGAAATATTTGGAAATAAAACCTACCAGCCCTCTTTCCTTGGGCACAGAGAGTTATTCTTTAGGTTGGATGAAAGAAATACAAACAACAGAGAGGAAGTAGTACATGGGGTGGGTGTGAGGGCGGAGGCAAACATTTCCCACCCAGCCCTTGTCAAATGGCTCATCCTTTCTGAAAGAGGGACCATCACTAATTAAAAGGACAAGTTTGCTGATATCTTATTCTCAAGTTGTCCAAAATTGAATAGATCACAAATTACAGATATAAGTGTCCTTTCTCTAATAAATAAACTTAAATATACGTATACATATACATATACATATACATATACATATACATATACATATACATATACATATACATATACACATACATACATATGTATATATACTAGAGGCCCAGTGTATAAATTCATGCACCAGTGGGGTCCCTTGGCCTGGCCTGCAGGATGGGGCCAAAACTGGCTCTCTGACATCCCCTGAGGGGTCCTGGATTGTGAGTGGGTGTAGCCAGGCAGAGGGATCCCACTGGTGCACAATAAGAGCTAGGGAGAGATGCAGGAGGTTGGCCAGTGGGGGAGGGACTGCAGGGGCACTCCAGGGCAGGTCCAGGCCATCTCTCTCAGTCCTGATTGGCTGACCCCCAGCAGCAAGCTAAACTATCAGTCAGAGCGTCTGCCCCCTGGCAGTCAGTGCAGGTCATAGTGACTGGTCAACTAGTTGACTGACTACCCCCTAGTGCTCAATGCATGACATAGTGAGCAGTTGAGTGGCCTTAGCATATCATTAGCATATTACATTTTGATTGGTTGAACAGCCAACCAGACGACCAGACACTTAGCATATTAGGCTTTTATTATATAGACTATTTCAGAAAGGAAGGGAAAGGGAGAGAAAGATAGAAACATCAATGATGAGGATCATTGATCAACTGTCTCCTGAACATCCCCCACTGGGGATGAAGTTAGCAACCCAGACATGTGCTCTGACCAGGAATCAAACCGTGATTTCCCTGTTCATAGGTCTCCTCAACCACTGAGCCATTGAGCCATGCTGTTGTGCTAATAAATGAACTTTTAAAAGAACAATGTGCCACAGAGAACTTGATAATCTCTCTTATTATCTTTTAAGCAGTAAGTAGGTTCCCTCCTCATTGTGACCTGCCTCTATATTTCTGCCTCTTGCTCCATAATCTACCTTTTTAAACTATACTTTAATTTTTTTAAATGGATAAAGGAAGAACCTTTGAATGTGAATTGTAACTGAAAATAGAGTTAAATGGATGGAAACTTTCTCTTCTTCCCATATATTTTTATACTTACTATGTTTGATTATTTAATTTTTTTTTTTAAAGAGCAGATTTGTAGGGAAACCAGTATGGATAGATCCAGATTCTAGACCAAGCTGTGTGGCCATGTTCAAGCCATTTACCACGGTGTCCTCAGTGAAACATGGCTAACAGTTAAGAAGATTATCACATAAACATAGCACTTGATATGTAGGGTCTCAATAAATGGTAAACTCCCCTCTAGACCAGGCACTGTGCTGAATGCTTATGTATGTGATCACACTGAATCCTCCAAACTCTCACTAAAATAAGTGTGATTACTACGATGTAACCAATGAGGACAACTAGGTTTTTGGGGTTGAGTTTAGTGATTTGCCCAAGGTCACAGAATGGAGGGCAGGAGCAGTGATTTTAATCTAAAAGTTCTCTAAGGTAGAGCAATAGTTTGGACAAGAACCGCAAAATAGATAAGTTTAACATTATAAGGGGGAAAAAACAGCATTTCTATATCCTTTTCCTGTCTATTAAATTAATAGCCTTTATAGAAAATTCATCTTGGCAGACTAAAATACTTTTAATATTTAATCTGACTTATTGGTTATTCATTTAACGAATACCTTTATGAGGCTTGCCATGTTCCAGGCACTGTTCTAAGCACTTAAAACTATTAACTCATTTAACCATTTATGGACATTTATTTTGAGAGCCAGCGCAGCGGGTAGGTATATGGGAGAGCGGCGAGGCCCCGGGAGACAGGAACCTTCCCTAGTGCTTATGATCTTCCAAGTCCCTGGGCACTAGTCCATGGGTGCTTTTTTTAAAATGTAAATTACACTTTTAAAAACATGATTTCTCTGATCATACATATGGCATTCTCATTATAGAAAATTTGGAAACTATAAGTAGTTGTAAGGAAGACAAAAAAAAATGTAAAAAGCCTTTATAATTCCTCCACGCGCTGTTAACATCAATCCAAGATCTTAGTGGAAGGAGAAACATATGATCCAGCACAAGGAATAGTTCCAGCTGCTTCTTCATTTTGCCTGTTTTAAGAGTCTGAGAGTAACTCAGAAGTTACTACTCCAAAGTCATAACACGGGCAGGAACTGGACGGAGAACCCGCCAGGGGTTCAAATTCCTGTGTTGTGTCTTTATATAACTTGCTTTTTAGTTCACATGCATATAAAGCTAATGTCAAGCGCATCGTTAAGTGAGACATTTCCTATGCAGCCCAGAACAAAAGACAGAAAGCTGACGTGCACCATCCCTAAAGCCGCCAGTCTCCATGCCCCTCTTTAGATCTTGCCATTTGGGCCTTGGTTGTACCAAGGATTATCGGGCTTTCGTATTTACTCTGTTCTTTATCCTGGGACTTCCTGTTGCCGAGGTCTGATCGCTTATCTGAAAAGCTTCCGTTCGTTTCCCCAGTGACTAGTGGGGTTTCATCACCAGGAAAGCACATTGTTCCAAGTCTACAAGTCTGCAGTCTAAAATCATCATCATGTTTTTTCATCAGGATGAAATATCGGGTGCTCTGCTCAGTGCAAGGTTTTATTAATGATGTGCTGTCAGGGGCTGGATGTTCTGCATATTTGCATATTAAACAGCTGAGTGAAGAAACATTCCTTTTATTGCTGCAGGGAATAAATCAGTTTAAAGCAAGTTCTCATCATTTATACTCCTTTCAGCTAAGTCTTCTTTTATTGAAATAAATTGTTGAAGTGCTTTGCTCATTCTTTGAATACTGATGAAATTTACCTTGATAGGACCTCGGGAAAAATAATATTTTCTTAAAGGTGCAGTATTGTTCCATTTCTTCGTATTGCTTTAATACATTATTGATAAAATCATTTAGAAATAGCAAGTGAAATAGCAAGGAAGAAGAACAGTTTTGAATAAAGATGATGTTTCCTCCGGATGATTTTGCCAAATGTATCTTTATTGGCAGAATGTAAGAGGGAGAAAAAAAAAAAGCCATTAAGCAACAAAAAGTACTATATTTTTAAATGAATGATCAACTATGTTTGCATTCAAATCCCAATGGGCAGCATATTTCATTCACACACAAGAACACAGTGTTTACAGATCCCAAAGTTCACTATCCCCTGGGCAAGCAGACAAGAGGTCCCAAGAAATTAGGCTATTTTCAAATAGGAATTGCACCTCCCCTCCAGGCAGGCAGACAATGTCTGTGGTACAGGAGCTGTGCAAATGGTTTGGGTTCCCGTCTACTCAATGAAAAAACTCTGTTTATATTGACTATGACCCAAAACATTTTTTAAAAAGTATTAGCTCACATAATGTTTTTGAAAAATTAATTGTTTGCCAACATTTTAAAATTAGGAAATTTCACATAAAAATCCAGATTTCCAGCTTTTCTGGAAAAGGCAGAAATCTGATAGGTGGAGTCAGTCCTCTCATGTTGCCACAGTCCACACCACTCCCTATTGTCAGATGCCTGGCCTTAGCTCTTTCTGATGCTTGCCTGGGGCCTATAAAATTCATTTTTCTCATCCCTGGCCTATGGCTTTTCTCTTGATGGTGAATCCAATTATATAAAGTGCTTGGGCAGTGACTGAGACATCATAAGCATCTAAGAAGTATTAGCTGGAATTGCAATGGATAAAAACGTGGACCAAGGTTGGTCGGTAAAAATACATGTTTTATTTCCTTTTCTTATATTCTGAGCATAGAAACAAGCATATCTTCAACTTAAAATCCCCTGTTTTCCAAATAAGTAAAAGATATTACTTGTATATCTAAAAAGTAGCCCTCTCAGCATCTTCAAATCTGTTCTCTGATCCCCCCTTTTCAGGGGTGCCTCCCCTGACCACATTATTTAAAATTGCAAATTTCTTCCTGAACTATGCTCTCCCTGAATCTTCCATTTTCCTTATTTTGTAGCATATATCACATCTGAGAGACACTGTTTCTCTTTTTCATCTGTTCATTTACTAATTACCTCATTCCCCTCCCTCACTAGACAGTAAAAGTCCGGAAGGTGCAAGGTTCTATGTGCTTTGGTCCCTACTGTGTTTTGAGTACCAATATCCATGCCTGCCACTTAGTAGGTACAGTAGGTGCTTAATAAATATTGAGTAAATGAATACGTGAATGATGGGATGGATGGATCTGCTTATTTTAGGTTGACCTCAATCTTTACAGAAATTCGATTCAGTAATTATTTAATTAGTGCCCATGTGTGCAGAGCCCCATGCTGGTTACAATATGGAAGGAAGAGAAGCCACGGTCATGCCAATGGTCTACACCCACAACATGATAACTGTATGAAGAACTACAAAGTGCATTCTTGACTGAGGACTAGAAAGGAGGGGTGATAGGAACTCATCTTTCTCCAGACCCTCTTATAGGACAGGCACAAGGTCATGTGCTCAGTGGAGCCCATGTAGAGATAAGGAGCCTCAGAGAGGGTGAGCCACATTTCCAGGGTGGCACTGCAGGTGTGTGGGTAATGGACCCAGCATGAAAGGTCAGTGCGGTCTGACTCTAGATCCTTTCCTCAGGGCAGGGAGATGGGAGAGCAAGGATAGAGGCCAGGATGGAGCATGTGCCTAAGACCCTCAGGAATGGCATTTGGGGAAGCTACTGGCCGGAGGCACCAGCACAGAACATGGGGTGGAGCTGGGAGGATTGCGTCTCAGTGACCTGCTTTACGTAGAGAGACCGGGGTTGCTCAAAGGTCCCTGCGATCCCAGAGCCATTTCTCATCCTGGAGGTGCTAAGGTGGAGTAGAAAGGAGAGGCAGTTCTTCAAAGAACATGCATTAAAGAGTGAATATATCAACATAGCCCTTTTTTTTTTTTAATCTTAAAAGAAACAGGAAAACGCTCCTATTCCTGTGTCTCTGCCAGGAGTAGTATTGTTTCCATATAAATCATTTGTGACAGAAGCTCCTTATTTTTAAGTGGAAAATGCACATTTAATAACGGGAGAATAACGTCCAAACATCCTCTCGTTGAAGGCTGCCAAGAGAATGCCAGCACTGGTTGTTGCTTGGAGAATGAGATGCTCGGGTGCAAGTTTTTCAGGGGCCAAACGACTATTGGCATGGCTTTTGCTTTGAACGGGCTCTGAGCAGTGGCTCCCCCAGGCCTGCCTCTCAGATGATGCTGATGTTTCAGCCCTCACTCAGATGGTCCAAGGGCAGCTGCATGCTGGGTGCCTTGTACAAGGTCATGTGCTCAGTGGAGCCAGAGTAGACCTGGGTGAGGACCGCAGCCCCACTGCTAACTGGCTACATGGCTTTGAGGTCATTATTTTGCCTCTGAAAGCCTCAGTTTTCTCATCCATAAAGCAGGCATGCTATCCTCTACCCTCATAGGCTTCGAGTCAAGTTTAAGTAAGAGGCATCTAGCATTGGGTTAATATATAAGGCAGCCGCTGGCCACATGGGGCTATCTAAATTTAAATCAGTTATAATTTAAATAAAATTTAACATTCAGTCCATTGGTCACCCATTTCAAGTGCTCAACAGCAAAGCATGGCTCACGGCCGCCACATTGGACAGCACAGAGAGAGAACATTCCCGTCACCGAGGGAAGTTGGATAGCGCTGGTCTAGGGCCCTTAGCTCAATGCCTCGCACACCGTATGCCGCATTGGTTCTTAATGTTCTTCTCCCCATCTATAAGGCAAGAAAAGGAGGCACCGTACAGATTTGAATCAGAGCCCTTGTAATCACGACTTGAATAAATCGGGATTAGTTCCAGCCAAGATTCCCTCGTATACATAAAAGGAAGGAAGCACAATTTGGATATACAGGACTCTGCCCATTAAGACAGTCTCTGGGGACAGCCCAGAGTGTGAGGGCTCCCAGTCCTGATCTCGGGGGAATCCGTATTACAGGTGTTAACCTGATTAGCCCATGCTTGGCTCCTCGTTAATTACCCAAGGTCGCTGGGGCCGTTTCCAGTGCTCAGCACAAACCTTTTCATGTTGACTCTGCCTCTTACTTATTTGGTCTTTGGAAGTAACTCTAAGTCAGTGCTTCTTCTCTTAAACTTAGTTGGCGTGAGAATTCCCAGGAGGGCTTGTTAAAACACAACTCCCGGGTCCGGCCCTGAGAGCACCTAATGCTGTAGCTGGCTGGGGCCCGGGATTCTGCATTTCCAGTGAGCTCTCAGATGAAGCTGATGTGTCAGCCCTCAGATGCTCCTGGATACCCTCTTTGAGCCCATAATTCTTGTGAGAATTGAGAAAATGAATATATAGAAAGCCTACAGCCAGTGACATTGTAGAGACACAGCAAAAGGCATCTGCTGTCACTGTTATAATAGTTTTCTGATTATTATTTTTACACCCACGAATCAGAGTCTGCTAGACTTTGTTGATATTTGAAAATTGAGCCCACGCACCATGCCACTCTACTATTATGAATTAACTGTCTTGGATTTAAACTACTTCAGAACCTTTCAACTCGGAGTCATTCTGGACCTGGGGGGGGGGGGGGAGGATGGCTGTGTCTCCAGGTGTGTAGTCAGTGTCACTCCTTAAGCACCTCACCCCTTCTGGGCAGTTTGGAACTGACATCGCCTGTGCATTCCTTCCTCCGCAGCCTGCGAGGATGGATAATGCCTCCATGCACTGGCCCACTGCTAAGACTGTTCTTGGTAATTCGTAGTGTCAAGTGGGCCTTTTGGAAACACTTGCTTCTGTAACTGAACATCAGCAACAAGGGGGGAAGAATCTTTCCCGAGTGGAGGATGGCACCTCTGTTCTAGGATTGGAAATTTTAATAAGTGATTTCTAGGCTGCCCCCATAGATTAAGCTCTGGTGGGAGAGTAAGGCTCAATCCCTCAAAACCTGGGATTCCAGTCCACATGCCATATTCCCTGAAAATTTCCACATTCTGTTTCCAATGTCAGGTAAGGAAAAACCCTGTGTGTTCCTTGCTCTTGTTTCTAATACCCTTCATAAGCATGATCTTCAAGGACTTGAGTAAGCTTTGATATTAAATATCAAATCCTGGCTAGGAGTGCCCTAGCTGTGATGTCTCAATTGATTGAAGGTTGTCCCATACACCAAAATGTAGAGTGTTTGATTCCTGGTCAGAGAACATACCTAGGTTGTGGTTTGATCCCTGGTTGGGATGCATGTGGGAGGTAATTGGTCGATGTTTCTCTCTTACATAGATGTTTCTCTCTCTGTCCCTTCCTTTCTTAATATATATATATATATATATATATATATATATATATATATATGCTTAAATGTTTAACAGCTGATAACTCATTTAATTTTCACTCATTTTCTTTAATTCAAAATAATGGGAAAGCCAGACTAAGCTTTGAACAGAGAAAATGTATCCTGGTCAGTGCCACTAGACTTTTTTTTTTGGGGGGGGGGGGTTATATACAAGATAAAGTTTACGGTACAAAACCAGCAACAGTCGACAAATTGAGGGCACATATACATCAAACAAAATGATTCTTGATAGTTGCCATTCCCTTGCTTTGCATTATCAGTGGTGCCTGGACCAGAATGGTCATCAGTTTGAAAATGGGCATTGACACAATAATTATTCATTTCTATATATTCTTTTAAATTTTGAAAATGAACTGTATGTTAATAAACACTGACTTTATAATCATCCAAAGTGCGTATACGTTTAAGGGAGACTACATATAAAATGGTAATAGTTTGAGTTGAACAGTTGATCATGAAGTCTAATTCAGATTTCCCGAGTGTCTTCATTAGGCCTCTTAGGCCACAAGGAATAGAGTCCTACTCATGTCACCTGCTCTAAAGTAAAGGTTTGTTGTAAGAGATGTTGGCAAGCTAGCTGGGAATGAGGGGCTTCAATACCTGTCCTCTTTGACCTCTAGCACAGCCACTGTTATTTTCTCCCAACTGGCTGCTTCCACCACTGCGAGACTCTGTTCTCCTCCCTCGCAACTCTGGCTCGCCCACTCTTCTTTTTGCTCATGGCAGCAACTAAACTCCATCTTGTGGCATCTTTCCATCAGCTGTCCCTGCTTCAACTTGCTCACAGTCTGTATCCCAATTCCCCGGTGTAGGAATGCGCTGGTATGAGTCATCACTTGCATTGGTAAATTGCAAACCAAACTTTTGGATTGACTGCCCTTGGCTCAGGTATAATCAGACCCGAGGCCTGTTCAGCTGTATTCGGAGTAGGGAAAGGAGCAGTGTTAGGGCATGAAACACGCCCGCTTGGGTAGGAGGGTCCGCAAACCATGGGAGTTTTCCTTAGGGGAGCACACGAGTGGGCAGGCACGACTTGGTCCCTTCCAGGGTCCCGAGGTTTTGCCATTTAAGGCCAATTGAATTGAAATGGCAGCTGAGCGTGTTGAGTCAGATCGAGTCCAGAATTCCTCCCCACCCCACCCATTTGCAGTTGCCTCAGATTTATTATGGGACCTTAATTTAGTGCAAGCATGCCTGCTGGCTCAGGCTGCTCCTCACAGCTGCAAGGTCCCTGGGGTAGAGAGGCCATGCAGAGCCTCTCGGAACCTCCCTTCCTCTCCTCTCCCCCTGCTAACGGTTGAGAAGGGCCCTTTCCCGGGAGCTGGCTTTTGGATGGGGGACAGCAGTTATCTTGCTCCAGGGTCATCTCAATGGCACCTGGTTGGAACTATAATTATAACGGGCCACATGACTTTGAACTATGGAAATGGCACAGTCGTCACCTAACTGAGCTTCTCTTTGTTCTCATCTTGTTTTAATGGCACTCACATCTTCAAAAAAGAGGGATCCTGGAAATTCACTCCTCTCCGTGTTGGAGCATAAAAAAAACTCACTGGCACGAATGAGAAATCTGGAAAAACACTAGCATTATAGTCTCACACCAATCTGTGCAAAGGACATCAGGGGCTTCATTTGGGAATGTCTCCCCTTTGATTTGTATTCTAGGATGTCCTCGCCCTACAGACCCGACAGGGACTTGTTACTCTTCGATGTTACTGTAACCTGGTCTAGCCCCTGAGACAATGCTCTGTACCGTTTGAGTCTCGGCACAGTGACTAGTCAGAGTTTCCATTCTGATTTTATGACCCCAGGAGGGATGGGAGAGACCTGTGAGGTCATCCCATCCGTCCCCAGCCAGGGTCGGGCTGTTCCCTGATGTTGCAGTCAAGTATCTGGTCCAGTCTCATTTCAAATGACTCAAGTGATGAGGCCCCGGGACCTCCCCTGGGAGGCTGTTCTGCAGCCTAATAACTCTCACTGTGCGTTTTTTTTGTACGTGTCTAATATTCAGAGTCTGACACAATGAGGCTATAAAGAGCTAAGTCTGTGTAAGGTAGCTCTTCACCTAGGAATGATCTCATAATAGTCACTTTTGTTATAAATCCTCATCCAGCAAGGGAGGTATGTGCAAGTTACAAGGAGACCTGGGGACTATTTGTCCAAAAATGTAAGTACAGCCCCCAAATGAGAATTAATGCTGGAAAGCCACTCCATCTACCAACAGTGCATCAGGCAGTAACTGTTGTGTGTACGTTGTAATATTTCACACAGCAATCTTTTTTGCTTATGTGGTGTTCAACGCAAAAGCAGAGAAGCTCCTATTGAATGCTTAGCACAGAATTCAGTGCCGTTCTTTGAAACGTCTCTGAAAATTGCCCCTCACTGTTTGCCAAGGAACAAGGTCTGGGCCTTTCTCCTGTTCAGGGTCCCTTTTGTAATTGTGGTTGCGGTTAGTGGTGGGGAGTTAATTATTGTTGGGAAAAAAGCTCAGGGTAGGGATGAGACAGGCGCAATGGTCGGCAAACTCATTAGTCAGCAGAGCCCAATATCAGCAGTACAAGGATTGAAATTTCTTTTGAGAGCCGAAAACCGACTTCTGCGCATGGGCACAAAGTTTCAATCGCACTGCACATGCGCACCCGCACATGTTATTTTGTGGAAGGCCCGAAGAGCGGCATGTGCCTCATCAGCTGCAGTTTGCCGACCACTGAGACAGGGAAAGGAAGAATGAAGAAAGGAGGAGAGACAAGAATAGGAGAAAAAGAGTAGGAAGAGCAGGAGAAATTGGGAATTAGAAAAAGAAATAGAAATAAAAGGAAGGAAGAAAAACTGGGGGTGGAAGATAGGAATGAGAGAAAGAGGGAAAGGAAAAGGAAATGCAGGTAGATTTGGGATCTGCGGGCTGGAGAGACATTCATACCAGCAGTAGTGAACTTTCCCTTAAAGTTTCTCCCTCTGGATCCTTCCTTTGCTGTAAGAATCTGGCTCTCAAATCTGGTTCCCAGAGCAGCAGCACCTGAGAACTGATTACAGTGCCTCTGGCCCCAACCCAGACCCCCTGAGTCAAACCCTGGGGAGAGGACCCAGCCCTGCGGGTTTTCACAAGCTCTTCAGTGGATCTTGATGCAAATCCACAACTGATTAGAACAGGGGTGGGCAAACTTTTTGACTCAATGGCCACAATGGGTTCTTAAACTGGACCGGAGGGCCAGAACAAAAGCAACCTGACCATGCTGGCACTCTCATCTTGGGCTGCTGGTGAAGGAGCGGAGGGGAGAGCAAGAGAACCCTCCGTTCTTTCGGCTCCTCGGGCAGGATAGAACAGCTGAAGGGGCTGGATCCAGCCCGCGGGCCGTGGTTTGCCCACCCCTGGATTAGAACCACAGCTGTAGGACATTCTTCTGGGGCGTCCATCTCTCCCTCTCAGTGCCTTCTCTAGCCCTCTGGGACAGAGGCAAATACTGCCTCACAGAACCATTATCTCTGCTAGGAGATAGGCTTCATTTTGGAAATCCACACAGGAAGGCAAAGTCTGTTCCCCTTGACCACACACCATGCCACATGTGATAAACGGATTCCATATCCCAGCAGCTCAGGCCTGAGCCAGGTGGGTGACACGGAACATCGGACATATATCTCAGCTGTTTCCTCCGTTGACACATCACTGTCAATGAGACAGTGGGGATCATTAAAGAGTTTATTTTCATCTTTATTTTATCATTTACAACACATTTTTCCACTGAGAGTTCTGACCATATAAAAGGTGGCTCATTAAATAATGACCTAGATTAGCACTGTTTCATTTCATCCACGTGGTTCTCTTGTCTTAACTGGTGATGGAACAGTAAACTCAAGTCACCTTAAAGTAGATATTGGAAATATAAACCTAATATGTTTTTGATGTTCCTATGGCATAATTATAATTTAAAATCCAAATCCTCACATCAGATCACATTTTTTTTTTTAGGTTAAAGGGTTGTATTTATCAAAAAAGGAGAATTGGAAACGTGAAAGTCCTCCTTCTTCGTTTTCAGTATGGGCCATTGTTGTTTGAGGATCGGTTCTATTGCTTGCTGATAAATATTTATCATGGTTAAGTGAACAATCATTTGGAGACAGATACCGTTTTATGATGTAGCTTCTCAGGGCATCCTAATTGTGACACTGCCTCACTGTTCCCTGCGTTATCGGAATATGCAGGCATATACTTTATGAGGTTGGGTAATGAAGAGAGAGAGACCCCAATAAACATATTTGCTAAGAGTAATGGTTATCTATAGCTCAGCCACCCTCCGTTAGCATAGCCTCCGTTACACAATACAAGGCAAGCAGTTCATAGCTCAATTAGGCCTAACTCGCTTCATTTTTAGGCATTATGTTATTCTAAATTAACACTATATTTCATATTCGCCAGGTCTGACTATTAACCGGATTTTGGAACCTTCAGGGCTTATTATTTAGTAATCCCTGAAGCTCTCAAGTAGGCATTTTTAAATTCGCGCATTATAACAGATTAGAAATTAGCTGGAAAGGCATGTTAAATAACCCGCCGCCTTTGTTTTGCTAATTGTGCTAGCAGAAGTAAAAAAAGAAAATGCAAGTGAGGTCAGACCTGGGATGGCACAAATGAGGCTGCTACCTGGCTGGTTGCCGATTGTTGCTGAAATAGGGGTTATTCAAATGAGAAAATAATTTTTGAAATCTCCATGGCATGTCACAGAGCCACAATCCAAGCACATAGACCAGGAATTGTTTTCTCTGGGTGCTTTAAAGTTTTCTGCAATAAGAACGCATTTCCAGTGTAAGCTTTGAGAAAACATAAAACAAACAAACAAACTAACTAACTAACAAACGGTGAGGCCTCACTACAGATAAAAGTGTTCAGACATGCAAATATTTTGAAACTGGTGATTTCATTAACCCCTAGGAAATATCTCCATGTTTCTTGTTGCATGGTCTTCATCCTTAGTTGTTAATCAGAAATAGAAAACTTACCAGAAAACCTTAATTTCACAGAGATCATTAACAGTGAGTCAGTGTATCAGTTGCTCTTTTTCTTTAATATCTTTTTTAGGGAAGATTCTGAAAAAGCCGACTTTCCCAGGTCTCCATGCACTAAGTCACTTCAGTTCTTCTAATTTTCCTTCCTCTGCTGCATAAGAAATCACTGTATTTAGAGAATAGAATGTTCTGCCCTCATTGTATACATTTAAACCTTGTCACCTGCGCCTTCCTGGGGGAGGTAAACTACGTGCCACACCCCACACACACATCTGCTCCCTCTAAATACCCCTCCTTCTGGTCCACTGACCCTTCTCCATAGTCAGTGATCCTATGGTGTATTTGGGAATATCTGGAGGCATTTATGGTTGCCAGGATTTGGGGAAGTAATGAGAGAGGAAGAGTGATAAAAGCATCTAGTAAATAGAGACCAGGTATGCTACTGACCATCCTACAGTGCACAAAACAGACTTCCCCAAATACCCCAAAATAAAGGAAAACCAGCTCCATATGCTGGTACTGAGAAACCCTCTTCTAGCCACATCTTATTACTGGAAGGTCATTGTACTTTGGACATGCAATGCTATCACCTGCCTAATACTTGCTTTGCTAATTCCTTTTTATGCTTCTGGATACCCAGAGCACCATGTCTCTTTAAGAAAACTTTGCTGACTCCCATAGTGTCCTATGGCAAAGCCTGCCCGCCCTTCTGCCCCAGACACAGACTCTCCTTGAACAAACTTTAGTCTGCTCCTCTGAGCCGGTTCTCAATTAGGCCTTGACCTTGGCCCCATCCTTGTCAGGTCTGCATAGCCCAGTCTCAGCAAGAATCCTGCTAAGTCAGTTTAAAGAGAATCCCTCCACCCCTGACATCTGATCTCCCAAGCCTGCCTGCAGCAAGAATCCTGTTAAGTCAGTTTTAGCAAGAATCCCCCCCCCTACCCTCAATATCTCTCTTAGAAAATTTTCATCCACTGATGACTCCCCTCCTTCCTGCCCCGCTCCCCCATTCATGGCTATAATTCCCTGTGGTCTTTATTGTGTTCGAAGTTGAGGCTGATTTCTCTCCTCTATTGGTATGGTCTTGACACCTTTGAAAATATTCCTAAATAAAGTCTCTTGTACTATTTCAACAAATGTCAGAATAATTCTTTCCTTAAAACAGCCCACCCATTATGCTGACACCTCTTAGCGGGCCAGGACCATACATATAGTGGACAGGGTAGTCACCTAAGAAATGTTTGTTGAATGGAGTCTGAAATAGGAAATAGGACACATATATCAAAATAGGACACACATATCAAAATATTCACAGCCCCAAACTCAAAGGATACACCTTACCCGGCTCTTTGTCTTTTCCAGCTACAGCTGGGATGCAAGTATGAATACACTGCTACCGTTAAGTGCCTGAATTATTTAAGCACTGCCAGTGATTCTGTATAAACCATACAGGAGGATGCATTGCATATGCCTACACTTCAAGAGCACCGGTCCGCCTACCCTGAACAGCTTGGTGCTGTCTCTTAGTATTGTGTCAATACTTGAGTATTTTCGAATATTGCATGCGGCCGAAGCCTTTGTGTTCGGGCTCCTGCAGGCATTATCGTTTGTAAAACCAGGCCCCAAACTATATGTCCAACGCCATTCCTAGACCCCCTTTGAAAATCCTCTCTGAGCAGACACACTCAATACATCTTCACTAATGGGTTCTGACTTCATAAAATGTATTAATGGCTTCTTTTTGAAAGTAAGAGTGCTTTGAATACAAGTCTTTATTGCTTTAGAAGTTCATAAAGGCAAAAGCAGAGTATTTCCCCTGGTGTCTGTACTACAGGGAGATAGACATGCACTGGGGGCCCCATGTCTATTTTCTGTGATTCCATATTCCAGGCTGCCTGGGAGAATCAGGCCACTCCTGATTCTTATTCCTGTATGTCTGATGTTTGTTAGCTCCTTCTTTGCAAAAGGCTTGCCATCATTTCAGTTGCAAATAGCTTTTGTCATATGACAAAGACAGCAGAAAGGACAACTTGAAATTGGCCTACTGGGTGCTTTAAAAAAACACACAAAACACCATCTCACTTAATTCTTGCAGCAACCCTGAAGGAGAGAGTGGGTATTAGTGCCCAGGCTGTAGATAAAGAAACTGATGCACTAGGAAGGACCTGTGGTTGACCTTGAGCCCTGAAAGAACTCCCAGGACTTTCCATGGTCCACTTCTCCCACTTGCTCTCAATTATAACGCAAATGGAGGAGAAGCAACAGCTCTTCCCTTCAAGACTTTTGGAATATTTGAAAGAATTTCTTAAAGGATGTGGGGAAAATCATGGGGCCCTTAGCAGCAATCCTCACCAAAAGGGCAGATTGCCTTTATGGAGCTTTGTTTTCATCAATTCTACACTTTGCAAGGAAGCACAATAGAGCGATGCCTGGCTGACATAGGGTCATTAAAGATCCCCTGCATTCGGGTTCTAAGACATCTAACAAATTCCTACATACAACACTTGTACATTTATAGCTATTTTCCTTCAACTATAGGGGCCATATGCCTGCGTCCCTCATCCCAGTCTTAGGAAACTTTCACTTGAGGACACAATGGGTCACTAGTGGAGCCCTTAAAATATGTTGTTTATGACCCTTAGGAACCAAGAGGACCATCTTAATTTCATCCTTCTTAACTTAGGGTAAGAGTATCTCTCATTTTTCCTGGTGGAGTGCTATGCTAGAGGTTATCGGAAGTCACAGGAAATCAAACCATATTGTTTAGAGCAAAACAAACACAAATGCTATTGAGTAAAATGCTTCTGTTGCATGATTTTTTAGCAATAGAGCATGAGTCTTTAAGGATCGCCGCCCCCCCTCCATCCCCGGGGATTTTCTTTGCTTTGAGCAATACGTCCATAGAAGACTTTAAAAGCCCAGCCATGTGGACATCATATTATTCATTTTTATTTGTCATCCAGAGCTCGCCAGAAACCTTTCAGATCTCTCTTCTCAGAAGGCTCAGCAAGATGTTATAGATGTATGTTGCTTTGTTGCAGATAATATGCACCTTGAAAAGCAATTATTTGACCCTCACCTCCAGGTTTTTGTTATGGTTCCCCCACCAGACACACACATCCCTGGGTTTATCACAGTTAATTTTTTATATTCCAGTTAATTTTCCTTCCATGTCCATGATCACTTGCAAGTTCAATTGCAAAGACTTGCTTCCTTCTCTGTCAGCCACCATATAGCCCTGTTTTAGTTCTGGTTTTCCAATTTCCTTTTTTTCCCAACTGGGGTAACAGGTGTATGTTGTTGGATACTCATCTTCGTTTATTTGGTGTGTTTTTTAAAGAGGTGTGTGTGTGTGTGTGTGTGTGTGTGTGTGTGTGTTGTGTTGTGTTTGTGTGTTGTGTTTATGTGTTTTTGAGAGAGAGAGGAAGGGGGAGGGATATCAATGTGAGAGCACAACATCATTTGGCTGTCTCCTGCAAGACCCCCACCAGGGATTGAGCCAACAATTTGGGAATGTGCCTTAAATGGGAATTGAAGGGTAAGCCTTTGGGACACTGGATGACACCCAACCAACTGACCTACATCAACTAGGGTTCCTCATCTTTGTTTAATATGTACATGGAACTGAATATAGTAGTTCCCCCTGACCTCTGGTACATTTCAAGACCCCCAATGGACACCTGAAATTTCAGATAATACTGAACCCTATACATACTATGTTTGTTTTTTTCTTATACATAAACTAGAGGCCTAGTGCACAAAATTCATGCATGGGGTGTATCCTTCAGCCCAGACTGCACCCTCTCCAATCTGGGATCCCTCTCACAATCCAGGACTGCTGTCTCCCAACTGCTCGCCTGCCTGTGTTCCTAATTGCACCTAACCACTTCTGTCTGCCAGCCTGATCACTCCCTAACCACTCCCCTGCCAGCCTGATTGATGCCTAACTGCTCCCCTGGCAGCCTGTTTGCCCCTAACTGCCCTTCCCTGCAGGCCTGGGTCCCCCACAACTGCCCTTCCCTGCAGGCCCAGTTGCCCCCAACTTCCCTCCTCTGCTGGCTTGGTCCCTCCCAACTGCCCTTCCCTGCTGGCCATCTTGTGGTAGCCATCTTGTGTGTTGGAGTGATGGTCAATTTGCATATTACTCTTTTATTAGATAGGATAGAGGCCTGGTTCACGGGTGGGGGCTGGCTGGTTTGTCCTAAAAGATGTCCTGGATCATGTTGGGAGTTCCCTTGGGGCATGGAAAGGCCTGGGCAAGGGGCCTGTGGTGGTTTGCATGCTGGCCAAGCCCCCACAGCAACCCAAGAGGAGGTCCTGATATCTGGGATTTATTTATCTTCTATAATTGAAACTTTGTAGCCTTGAGTGGAGGCGTGGTGTGGCCAGGGTGTGTGGAAAGCTTGGCTTCTTCCATTGATGGGAAAACCCAAGCCTCCTGCTCTCTCTGTGGCTACAGACATCTTGTTGGATTAATTTACATACTCCCTCCTGATTGGCTGATGGGCATGGCTTGCGGGTGCAGTGGAGTAATGGTTAGTTTGCATTTTATTCTTTTATTAGATAGGATACACGCATACATACATATCTTTTCACTTAAAGTAAGCTCTTTATTGCTTCTTGTTAGTGTATCTGAATTGCCAGCATCACACTACTCTTGTGTTTTAGGGCCATTATTAAGTAAAGTAAGGGTTGGCTCCTAAGTGACGCATGGGCAGGGGGTATATACAACTTGGACACGTTAGACCCAGGAATGATTTACATCTCGGGGTAGAGTGGGATGAAGCGGGATGGCGTGAGATTTCATCAGGCTACTCAGAATGGTACACAGTTTAAAATTATGAACTGTTTATTTCTGGAATTTTCCATTTAATATTTTCAGACCATAGTTGACTGTAGGTAACTGAAACAGCAAAATGCAAAACCACAGTTAAAGGGGGGCTACCATAGATGTAGAGGATAATGTCAGGTGGTAGGCACTCCTCTGGGACACTGCAGACCATATGGTTCCCTGGGGACATTGGACAGTGACTGGAGACATTTTTTGTTGCCACAATATGTTAGGAGTGGGGGAGATGCTGGCATCTGGTAGGCAGAAGCCAGGGATGTTGCTGAGTGTCCCATGATGCACAGCACAGTCCCCAAAACAAAGACAACCATCTACCAATGCCAGTCATGCTGAGGTTGACAAATGCAGATATGGGAGAAGGCATGATTTCATCTCTTCACCACTGTAAATTATCAGTCAAGCTTCTAATACCCTTTCTCTTTTTAGTCTAAAGCTGTGATTTAACATATGCAAAGTTAAATCATGTGATATTAGACCCAGTCAGTGGAGCTCACTGATCTGAGAAATATACTCTTCCTAGCTGGCAGGGAGGCAACCCTACATTAAAACATCAGGATTTAAATGTAGTTTAGAAATGGGAAGATCATGGTTTGGAGCTGGGGTCAAAGAGGTCACCTGGAGAGCTGAAGTGGGCAGGATCCTGTGTATAAACTACAGCCAAACTTCTGAGCGTTCCGCCAACGCTACAAAAGAGCCACAACCTTGGAAGGCCTTTCTTCCCTCTTCTCAAACAATACCCTTCACTTTGTCAGGGGAGCAGCCTTCTTGGAGAAATGTTAGACAACACGTCAGTCTCGCTTTCCGTGGCTCGCTCCCGCATCCATTTGAAATGCAGTGCAAACCCATAAATTCCACTTTGCTTCTGGTAGCAGCCTGCATGGTGTGTGTATCGAGCATTAGAAAAACAGTAAATCCAGCCCATTTATTCACATTAACCAGCAAAGGCAGCCCGCATGCCCATTGAAGTGCTGGAAATTACTGACATGGCCTTCTAGACCATGAAAAGATGGAAGCATATGGCAGAATTCATACGTGAACAGATTGCTTTTTCTCATAAGAACGCTTTATTAGAATATCAGCTATTATGGCTTACTGGAATGTACTGTTCCTGCTCTTGATTTAAGCCCCGAGTCACCCCACCCCAGGTTTTTTTTCACCGCATTCTGCCATGTATCTCACACCTACTCCTTGCTGTTTCTAAATGGCCTACTTAAACCTTGAGGTGGGTCCTTCAGTTTCCCATAAATTAATAACACATCTATGAATATTTCCCAGCCAATTTTAGAAGCCCCAGTCTGTTCCAATACGAGAACCGTAAAAACGAGGCATAGATAAAGCAAGCTTCTTCTTTCAAATGCTCTTCCAATATGAAGCAAAGCATTATTAATCTAGACTGCTTGCTACTTTCATTTTTACCATGTTTGCTGCTCATGGGATTACAGGCACAAAGGTTTCATAAATTTCATATGAAATATGAACATTTGTTGTCAAAATACTGTTAAGCTATGAAAGCCCCTGCTAGTACAAGCTCCATTTTAAAAATATTGTTATTATTCTAGTATTTATACCCGCAGGCGTTCACATGTTCTGAGTTCTGGGGAGCAAAACTTTCTCTCCCCAATTCTTGGTAATTCTCTCTGTGGCCCCCTCTTTCATAAGTAGGAAACAGGAAATCAGTCAGTCAGTGAGTGAGTTTCTATGCATCTTGTCATATCTGTGATGTCTGCATACTTATGATTTTTTTTTTTGGGGGGGGGGCACATTGATGCCCTTATTTACTTGTCTTTCATGCTAGAGGTAGGTCATGGGGGTTTAGCTGACTGCCTCGGATAGTACCACCCCCACTCAGGGCCCACCTGTGAGGCTGTGGCCTGCCAAGGAGGGTTCAGGGGGCTGGATGGAGATAGCAGAGCCAAGCTGGAAAGGCAGTCTTTGTGGAGAGCAGCCAAGGTCACAGCTGGAAAGAAAACAGCATATTCTAAATCAGAGGGGCTGTGCGCGCGGAAGGATCCAGGAAATGAGGGCAAAGCTGCTCGCCAAGAGAATCAAGAGCCAGACAGAATTAATCCAGGGCAAAAACAAAGTAAAATCATAAAACGAAATAAAGCCATCCACTGAGCATTGACCGGGTGCCAACCATTTTAATGACCCAGGAACGAGCACCAGATATTCTGTGGAAGGGCTGGTGCGACTTTTCACAGGCGCTGCACTGAGTCCAGTGATTCTCAAAGCCGGATTCCTGGACCGGGAGCAGCATTATCACCTGGGAAACTGGTTAGAGATGCAAATTGATTTTTAAATTTCAGGATTAGTTCAATTCTATTACAAAATATGACAGTATAAAACGCTCTGTTATTTTAGTAGGAAAATGTTGCAGGACGTGAAATCCTATATAATAAAAGGCTAATATGTAAATTGACCAAATGGCAGGATGACCAGTCGCTATGACGTGCACTGACCACCAGGGAGCAACTCTCAATGCAGGAGCTGCCCCCTGGTGGTCAGTGAGTTCCTTCAGGGGGATGGGGAGCAGGCCTAAGTCAACAGGCAGACATCTTCCAAGGGGTCACGGACTGTGAGAGGGCGCAGGCCGGGCTGAGGAGAACCTGCCCTCCAAGTACACAAAAGTCATGCATTGGGCCACTGGTATAGCATAAAAGTATGATTCTGAAACAAGGTTCATTTTCTTTTCTTAGCAAAAAAAAATTTACTCTTTATTAGGAAAATTTAGGGATGCATATTTTTTTTAAAAAAACTTTATTGTTCAAAGTATTAGAAATGTCCTTTTCCCTTCCTTACACCCCTCCCCCAACTCCCACCTCTTTCCCAGGCCTTTCTATTATTTGTCCATGGAACATGCATATCCTTTATAATAAAACCTATTATGCAAATTGACCAAATGGCGGAACGACCAGTCACTATGACGCACACTGACCACCAGGTGGTAGATGCTCAGCACAGGAGCTGCCCCCTGGTGGTCAATGCACTCCCACAGGGGAAGTGCTGCTCATCAGAAGCTGGACTCACGGCTGGTGAGTGCAGTGGTGGGGGCAGGAGCACTAAGGACCTCTCAGGGAATGTCCCCCAAGGGGTTCCGGACTGTGAGAGGGTACAGGCCGGGTGAAGGACCCTCCTCCCCAGTGCACAAATGTTATGCACCCGACCTCTAGTATGCATAAATTCTTTGTTTAGTTTCTTCCTGTTCTCCCCACTGCCTCCCCCCCTTCTGAAATACATCAGCCTGTTTCATGTTTCAATGTCTCTGGATCTGTTTTTTTCTTTAGCTTATATTGTTCATTAGATTCCACGTGTAAATGAGATTATGTGGTACTTGTCTTCCTCTGACTGGTTTATTTCACTTAGCATGATACTCTCCAGGTCCCTCCGTAAGATGCAATTTCTTGAGCCCCACTCCAGAACTATTGCATTAGAACCTCTGTGGCAGGGAGTGCCCTCCGCTGTGAGAAGCCCTCCCCGTGTTTCTGATGCTTGATCAAGTTTGAGCTGCAACGGGACAGGCAGGGGCAAAGTAGGAAACATAAATATGGCCCCACTGCCCGTGGGCTGCATGCCTTTGTGCAAGTCTTTTAAACCTGTGATGTTGGGCAGCTTCCTCCACAAAGGGGATAATACTGCCTGTCTTTCTGACCTCACAGGGGACCTCTGGCCATGGGTTAGCACTCATTTCAGATACTCTTCATCTTGATCCTGACAATAACGCATGGAGGAGGTATTAGTATTACCCCTGATTTAGCATTGGGGAAACCTAGATGAGATGCAATCCGCCCAGAGCCATGCTCCTGGTAAGCAGGAATCACTCCAGGTCTTTCCTTTCAAAGCTCATGCTAATCACCAAGTTGCTACATTATTTTACTAGATCAAGAGAGAGCGAGTGAGTTTGAAAGGGCTTTATGAATTATAAATGCTATGTGAAATAATGAAGTGGTGTTATCATTGTCATCATTATACACATACGCATTCACACACATATTTAAAACGATCTCTCACGTTGGCATCCTCCCTTGAGCTTTACTCTTATGTGGGATTCTCTAGCATAGGAAGGTCCCCTTTTTCAAATTCACAATCTGAACCAGGTCAAACAACACAGATTGGATCTGGATTCAGGCCTGGGTGACTGAAGACACGGGCTTGATTCTTGAGTGCTCTCACTAGGTTTACTACTGATAAGCAGAGAGGAGGAGATTTAGATTATTAATGGGGGTTTTTGATGGCTTTAGGGTGGCCTTTGTCAGCAGAAGAGAGTGTCAAAGGTTTACCTAGATGTTTAAAATTAAAATTCATTTCATTCACTCTACACATTTCAAGTCCTAGCTCTTCTCTAGGCTTTCAAGTTCACCTTATAATTCTTACCATTCTGTTTACAAGCCTGACAAATTTCAGCAGTCATTTTTTAGGCATTTTAGAATAAGAGTTTATGTCATTCATGCATTTAGGTAAAGACTTTTAAAATAGTAAGCTGCATGTATAAATTTAATATTTTACTTTCTTTTCAAATACGCTCACTGATTATATGACCCAGTCATATAAGTAATTTGTATGTGTGTGTGTTATTAAATAAATATAATTTCAAATGTAATGAACCTTAAGTTCTCTTAATGTTGTGACACTTTTTAAAATGTAGTAATATTTCATCTTACAATCACAGTTCTATAGTGATTACCATTTACACATTTAAAATGGAAACTATAAGGCTAATTTATACTTTTCAAATGGGGTCAACAGACGTTTTCTGTAAAGGGTCAAATAGTAGCTATTTCTGGTTTTGCGGTTCATGTAGTGTCTGCCCCAGCTATTTAACTCTGCCTTTGTATGAAAGTAGCCATAGACAGCCAAAACCGGTTTGGCTCAGTGGTAGAGCGTCGGTCTGCGGACTGAAAGGTCCTGGGTTCGATTCCGGTCAAGGGCATGTACCTTGGTTGCGGGCACATCCCCGGTAGGGGGTGCGCAAGAGGCAGCTGGTCGATGTTACTCTCTCATCGACGTTCCTAGCTCTTTATCTCTCTCCCTTCCTCTCTGTAAAATATCAATAAAATATATTTTTTTAAAAAAAGAAAAAGAAAAAGAAAGTAGCCATAGACAGTAATATATAAAAGAATAGACCTGGATGTGTTCTAATAAAACTTTATTTATAAAAACAAATGGCAGGCCAGGCTTGATTGATGGGCCATAGTGTGCCAACTCTGCTCCCAAAGGCCAAACTCCAAACATTACACATTCATAAAATATGACCCATGTGAAAATGTACCAATACAATAGCATTATTTCTCCCATTTTGATTATTCACTATTTTTATGTTTAATTCTAATGTGAAAATAATACCTCTGTATTTAACTAAATGCAGTTTCGCTGCCTTTAGAATTATTTTCTGCCATATCAAGCTGTGTGGCCCAAGGCAAGTAATTTAACCTCTCTGTGCGAATCCTATTCATTTTTAAAGAAGGATATAAGAAGGATATGCATCAGTGAAGTAAGTCTTCCTGTGTTTAATTCATATCTGTGCACAAGGGAAACATTTGTGTTATACCAAACAATATTGGAGTTAGCTTGCCATGTAATAAATTTTACATGTGCTTTCTCAGCATACACAGGTTTCTTAACAACCAAGGAGGCCTCTGGCACAGATGTGAACTTGTTTCTCATGGTTTTCTGAACTTCTAGGACAATCCCTTTACTATAGAGACTCTGATTATCGATGATTCAATTTCTTAAAGGGGACAGATCACCTATTCTCTGTGCTCACTGACATGGGCACCCTCCACCAGATGGCCTCTAACTCAGTTGAGGTTTGCATTTCCGTGGGCTCTTCTGTGTAATTTTCTGGCCAGCTCCCTATCGGCTTTGAGCTTGATGGAATTCTGTACTCTGTTCATACACGTTTTGCCTCTCCAAATCACAAAATATTATCGACTTATCTCACATGGGGTCATCCGACTTGGTCACATCTTCTAAGACAATGGTGCTTAGCTGAGAGTGCCACTGTCCCCTTTCTGCACACTTGGCACTTCCAGTCTCACAAGGTAACCAGGACAGCCCTTGCCTTGGAGAAGAGAGAAGGCTAGGGAGACAGAATGCAATATATGTGGGTGGTCCCTCCAACAGAGAAATATCCTTCCTCAAGGACTATGACAGGGCTGTGCCAGCACCCTGGTGTCGCCCCTCTGTCAGACAGGGCCATCCCTCGCTGTGCCATTCGTCATCCTTATCTGTCGTACTTCTTGTGGCATTTCTGGGCCTGGCCACAGCCACCTCACGGTCGCACTGGCCGTGGCCTCTAGCGTCTGGACTTGGAGAGGTGATCATCACTAGCATGGTAGGTAATGAATATTTGTTGAATGATTTTCAGCAAGTGGAAGAAAGTTAAATAGCACAACACCGGGAGTGTTGAAGTTTGTAGAGAGTCAACCCAAAGGACCATAGTGAAAAGAACCGCGAAAGGCAGGGACAAGGCATTGGTGTTCATTAAGGGTCTTAAGTGGACGCTGTAGTAGAAAGTGGTGTCATGGGAAGAGCACAGCCTGGCGCCAGGCCGCCTGGGTTTGAATCCAGGCTCCGCCTTGTGTAGCAGTGTGGCCTTGGGAAAGTTACTCAGGCTCTCTGTGCCTATTTCCACCCCCACTCCCACTCCATTTTAAAATAAGGGATCATGATAGTGCTTATCTCACAGGGTGATGTTACGAATGAAATGTTACATACAGCACCTTTAATAGGGTCTGCTGTGTAATGAGTGCCACATAGGTGTTTGCTGTGATTATTGCGTTACCTCGCTTCTTTGTAATCTTTCCAACTCAGGACCCATTTGACAAGTGAGGAAGCTAAAGATATGGAATTTGAACCCAGGTCTGCTTCCTTCCATTTCACCCCCACCTCCCTTCACCACCCACCCCTTCCACAACTCCTTACCCCTCCATCCCATCTCTCCACCCACATCCCTCATTCTCTCCTATTGTGTGTGAGGGACTTGGGCACTACTAGTAAGAGAAGAGATTGAGGAAATCGCACAAAGGGGATGTGTATTGTAAGCCAAGTTGTTAGATTGAGGGCCCTTCAGAATTGGGTTAAGGACGCTCGCTGGCCATCTGAGATGGAATCTGATGTGAGCCTTCACTTGGGGCTACAACCTGAGCTCCTCTCAGTGAAGGCAGCTCTCCTAGTGATAGAGCGGGGAGGGAGAGGCCCTGCAACCCGGAGCCAGTAGGCAGGCGAGCAGGTGGGATGATTGAATCTCTAGGTAGGAAGCTAAAGGTAAAGAATGGCATGAAAAGATCTAAGATAAATAGGATTTTTTTAAAAATGTCTTTCCTTTTAAAAAAAAATTTATTGAATTTTTTAGGTGGCATTGGATAATAAGATTATATAAGTTTCATGTATGCAATTATATAATACATCATCTGTATATTATATTGTTCTCCAACCAAAGTCCAGCCTCCTGTAAGCATTTATCCACCCTTTACCATCTTCTATCAGGAAGTGTGTGTGTGTGTGTGTGTGTGTGTGTGTGTGTGTGTGTGTGTGTACACATTTTCAGAGCATATTTAGAGAAGAGTGGTGTGCTCTGGGGTTAGGAAGTACTTGGGTCAGCGTTCCTCCCTGCTTCTTAATTCTCACGCTCGGGTATTTTTCCATTGATTTTTAGAGAAAGTGGAAGGGAAGGGGAGAGACAGAGAAACACACCAGTTAACGTTGACAGAGACACACTGATTGGTTGCCTTTTGCAGGAGCCCCAACTAGGGCCAGGGGTAGCAACTGCTTAATGGGTTTGGATTTTCTTTCTTAATATATTTTTATTGATTTCAGAGGGGAAAGGAGAGGAGGAGAGAGATAGAAACGTCAATTATGAGAATCACTGATCGGCTGCTTCCTGCACGCCCCCTACTAGGGATGGAGCCCACACCCTGGGCATGTGCCCTTGACTGGAATTGAACCTGGGACCCTTCAGTCCGCGGGCAGACACTCTATCAGCTGAGCCAGACCAGCTAGGGCTGCTCCTTTTTCAATCCACTGTGCTCACTGCGGGAGAAAGGGGCTGGGCTGGGGCTGAGACCTGAGGCCTTCACAGCAGCAGGCACCTTTCCCCTCTCCACACCTCGGAGCTCGGGTCTCAGCATGAGACAGCTGCCCCAAAGCCTCCTTTGTAAGTCAGCTCAGGAGAACTTGCTGCTTTTTCCTGAGGGAATGGATCTCAAAGGCCAATCTCTGGAATTATAGGACCCAACAGTGATTAGTGGGAGCAGGGAAGACTCCCCAGAGGATGGGGCACCGGGCGAAGGGCTGGAGGGACGGGCTTTAACAAGGGGGAGGTCCAAGAACCGGGACGGGGAAAGGGGGACATAAATATCAACTTTTTTTCTTCCCCACTTCCCTGCTCCTTCCGGACCAGAGCCTGTCCCTTCTGCCTGTGTCATAGCTACCGGCAGCTCACCACCCCGCAGCCCGTCCGGTTGTTTGCCTCCTGTCCTCACTTCTGCTTCTCCTTGCCTCTCCTGTGAAAACTGCTGACAAGTGGAACTTAGGATCTTCATAGGGGAGATTAAGAAATCCCAGAAACTCCGAATGCTTAAATTTGGGGAATGGGGAAAGAAAACCCAAAATAGCTTTCCCAGTATCCCACTGACTTTGACCTCCTAAAAGGGAAGAATTTGCCTTATTATTTTTTTTTAATATTCTGAATTTTTGGCATGGTTGTGGGCAAAGAGGCAGGTTTACCAGAATACTCTTCAGACATATGACTATAATAATTTGATTCTTCTCAATCTCAGTGGCAAGGGGTTTGTGAACTTGATTTTTATTTTAAACTCTGCATACCATAAAATTTACTATTTTGTAAATGTACAATTATTGGCATTAAGTGCATTCACATTGTTGTGCAGCCATCAATCTACTCACCAGGGTGGAAAGGAGCAATTTGGGAGTGTTAAGGTTTGTTTTTGTAAAATATGTTTTTATTGATATCAGAGGTGAATGGAGAGGGGGAGAGAGAGAGAAACATCAATGATGAGAATGATCAGTCAGCTGTCTCCTGCACACCCCCAAGGGGGACAAGCCTGCAACTGGGGTGCATGCCCCAACCTGGAATAAAACCGCAACCTCCTGGCTCATAGGTCTGTGCTCAACCACTGAGCCATGCCAGCCAGGTAGTTTGGGTGTTTCTTTTTAACCACCAGCAGCTGTGTTACCCTCACACAGTGATCTAAACCTCTCTGAACTTCAGTTTCTGTCCATAACTCAGGAACAAAGAAATGGTGTCTGATTTGAACTTAGTGAGATCACATGTAGGGGGCGCTCTAGAGTCTGCTCATCTCCAGCACAAGGCCCACCTTCCCTTCTCATTTGCCTGCATCTTCGGGATTCTTGGTTTTATTTTTCATTTGTATAATGTATGACACATGCAGTGCCAGGAAGACATATTTTTTTTTTGTAAGTACGGTGTGGCTGCCCACTGTTTCTCAGTAACTCGTTAGGCATGGACGGGTCGTTGTGAGGAGCACCCCAACTTGGTCTCTATTGCCGCTCCCTCCGTACAGTTTACGAAACTCTAATCCATAAAAGCTGTTCGAAATTTCCATTAGGAACTTTGCACAAGTGGTTAAAATTAGTCATGCATTCTTGGTCTAAACGGCAGGAAGGGTATCTTTACTGTGAAAATGATTATGACATGTTAAAACTGTGTAATAGCAAGCAGACAGTTTTCCGAGCTGCTGGGTGAGTTCTAGAAATGCTCTATTTATTTTCTCTCTATTGACTTCTTTCTTTCAGGCAAGGCTGCCAGTGCGCTGATTTGGAAAACAACTGAGGCCCAGCATCCCCGAAGCATTGACTAATGTGCTTCGTTTTTAAACAGGGCCAACTCTTTTATTTTATTTTATTTTATTTGGTTTTAATCGCTTCTTCTTCCTCTAGAACACGAAGGGCACTTGTTTTTAAAGGGGGAGCCTTAAAAAAATAGCAGCAGCCGAAACCGGTTTGGCTCAGTGGTAGAGCGTCGGTCTGCGGACTGAAGGGTCCCGGGTTCGATTCCGGCCAGGGGCATGTACATTGGTTGCGGGTGCGTCCCCGGTGGGGGGTGTGCAGGAGGCGGCTGGTTGATGTTTCTCTCTCATCAACGTTTCTGGCTCTCTATCTCTCTCCCTTCATCTCTGTAAAATATCAATAAAATATATATATTTTTAAAGAATAGCAGCAGCCCTAGTTCTCTGGCCCTACCCCTCATCTGACATTTCTAGAAGCACCACATTACCTCTAAGGTGGGAGCGAAGGCAGTGGCTTTTGGGTGCGGAAGTCTGCTGCCCGGGCTACTTAGTTACTTATTCCTTTTTAGTGCAGCCGTGTTTCTTAGTGGTAGGGAGAAAGGCTGTGATTTTCTTTGATATTAAAAAAAAAAAAAAAAAGCCAACCACTTATATTTTCCAAAGCCATTTGCATCCAGTCTGACGGCCGCTAAAAATGTATGTGGATTTTTCATCTGAGAGGTTTTCTCTATGCATATTGTTTACATTTATCAAACCTTGTCCTGCCCAGTACTTTATATTCATTGTAGCTTCCGGACCTCGCTGACAACACGGTCTATATGAAAAACAAAGCAATACAAAGCAGAGCACAGAGAGTCAAGAGGTCTTCTTCTGAGAGAATAGGAAAAGGGAAGGCTGATGCGGCTGTGAAAATGGGCAGTGTTCCTGAGCGGAGGTTCTGTCTTCGTTCTGTCATCAGTTTGTCAGTTGTCATTCAAGCTCCGCCTCCCCTTCAGCGCTTGCTAAGCTAATGGGGGAACCCAACTCTGGCTCTGCTCTCCACCTGCAGCCCTGTAGCCTAAAAAGTCTATGAGGATTTTGTGAAATAAATTATTAAAATAACAGGAAAGGACTGGGAAAAAGCTGGTATTGTTTAGGGTCACCAACTCACACACACACACACACACACACACACACAGAGTTTAAAATTTTTTTGGGGGGGGCTTTCTTGCTTTCTATTCTTTACATTTTCTGACTTTGTATAATGCCATTTATATGTTGCTTTTGTGAGCACTTAAGTTAAAAACTAGAACATAAATAAAACCCTATTCCTGCAATTTTGCTACTCTGCCACCAGGTGGCAGTAGTGTATCTTAATTAAGAAATCTGACCTCATAAGTAGAGGCATTTAGGTATTTATTTATTTATTCACTAAGTAACATTTACTTAGTATGGAGCATGATTTAGATGCTGTGGATACAGCAATGACTAAGATAGGTTTGTATTCTCAAAAAGCTTCCATCTAGTGCAGGTGTGGGCAAACTTTTTGACTGGAGGGCCACAATGGGTTCTTAAACTGGACCCCAGGGCCAGAACAAAAGCATGGATGGAGTATTTGTGTGAACTAATATAAATTCAAAGTAAACGTCATTACATAAAAGGGTCCGGTCTTTTTGTTCTTTTTTTAATTCAATAGTTTTATTCACCGGATCCGGCCCGCGGGCCATAGTTTGCCCAGCCCTGACTTAGTGGTATACACTTTGTCTGCAGTCAGAAATGGCAGGTTTTTTGGGATTGAATTTACCCATATTTGATCATAAATATAATCATACCTTGTTTACAAAAATGCATTTTAACACATTTACATTTGATCAAGCTCCATGTTTAATAATATTGTCAAAAAGGAAAATACCTTAGATACATATGTGTGTCTTCTTTGGCTAGTTTTTCCTCATTTGATCCTATATTATTTTTCAGACCATCAAGGCCAGCTTTTTGCCTTTAACTTTTACACACACACACACACACACACACACACACCCTTAGACACATTCATTATTGCTTTCCAAAGCCAGGCTAACACTTCTGAGGCCATTTTCTGTCCCTGCTGTCAGATTAGGCATTTTCTCTAACAACCTTCTCTTTGGAGGCTCCTGAGCCCATTGAAATTCCATCTCACCTTCCTTTTTCTCTATAGTCAAAGGCTCCATCTATAACTTTCTCTGGACCCTAACTCATCTCCTTTTCAATATTGTTTACTTTTCTTTCTCAGTCTTTTCATTTGTCAACTAGAAAGGAGCTGCAAGGGAGGGTCAGGAAAACTCAGCATCTCCCAAGCATCTCTCTGGCTTGGTACTTGGTCCCATATGCCCGAGAAATAGGTGTCTGTCCAATTATGAAAGCACTGGATAGTCATCCAGGAAAGGGAGGACCCTCTTTGTAGAGAGCAGTCAGGGAAGACACATGGGCATTCTTTTTAAGCTGAGCCCCAGGGCACTGGCAGAATCCCGTTATCAGTACTGATTTCTTATCTTTATCCAAGTGCTTGGAATGAGGAACAAAAAGGACTTTGACCCACCCAGGTCTTGATATGCTAAATCTTGTACCAAAAATGAGGGGCTTACCCAGATCTTGATGAATAGGATCTGGGCACACCCGAAACTCCTTTTGACCTTAAAATCCCTTTTGGAAACCAATAAATATACTGTGTTGTCTGAGGTGGGTGTGACCGTCTCTCCCAGCTTGAATCTATTTCTGCCCCTTGTCTCTCTCTTTCTCTAATTTCTTAATCCCCAGCTCCTCCACTCAGGAACCTGTCCTTCTCCCTTTCTGTACGGGACTCGGAAAAAGGAGAAACACCACACTGCATTTGGAGCCCGAACCCTTCTGGGCCATCTTTTCTCAAGCCTGACATGTCGCTCGTGATCCCTGTTCACACATGGTGCTGATGTGATCCTCACCTTCTCAGAAGGCTCTTGCTGGCCCCTGGCCCTACCCTTGCAACTGACACAGATACAAACTGCCTTGAGAAGTGAATCAGTCACCCAGTAGAACCCAAAAGAACATATCCCATGTAAACTATTGGATAGTTTACACAGAAGATAAACTTGTTTCCTTTCAGGAACCAATTATTGCCCTGGCCGTGTGGCTTAGTTTGTTGAAGCATCATCCAGTATAGCAAAAATCTGTGGGTTCAGTTCCTGGTCAGGGCACATACCTAGGTTGTGGGTTTGATCCGTGGTTGGGGCAAGTGCAGGAGGCAACCTATAGATGTTTCTCCCTAACATTGATGTTATTTCCCCTCTCTCCCTCTTTCCTCTCTCTAAACTTCTGAGGTGATGATTTTTTTTATAAAAGAAAAGAAAGAATAAATTGTTTGCCTAATTGACCTGCTAGATTGTCACTAGAGCCTTGCTGCTGTGTTGATTCTGATCATTCAAATAGTCTGAATGTTGAGGTGCTTAGGTTTGTTTCCCTTCTCACCTTTTCCCCACCTCTCAGAATAGTAGGCATTTGAGAATTAAAACATTCCACAGACACCTTAAAAAATCACTATAGTCAGATTAAACCTACAGAATCTATATATATTTTTTTTACCAACATTTGTATAAAATCCCCAAATACTTGAAAATCAGTGTGCAGTGTATGAAACACCGGCAAGGTGTGTGCGTCTGTGCCTCCTCACCTACAGCATCACACACGTCTTTTACACGCACGCACCGGGCTCTGGACACATCTCCATGGTCTACCCGCTGCTGCTTCATCCTCTCCGGAATGCTGGCCCGGAAGCCTGGGAGTCAGGAGCAGAGGGAGAGGCGGGTGGGGTGCTCCAGTCAATGGTGCGCCCCGGTTTCAGGCTGGGGGACCTCCTCCCCATTTTCCAACTTGGTGCTCTGTTGTATCTGTTGACTGAGAGGTGTGTAGGAAAAAAAAGACCACTCTGTGTTAATTATCTGAAATAATTTAGGAATTTGTTGGTTAGTGTGTTTACCTACGTTAAAAAAAAAAAAAAGATTGATAGTTGCTTCATACTAATTGTGTACCAAGTGAGATAATGCTTTTATAAATATTGTTCCCTACAGTCTTATGGGGTCTCCTTATCCCTGTTGTGTAAACCGACTGTTCAAGGACATTAAGAGCATGCCTGAGGTTGGAGAGCCAAGATATGGTCAAACCAGGATGTACACCAACCCGGTCTAAATGCTGGAGACAGTGCTCAGAACACCTCAGGAGTTTGCTGCCCGCAGTACCCAGCATCTGCAGATTACTATCGCCATCTCTCTCTCACACACACACAGGCTCACAAAACGGGAGGATAATGAATATAAAAGTTGCTTATTCTCAGCTACTACTGTGTGGGAATCTAGGGCACCTCTCTCTGGAAGCACCCACTTCAGACCTCAGGGGCCTGAGCGGAAGTCGCTCTCCACTGAAACCTGGCAGTGTGGGTTTGAGAGGTCACGGGGCCGTGCAGGAACTGCAGTGGGTGTGCACAGGGAGTGGAGGAGACCCCCACTTCCTTCTGGGAATAAAGAAGATACCCTAATACCCCCTATAACCTGAAGACTTAGGGACAGATCCCCCCCCTTCCCATCCCAATCAGGCCTTGCTGTAAAATTGAGTGCACATTAGGGTGAGTGTCTATTCTAAAGTGTCTATAAACAAGCAAGCAAAACCACAGACATGCAAAGGAATGATACTTTACGGCTTACAGAACATGCTGATGTACATTCTTTGATTCTCACCACAACCGTGTAAACTAGGCAGGTATTATTTTTACAGTTTCATTCACGGATGAGGAAACTGAGGCTCAGAGGATTACGTTTTCTGTCCCCATCACATAGCTAGTATGTAAGGCTCAGTCTTGGTCTTTGGACTTCTACCTCTAAAACTAGCCTTGCCAGATAATATATAGGACACCCAATTACTTTTGAAGTTCATTTAAATAACAAATACTTTCTTAGTATAAGAGTAGCCCGTGAAATATTTGGGACATATGTATTCTGGAAAAAAATTCTATGGAATATACTTACACTAAGAAATCATTTGTTGCTTGTCTGGCATTAGAATTTAATTATGCATCCTGTGGTTTATGTGCTAGATCTGGCCGCTCCTAGGACATCCTTTTGTCTCTTATCCTTGCTAGCACCCAGTCTTGAGATCATCCTATGACTCAGTATCTACCTTGGGAAATAATAATAATTTTTGAAGTTACTCCTTATGGAACCTGCTAAAAGCTTTGGGTACATTACTGCAACACCTTACCACCTTGACAGTGAGAGTAATCACCCCTTCCCAGATGAAACAGCTGGGCCCAGAGAGGCTAAGCAACTTGCTCAACGCCTTACAGCTAAGAAAGGTGGATTAGAACCAACACCGCTGCCTCCAAGGGCATTGATTATTATCTGTACTCCAAAGTAACTTTTTTAATTATAAAGAAAAACGGTGTTTACAATCAGTCGCAGAGGCAGTCAGCGTCTTGGGGGAGAACCTAGGTGTTGGCCATTAAAGAAATCTGCCACAAGACCCAGCAAAGGCCTTCCTCGGAGCAGACCCTCAGCACAGACCTGATTGCTGACTGATGTGTTTCAAGAGCAATTCAAAAAAAAGGGGCAAGAGCTGAAAACTCAGTGTCATTTACGCCTGTATTTCGCCCTGGATGTGTTTTAAATTTTGTCAGGATCATAAACTGCATTTCAAAACACGAAGATAAATCGGCCCTCTGACCTCTTATGAGGTGACATAATTCATCTGAAAGGTTTATCGCCCCGCGCAGTCAGTTCCCGGGTCCCCGCTATTCCTCCCATTCTGTTAATGCCACTGAAAACAGACCGGGGAGGGAAAGGTGAGGGTGGGAACTGGCGTGGAATGCAGCGCCGAAGGGCCCCCAGCCCTCCTGTTCACACAATACTTTTATCCTGTAATCACAGCCTGCGGGAGACAAAATGGCAATTCATCTGGAAAACGAGATTAACTCATTTAGGCTAAGCGGTGATCACAGAGAGGAGCTGTTGGTGTCTGGCAGAGGGAAGGCCCACAGACTCTCAGCCGCACTGGGGCGGGGGCTCGGGGAGCGGGCCCGCCTGCTGGACGTCCTCGGCCTTGTCAGGGTCCACCTCCGTGAGCTATGGCTATTGCCAAGGGATCCTATTCATCTCTGCCACAGCCCTCTCGTCTGATAAAGACTGTGTACAGTCTCTTCTTTATTAGCACATCTCCCGAACCACTTGCCCGTCCGTGCGGCTCTGCCGAGAGCCTCTCAGGTGAAGGTGCCGCTGTGTCCTTCGGGTCCGGGCCTGGTCAGGGGGGGATAAGGACAAACCACTGTGCCATCCACGCACTTGTGGGTTCACGCGGTCAGGCCTCTGGTTCCAAAGCCACAGTTTGCTTTCTTGCCAGCCAGGGCCAGGAGCAGTTGTTTATTTTATGCCATTTCATGTGTTTCTTTCCCCGGCGGTGATTTGGCAGCAATGTGGCTGTTTCTTCTTTCCCTGGCAGTGATTTTGTGCTGTGGGGGGAGTTCCCCCATTGACTTGCTCCTCTCTCCCACCTGGAGCCCCGAGAACACGTTTTCTACCCAATGGCCTGTGCACGTGGGGTGGTTGGGGACTCATTTCCAGAATGGCCTTGAGAGTCAACAAATCGCACACACGGTTAACTGCCGGGAGACTTGTGTTGGGAAGCAGCCCGTTCAAGCCATGGAGTGACCACCTCTAGCCTCTGTGAGCCCCCCACCTCCCTCCCCATGCACACCCACCCCACCGTGCCTGTCAGCCTTACTCTTCTGTGTTGCCCACCCCTGATAGATGACAGCTCCCCCGTTCTGTTGATGCAGTTAAAGCGGAGGGACCTTGGATTGCGTGTATTTCTCTCTGAACAGTTTTATCTTCCGCTTGTTCATTTGCTGGCATCTGGACCACAAGCAACTTATCTGTGTGCCTGTGCCTGATTTTTAGGCCTAATGACCACACACCAGGAATTTGAGAAAGCAGACGGTCCAAGTCATAATAGGAGAATATTGCAAATGAGTTCCGTGAGAGCCAGCTAAATTAGGCAGAGATTCCAAGCGTCTGGCTTTTTCTTGCGAGCCTGGCCCGTGCATGATAGAGAAGCGACTATATTGTGAAACCTGCAGTGTTCGTGTAAATCGTTCGTGATATTCAAAGTGATGTGGATGTATATACATTTTAAAGTAGATCACTATCCCTTTCGAAGAAATTTACCATTTCTGGGGCTTATCCAGCGATAGCCCGGCTGAATAATTGCTTCAACAAATAGGAGCAGGTTGCTTGTATGAGACTGTGACAAGTGCTTTGGAGGGAAATTTTAACAGTAAATAGCCGCAGCCATTCAGAGCTGTGTTGAATATTTAACAATTTTTTTTTTGTGGACCCATCAACTAAGAAGACTATCCATTTTAGAGCATACAGCTGTTCAGGAATAATAGTTTGAAAGACCAGCCCCAAAGATCTTGGTGATTAAAGTCTGAACAGATGACGGGATGATAAACCTTAACGCTTAAAAATGTGTTTTTATAGTCCAGTCCCCGTATAGCATCGTCTGATAAATGTGTTTGCGACAGACAGACCAAATGAAAGAACCTTCCATAAGGGGGCCCTGCACAGTTTGAATATAAATATTCGTTCTGATTCCCCTGTTAGTGATTGACTAGGAGTATTGATCAACGTTAAAGCGTGAGCACACCGGAGCCTCCGCGAAGCCCGCCGCACATACACTCCCACTTACAAACACATGAGTATTGATCACAGTCATTCCGTAGACATACCTTACACACTCCCTCTGTGCATGCGCCACTTAAATGAATTCAAATCCAGAACAAAGCTCGCACAGAACGGGGAGAGCATCTCCTTTAGCAGCTGCCCTCTGGACCAGAAATCACCTGTGACCTGTGCTAGCTGGAATCCATGGGAGCTACTCCATGGGAAGTTGTATGGACCATGAGGGAGAGTGTCCTTTATCAAACCACAGGGCCTTATTGTAAATGCTGTCTAACCACTGCCAAAGGCCTTCTTGGTCTGCAGCCTGAGTTTATCCTCCCAGTCAACCTTCAATGTTCTTGTGGGCAATTATTTCTTCAGCCAGCCTTTCTTTTTTTTCACTTTCAAAAGGGATATATCCTGCCTCTTCCCTGGACCAGGGGATGGGAAATTCCTTGGTGTTCTCAGCTGTAAAATGGGACCCTTAACACGTTTCATTGTGAGGATGACAGGAAGTACACTTGTTCTGACAAGTACAAAAGGGTGAGGGGTTAAGTGATTTTTATCACATGAAAATAATTATCATTGCCAGAGTTGCCCAGGCATTGAGGGCAGAGGTATTTAGTATAAATCTAGTTTTTATCCTCAGGCCTAGTGCTTGATCCAGATTATGCTAATAGTTAATGTTTTTAAAATTTAATTTAAATCAATTCAATAGACATTGCTAAGTTGAGAAATCCTATAGAGATACAGGAAGTATATAGTCTACTGCAGAAGATAGCATGATCATTGCAATAAATATGGAACCTGAAAAGTATTATTGAAAATAATAAAATATAATTCTACCTGATTGTTAATTAATTAACAGTAAGTTCCTTGTACCTCTTGTTCAATACCTTTTGGACAGCACTTGGCTCTTGGTATGTGATCAACAATTGTGTATTTTGTGCAGGAACTGATAGAGTATTGGGTTTGGAGGTGCTATTGTGAGGGTTATGATTTGCTCTCATGTTGGGAAAGGAAGACTTTCTGGGAGATGGGATAGTTGAGTTGGGTTTTGATGAGCTGATAGGAGTTGGAGGTGGAATGGGGGGGAAGAGGAATATTCCAGGCAGAAACCCTGAGGGGCAAGACTTCATTGCATTTCGGAATAGCCCATGCATAGTTCCTTGGGTTTGGGCTCTGGTGAGTCTAGCAGAGGATTATGATGGACAGTAGATGGAGACATATTTGGAAGGATCAATATAGCTCTTCTTTCTCCTCACCATGGCTTCATCCTTCCTCTCTGTCCTTCCCACCTCTTTGACCATGATGGGGCAGCTGTGTGGTGGTTTGAAACCTACACACAACATAGTGGCCTGAACACGTAGTTCTTATTGTAAATGCATCCACTTTTACTGCAGTTACTTTAATGGCACCTTAAATGATAAATGTTAATAGAGAAGCATTTTTGCTTGGGAAAGCACAATAGTATTAGCCTGCCAGACTGCCAATACTACTTGCTTTATAGAAGGGGATTTTAAAATAAGGGATTTTGGTGGTTGTATTTTTGCCTTAACAGTCATTTGTAGAGAAAGTATGGGCCGTTGCATGTTTATAGTATATCTTCTTTATAGATACCCAAGTTATTATTTTTTATTGGCTTGGGTACTTATTTTGCACATTTGTAAACAATTATGTGGTTCTGCAGCTGTTGTACCACAGAGGCCATATGCATTTCCATGTTAAGAGAAAATTTTATAAGGGATTCTAACTGGATACCATCATAAAAGAATTATTGGGTTGCCAAGAAAATGAGAGAGACAGGCTCAGGAGTTATCATTGGGTTTTTACAGTGTTGGGAGTTAAACGAATGTTATACTTTTTTTTTTTTTTGGCAATTTTTGAATTGGAGTCAAATTTTGTGACTAGATATGGAGGTTCTCCTGTGTTCCATTCCTGAATAGAAAGCATAATGTTCAACTGCTCATCACACTCTGTGTCTCTCTCCATACTCTGGATGAAGAAAATATACAGCTTAGGAAACTCCCAGTTTCTCTAAGAATTTTTTTTTTTTAAACAGAAGCAGTTATTCGGGTGACAAAGACTGAGTGGTTCCTTAATATATGCCAGGGATTGTTGTGTTGGTTAATATGGGGGAGCAATGGATAAAGGAATTCATACAGCTGAGGAGAGAAAGAGAGAGAGAGAGAGAGAGAGAGAGAGAGAGAGAGAGAGAGAGAGAGAGAGAAAGGTGGGGTGGGTGGCACCAGTTCCCAGGAAAACAGCATGCGGGCTCTTTTTTAAAAAAATATATATTTTATTGATTTTTTACAGAGAGGAAGGGAGAGAGATAGAGAGCTAGAAACGTCGATGAGAGAGAAACATCAATCAGCTGCCTCTTGCACACCCCCTACTGGGGATGTGCCTGCAACCAATGTACGTGCCCTTGACCGGAATCGAACCTGGGACCTTTCAGTCCGCAGACCGATGCTCTACCACTGAGCCAAACCGGTTTCAGCAATGCGGGGCTCTTTTGAAATAACTTGAACTAACACTTCATTCTTGTTGTTGTTGTTGTTAATCTGTAAGGTACCAGGCGCTGTAGCAATCAGAAGCGTTGAAGGGGTGAGTGGACAAGCAGAATTCCCATCCAACACATCCAAGAGGTGCTGGGCCAGACTCCGAGCCCTCCATCACTCACCCCCGGTTTCAGATCCGTGCCCCATCACATATGGTCTGTGTGTCGTGGGTGATCACTTTCCTCCCAAAGCCCATTTTCTAGCCTGCGCCACGGTCACAGCAGCAGTCGGTGCACGTCCCGTGTTAAGCAGGGTGCCTGGCGCCCAGCCATCCGCTCGGTGGGAGTGCTCGTGGTGGGAGGTTATTCTGGGGAGACTTCTGCTGCTAATCTCATTAGCCATCCCTGCGCCTTCAGTCCTGCGAGACCACGGTTTGCTAAACTTCTGTCAGGTGGGGCTGGATGGGGGGAAAGAACACAAATCAAAAGATACCAAGCATTCCTTTAAAGAGTACATGGTCTCATTGGGGAGGATAGTCACATGTGCACTGACAGAGTCTACAGATGTTCTCACAGCCACTCAAGGAAGGGTGCCAAGATGAAATGCTGATAAATGGGAGGCACGTGTGTTGTTAATTTAAAAAAGGGAGGAGGATTTTAAATACCGTATTTGCCGGCGTATAAGACGATTTTTTGGCCCTGAAAATACCGTATTTGCGGGCGTATAAGACGACTGGGCGTATAAGACGACCCCCTAACATTTCCACTCAAAATACAGAGTTTGTTATATACTCGCCGTATAAGACTACCCCCCACTTGGAGGCATATTTTTCAGGGCCAAAAAATCGTCTTATACGCCGGCAAATACGGTAAGATTTTTTTTAAAGGGGGGGAACAAGGCCCCTGGACATACTGAAGGAGCATTTTGAAATAATCATCTTTATTCAGATAAGTGTGTTTGTCCTATTGTATGCTGGCTCATAATCTTTCCGTATGTGCCTACCCACTCTGAAACGTATTAGTAACATTTATAATGGGCAAATGGGAAATATCACTTCGCTTTAAGCAGCAGCAAGTAAAAATGAATTTGCGGGCAGGGTTTTATCTGTTTCTCTAAGTATAACGTGCATCAATCAAAAACAAAAACAAAAAGGGGAGATAGAGAATGCTATCATTTATTGGCAGTATTTTTCTTCAAAATATTATTTGTTTCACTTTGCTGTTTTTGTCATTTTAAGCACGTTTTCACCAAAGTGTTCTACTCTAAGCTAGTCTCAATTCAATTTAAAGTGAAAGGTTTTTTGAGTTTAGATAATTTACATATAAAAGCGTTACTGTACATTTTATGAAATGACTGTGTTCAGAAAAACAACGATTTCAATTTAATCGTATTGTTATTCTGCAAGTCGAAATGCCTCCCTCTTGCTTCTCGGTCTCACTAACAATATTCCTTCTTGTCCTAATTTAAAATTGTTAGTGTTTGAAAATTGATGTGTTTCTTTTAGACCCCACCAGTAAGACTATAGGCCCACTGTGATTTGTCTGATAGACTGGAAGATTATGTGCATGTACGAGACAGAGAGAATCTTAATAATCTGGGCATGACAGGTATATAGCTCTCTGTAAATTATTTTCTTCCTTCTCCCCGGAAATTTTCTTTGCCAGTAGCCATATCTGTTTAAACAACACCACCAAAACAAAAAGAAACTTACAACTGGATGTTTTAAAATTGGCGATTTTTTTTCCCCCTTTCCTCTCCTCTTTCCTTTTCTAAAATGACACCATTGTTCTGGAAAAGTCCTTAGGAGCCAGTCAATCTGCCTCGGGATCCTATAGCATAATGTGCCTTTGAGAAACGGAGCCAGATGTTTAGGGTTTCAGACCACCATATTTGTCCTAGGAACCCTGCCCGTGTCTTAAATTCTTGACCCTTGAATTGAATGTGAGGCTCTGACCATATAAAAGAAAACACCCGAGTTTTATGATCCCGAGAGCTTGGGTTACGCTATAAATTTCCTCCGGTCCCTGCTTGTTTGTCTCTTCCACGGTTTAAGGGCTGTTCACCAAGTCGATTATACAAGCGGAGTCCAAGTGGCTGCCTCCAAATGCACATGAGACGATTTCGTAGGGAGAGAATAAACAGCTGTTTCAACAGGAGCCACAAAAGTGCATTAAAATTAATTTGGTCCTAACCAAAAGAGAAGTACAGCCCCTCTCCTCCTCACCCCCAGCCCGTTCTCGGAATGAAATCCAGAGCTGGTCCCCAGCGGCTGAAAGACCACCAGGGCCGCTGATCAGTGTGCCTTTAGGCTTGGGGTTTGCAGTTGCCAGCTCCTGCCCCTTACTCGTCTCTGCGATCGAGGTGGTGTATCGGTGATCACTTGTATATAGGCTGGCATCTCCTAAAACCCTCGTTCCTGATTTGAGTAGCACATGCTTTGTGTCTCACTGTTGGCAAGGGCCATAAGCAATGTATAGCCCATTACGCTTTCTACAGTAGCTTTAACTTACATGCACTGTGTCTATGTGGAGAGGCAGGGGCAGTATTTTTCCATAATTAAAAGAATGATTTTTTCTAACCTTCCCCCTGCCCTTTCTCCTTCAGGTTTTAAAAACAGTGTAATACTGTTTACATTTACTTGTTAATTCCTATATATATATTTTAAATATGTGTAGTGAAAATATTTATTCTTTTTATATGGAAACTAGAGACCTGATACATGGAATTTGTGCATGATTAGGCCTTCTTTCCCCAGGCTGTCGGCACCGGCTTCCCTCGGCCTCTGAGACCTGGGGCAGACACCTGGGCTTCCCTGGCAGCCCTGGGTTTGTCCGGAAGGTAATCCGGAAGGATGTCTGGTCTAATTAGCATATTATGCTTTTATTATTATAGACTGGAGGCCCAGCTTTTTAGGGTCTCTAGGCCTAGCCTGGCCTCCATCTCATGGCTTCTCCTGCCCTGCGAAGCTACATGAAGCTCCCTGCTCCGTGATGCTTGTGGCCCCTTGACTGCTCCGCAAGGCTCCCCCGCCCCTCAACTGTTCCTCAAAGCTTGCTGCCGCCCAGTGAAGCTAGCCACTGGATGTTAGGTAACCCCCCCTACCCCACCCCCACCCCTGCCCTGCCACTGTTCTGGGAGGCTTCCCAACCCCTGCAGCTGCTCAGCAAAATTCCCCATGACTGCTACACAGAACTCGCTGCTGCCTGGGTGACTGCTCCACTAAGCTCATGGCACCCCGTGAAGCAGCCTGCCGCCTCAGCTCAACAGTCCCCAGTCCTGCCCCCCACTGCCAGCAACCCCCCCCCCCCATGGTGAGCAGCTGGGGGGCTGGGGAAAGGGGGGACAGAGAGGTGCTCCATGCACTTCCATAGTGATGGGTCCCCCATTCGGTCATGACGCCACCTATCTCTTTATATATATTAGGATGTTTAAGGACATATGCTGTTTAGCCATGGGGCTGACAACGTGTTGCCCAAGGCAGGAAAAGACAGCATTTTCTTTCCTTTGGACATGTTAAGTGTGACATTCAGGGCAGTCTGAACCACTCATGTTAGAACTGCACTGCACACGAAAGAGCATGTGCTCTGGAATCAGTTCCCTCTGCAGCAGTGCTTCTCAACTCGCAACACATTAGAATCACCTGGGATGCTTTTGAAACATCCCAGTGCCATACAGCAAAGCCTCTTGCTTCTGGGTCCTTTCTCACGTTTGTCCGCAGCCTTTGCTAAAAAGTTTCCCCCCATATGGACTGAGGCAGGAGAGGCAGGGTGACTGTCTGGTGCCAGTTGCTCCAGGCTCTGGTCACCGTGAACACATGCCACAAAATGCATCTGCTGCCTTGGTCTCATCTGCATCTTCCTCTCCTTCCAGCTTCCTCATAAGCCTTCATGCTTCTCCCCACCTTCTTTTATCCCTATTCAGCACCCCCAGTCTACATTCAGAGATTTTGAGAGGCGCGCTGTAAGGACCGCAGCCTCTCTGCTGCTCTGGCCATTGGCACTCCCTGTGGGATCACTTCTGATGTGGGTGCCACATGCATTCCCATCTCGGCCAAAATCAGCAAATGGAACTTGCTCTTTGTTCCTGTTATCAGTCAGACTAAGCTGGTCCATGTAACATAACCCCAACATTTCAGTGACTTAACATTTAATCCTTAATATACTAAAGACTTAGTATATTAAGAGAAAGACAACTCTGTATGATAAGTCTTATGCGTGGAATCATAAAAATTAAAATAGCCCAACCGTGTGGCTCAGTGGTTGAGCTTCAACATATGAACCAAGAGGTCACGGTTCGATTCCCAGTCAGGGCACATGCCCGGATTGTGGGCTTGATTCCCAGTCACAGCCAATCAGTGATTTTCTCTCATTGATGTTTCTATCGCTCTCTCCCTCTCCCTTCCTCTCTCTGAAATCAATAAGAAAGCATTACAATTTTTTAAATGAAAATTTTGAAAAGAGCGTATAAAAGAGAACAGATTGAGACTGGTACTTACCAGAGGGTGGGGGTAGGGCTGGGAGAAGTGGGATTTATTTATAGGGTTGGTTACAGCCCATTATGGGTGTCATGCAGGGACCTAGACTTCAGCAGTCTAGGAGCTTTACCATCCACCCCTCTAGTACCTCTCATATCATCACTGCCCTTTTGTTCAGGCCCAGCAGAGGAGAAAGAAGAATAAGCACAAAGCCATATAGGGTGTTCTATGGGCCGAATCTGGAAGTAGAGTGCCCGTCACATTCCATGGGCAAGAACTGAGGATGTTCAAGAAGAGGGAAACAGTTGAGTGAAGACCTAACCTGTCTTGGCCACATCGCCTATTCTGGATCTCACCTCTTTGATTATATGTAATTAAATCTTTAGGGAGTGCCCATCACAGATTGGGTTTCCTTCTTGGGGCTCTGGTTATCAGATATGAACAAAATCCCAGTTGATATAGTACTTGGGTTCTGTTATCTCTGTGCCATCTTGTAGTTTAGATTTTCTACCGTGTTCCATGAAAATGAGAGCTTGCCTTGATGTAACCTTTAGCACAATTTTCTTCATTTATTTATGACCCTTCTTTTTTCCAGAAATTAAGCAGATAGATTTAGCACATGGTACCCACCATGAGCATCATCCTTACAATAAACTATTAGAGTTATTGGCATAATTACATTATTCAGTAGGGTGGGTCACAGCCACTTGGTTTGGGGAATTCAGAGAAACAGGCTCACTCCTGTGAGTTCCTCTAGTGCAGTGACAAAAATTCCTGGATATGGGAAAGCGTTTCCATGCATTTTCATCTTGGCTTAAATCAAAATCATTTCAGTGCCTTTGGGATTGAAAACCACACTCTGTAAGCTCTCAGTAAATGTTACACCACCATTTCCAGCACTTCAAGGAGACGTTTTCTGGGGAGCAGTGAAAATGATTTGATGAGGTTTTATGTGTGTGTAGTTTTCCAGGCAAATCTCATCCATGCGTCTTTCCCTTGAGAGTTCCTCAAGGGTAATGGTGTGTTTTATTTGTTTCCCCTTTTCATCTCGGGAGGCTGAGCACCTAGTAGAGAGCTCTGGCACATAGTAGGTTTGTTTTACAGGTATTTGTTGCATTAAGGTACTATATTTGTTTTCTAGGGCTTGTTGTAGTGAAGTACTACAAACTGGGCGGCTTCAAGCAACAGAAATGTATTCTCTCACTCCCTCCTTTCCTCCTTTCTTCCTTTATTCCTCCCAACATGTTCTTACAATCCATGTACTGGGCTGTGCTGAGCAACCAACTTGATAACTAAGATACTACTTAAAACTCACTCACAGCCGAGACCCGTTTGGCTCAATGGATAGAGCGTCGGCCTGTGAACTGAAAGGTCCCAGGTTCTATTCTGGTCAGGGGCATGTACCTTGGTTGCGGGCACATCCCCAGCTGATCGATGATTCTCTCTCATCGATGTTTCTAACTCTCTATCCCTCCCTCTTCCTCTCTGTGGAAAATCAATAAAATACATATTTTTTTAAAAGACTCACTCACAGGAGTCCAGGAGAAATCAATCTTTTAGGAAAAAACATGAATAGCCTTCTTTTTGGCTTGATTACATAGGGCGTGGGGAGTCTATCCCACTAGGAAACCACCAGAAATTTATGAGACCTGGAGACTCAGTAGCCATAGAAATATAGAAAGTGAACAGTGATTTAAAAGTTCTAATCCTTCTGTTTATTCCCCTGGAATAAATTATCATCTTTAGCAAAGTCACCCAACTTGTAGTTTCAAATCAACTGCAGAATACTTGATGCTGGTGTCACTGTAGAAATTGTTTGAGAAAATGTAGAAATTATTTGGTGTCATTGGTAGGATGGCAGTTGCTTCTTGTTGTTGTCCTCGTGTTGTTTTTTAAATGAACTTGGCTTGACTGGGCTGTGTATGCCCCAGGAGTACTTACTGTCTCTTTTCAGGTAAGCCCATACCTTGGTTAATATTTTATTGCCTATATTTATTAGAGTTAGTGCCTGTTTTTTTGACATGTCAGCATGACGTGTCTGAGGTTAGAGCTGAGTTTAGAACTTTGGAGCAAAGAGAAGAGACACATTGACATTAAGATGCCAATTGCTCTATTTTTTCAGGTTTAGCTCAATGATTTCCGAACCCTTTTATAAAATGCATGACTTCAAAGATGCATGCTAACACTGTCTCCTCGGGAAATCTATCTGGCACAGATGCCTTTGAATACCCAGCACTTCAACGCCGACTTGTTACAAAGAAAAGGAATATAAACCTCTCTTCTTTCTTTTTTTTTTTTTCCCCCTCTCTGTTAATTCCTTTCTTCCAAACCCTCATTCCGTTCTCATCTGTTCCTTTATCACCTTTTTTTTTCTTTTTCATTGCCTTAGACTTTTTTAGTTGTGAAGGTCAGTACTTTGAAATTGAGAACAAATAGCATAAAGCACTCCAGGTAATAATGCATGTGGTCAAGCGCCATTGTGATCATTATTGGGTGGGAAGACTGTAAGAAGAGGCAGATAAAGCCAGGATTCAGGGGATGGGGGTCCTTTCCCTCTTTTGTTGGTGGTTTTATAACATTTTCCTACAAATTCTTTGACATTCTTCCAATACAAGGTAGTGTCTAATTCCACTCTCCCATCCCTGAATCTGGGTCACCCTTCCTGACTCTCTTCTAATGAATTAGAATGTGGCCCAAGGAACATTGCAGAACCTGTGAGATTAGGTGATAAAGGGATATAGCTTCCGTAGGGGTCTGTCTCACTCATGGATGCTTACCCTGGGAACCAGGCTGCCATGCTGTGGGGAAGCTTGGTCTAGCTCAGCCGTAGAGGCTACACAGAGAGGATCACATGGGGAGGAATTGCGGCTGCATCAACCACCAGGCCTGGAGTGAAGAACTGAGCCTTCCATTGATTCCAGCTTCTAAATGTTGTGAGATGGCCCAGCACTGCTTGGTGGGGAACAATAGCCTGGCCCTCTGCTCAGTGTAGGCCTGCCCTGTCCTTGTTAGAGAGCAGACAGATCCCCTGCTCTCTTGGCATCTTCATCTTCTCATGGACTCACCCATGCCTTCCTTGGCCATCACAGCACTAGGCCTATGGACAGGTCCTCCTTCACAATGCCACCAATGGTCTCTGACTTTACAGAATGTTGCAGATTGAATCCCAAGATTCCCCCACCCGCTTTGCTTTAGGTATTGTGTCAGATCGAGGCCTGGGGAATCCCAGAATGCACCACGCCCTGTGCTGTCTGGACAGAATCCATGCAAGTGCCCCTCCCACCACTTGGCGAGGGATCTGAATGCATTCTTGTTTACCTATAAGTTCTGTACCCACTGGTCTCTTCCTCCTACCTCTCGATAGGTCTGACTTCTCAATTTATCTATCAGACAACTGGTAAACCAACCTCAAGAGAGTCCGGTCTTTCTTGATTCTGTTAACTCGGAGTCTTAGGTTGACTCGTCCAGAAGCAGAGCTAAGAGAGGGCTTTGGCTGCATGCTTTACTGACAGAGTGTTTTCAGGAGAAACCTGTAATTGTGAGGAGACCAAGTAAGGAAGGGTAAAGACATGAAGAGAAGATGGGATTTCAAGTGATGTCTAGTTTTGGTCTGGTGCTTGAAGAGGGGGAGGCTCTGCAGTGTAAATCTGACCTCAGAGCTGTCCTACACCGAGCAGAGGGCCAGGCTATTGTCCCCCACCAAGCAGTGCTGGGCCATCTCCTGGTGAGGGCTCTATCTTCCCAGGTATCTTGGGCAAGGGGAACAAGGGCATCAGCCAAGGGAAATTCTCAAGAGAAGGTTGCAAAAGCTTGGAGATGGAATAGTGGCTGATAAAAGGAGATACGACCAGGGCACCAACAGCTTCTGCAGCTTTCCTCATAGTGACCAGTCACCATCGGTGCCTGAGATTGTCACACACAAATGGACATGTACCGTACCTAAACTAATGATTATCCATAGCTCACGATGTTTGTCTTTTTAAAAATACATATTTTTATTAATTTCAGAGAGGAAGGGAGAGGGAGAGAGAGCTAGAAACATCAATGATGAGAGAGAATCATTGATGGATTGCCTCCTGCACACATCATGCCAGGGATCAAGCCCACAATCCCAGGCATGTGACCTGACCGGGAATTGAACCGCAACCTCCTAGTTCATAGGTCAATGCTCAACCATTGAGCCGTGTTGACAGTGCCACAATGTTTTTCATTAACCATTTTATTATTGCCTTAGGGGCCCACATAACAAGTTCCAGAGTAGATACTAGATTTGTGGAGTGATGAGTAGGGGCCTCAAAGTAATTAAGTTTATTGGGTTATATTAAAAGAGAATAAAATGGTATAAAAATCCAGGTCTTGTAGGTAATGTACTGGTGCCTTGCTGACTCTGGTGGTTCTTCCTGCCCAACTTCTGTTATGCAGAGCTATGCCCAGTGCGTTTGCAGGAGAAATGAACGCTGTAAGTCTCAGGAGTGTGGCCAGCTTCTTTGTCTCCAAGTCACTTCTGTCACCTGCCCCTCCCTAAGGCCAGGAGTTCCCAGTCAGTCATTTTCCTTTATCAGTATTTATTGTTTTTAATCCGGTTTCCCCCTCCCGGGCGAAAGGTGCTGATGTGATTCTGTGAGCTTTCACATAGCGGGGACCTCACTGTCAGAGCCTGGCTGCCTCGTGTGGCCTGAAGCAAAGCAAGGTGGGCTCCTAAGTGGCAGCTGCCAACCGCCAGCAAGTGAGAGGCTCTGATTATGTCTTTCTGGAAACCCGTTCTGGTAGGTAAAAGTGACACGTGTGAGCCCTTGTGTGTGTCTGACTCAAGAGTTCAGGAGGTTGTCACAGAGAGGAGATGGCAGTCATTTTAAAGTTTCAGGAGCTGTTGGAGTTGAATAGATAATTTCCCCCCCCCCTTCCGAATGTTACATATTAAATATGCTCTGGTCACTGGGTGAAACGGTCATTGCCGAGATCGCTTGTTCATTTTATAATAATTTATGTGTAGCATAGAATTTGCAGATTCTCCCAATGTGTGACTCTGGGATTTACAAGTGAAAATCAGCTCCAATTGACCAGTTTCATTGCATGATGTGGAATAAAAGGAATTTTTAAATAGTCAGGCATCTACTGCTTTGGGACTATTGGCATATTAAAGTATGAATATGTCTTTTGCTCACTTCTCTTAGACAAGTTCATGTTTGCTCAAAATCGGCTCCTCATTTGTCTAGTCCTTTCACAGTGCTTCACATTTTTTATTTTACTTCATGGTTTGTGAAGCTTTCCCGCTGTAATGATCTCATTTGCTTCTCTAGCTGACCTGGGCAGTGGGTGAGCCAAGTGAGACCTGTCCGTTTGAGGTGCACAGACAGCGGCCACAGGGGCTCAGTTCAGGGCTGTCTATCCCGGAGCCTGCGCCCCTAACCACGGAGTCGCTGGCCCTCATCTCAAAGACTAAGAGGCAGGGAGTGGACAGGAAATTGCCCTAAAGTTGCCCCACTCTTAATGTCTTTGTACCCATTAGACTGTGCTGTTTCCTGGCCCTCATCGCTGGGAACCCCTAAATGCCACGTCCTGTGTTGCCAAGTTAGTCCTGGCCCTAGGAAGACATAAGGTGATGCGACCAAATTCAATAACCAGAAGCCACGGCTTCCTGCATGATGGTACTTTTTCTGTTGTCGGAGTACAGCGGTCAGCGTTCTGCAAATTTGTACAACTGGAGGCTGGCCAGCAGTCACCTCTGTACCCTGGGGACCCTCAGCCTCGCTGTGACCTCCCCAGCCTCCCTGTGACCTCCAAAGCCGAGGCTATGACTTTTCTTCTGGATACTTACTAAGTATTAGGCTCCAAAGTTGTTTGTGGAATAAATGTGTGATCCTGAAGACCATTCTTTGTGGTGGCTCAAGGAAGGATGTTTGCTTAGCTTGGTGAGAGCAAGCTGGCAAGACTGGCATTGGGGCCTGGCTGGTTTGGCTCAGTGCACAGAGTGTCAGCCCGTGGACCAAAGGGTCCCAGGTTCAAATCCTGTCAGGGCCACAGGCTCGATCCCCGGCCCTGGTTGGGCTTGTGTGGGAGGCAACCAGTCGATGTGTCTCTCTCACATCAATGTTTTTCTCTCTCTGTCTCTTCCTCTTCCTTCCACATTCTCTAAAAATCAATGGGAAAATACCCTCAGGTGAGGAGTTACAACAACAAAAAAAGACTGCTCCTGGTACCCAGACAGTCTCCTCCACACTTACTGTGCAGAGGATCGAGGCCATGTTTAGGAAACAAACACCGAGGAGCCTACTGTGTGTTGCGTACTTTGAGAAAGCAAACTACCCACCCTCAAAAGCTCTAGTGTCTGGGAAAGTTCCCTAGTAGTGAGTTGGATAACAGTAGGCGTGGTGAGCTGAGGACTGGGCTAGGCTGGCTGTGGAGTGACCCCTCACAACAGAAGAGATGGGGAATGTATTTTTAAACAATTAGGGTCTGAACAGCAACATCGTGCATTTCCTATCGCACACACACTTCAGTAAATTGAGATTCTACAAATCGTACCCCCAAAGGAGACCCTGCTTCCAGAGCTGAGCACGGAGTTGTGCCTCCCCTGTCACTCCCATCCACCACCTCACCGGCCACCGGGTTCCCTCTGCCACCTGCTGGGTCTCACTGACCCCAAGCACAGCCACCCCCCTGCATCAGCGCCTATGCCACACAGTGCCACTGAGTTAGAGAAGCATTTCGTCTTCTGAGTTCTCCATTTCTCAGAAAGATGCCTCAGGGCCACAGAGCCAAGTACTTAAGGACTCTGGAAGGGCTGGGGTCCTAGGGGTGTTTACAGTGATGCTGTGACATCGTTCTCTATGCCTACACGTTTCTGCGTGAAATTGCCCATCCAGGGGGCTCCGGGAAGTTCAGTGAAGCAGCTCCATCTGGCTCCAAGCGAATGCGATATGATTTGTGCAGATAGCACTGCTAACAGTGGCTGGCAGTCGCCTTCTGCTCGGACCTCTGTACCCAGGGGCTGCACAGCGGAGGGCAAACAGCTTCAGGAAAGCGGGTTCCTGTGCTCTCTGATGATCAGAGGCCGCTGTTGCAGAGCTGAGGAGCAGGGACCCAGAGTTCTGGTGCAGAGGGGGATTCCAGTGCGCGGTAACTGAGAAGGTGCATCTCCGCAAGGGCGTGGGGGCATCATTTAATTCCTCTTAGTGCTGGAAGGGGACTTGGTGGAATTGATTTGGCAAAAAGGTTAATGGGTTGTTATGGCTGCCAGTTGGCCGATTGAATCGCTAGCAATTGGGGCAGGGGAAGCATTTAATTTGATGCACTGAATACAGGCCCACCAGAGCCAGTATCTTGCTTGTGGCAATTTCTCTGTGTGTGTGCATGTGTGTGTATGTATAATGTGCTCCTGTTTTTAGGCTTTTTACCTTCCCCTGTTATACAAGGTCTTGTATAACCGGCCCCCACCCCTGGCCCCCAGAGAAAATATAAGACAGTAGTTTATTTTTCTTCTGTATTATGTTATTGGAGAACCGTGCAAATGCAGGCCATAGTCTTTTACAGACCAGGGCTCTCCTAAGTGGGAGGCACCAATGATGATCCAGTAGGGCAGAGGTCAGCAAACTGCAGCCTACCACTTATTTCATCAATAAAGTTTTATTGGAACCCAGCCATCCCACTTGTTTAGAAGTTGCCTAGGGCTGCATTCACACTACAGTGGCCAATATGAATGGTTGTAAAAAACACCAGCTAGCCCACCAAGCCGGGAACATTTACTATGGCCTGTAACAGAAAGCATTTGCTGGCTTATTAGAGTTGCTGTACTTAGCAAATAAAAATACAGAATGTCCATTTAATTTGAATGTCAGGTAAATGATGAATAATATTTTAGCAAAATGTGTCCCAAATTTAACTAGGCAGCCTGTACTTATTATTATTATTTTTTTTAATCTGGCTCCCCTAAGTCTTCTGCATTAGAACATAGGAAGGAAACATTTCAGCTTCTGTTTACTTTTGTCTTTCATCTCAACCCATTTTCATTCCCATTTCTTTGAATGTTTTCTGATATTACACTGAATGGTATATAATCATTTGTAGATAAACTAGAGGCCTGATGCATGAAATTTGTGCAAGGGGCTTGGTCCTCGTAGCCCCAGCTTTTCCCGAAAGATGTCTGGAAGGCCATTTAGGTGGCTGGTGTAATTAGCATATTATACTTTTATTATTATAGACTAGAGGCCCAGTGCATGAAATTTGTGCAAGGGGGGATGGTCCCCTCAGCCTAGCCTGCAGCCTCTCCAATCCAGGACCCCCAAGGGATATCCGACTGCCAGTTGAGGCCTGATCCAAACTGGCAGTTGGACATCCCTTACACAATCTGGGACCACTACCTCCTAACTGCCCACCTGTCTGCCTGCCCTATTATCCCTAACTGCCCCCTCCTGCTGGCCTGGTCACTCCCACCTGCCCCACCTGCTGACCTAGTTGCCTCCAACTGCCCCCCCCCAGCCTGGTTGCCCCTAACTGCCCCCACTGTGGGCCTGGTTGCTCCATACAGCCTGCTGTTCGATTGTTTGGTCACCCCTTACTAATCCCCCTGCCAGCCTGATCTCCCCATGTAGCAGCTTGCTGCTCAGTCATTTGGTCACCCTTCAGTAGCCCCACTGCTGGCTGGTCACCGCACAAAGCCTCAAAGCCTATTTGGTTGTCCGTTCCCTTGCAATGGTCACTCAGGCATATATATATATGTGTGTATATATATATATATATATATATATATATATATATGATGTGCTCAGAGTTGCATTTTACTGATGATAGAGTAGGACCAAAGCAGTGTGGGGCCTCAGGGAGAGCAGAGACTGCTCCGACTTCTGTGGCCAGTGAGGGTTCCAGTGTGGCCTTTGGTGACGCGTGATAGGAGGAAAGAATACAAATTCCAGCTCTGGGCATGGAGACCATGGCTCCAAATAGATGGATCATTGTTCCTAGACAGGGTGATTGTGAAACTCATTGGCCTTTTATATCTGGAGTATGGGCCAGAGCCTAGCAGGTCCTCTCTCCTCTTATTCAAATGAAGGCAGTTCTCTAGGGAAGGGAAAGTGCCGAGGCTCCCCGAGCACTGGTGTGGACCCCTCGGAGTGCTCCACATGTCAGTGCTCCCTCCGACTGCCCTGGTGACTCACACCGGGCTAAACTGTTTGTGTCTGGAGACTTAGAGCTCTCTGCCCTGCGGTTTCAGTTCCCATGGGGTTCCGTGACACAGTTTTGTTTTCACTTTGCATTTATCGTGTGAGTTTCCATCCTTCATCTCTTTTGTATCTGATGTTCTTACAAAACCCTGTTTGGGTTCATTTCAAATTGTTCAATGAGTTGCCTCTACTGTGGCTCTCGTGGTTCACAGTGACTCCTCGGCATGGCGTCCATTTGGGCAGTGGCCGTGTACTGGGCATTCCAAAGAGAGGGAAGAGGGCCCTGGCTTCTGGGAGAACAGAAAGAGTCTCCCAAGAACACCCCCCCAAACACACACACACACACACACACACACACACACACACAAAGCCCAGAGTTCACACTACATCCCTGAGTTCATGAGCAGGAAGTGAACTGCACCAACCCCCGAAGGAAACGCCCACCTTTCTCCTTGGGGGACACACCTGAGCATCTTTCTCTTGAAGTCTAAAAGACTTCCTTGCTAAACAGCACAGCCAGTCACTCCCTGATTCTTATCTGCTCCAGGGCTAGGTGAAGGCTGTCACAGGAGGGGCCCCCTTCCTTCTCAGAAGCCCACGGGGTGTCTTGTTGCTGAGGATGGGAGCTGTCAGTTATGAGCTGAGAAGGGAAACGCTGGCCCTGTTTGTCTCTCAGAGGCCAGAGGTCCCATCTCCTGCCGCCATTAAGAGGAAACTGTGTTTTCCACCATTCATTCATTTATTCACCAACAGAATTTCCTGGGGACCTACTCCGCATCACGCCCCGAGCTACACTCAAGGGATACCGAGATGATGAAGTCTCTAGCTACCCTGAAGAAGCTTCAAAATTTAAAAAGAGATTATTATATATATTTTTTAAGGCAGGGTGATGAGTATCGAGAGCATTGCGTGCTGTCAGAGCCACTGTAGGGAGCATTCCCACAGAGAAGGTGGTACTGGAGCTGGACTTCGAGGCCTGAGGAGGAGTTTGCTAAAAGGAGAAGAGGGTGGGGAGGGCTGTAATGAGTAGAAGGAACTGGACTGGTCAAGCTCAGAGGCTCAAAACGGAAGGTGTGCTCTTGGTTTGCAATTATGTGTTTTAATAGCCGTGTGTGCCTTGTATGCAGAGGAGGTAAGAAAGGACAAGACTAGGAAGTGGTTGTGGCCTCTCCTGCATTTCTATTACCTGAATGCAGTGAAAATATGAATTACAACAGAGATAAAAAGTAACACTAACTTCTTGGCCTGAAAACTCACACTTGACGAAAGTCATCCATTAAGCAAAGAAGAACAAAACTCACATTTTTCTCAAAGCTTTTCACAGCTCCTAGTTTCCTACCACATCAAATCTTAATTTGTCTACTTGATACTCACAGCCTGCCCTGACCCGACTCCATCCTCTCCTCTGGCTTCCCCAACTCCTGTTCCCCAGCACATACCATTTCCTCGGAGCTGGCCGGTGATGCTTGCCACTTGCATTTTATTGATGAATAAATTGGAGTCCTGAGAGGTTAAAGAACTTACCTCAGGAGAAGGAGCCAGTGCAGAGTGGAGTTTGGCCTTGAACCTGCTTCGCTCTGTCAAAGCCAGAGTCCTTTGAGCCAGGCCCTTTCCTGGAAGACCTCGGCCCAGTGGCACCTGATCAGTTCCTGTTGGTGGACTGATTGATTGCAGTCAAATCTCTGAGCGAGCTTTTGGCTGAGCGGGGCATCTGCCCTCACTCCCTCCACCTCCACTTGCAGAGCCCGAGTTTCCAAGGCTTCATGCCACGGGTACTTGGCTTTGAGAAAAATGAGCGTATTTTTTATTCTTGTTGCCAGTCTCCCAGTGGATCATGGCCATTATTTCCTCCCTTCCCACTCAAGATTGAGCTAGTGCTAAAACACACCACGTGGAGGGGCCTCCTTTTAATGGTTAGCTTTTGGGGGTCACCCCATAGAGAGAGGTTGGTAGGAATATCCTTACTTTGCCCCCCCCCCCCCCCGCCTTTTTTGAATCTGCTTAAAAATGTAACATTTTAAAGACCTTCTTGGCTGGAGGGTTTTTTATTGTAAACATAAAATGTTCATTGAAACATTAAACATTTTACAGCTGTTTTTCAGCACATAAATTTTCATAGACACCCACCCCCCACCGACACACCCTCCTCATATATTCTCCTCCTCTCTCCCCCTCCTCAACTATTCCTAAGAGCAGAGTGGAGGGTGAGTCAGGGACTACGCCACAGAAAAAATACAATGGGCAGCGTGGGTCCTCCAATTTGGAAAAGTACATTGTATTTAACACCACGAGGAATGTGCCTGTGTCAGAAGCCTGCCAAGGAAAGCAAGTACACCCCTCCTTTCAGCCTTGACTTGAGCCACTGTGAGGCCAAACCCTGTGCCAGACCTGAGGAGGCTACTGGGCAGGTCCATAATGTGTGTCCTCTCCTGACCAGAGCGAGAGAAGGGCTGGCACTGACAGAGCCAAAGGACTGGTCAAGGCCAGAGTTAGGGGGGCACGAGCTGCCTGTGATTTGTCCAAGGGCATTCTTCTTTTTAGCGATTGTGGGTGGTTTGGCTACGCATGAAAGCAGTCCTTCAAGAAAGCTGACATAATTTGGTCCAAATGGGGCAGGATGAGGCTGGTGCTGAGAGGTCAGGGGAAGAGTGTATGGATTGGTAGTGAACAACCATCTGGTACCCTTGGCCCTTATGGGCACTTTGGGTGCCTGAGAATGTATTGCCAGTTTCCTGTGAATCATGGATAGCATGGGCACTTTGGCCCTGCCAAACGGGAGAAGAATAGCTGCATCTGTGGGAAAATGAACTGTGGGACAGACATGGGACTGTTCTGTCATCCATTAGGGTCTGCAGAGGCCACGTGCCCCGGCCAAGTTCAACACTCTCTGCCCTGGCCAAGGTCAACAGATAGACTTGTAATTCCAAGTAATAGGAATACCAGATGTAACCACTTTTGCCATGGCCTCGTGGTGGCTGGGGTGAACTTCCTTCATCCTGGGGTTTTGGCATTGGTCATGTGATTTTTTTTGCCCATGAGATACTAGCCAATGTGATACGAGCAGTGTCTTGAAATGCGCTTGCTGATTGGGTTTGTCCCCTTTCACTGCTCATGTAGCCAACACCTCTATGCTTGAATCGCAAAATAAGATCTAGGAAGCCAACCTGAACCTGACTTATAACTTGGAGCTAAGTGCTGCTAAGCCCAGTCAACATCAGCCAAACCCCAACAAACCCATAGATCAGTGAGAGAGAGAGAAAAAAAAAAGTTGTTTCTCTAAATCATTGAACTTTTGAGGTTGCTAGCTAGGCAGCAGTATTGTGGCAATAGCTGACTTATACCACTGCCCCTCGTGTACACACCCCCCCCCCTCCTCCAACACACACACAATGGCTTGATAGTCCACTTAGAATAAAAATCCACATTCCCTAGCACAGGGGTGGGCAAACTTTTTGCCTCGAGGGCACAATGGGTTCTTAAATTGGACCGGAGGGCCGGAACAAAAGCAACCTGACCATGCTGGCACTCTCATCTTGGGCTGTTGGTGAAGGAGTGGAGGGGAAAGCAAGAGAACCCTCCGCTCTTTTGGCTCTGTAGGCCGGATAGAACAGCCGAACGGGCCTGATCCGGCCTGCGGGCCGTAGTTCTCCCAAGGCTGCTAGCAGGATCTATGTTCCCTACAGATCCGAATGGCACCTGCCTCTCAGACTTTACTTCTTTTGCTGGACTTCTCTTCCACAGTGTAAGCCCATGAGCTCTAACAGTGCACAGGGGAGGCCCTGTCACTGCCACTGGGTAAAGTATAGATGGCTCAACCCCATCCTAACTCTGTCTCCAGTTCCTCCATGACTGAGGCTAAATGGTAGCCATTCTGTAGTCCTCAGTTCCCCCCCCCCCACCCCCTGTCCTCCATCTCTTGGGTCCCTCTGAGACTGAACATCCATTGTTCTCAAAGACTCTGAAGCTGAAATGAAACTCCTTCAGGGCAGCCCTAGTCCACGGTGGCCCAGGAAGTTCCAAGTCTATCTGTTGACCTTGGCCAGGGCAGAGAGTGTTGAACTTGGCCGGGGCACGTGGCCTCTGCAGACCCTAATGGATGACAGAAGAGTCCCATGCCTGTCACGCAGTTCATTTTCCCACAGACTCAGCTATTCTTCTCCTGGACCTGATCTGCTCATTCTCCCTTGTGACATTTGTCCAATGTACCTGTGTCCTTGGTTATGTGTTAAACTCCTCAGGTATAAAGGTCACCATATCTTGGACAGAGTGACCACTCAATACCTGTCTAATGAATGAGGAATGAAGGAATCTCATCTACACTCTACAAATCACAAATATACATAAAATAGACCCAAAGACTCTATGAAAGTAATTACTGCTGCCCAGGGGTGGAAATGCTTAACTCTTTTTGGGCAGTCGCTTAGTCATTTTTATCACTAGTGTTTAGTGGGCATGCTTTCATGTCAAGCCCCGGGGATACAAAGTTAAATAAAATCAGAGAAGCTTAACCCAGCCATGCTGGCTGTAAAGTTCACCTTTTGGCTCCCTCCCACGTTTCCTTCGGGTCTTGCTCCATCTCCAACAAGCCTACGTTACCATCAGAGACCCTGGATCTTATTATAGGACAGCCTCAAACAACATGCCCTAACTGGTGCGCAGATGGCAGAGGCATGAAATCACTGGGCACAGATAGGAATCAACAGGGGAGATTAAGTAAGGTGCTTATTTGAGGTGCTGTCAGAGCCCATGGCAAAGGGCTCCCTGGGGTTCGAGGCGTGCCCTCTGCAGTTATTTTTCATGCACACTCGGATTACGCTACTGGCTGATATTACATCTGCATGCACCTTGCCCTCTGCCACGTCACACATAGATGCTGCCAAAATGCTTCTAAAGCCGTATATTTTAAGTGGGAAGGAACATCTTTGAAGGGAGGTGAGTTGATTTGAAAAGCACCCTGACACACAATCTCCTACTTCTCCTTGCAGTCAAATAACACCTTTTTCTACCCCTGGGGCCACAGTGCAGTTCAAACCTGGACGAAACCAGGGACCATCTGTAGCAGTGGGATCAGAAAAATTGGCCAAGTGTATATTCTAAAATTATCAGTTGCTGCTCATCCCGCCACAGTATTTCTGGCCTTGTGGGGTGAGTGGACTGTGACTGTGGTGGGGTCTGGCCCTTCATGACCCAGGACTGCTTGAATGGAGAAGCAAATACAAAAGAGCAATGCTTTTATGGGTTAGCCGCTATCTACTAGTATGTGCCAGGAATCAGATGTCGATTACCTTTCAGTCCTTACCTGCAACTCAGATAGTGGTAGATGGGGAAACAGAGCCCTAGAGAAATTAAAGCCCCACTCTTCAGGGGGGAAAAATAGATTTTTAAGAGAGTTAAAATTAAAGAATATTGGAATGTTTGAAAATTCTACACAGACTATTACATTAAAATTACTATTTTAATTTAAAAAAATAGACTGACACACTCAGGTTTTGGATTCTGGTGGTAGAATATTTAATGTTTTGCGGTTTTCCTTAACATTAGGAGTAGGCACCATAGTTAAGAATGTATTTACGTATTTATTTTAGTAAGGAAAACATGAAGGTGGAGGGATACATGGACAGATAATAACAGAGCATGAATAAGGCTGGCGGAAGTATTTGCTGGTCTTGTTGAGAAATAGCTAAGAAGAAAAAAATTACAGACCTTAAAATAGGTACAATATATTATATATCTGTGAAAATGGGCCGAATAGACTGCCTCCATTAAAGTCATATTGGATGTTCAAATCTCGGGTTACCTGGAATGCAACTGTACTTCCTATATTTAACCAGGCTTTTTATAAACCATTTCTCTTAACACCTCAAGCTGACAGCCACATCCTGGGTGGTTATTTAATACCAAGTTTGACTTTCTTCACTTTGAGGGTCCTCAAAATAGATAGAAGACCAGAAAGTGGCTTTTTAAAACTCTTATGCTGTTTACAAGTCTAATGCTTTTTCACAGAGTGACTGTGAGTAGCCCGTTTTCTTTTCTTTTTAATTGTAAATAGACAACCATACGCCAAATATAAGAGAAATAAGACAGCATATGGAAAAAATTTTTTAAAGTCCTTTCTACATCTTAAAAACAAGAATGTGAGGGGAAGACAAAAAGAAAAGAGAATAGCAATTTCCTCTATGACCGTTTAAATCTTTGTGTGGTTCAGCTGCTGCCTGATCCACACAGAGGAAGAGAAGCCATGGTCCAGGCCTGCTGGTCTACCAGGTGATCTTCATTTAATCCCTCCGCTGAGCTTCAGTTCATCTGAAAGACTGCAGTGCCCAGGCACAGAATTCCCTCCCTGTTCTGTCACTCCTAAGAACTGTGAGAGATAGGTGTCACCAGGACTCCTGGCTGTGTGACCTGAAGACAGAATTCCCATTAGGATAAGGAAGTGCCAGTTGGCTTAGGAAACATGAAGAAAGAACAGAGCTATTTCAAACCACTGACACCACACTGTCTACAAGTAGATTTAGAATAACGAAAAAGGGAATAGTACAATATATGTAAAAGACAATTAGACATATTTATTTATGTTTTGAATAACCTGTTAGAAACTAGAATAAAATAGGAGATGAATATATCAGGAACATAGATTAAATTATGCCCACCAGCATTAAATTTAACTGAGTTTCCTGGGAGTCTAAAACTAAGAATTGTCATTAACCAATAAAAAGAAGTATAGATGTATACTAACAAACTTTTAACCTGCAACATAATTCTAAGAATTTATCAGGTAGACCCTTCTTTCTTTATTTTTTAAAAAGACTAAAGTAATAATGTATTATTTTAGAATTTGCTAAAGATTCAAACATTTTACTGTCAGTCATGCAAGTCTTATATGCCTGAGTAAAAACAGAGGGTAATATTAAACTATAAATTAAGGAAGTCATTTACACAAAGAGTTAAAAAGTATATAGGCCCAGTTATTACCTACATTATAACATTCTTAAAGGAAGGAAGGAAAAAAGGGAAAGAAGGAAAAAAGGGAAGAAATAGAAGGAGGGAGGGAGGGAGGGAGGGAGGGAGGGAGGGAGGGAGAGAGAAAGGAAGGAAGGAGGGAGGAAAGGAGGGAGGGAGGGAGGAAGGCATATGTTCAGGATAAGACTAGAGGCAAAGTGGTCACCCAAATGAAAACAGATCACCTGATATGGTACTCATTGCTGCCCCTTCTATGTGAAGATGGGCTGTTGCATTCTGCTGAAGAAAATCAGCATTTTTCTTTAAAAAAGAAAGAGGAGAGGGAGGAAAAGAGAAGGCATCAAATTCACTTAAAGTCAACACATTCTGACTTTGATTAATCTAACAAAGACCAAGTCTTATCAATTAGTTATCTCAATTCATAGAAGAAAATCCCTCCATCTCTTGTATAATGTCTGCTATTGAGAGATTCACAGAGACACAGAACTGAAAATATACTTTTAAGTAGTTGAGTAATGTGAAATCTAGTAAATGTTATTTGGTCATTTTCATGTAAGTGTTGCAGAATATTAGATTAAAACAGGACTATTTTTTTCTAATATAATTTAGCTAACAAGATCAGCATATTTTTAATCTCACTCCTAAATCATGGTGCAAATCTATAAGATGAACATTTTGTATTCATTTCCATGATAATAACCATCTTACGTTAACATGTACAGAGCACTTTCTATAAAGTGCTAAGGACTTTATGTACAATTGGTATATTTAATCTTCACAAAAACTTCATGAAATAAATAGGTGTCATCAATAAATTCAGTCAGATCACTATTTAAGTGGCCTAGTAAGCCAGCCTACCTAGCTGGTCAGGAATTCCAGGGGTCAAGTTTCCTTATCCAAATCTGTCCTGACCCTAGCTTGGCTTGGTGCTACCTGGGGCAGCCGCACACTCCCAGGCAGATACCAGTGGGCATAATTCTGGGTTCTTTGGTGGTCTGGTTCTTCCAGGATCATGGCAGTGACTCCATGAATCTTCTAGGATTCCCATCTCACCAGCCAGATGCAGAGAGAATGAGCAAGGAATATATTGGAGTCAAGGGGACCATCTAGCTATACGTTTCAAGATTCTTCACAACTATCTGTGTCACAGCAAATATTATTATAGGATTTTAAAACTGTAAGAAAGCACACATGAAGGGACTTATGCAAAGTCTATTGCTTCGTAAGTGGCAGAAATACTTCATAAGTGGCATTCTACTCTCTGTTCCTATGGGTTCCTATGAGGATTGCATTGGGAGTTTGTCCAGATCAAGAAGAGAGATATGCCAAGGAGGATGATTATTAAATTATCATTAATGTGAACCCTTGTGATTACTCCCAATTTTTTTTTAGACTTATCCCATAAGGCACTATTAAGCATTATTAGATCATGATTATTCATAGATTTGGCCAAGCATTTTCTTCTGCTTGGTGGCAGCTCTTTCTCCAGAGGACTTGGTCCCTGGGGGAACCATCTCCTCTACCTTCATTTACTGGAGATGAAGCTCTGAGAATATCACTTCCCCACACTCGGGCTTCCTTTCTCTGTAAAGTAACCTGAGCAGAGTTCAATGACTGTTCAGGGAAGACAGCATCAGTCAGTCTAAGATCCATGTGCCAGTTACTAAGTGCCCATTGCCCTATTTTCTGAATGGATGAATGAGTGAATGACGAGGTCATTAAGTCTTCCTAGAGGAGAAGTTTGGAGAAGCTAGTGCAGAACGTGGAAGCCAAAGTTCCCTTTGTACATACCAATTCATTTCACCTTCCTTCTTAGGCTCCGTGTTCTTAAAGTTTTTCTCTAAAAAAAATAAAAATGGTATTTATTAAAAATTTATTTATCATGTATCAGTCTTGGAATTTCTTTTTTATTAAGCAACTTTCCTTGCAGTCCCTTTATTTTCTCTCCAGCTTTATGGAGGCACAATTGACAAATAAAATTGTATGTACTTAAGGTATGCAACGTGATGATTTGTTATGTGTATATTGTGAATGATTACAACACTCAATTGAATTGACACATTCATCACCTCACATAATTACCTTTTTTTTTGTATGTGAGAGGATGCTTAAGATCTACTGTCTTTGCAGAGTTCAAGTATGCAATACAGTATATCTAACTATGTCACCAGGCTGTGCATTAAATCTTCAGAACTTCATCATCTTATAACTGAAAGTTTAAGCCCTTTGACCAACATGTTCCTTTTCCCCTCAGCCCCCATCCCCTGGCAACCACCATTCTACTCTCTGTCACTATGAGTTCAACTTTCTTTCTTTTTTTTAAGATTCCACATATAAGTGATATCATTCAATATTTGTTTTTTCTCTGTCTGTTTTTTTCTCTCTCATTTATGAATGTCTGAATTATGTCCAAAAACATGGAAATTGGGCATTTTAATTAGTGTATATAGCCAATGAAATGCACCATTTTGGTTATATTGTTGTTTTGTTTTGTTTTGTTTTAAATAAGAGAAAGAGATCTTGACCCTCATCACCAGGGCCTCTGAGTTTGGCAGCACAGATGAAGAGACCTTTGAGGCCCTTTCTTGCAGAGCTGAACAAACATGTCTGGGGCTGTACTGTAGCAGCCAGTGGGTAATGACTCGCTGGTGGTCTGTGTTGGGTCCTGCAGTGCCCCTTATCTGCTTGGGAAATGCTGCTGTGTCAAAGCAAGAGCACTGTTCACTGCCTATACGATCCCAGAATATACAAGCAAAAAACGGGCTCTCCTTAAAGACTTAATCCCAGGACTTTGAGGAGAGAGTCTTAGACAGTTGCAGAAATTGACAAGAATGCAGTGGGTGGCCCACAACTCTAGCTTTGGGTAAGGCAGGACTTGTCTCTGTTCCTTTGGACCACTTCCTTCTCTACTGGGATGATGGGATGCCATGATACTAATAATTTTAAGGCTGCATGATGACACAGACAGAGTAGGCATGTTCTCATCCAGTACCTACGGGGTGACCCTATTGGTATTAAAATATCAAATATTTTCACACTGCTTGATAAATAGTCCTGCCTCATGCCCCTTGGGTACGTACATACTTCTGGGATTCCTGAGTGAGCCATCATCTGAAGGAGTGATGGAGGCTGGGGTGGGTAGGAGCCTCCAGGACCCGCTCCATTACAGTCTGATTAGTCAGTGGTGACTGCTAAGTATGTGCAGGGTCATCCCTGGTAAAGGTGTGGGAATAATTACCAAAACATACCTGGTTCCAGTCCTTCATAGGACTTAGAAAGATGTACACTACCTCCTGTACTTAAGAGTTTTGGGACCTCCAGCTACCTCCTAAGTCTTCCTGCCTCTATATTCTAGGCATATTAATAATTGTTACAACATCATGGGATTGTTCTCGGGCCTAAATTATGAGAAAAATGCATGCCAAGAATAACAACTTTGTAGAGTATTGTAGGTCTGTAAGAAATACTAGCTTTGAATTATATGACAAAATGCCCCTGAGAGGAGAAGGCCTCACTCATGAACCCTTGCGTATGACATGTTCAAAGCCTCACATGGGCTTCTTTTCCAGGGGCCACCAATGCAATCAAGAAGCAAAGTAGACATCATGTTTTTGAACCATTTTCTTCACTTTTAAGACTCAGTTGATTTTATGGGGATGTGGAACAAATTTAATTCAATAAAATGAGCAGCTTTGGGAATCACAGTGAAGGCAGCTGAGAAAGGACAGAACTCTGTAGGACTCAGACATTATTCAGGAAGCTTGAAGTTTACTCAGTCTGGGATTCTAAAAAAAAAAAAAAAAAAAGATTAGTTAAGCAATAGTTTACCTTAGACCATTACGAGATGGACTTTAGCCAAAACAGACTGTCAAACCCAAGAGAAAAGTAGAGGAAAGGATTATTTTTAGTGTTCTGAGAGACCTTTACTATTCCTATGAGAGTTTTTCACTATCTACTGATTGGATAAATTTTATAATTTATAACACTGCTCAGTTTCATTTTATTTGTTAATTCATTCTTCCATTAAAGTACATTTAAGCAGCTACTGTACCTACATTTAAGATAGTGGACCAGAAATCAAATATAAGCTGAGGAACGTGACCCCCAATCAAGGATTCTCAGCTCTTTTTGGTCTTCTACACTGGATTGTGCTGACTTGTATAACCAATAAAATATTGCAGAAATCACAATATAGGACTTCTGAGGCTTGGCCATAAAATACATTGAAGTTTCTGTCTTACTGACTATTGGGGAAGACAGCTGCCATTTTGTGAGGATGCTCAAGCAGTCCTATGAAGAGGGACTGAAGCCTCCTGCCAATAGTCATGTGAATGAGCCACCTTAGAAGCTGATTCTCCAGGCCTGGCCAGTCCTTCAGATGAATGCCAACTCACCCATAATCTTGACTTGAACTACATTTGAGAGCCTGAGCCCAGACCACCAAGTTAAGCTGCTTTCCAAATGTCTGATCCACAGAATGTGTAAGATAAGAAATTGGTTTAGCCCACATAGCTTTGGGAATAACGTGTTATGCTGCAGCAAATGACAAAATACAATAGAAAAACAAAATTCTTAGGAGGCCTTCTAGAGTTCAGACTATTCCACACCATGCCCAACTAAATGAAAAGTGAGTTAAATACCATGTTCTCTCCCGAAAGAATATTTAGAGAGAGGTTAGTGTTAGCAAATGTCTTCTTATCAGACACCATCCATTGCTTCTAGAACTCTTCTCTGATCAGTTTGCGGTGTGATGTGTTCCTATGGCAAAGACCATCCAGCACCCCAGTTGCAGGAGCTGGTTGAGACTGCTAAATTTTACAGATAATTGGGGTTGAACCATTTAACAAATATTTGGGTTAATCATTTAAAAGTCTCATAAACATTTAAATGTAATTTAGTGTGCATCTTTCTAAAACATACCACCCAGTTCCCTTCCTTCTTAAACAGAGCATGTCGGCAGCCTGTGTGCCTCTAGATGACCCTTATGTGAGGTCTGAAGAGTAGCTGTGAGACAAAGGTGCCAGCAGTTTGGAGCATAAACACATCCCTAGGATAAGGATATGGATGACAATCCCTGCAGCAAACCTGAAAGCCACCTCCATGCCCTCTAGGATGCCAGTCTGTTGGTTAGTCTTTAACCCATTTCAGGAAGGAAATTATTAATAACCTTACAGGCACCACTGCCCCATGTCACAGTTGACCATCTGCTGCTCCTTCTCAAACTTCTGTCAGTCTTCTTCCACCTATTACCATTTAATAAACATTTAAGACATTTCAGATCTATGTATTAAAATTTATCTGTTGATTAAAATCAATTAATAATTTCATTAACTTTCTTTTAAAAGGAAATTATCTGTCACCATCCTAAAGGGAAAATCAATATGATTTGCCAATAAATAGGTAAAAGGTGAAAATTGCATAGCTCAAAAATAGAGCTACATTATTAATTTCAATAGCTGGTCTAGAGGAGGTTGGTTTGTTGGGGATAGTTGATACCCTTAGGTTCCTCATGACATTTGATGGCCCCTGTTTAGTCTGACAAGAAATGTTAATCACCTTCTCGGGTTGTGGAGATCTTGTTTGTGGCACCACAAGCCCATCTTCAACAATCCCATAGTACTTGTTGGATTTAAGTACTAACCTGAGGGTACGAAGAGAAAGATCTCGGTCAACAAGTTAGGGCAGGAAATCATGCAATCAATACAGGCAGCCCCATGGGTAGGATAACTTCAAACTGTGTGTGTGTGTGTGTGTGTGTGTGTGTGTGTGTGTGTGTGTGTGTTGTACAAGAGACCAAAGACAATCTTGGAAAGATTCAAGAAACCCTACAAGGAGGATAAGTCAATAAATAACGATTAAGAAAATTTCTTGGATGATAGAAATATTACCCCAATTTGGCACCAAATCTCTGCTGCCTTTTCACTTAAGTTGATCTGACTTAATCACCACAGCAGCCTTGTAAGAAGGGTCCAGTTGTTCCCATTTTATAGACCAGCACCCTGAAACTGGAAGCAGTGAACTGATCAGGGTCAGGAACTTTTTCAGCTTGGAGCCAAATGCAGCTCTGTTTCCGGAAGCTACCCTTTCATCATCCCCTTTGCTACCCCAAGCCTGGCCCGGGGACCACGAGCATCAGCACCCCCTGGGAGCTTTTAGGAAATGCAGAGTCTCAGGCTGAACCCAGATCTGCTAAGTCAGAATCTGCATTTTAACAAATTCTCTGGGTGATACATGTGCACATTACTGTTTAAGACACTGTTCTCCTCCATCCTGCCTTGGGCTGAGTTGAGTAGACAATATTACACATTTCCTCTGTGCTAAACCTATAGGGAGGCCGCTAAGACAATAAGACCCAGCCGCTGTCATGAGAAACTGAGAGCATAGGGCAGCAGACCAACACCCCTGTGGGCGTGGCAGCGTAGTAATAACAGTACTCACAGGGTATTTGGAGAGCACAGAGGAGGAGGGGCAGTTACCAGGAAGACTATCTGTTGGAGCTTATTTCTAAACTGAGTGGGAGGCAAGTAAATCATCGTGGTTGTGGACAGCAGCCCTGGATTCTCAGTGTCTGGTTTCAAGTCCCAATTCTAATACTTCTCAGCTGAGTGATGTGGGACAACTTGCTTAACCTCTCTGGGCCTCAGTTTCTGTATCAGTTTCTGTATCTGTACAACAAGCAAGTACTACATGGTTCTGGAGAATCATGATAGTACCCACTTTTTCTGCAGATTCAATGAGATTACACTTTTGAAGGACTCAGTACAGTTCCTGACACTCAGCTTAATAAATGTTGACTATTATTGAAGGCTGAATATACAACAAACAACAACAGTAAAAGGCCAGGGTGTTCAGATGAACAGTAGCTCTTCAAGTGCAGAAACACAACTGAGTATGACATCCTGGAAGCATATTGGAATATTTGTATTCCATTAATGCAGGTATTTCCCCAGCATGTACTTTGTGCCCAGCACTATCCTGGGCTCTGAGGAAATGAAGCTGAATTACAAAACAGTCTGTATACCTGAAGGCCTCACAGTCAAGGCCCAGAAGTCATTGGTCACTGGACATCAGTCATATGTTTATTACAAAGCTACATATTTCCCTCTAAGTACTGCTTTAGCTGTATCTCCTCATTTTGGGCGTGATGCATTTTAATTCTTACTTAAAATATCTTCTAGTCAGTCTCCTGTCTGATTTTTTTCTTTCACCCTCACATGTTTATTGTAGCAGTTACTCACTTCTGTTCACCCTAGCCAACATTCACTGAATACCTGCTGTGCACCCGGCACTGGCCTTGGCATAATTTCATACCAAAGAGGCTGCCACCATCTAGTTGGGGCAGACAGACTTGAGCAAAACATTCTACATAGAACACAAGCCCAGATTCTCTGAGTCCTTAGATATTTTTCACTGTTTGCTGCCTTTGAAGCAAAGCTTATCCTAGTCATCACTGTATTCCTATTACCGAGCACAGTGTCCTGCACATAGTAGGTGCTTATTAAGCATTTATTCAATAAAGTTGTTTTTCGGTGCTCACGCTTGTTGTCCTCATACCTTCTGATTATTCTTTAAGCCAAACTGATTTTTAATTTCTCCAGTATTTGGTTAAAATATCTCCAGGTCATATTTGTTAGCACAGTGGAACGGTCGCTCTTCTTTTTAATTGTCCTGCAGAGTGTTTGGCAAATCCACGTAGAATTCTGCAGACCCCAGCACTCCAAGACTCTGGCCTGTTTCCTCCACAATCTTTGAGCCAGGGAAGCCCTTTTTTCCCTCTGCCTTGCTGGGGTATATGCTTGGGTCTCTGCCCAGATTGTGCTTGGAGTGGTACCAGCTGCACAGGATACGTGAAATATTTGCTTGGAGTGATCCAGAAGTGAAGATCTGAGTAGGATCAGCTGGTGCTCAGGATAAAAATCATTTCACTGTCTTTGCAGAAAATTCCCTGTGTTTCTCCTGCGCTCAGCAGTTTCTGGGGTGCCATATTGTTTTCCGTCTTCCGGCCCTAGCCCGTTTCCAAATGGGGCTGGGTGTTGTTAAATAGTTTTCATTCGTGCCAGAAAGAGTTGTTTCTGTGGGGCGAGGGGCCACTTCTCAGCCTAGCCAGCACTGCCTTCCATGCCGCATATCAGAACTTGGCAAGTCCTGATTCCCCGAGAGCTTGACCCAAGATGCTGGCTCCTCCAGCCCTACTTGGCCGGCATTCTTATCCTCCCCGTGGAGGGGAATTCATTGTTGTGGGGAGATGCTCTTCTGGGAGTGGGTTTGGAGGATCACGACTGTTTTCATCCAAGCCAATTACCTACTTCACCAGAAACTGCATCCTCTTCTTTCTGGCTCTTGTGTTGACATTGCCTTCCTTCCATCTCCACCCATTTGCTATACCACATGTGCATATGAAATGGTGGATATCTGGATGGGTTAAAAAAAATGCTACCTGTTTTAATTCCTGGCTCCCCCACATTACCTATGATAACCTTGAACAAGTTGCTTGAGTCTTCTAAGCCTCAGTTTTCTCTTCTGAAAAAATGGGTACAAAACTAATATCTCTCTCCTGAACTTGTGAGGATTCAATGGTGATGCCTGCAGAGTGTTTGCCATAGTTTGAGGAAGTGGTAAACATTCTACCTCTGTCTGATCTCTTACCGTTGTTGTTCATAGCAAAAGTTAATTGGACTTACTAAGGGTATAAAAAACACAGTGGTTAAGTATCCAATTTGTGTCTTTAGGGCATGGATATTTGCTTACTGCGATCTGTAAACGTTGAAGGTTCTAGAGTTGGATCACAGCAAAGGGGAGCTTTTATGAATTAACTGAGGGACCAACATGCAAAGAGACCGTAGGCAAACATAACCACCTCTGTGGGAGAAACCATCCCACTATTCCCCGTCCAACCTGGATGATGGAGGGGCAGGGAATGGGGAAGACAGCCCTGAGGAGAAAGGCATCATGGAGGTAGAAATTTACCTGATGGTACTGGTGGGTTGTAAGTAGTGATCGGTGATTGGGGTCCTAATGATATGAAAGTTTGACGAAAGCCAAGAACTCCTACTTGGGGGAACCTGCGCAGCAAAGGTTAACAGGCATATGTGCAAGGTGCCCTGAGCAGTTTCAAGGGAGGGGGTGGGTCATAGAGCCGGTACTCTGTGGTCAGGGATCTGGGAGCCTTGCAGCCTGGACCAGGCGGGAGGGCTATTGGGAGAGAGCCTTTCAGAGGCACTGAAGAAACCTCTTGGAATAAGAGCTTGGGTTTCCTCAGCAATTCAACGCTCTGGACCCCTTAGCATCAGAGTTGCCTGGTGAGCTACTAAAACACTGATGCCTGGACCCTTCACACAGAGGTGCTGATTCAGAAGGAGCCCATGAGTCTGCATTTCTAACAAGTTTCTGGCTGATGCTGAGCTGCTGGTCCAGTAGACTGCACTTTGCATAATGCTGCGCTAGACCTCACCCTGGCCAGCACAGCCCCTTAGAATGCTGCTGCCGTGCCCACATGAGCATGTAGTACTGTGGTTTCACCTGTACTAGCTCCAGAGATCCTTCCTAGCCTGCCTCCTGCCTGATGTGCCTGCCGGTCTGTCTAGCTTTTTTTATTTCTGTTCTGCATGGTCAACACTGGGATTTTCTCCTGCTTGCTGTTGTTGAGACCTTTCACCTCTAAGCCCTTTCTTTGGGAGAAGAACAGTGGCTAAGTGGTTACATGGACTTATCCTCCTCGTAGGGTTTCTTGAATCTTTCCAAGATTGTCTTTGGTCTCTTGTATCACACACACACACACACACACACACACACACACACACCATCCTATTGGATGGGTTTTGTCAGGGTCAGAGTCCACATACCAGATGCAGGAGATTAGACAGACCGCATGCCTTGCCCAAGGCCATTGCCTAGCTAGTCTAAAATGTCTAGGTTCAGGCTATTCTAAAAAGGATCCCATCAGGTAAGCTTGGATCACCAGGACTGGCAGAACGCCCTGCTCTTCTCCATCCCTCCCACATATTTGCCAACCTTATTAAAATGTGCAGAGGCCTCATGCGTGAGTTGTCTCCAGACTCTATGATGAGGAATCCAATTAATTATGTTTTGTTAGAGTTGTTTGTAAGATGAGCGTCAACAGACCCAAAGCAAGGGCCTGGCAAGCTCTCCCGTGAGACAAGGCATTGATGTTAGTGCTTATGTGTAGCATCCATTTATTTTAATTGTGGTAAGATATACTTAATATAATATTTATCATTTTAACCATTTTAAGTGCATAAATCAGGGACATAACTTCATTCACAGTGTGTATAACCACTATCTATACCTAAAGCTTTTTCATCAGCTCAAACATAAACTCTGTACCCATTAAAAAAATAACTACCCTTCTCTACTACCTACCACCCTGCTGACATCCATCCTACTTTCTGTTTCTCTGATTTGCTTATTCAAGGTATCCCATGGAAGTGGAATCATACAGTTTATCTTTCTGTGTTCATTTTATTTCACTAAGCAGAATGTTTCCCAGGTCTACTCATGGTATACCATATATCAAAATGGCATTCCTTTTTATGGCTGAATAATATGTCATTGTATGTATATGCCACGTTTTGCTTATCTGTTCATCTCTTGATGGATACTTGGATTACTACCACCTTGGCACAATTGTGAATAATGCTGCTGTTAACATAAGTGTGCAAATACCTGTTTGCATCTCTGCTTTCATTTTGTGTGGATAAATACTTATGAGTGAAATGCCTGTGTCATTCAGTGATTGTAGGTTTAACTGTTTGAGAAACTGCCAGAATGTTTTCCACAATGGTTGCACCCTTTTACATTCCCACAAGCAGTACATTCTCCACATCCTCACCAACACTTGTTATTTTCCATTTCTGTGTTTGTTTTTTGTTGTTGTTGTAACCATATCGGGAGACATGAAGTGAAATGCCATCTCATTGATACTTTGATTTGCATTTCTGTAGTGACTGATTTTTTTCATGTGCTTATTGGGCCCCTGTGTGCCTTCTTTGGAGGAAGTGACATCACCTGGACACTTAGGTGCCTTTTCATTCTTGCTTTCTTCTGGCTCATGGCTACAGTCCACCACCATGCATTTCAGCTCTGCTAGTTTCCTCTGGTACTGCTTAAAAGTTTAACTAAAAAGAAAACAGTAATTGAAGTAGGCAGTTGTTATTTACACTGGGGAGGTTAGGATTAAATACATTCTTGTTCTTTCATTAGCTGTTTTATGTCCTTATTACAGGTTTTACTGGGTCGTCATCATTACTTGGCTTTAGGATTGTGTGGCTTTCCTCTAGGTTGGCATTGTAAGCAGACAGTATGATTCTGCAGAAAAACAGTGGAAGGAGAATGAAATTGTAAGCAAACCAAAAAGTGATAGATGAGTCAAAAAGAAAAGAAAAAATCCTTCGGAGCTTTCGAATCTCCAAATTGTTTTTCTTTCTACTTTTTAGGGTTATGAAATTAACTCAGTAGATTGGAGTGTAGTTCATCACTGTGATTGCAGAATATTTTAATTATCAGGCGCGTTTTATGCTTTTGTGAAATGCTCATTGCCAGCCTACTGGTGGGTCTTTTTGTAGAATGGGAAAGTGAATAGTCACCCCAGAAATTAGGTACTGGCCCACACAGGGCTTTCCAATCAAAGAGAGAGGAGGACATGTCCACCGCCATCATCTCCAGCAGGAAACTGTCTGTGCTGTGGTGTAGATGAGGCGAATTGTTTCCGTTCTGTTTTGATCATCGGAATAAAAACAAGCACCAGAAATTCCAGATTTGATCCAAAGCTGCTTTCTTCCTTCTCTCTGCCTCTGCTTATGTTGCTGTTGCTATTTTTCTTCAAGAGAGTCAGGAGGCAGAACCAGATTTTAGGATCTGGAGCTTGATAGTGAGATACGTTGATGTTCTAACAGTGTTTCCCAAACTTTTGACATATGTGTACCCCTTCTATAATTTTCATAACGCTGAGTACCCCTTGTCAAAAAAAAATGGATGTAGTTTAATAACAACCAAAATATATTTATTTTTTGGTATGTACACAAAATAATAATAAACAAAAAATAAAATTATTTATAATAAAAAATAAATAAAAGTTATATATAAATAACATTTATTTGGATCAATGAGAAGGAAGAAATTGACTTGGCTCATGAGAATGGAGAATTAGGTGCAGCTAAGCACAGTGCAGTGTATATCCCCACCAAACTCCGGTGCAACTCGTACCCCCAACAAACTCTTCCCGTATCCCTGGGGGTAAGTGTACCACACTTTGGGGAACACTGTATCTAAATGATGACAGATGGACAGGGTTAAATGGAAGTCATGTAAGGGCTTCAAGGAGATTAGTGCATGATGATTTCACGAGTGCCTACTACATACCAGGCACTGTCATAGACCATGTAATGCCACATGGAGTTGGTGTCACCATCCATCCATTCATTCATTCATTCATTCATCCATCCTGACTCTGTTCTTACTTTCCTCCTTTGTCATCCCTCCTTTCTTCCTTCTTACCTACCATCTACCAATCTAAGTTTAGCAAGTGAGTCAAGCACATAGTGGTAGTAGATAAAGCATCAAAGATAAACAGTCTTTAATAAAATAGTAAACACATTTTGCATTCTCTTTCTGCAGCAGTTGAGATTCAATCAGTAGACAGAACATACATAAGAGGGAAGGTTTAATATAAAGATGTATTAACTACAGTAGGTGTTATTGGCTACCAAGATAATACAGATTTGATTCCCCACTCCCCAGGATTGGTATCCAGATGGCCATGGCCCATTGGGTAGCAGAGAAGTTTTCCGAGGCCCCCTGCAGGTGGGGCTCGCTGGGAAACTGCTCTGCAAGGTGCCAAAGAAGGCTATCTATGGGAGTTGACCTACCATGGAAGTTACTGGAAATCTGTCAGTGGGGGTGGGGTGCTGAGAAGTTGCCCTGTGTGTGTATATGGGGTGTGGGAGTGGAGGGGATGGTATAAGGCATGAGTAAGCTGCCCAGAGGGAAGTGTCTTCTGAGACACAGAGCTCACTCCTCCATCGCCCTCTACAGGTAAAGCCTAACATGGTGCCCTGTGGCTAAGAGGAACCAACCATTCTTTGGTCTCAAACAGGGCAGTGATAGCTGGATTTGGTGCTGAGAGGCAATCTATCGAAGACTGGCATAGATGCTATTAAGTGCTATAGAAAAATAAGTAGAGTGGGCAGAATAAGAAGTGTGAAACGTGCCATTTTATAGATAACTAGAGGCCTGGTGCACAGATTCATGCACTGGGGTGGGGGTGGGGATTGCCCTCTGCCCAGCCTGTGCCCTCTCACAGTCCAGGGCCCCTCAAGGGATATCAGCCTGTTGGGGGGTTGCAGGGATCGGGCCCAAGCCGGCAGTCAGACAGCCCTCTAGCAGTCTGGGACCCCCTTGCTCCTTACTGCCTGCCTGCAGCAGAGGCCAGAGAGGCTCCTGCCACCACTGCAGTCATCAGCTGTGAGCCCGTCTTCTGGCTGAGCAGTTCTCCCCCTGTGGGAGCACACTGACCATCAGGGGGCAGCTCCTGCATTGAGTGTCTGCCTCCTGGTGGTCAGCTGTGTCATAGAGACTGGTCATTCTGCCATTTGGTCATTTTGCATATTAGAGTTTTATTATATAGGATGTTCAGGAAAGGCTTTTCTGGAAAGGTAACATTTTAGCATAGTCCTGAGGATAAAGCTGGTGGCAGAGTATTCGAGATGGAAGAAACAACAGGTGCAGAGCCCTGTGGTCAGAGCTGGTGTGGTATGCATAAAGACTAGCAAGGAAGCTGGCTGCAGCACAGTGGGTGAGGGTGAAGGATGAAAGGGAGCCTGAGCATTAGCATTTGGAGAGACCTGAGCATTAGCATTAGCAGAGACCCCGGTGAAGACATTACTGCAGTAATCCAAGAGGAGGTTGGGTGGTATTGAGAAAGGTAGTGATGACAGAGGTCAGAGGTGGTCAGAGGCTGGCTGTATATTTGAGAGTAGGGTTTATTTCTAGTGGGTTGGAAGTGGAATGAAGAGAGAGCAAGGGATCCAGGTTTGTAAAATACTGGCCTTTAGTGACTGAGTCAATGTTACTCCACCATTCTTCGTTTGAAGAATCTCACTGTCCAACATTGATGTATGTTCAAAAGTGGTTAGCATTCTGTTTGGGGTGATGAAAGAGTTTTGGAAATAAATAGTGGTGATGTGGCGTAACATTAGGAATGTAATTAATGCCATTGAATTGTACACTTAAAATGGTAAAAATGGCAAATTTTAACAAAAGTAATATTAAAGAACTCATGCTATTTTCTTCTCAGTGCATGTCATGAAGGAATTGTCAGTGTATGTGTCTCTTGAGCACTTGGTCAGTGTGATATCTCCTGGGCCATACTCTATAATGTTGCTATCTTCCCTTTATTGGGTCATAAATTCTTTGGGATAGATTTTACCAAAAAAAAAGTAGCAATTATTATTACCACCAGGGCTACTACCAGCTGTACCAGCTCAATCCAGGCTTCTAATACCTGGGACTTAGGTGTGTTGTGGCTGACTTCCCAGGTGGGAAACTGGGGCTCAATGAAATTAGTTAACTTGTTCAAAGTAGCCCAGCTAGTGAGTGGCTAGACTGTAAACTCCATGAGGGCAGGTATCTTTGACTGATGTGTTCACCAGTGTCCATCCTGGCCACTGAGCACAGTGCCTGCACATATAACAGGTACTCAGTAGACATTTGTGATGTGGGTGGGATGGAGCCTGAATATACATGTGTGTCTCCACTTCTGTTCTGCCTATTCTTCTGGTCTGTCATTAATTAGCACGACCCATCCCTCAGATTTCAGGAATGTCCAGCTGTCTCTCAGCATGGAATGAACTCTCCCATGGCCCCACCCATGGCAAAGACAATGGCCGCACACAGACAGCAGACATTTGGCTCTGCGAGTGGCATTCCTATCCCATTTAAAACAATGGGGCAGTGGGGTGCTTGGTCCTTCATGGGAGCTGGAGTTTTAAGATGTCGTGTTTATGAGAAAATGCTGTTACTATCTTTAGCCTCGTGGTGGTTCTCACTTATTCATAGCTGTGTGTCTGTGGGTGGAATGAAGTTATAATAGAATGCAGGTGCCTCTCATTGTTTGCCGCTACTCACTGGATAGTGTTTATTAAAAAGGAAATCACAGTGGTGTGTCTGGAGCTGCAGTCTGAACAAATAACCCAAAAGGAGGAGTCCCAGGAAGGTGGGCAGCAGGCGACAAACAAAGAAAAGCAAAAACAAGTTTGAGCTAATTGGGATCAGGCAGTACTTTGCATGTGAATTATGAACAGAGTTTGGCTGCCAAATAATTATTGTATTCAACCTTTGTTGGCATACTTCGCATACTTCCATGGAAGATCCAGAATTTGAATTTAACACATTTTACCCAGGCCTTTAATGGAATTTGAAAATACGATTCTGAAAGCATGTGGTTGAAATGGGATCCTTTCATACTGGATGCGGATGTGCTGGTATCTGCACACACATCCCCCTGGGTTTTTAATGGCCCCTTGAAAGAAGCTGTTCCAGGTCCTCTGAAAAGAGGTTCTGAATTGAAAACAAGCTCTGAATTGTGATAGGCTTTGGAATCCATGTCACCATATCTATTATCATTTCTATGGCCAGTCCCTTGAATGACCATTGTGTGTTGTATGTGGGGGCGTGCATTTCCTGGCATGTGCATTGTTCTCGACTGTGAGGTGTCCCCAGGAGGCTGTGTCTCCTATAACATGGTCATCCAACAAATCTATTTCCTCATTCAGCAAATATTTACTGCAGAGTACAGAGATAAATTGAATGTCACCCTTGCCCATGAGCACTTAGAGTTGTGAGAGTGAGACAGACCCAGGTACAACTAAATAGGATGCTGGGGTCCTGTGCTATGGTGGGCACAGGAGCCGGGCATGGAGAGATCAGTGCTTTCAGCATTGATGGGGACTTAGGGAAGACCTCACATAGGTGGCCATGTGCCAAGTATGCCAGAAAGATAAATGGATTTTCTTCCAATCAGAGAATGGAGGGAAAGGATTTTCTACGCAGAGGCACAACCATGAAGCAGCTCAGGGAACTTGAGTCCATGTGGCACCTCCAACGGGGACAACATATCATCCCTCATAGCTAATGTATCAGGCTCCTGCTGGGAATGGCAAGATAGATAATCCAGGCAGCTGGTGAGTGACATCAAAGCCCTCACCTGAGACAGTGGGAAGCCATCTCTGGCTTCGGAGAAGCAGAGTAACATGGTCATATTTTTGGAAGTCTCTGCTTCTTGAAATACCTCAATTCCTCTTGCCTCCCCGGCTCCTTGCCTCTCTCCTGCCTGCTCAGCGAACTGAGAGCTATCAGAACTATATTCAGCCCTCTCCAGTAATATCACGAAACAAAAATACCTCGTGGCTTCGCAACTTATGAGTGTTTTGACTGTTCACAGCGAAGCCTACGAGAGTCGCAGTATGTCATCCCCCACATTGAGTTCCTTGGCAGCTTTTTGATGAGTAAACTTGGGCTTGACTTTTGCCCCAGAGAGATATTCTTTTGTGGCTTGTCTGCTCCACGAATTGAAATACCCAGGCTCCTTCCCTATCTCTCGTTGAAACAGAGAAGTCACTGTGATGTATCCTCCGGGAGGGTCAAGGACACACACAGTTTTGGAGACTGCCTCTGTCTTCTACAGCCTTGGAGGTCATGGCTTATAACCCCACACCACCCACCCTTCTCCAATGAGGATGAAAGATTCTTCCTTGTGGATCCCACATGAGATTTAGCAGTGTGGTGCCATCAGCACTTTGTACAGGAAGTAGGTACGCACTGAATGGGGTATTATTGTAATAACTAGTAGCCCTGCGCACGAATCCATGTGCCAGTAGCTCTTTGCGGAGCCTGGCCGCTCCGTGCTCACTACCTTGAGGCTCTCCGTGGTCAAGAGGCCCATCGCAGCTGGGAGATGCAAGCGACTTCCCCCCCTGTTCTCAGGAACTCCGATAAAGGGCTTCCTTCCTCTGTCTCAACTGGCTTTCACTCCTGTGCCTCCACCATCAGCCCCTCCTTGTCACACTGTCCTCCACCCCCTCCACCCTCTGGCCACCTGGATTTGACCTTGCCCAGGAGTTGGGGGCCACTAGATTCTGCTCAGCTCACCAGTTCCTTCTGTTCTTACACAAGAGAAGGAACCGGCAACAAAGCAAGCATTCCACCAGGCTGCTCACACTGCTGCTCTCAGAGGACACCCCTCCAGGACTGGGGGACTCAGGCGAGGCTGAGAGGGCTGGGCACCACCACCTTGTGGCTATGGGAGCTGCCATCTTTGTGATTGAGTGACGGTTAATTTGCATATCACCCTTTTATTAGATAGGATCATTAGTGTCATTACCTTAGCAGATTTCTTTTCCTCCTCATCTCCCGTTTTGTTTCCCTTAGCCAATGGAGCATTGGCATTTTATTCAGTATTTGCTACTGAACTGGGAATGGATGTGCCTCCCCTTTATCCTGCTCTTATTGGGCATTGATCCCCTTTGGGAGTCTGAATCCCGAGTCAGGGTCAGTGGGTGGCCATCACTGTAGCTACTCTACTCATTGGACCATCTCATGACACTCATTCGTTTCCTCATTTACTGTCCTCTGGAGGACACAGGTGTATCATGAAAGTGGTCTTGGGTCTAGAACATTGTTGCTACTTCCAAATACCTTATTATAACTTCTAACCTGACAAGCCACTGGGAAGTCAAAGAAGTAGATTATAGGTCTTGGATTGGTGGTTCCAAAGAAATGACCCAGCACCTGCAGTGGTTGCGCCAGGCCAGCGCATCTGAGAATTGGGGGTGAGCAACAGCAGCGTGGGCCATGTGTGCTTGGCTGTCACTGCACAGTAAGCACAGTGGCTGGGACCTAGGCATCTAGGCTCAGGCCTCTCTGTGTTGAGTACTGGCTCTGACACTTGCTCTGTGTAACCTGTGGTAATTAAGTTCTTCTATTTCTCCATTTTCTCATCTGTAAAATGGGGATTCCAATAGTTATTGTGAGAATTAAATGTGATAGTATATAAACAATGTCTGACAAATAGTACTCAGGAAATTTGATCATATTATCTGTTTAGCAACAGTGATGCATACTTTGCTAAGAATTATAATCACTACAGATTTAATAGACTCGGAGTCAGTGTGTGATGTTTATTTCACCAAATCCCTTTTATTTATTTTTTATTTTTTGTTATTCCTCACTCGAGTATATTTTTCCATAGGCCAATGCTCTGTCTGCTGAGCCAGGTTGTTTATGTTACCATCAAATCCCATTTTTATGATGTGTGTGTTTTCAAATTCCATATGAAGTTTTAAAGAAATTTGAAGAAAATAAGGAAAATTGGGAGTGAAGATACTATTAAGAATATCTTAGTATTTTGTAAGCATCCTTGTTTTTGGTTTTGACCCCAGCATATGGTCTATTGTGCCACAGTCCCTAATCCCTCTCTCTCCCTTCCTGCTTAGTAGACATTGGCTTGACATGACTTTCTGTGAAGATGAAAATGTGTCTTTGTTGTTCAGTGTCGGAGCCACCTGTAGTTACTAAATGCTTGAAGTGTGGCTACTGTGATGGAGGGGCTGAATTTTTATTTAATTTAAATAATTTAAATTGACACACGTGGCTAGTGGCTAGCACAATTGCTTTGGAAAGACAGACATAAAAAGACACTACACCTGCCCATAAGGACATTAACATGAGCACCGACATGGAAACATACATGAGGGATGTGCTTAGAAAACAGACAGAGTAGTATCTAATTTTGCCAGAATAGTCAAGGAAACCTTCACCAAAGACTCTCTAGAACAGTATGCTGGCCTCTCTCTAAGGACCTCTTGTGTAGAGAGAATCAACGTTCTTTAGCTGTGTCACATTTAGCCTTCATCAGTGTTGTTACTCATTCCACACATGGAAGTCTGAGATTCAAATTGGTGACTATCCCCACAAAGTCACACAGCTAATGTTATAGTGAAATCAAAATATGGGTGACTGCCGAAACCGGTTTGGCTCAGTGGTAGAGTGTCGGTCTGCGGACTGAAAGGTCCCAGGTTCGATTCCGGTCAAGGGCATGTACCTTGGCTGCGGGCACATCCCCGGTAGGGGGTGTACAAGAGGCAGCTGGTAGATGTTTCTCTCTCATCGACGTTTCTAGCTATCTCTCTCCCTTCCTCTCTGTAAAATATCAATAAAAAATATTTTTTTAAAAATATGGTTGACTGCCAAGCCATACCAGGCAGCCTATTTCTTCATTTACCCTTGATACCTTCCCTTTCCTTTGTTGGATTGTTTTTTTAAAATTCTAGTGATCTGTAGCCACTGATATACCTCCATCCATCCACACTCTGATTGAAGCCAGATATCACATGACTGGTTTACTATTCAACAAGAAATGAGGTGACAGACCACAAACTAATAAATGCACTGGTATTTGCATAATGTCAGACCTCAGTATGATTGATGGGTGTGTTGTTGACGAGGGTGTCACATGTTCCTGATCCTGGTCTCAGTATGACTGTGAGGATGGGGCCAAGTCATTTCACAATTCGGGTGAGTGTTCCAAGTTTCTCAGAAGACCAACGCAATAGAAATTCAAGGTATGAAATTCAAGGTTTGGTCTCAGAGTCATGTTAATTAGCTACCTCTACACTGTTTTCTCAATATGTAAAAGGAGAACATCACTCACCGTCTGCACCCCTCCTATTTGGGTGTTCAAGGGAGTTCACAGGTCAATTTGAAGAAGACTTCTCTTGAAAAGTTATGTGACCGAGTGCACTGCTTTTCCCAGCCCTGAGCCAGTTCTGTCCTCTTCATTGAAAAGTAATTGTATCCACTGGTTCATAATCTCCTGGCGTCTACCTCTTCTCAGTTTCAGGTTAGCTCTTCCAAGAAATGCCCACGTTTACCTAGCACTTTGCAATTCCCCACACTTGATAGGGATATAATGTCCCCCCTTGGCAGTCAACCACTTTGATTCATTCCAAATACTATTTAGATCTTTAGCTATTTTGAAGGTCTGACATGTCGGGATTAAACCAATGAGCTCAGTCTACATGTGGGATATTATACCTGGACGGGATTCATAGAGATCACGGTATCACCTGAAATGATCTCTTCTACATGTGTCATCATTAGGAAACACGAAGGTGGCTCCAACCCATCTCATTTTTTTTTTAATGAGCTATTAAGGCCCCAAAAGGGTGTTGCTTCTCCTGCTGAGGGCAGTTGATTGCTCTGTACAAGGCTCTGTGCTCAGCACTTGTGTAGGTCATTTAATCCTCATAAGTCCATGCATAGGGTGCTTTCTTATCTTCATTTTAAGGATGAGGAAGCCAAAGCTCAGAATGTTAACTGATAGCCCTAGTACACAAATAGTCAGTCAGATTCAGAAGCCTCTTCTAACCAGCCTAAGAGACATTCTTGTTCTGAGCAAGAGTTGGTGGCAGAGGTGGAATCCTGACTGAGGTTCTCACTTTGTACTGTCCCTGGCCCTATGCAAGGGGAGGAAAAAGAAAAAGGGTCTTCAGAACTGGGTGGTTATAAAAATCATTGGTCCAGCTTTATCTTTCCAGGCCGCATGCAGCCCACAGTGAATATTTTTGCGGCTCAGCCAAAATAATGGTATGTAAGAAACATTTTAATAAAAATCCGTAACTTAATTTTTACAATATCCTGTTATACATAACTAGAGGGCCAGTGCATGGGTTTTCATGAGTCCCTCAGCCAGGCCTGCCCTCTTCCATAGTCAGGGAGCCCTTAGGGGTGGGAGGCAATCAGGGGAAGGTGATGCCCCCATCACACCTCTGCTAATGCCACTGCCTGCAGCACAAGCTTTGGCCTGCCCTGCTTACCTGCACCTTGGGCTGGTCCTGGGTGGCTGGGCAGTCACCATCGGTGGCTTGCCTGCACCTCATCGGGCCCTGCTTACCTGAGTCTCAGTCGGTGGCGGGTGCCTCCGACCTTAAGTCTCCAGTGGGGCTGAGGGGACTCCGGTGACAGGTACACAGAATGGCCACCATGCCCCCGCTGTGGGCACCGCCATCTTGTGATAGTGTGATGGTCAGTTTGCATATTGCATCTTTATTACATAAGATTATCAATAGCAAGCTACAACGTTCACTAATGACTGATTACTATAATTATGTTGCATTCATTTCCCTTACATGCAGGCACACCGTTTCTCTCCACTAATACTAGCAGTGAATATTTTAGCAGCCGATTGCCACATCATTAGTCTTGGACTGACTTGTTTGGTATGCACAACAGGAACTATTTCGCTTTTGGAGAACAAGGATAATAGATTTATTTGTGTTACGTTTATTAGTCTTTGCAGTTATTCAGTGTTTGGTAAGTTAATGTTCAAGAAAAATATTGGTTTTTATTAAAATGTTCTATTATTTTATGTTAATGATTACTCATTTATTTAGCCCTTTGTATTCAGCATGTCTCTATCAAAATAAACCTACATCTCTATGAAAATTGAAGCTTTTGTTTTTTTGCGGCCCACATAAACTTAAACCTGGTTTATTTGGCCCATGCTAGCCTTTGACTTTGACATGCTTGCTTTAGCCAGTGTCCCTGTCAGGCTCCTGGGATCCTGGGGCCCTGCAACCTGGAACAATGCTCTTCTCACTAGAGTTTCTTCAGAAGGCTGGTGAGGTCTCTAGGAGTTCTCTTTCCCTCCCAATATAAGATATAACATTCTTCTCTTATCTCTAGAAGCTGGAGACTGGGGGTAAGGGCCTATTCAAAGGGCATTGTTTTCCCTGCTCAAGAGGCTTAAGGCCATATGCGTACATTCAAGACTTGATTAGTTCCCTCCCTCCCTCCCTCCTTCTCTCCCTTTCTTCCTTCCTTCCTTCCTTGAATGTTTGATTTATTAAGCTACCATCCTTTGGATGCTACCCTGTTTCCCTGAAAACAAGACAGTGTCTTATATTAATTTTTGCTCCCAAAGATGCGCTAGGTCTTATTTTCAGGGGATGTATTATGTTTCCATGAAGTAGGTCTTATTTTCAGAGGATGTCTTATTTTCGGGGAAACACGGTATGCAGAACAAAGTGCTGAAATAAGAGAGTAAGCACATCAAAAACATTACTAGGCCCCCGATTTAAGGGGACTTACATGAATGATTGAGGGGAAAGAAGACAATAAACAATTAAATAGGTAAATATACAAAGCAAATAGAGACTAGTGAGTGTATTAAAGAAATTAAACTGGGCCTATGGTGGTAAATGGAGGGGAGGAAGAAAGTCAGGGACAACCTCTTTAAGGTGGTGGCATTTGAGCTGAAAACTGAGGAATGAAAAATAGCCTGCAATTCGAAGAGCTGAATGAGAGTGAACATTTCAGGCAAAGTAAACAGAAAGGAGTTTGGACTTTTTGTGTGCTAGAGCAAAAAGGGGGCACCTGCAGCTGAAGTAGCAAGGGGTGGGGGGTAGTAGTGGATACCAGCTAGAATTTTATTCTAATGACATAAAGGAAGCCCTGAAGAGTTTTGTCAGGTGAGTGACAGGATCTGATGACATTTTTTAAAAGATCTGTTTGGCTGCCTTAGGAAGCCTGGGTTCAGAGAGCAATAACTGAAGTGCACAGATGACTTTGGGCATGACCTCAGGGTCAGGCTGGAGCCTGGATGGGCAGAATAACTGCCCGTACTCCTCTGCCGCTCTCTCCGCTTCTGGAGGATTCTCTTGCAGCTGCAAGCTTCTGAAAACAGAATGTTTCAGGTTACCAGGTAGCATTCTAGAGCCAAACAAATACTATTATTTCTGAAAGGTAAATAAGGCAGGGAAACGATGACACATTGACCACAACTGAAGTGTTTGTCGGGCATGCTGAGACCCTGGGCTTGTTCTAAAGCCTACGTGTCTGGGACTTCTGTAGTGTTTGCCGGTAACTGGGCACTTGGCTATAAACAGAGCTGTTCTGGAAATTCTTCATCTCACTTTTTAAAAGTTAGGAGGGCAGAAAAGGGGAGTTGTGTCTCAGGTCCCAGATATGTGCCCCTCCACCTTGCTATCTACCAGTGGTATTCCCTTAGTTTTTTCGCTAACTTCCCACCTATGCAGCATTCGGACAGTCCTCACCATGAAAGAGACCACATCCATTTCAAAGACCGCTTTTATTTCATGACCTGGTGTTACCAAGGTAGAGATGACCTATACCCTCTGAGAAGCACTGATCTAAAACCTGCTGCTTGTGTGTGTTTCTTTCTTAGAAAATATTTATTCTTAAATTTAATCCAAAAGCCATTATTTATTCTTTTACAAAGACATAAACATTATATTCTAAATAAAAATAATGATAATGACAAGGGTGATTCTGCTGGTGATGGTGCTGCTGCTGCTGCTGCTAATGGTAATTATGATGATGGTGGTGGTGATGGTGAAAATAATGGTGATGATGGTGATGTGGTGGTGGTGATGACAATGATGGTTGTAGGTAGTTGATGGTGATGATGATCATAGTGGTGATGGTAAAGACTATCCTGATTTTGATGACAATGATGGTCATGGTGACGGTGATGGTGATGATGATGATTATATCCGTGGGTAATATGTGTTGAATACTTGCTTTGCTGCATGCAATATTCATAGATATTTAGATGTAATAATTTTGAAACCTTTCAATAACCCCCCAAAATGAGTAACGTTACTCCTTATTATATATGTAAACTGAAGCAGAGGATTAGAGCTCAAGCAGTTTCTGAAGCCTGCTGTCTCAACCACTGTCACCCTTTGGCGAACTCTTCCTTTTTCTTTTGGAAAGAAATGGATGGGGCTGGTACATTTGGTAGTAGAGACAAATTGTCACCTTCAGTTATTTTACTTTTCCTCTTCTGACCTTCACTTTGTCCTTCCTCTTCACACCCTCCTTATGCCCTCCTACCCACTTTGATTTTCTCCCTTACACTTGTCTGCTTCTTGTTTTTATTTTTCTTCCAGTGACTTCTGTCTTTGCCTTCAGGGTCCGTGAGCTTTCTGATGAATTCTTCTTATCCCCTCTTCATTTTCCTTCTGTTCTTTGAGTGCTGCTTTTGCCACAGCCTCCAGCCGCCTGCTTAGGGCTACCCTTTCCTGTGATTAAAAAAGAGGTAGAGCTCACCTCTCTTGTCTTTGGGCAGTGCTTCCAACATCTGTATTCCAACCCAGAAATTCTAAATGCTCTCCTAGATGGAAAGGAAAAGTCATCCAAACTGCTTGGTAATTGAATTCAAGTGTGATGAACCAAAAATTCTTAATGCATTTCCTTCTCTCTGCCAGCTAAAGAGGACTCCAGCCATAGCTGGTTTGGCTCGGTGGATAGAGTGTTGGCCTATGGGCTGAAGAGTCCTGGGTTTGATTCCAGTTAAGGGCACATGCCTAGGTTGCAGTATGGATCCCGAGTAGGGGGCGTGCAGGAGGCAGCCAATCAATGATTCTCATATTGATGTTTCTAACTCTCCTTCTCCCTTCCTCTCTGAAATCAATAAAAAATATATATCTTAGAAAAATAAAAATAAAATTAAGGAGGACTCCATCTTTACTCCACCTCAAATATAAGTTCCATTAACTTTTAGGTTTATTTCTTTACAGTCTTTCTTTTCTATATTCTGTTTTGTTGGTGTACATTTGCCAAGTTATCACCATAAGTATACTATATATGTAATTTTAAAGCATTTTTATATTATTACATCATTACAAAGACTTCATATAATGCGTTTAAGAATATAAGATATAGTCAATTATAAGATGTGCTGTTATTTTACATTCCAAGCAAAAAAGGGAAACACGTTGTTAACTAAATAATGACCCAAAGCTTTCTTATCTCTCAGAACTCATTTCATATCTATTTTTAATAGGATCTTTTCTTTTGATTTACTTAGACACAATTTACTATGTATTAGGTGGTCATTTTCATGCCTTTTGCAAACTTAGTAAGTTTGAGTCATAGTACTAAATCATTGCAAAATCTTTCTGAAGACATTTTATTTATATATACTGATTTCAAAGAGGAAGGGAGAGAGAAGCAGAGAAACATCAATGATGAGAGACAATCACTGATTGCCTGCTTCCTGCACTCTCCCTACTGGGGATTGAGTCTGCAACCTGGGTATTTGCCCTGACTGGGAATCAAACAGTTACCTCCTGGTTCATAGGTCATTGTACAACCACTGAGCCACATAGGCTGGGCTGTAAAGACATTTTAAATTTCAATTAAGCTCAACATGGATAGCAACATCAGTGGACTTACACTGAAATGTGCAACAGTTTAATCATGACAGAGTTGGCAGAAAAAAAAACACACGTCTCAAAATGGAGTAAAGGTGGACCATCACATATAATGGCTGGATAATAGTTGGGGATTTATATGCCAGACAACTATTACCTTAATCATCAGACATTTAGATTTCAACGGGCTTCTACTGATTTCTACTTGCTATGTACGTGTAGCTGTATAATTTAGCAAGTGGTGCCATGGGAGTGAGGACAGGCCTGGGCTGTTGGAGAGGGCGGAGGGGCCAGGCTTTGAGGAGAAGGTGCATTCTTGCACACCACAGAAAAGGGAGGGAGCAGTGCTTTTTCCTTTGTCTGAGCTCCTCTGGGAGACATTTAGATCACTCTTCACTAAAGCAAGAACCTACAGCTGAAGGCTGGGAGAGGCTAGAATGGGCCTTCAAGGGGTTGATGGGCATGACTTCCAGAGCCCTGGGGTCCAGGAAGGAAAGAAGGGAGCTGGTGTTTACTGAGTACTGAGGATGTGCCAGGCCCGCCCATGTCTTTTACAAAGACATAAGTATTGTCTTCTAAATAACAGTGATGATGAGAATGGTGCTGGGGTGGGGGTAATGATGATGACACCAGTGTAACATATGAACATGTGTTGAGCCCTTATTGTGCACCATGCATTGATCATGGCTCTTTACGTGCAGTAACACCCCATCTATATCATAAAAGGCCCATGGTCATCATAGTGCATATTTCGTATTCTTTACCTTTTAGTTCCACGGAGAATAGCTCTCCAGTCTCCTCTATGGAACTAAAAGGTACAGACTGAGAAACCTGTGGCTTTTCTCCAACCAGGAGCCCTCAGGAAGCTAGTGAGTGAAGTTCTCTCCCATTTGGAGATTGTATAAGGTCATAGATGAGAGTACAGACACTGGTGTCAAGTGCTAGCCTTGTAACCTTGAGCAAATAATTTCCTCTGTCTGAGCCTCAGTCTCCTTATCTCCAAAGTGGGAATAAGTAACAGCAACTGCCTCAAGGAGCTGTTGTGAGGATTAAATGAGATAATACATATCTAATGCTCACAAGAGAGCCTTCTGATAGGCTTTCCACCAATGGTTGTCATTGTTATTGTTTTAGCTGCTCTTAGCTAAGGCGTTATGAGGCACGGAGCCTCATGAGAAGTTGGGAGGTGAGCCATCTGAAATTGCCATCAGAGTCCATCACTGTCTCTTAGATCAACCCTTGACCTTGAGTATAATGACCAGTGTCTGACAGTCCCAGACATCACCAATGGATATTTGTGGCTGAAGGCGCCTGAGTGCTCTTCAGAGTTCAGCCACTGCCTGTTGACAAGAGTGAGATCGTACTCACAGCCTGTGACCCCCCACATGGAAGCCGGATCCCTATTTTGCAGCTGGTCAGAGAGGACCACGGTCAGTCTGGGCAGGAGCAGCCGGAGGAATATAAAACCAGTTCCCCATTCGGGACACGTGGCAGCAGCGATTATAGCCAAAGAGAAGCTAAATTCTAGAGGCCTGTGCTGTCTCCAGGGAGTTCACTAATTGAGAAATAACATCCATAAAAATAATTCAATACTAGTTTGTAAAACTAAAAACAATAAGCAAGTGTGACTGGCTTTCTAGAATTAAGCAAAGTAAGATGAAGCGTGCTTGCCAGCTGGCATTCGCAGCATAGGAAAGTAATTCTTATTTTTCCCACCTTGGAGGGGCAAGTGCCACCTTTGGCTGCAGGAATTCTCACCTCTCAGCAGCAGCTTTCAGCACCTTGCTCTGGATGTTTCTTTGGGCACCAGCTGCTAGGAAAGAGGCTCAGTGAAGACTGCTTTTAGGGGCGTGAGGAGATCTTGCTTTGGAGCATGCAGCCCTGCAGTGGTGTGCTGGTAAATGTTTAACATCTGGCTCTCTGGAAAAAATTAAGTGTGCATGTATGCATATACTCATACCCAAAGTTATTATAAACTAATAACTTTTAAGTTATTATATAAAGGACATGTAGCACACACTTTATAAATAATAATAATATGCATAATTGTCTTGCTTATAAACGATCACCACTGTTTAATTCAGGAACATTTTTTTTATTTCTTCCCAAAGAAACCCCATGTCATTTAAACAGCCATTCCCATTTTCCCTCCTCCAGTTCCTGGTCACCAGTAACCTACTTTCTGTCTCAATGGATTTGCCCGTTTCATATAACGGGGCCATACAATATGTGGCATTTTATGTTTGGTTTATTTCATTGCAAAGTGTTTATAAGTTTCATCCCTGTTGTAGCATCGGTCGGTACTTCATTTTATTTTTATGGCCAAATAATATTCCATTGTGTGGTTATGCTCCATTTGCTTATCCATTCACCAGTTGATAGACATTGAGTTGTTTTCACTTTGGGGTCATTAAGAATTATGCTGCTGCCGAAACCGGTTTGGCTCAGTGGTAGAGCGTTGGTCTGCGGACTGAAGGGTCCCAGGTTCGATTCCGGTCAAGGGCATGTACATTGGTTTCGGGCACATCCCCGGTGGGGGGTGTGCAAGAGGCAGCTTGTCGATGTTCCTCTCTCATCGACGTTTCTAGCTCTCTATCTCTCTCCCTTCCTCTCTGTAAAATATCAATAAAATATATTTTAAAAAAAGAATTATGCTGCTGTAATCATTGCTGTGCAAGTTTTTTGTTTGAACACCTATTTTTCTATTCTCTTGGGTATAAACTTGGGAGTGCAATTTCTGGATCATATGGTAATTCTATGATCTTTTGAGAAACCACCACATAATTTTCCACAGTGTCTGAATCATTTTACATTGCCATTCGCAACATAAGGGTTCCAGTTTCTCCACATCCTTGCCAACACTTGTATTTTCTGTTGTTGTTGTTGTTGTTTTGTGGGTTATTTGTTTTTATTATAGCCATTCTGTTAGATGTGAAGTGATATCTCATTGTGATTTTTAAAAAAATATTTTATTATACATGTCTCCTTCTTTCCCCATTGATCTCTGGAGCCTGCCTCTGCCCCCCCTCCCCAGGTCTTCACCACTCTATTGTATCTGCAGGACTGACTTTCAGTGTTTGGTCGAGCCTTCGGTCGGTCGTTATGGACCCTGGGTTTTTATATATTAGGATTATGCAGTGCATTCACATAGTAAAATAGTCTCATGTTTTTCCAGACTATTCAGCCATTGTAGAAATGACTTATGGTTTCATTCAGAAATTTTACAAATGGAGTTCATTGTTTCAGTGGGGTAAACATTTCCTAGAATACAGATGTCCTTCAGTATTTGGGGGGGATTGGTTACAGGGTCCCCCACAGATACTAAAATCCATGGGCACATGAGTCCCTTATATAAAGTGTCACAGTATTTGCATATAACCTAGTATATTTACATATAGACTTCATTTGCTTAGATTCAGCATAGGGCTCAATTCAAGTTTTGCTTTTCGGAACTCTCTAGAATTTTTTTTTCTGAATATTTTTGTTCCGTGCGTGGCTGAATTCACGAATGCACAACCTACCAATAAGGAGTACTGATTGTAGTTCCTAAGAACAGTCCAGGTCAGGAACAGTAAAATGTCTTCTGTAGAAGAGAGTCTTAAGGCAGACAGAGCTTAGAAAGACTCATCCTATATGGTGACATTCTTAAAAGCCAAGGCTTTTGTGTTACAGTGACCTGGATTCCAATCTCCTATCTGTGTCCCTATAGGCAAAATACTTAAAGTTTCCGAATATAAATTTTCCATTGTAAAAAAGTGGGTAGCTAATATTTGCCTTTTAGGGTTGGTGTGAGATTTAGTAGGGTAGGAATTCATGTACTAGTAGTCAGCTCACTGAAGTGAACCCTTAGTAACTTATAGATGCTGCTGTCATTATGGCTACTATTGACATTGTCATTATTTTTACTGTTAGTATTAGCACTAATGTGCTGGTGCTCTGGCCAGGGAATATCAGAACACTGTCTTCAGGTAGGGACCCAAGGCAGGACCTACATTGCAGAAGATACAGTAACAGGACACAGAACTGTCAGCTGTGACCGCTGTGACTTGTCTGACCTAGGCTGGGTTGGTGACAAAGAAATGACTTTCTTTTTTTTTTTAATATTTTATTGATATTTCACAGAGAGGAAGGGAGAGAGATAGAGAGCCAGAAACGTCGATGAGAGAGAAACATCGACCAGCCGCCTCCTGCACACCCCCCACCGAGGATGTGCCCGCAACCAAGGTACATGCCCTTGACCGGAATCGAACCCGGGACCTTTCAGTCCACAGACCGACGCTCTACCACTGAGCCAAACCGGTTTCGGCAAGAAATGACTTTCTTTGTGTGTATCCGCTCTGTGCCTGGTATACCACAGATATATGTGGTTGATTAATTGATGTCACCATCTTCATAGAAATGTTTTAAGAAGTCTTCCTGCTGGTTGACTTCATAGTGACCGTTTGACCGGTTGTTCCAGGTGTTCGGTTATAATGATGGCTTAGGTTGATATAGATATAGATATATAGATATAGATATAGATATAGATATAGATATAGATATAGATATAGATATAGATATAGATATAGATATATAGATATATAGATATATGTACAGGGTCCCCAAAATATATATATGCATACTTTAGCAGCTGATAGCTCAATTTTGAAAATTAAATGTATTCTAGTAAACACTGCCTTTGTAATTACTCAAAGTGTGTGTGTACATTTTTTGTACATTATATATGTATAACACATAGACACAGGTAGCAGTGTGGTGATAGCCAGAGGGAAGAGGGGAGGGGGAAGGTGGAAGTGGCCAAAGGGGGGATAAATGGGGGCGGAAAGAGACTTTGTTTTGTTGAGTTGTACAGTTGAGATCTGTATAGTTTTGTGAACCAATGTCACCCCAATAAAATCAGTTCAAAGAAAGAACACTGAGACACAAATATTTTAAATAAGAATTTTAAGTAGAAGTCTTGGGCTTGGCATTCTGACCCCAGAAAGCTGGCTCTTTACCACTATGTCTGCCCAGCTGTTTTGTGGCCGAATATGGTGTCAAAAAATCCCTTGACTACTAAGGATGACCTGCAGTCTGCACCAGAGTGTTCATCAACCTTGCTCTCAATGGATTGAGTGCTTATAAAATCCTCTACATCAAACCTGGGCTTCAGGACACTGCTGGGTCTCCCCGAGTCTAAAAAAATAATTCCGAGTATAGTTTCTCTCACACATTTTGATCCCTGGCTCCATTCAGGACACATGCAGGAGACAACCAAATGAGGTGTCTCTCACATCGATGTTTCTCTCTCTTCCCCCTGCCTCTTTCTCTCTTCCCCCACGTCCTTCCCTTTCACTCTGTTTAAGAAATCACTGGGGGGCTGAAACCAGTTTGGCTCAGTGGCTAGAGCATCAGCCTGCGGACTGAAAGGTCCCATGTTCGATTCCGGTCAAGGGCATGTACCTTGGCTGCGGGTACATTCCCAGTAGGGGGTGTGCAGGAGGCAGCTGTGTGGATGTTTCTCTCTCATCGATATTTCTAATTCTCTATCCCTCTCTCTTTCTTTCTGTAAAAAATCAATAAAATATATATATATTTTTAAAAGAATAAAGAAATCACTGAGGGAAAGCACAACACTTTTCAGAAGCTAAGGCATTAAACACAAGGACATTGTTGCTGTTTTTAATCCAAACTGAGATTCTGGTGTGTGTTTGAGGCATCTGAGGCAGAAAGAGTGAAAGCCGGGTTCAGACTGACAGTGCTTTTCAAAGGGGAAAAATCGTATTTCCATAGCAAGAGGTCAGATGTCAAAAAAGCTAATAACAGAACAAGAAAGACCCAAGGATATAATCGACAAATGGGGAAAAAAAACCACACTCAAAAAAACTGGTCAGATGAGGGAACAAAAGATAGACTATCATTAATATCCCTCTTTTTGTTAAATACTTATGCCCCAGGAATTATTGTGCAGCCCAAACTCGTGTCCTTAGGCTGAAAGCACCTTATTCACAAGCTTTAGTGATATATAATATATCTCCCCCCCAAGGGAGGTTTATTTTTATTTTATTTTATTTGTTGTTGTTTTTTAAAAGAGATTTACAGTGATTTTTTTCCCCTATAGGTTTTTCTTGATACATATATATTTTTAATTTCTCACCGTCTCAGGGGTAAATAAATATATTAAAAGAAGCTACGGGATGTATAGCAGAGGATAACAATGATAAATGATGTTGTGTGTAATTTTTCTACTATTAACATAAAGTAATATAAACTGAAGGACACGAGTCTATTGAGAGACTTAGAAGCTAATGTTCCATATCAGATGTGGCCAATGTCAGGACTGAATACAGATTAGGCAGTGTCCTTTTCTCCCGAGGGAAATGAAAGTTTGAGGCACCACTCGCTGCCCGTGGTTTTACGGCATTGTGTTGGGGCCGGTGGTGTCTTTCTTGGTCTATTAATTCAGGAGCCGTAAATGACAATGCGAGCAAAATGCTTTTCCGGCGGGATGCATTTCATTTATGCGCGCTCGGGCCGCCCATACCTCCTCCTTCCATTTTTGTCACCATAAGTGCTCTTCAATTGTGTAGATTACGTCCACTTCATTATGGTCCCTAGCATTGGTGTGTTAGTCGAGGCTATTATGTAGAGTTAGGAAATATTTAAAAACCCGATGTTTCTCAAAAAAAAAAGGGGGTGGGGGAGGCAGGGCAGAAAAGTTTTCGTCTCCTCTCTCGTGTTCTTCTTCGGCGGAGAGTTCATGGTCAGGGTACACTCTGCGAGGAGGAATGAAACCCCCACGGGAGATGCTTGCAAAAATACATCTCTTTTAATTCCGGGGTGTTCCATCTGGGTTTGTAAACACACATTCAAGCAAAACGTGACTCCTGGATTTTTTAGGAACTCACTAACACTTAAGATTTTCTTTTAAAAGCGATCTGTCTCACCAGTGATATCATCTGAAAGCTGGAGGTGTTTTATTATTATTTTTTTAAATCTCTTTGTGACTTGTCATGTGAGAGCTCAGGAATCCTATCCAGATCCTCCCTTATGTACACAAGGGGAGGTGAAGTTCGTTCAAGGTCACCCAGCTCCCTGTGGCCCAAGTGAATTCGGAATCCTCCTTTTTTCTGGTATTTTTTAGCTGTCTGTCCTTTCTGCTACCCCATTCCGCCCCATTGCTTTACGTCACCCCAAAAGACATTCTAAAGGACATATGGAAAAAGATAAAGGGGAAAGTGGATGAGTCACTGAGAGAACAAATCTAATTAGATACCTTTGATTATGTTGACAAGAAGCTGCCACAGTTAACGCCCTACATCAAAAAAATGAAAATGCATATTTGTTGCAGTTCCAATTAGGTACGCAACTTTAGAAAAATGTCTGCGTGAATGAGAACTTTTCCTTGGAATGAGTCCTGCCCGATGGGCATAAGGAGGGACACCCTGTCATGTCTGGAACCCAGGACTGGGGTTCTGATGAACTCTTTTCCTCTCCCGCCCCATTAAAATGGGCAGAAGGGAACTAACGCTCGGGTTTCGCCACACACATTGTTATCCTTCGGGTTGGCTCTAAGATGATACATTTGTCACGGTTCATAAATTTTATCTTTGCACTAAAAACAGGGTTAGAATATCTTCAATGCAATTATAAAAATGTATTAAAACTGAGAAGGGGGAAAAATACGGTGGTAGATGCGATTTTAATGATTGTGTAAATGTTCACTGTTCCGTGGCAAAAAAAAAAAAAAAAAAAAAGTCGGGCTTTTCAGCCAAGGTATTTCAGAGGAATGCCAGGAAGGGGCTGGGTTGTCCATAAATGCACAGCACGGAGACAAATTTGTTGCTCGGAGTTTGTGCTTGGAAACGGGAGGCCAGATGGAGTGATGTGATGTCTGCAAGTTATGATTCTGCAGGAGCCTCTAGAGACTGGGGTGTGAAAATCGCCCCAAAGAGGTGTTCCCGAAGCTTCTTTCTTCTAAGAATCTGGAGAGCTGGGGAGTGGGGATAAGCTTGTGCGATCAGAATTACCCTGGGATATGCATCGTCTTGTCCTCGGTGATAGGATTTGTCATTTGCTTCCTTTGCTAAATAAATACTTTGCAACATCCACTGTGGCTAATGCGGGAGCTAGCCACAGCAAAGATTCCACTGCAGACTGTTAAAGGGTGCATGTGGGAGCTTGCTTACTTTCGGGTCACTTTTCAGAATGAGAGAATTGTTCAAAAATCCAAATGTTTACTTGGCTCACGTTGGTGCCTCCAGTCTGTATCAGGCTTGTTGCAACTCTAACACACTTCTCTAGAGATAACATTTTCTCTCCTGCACTCACTTGGTTGATTTTCTTAGTCAACAATAGCCTTATAGTTTAGGGCAGCGATTATCAAATGTGCCACAAGAATTTTCAAAACATGAAATACTTGACTATTTAGTCAGGAGCACTGACTCTTTTCCCTTGGGTTGTCAAATAAAGAAATAACAATAGGCAACACAACAACAGCCATCTGTTGTGAATGAATCAAAAAACATACCTACTTATTTTTTGTTAGACCAGCCAAAAATAGGTTTTTTGGTGTGCCACAGAATTTTAGTAATTAGTTTATGTGTGGCATGAGATGAAAAAGGTAGAAAACCACTGGTTTAGAATAATAGAAAATATTAAGCACCAGGCTCTCTCAGGGAAGTTTTATCAAATACAGAAATCTTAAGCATAAATATTGCCCCAAGAAATAGTTTATTTCTTCCATGCTACAGTTATCTGGACAATTGTATGTGTAATTTATATTTTTATTTTTTTTTAGAAACGCTTAGCATTTTAACTTCCTGTGAGGATGTTTGTGTCCCTAGTATTTGCATGTAGTTGATAAATTGGTAAGGAACCTGGATCTTTTGAGGGGAATATTTGAACTCTCATCCCCACTAACAATGGCTCCCCCTGTACTTTGTTCTGAACAAAGTCACCAGCAGAGTTTTAAAGCTGGTGGTGAGTTTTGGAGACAGACCTATTTCGGACACATACACACAACTTTATTGTTCCTCTCTGTAGTGTGTGAATCAATTACATTTCACTCTCAGACAAAGGAACATTTCAATTTTCCCTTAAAAGATTAAAGCTGTGTAGAATTTACAGTCTAAACAGGGTTTTGCCATTTTATAGGTTTTTGAAGTCAGACTTCCCTGATCTGAAATGCACACTGGCTTTGTGATTTGGGGTAAATCACTTAACCTCTGTCAACCTTTTATCAGCAAAATGGGATAAAAATAGTACCTGACTTGCAGGTTAAATGAGGATTTAATGAGATAATGGGTGTAAATGGCCTATCACAGAGTTTGGCAGAGTAATGGCTTCTGCTACAGGAGGCCTCTTCTTACTATTATTGTTATTAGCATTATTGTCATGTGAAAACGAGGATATGTGTGAGGAATTCTCACTCTTAGATCAGACACACTCTCTAACTATACAGATATATTGAACACAAAGAGCAACCTTTGGTGGTTTTGGTTTGCATTTTGTTGTTGTTGTTTGGCTGTTTATTGAATGCATGTAACACATTCTTACCCAGATCCTGTGTGAGCCATTTAATGCATGTTTAATTTTCCCGGCAATGCTGTGGGATATGGGGAGGGACATGGCTATCAATGGAACTGAATGAGTAACTTGAACAAGGAGAATGCTGGGAAAACAAGTTTATTTAAACAAATAGGAGGTTAGTGGCTTGTGGAAGGCTTTAGAAATCCACTATATTAATCTGGAATTTTCTGTACCACTAGAGTCCAGATTAAGGGTGGAAACCAGACATTTCCCCTTGAACCTAGTTTGTAACATTCTTATCACGTACGTAAGTGACTACAGCCAGTGATTGAATCAGTGAACGAATGATTGAAGAAATGAATGAGTGGTGTAAAAAGATGTGTTGAATTTCATTACGAGGCCTGCCATGAAATTCCTGGTGCTTGGCACTGTGGCTGACAGTTAGTAGGTTCTTCATAAAAAAATAAATTAGAATCCATTGTAATTTAATATCAATTGTATAAAAATGTATCTTAGAGGATCCAACAGCCTTAATTTATTCCATTCACAGGACATGTGGACATTTAGCACAAACCACACAGATTCCTCCTAAAATAAAAACATGTGGCTGTGCAAAAGTCTCTTTCCCCCTCACACCACCACCTTGCTCGCGTCCGTCCTTTTAGTGGTTTGCCGTGCGTTTCTTTTGGCCAAAGAATCGATTGTCCAATTGATCTCTACTCCCAGGTGTAGAATTTGTCAGGTTTATGCAGAATCCTGTTTTATACGGACATTCTGCATTTACTCAGAAAAGTGTCGTGTGGTTTTAAAGGATATTCTTGGAAGTAAAATCCCAAGGGATCCGTAGGAAATGGGCGTGATAGAGAAATTTCAACAGAATTGAACAACTAGAAGCTGGAGCTCAAAAATTGATGATTGGCCCATTTTGCCTGAATCACCATCAGCAGGTTGAGCCCGGTGTGTGCAGGGTGGGCAGGGGCAGAATCTGGAGGACCTCAAGGAACAAAGGACAACTCCTTCTTTTCAGCTCCTTGGAGGGCCCAAGGGTAGGAAGGAGTAACAGCATCATCATGAGGTGGAAACTGTTCTTTCTTACCAGGGACTTCTTTCTCCTTCACTCCTCCACCAGGCTGACCCTGCCACAGCGGCGGCTGATGGCAGATAGGTCTGATGGCGTGTGCCCTGGTGTCACCACTTTTTAATAAGAGCTGGGGCGCCTCTTGAAGAGCCCAGGAACCTCAGTCGCTCCTCTGCTCCTTCCCCCCGACAACTCGCCCTCGCCAATAAATTCCCAGGGCTGACATTGCCTGAGCCGGCTGGTCTTTGCCCTCAATTTCATTGAGATGGGCCATTGAAAACTCATTACAAGCTGTTTAGACTCTGACTTTGACTTTTGCTCAGCAGTGAGCAAAATTAACAGCTCTTGGAGGTAGCAAAAAAAAAAAAAAAAAAAAAAAAAGGCACTCAGCCAAAAAAAAAAAAAAAAGGAATTGAAATGATGAGAAAAGACTTTTAATATTATCACCATTAGTCATGCAAACAAGCACACATCGGAAGCACATATGTTCTGCATGTGGCTCTCGTTTGGTGTCTGGTGTCGCTTGTGGTTCCCCCACTGGAGAGAAATTTTTACCTAGGCATTACACGCAGCTCGAAATTTTTTACATGTCAAGCAATGAGCCTTTGAGTGTAGCAGAATTGCTTCATAAATTTAACTATCACTTTCAAATTTCTGTGTTTTTTCTAATTTAGTGCTTGATAGTGTTTTATGTGATAATTTTTAAATGCTGTTTATAGCAAAAGTTACCTTGATAGTACAGGTGCGCACAGAAGAATCACAGCCATAAATTTTTAAAAAAAGAAAAAAATCCTGTTTATACCTTAGGCATTTTGTAATTCTAAGGATGTAACCTGTCACTGTTACAGGTTTTTAAAGCCACCCAATTAATTTAAGTTTCTTCACGAGTAACAGCTCCTGAAAGATTGAAATATCACTCCCAATATTTTTGAATGGTTTCCATCTGTATTTGGGAAGCTCGTGCAAAAATGTCTCTTTCCCCTGATATTTGCAATACATCTTAAAAATAAAGATGTCTGTGTATATAGTCATATAAATGAAGTTAAGAATATTACTATCAAAATATCAAAATTAAAGAAGTAGACTGTAAACTTTTTAAGATAGGCAAAGCAGTCTTAACCCAGAAAGGAAAAAAATATACTGGAGAGGGATCCAATTAGCTCACCAGCACCTCTGGGCGGTCAAGCACAGGCGACACAGACCAGAGCCACCTTGAGGATGCATTGAAAATGGTGAGCTCCACATTTTATTCTAGGTTATTATTGCTAAGCCATAACCTCTCGTTTTGGTGAATGTGTGAGTGTCATAAGTCACTGCCAACCTTCTTTGATTGTTTGTACGGCTGTATCTGTATTAGGTTATCTAGTTTTTCTTTCAATTCCTCTAAAACCTGCCAGGGACAATGCCAGGACCTGTGAATACAGACATGAGTAAGTCGCTCTTCTGCCTTGTTGGGTTCCCTATCTAGCATTCCAGCAACATTTTCCCCACCTTCTAAACATTGTAGAATAAAGTCAGTGCCACCTTGTACCCCAGGAGACAGAATTAGAAGATCCACTTAAGCCCAAACAGTCTTTCAGAGCCAAATAAGTAAATTAGTTCAAAGCCATTTGAACCTATAGTAGATGTTAGTAGACAAAGCAATAAACATAATCCCATAAATCTACACTTGGTAGTTTATCCATTAAGCATTCTGTTTTATTTTCCATTGAATGTTCCATTTACTTCTCTGATGTAATAAGCCTTCCAAATTCTCATTGTTTCTCTTATAGCCAAAGCCTTTACCTTTTTCCTGTCAAGATTTCTTACATGGGAAGCCATCCTCTAGCCATCAGAGGTCTTTGATGAGGGGAATTTCAGCATTGGCCTATTCCGAAGAATTTCATTAAAGTTTGATCATATTCCAATAACTATTGCTATATGAAAAACCACCACAACATGCAGGCTTAAAATGACAACATGTGTGTTGTTCTTAAACCTGTGGTTTTAGTGGGGCTTGGCAGGAACAGTTTGTCTCTGCTCCAGTCAGCATCAGCTGAGCTCTGGGATCATCAGAATGTTGTTCACTCGTGAGCCTTGGCTGGGACACCTACATATCGTTTCCATGCATCTTGGTCTTCCTTACAATATGGCGGCAGGGTACCAAGAGTGAGTGTGTGGAGAGAGAGCCAAGCAGGCTCTGTATTGTCCTTTATGGCCTAGCCTCGGAACTCATTGGCCTTGGGTTTTCTGCATTCTATTTGTCCAGTTTACAAGGAGAGGTAGTAGACGCTCCTCTTTTTTTTTTTAATATATTTTTATTGATTTTTTTACAGAGAGGAAGAGAGAGGGATAGAGAGTTAGAAACATCGATGAGAGAGAATCATCGATCAGCTGCCTCCAGCACACCCCCTACTGGGGATGTGCCCTCAACCAAGGTACATGCCCTTGACTAGAATCGAACCCAGGACCCTTCAGTCCACAGGCTGACACTCTATCCACTGAGCCAAACCAGTTTCGGCTCTCCTTTTTCTTTCTTTTTTTAAATATATTTTTTATTTCAGAGGAGAAGCGAGGTGGAAAAAGAGATGGAAACATCAATAATGAGAGAGAATCATTGATCAGCTGCCTCCTGCACACCCCACACTGAGGATCTAGCCCACAGCCCTGACCTCCTGGACCATAGGTCGTGCTCATAGGTCAACACTCAACCACTGAGCCATGCTGGCCAGGCTAGACTCCCTCTTGATGGGCTGATGGGAGGGTTCTGCAAGGGAATGTCAGACTAGAAATACCACCATGGCCACTTTTGGAAAATACAGTCTGCCACAGATCATAAGTAAAAGGTTAATATCCTGAAGTGTTGTGTTGGCAGGGAGTAGGTGGGGGGAGCATTATTTGGGAGTCAGAAAACCTGGTTTTTCAGTCCGACCTCTGCCTATTACTAACTGCTTGAATGGCCCTCGGTGAACGCATCTATAGAATGGGGGACACCGATGCTGACCCCTTGTGTTTATGCCGAGGACTGTGCCAATAAAATATGTTATATGTGCAGCTGTCCACCGAGCGCCCGGTGCCGCCTGATGCTCCATAAATCTTCAGTGAGTTGGTTTAGTGAATCGGAATCTGCACATTATTGCCATTATTTAGCTTTATTGTGTCCTAATCTGTGTCACTGACTACATCCTTGCCGTTTTTCATGAATTTTCCACGAATCGCAACATGCTGCGAGGCAAAGGAAGGTCAGGGAGGAAACAGATTAACAAGATCTTACGCCACAAAGTCAAAATACTTAAAAGTGTTTACAGAGCCCCGTGACACCCCGTGAATTTAAAGCGCGAAGACTGGAGCGGAAGTAAACCTATTCTTGTTCTTCTGCACTTGAGCAAGGGCCTTGCTGCTTTATGATTGTTTTAAGGTCCATTAATCCTTGAATCATGAGGCCATGGGAAAAAAATGACAGCTTTCACATACAGGGCTTGGGTTTACTTTAAATGTTTTTGCTGCTAGACTTTTTCTAATTAATAAGAGTGGCTAAAACCTCATTCAAATGTGGCAAAAGCAGGTGCTGAGGGATAAAGCATCTCAGTTTCATCTCGGAGCCTTTATGCTTTCTAGAACAAAATAGTTTCTTAGATTGAAGGATCCCAGCCATTAACGGATCCCCAGAAAGGAAGCTGCTTACTATTATATAACCAGGGTCTCTTCACACAGGCCTGAGCCAACTAGGAGCTGTGTTGTTTTCTGGGGGCAGCCACTAGATGCATGTGGTTATTTCAACTTAAGTGGATAAAATTTACATAGAAATTTTAAAAGTCACTTCTTCAGCTGCAGTGGCCACATCTCAGGTACCAGGTAGCTGCACGTGGCTACCGTATTGGACACCCCTTTCTCCCATTTTCAGAATCTTCTAGGACCTGGGCCCAACTGACTGAAACTCCCTACAGCACCCCTGTCCCCCTTTTTTAGCACCCTCGGAATCCAGCCTCAGGTCATGTTACCTGCCAAGTGTCTCTTTAATCTCCTCCTTCTCTGACACCCATGAGGGCCCCCCCCCCCCCCCCGCCTCCTCCTTAAGAGCAACGCTTCACGCCTCTGCACTGGACCCAGGAGTTGCTATAAGGTTTCTTCAAATCCATACATGCTGCAAGCATGGTGTTCTAGAAGGATTAAGTAATAAATCTTGCATGTGTGTGCAAATAGTTTTCAGTTGTGGGGAAATGCTATAGTGATGTGTAAACCAGAAATTCACTTTGAAAGTATTGCTGAATTCGTAGTAACACTTGACCATTGTGTATTTACTCAAAATTGATGGCTGCTAAAAGTGTGGGTGTCTGTGAATTCCTGCTGTCAGAAAAGGTGTTGTCATACTGGTGACGTGCGAACCACCAGGGGAAGGAGGCCGAAGTCCATTCATGGAGGCGGGAGGTGGCGATGTTCTCAGCAGCGCCTCATTAATGTAAACATGGGCTCCAGCCAAAGGATTAGAACCCCCTCTGGTTTCCTCCATGGAGCCACGTGTTTATTCCATGTAATCCTCACGCCGGACCTACCCGGCCAGTATTGGTATCTCTCCTGCAAATATGAGTAAACTGAGGTTGAAAGGTCTAATTTTCTCAGTGCCCTTGTGTGTGGCCTGACCACCAGCCTAAACTGTGCCTCCACGTCCACCCATCTCCTTCCACCATAGCCACCCATTTGAACAGGCGCAATGCGATTGTGTGGCCTGGTGGAGCCGACCAAGTCCATTAGGCCATTAGCCAAGGCCACCATTAGGGGGAAATGTCATGCTCTTGATCTAAATGTACTTAGGAGAACTCTCAGGTCCTGATGAATTATGATGGGGAGTTTTATGGCCCCACCGGTCGCATGCTTCCTACCAACAATAGCCAGTGAGCTACGGCCACCACGATGCCCTGAGCGTACATGGTGTCCATACATGGAGAGGGCAGCTCCCTTCCCTTTCGCCTGCTCCCTCCTCACAGGCAGCCTCAGGCCAGGTGAGCAACATGAAAATGCTTCTCCTGCATGGTTTGCTGTAGCCCACGTGTCCTGTTGCTTGAAATGAATGTCTGAGCAGAATGTTTTAAGAATTAAATTTTTTTTGGGGGGGGGAGTGGCGGGGGGATGCGGGGTAGGGAATAGGGAAAAAACAAGCAAAGTGACAAAGCAGATATAACAAAATCCACCGTGGTATTCCGGGAAGGAAAAACCATTTATTTGAATGAAAGTGTTTTTATCATATCAGATATGACTTGCTTCCCCAGCAGGTACAAATGAGATTTTTTTTTTAAAAAAAATCTTCATTTTCAGGTTAATAACTGAAGCCCATGCCTCCACCCCAGCTCCGCTGCCACTATCCCTTGTCCTAAATAGGCAGAAACCCGGTTATTTATTTTGGTGCCTCTTTTTCTTTCCCTCTTCCCATCAGCTTTTCAGTGACCCCAGAGACTTAATCCACTAGGAAAGGGCTAGTCCTAGGGAGAGGTCAAGCTGGCTCGGCTTCATTGCCCTCAGGTATGATGACGGTTTCTTCAAAGGGAGCTGGGTAGGAAGAGGGAAGGGTGGATGGCGTGCTCTGTGCATCCATGTGTCCCGCGAGGGAGCCTGTGTGAGAGGGAGCCCATGTCAGTTGCTGATCCCAGTGGACGGCCACCACAGGAGGTATCTCTGTGGAGCCTGCACTCAAACTTGCGCTCTTCCTCGGGGGAGCAGTCCACACGCACCCCTCAAACCATGCTCTCCCTCGGGGACCCTTGGTATCTTATTTATCTAGCAAGTCTCATAGCATCAGAGAAGCATTAGGAGCATGGGGCCTGCCCTGGCCAGCGGCTCAGTGGTTAGAGCTGTGGTTCAGACTGATTTCCAGTCAAGGCACATACAGGAAGCAACCAGTGAATGCATAAATAAGTGGAACAATAAAGCGATGTTTTCTCTTTCCCTCTCTCCCTCTCTCTTTCTCTCTCCGTCTCTCTTCCTCTTTTCTTCTCTCCCTCTTTCCTTCTCTCCCTCTCTCCCTCCCTCGCATTCCTTTACTTCCTCATACAGTTTTATTAGAAAGTCCTTTGATACTCTCCTGTGGGTGTCCTCTGCCCTGCGCAACAAAACTATGCTGAAATATTCAAGACATATCTCTCAGAACATTTATGTCCAGCTGATTTGCAGTTTCCACCTATGTCTGTTAAATAGCAGCTCACCTAAGAAATATCAGGCCCTGCCCAGTCACGTATCCTACTACATACTAGCTAATAGGTATGTGTGGCATCACAGCCACAGTTGGGTTCTACATTTGAGAATGGCAACACATGACAAGGCCTCAAACATAAATGTTAGTCTAGAAAACACCCCGAGACAGTGTGCGTCTCCCCATTCCACTTGGGACTCTTGGAGGCATATTTATTAGCAAGTGGAATTAACAGTCAGCGCCTGATCAAAGCAACTTTCACTACCCCCTCGGCTGCCTTGACAAATCCTGCAGCCCTGAAGAATGTTACCTCCAGCTGTTCCTGCCCAGTGACCCTTCCCCGCTCAGCACAACATTTACTTCTAATTGTTAAGCCTGCTAATCCCCACTGAAGTGGGCCATCATTTCAAGTGCGGAAGAAGGTGGGGATCTACACTAGAGTTGCCGTCCTCTGAAGAAATAGATATATCAAGACTTTCTTCACGGAGACAAATCATCTTATGCCAGAGGGGGAAAACACCTCCATAGAAAAAGATGAATGCCAGCACAAGATGTAAGACGAAACGTGCTCCGTCATTTTGTCACAAAGCCGGCAGAGTCAGCCATGTAGCCGGGGCTCTGCATTCCGACATTCAGCCAGGCACATCCCGAGTCCCCGGTAGTGCGCAGGCTCTGATGAGCCTAGGGTACACTGCGGGGCTTTCCTGATCGTCAGTAGCTTGTTCTGTGTTTCAGGGTGGACAGAGAAAGGGACAGGCAAGCAGTGTTGGTGTGAAGGCTTGGCTTGTGAACAACTGATTAAAATGTCTGTCACAGTCTGGGAAGATTAGTGTTCTGTGACATATTGAGACAACATAACTGTGTGTACTCACATGCTCACAAATATACACACCTGTATGTACACCTGCATATATATCAGGTATATATTTTTAAAGAATTCTAACATTGCCTATTAACTCAGGATCCTCTATCCTCTCTTGATTCATAGCCTGCCTGGGTGGGATGCTGGTGCATTCATATCACAAGAATGCTATTTAGAAACTGTCATTGTGTATGTTCACTGAATTTGCTATCATCTCCCTCCCTTTCCTTTTTCTTTTCTTTTACATTTATGCTAAATTCTATTGTTCCCATCATGCTGTAAAGAATAGTAAATGTAAAGAGATACTTGTTTTGCTTGTTTTCCTTTGTTGTTGTCCTTTCCATTTGCATGTGTATCTTCCCCCCTCCCCCCCATAATTTGTTGATGCTTAGTTTTTTTGGTGTGTTTTTTTTCCAGAAAAAAAAATAATCAGCTGCTCCAATTTACCTTTAACGTTGCTTCTGATGTTTGCGTTTTTGCTGCCATAGCATCGTCCACCTCATAACGATATTTCAGGTCCTAAATAACTTTTCATTTCATGTTTTCCGTTGGTTTTCTTTCTTGCCTCCTAACCTGGATATTTATAGCTCTTTAAATCACAGCACCCGGTCTTTTAAGTCCTAGAATCAACCTCCGCACCTTCCCTAATACCTTTCAAGTGTTATATTAGTAACATTTTTATAAGGAGACCGGACGAGTGTGATACTTGAGTTGAGTTTTGCCACAGTTCGGGATAATCGATTCTAATTTCTGGAACACATTTTGTCCCGGTTAAAAGAGATATAACTATGCCCATGTTACTCTGTGGTGCTTGGCTACCCGTATGAGTAGGGGTGGAGGGGGGGTGTGGTATGAGCATGTGTGTCTACTGCAATCCCAAAATCTCACCAACACCCACAGGCCTCCTCTGAGATCAATCATATTTACTTGGTGTTTGTTTTCCACTCGCTGGTACTTGTTGCTTTCTCTTTGTCGCTGTTAATTTTGTTTGTCATATGTCAGACCCGGGTGAGTGAGGCACATTCAGACTCGGCTCTTTTTTTTTTTTCTCCCTTCCTTCCTTAGTCACCACCTTTGCTAATTTCAGGCGGTCAGCACATTTGGTGAGTGTGTGGCTGCCTGCTGGAGCAAGTCATTAATCTATATTAGGGCAGAAAGAACCCCAGCCCTCACCTTCCCGAGGCGGCCCCCATCCCAGGCTTCAGGTTATTTCACTCCTCCCTCGGTGAGGAACCTGTTGTTTGTTTTATCTGTTTTCCTGATCTCCCAGCTCAAATATCTGCACTTGATAACAGCGTCCTGACACGCTGGCCAAGCCTTCTGTGCCCAACAACATGCCATCTCAGTAGATAATCCAGTTTGCTGGTCTGTTCCCTGCCAGTTAGTGGACCGGCTTCCTGGGAATCCATTCCAGTTCTTTTTTATGAGAGCATTTTAGCAAAAATCTCCCTCCTCTCTGTGTGTCTTTAAGGAGATAGTTTTTCATCGTCCCGGGTTTGATTTCCCTTGCCCCTCTTCCTCCTTTTAATCCTCCTGTTGACAGATCGCTTTATTCCTAGAAATCTTGAAACAAAATGCATGATTCCATTTTAATCTGAAGGAACTGCATTTATAAAGAAAGATTTTATTTATTTTTAATCCATAGATTACCCACATTACACCATCAAATAAAACTACCAAGAGGGGGTCTCTCTTGAAAAAAGTTTAAAATCCACCTATATTTCAGAAGGTTGGCTTTTCCATGTATATACAAAACAAAAGAGGTTATAGCCACGGGAGGATAAAGTGTCAGTGCTCTTTGCTGACAAATGTGGTTTTCAGCTGTGTACTCTATAGATTACATCCAGGTCTTCCTGTGGAATCACGTACCACAGCCCTAAGAGATGCCAGAGAAAACATCTAGGTCAGGGATTTCCAAATCAGATCCTCTTGGGAAAAGAGTTCTACCTCCAAATAACACCTGATGTGGCTCACCAATATAAACAACCTCGCAGCTGAGGTCTCTTGGTTGAGGTCGGGAAGCATGGCTCTGCCCACCTGACCTCTCCTTTGCCCATGCGGTAGGGACCTAGAGACCCTAAGGCCCTCTAGATCAGTAGTTCTCAAAGGTTTTAATGCCTCAACCCAGTTAGAGACAAAGGGCCAGAGAACCCACAGGTTGAGAACCGCTAGCAGGGTCGCCTAAGACCACCAGAAAACACAGATAGTTACATTACGATTCATAACAGTAGCAAAATTACAGTTATGAAATAGCAACTAAAATAATTTTATGGTTGGGGGTCACCACAACATGAGGAACTGTATTAAAAAGGTTGAGAACCTCTGTTCTAGAGTATGATTTATGCACTGATTTTCTTTGTCCCCTCCAGACAATTCCTACCCTGCCCGGTGTCCCAGGATGCCCAGCTCAGTGGGCTCTCTGGCCCTCTCATGCTCAGGTCAGATTTAGCCATGATGGGCATCAAGAACAAAGCAGGGTTAGGCTGTTGGGTCCCCGGGCTTGCACTCTGCAGGGTGCGGGTTGACAGACTCCCTCTACAGAAAGTTCCCTCTGATCAGCCGTCAAGGGTGGGGAGCTCACCCCTTTGTTACTCTAGGATACTGCCCTCCACCCCACTGGTTCCTTAGACCCTGCAATGACCTTTGTACACAGTGCCTTTATTAAACGCTCCTCAAATTACCCACTTAGAGTGTGCCATGTGTATTGTGCCAGGATCCTGACCAATAGATATGGCTTGAAATCTCAGACCATGACCACCTCCTTTCCAATGCATAAACCTTCATCCAAAACACATAATTATAAATTTTATGGGTGGAGGGAGATTCTGGAATGAGACTTCTGCTGAGCTATGGCTCCGTTTCCTTCCCTCGGGTTTCCATCTCTGGATTCTTCCTGTTCTTTTAAAGAAATCTGGAAAGGAGCAAAGGGGCTCGATGTGCGACTGTCAGTCTGAGGCCAAGGGCAGCTGCAGGCCGACCTCGCTGCCCATGTTTAAATGACCCCCATCCCGCTGCTTGGCTGCCTACAAGTCCATGCTCACATCTGGCTCTGTCGGCGCCTGAATATAACCTTGAGAAAGATTTCGGAGATCCCTTTAGGGCCTGGGAGGCTCTCTCCTCAACCTACTCACTGACCCTGTTCTCTCCCAGATGTTCCCCAGTCCCCTGGGTGACCTGATGTGTCATCCCTGGGATATTGCTCAATCATCCTAGAAATGTGAGGCCGTGGGGTCCCAGCCAGAACATGGCAGAAATATCCATGCATGTGTTCCGCCTTTCCCCTGTGGAATGCTCCGGGCTTGAATGGAAATACTCCTCAAAATGAAGGCAGAATCCAGTATTTGTTGTTTTAATCACATCCTGAACTTGACCCCTTTAGTTAAGCCCTCGGATATAGAATATATGTAAAATGTGAGACACTGGCGAGGTGCAGGAGGCGAGAGAGGGAGAGAGGGCACAGTCTTCTCCTTCCACCTCTGCCTTCCCAAGAAATACAACTACATGAATGCTCACTTCTTTTCTCCTGATATATCGAGGACTCCAGATGTAAGCTCATTGATAGTCTTGCTGTGTGTGCTTCAGTATTTGTGCTTTTAATAGATATTGCAAGTGTGTTTAATGTGAAAATAGAAACGAAGGGCTCTTAAAAGAGCTTACTCAAAATCCTGCCAATTACTGAAGTCTACCAGACAAGCAGGAGCCATTCTTTTTTTTTTTTTTTTAATGCAGGGGGGGGGGGGCGGGAGGGGGAGAATGTTTCCACAAAAGCCTGGCCCTTTGTCTTTAAAAATATGCCTCTCTTGGGTCCTGGGTTATAATAGTAAATACAGATGCAGCTATGTCACATTAAAAGACAACCACATTCAGTACAATGTTCAGGGCACCGTTATGTGACTTGGAAAGGTATAGAGCTGTCTAAAATCGTGCAATCGCTGTGCAGAAGCTGGTACTGGCTCTGATTTGGCAGCTCGATGTCTGGTTTCCTGGTAATCTTTAAGTCAAAACCCACGCCGTGCCAGCAGGCTCATCTGTGCAATCTGTCTCAGCTTCCAAAGTGTCTCATCACCTGGTCACAAACATCTGAAGGTAAGAAATAGCCAGATTCCATTGCACGTCCCCAAGTACGTTATTTTAGCTGGAAGCAAACAAGCCAATAACTTGGGCAGCAGCCATCGCCCCAACTGGTCCTGAGCTGGCTTGGGGTCCGAGCAACTGTTTCTGATCCCAGTCTGCAGGGAACTTAAGAAATGCAAAGGTCAAATCGTCCATAACCCTCTGCAGCCCCTAGTGGAGCTGAGGAATTAAATGTTGCTTAAACCTTTTTTTCCTGTTGCCAGTTTTTCTTAAACATTAACTCTGTTCCATTTTTTCTTTCCCACTCTGATTCGCAAAGAATAGGGAAGCTTAGCCAACTGCAATTTCAAAGTATTGCCTCTTAAGCCCAGGCCAAGTGTGTAGATTTGATAGAATTCTGATTAATGATCTTATTACATTAATTTTCGGAGGAACCCGAAGGCATTTCTCGTTCTCCTAGCACAGGCTGGTCTGCCAGAAGCATTTGTCCACTTAAAGCGCTAATGTCTTCAGCTACCAACAACCATAAAAGTGAACATCTATCAGGAGAGGTGGCTTTTTCAGATGTGCAGAAGGCACGCTACAAAATAGATATAGAACTTGGCTGAACTTTGCTTCAAATTTGCCAATCAAAACTCACAAACTCCTGCCAAGTTGGCTACAGAGCCTCTTGCATGGAGCCAACACTAATTATATCAACAAGAAGTTCACGTTTAGACCCTGTTATGTCCTGCACTTGTGGACGTCAGGGCTGAGTCTTTGGTGTGTAGACACACAGATCCCACTTAGAGGAGCTCTTTTCTTTCCCAGCTTCCTCCTAAAACGCCCAAGAAGCTCTCAGGTCCTAGCCCTGTCTGTTCCTCTGAGCCATGCCTGTCCACCCCTCTGACTTGGATGAAAAAAGTCTCCAGGCAGTCGGATCATCCCAGTGAAAGGTCAGGCCACCATAGTTTTCTTTAGAAATGAGAAACCTCATGTGGGTTTTTCGGGGAGCCAACTCTGAGAGGATGTTTATCCTTAGGAACGTTTCTTAGGTTCCACACCTGTGGGATGAAGCTGGCGTGGCCAGAAGGAAAAGTCAAGCTGAGATGCAGCTGGGCAAGGATCTCAGCCTTGGAGAGATCTGTAGCTAAAGGACCCAGCAGAGCGTCAACCCCCATTGGGTTAATATGCTCAGCCTTGGCACCTCTTCCTGACTAAACGTTGGGCCGATTGGCCCCAGAAGGATGTGACCTTGCCCCGGGAAGGATGTGACTCTCTGCAGTTCAGGCAGTCTTGCAGAGGTTGACATCTGAAGGCCATACACCTTCCTGGAAGGGAGATCTCAGCCACACACCAGTAACCACCTTCTTCCCAGCATGGATATACCCCAGCTGCTCCCCCATTGCTCTCCTCCAGCCCAGCCTTCTCACACCATCACCTCTTACAGCACACAAAGCTCTCCTCTGGGACTGAGGGTTGGTAGGAGCCGCTCTGCAGCCCTTGGTGACGTAGGCCTTGAAGTAGGGAGGATGGCTGGAATAAGGCAGGCCTGAGGATGGGTGTTTCTTCTACCTTGTAACCAGCTTTGCAGCCAACTCAATTGTTTGGGGCTTTTATTTCTTCTCTAAAATGGAGGCAGTGCTACTTAATTCCAAAGGTTGCTTAAGTCTAAGTGGGAACATTGGAAGAAATTCATCAGCACAGAGAGAAGGACAATATGGCAGAAACTAAGCAAGTGAGTGGAGAACAGAGTTGGGAAGCATAGGCTGGCATCTGCTTCTTTGGTTGACTGTTTCTGGTGCAGTCACTTACCATCTCTAAACCTTGTGTTCAGCTCTAGAAATGAAGATTTGTGAAACTTACCTGGGAGTCATAGTGGTGACTCCCAGTGTCCTTGGCCCATGGCCTTCATTTGGTAAGTTCATTCCTTACCAAGCATCTACTCTTCCTCTGCATTCCCACCCAGTAGGCTGGCCTCTACAGTTTTAACTCACTCCTCAGCTTTCTCTGAATCTTCGGAGACGCAAGCCGAGCTCTGTAGGCAAGTTGTTGTAATAAGTGATCCGATTAGCCACCATTTATTTTACATCATTACTTGTCTTCAGTGATCTCCAACATGCTTGGGGCCCGCAAGCCCTCAGCACCGGAAATAATGATGGGCTAAAATAAGATGCAAAGGTATTATTTGGGGACAGCTTGTTGTTACTGAGTCACTTTTCCACCCTTCAAAAAAAAAAAGTTCCAAATCGGTGAGCTAATAAGTTCTATTCACCCCCTTCTTATTAGCAAAGTTGATCATTGACTGCCAAGAATCCAGGAAAATTTGGGGGGATCAGTGGGACTGACTCAGGATTAGTGCATCCACCACCCCAAGAAATATTGAGAACCTCAATTAAAATAAAAATACCAGGTCTTTTCTTAAGTGCCTCCTATTTTAGCATAAACCATTCCACCTGTATAGGTTTCCTAGGGCCATAGCAAATTACCACAAAGCTGATGACTTAAAAAACAGAAAGTTACTCTCGCAGTTCAGAAGGCCGGAAGTTAAAAATCAAGGTATTGGTGAGATTGGTTCCTTCTGGGAGCCCTGAGTGAGAATCAGTCCCATGCTTCTTTCCTAGCTTCTGGTGGTTTCTGTCAATGCTTAGCATTCCTTGGCTTGTAGACACATCACTCCCATCTTGTCCTTCATTCTTACCATACCTTCATCTGTGTCCTTGTGAGTCTTTTCAGTCTAATGATAGAGGTCATTAGATTTGGGACCCACCCTAATCCAGTGTCTTCTCATCTTGATCCTTATCTTAACTACCTCTGCAAAGACCCAATTCCCAAATTGTCACATTCTGAGGTTCTGGGCAAGTATGAATTTGGGAGAACTCTATTCAACCCACTTATAGTAATTTACACGCACATGGATCATTTCTCTAAGCCTTTTCTCCTTTGTGTCAGGAATTGTGGATTAAAATCTACTCACCCATTCCCTATGGTAAACCTCCTCTCTACCTGATAAGCCGAATACCAGAAAGTGAGGAAACTGAGCCCCAGGTGTGTAGACTGACGTGCCCCATGTTACAACCCAAGATGAAGGTGGGTTAAAAGCCAGCCAAACCAGCAATCTCAGGCCTCCAGTGTATCCTCCCTCTACCCACCCACCCCGTGGCTTCTCCTTTTGGAAACCCAAAGACAAATAAAGTAAATGAATTGCAGGATTGTGAAATGTTGTGGTCCTAGACTTTGCACATTGTATAATCTTAATAGAGACCAGCATGTTTGCAGTACAGTTCCCAGGAGGGTTGTACATTTCCAGCAGGGTCACCGGGTCAAGTTCAGGTGACTCACTGGCAATATATTTATACTCATATGTTTATAATGTTTATGACTTTTAAAGTTGTTTTTGGGAAGCACTGAAGTGTGTGGCATTTCACATGTAAGCAAAAGAGGCACGGGTAGAAATAAATGTTGCTTGCAAGGATTTAAACATGGTCCTCTATTTCTAAAGCCGGGCTGAGTCTGAGAAAATCCAAAGAAAGTACCAGAACGGTGCCAGCCACAAAATAGTTACTTAGTAAATACCATCTGAGACGCAGGCTCTGAGTCCAAAGCGGGTGGGCCATTTCCATCTCCAGCTAGAATTTTAAATATTAAAATAAGCACTTTGGTGTGTTGGAATCTACTTGAAGCGACTGAAATTTCCATCTCCAGCTAGAATTTTAAATATGTTGGCAATAAAATCTTCAGAGTCTAGACGTTTACCAGAACCGAGAAGCACAATTTTCCAAATGGGTGGTGTATTGTCTTGAACCTTTCCCTCTTGTCACTCTTCCTCCTAGAGGAGATGATAAAATACATCGCAGGGCCAAAGCTTTCTATAGGACAGCCTCCAAGTGGAGCAGACACTTAACATATTGAAGGTGGGATCCAAGGGAACCAGAATGTTGGGAGAGACGCCTAAGGAAGCCTGTTTTCTCTTCAAGGATGTAATCAAACTGAAAAGTAATCCCTAAAGGGCAGCCATTTGTAAATTAGGAAGCAAGGGGGAGGAGAGAAGGTTATTAAAAGGAACATCACGAGGGGGCTTGGGAAGCAAAAGAACTGGGGGAAAAAAGAGAAAGGAGACTTGCATGTTGTTTGTAAATTTGTGAATAAATTCTGTTACAGAAATATTGGATTCATATTCAACTTGGAAAACAGGGAAAGGCCTTTTATTGCCTGCTTAGAAGTTTGAATACACTTTCAGTAGCTCTTCGTTATCTCAAATTAAATCTTAAATTGAGCTTGTGGTTCTGTGAATTAATACTCCGGCCTTTCAGCCCTGCTGCTGAGGTCATTCAAATCTAATGGTGGAAATGGTCACAGGGTCAGCCCTTGGTCTGCGCTGTATAGAAATGCCTTAATGATGCTGGCAGATGTTTGCATTCTGCAGCTGGGGCCGCTGGGCAGTGGGAGTGAGGTAGGGGAGGGGCCTTATAATCACATTATTGTATCAGGGGCTTGTGTGAATGAGGAAGTAAGAATCCCACCGTATCCCGCCATTCCACATTAAATTGGGAGGCAAATGCTTCCTAAAGCAGAAGGATGTAGGGGAAGCCACCATTGACTGCACATTCGCTAATGGTGGCCCTAACCTCCTGGTGCCACAGAAAGGTATGGGTCACCAGCCCAGGTAATCACATGCATCATTCTAGAGATATCCCATTCCTTAGACAATGTTAGATAAAGGCATCACTTAGGGTGTGACAGACATTGTTCAGTAAAACAGCGCCAGCCCCTGGTGTCAGGAATTTTACATAAATGTGTGTGTATACCTCTGCAAAGCTGTGTCTTTAAGGAAGGCTGAGAGGATGCTCATATGAACTCCACAAAACATGCACTTTTCAAGGAATTCCTAGACTTTGCTTTTCCTCTCACTGCCTCAGACACCTTTTCTCTTTAAGTAGAATCATTGACCACTTGTTATTGCCTGCCATGGAGCTATGTATTTTAGATGCATTACTTTCTTCCCTCTTTAGCACTAGCTAGCCAAGTTCAAGGGATTTTCTTACCATTTTATAGATGGGGAAGGGAAGCCAGAGGGCTCATGGTAAATGTCTTTGTCAGGGGATGTGACCCAAAGTTTCTCTGGTCACAAATCTGCCTCTCTGTGAGGGCGACTGCAGATTTCTCCAAAAAGCACATAAGCATCAATGGAAAGTGTAACTAAGTGAAAAACTAAATGGCTGATCCTCTAAAACAGTGAGAACTGACACTACTTGAGCACTGGCCATGGCCCAGGCTCGGTGCAAAGAGTTTTACACGAATTATAGTGGGGCAGCCTCTGGAGGGGAAGCATGGTGGCCAAGCCCATTTTACAGATGGGATAGTAGAGGTCAGTAGCATAAATTCATTGAGGAAGTGGTGGAGCTGGTACCTGTGTGATTACAGAGCCAGATATATAATTTCATAAATACTCATCAAGTCTCTAAATTTTTTTCCAACATACTTGTGGCTCCATTTCCCACCCAGGAGAATCCAGGGCTGAAAGGACTTGGAAAGGTGAGATCTAAGATAACAGATAGCAACTGCATCCAAGGCCCACATTATTTTAGGACAGGAGCCAGGCACACCCCTTCCTCTTTGTTAGAAGTGGGCTCTGGGCGGATTTATCCATCAGAATGAGGGGGCTGGGCTGGGCTGGGCTAGGCTGGGCTGGCAGACATAATGGGGGGCAGAGTTGCAGTGGAAATTGTCAGGTCATGAAGGGGAATTAGCTCCTGGGTGTCAGTAGGTGCAAATTGCTGCAGGCATTGGCGACTGGGAGCCCTGGTGTCTCTATTAGCTCCTCAGGCCATGAGGCCTTAATGACACCCCTGCCAACAGTACAAGAGGCAGCCAGTGACAGTAGGAAAGAGGGCTGCCAGCTAATCTAATCTGAACACCCCACCAGGGGCCTGGGGCCTGGGGACACCAAGGCTTGGCTCCTGCTCCCTGTCACAGTGACACAGATGATGACAATGAAAGAGCAGCCTCCAGAGAGAAGAGTGTTGATCCAGGGTCCAGGTCAGAGCTGGGATGCAAAACAGGAAATCATTCCTGTGTATGGAGGAGGCAGGGAGAGAGAGAAGAGAGGATTGGGACGCACATTTAGGCAAGCCTTCCATGAACAGGGTGCTGACAAGGTCGCCATCATTGGAACTGTTAGCTGCAAACTATTGTGTATATACAATATGCCCAGCACTGCATTGAGCAACTTTCATTATTAACATGTACTTAATATGTACATACATAATAACAACTTATAGCCATGCATCATATTTTTTTAAATAAATATTGGTCAGATTATTACAGTTGTTCCTCTTTCTCCGCCCCCCCATAGTTCCCCTCCACCTGATTCCCACCCCACCCTCTGCCCTTACCTCCCCACACTGTCCTTATCCATAGGTGTATGATTTTTGTCCAATCTCTTCCCACACCTCCCACACCCCTTTCCCTCCGAGGATTGTCAGTCCACTCCCTTTCTATGCCCCTGATTGTATTATATTCACCAGATTATTCTGTTGATCAGATTTTTTGTTCACTTGATTTTTAGATTCACTTGTTTCTAGATTTGTATTTGTTGTTCATAATTTTTATCTTTACCTTTTTCTTCTTCTTCCTCTTCTTAAATAATACCTTTCAGCATTTCATATAATACTGGTTTGGTGATGATGAACTCCTTTAGCTTTTTCTTATATGTGAAGCTCTTTATCTGACCTTCAATTCTGAATGATAACTTTGCTGGGTAGAGTAATCTTGGTTGTAGGTTCTTGCTATTCATCATTTTGAGTATTTCTTGCCACTCCCAGTTGGCCTGCATAGTTTCTGTTGAGAATTCAACTGATAATTTTATGAGTACTCCCTTGTAGGTAACCATTTTCTCTTGCTGCTTTTAATATTCTCTTTTTGTCTTTTGCTCTTTGCATTTTAATTATGATGTGTCTTGGTGTGGTCCTCTTTGGATTCCTTTTGTTTGGGGTTCTCTGTGCTTCTTCATGGACTTGTAAGTCAATTTCTTTCACCAGGTTAGGGAAGTTTTCTGTCATTATTTCTTCTAATTGGTTTTCTATATATTGCTCTTTCTCTTCTTCTGGCACCCCCATAATTCAAATGTTGGTACACTTGAAGTTGTCCCAGAGGCTCCTTACACTATTTTATACTTTTGTATTCTTCTTGCTTTTTGCTTTTCTGGTTGGGAGTTTTTTGCTTCTTTGTATTTCAAATCTTTGACTTGATTCTTGCATTCCTCTAGTCTGCTGTTGGATCTCTGTATATTATTCTTTATTTCAGTCAGTGAATGCTTAATTTCTAGTTGGTCCTTTTTCATATTCTCGAGGGTCTCACTAAATTTATCGGCAGTTTCTAGAAAATTCTTGAAAAATCTTATAACCATGGTTTTGAGTTCTATATCCAATTGTTTGCTTTTCTCTATTTCTTTCATTTGTGACCTTTTTCTTTGTCTCTGCATTTTGGCTACTTCCCTGTGTTGACAGAGTGGCTTTGTGTGCTAGGTGTCCTATAGGGTCCGGTGGCTCAGCCTCCCCAGTTACCTGAAGTGGACACTCTTGGTGACCCCTTTGTGGGCTGTGTGCACAGTCTTGTTGTAGTTAAGCCTGGATTGTTGTTGGTATCACTGGGAGGAATTGACCTCCAGGCCAATTGGCTGTTAGGATCAACTGTTTCCACAATGGGAGAACTTCTGTGCTGGAGAGGCCCTTATGAGATAAGACTTGTTTCATTGGGGCTTTGGTGCTCACTGAGTCTTCCCCTGGAGTGTGTCCCTTATGAATCTGATGAGTTGTAATCTGGATGGTCCCACTCTGACCCCTGGGTACACTGGCCAAGGAGGTGCTAATTTAGCCTCTGTCTGAGGCCACCCAGCAGAAGCTACAGAGAGATCTGCAGATTCCTCTTCTTTGTTTGGGTTTTGGAGATGCCCAGATGAGGCCCAGCTGTGAAGAAATGCAGGTTGCTGTAGGGCCTTGGGCCTTCTTTTGGATGTTCTGGGTCTCTCTGACTCAGCTGCAGTTTGAGAGGTAAGTTTAGATTTCAAAGGACCAGACCATTCATATGCAAAAGCCTCTGGATGGGGTGGGGTCTTAGGGCAGAGCAAACAGCAATGGCTTCCCTTCAGCCCTGCCCTAAGAGGCCCCTGGATCTCAGTGTCCCTTGGTAATCACTGTAAGCACCTCTGAAAGAAAGCCGCACTGGGGTTCTGCCCGGTGCCAAACAGTCCAGTTTCTCCCCATATGAGTCTGGGTCCCCAGAGTCTTGCCCAGGACTGGAGTTCAGAGCAGTCAGGAGCTTGTATCTCCCTCCTGCATGAAAAAGACAGCCACGTACTCAGTTGCCAGCCCTCTCTGTGCATGCGCACCTCCATACCTTTGCACTTTACTTCCACAGCTTCTCTGAGTCTCAGTGTGCTTTTCTCTTCCCTTCTAGTTGTAGAATCTCCACTCAGCCAGCCTTCCTGTGGTTCTGGATGATGTCCATTTTGTCTTTTAGTTGTATTTTTGAAATGGTTGTGTGAGGCAGCAAGTTCAGGTATTTACTTATGCCACCATCTTGGTTTCTCCGCAATGCATCTTATTTACTAAGGTCCTACTAGGTGCCAAGTGCTATTAGACATTCATGACTATGTATTATTGATAAACATAATGCAAGCTATATATAGCTTTCACAATACAAGCTATCACCAACCCCACATGATGCTTTTCATTAATTCTATATTGTGTGCCTGTTTCTTATATTATCATCACTGTCTAAAATCCACCAATCCTATATAGTGGATACTATTATTATTATTTCTATTTTACAAATGAGCCATTTAGGACTTACAGAGCTGGATTTGAAACCAACTGATAGAGATAGATACTCATGCCTCTGTCCCGTAAGCAGTATTTTCTCATCCTACATGCCTACGAAAGTTTCCTTTAATTCTACAATGTACCTTTGGTCCTCTCCCCTTCACAGGTGAGGGAATCAAGAGCCTTAGAGATTAAGGGCCTGCCAGAGCTACAGAGCCATGAGTTGCAAAGTTGGGATTTAAACCCTTGGCTCTCTTCCCCTGACCATTCATGACAACTTGCTCATGGAGAGCTCAAGGAGTCGGGAGATGGGGTATGGTCTGGTCTCAGAAGCTGGAAGGGCAGCTACCTCAAGGCTTCATGCAGATGTGGGTAGGGGCTTGGAGCTTGGTGGAACCAAGGCCAGGCTAGACATTGGGGAGAAGAGATGGAGTGATTCTAAGGCAGACTAGAACTGAGGTTGTCAAACTTCAGCTTGCTTTGGGATTGTGTGGGAACCATTTCTTAGATCTCATCTCAATGATTCTATAACATTTAGCCAATCCAGGATGGGCCCAGGATTATGCATGCTTAATTAGCAGCACTGGAGTCCTGATGCCGGTGATATATGGATTACATCTTGAGTGACGTTGATCTAGGCCAAGTGTCAGCAAACTGTGGCCCAAATCCAGCTGACTTCCCCTTTAAAATACATTATTGTGGGAACACAGCCTTGCCTGAATGTCTGTCTACCTTTTGTCTACAGCTGCTTTCACACTACAATAGCAGAATTGAATAGTTGTGACAGAGATCAACCAGTCCACCCAAAATATTTACAGGTTAGCTCTAAACTGAAAAAATTTGCCAACCCATGGTATAGATAATTTTCTAAAAGCCCAGAATGTAGGGCACAAGTAGCAAACATTAGAAATGACCATTTCCGCCGAAACCAGTTTGGCTCAGTAGATAGAGCATCGGTCTGCGGACTGAAAGGTCACAGGTTCGATTCCAGTCAAGGGCATGTACACTGGTTGTGGGCACATCCCTGGTAGGGGGTGTGCAGGAGGCAGCTGATTGATGTTTCTCTCTCATCGATGTTTCTAGCTCTCTATCCCTCTCCCTTCCTCTCTGTAAAATATCAATACAATATGTTTAAAAAAAAAAAAAAAGAAATGACTACTTCCTTGGTCTGTACCCAATTGGGAAAGCTTGGGAATCATGTCTCATTCAATCTCCTCACAGGTCTATGAGCCACTATGTGCCCCAGTCTAAAGAAACTGAGTCTCAGGGAGGTTGAAAGTACCCCCATCCCCAGCAAGTGAGGATTAGAGCCAGAATCTGATCTCCCATTTCCAGAACCCTCCCTCCCTGGAGCACCTTTCTTTGGATCATTTTGTGAATGAGCCAAACTGGCACTGGAGTGACCCAGAGATCAGAATACCATCGGGCATGCTAAGTGGACAGAGGTGAAGTGATGTGAGGTCAGGGCTCCCTCTGAAATACTTCAGCAGCACCAGCTATAGCAGCAATAACCACAAAATAAGGAGGTGGGAGAGAGAATGGATGGAGGAAGGAGAGAAAGGGAGGAGTGCAAACATCACAATAATTTTTGTATCTAGATGATAAGTATGTGGGGTTATATTATTTTTTCTCCTTTTGTGGATATTTAAACATTTTACAATAAACATACCTCTATTATCTATCTATACACACACACGTGTGTGTGTGTGTGTGTGTGTGTGTGTAGTGTCATTTTTGTAGATAAAACATTTTATTTTATTTTCCTAAATCCTCACTCAAAGAGATGTTTTATTGAATTTAAAGAACAGAGGAAGGGAGATGAGAAAGAGAGAAGGAAGCGGGTGGGGGGGGTACCTAGACTGGAAATCAAACCCTGCACAAATAATTGAGCCACACCGGCCAGAACAAAAGCGGATTTGTGTTTGTTTGTTATTGTTGTTCTGGAATGTTCTTTATTCACTTAATATTTTGTGGGCATCTTATAAATTTATAAATAGAAACAGCTCCATATTTATATATTTATATATTATCTTAATGTGTACTTGCTCTTAGGAAGGTAGCACAGCGTGGCCTAAGCACTCTTTTTTTTTTCTACCTCATCTTCCTGTCCACCCCTCACCCCACTCCCCCCCCCCATCAACTCCACCTTTTTTTTCTTTCTTTAAATCAAGAAAATGGTGGCACTTATCTGACTGTTTTCATGGCTTCCCGGAGAGACCTGAAAATTAGAGTAAACAAATTACCCATTACCAGGAAAGCCCGTGGCTCCCCTGCCCCCTCCCCCGCCCCGGATCTCCAGCATCTTCTCTCACCTCTAGGAGACGTTCTCCAAGGTCACTAAATTAAGCCTTCAGACAATCGAAAAATTGAATCTCGGTACATCTATTTTCCTAACAAAATTTCCGCAGTGCCGATTGGGGCTGACAGGTGCAGCCGTGCAGCTTTCTGGGCTGTTCAGGTCGATTTGGCGGAGCAGGACAGCATCAGCCTGTATTGGAGGGAACATCTGAGCGGCTCGGGGCCCCCTGGGAGGCGGAGAGTTAGTTCCTCACCTCCTTGCCACTGTAAATGACTATTTCTGTCCTTCGCGGAGCTGCTTCCTTGCCTCCTTCTCCTCCAACCCCACCCTCGCCCTCCGCAGCCGCCAGGTCAGGTGCCTCTTCTTCAATTATTTATCAAAAGGATCATTGCGATCATTGCAAATACATTTAGGAGTATCTGGAAACCGTGTTCATTTTGAGGGTGTAACAATGCAGCCGTAATCACAACCCTTGTCCTAGGGGAGAGGCGGGGTGAGGCATTTTGGGGAGTGAAGCCTATGAGGAAAGCAGGGGCCTCGCTGCAAGCCACCCCAGTTTGGAGAGGGGAAGCACCCAGATTTGGAAGCTGAGCACCCCTAGCTCTACAATCGCCAAGTCTGTGACTTTGGAGGTTATGTCCCCCACCCAGCCTTCATTACCTTATCTACAAGCTGTGTCTTAGCCAGCGCTTTCCACGAGAACATGGGGGTACTTCTGGGGGTTTGAGATCCCACCTGAAGCAGTCCTCTGTGAGCCTCTAAGATTTACCTTAAAACACTCCAGGGGAAGTTTTACAATCTACTCAAAACATCTGTTTGTGAACATGTAAGGATGATATTTTAATTGGCTTGGCCGTGAATAAAACTGATGCTCGAGGAAGATACACTGAGTTCATCCTGTGGCTCGGGAGAACCCACCGGTACCCCACCTGGGAGCACAGGTGCACATCCCCACCTGCACAGCGTCAGCTTCGATGACCTCGCCAGCAGGAGGCAGGCTGCACACTTACTGGGTGTAAGAACTCGGGCAGGTCACCTTAACCTTTCTCTTGTTGATTTTTTTAATATATATTTTATTAATATTTTACAGAGAGGAAGAGAGAGAGCTAGAAACATCGATGAGAGAGAAACATCGACCAGCTGCCTCTTGCACACCCCCCACTGGGGATGTGCCCGCAACCAATGTACATGCCCTTGACCGGAATCGAACCTGGGACCCTTCAGTCCGCAGACTGACGCTCTACCACTGAGCCAAACCGGTTTCGGCTCTCTTGTTGAGTTTTTTCTCATCTGTCAGAGTGATCATAATGCTGTCTATATTTGTAGGAGAATTGAAATGGTCAAACAAGATAATTCTTGTAAAGCGCAAAGCATGAACCCTGGCACATAATAAGTTCTCAATAAATTATAACAAAAATAATAGTGCTATTACACCTAGAAGCTTTTTAATGAGCACCTGTCTGTAACACTCTATATTCTTAGAAGACAGAGGAGGAAGGGAAAGTCATACTTGGCAGGTCCTAACATTGTCGGTCCATGTGTGGTTTTTGATTGTCAAATGGCCTTTCTCTTTTCTTGCTTTCTTAATGCCTGTCTGTGACAAATGTCTTTTTTCCTGGATTCACATACTCATTCCTAGGTCTTTGTAGCCATTATCTATTGCTGCCTAAGAGATTACCTTAGCACTCAATGGCTTAAAACAATAAACATTTAATACCTTACAGTTCCTATGGGTCAGAAATTAGGGAGTATCTTAGGTGGGTGGTTCCAGCTCAGGGGTTCTCATGAAGTTGCAGTCAAGCTGTTGGTTGGGGTTGCAGTCCCCGAAGGCTTGAGCAGACTGGAAATTGTACATCCAAAAGGGTGTGTACACATGACTTTTGGCATGAGGCCTTGGTTCTTCTGAGCTTGTGGGCTTCTCCATAGGGGCTGCGTGAGGGTTCACTCAGTGTGGTAGCTGGACAAGTAGGTGATCTCAGAGAGAGAACAAGAAGGAGGCGACAGTAACTTTCAGAGAGCAGGCTTGGACATCAGCACCGTCAGACTCTGCAATGCCGGCTTTGTTCTGGTCCTTGGAAATAATACTAAAGACTGTAGTCAAAGAGAGGGGAACCTAGCCCCGCACTCTGAAGGGAGGGTTATCCAAGAACTTGTGAGCATGTTTCAAGATCACCGTGATCTCCCACTGCATTACTCTTTGGCTCTCTTGTACACCTGACTGGTTCACTGGTTCAGCTCTTGGCTAAGGCATGAAGTCGGGGAGAAATGCATCAGTCCCTTCCCTCTGGGTCAGCAAAGTCATCACCTGTTCTTGAGTGACTGTGATTGGAGAGTGACAACTCAAAAGAATCCATTTATAAGAGAGCCACAGAGGAGATAATTTCTGAGAAGGAGCCTTGAGCCCCCTCAATCATCTTCCTTAGAGTTGCCCTCCCAAGACAGGTTGCATCCATTATAATCATTACAACGGTGGCTTTTGAGCTCACCAATTTTGTTTATTTTTCCTCCTGAGAGCAAGAAACTTGTCTTGAAGATTCACTGCTTTGAAAGTACAGAAAGTGAGCCCCGCCCTCTCAGTGCCTTTAACTGAACATTGGGGGGATATAGAAAAACAAAGGAATGAGGGTCGGCATTCCCTCTCCATCCCTCTTTTAACACCAACCCTCAACTCAGAATCTTTTCTATACCCTGATTCTTCCTCCAATATAGCCAAAATTTTCTCTTTTATTTAACAGGGTCTAACCATCTCCTCCCCCTCTTCCTTCTCTACCTCCTCCTCATTCTTCTTTACTGTGAAGAAAGAAAATTGGGTTATAGCACCTACAATGCTGCAAGCACAGTCCATTATTATAACCCCAATAGGCTTTTTGCTCCTAGGTCGGATTTCCCATAACTTCTCTTTTGTTCCTTTAGGGTACATTTCTTTCTTTCTCCTGTGTGTTACTGGCATGTGTGTAAGAGTCCTGAAAGTGTGCTAGGTGCTTGGAGTTTTCCCAGTAATTTACTGAGCATTGTTACTTTAATGCATCCTCCGTGAAACTGAGTATGATTATACCCATTTTACTGATGAGGAAACTAAGGTTAAAGAGTATCTCAAAATCACACAGCTTATAAGTGAAAGAGGCAGCCTTCAAGCCAGGGTCTGCTGGCTCATACGTTTCCTATTTTTCCTATCATACTATATGGAGAGAATGTAAGCACTTTGACACCAAGTTTTGTGTCTCTTTCTGTTTCATATCTCTTTGGCTTTGCATCATCTTGCATATATTAGGTACTCAGAATATTTCAGTTGAATGAGTGAGTGAGTGAGTGAGTGAGTGAGTAAATGAATGACAACACTGGTCAAAATAAAAACACTGCATCTCAGCATGTAGCTTTTGCATATGCCCCGGTTAGGGAAGTCTGGAAGTTAGTATTATGGGGCCCAGTAAGGCCAACGATGTTGTGGCCGGAATAACAACAGGATGCTAACACTTCCCCCGTCTCATAAATCTCATGCATCAGAGTTGTCTGTGCTGAGAAAAGTTTGTGTGTTGTGGTAGCAAACACCGAGAGGCCCAACAGGCTAACCTGGGCCCGCGTCCCCATCGACCTGTGCTAAGTCTGCAGAATATTTAAATCGGGGGTTAATTTATAAAGTGAGCTACAGGAAAATTTCCAGGATCGCTGCACACTTGTCTCATAAATCGGCACAAATTGAATCTAGCTTTCTGTGCCCGTCAGCTCCTAGGTAAACCAAAATTTATTGAGAGGTGTAGAGGTTGCCGTCCAAAGAAACATGGTAAATGAGGAAAGAGTGTCCTCAGGAGGTGCGTAAACAAGGTCTGAAGGCTGGCAGAGACGACAAGGGTCCAGAATGCAGCATCCCCATTGCCAAGGATTTGGAAGTACAGTCTCATTTGTTGCAGATGGAGACTGGGTTCTGGAATTCTTATTTAATTCTTGAACATTCCGCCGACTTCTTTAAAAAAATTTATTGATTTTAGAGAAGGAGAGAGAGAGAAAGAGAGAGAGAGAGAGAGAGAGAGAGAGAGAGAGAGAGAGATGCCAATTTGTGCATCCATTGCTTGACTCTTGTATGTGCCCTGACTGGGGATTGAACTCATTATCTTGGTGTATCAGGATGACACTCTAACCAACTGAGCTACCCAGCCAGGGCTTCATAAACTTTTTAATACACTAAAAATTTTATATATTGCATTTATAAAGGAGAATTTATGCTCTTGAGGGACTACACAAAAAAGAGGGATGCTAACCTGGGTATTTTTGCATATGTCAAATTATTAGACTAGTTTATCCAGAACCAAAAATTGTATAATATGTAAACAGGATTCTTTAGTTTTCAGGGTTATAATGCTTGTTTGTGATAATCATGTGTGCATAGCGCATTGGTCTGAGCAACCGCAATAGCGAGAGCTATCCATGTTTATTGAGGACCTACTGTGAGCCTCCCATGAGCTGAGGATCTTGAATCCCAGTCCTTTTGAGGACTTTGTCCTCCCAGGAGTTCTGGAGGTTGCTGTTAATGTGCCCACTTCACAGAGAAGGAAAGTGCATCTCCGAAAATGAAGCCTGGCAATTTTTAGCTAATATATGGATTTGAATCCAAGTTATGCCATTTCTCATTCCAAAAAAGCTTTTTTCTTTTCTTTTCTTTTCTTTTTTTCTTCATTATCCAACCTTGCTTCTCATGATCGAAACCATCTTCGCATTATCTAGAAAACTAGTGCCAGGAAAATGTCTTTGCCCGGCCAGATTGTTTACTGTTCCAATGTAATTTGTATTCTTTTTGGTATAAGATTCAAAGTGATGTGCAAAATGCCCTAGAAGCCAACAGAGGTTCCAAACCTGCATATTGATAACGGTCCAATTCCCCAAAAAGGGGGCCAGCAACAAATATGGCTTTACAAGGGGAACATCCTTTAAAATAGAAAGTGTCTTGAACATATTAGTAAAGCAGTTATTTATTAGAGAAAGGGAACACAGGGTTATGCTGGCTACACAGTGAAACCAAACAATCTTAGGAAACTTCACACAATTTTTCACACACAGATTAACTTAGGACCTATTGGCTAGACCAGTTTTTATGAATTCCTTTTATAGAGGAAGAAACAGAGACGTTAAGTGATCTGTTTGAGAGCACACAGCAGTTCCAGAATTCACCCTTCACCAGTTTGACCTCACAGAGAAGTTGGCAAACTAGACTAGCGGGAGAAATTAAAATGGAAAAAAAAAGTATTGCTAAAATATTGCTAGGATGCAATTAGAAGAACCTCTTGGGCCTCTTTTAGGAAGAAAAGAGGCAAAATTCAAATCTTAAATAATTCAGTATACTTAGTTTTCATTTCTGACTTTTCATGAAGGTAAGGGATGTCGGCTATATCCTCAGATGTATTTGAGATGGACAACAAGAAAACATAAAATTATGTTACTAAGCTGACACTTCTTTCAGGCCTCGTTATTCCTGTTCCCTTCAATGTATTTCAACGCCAAAATACACAGTGACACGAAAATTGTGTATTCAGATTGTTGTATTGATTTGTGGAGAAAGTGACCTTGTATGCACACATGAAAATGAAGAGATGCATACCGCCTGGCCCCTGCTCTGCAAGCATCTGAGAACAAGAGCGGATGGCGTGTAATTGTTTCACATCTAGATCGAATCTCCCTCTGCCAGAGACTAAGGGCACCAGGGAGGGCTTCCTGTAAGGTTGTGCAGGTGTGGCCCATGCGAGGACACCTGGTAAGGGGCCAACGTGGGCGCTGAACTAGTGTTAACCTTGCAAAAGCCAGTGGCCTTGGTCATTGATAGAGGGGTCAATTTGCGATTTGGACGGTGGCCCTCATGGGACTGAATTCTCATTTTTCCAATTTGCACCAGCACACACCAGCATCCTGGATTCTAGGAGGAAGGGGTCCTGCCTGGGTGCTTTCTAACATCTCTGCCCCAGCCATGCCCAACAAGGCCTGAAGGTAGATGGAAGGAAAGGAAATGAGGCTGAAACTGGTTTGGCTCAGTGGTAGAGCGTTGGTCTGTGGACTAGAAGGTCCCGGGTTCGATTCTGGACAAGGGCATGTACATTGGTTGCGGGCACATCCCCAGTAGGGGGTGTGCAGGAGGCAGCTGGTCGATGTTCTCTCTCATCGACGTTTCTAGCTCTCTATCTCTCTCCCTTCCTCTCTGTAAAATATCAATAAAATACATATATATATATATATATATATATTTTTTTTTTAAAAAAGAAAGGAAATGAGGTCATTGAGCTCCTACAGTGCACTGGGTCCTTATACATGCAGTGCCTGGTGTAATCCTCCAAATTGACCTTGAGGTGGGAGGTGCTAGGCTGTTGGCCAAGCTCAGGGTGGGAGGTGCAGGACTCCGGAGCCACTTGTCTGAGATCAGGGGATGATAAGTGGCAGAGATGAGACTGGAACCCACGATGTCTTGATAAATTCAGGTATATCTACTTAATTATTCTATACAGCCCAAGTCCTGGTGGTTTGGGTTCCTAAGCCCAGCGTTAAGGTGAAATAGAATTTCTTAGCTTAAGGAGCCAGGCCTTTGTCAAGAACATTTCATTCCAGATTCAGAGCTTAGCAGCAAGAGAGGTGTGGTAGAAGAGAGAAAGGGGAGTAGGGAAGTTGATCTTCAGAATACAGAAGCCACTTCTCCATCCCACACAACAGAAATCAGAGGCGGGTTAACACTACAGAGAAGGGCCAGAATTGCAAATTGCTCTTTGCTTCTTAAGAGGTAGGGGAAGAGGAAGAGGAAGGGAAAAAAAATAACGCAGCAAGCATGTGGAAACCTAAAAAAGTGGAGGGCTGTATGTAAATGGCTTTTATTATAAAGCGGGGCAGAACCAGAAGACCCGAGCTGTGTAAAATGTCACTTGCTCTCATCACGGTTCACGGAGATTACCTTTCAGCCCGAGTTTCGTTTTCATTTCTCCCTGCACTTGGAGAAGTGAACGAGGCAGTGACTCCTTCATTTCCTAATCCACGCCAGCCACTGGCTTCTTCCCCTGCACTTTGTGTCACTCTGTATGATACTGCATCAAGGCAGTTCACGGCAGCAGTTGAACCGAAAGCAATTTAAGTCAAAAAATGGACAAATATGGAAGTCATTTATAGGGCTTGTTCAAAGGCCTTTGACATCACTCAAAGCCTGAACACCTCTCAGGAGTGAGACACTTTTATTTTTTTCCCCCCAACAATACGAGATTGGAGATGTAATACAGACCACTTAGGGAGGCATCTCCATGGTTCTGGTCCGGAAACTGTCTCGTAAGTGAGTAGTTTTGGATTGCATACCAAGGAAGAAGGGCAGGAAAGACTGAGTGATTAGAAACCACAGTGGATTCCTAAGGTTAACTAATATCTAGGATTTTGCTTCATCTGCAGTAATAATAACCGCATGTGGGCAATCCACATAATGTGGGCTTAGTGCTGTGTGCGTTATTTTATTAAATTTTCATAATCACTCCACAAAGATACAGCTGCAAATATAAAGGCAAGTGCTCTCGTCCCATTGTACAGATGAGAAAACTGAGCCTCAGAGACGAAAAGTGGGAAAATCCACTCCATGTGACCCCAAAGGTCTTTTCGTTACACCATTCTCTAATGTTGAGAACAACTGGCAAAATTGGAAGCCAGAAGCTGGGTTTTGGCCACATGCCTCCCTGTCTGTCTGGGGTTATGGGGCTAGGGAGCTTCCTTGGCCAACTCCATCAGGTTGTGCTTTGGAAGATGGCCTTTCAGGTCCTATGGATGGTGGAGAAACAAAGGAAAGCAACTCAGGGAGCCGAGGATGCGCTCCGGCCATTGCCAGGAAGCAAGGCCAAGTGCAATGGGGGAGGTAGGCCAGCTCAGCGGCCCGTCGCAGTGACAGAAACACTCCTCACCCCCCAGAGGGTCAAGGAGCACATCTCAGGAGAGGAGGAAACTTTAGCAGCTCTTAGATTAAATGGTAGAGATCATTCAAGATACACGTGAAGCTGAAAATGCTGAAGCTTTATACACACACACAAACAAACACACACACACACACACACACACACACACACACACACAATTATTTTCTTTGGTATCAAAAGAACTGTAAGAGAATGGGAGGGGGGGCAATCTCATAAGGCTACATACTATCTGATTTTATTTACAAAATGTTCTTAAAAGGACCGAGTTACAAAAATGAAGAACAGAACAGTGATTCCAGGGATCAAGGTGGGCAGGGTTGGATGCAAGGTGGGGTGGCCGTCAAGGGGCCGCAGCAGGGATGCTGATGGGGATGGAAATAGCCAGCGTCTTCACTGTAGCAACATCAGTTTCCTGATGGTGATTACTGCAGTTTTGTGAGATAATACCTTTGGGGGAAACTGGGTAAAGGATGTCTGGGATCTCTTCTGTATTATTTTATGTAACTGCATGTGAAGCTATAATTATCTCAAAATTAAAAGTTTAATTACAAAATTACAGAACACATGGGGAAAATTCACCAAGAATAAAATATAAATCACCCCTGAGACTTCCACTCAGAGAGAAGCCACCATTTCTGTTGTGGTCCCTTCCTCTCTCCCCCCCTCTTCTTTTCCCCACTCCCACCCCCACGCCAGCCTCCCTCCCTTCCTCCCTCCTTCCCTCATACATATAAAATGGAGAGGTTTTAAAATGTAGCTACATCCTGTCAATCTTCTGGCTTGGGAACATCTCACCTTTGCATCTTCTGAGGTCTGAAGTCTCTGTTTAAGCCTTCCGGTTTGGCATTGATTGTGATGGAAAGACAGCCCTGAGCCGCCGCCCCCCCCCCCCACCCCCAAGGAGCTGTGTGCAGAAATGGACTTGTTTTATGTGCAAGGTTGCCGCCCCACCCCCTCCTGCTAATAGGTGTTAAGATTTCACAATAAATATTACTTATGGCTGTTAATTGAACTACACCCCAGATTGTCAGTACATGTTTATTTTCTCGCTTTACTTTCTCTGAGTTATCACAGTTGTGGGGGAGGAGGGGGCGAATAAGATTGAATTGGGTAAGGGGGCAGCTCATTTGATGTGTCATCTACATCCTTGGTTGATGATCTTGCCAAATGGCATGCTTGGTTGGGGACATAAAACTGGTTATAGGAAGAAGGGGAGGGCCATCTTGAAAAAAACAAAACAAAAAACAGCTCCTATACCCCACCCCACCTAACATCATTTCCCCAGTGCCTTAGCTTCCAGGCTGCTGGGAGTGTCTTCCCAAACCCAGGCACTAGCTAAGCCTCAAGTCAAGTAGGAACAGAAAACCCAAATTTTATTCTGTTGTTACCACTTAGTAGCTGAGTGACTTGGGCAAGTTCCCTTATTTTTATTTTATTTTTTTAAATCGCTTTTTCCAATTACAATTGAAATACAATATTATATGAGTTTCAGGTGCACACCCCAGTGATTAGACATTACATAACTTACTAAATGATCACCCTGATAAGTCTCATACCCATCAGACACCATACCTAATTATTAGGATATTATTGACTGTATTCCCTATGCTGTGCTTTACATCCCCATGACTATTCTATAGCTACCAATTCTCACTTCATAACACCTTTACCTTTTTCACCCATCCTCCATACTGCCCCTCCCAACTGGTAATCACCAAAATGTATCTATGAGTCTGTTTCTGTTCTGCTTGTTTGTTTACTTTGTGTGTTTTTTATTCACTTGTTGATAGATATAGATTTATTGCCATTTTATCATTTTTTCTTCTTTAATAAGACCCTTTAACATTCCATGCAATACTGCTTTGGTGGTGATGAAAATTCCTTGAGCTTTTTCTTATCTGGGAAACTCTATGTCCTTCAATTCAAAATGACAGCTCTGCTGGATAGAGTAATCATTGTTATAGGCCCTTGCTTTGCATCATATTGAATATCTCTTGTCAATTCCTTCTGGCCTGCAGAGTTTCTGTTGAGAAATCATCTGATAGTCTTATGGGTGCTCTCTTGTAGCTAATTAACTGCTTTTCTCTTGCTGCTCTTAAGATTTTTCTCTTTGTCTTTATCCTTTTACATTTTTCTTATCCTTCATCCCCTTACCCTTCTGAGCCTCAGTTTCATCATTTTTCAGTAAATAAATTACTGGCTCTTTGGGAATTCAAATGACTTGACACATGTGAACAGGTTTTGCAAATACACAGTTGTATGCAAAAGTTAATTGTCATCCTTATGGAATGGAAGGAACCTATTATTTACAGTGCCTTCTGGCTGACCTTCACTGTGTGCTCAGAATAACTTTTTTAATATAAAATAATTACCACTGCTAATCCTGACTGTCCAAATTCCAAACTCTATGACACTGAGGGAAGTCTTAAACCTCTCTCTGTGTCTTGCTTTTCTCCTCTCCTGTTCTTATTTTGAAGAGAGATTTTTGTGTGAATTAGGTGAGAAAAGGCATAAGACATAATACATAGTAAGGATGCAGTATATCTTTGGTTGATTAATTCAGTAGTCGCCCAAACATTCAATGCAAAAAGTGTTTGTGGATGCGCAATATGGTTATAATAAAAGGGTAATATGCAAATGGTTGGAACGCCCTCATATATAATGACCGATCAGCTGGAGACTCTGAGCTTAGAAGGTGTGGGTGGGTGGGGACTTGCAGTGTCAGGGACAGGGGTAGGGTGGAGGGAGGCAGATTGCAGCAGAGACCTCCCTGTGTGCCTGCAGACTCAGGGTCTGCAGGCCTCCTCTTGCTCCAGCCTACCTCCTTGGGGCAATCCATTGAGGAGCCCCAGATGGGTAGGCAGGGCCTATCTCTTTGGAGTGATGGATCACAGGGCTCCCACACTGTGACAGGGCACAAGCCAAGCTGGGGGACTGTATCCCCCAAGTGCATGAATTTCATGCACCGGACCATTGGTATGGTTATAATGAAGAAGGAGGATGGCATGGCACAGTACCCACCTAGTGAAACTTATTACTTTATTCATGAGGAATATGGAATTTGTAGTCTTCCACCTTTCTGATCTTAGCTTTTGTGTTTATTGAATATTCCTCCACTGTTATGGTAGCTGACAGTAATAAAGTAATACACTCCATTAAATACACTATTTATGAAAACATTTCTATGGTGCCCCCCCAAAAAAAACTAAAAAGAGGAATTATTACCAAAAGCATGGTTTATTTTGCATTGCTCATATTGGTATTAAGCAGGATTGGTCAGTCCTGAAGTTCACGAGCTAACCCAGTGTTTCCCTATCTATAACATTCCTATGACTCACCCAGGCCCCCAAGGCCTTGTTAAATAGTTTAGTAGGTCTTGGTGGGCCCTGAAATTCAGTGTTTCTTAGAAACTAATGAGCTCCCAGATGATGCCAGTATTGCTGGTCCAAGAGCCACACTTGGAGTAACAAAGGTCTAGATTTGATACTGTCTATGAGAGAAACTTTTGAAGATTTGAGGAGATGTTTTGGTGGTCTTTGGCATTTAATGCTTGAGGTCCATAAATCTACCCTGTGATTCTATATGCAGTCCAATGAATAAAGAATTGCCCACATCCTTGGAACTTACACATGCCATTCATGTCAGTCAAAAACCTGTTTGCAATGATCTGAGCCCAGAATTCACTATGCTTTGCCCAGAAACACAATATGCACTGAATCTCCTAGAATTGCCAGGACCTTCTAAATCAAGGGAATATTGTATTGTTTGGCCTAAAACTTTATCAAGATTAGGTTGTTATCTTGAAAAATCATGCAGTGCCTTTTATAATAGGTAAGTCACCATAACCTGTGATTTGTTTACTTTTGTAGCTGGTAATGGCGATTAAACGTGGTACACTGGAGCTTCCTCTTTCCAGCTTATGTGAGCAGATTTTGCCAATTTCTCCCCATTTCTGCATTCCATGGTATATCCTGGTAGCTTGAGGTTGACCATGGTGAGAGTATTTACACCTTGGAAATTGTTAAGTGTTATAAATCAGGGTGTGTGTGTGTGTATGTATGTATGTTTGCATGTATGTGTTTCTTTCCAGATAACTTGTTTACTAATACAGTGTTATGTCTGTGTATTTAGCTCTTACTTCAAAATGCCAAATATAAAAGAGAACACATCAATAAAATTCTGGAGAATTTTGATTTATATTTTTTTAATCCAAACCTGTGAGCAGATGCAAACATTTGACTGTTAAATTATGTGCTTCCAGCATAATCTTGTCTAAGCAGTTAACTTTAAAAATGAATAATATTTTATCAATTATTTTTTCTTCTTTATTTTAGAGTTAGGAGATTATATTAATTTTTCATTAATTATGTTTGTGGGTAGGTTATACTATTTATGAATTTCATTTGAAGACCTTAATAAGGAGTTATAGAATATTTCTTTTAAAATGAGGGTCTTGGGCTGCTGGACTTGAGTGTCAGTGATCTAATTAACCAGCAGGCAGGGCCTGCAGACATGTGGGAGGCCCAGCTCTTCTCTTGAGGAGAAAGGATGTAAGTGTCACATCATAAAGTCAAGTTGTAATCAGCATTTCCCCTTCATGGTGCCCAGGAGAAGTGCATTTTAATCTGAGATTAGAGTGAGCAGCATTATGTCTCATACAATAATTCAAGGGAAATTCATTCTATATAAATTCAGCAATGCAGGAGATGTTAATAATGAGGAGGAGGGAGAAGAGGAGGAAGACAAAGCTAGGAATGGGTTGAATAGAATCTAAGATTATTGGAAAAGGTGTCTATAAAATTCAAGGGGGGATAAATAAAAGCTTAAAAGAATGTTTTTACCCTACAAGAAAAAAATGAATATGGAATAGAAACCTAAGTTTTTAATGCACACACACACACACACACACACACACACACACACACCTATCATGGGATTGGCAGGTGGAGAGGCAATTTTTAACAGGCTGTTTTTACATAGCCTTCTGTTAGGAGCAAATGTGCCTGCAAACATTGGGTCTTTGCTTTTGGTAATAATTCCTATTTTTATTTTTTTTGAGGGGGGGCACCATAGAAATGTTTTCATAAATAGTGTACTTAATGGAGTGTATTACTTTATTACTGTCAGCTACCATAACAGTGGAGGAAAACTCAATAAACACAAAAGCTAAGATCAGAAGGTGGGAGGCTACAAATTCCATATTCCTCATGAACTTGTACCTTTAAGCTGTTGAACCTTTCTGTTTCCTCACCGGTGAAATGCTTAGCTTTTTGGTTGGTGAAGGCACCCAGGTTGGTCCCTGATTGATAGTAGATGCCCAACCACATTTAGGATGCATTTATTATTATGGCGGCTGTGTTGTAGACGTGCAAAGCCAGGCGCTCCTTTCTATGTTACTAAGATGTGAATGCCTGGCTCAGAGGCTGAGACCTGCTTAGGCTTGGGGTATTAGCAGCCCTCACACGCAACAGACCCACAAACGGAATGGTGTGATTCTTTGCCATGGACTAATTGGAAGTCATTTGCTCAGCTAGAGCAGAGAATCCAGAGTAAAGGGGGAAGTAAAAATAAAAAAGGCATACATATGTGAGAAAGTTAGCAAATCAGAGTAACTGTGGAGCAAAAGAATTCATTCCCGTTCCCTGGCTCAGTGAGGATGCAAATTCCACATCGTTAAGGAAGTCCCCGATACAAAGGCAACCAGCATAACCCTTGCACCAAATATTTACCCAGAGTCAAGAGCAAATTTTATTATATATTTTTTATAAGTTTGATTTACTAACCTTCGGTGCAATCCCTGTTTTTAGAGATTGGCTCACATTTTTAATTTGTTTTCTCTGAAGCGCTGAATCCTTCCTTCCCAGTGTTTCAGCTGTCCACTCGGTTCCTAATGGCAGAGCAACACTGCAAAGCATAATTACATTTCCTAATTATGTGTAATTAGGCAAAACCCAGATGATGTATTCAATGTGCTCTTGGAATAGCCAGGGGTCAAGGACTGTTGGAATCCAGTAACATTTTTATAAATAAGCCTGTGCCTTATTTAACGCTGGGGTCCAAGGTGGTGCTGAGTGCCTTGCAGACCAGTATAATGGCTAAAATATATGGCATTTTATTTAGCCAAGAAAAACTATCACGGACTCCCCCACCTCCTTACCCCCCCCCCCCCTTTTTAAAGCCAGGGTTTAGATTTGCTATTCTTAGCCCAAGAGAGGTCCTCTCTACCCAGAACCATAAAGTTCTGCTTACTGACAGCCTAAGTGATATTTATTTTTTCAAAGCTTAATCCTTTTGAAACATGGAGAAATAAATACATCCCCTTATCTACCATATGCCTGGGACAGGAAATAAATTCTTATTTTCCTGCGCTGTGGTACCAGTGGGCTACAATGAATAATTTGGGCCGTCTCGCTGAAGATAATAGGGAGGCCTTCTCTATTACCAGTGATAATTATGAATCTCATAATAGAAAGCATCCCGAGCCCGAACATCAATCAGGGAAGATAAACAATGGGAAATGATAGGTATACAAAAGGGAAAATGGCAGCCGCACACGTGGAGGGAAGGACCGCAGAATTCTGGCGGGGTTATAAATCATGGAGTCAAATCGTTCCCGTCCAATTAATATCCTCAAATTAAAACATCGGTTTTTTTAAAGGAAGATTTTGCAGGCTTTTCAGCTGGACAACCGGCCGCCTTACGAGACACATCCGGTAACCTCAGAGCCGGCCCCCTTCCTGAGCCCTGTGTGTCCCTGGCCACAGTTGGCTGGAACCCTTGGCTAACAATGGCACCGTGTGAGCCGGCCCGGTGACCTCATTCCAGTTCACCAGGGACATACAGGAGGGGTCAGGGCTAGTGGTGGCTGAGCCTTAGAATCTTGGGCCTTCACAGGACAACAAAGACTTGCCTATTGAGGCAGAAAGCCTAACTTTCTTTTCCAGCCTAAAGGACTATTTCCAGCCACGCGGACACAGCCCAGCGAAGCACGTGGCAAAGCTACAGACAAATGGAAAACCTTCCTTGGGAAGGGTCATTGTCTCCTCCTATTTAATAGCCTTGCACTCATGCGCTGTCTCTTTTTTCTTGCTGTCATTCCCATCAAGCACCATGGTACTTCGGTGGACTTCTTTAAATAGAAAGAAAGGAATCCATTCCTAACAGTGAGAAAACACTGCTCAGGAGTCTGCTATTTTGGCTCAAAATGAAGCTTAAGACTTTGGCTAATTAATTTACTGCATCATGTGCAAAGACCAGTGAGATTTCCAGCCTTTCCTCCTCTTGGTCTATGTGTAGAAATTCACAGACCCTTCGGACACGAATCAAATAGAATCTCTCCATTCCCACCCCCTTATTTGGGAGTGGGCTGGGGATTTGCGTCAGTTGTCACATATGTCCTAAAGGCCACACAGTGTGCTCGTGGATTGTGTTTTATAGGCTTAATATAATATTTTATGAAACATTTTTTAAAGAAATGTATCATTTTCCCCCAATTCCAGGGTTCTCCCATGCCATATAATTTGCTAAGTGTGGCTTCGCTGTATATTATAGCCTATAATTTAAAATCAGCTTCCACAAGGCAAAAAATAACTCCGAGCTATGATTAAGTAGGTAATGGACAAGGTAACTAATGCCCCCTGAAGGATGGCCTTCCAGATACTCATTTTAAGTGACAAAACGGTTGAAGGTTGAAATGTGTAGTCCTGTACTAATTTACCTGAGTTGTGGGGAATCAAGAAAAGACATTATAAACTGGCAGATCTGGGCAGTTAGGACACGGAGCTGAGAGTGGATATTCTTCATGTACATTTTAATGAGCCTGTGCCTCATTTTCCCCATTTAGAGTGAATGGGGTTATGCCTAATTGTGCCACCCATTTTTCCCATTAAATAATTCTTTTGGAAGGGGTGTCCTAGTCCAGTCTTAACTAATTCTGAGAAGGCGGTGCGTACAGTGTGGATGGGGAGGCCAGCACAGTGAAAAGAGCCTAGACTTTGGACTCAGGCAAAACAGAGTTTGAATTCAAACAGACATCAGGCGCTGTGACCTTGGGAAAGTGTTGGGGTTTTTTTTTCCGTTTTTTTAATATTTTGTTTTGAAATAAATTCCGGCTTACCAAAAAGTCACAGAAATATGTAGATTTCTCAATAATATTGACATGACACATTTTCCACACTAAAAAATTAACATTGATACAGTGCTATTATTAACTTACCTCAATTAAACAACATTTTATTTGCATTTCATCGTGTGTTTTCACTAATGCTCATTTCCTGTTCCAGGATTTAACCCGGGGTCAGGCTTGGCTGTTACTGGCACAGCTCCCCAGTCCCACTCCCATCTGTGGATCCGTGACAGTTTTTTTGGTCTTCATTATTTGTATTATTATTTTTATGACTTTTCCACTTTTGAAAAATCTGGTTAGTTATTTCATAGAACATCCTCCATTTGGGTGTATCTGAAGTTTTCTCCTGATTATACATTTTTGGCGAGAATACACAGAAGCCATGTGCCCTTGTCAGTCTACCACATCAGAGGGCACATAGCATCAAAGGGTCTTTTTAGCCCTGGCTGGTGTTACTAAGTGGTTGGAATGTCGGCCCGTGTACTGAAAGATATTTTGAGACTATTTCTCCTCCAATTTTTATCCACTAATGTTAACAACCATCCATGGGTCGTGCCTGCTACAATTAATGCTATGGTGTTCTAATGGTGGTTTTCCATTTCTCTCATGATGTCTACATTTATTCATCAGAATTCTTCTCTATGGAAGGCTGTCCCATCTTCTCCACTTATATTTTAAAATAATTTATATCAGTATGGACCCAGGAATATTTCTTTATTATTCTATAGGTCTTGGTTCAGGGGTAATGTTACATATTTTATGGCATTAATTGACCCAGCTTTGGACAGTGGGAGCTCTCCCAATGGCTCCAGGGCCCTTTCCACAGGCCCCATCCTTTTCAGAGCACTTCCTTAGGGGCTGGTCCTGCAAGATGCTGCAGGCTCATCTCATATTTGCCTGTCCCAATCTTGTCATTAACTGTTTGTTTAGGGAGATGTGATTCCTTTTATTGGAGAGTGGTATTTAGCAACCAAGATCTGGGTGCTAGGTGTGCTTGTTGCTACAGGGGTATCCTTGCTTCTACGTCTTCTCAGTTGACAGAGTTTGGGAACAAATGTGTATATGTTGACACATGCATATACACATATGTCTATTTCTATATCTGTGTGTATGTGTTCCATATTTTAATGCATTTATATGTATATTTATATTTATTTATATTTAAGCAAATTTTATCATTTATATATGTTTATTTGTATATATTTATGATATTAATTATATGTGATATAAATGTGTATATTTGTAGTCTGAGTTTGTACCTGATTCCAATCCAGTGTAACTGCTTTTAGTCTTACTTTTCTTGGGGTTGTTTTTTAATCGTTCTAAGTCTCACTTTCTTCCAGAAGATCCATATAATGACAACCACACTTTAGGGTCCAGGGAAGAAATGGTAGATTGTAAAAATAGTAATTATTTAAAAATAAATATTTCTTTCCTCCACTGTATCCACACCCATACCCCATGATGTTGTTCTTCCTCCTATTAAGAGGCAGCATCTACTTCCCTGACACTTATATAGGGTTGACCAAGTGATTTTCATTGGCCAATGAGGCCTTAGCAAAAATGACACAAGCACAGGCATGGCAAACATTTGAATATTGGTGCGTGTCTTCTGGCTGCTTCAAACCCTGAGACCCCACATCAACAAGCCTGACTTAGCCTGGAGGGTGAGAGGCCACAGGAAGGGAGCCCTGTTGTCCTAGTGAATAGCCTGCCAACCTCCAGGAACATGAGAGGGGCCATTCCAGAGTCATCCAGCTACCAGCTGAGCCACCAGCTGACCCCAGACACATGAGAGAACTCAGCAGAGATCAGTCAATTCAGTCCACACCAGAGAAAGAGCCAAGCCCATGCACAGAATCATGAACTTTTTATAGAAGTGGTTATTATTTTTTACCCACCGAGTTCTGTGGTAGTTTTGCTAGGCAGCAAATGCTCAGGAATTTAGAAAGCTCAGAATTAATGTATGAAAAACAAGTAGCACAGTATCTCTTCTGAAAAGTGGCCTTTCAATCAGCGCTCCTATTAGCGATCGATGTTGCTGTTTTTGAGAAAAACTTTGAGTTGTGTTTGCTCCAAACAGCTTCTTAACCAGTGTAACTAAGTGAACTGTGTTTGCTCACTGTTGGAACCCGTCCTTTGGACTAGATCAGCCTTCAGAAGAACTCCCGGTTAAGTGTAAGGCTCACACCAAGGTAGAGAAAGCACTCGGGAGATATGGGACAGTAAGTAGGGAGCACTGGGAACCCCTGGGAATGGGAAGTCCTTTATCTGGTGTTGCCTAAGGGCACGGGAAGCCTGACCCGGTGCAGAGAGGGGAGAGGGTGTGGAGTGGGGAAGCAGAGGAGTATCTGAGCAGGCCAAATTTAGCCTAATTAACAGATTTGCCTAGGGCTGACCCTGAAGCAGAAAGTGAAGCCTAGATCAGTCTGCTCTCCTCAGACCACCAGTTCTCAATCTCATAGAAGAGCCTCTCAAAAATAGATGGGAGTTAGACAAAGAGACCCGTGCATTTCTTTCCTCCTCTGAGATCCAATGTTTCTTAATGACCTGATGCCCCCCGTTTCGCACAGGTTTTTAATCCTTGCAAACAAAATTAGTGCACTTCTGTTTCTGCTCGTTGTGATCCTGTGTCCATTTAGTGGTGAAGTTGCTGAGAACCATTTGCTGAAATAACTCACAAAGGTGCAGATGCCCTGAGGGAGCAGTAGGACAAATGGCCACCACATTGCAATGGGCTTGGTCACCAGAGGGAGGTCAGCACTTCCACCCAGCGGCCCAGAGTCCACCTGGCATCCATGGAGGACATACCGTATTTGCCGGCATATAAGACGATTTTTTGTCCCTGAAAAATACCGTATTTGCCGGTGTATAAGAGACTGGGCGTATAAGACGACCCCCTAACATTTCCACTCAAAATACAGAGTTTGTTATATACTCACCATATAAGACTACCCCCCACTTGGAGGCATATTTTTCAGGGCCAAAAAATCGTCTTATATGCTGGCAAATACGGTAATCGTTATGTCTGAGCTCTGCCAGCTAAGCCACCCTTCATCCATGGGTCTGTGCAGCCAGTGGGAGCAACTGCCCATGACCCGAGTGCCACTGAGTCACACCTTCTTAAAAACTATGCTATCAGATGAAGTTTTAAACAACTACAGCCAAATTTTGATAGACATCTTCTTTGGCCAACTGTATGACAAGCGTGTTTTTCTCCCCAGACTAGATTTTTAACCTTGATACAGTGAGTAAAAAGGTAAGTTTGCATTTTTTCCTACCAGACGCAAGGGACCCAAAGAAAATAGAGTGGGAACTTGACTTTATTCTACAGAAGTTTTCACTAACAGTTTCCATGTGTGTGTATAACACCAAACAGGAAATTACCAAAAAAAGAATACTACTAACAAGGAGGGGATAAAATATTAATAATACAGAGCCTAAGTGTCACCATTTAGACCAGCGGTCGCCAACCGGTGGTCCGTGGACCACTGGTAGTCCATGAGGTCCCAAAGGTTGGTGACCACTGATTTAGACAACCACTATCAATTTTTGGTTAGTTTATTCAAATTTTACCACCACCCCATTTAATGGGTTTATTTTTTCTTTCACACCATTATTTATACAATATTATACTTGATGCTATATCCTGAGTTTTTCACTTAGCATTATAACATAAGTATTTTCCCCTATTATAATATGGTCTATTAATGTCAAACATCAGCTTCATAAAAAGCTATCTAGTGATGGTTTTGGTAGTTTATACACTCCTTATTGGGGATGCACATGATTTATAGTTCTTTACTATTGTTATATTGAAACTCTGGAATATAAAACACTTGATTTCCCTCTCCTCCATTACTAGGACTCCTGACAGTCCCACCCTGACCTCATATAGACCAAAGGCCTTCATCATCTATACTCATTATTGTGGGAACCTTAGATTATGATAAGTCTCACCCAGGACCTATCTGTATCTCTCATATCAGCTGGTTCCTAGTAACCTGAGGGGTATGGAGTCAGGGCTCAATTTGAACAATAATCCAGTCTTGTTGGGGCAAATAGATATTAATATCTGAGGTCGTTGAGCTCTAGCCATATTCCAATGCTGATCAGTTGTTAGTGCCGACTTTGGTAAGATGTTGAAGCCATATTGTTTGGTATGACTCTGAAGCCATATTGGCTCAACACAGATTTCTGCGACCAATTATTAACATCAGTCGTGAATGAAGATTCAGAGGATGGCAGTCACATACATGCCACGCCTCTCTCCCTATCCTGGTTTTTGCCTATGTAATGTTTTCGTTATAGTTCCTAGAGGCAATTTTTTAAAAATGCATAAAATGTCAGTTATCTTTTGAAAGAAGAGGACAGGTGCAGACAGTGAAAGCTGGGTGGCTGACTCTCTAGAAGCTTGCCAGGTAGTATTTACTTTGGGGAGTTCATTAACACCATGAACCTCATCCCCAAGCTCACTAGCACAGAAATTAGAGCTGCCGACCAAGAGTGGATCTTTCTCACAGGTGCAGACTCACAATAAAACAAACTTGTAGAGACTGATAGATAAACCAAGTGCCAAAACAATCATTCTCAAAGAGGACTGTAACTATCACATAATTTGAAATGTTCTTGTGAATTTGACCAGAAGGAACAGTGTTTCCTTATAGGAAGAATCACAGGGACTGGACCAAGTAAAATTATAAGTTATTTGATGGGTAAGTAATTGAAGCAAAGGTCAGTGGGCTGGATGATACAAATGCTTGTTTGCCTCACAAGATAACAAGTCTGATACTTTCACAATAATGATATACACACTTGTACTTGTTTATTGCCCATCTCCCTTAATAGGATGTGGGGACCTTGTTCTTTATTTGTCCACTGAACTTGGACACATAGATGTTCTCAATACCTATCCACTGAACCAGTGAGTCTCAAAATGCCAGGTGACCCCAAATAGAAAGTGAATTTTTATTTTATCAATGAGATGCCCACCCCTTCTACCCCCATTTTTTGCCCAGTTGATGAATGTTAGGGAATGTAAATGAAATGTTCAGAAGTTTTCTTATAATATTTACTAATGTATTTTTACAAATAATGTTTAATTTTAAAATATTAGAGGCCCCTGTGGCAAGAAACTCAAACTTCCAGCCAACAGCCAGAATCAGCGTTCCAGTCATGTGAAAGCAGATCACCAGTTCCCAGCCTTCAGATGGCCGCCGCTGAAACTAAACCCGACCAAACTGACAGAGGAGGCAGTTAGACAGGCATGCACAGAGCAGGGATGATAGGCCAGGTACAGAGTGTCACCACAGCAGAAAATCCCAGGTGCCTACCGATGGGCAAAAATAGAGAAATCAAATATTATAGGCCAGGACCTCGCCCCCAAGGCGACCTTCCCTCCCCCAGCATGTCCTTAGTCACATAGTGTAGACTCCCTTAGAGGAGGAACAATGGGGCCAGAAAAGAGCCTTATAGGACACCCATAAAGCCCTTGCAGAACCAAGCCCTCAGCACGATGACCCACATCAAATAATCATAGGAACAAAGCTTCAAGTCTGATGACCACAGAGACAGTTTCGGTGCAACTAGAGATAACATCTAGACCTCACTTGTGTTTCAACTCCAGGCCCAGTGAAGTAATGCCATAGCTGAGCAGATGCAATGACTAATGACCACCTTGTCCCGACCAATCAATAGAGACCATGACTCCAAAAGGACATACCTGGAAAGCTGATGAATATTCTACTGAGATCCTCCCCTGGGCCCTTCCCTAAAATTCCCACCATTAGAAAGCAGACAAAAACATTTAAGGCAAGGACTCCAGTATGCACGCACTCTCCTCTCTCTCTAGCAGTGTTTCCCAAACTTCTCTCATGATGAGAATCACCTGGTGGAGTTGTTAAAATACAGATTCCTGAATCCCAACTAAGAAGTGCTAAACTAGAATTTTGGGGAACATATAGGTAAAACTGTATACTTAACTAGCTAGCTTAGTTAACTAACTTAACTAAGCTAGCTAGTTAAGTATACAGTTTTACCTATATGTTCCCCAAAATTCTAGTTTACCACTAAGCTTAGAGCACTAGTTAAGTATACAATTTTACCTATATGTTCCCAAAAATTCTAGTTAAGAATACAATTTTACCTAAATGTTCCCAAAAATTCTAGTTTAGCACTTCTTAGTTGGGATTCAGGAATCTGTATTTTAACAACCCCACCAGGTGATTCTCATCATGAGAGGAGTTTGGGAAACACTGCCCTAAGCTCAAAGCACCCTTCCTTTGCTTCTGTAACTTGTTTCCCGAGTCCATGCAGCACAGATGGCCCACTTCTTCTGCCTCTGTGACTTCATTTCTCTAAATTAATTTTCTCTTGCATTAGAGTTCTGGGATCTGACTTCTTTCTTAGCCAAACTCAAGAACTAAGGTCTAACTCCACTAGTAACAAAACCATGCAGCTAAACGGCCCCTGAATTTCTGTTGCACAAATATTGTGTGAAATAATAAATACTTGTTGCTTGAAAATGCTAAATTTGGGGGTAATTTGTTACTCATCGATATTAATTTAGAGCCTATTTGCACTGCCGACAGGATAACTAATCTAAGAGCTTACCAACAATTAGGAGTCCCTAAATGTTTTCACCTGTTTCATGAGTTTAAAAATTACACACTTGTGGGTAGAAACTTTCATAAGTTAATAAATGTGTCTCCCCTCTCCACCGCATCTATCACTTTCTCAAAGTTATTGGTGGCAGGCTTCTATCTCCTCATGATTAAAAGGCATATTGGAGATGAGTCAGAAGGTGCAAGTTATATCTCAGCTCTGCCAAGTATGGACTTGCCTGAGGTCACACAGATAATTAGCGATTTCTATCTCAGTTTCCCCATCTGAAAAATGAGACTAATTCATATAGTTACTGTTGGGATTTAAGAAATGTAAGGTGTTTAATTCAGAGTTACACATAAGCCATGGAAAACACAGAGTAAATACTAGGCACTATTTCCATCGTTATTTTCATTATTCTAATTATCAGTATTTATTTAGTTAGTCATAAGCAAAATCCAGAAATCTACTTTCAGCAAACTTTTTATACCTCAATATGCAAGCACACCATTCCTGGTCTCTATAAGAATCCTTTAAACTGCGAGGCAGAATCTTTGTATGTTCTTCTCATCAAGGATTTTATCTAAAAACCTGCAATATTTCACCCTTCCCCGGTGGGTAAGAGGAGAGGAAAAATACTTCTGAAGTAATTTTGCATGCAATCTGACAGTGTGGAGGGGGTGTAGCTGGCTTCCTGTTTTGAAGCCCAGCTTGTAAGCACATACCCATATCCCAGGGAGGTTTTCACGGATCCAGGAGATGCTGCAAGCCGTCCTTGGTGCAATATAGCAAACCCCTCAGCAGTAAGTCTCCAGGTAACATGGACACTGATGTTCTTTATCATATGAAGATTCGGGCACTGATGCAATTTCAAATGCGTTTAGTATTTTGGATGCCAACATATGCCTTTTTATTTCTGAAGGAATTTTCAGAATATTCTATTCAAAAATGAACAGAGGAAATGAAAAATAAAATTGTTCTTGAAACCACCACCTAAAGATAGTATCACTGTTATCATCTTGCTATATTCCCTTCTAGATTTTTCTCGGCTCATAGTGACTTTGCTGGACACTTATTTTTATTGTGTATCCTGATACTTTTTTCTCAATTAAAATTACAAACATTGTTATTCTTTCTACTCCATTTTGCAAATTGCTTATGATGAGCTTGTATTATATCAGAATAAAAAGTAATTTTATTTTAGGGAAAATGGAAAGACATTACAATATTGGTAATTTTATTATTTGCATGCAGTTAATCAAAAAACATCCCTTTGTTCAGCAAAATGAAACCCTTAAGTCTTTAGCACTGAATGTTTTAAATGATCATGAAATGGGTTCTAATTTTGGCAATGAATTTGGGAGATTAAGAAAAACCTCATTTAGATAACATTGGTAGCTTCTTAAAATATTTATATATAGTTAATATTTTACTTCCTGTCTGAGCATCTCTAAAACTGTAACATCTCATTAAAAAAAAGCAGTAAAAATAGCTACATTGGGTTAAGATTAACCCCTAATGAAATTGTATTGGCTAATATTTGAACAGCTTTGTTTTAATGAAATTTTAAATGTGGGCTGTGGATTTTATTTTCTTAGTGATCTAATGGTTTCTCGGATTTGGTCTCTATTATTTCATTTAAAGAATGGGAACAGTGTTTCTCAGATAAATCAGGACTGTGATTGACAATGTACCTAGAAAGATTAGGCAATGGGGGGGTGATGGCTCCCCCCACACCCCAATTATCGCCTTTGTTCTTACAAGTGTGTTTAAATCTATTTCTGTTAATTTACAATTTGAAAGGTGGGTGAGGAGCAGAGTTTGAAAAATAGATTACTGTCTTCATTAATACAGGTTTGACCTACAAAGTCTTCACGTACTTAATGATTAAAAACCAAAGTACTAAATAATAAATTATAAGAATTTATAGGAGTCATCATCTTGAAATTAGCTTACTGAATGTTCTTATTATAATAAATCTGAGTGGGTGTCTAATTTAGTGTTAGCTGACTGAAATTATATGTTGCGGGCAGGGGAAAAAAAACACTTTTGTTTGAAGACAAATGCAGTGAATTTAATCACAGGTGATCTGAAAGGCACCTATCTTTCGCTATGCTCACTTCGCAGAAACTTTGGTGAAACTGGTTGAATGAAGATCAATTCCAATTAGTAAATCTGGCAGACAATAAAATTTCCCCAGGCCTCCGTGATGTTTGTGTTAACACTTTCTGTGCAGAGAGAGCTGATGCCCATCAGATCTAGAGACTGAGCTAACAGAACAGGGAATAAATACAGCCTCTGCTCCCAAATTTCAAGTGTGTGGAGACCTTATCATTTTCCAGGAAAAAGGTGTGTTTTTGTTTGTTAGTGGAATATGGACAAAAAAATGAACGTTACTTCCCTGCTCCGCTTCTGTGTCTCCTTCCCTCATACTATGTATAGCAGAAAGGATATTTCTATCCATCTGACAGTTACTTACTGGACCAATCAGGTCCTATGCTGAGATCAGGTGATATAGGAATATTTAGGACTCACTTCTTACACAGGTAGCTTGTCTTCCATGGAAGACAGACTAGGGGAAAAATAAATTAATGGAAAAATAGGTGCATGTATAAGACTAGAGGCCTGGTGCATGAATTTGTGCACAGGTGGGGTCCCTCTGGGTGGCCTGCAAGGCTCGGGCCGAAACCTGCAGTCCAATGCCAACTGTAGCTCCTACCTGCTGCTCCTACTCATCCCTGCTCCACTGTGCCTGCCACGGGCTTATACCCAACCAATCCCGATTGAGAGAGGCTCAAGCTGCCACAGCAGTGCTCACCAGCCATGAGCCCTGTGTCTGGTACCCTCCCAAGGGGAGTAGCCTGCAGGATCAGGCTGAAACCAGCCCTCTGACATCCCCTGAAGGATTCTGGATTGCTTGCAAGAGAGTGCAGGACAGTCTGAGGGACCCCATCAGTGCATGATAGGGCCCAGGAGGGACTCCAGGGTGTGCCCAGCCCATCTCGTTCAGTCCTGATCTGCTGGACCCAGTTGCAAACTAACCTACCAGTTGGAGCATCTGCCCTCTGGTGTTAAGTGCACATCATAGTGACTGGTTGACCGGTTGACTGTCTGCCCCCTAATGGTCAGTACACATCATAGTGAGTGGTTGTGCAGCCTTAGCATATAATTAGTATATTATGCTTTGATTGGTTGTTTGTTTGTTCTGCCATTTGGTCTATTTACATATTACCCTTTTATTATATAGGATACCTAAGAGGGTGTGTAACTAAGTTTATCTCCAGTGGGGCAAGGGTAAATTTCTTCCAGAGGAGGGAAGACAAAGGAGTTTATTAAAGGCATAGAGTATCCAGGGAAGATGTTCTGGCAGAGGGATCAGCACCTGAAAGGTGTGGGGGGGGGGGCACTAGAAATTCTACACTATTGTTGGGGCACAGCAGGCCAGGGCAGAGTGATCAAGGATGTTATGACTTAGGCAGTAACCCTGTGATGAAGGGCCTTGCAACAGGCTGGGACTTCGTTTTTTAGTAGCCAGAGGGGCACTAAAGGCTTTAAAACACAATGACAGTGACTTTATAATGAAGTAGAAATGTAGTAATTCTCTCCGGGGTATCAAGAGAAGCTGGTATATAATTCAAGTGATGTTTTCCCCCACATTTAATATCTCATGAGATGGGCTAGGAGAAAAAATATGCACATGTATTCATGTATACACACATTTAAATAAACAAATATGGAAAGAGTTTTTGAAAATTACAAGAAAAAGATGAACCTCCCAACAGAAAAAAATGGACAAAGTCAATGAATGGGAAATTCATTGAAGAAAATTGATAAACATGAAAAAATGCCTCGATCTTATTTTTAATTCATGGATTTGGAAATTAAACAATGAGATATTATTTTATACTGGGACACTGACAAAAATTAGGAAGACCAGTGACTTCCCTGTTGGTAAATGTGTAGAGTATAAGAAGGTATAAAAAAGAAAAGTTGTCCCAAATTTGGTCTGGAATAGAATCTTTGCATGATGTAATTCACAGCCCCATTCCTGATAAATTGCTTAAGCAATTTTCTGATAAACTTTAATGGGATTAAGACTTGTTCTGAAAAATCAGTCACCCATCTAGCCAGCTGACTATCAGTCAGGAGTCTAGAGACCTTAAACCAAATGTTCTTTTTTCTTTGTATCTAGCCTAACATTGACTATCTTATCACTCCATTTCCCTATAAAATGTCTCCACCAAGAATGAATCTCTGAATTGATCTGCTAGAGGCCTTTCCCTTGTAGCAAAACTACAATAAAACTGACTCATGCTCATAACTAGACTTTCTGAAAAGTTTCTCTTAGCCAGGGACAAGGACATACACTATCAAAAGGAGTATAAATTAATTTTGGTCATTTTGGAGAGCAAGTTGACAGTTTTAATACAAGTTAACCATGCATTTTGATTAAGCATTTTTACTCTGAACCAGAAAAAAAAAGTAGAAATACTTGAATAAATGTCCAAGCTCTCCCAATTAGAAGAATCAATATATTTTTAGCATTTTATGCACACACACACACACACACACACACAGTGTCCCCAAAAATGTATACACACATTGAATAATTATTAATTTCACTGGGTTAAGTCTGAAAAGAAAGAAACATCAATCGAACTATTAAGAGTGTATACATTTTTTTGAGATACTCTGTATATGTCATTATATAATGTCACATATTATATATACAAACATGCATTTATTTACTTATTTATTTGTACATTTATTTAACCTGTGAACTCTGAATTCCTATTAAAAGGTTAACGTTTAATTCAGTTGTGTTTTCCAAAGTTTTAAATTTTAATAGCATAAAAAGAAAGATTTTAAAGAGATGGATCTAAATATATATATTTTACAATATATGTGCATTTTATAAATATATATATATATATATATATATATATATATATATATATATATAATGGCCGCCATGCTATAATATTTGGATAAAGGAAAATGCAGAGCAATACATATATTATGAAATCCTTTTATTTATAAAGAAAGTTGCACACGTACCTAACTGTTTTGGGTGTATCTGCATAGTTTGTAACGTGACCTGAGATTGTAATGAAACATTAACTATTAGCAGTGGTCACTCCTTAACTGGAAGCATGGGAGATGAAAAGGTTTTGTGGAGGAGAGGACTTTATTTTTTTCTTTATGTAATTTCACTGTGTTTGAATTTTCCTCCCAATTTTTGCAATTAGAAAACAGGGCAAAAGATTAAAATTGCACAAATATAACTGATGACATGGCTCCTGGAAGACCAGACCCTCTAACATTCTCCTGCCAGTCAGACAAGGAGACCAGGCCAGCCTTGCAGAGAAGTGGGATGAACTGACCTGGAATCCGTTCAACTGATTTCCGTGTTTGTTTCCCCGAACAGAGCTTGGGCTGAGATCAGGAGGAAGGGATGTGGAAAAGGCAGGAATACATTTCATTTTTCACCTCCTGCTGATTTCCACCCCTGCCTTCTTCTCTTCCCCTCACCCCCCAGCACTTTCTAATTAATTAGAAGAGCCATGCCTTCCAGAAAAGAGCCGCTATTCCTTGGGGATTCACCAGGAAGAAGTGGGCCTTGTGGTGAAAAGAAACACTTCTTTTTTTTTTTTAAGTATTAAAGTGAATTAGAAATGGAATGTGTTAAAGCTCAATTTTTATCATTAGCACCCATTCCAGAGGGCCAAATTCTTTCTGTCACTATAGATTTGGTTTTAGGGTTCAACAAGTTTTGGGCCAGTTCCTAAAAACTCATGCTTCTCTGTGAGTCTGTTGGATTTGGAGAAGAGACGGTAATATCATATTCAAAAATGTGTTCGTGGCTTTCTGTGTTGGAGACTATAGCAGCTGGCAAAGCAAATAGAACTTGATAGTTATTGGCAGTTCTTTTCACAGGATACACATTGGTAGTTATTTTCAAAGGAAGAAACTCAGTATAGGAACAAGTTAATGTGATGTAATATTGGAAATTTCCTTTTTGCTTTTTAAAAGACAGTATTTGCATATCCTGTTTTCATTGCATTATAAACAGGTGGTCTCATAATAAATGCAGTTTCCTTTTGCTTAAATGAGAAATCATGAATTTAATGCATTTGGTGACATATCTTGATCATGTATGGGACATGGCTAATGTCTTAGATGTATAGCATTGTCATGTAAACTTTTTAGTAAACTTTTTAGTTAATTCTCAAAAGAGAAATGAAAATGAATTCCCTGCCACATATTGGTATTATTAACAAATAGATAACCTTTTGGCTGGAATTGTGGCCTCTGAAATTATTCTCTTCCCAAGCCTCTCCTCATACCTTAAAATGTAAAATTCATTAGTGTAGAGATTTTTGTCAACTGTTTATTTCTACTATGCTATTATTTCTACTGTGCTATTTATACCGTGTGTCAATTCCACTAGAGTTGGTACTCAGTAAATATTTGTGAATGGATGGATGGATTGATGGATGATTGACAGCCTACTTTTGTGAAAGTAATTAAATAATCCTCATACTTTATACCCTTTACATGTACAATCTCTGTACTGGGCATCTCTGATCTACTATTTTGATGCTTATGAGCAGTCAATGAATTCATAATGAATTGACTGAACTTTTATTCATTTATTTACTGTACTAAATTATTCATCATTCAAAACAGAAACAAGAAGAAAAAAGAACACCTATCATGTGCCAGGTACTGTTCTTCAAGAGGTAAAGATATAACAAAAAGGAAAGCCCTTACCCTTTTGAGCTTACATTTACATTCTCACAGGGGAGGTAATACACAAAACAGAAATTTTAATATAATTTCAGGTAAGGAGACATGCTAAAAAGAAATGTTCTCCCTGCCAGTGCTGCCAAATATGGATTCCTTTGTTCTCTGCCACACTGTCAAATATGTAGGCATTTGGGAGAAATGTCTGGAAACCAGCTAACATGAAGCAGTTTATGGTGACCCATCAGAGAGCATTAAGAGAAGATTTTCCTCCCGGGTGATATCAATTATTTATCTATATATTTATATTAATTTACTGATATTGTGTTAACAAGTATGTTTGTCTCCATCTTGTTTATTTACTTGTTTATTTTTTATGCAAGAAATTCACAGAAGGTTACAGAGAGTATAATTCATTCCCATCATTGCATCATTCAGTTTTAACAACTACCACAGGTGGCCAGTATAGTTTTATCTTTATCCCCAGTCACATCCCCCATGTCTGATATTTTACAGAAGCAAATTGAAAACATTATGTTTTTTATTCCATAGATACTTTATTATAAATCAATATAAATGCTCTCAAAAAATAGCTATAATATCATCATCATACCTAAAAAGTAGTACACATTATTTAATATCATTAAGTTGCCAGTGAAGGATCATATTTCCAATTATGATTGGAAATATGATTGGCACTATTTTTATAGTTGTTTGTTTGAATTACTGGGTGGTTGTTTTATAATTACTTAATCTTTTTTTTTATTTTCAAAAGTTGGTTACTTGCCCTCTTTAAAAAAAATCTGGAAAATTACTGAAATAAAATATCTGTAAATGGTTGAAAAAGAAGAAAAATTAAATGCACTATGTTTTCACATTTCTATGTTTTCTTATCAAGTTTGTAACATCCAGTGTATAGTTGGAATTTATTTCTGATAGTAAAGTTTTAAGAATGATTTAGTTGTTGCTGGTTTTGGCTACTATATTAGTATATTAGTCAGGTTCTCCAGATAAATAAAACCAATATGATGTATCTATCCTGTATAATAAAGAGCTAATATGCTAATTAGATGGGAGGGCGGAACAGCCTTCCTGATGACCTTCCAGAATGACCATTGGAGGGTGGTGGGGCCTCAGGGCCACCAGACAGCTAGAACTGCAAGGGTCAGGGCAGCCAGGGCTTCCAGGGTCTACTCTTGCATGATTTTCATGCACTGGGCCTCTAGTACATACATAATATACAGAAATTTGTTATGAGGAATAGGCTTAAATGATTGTGGAGGCCGAGAAGTCCAGATCCAACTGGTCATACAGTTCTAGTCCAAATCCAAAGGCCTGAGAAGCAAGTGAGCCAATGTTGTAAGTTCCAGGTCATGTCTGAGTCCAAAGGAAGAAGACCAGTGTCCAGCTCAAAGTCAATGAGGCAGAGAGAGAATATTCCTCCTTCAACAGATTAGATGAGGTCCATCTACATTGTTCAGGGCAGTCTGCTTTACTAAGTCTATCAATGACGATGTTAATATATTTTTAAATATATCTTTTGGTTGAAAGTATTACATGTCTCCTTCCCCCACACACACCCACATTGACCCTCCTCCACTCCCATCAGGCCTTCACTGCACTAATGTCTGTGTCCATGGCTTATGCAGATATACTTATAAGTTATTTGGTTAATCTCTTCCTTCTTCCCTCTGAGATTTGTCAGTCTGTTGCATGCTTCCATATTAATCTTAACCAGAAACACCTGTGCAGACACATCCAGAAATAATGTGAACCAAATATCTGGGCACCCCATGGCCCACTGAACATGATACATTAAATTAACCATCACAGCGGTGATGTCATATAAGATTTATTTTGAAAATATATAAGGGTATGTCTGAAAGTCAGGCGTGGCATGTAACAATATTATATTTAAAATAGTTTACCCTGAAATATTAATGCTTATTGCATGTAACAATATTATATTTTAAATTCTTTTTCTTTAAAAAATATATATGACACATGAAAAAAATTAAATTATAAAGAAGAAAATAATGGGCATATACGTCAAGTACATATTCCCCATGGTAGCTTTCTTCATCAAAGAGGCATCTTCAGAATCTCTAAGCCAAGTGTTCTTAACTATGGACCTTGAAGAAGGGCCCCTGGGGTGTCTTAGAATCCTCTGAAATAATAAGCAACATTATACCCTATTGGCACTTTTCTGGGGAGAAGGTCCTTGTCTTTCATCAGATTCTCTAAGGACCCATTGGCCTCTGCTGATTTAGTACCACTGCTTGAAGCCATCATTACTCCTAGTGACCTTTCATCTTTGTGGCTGCTTTTTTTGTGAGGAGGGCCTAAATGTGAATCTCTCGACTGTAAGCTTTATTCAGGCAGAGGTGAGTCTGTTTATTCATTCAGTATCCCTGGAGCCCAACACAGTGCATGCACACAGCACATACTCAATAAATATCTATTGAACCAATGAATCGACCAAGAAATAAGTAAATAAACAAATAGTCACTGTATTAGTTTTCCATTACCCTAACAACAAATTCTCAGATATGGCAGTTCTGGTGCATTGAATGGAGGCGTGCCATGAGATATATCCATGGCCCATAAATGTTATCATACAATATGTGACCTGTTGTTTCTGGTTTCTTTCACTCTGCGTAAGGTTCTCTGGCTTCATCTACAGTTGAAGCATGTGTCAGTATCTTGTTCCTTGTAATCCTGAATAGTAATCCATTGTGTGGATACACAACTTGTTTATCCATTTATCTGCTGATGGACATTTATGCTATTTCTACTCTTGGACTAATATGAATAGAGCATCTCTGAATATCTGTGTGCAAGTTTTCACTTGAACAATGATTTTCAATCATTTTTGGTACATATCTAAAGTAGAATTGTTGGACCATATGGTAATTGTATGCTTAACTTATCAAGGAGCCCTCTTATTAGTTTTTAATGTGGGATATTTGAAGATTATACAAAATGGAGCCTTTTCACTTGATGGAATTTTTTTTTTTTTAAGATAGGAATTGTCACATTTCTCAGGACCTCAAGATAAAAATAGCAGAAAGAATACTAACTTGATCTTAACTTGGAAGGAACAGACTCAGTAACTGGCACCATGTCTTTGCCACAATACCTGTGCCTGGACCTTCCCTTTCAGGTCATCTATCTAGACCTTTGGACATCACACATCACAGTGTTGAATAGGCATCATGACCTAGAGGATGTGCTTTTGTATTTTATTCTTTATTAACTTGATTGAGATGACATCTATAATAATAAAAGCATAATATGCTAATTAGACCGGACAGCCAAAGACCTTCTGGATGTCATTCTGGACGTCCTTCCAGATGAAGCCACCATGGTGGGGACTGAGGCAGAGGTGGTTGGGGGCGATCAGGAAGGCAGGCAAGCAGTTAGGGGCATCAGGCAGGCAGGCAGGCAAGCAGGCGAAGTGGTTAGGAGCCAGCAGTCCCAGATTGCAAGAGGGTACAGGCCAGGCTGAGGGAACTTTTCCCTCCCTTACCCCATGCATGAATTTCATGCACTGGACCTCTAGTTAGTTAATAATGTTTTATAGGTTTAAGGTATATAGTTTTATAATATATATCATCTATATATTTTATGTGTTTACCACTCCAAGTCGGAAAATTATAACATACTGAAGAAAGAAATTGGAGAAGATACAAATAAGAGGAAGTGTATACTGTGTTTGTTGATTTAAAAAAGATCATTAACATGTTTATAGTACCCAACGCAATCTACAGATTCAATGCAATTCCTATTAAGATACCAATGGCGTATTTGACAGAACTAGAACAAATATTCCAAAAATTTATATGGAACTACAAAAGTCCTTAAAGAGCCATAGCAATTTTGAGAAAGAATTACACTACCTGATATCAAACTATACTACAAGACTATAGTAATCAAAAGAGCATGGTACTGGGATAAAAACAAAGATATAGAACAGAATAGAAAGCCCAGAAATAAACCCACGCCTTTGTGGTCACTTAATATTTGACAAAGGAAGTAAAAACATCTTGGCTGAATAAAAGCATACATTGGGATAAAAATAGTCTATTCAATAAATGATGTTGGGAAAGTTAGACAGATATGTGCAAAAAAATGAAACTAGACCACCTTCATACACCATACACAAGAATAAACTCAAAGTTGATTAAAGACTTCAGTGTTAGACTTGAAATCATAAAACCCCTAAAAGGAAACATAAAACTTATAAAACTCAAAACCAAACATTCAAACAATCCAATTAAAAAATGGGCAAAGGACCTGAATAGACACTTCTCCAAAGAGGACATATTGATGGCCAATAGATATATGAATAGATGCTCAGGGTAAGGAATAATTAGAGAAATGCAAACTAAAACCACAATGAGATATTACCTCACGCATGCCAGAATGGCTGTCCTCAATAAGTCAACAAACAAGTGCTAGCAAGGATGTAGAGAAAGGGGAGCCTTCACACTGTTGGCGAGATGTGGTTTTGTAAAATAAGGCTGGGCAGCCTACAAAACAAATTTGTGCTGTGGTTACTGAGGTTCCTTTCATCACAGCCCTGAGATTTCCTGAGTAGGACAAGCCTAATTAGCACAGGGTCCGACACATAGTCAGTGATCACTGAAATCACTGAATCTTGGCTGAATAAAAACAGATCTATGTTAGTGTTTCTACAGAACTCCATTTTGTAAAATTAGTGTTTAATCTGTTAAAATAAGCACCATGCATTTTAAAGTGACAGGGATTGTGTGTACGTGCAGATGAGGGTATGTGTGAGAGTTGGGTTTAGGATGCGATCAGGTGTTTTTTTTTCTTAACTTTGACTCAAATCCTGTTCCTTCCTCAGCTTGTCTGAGTACTTTGACAGTTTATAGATGCTCTCTGAACTTCAATTTCCTTTGCTACAAACTGTCAATGCAAAGTTATGCTTCCTAAGATTGCTATGAGGATGTATTGAGGCAAGATGTACAAAGTGGGAAGAGTTGTCCCTGGCCTATAATAGGTGTTCAACAAATCATATCTATTTTTAAAAACAATAATGCTCTTCTTTTAAGCTGATGGCTATAGCATCCCATGCAGAAAAGAAAACACAATTATACTGTTCACAGTGTTCATGAGTCCAAGAGAATGAGGTTGCTCCAAGGTGCACATTCTAGCTAGAAGTGTTAGGTTTCTCAAAGCGATGAAGAAAACGGCTTCTCTGTCTTTCATTACATAGATTTTTCCATCTAGCTCCTGGTTTAACATTTGTTTAATACCTGTTTTATGAAAATACCCAAGAATCCTTTTTGCCAGTCTCCATAGCAGTGACATAAATCAGAGCTTGCAATTTCACGAGTGCCTTGCTGTACCTCCAAGCGTCTGCTGGAGGGAACCATGGTTAGATTTCTAAGTGGTTATTTCAGCCCCCATCCCTTTGAGGGCCCGGGGCATGATTAACCTGCAATAGCTGTGACTCCCTCATTAAAGGAAAGCTCTAGCAAGGGGAAAAACACTGAAACCCATCAAGACGTTCCGTGCTATTTTTTTTCTTGCACGTCAGCTGTGTGGGTGCCTCTTGCTTCTCTGTCCTTCAGGTTAGTAAAATCAAGACCAGTTGCTGGAGCTATGAACTATCAATAAAAGTTAATGTACCGCAGGAAACTCGAAGGGGAACAAAACCACTTAGGTGTTCAGGGCCACCAAGCCACCCGCGCATCTCCTATGAGCTGGCCGGCTCCTGGCAATGGTTTTTGTTGCCCTGACTTGAGACTTAGCATTATTTTCCCAACTAAATGGCAGAACATGCAGTTCGAGGACATTGGCAGTAAACCAGGAATGCACTTTCCCGGTCACAGCCTAGCCAGGGGAGTGGGGTAGTCTTCAATGTGCTTCCAGGTAGGACCATATCCAAGGCACTGATGCTTCAAGTTTTTCTTCAAATTGTGGGGTCCATGTGCCTCCTCAGGGGTTGGAAACAAAGTCTTTCTTTGGTCTAAAGATTCAAGTATGTCCCCTGAGCACAGGCTGCATAAATGTCACAGCCAAAAGGTTTCAAATTTGTATTTTTGTCCTAAAGCTTCTCCCTGCAGGCTGGATCTAGTCCTGGATTCTGAGATCCAAGTAGAAGAAAATATTGAGTAAATGTTCACAATAGGTGAAGGGCTCATTCCATTATGCACTTGGCTCATTACAGTTAATGATGGGAAGGAGTGTGTCAATGCAAGAACAATGGAAAAGATAAAGCAAAGAAAATGTCAAATAGTCTTCCTTGCAGTCTGCTCAGAGGGGATAAAGCAATAATTTTAGGTGCAAAGGAAAATTGAGTGGACATATTTGCTTGCTTAAAAGCATACATTTCCATATTTATCGATATTATTTTTTGGCTGTAGAAAGAAATTTGAGGTTCGGAACAGTCCTTCCCATATATTGTCGCACTCAGTGACTCTTCAGGATCTGTAGTTATTGTGGTTTCCAATTTACAGATAGGGAAACTGAGATTCGGAGACGTTACATGGGTCCTCGAGTATGAGATTGTGAGCTGAAAGTTGCAAACCAGGTTTTTCACTCACCTGAGGCTCTTTGTGGCCTCACAGCCCTGGAGAATGAATGCACAGCACTGCCTGTCCATGGGGAAGGCTCAAATCGAAAAGATCGATCATAGCAAGAGCTACCAGGGTGTGGAAGACCTGGAACTCTCCCCCCCCAACTGCTGGTGGGAATGTAAAATGGCATGACCACTTTGAAAAGCAGTGTGCCAATTTTCTTTAAAAAGTTAAACATACACAAATCCTAGGACTCAACAACTCCGCTCTTTGGGATCTACTAGAGAGAAGTGAAATCATAGGTTCACACAAAGGCTTGTATTTGAATGTTCAGGAAAGCATCAGTCATGTGGGCAAACACTGGAAGCCACTCAAATGCGAAAATAAACTGGAAGAGCCATACAATGAATACTACTGAACAATAAAAAGGGACTCACCAAACCATTTTGCTGAGTGAAAGAAGCCAGCCGCAAAGACCACATAGGGTACAGTTAATGTTGATATGAAATTTCTAGAAAAGACCACACCCTAGAGATAGAGAGCAGGGCTGGAAAGAGTGGGGTGACTGACTCGAAATGGACACGGGGGAACATTTTGGGGTGATAGAAATGTTCTCAGAGTAGATTATGGTGATGGTTGCACAACTGTACAAATTCACTAAAAATCATCAAACTATATACTTACTATGGGAAAATTGTATGGTGTGGAGATTATACATCAATACAATCATTAAGAAAATGAATTCCAGGACCAGTAAGTCAGTTGGCTAAGCCAGTAGCTACAGGGATGGAAGAACATTTGCACTAAATGTATTTAATAAGCCAAACTCTGCTACCATCTGTCCAGCAGTTCAGCAGGAATTGCTGAGACTGAAGAGGAGGAAAGATTGGAATGAACAACCCTTGGTGTGAAAGTCCATGGACTCTGACACATGACACCCCCCAAAACTCACACCCATAAACCGTGACCATTAGGAGGCTCCAGGGTGGGGAGGAAGGCTATAGCCACTCCGGTGTGCGTGCACAGCCTGGTTATCTCATCTTTTTTAGTGTGTCCTTACAACCCTGGGAAAATGGCACTTTTTTTTCATAGTCACTTGCATTTTGACATAGTTAAACATACCAATGTGCACACATGCACACTTGTAAGAGGTCAGGAAAACAAATCCGATTTTTTAAAGGAAGAACATGTCAACTACCCATAATCCTAACACTCGGAGATCACTGTAAAGATATATATTTATTTACATTAGATTACATTAGTTTAGGCTAATTATCTATGGACTAATGTATATAATTAAAATTATATGTAGGTTTTAGTCAACCGTCAGCTGTCTTATCAGGGCTCTGTGGACCCTGGGGGAAGGGGAGTGGTGGTCCAGTCCGTCCTTGGTCTAGAGGAAGCCAGTCAAGGTGGAGTTCTACCTGGCACCCTATTTGGGAGGAAAGCCCTCGATGGTTAGAAGGTCAAAGGTTGTTCTTGACCACCTTCAGTCACTCCCAAATATGCACCTAACCTCACATCCAAGCTGTTCCATCTCCATACTCACACTGGTTTTGCACAAGCCCCGCCCTCATTTTACAATTGCCCAGAATATTGTCATCAGCACAGGTTTATACCCAAGGAGCACACACATCTCTCCCTCCTGCTTCATCCAGTAATAATTTAGATCAAGGATACAAAATAGGCCTCGTTTCATGACTCAAGTCAGGTTGATTTAAACGCCCAATTGAAGCGCTGTGCGGAAAAGGATTGTGAAGGGGCACATGATGGATCATGGATCCTGTGTCTTTGTGGCTGTGGGGCATGGTGGCCTACTTCCAATGCATCCTCCACCCCGATTTAGATGAATTAGTGCTGCATACTTGTAGGTTTTTATTTTCTAAGCAACAATAGGAATTTCCCCCCGGATAGCCTTTTAGCAGAGCTAAAACCCAGCAGAGGAAAGGCTCAGCCACTTAGCTTTGGAGTGGGTTTGTACATTGTATTGATTTCCATCTTACAGGGTCTCTTTTCTGAATGATTGAGGGGCCAGCACATTTGAAGAAGGTGGCATTTGCCATTCTCACCATACCTCTGGGGTCTACGTTTAGGTGGACTTACAGGATTTGAGAGCTGAGTGACACAGATCAGAATCCCTGGGCTGATCTGTCTTCTAGTCCTCTGGAACTTCTTACATCAACTACAAATCATTGATCAAAATATCTACCTGTCACTTGCCCAGAAGTAATACCTGGTCTACATTCTGCATCGGGACATGGCTGTACATCAAATGGGGGGGGGGGAGATCCCTTTCCTTATCTTCAACCCAAAGTTTTCTGAAAGCCAGGTGCCAGGCTTCCTCGAGATTCTCTGCACCGGCACCCAGGGGTCTGGTTTCTGTGTCATTTGATGACAATGACAACGATGGAGGTGACAATGACAAAATGTCATGCCTGTCCATTCTAAGAATTATAAGCTTTAAAAAATTTAACTGTATTTTTAAATAATTTAATTGAAATAACATTAAAAAGAACAGTTTTTGAAACAATATATGTGATCTTAATACATTTCACTAACTTCAAAATGTAAGTGATTTTCTCAGTATTTCAGAGAATTGTGTTTCATTTCTATATACGAAAACATAGCTTACATATAAAACTATACATATGAATATATTCACATATATGATGCACATAACATAAAGCTATAAAGATGTATTATATATATATATATATATATATATATATATATATAGAGAGAGAGAGAGAGAGAGAGAGAGAGAGAGAGAGAGAGAGAGAGAATGACAAGCATTTACATGTTTAGAGTCACAGTGGTCCATTACAGGACATTTCCTCTGACCTCCCCACTTAACAGATGAAAACACTGAGGTCTGTGCTTGAATAACTTACCATCACGGTGATGACTGGAACAGAACTATGTCTCTTGGTCCATGATTCAGTGTTCATTTTTAGGTGCAAATTGTCTATATGTTTTTTTTTATCTGATTTTTTACATATATTATTTACCTTCCTCTTCTCTCTGCATCTCCCTCCTCACCCCCACCTCTTTAACCAGTGCTTATAAATCTGAAACTGCGTGTCCAATTCTGCCTGAGTACGGCCTCAGTCAGAAGTCTCACGTGTCTCACCAGCCAGGGTCCTACAGACTCCTGGTTATGGTTAATTCTTCAGGGAAATTCATTTCTAGCTAAAACAATTAAAGACATTACCCCCAATTGCACGTGGTAGCAACTGAGTATTTGTTGAATATCGAATGAATGAACAAATGGCTTTTTGAAGATGAATGTGATAATTTCCAACATTCCTGTGGCTTTTTTTTAAAACGAGGCAGCCATGAATAGTAACCCTGACTACTGTCATGAGACAGGAGGCCAGGGGATCTTCCCCTGTGCCTTTGTCCTTGCTCTTGCAACTTGTATGCACCGCTGACCTTCCTGAATAGCCATGTGAGGGAGGCAGGAGGAGGGAGCAGATGACCTGGAGCCTGGATGCTACACTAAGCCTCCATGTGATGTTTGCAGAGCGCCAGGGGGACACTGAGTGGTTGGTATGGGCTTTGATTAAGCTCCTGGCTGTGTCCACTGCAGCGTCAGATGCTTCTACATCCGGGTGTGCAGAGGTGCGTCCTATAAGCCAGGTGACAGGCAGTCTCAAAGGAGCCAGCTCAGCCGTGGATGGCTCTGGAGCTGTGGTGACAGTCCCACTTACCCCCAGATGATCAGGAGCCAGCTCCAGCCTCTCCCCCTGTTTTCTTTCAGGCATGTCCTCTGGAGCGGCTGGCTGTGGCCTCGCAGCCATTTCCCAGAATGCCCCTCTTCAAAAGCCAACTGGTGAGAAGAGAGTGATCTGTGACCCATGTGCAAATCTCCATCTACCCTTCTAATCAGCTTTGGAAGTGTGTTCTAAGATGCTCTATTGCATATTCTATCCAGTGAGGAACTACAGAGGAGAAAAGATGAGCCGTTATATTCGCAGTTGCTTTCAGAGACAGTACCATGAGGTGTTAGCGGTGCACCGTCCGGAGCCAGGCCGCCAGGGTTGGAATCCTGGTTCCAGCGTCACTCACTGTAAAAGCATGGCAACATTACTTAATTTCTCCAAGTTTCAGGTTTCTCATGAGTAAGATGGGGACAATGAAAGAATGTAGAGAAGATGCCTGTTGCAGAGTAAGCACTCAGCAAGTTTATTATTAGAGCTGTTGTTAATATCATAATTTTGAAATTAGTCACCTGTGTTCAAGGAGAAGCCAGGCCACGTGGCGAGACAGTGAGTTGGGAAAGAGCGACCGTGGTGTTACAGAGGCCTGGCCTCCGTGGCCCTGAGCAATGGCCTTCACCTCTCTGAGATCACCTCCTTTTATTTATTTTTAACTGAGTGTGAACTGCAGTACTATGGGGCACACGGTAGGAGTTCAGTCAGTCCCCATTTTCTTCCATCACATCTTACACTTGCTTAGAACCGATGCTGGAGGCTACAGGCGCACACTGCCTCCAGTGCTCTGAGCTCCTCTGCCTAAGTCCTCTGAAGGCGCCACCTTGACTGCCATCATGGGATTTACCTTACCCCAAGTCCCTGCCTAAGTGCTGGTCCTCTTCTGTTTCTGCTCTGAGGCTTGGTGACATGGCCGTATTCAGTTGTGAAAAATGTAAGGTGTACACTTATGTGTACATTTTTGCATATATAGTGTGCTTCCATAAAAGTGATTTAGAGACCTAGTGCAGTGGAAGGATTCCAATGCCATTCGTTGATGACCCATGGCTCCGAAATGGAATCAGGAGAGATCTGGTTCCTGTTATCTAAGTTCTAGTCATCACCCTTCACATTTACTGTCTTGCCTTGATTTTTTTATTAATCGTGGCACAAATATTTACCATCTAGCAGAACGCAAGTTGTTTGGCCAATTACAAGCATAGCCTTTGGGAGAGATTCATTCATTTGGGAGAGATTCATTCATTTAGAGATTCATTCATTTAGACTTCCGGAGAGCTCCTTTCCTTGGCCAGGCCCTGGGAACCTATGGGGAGGAGCGCCCACCGCTGACGTGGTCTCTCTGGGGGCTTCATTCTAGGGCTGCCAGCCAAGACAGCAGACCCCCTGTAGTGGATAGCAATCTAGGTGTGGCTAAGGTGAAGAGAACCGATCAGGAGCAGGCTCTGGGCTCTCCACCTGTTTCCAGGAAAGCAGGCCCGAGGAGGGAGCGCCTGAGTACGAGCTGAAGCTGAACAGCCTGGGTCCGAGAGAGGGGCTGGCAGTGGGGATAAGCAGGCCAGAAGGAACAGCATCTGCTAAAGCTTGAGAGTCCTGCTCCCCGAAAGGCAGTCCTAGTTCTGCTCCCTCCCACCTGGGTCACTTTCAGGGAATCACTGACAATCTCTGAGCCTGTGCTCACGCCTGCCCGGGCGGCTGCAGTGTCTGCATGCAGGGAGAATGCAATGTTGTTAATGGACAAAGGTGTCTAGACGCTTTCCACTCAGGGTTCAGATGGTGGGCAAGTGAAGACATTGACGGTGAGTAGTGGAGAAAAACTGAAAAGCCTTCAGCTAGGTCTGTACACAGAATACTTTTATTTTTTATTTTTGGCTAAGCATAGTTACTCAGCAAGGTAATCATGGGATGGTAGAGCATCTACGCAACCATTCAGAGCATAACCTTGTACATAGGAGTGCCTTAGGTCCAGACACAAGACTGGAAGGCATTTCCTTTAAACCTCTCTATGGGAGGTGGTATATGATACCTTAGACCAGTGGTCGGCAAACTCATTAGTCAACAGAGCCAAATATCAATAGTACGACCATTGAAATTTCTTTTGAGAGCCAAATGCTTTAAACTTAAACTTCTTCTAACATCACTTCTTCAAAATAGACTCGCCCAGGTCGTGGTATTTTGTGGAAGAGCCCCACTCAAGGGGCCAAAGAGCCTCATGTGGCTCGCAAGCCGTAGTTTGCCGACTGTGGCCCAGACACCTGGATGAGGCCAAGAGCTCCCCTTCAAGCACATGGATCAAACCGTAAAAACACATGCACTTGAGCCATGCATCTCTACCCCAGTGGCTTCCCACTCCACTGAGGAGTCAACCTCTTCAAGGAATCTCTCGTGCCCCGTGTTTCTGAGACCATTATTACTTCCAATAAGATGGTTTGCCGAGACCGGTTTGGCTCAATGGATAGAGTGTTGGCTTGCAGACAGAAAGGTCTCAGGTTCGATTCCGGTCAAGGGCATGTACCTTGGTTGCGGGCACATCCCCAGCAGGGGGTGTGCAAGAGGCAGCTGATCGGTGATTCTCTCTCATCGATGTTTCTAACTCTATATCCATCTCTCTTCCTCTCTGTAAAAATCAATAAAATATATATATTATAAAAAAAAAAGATGGTTTGCACACATGGCTTTGCCTGCCCAGGAGCCTGTGGCTTCTGTGGAGGGTGTGGGGCTGGCTCTGTGCCTCTGGAGTTTGAATTCAGCCATGGTGGGAGATTGCATGAGATTAAGCAGCTCAGAAGCCCTTTTGGAGGAAGGGCCGGCTTTAATTTTATTGCCCCAAGTTCAGTGCTTCTTTAGGTCTCTGCCGCTCCTGGTAAATCAAGTAATAGATTTCTGTTTAAGACCTCAGTGTGCTGGCCCCACTGACAGCAGTCTTGCTTTGTAAGCCATTCTCCACATTTATTATTCTCTTAGTGTATGCGGGTTTTCTGGTATCTGTTCCAAATTAGTATTTCTCTAATTTTCAAATGTCTGCTCTGCCTGACTGAGATAAATATGTATATATTGCAACTCTATTCTGCAGGCTTTACATGACGGGGAAAGAGTGTTTTGGCTACAATTTCATCATTTTTGTTTTCTTTCTTTCTCCTCCTACATAGAATTCACTTTGCCCATCTTCCTGAATCTTCGCATTCCTTATCTCAAGGTGGGCATCCTCAGAATCCCAGGGCATTTCACCAGCCACCTTTTATAGAAGCTTTGGACGATGGAGACAAACCCATGAGCAAGACTCGGTTTTTCTAAGCCACTTGGTGATTTCCTGCTCCATTACAACTCTGCACACCCTTTCAACTTGCTTGTCAGCCTGGGCTCTGAATGCCCTGGATAATCTAAATTGGTGACAGGTTACAGGTTTCTAGGGCATCTTATTTGTTGTTTAAAAAAAGGGAGTCTCGCCGAAACTGGTTTGGCTCAGTGGTAGAGTGTCAGTCTGTGGACTGAAAGGTCCCGGGTTCGATTCCGGTCAAGGGCATGTACATTGGTTGCGGGCACATCCCCAGTAGGGGGTGTGCAAGAGGCAGCTGGTCGATGTTTCTCTCCCTTCCTCTCTGTAAAATACCAATAAAATATATTTTAAAAAAAGGGGGGGGGGGTCTCCTTCTCTCTTGCAGCTTTGTAGAAACGTATTCCAGTGTTTTCTCCTGGTACCCTTAGCCTCTGACCCCCTGGAATAAGCACCCTCCCTCATGTAGGCCGACAGATTTGTTTTGTTTTGAGTTATGCCCACCTTGGGCCTCCACCTCTCTTATTCTGTGGTAATATATACACTGTAGATTGATGGCAGCCAACATGCACTCTTTTGTACTGAGAAAGTATTTATATATCACCAGTTTACACAACTTCCTTGCTCATACTACCTTATAATCTCTTTATACATTTTTGTTTTCATTGTGATGATGGCCAACACGTAAGGTTCTATTGCAAGCACGTCAAACTCAAAGGCTAACATGGGCCAAACAAACCAGGTTTAAGTTTATGTGGGCCGCAAAAAAAACCAAAAGCTTCAATTTTCATAGAAATGTAGGTTTAATTCGATAGAGATATGTTGAATACAAAGGGATGAAATAAATGAGTAATCATTAACATAAAATAATAGAACATTGTAATAAAAATTAATATATTTTCTTGAACATTAACTTGCCAGACACTGATTAACTACACAAATTAATAAGTATAACATAAATAAACCAATTTTTCTTGTTCTCTGAAAGCTAAATATTTCCTTTTGTTCACACCAAACAAGTCAGCCCAAGACTGCTAGTATTAGTGGAGAGCAATGGTGCGCTTGTGGTAAAGTATGTAAGGGAAATGAATGCAACACGATTATAGTAGTCAATCATTAGCAAACTTTGTACTTTGTTATTAATAATTATAACAGGACATTGTAAAAATTAAGTTATGAAATTGTTATTGAAATGTTTCTTACATACCATTATATTGGCTAGGCCACAAAAATATTCATTGTGGGCCGCATGTGGCCTGCGGGCCACGAGTTGGTCATGGTTGTTCTATTGTCTTCTTTCTTCCACCAGGTCTCTTTAAAAGCATTTATGAAACTTATTTTTTATATACTTTTATTTACTTCAGGGAGGAAGGGAGAAGAAGATAGAAACATCCATGAGGAGAGGGAATCATTGATCAGATGCCTCCTGCATGCCCCACACTGGGGATTGAGGCCACAGCTGGGTCATGTGCCATGACCAGGAATCGAACCATGACCTTCTGGTTCATAGGTCAATGCTCAACCACTGAGCCATGCCAGCCAGGCTGAAACTTGTTATTTTAAAGTTCTATCTGCTGTACCTCGATAATGAGTGTAAAGAATGTTATCAGTGTTATTCATTTATTTCTTCTTCGGTCTAAGTAAAGGCCATCTATGGCCATGCTTCTCCTGCACTTCGCGTTTGGACTAGATTTTACTCTTCTCTGGTAAAAAGGATGAATTTCCCGTTATTCTCATATGACAGAAACTCACCAATTCTCTGCAGTAATCAACAAATAGATTTTGAATGTTTGATTTTTTAAAAACAGAGTTTCAAGGGTAAGATCTGCTGTCTTGTGAATGTCAAATAAGTTTTCTCATTCACCCCTTTCTTCTCTCTCCCCCATTCTCTTTAATTTGTTAATGCTTTTGACTTATTTTGCTTTGGATAATTTTCAAAGTACCGCTTCCCCCTAGAGATCTCTAAAAGGCAGAAGTTCTGGCTATTAAAGATTTGCCATTCTCAGAACAGCCCAGTTAGGGTACCCTCAGGTTATTTATAACTGGATTTTATCTCAGAAAATTAACTAAAAGAAGATTAACCAAAAATCTCAAGGAAAATGCCTTAAACATCTCATCTATTATGCTGTGCTCAAACACTTATTTTCATCTTAACAGCTCGGTAAACCCAGTGGAATGCTCTTCCTAGTTTGGGGCATAAAATAAGATAACACCATGAATTCCTACAGGAAATCTTGTAACTCTACTTAAAATTAAGGCATAAAGCATGAAAATGTGAGTTTCCTCTTGTATAGTCTTATTACTCCGCCTGTTAACTTAAGTGGTTCCTATTTCTGCAGGTTGGAGGAGCCCCAGGACATTTAAATCTCTCTTCTAGAAACAAATCCTTTTCCTTAAACGCCTCCCAGGTCAGGACTGAGTCAGAGCTCAGATCTGTAATGAAGGAGATCTTACCATTTAGACATTTTCCTCATCTTCTAATGTACCCAGATGGGGGAGGAAGCCTGGAAAGTTAGTCGTACTTTATCCATCTAGGACTTTCTTCATTATATCCCATTTCAGACTCATTAAAAGGCGTGGTCTTCACAACAGGATACAAGGGTCTTGCTGTCTGCCTTTCCTGCCTCTTCCCTCTGACCTGCCCTCCTCTTCCCTGGGACCTGCCTGTCTCCCTTCTTGGATCTGTCTTCCATCTTCTCTTCTCTTCTCTCATTGGACGTCAGCCATTTCTCAAACATACCAGGTGTGCTCCTGATGCTGGGGCTTCGTCTCTTTGTGTTCCCTCTGCTTGGAATGCTCTTCTCCAAATTCAGAGCTTAGCTCAGATGTCACTTGGCGGCACTGAAGTCTTTCCTTACTACTCACTGTCCAATGGCAACCGGCCTTGTAATCCCTGTACCCCCTCTCGCTTCCTCTACTGTGTAACACAGCATGTAGACACCTACAGGGACATAGACACATATGAGCTTTTTTTCCCATCCCCCTGCCCTGTAGAACATACATTCATAAGGCATTGAGCATTGTGTCTGTTTTGCTCATCAGGGCCTAGCAGAGTGTTTGTTTGGGGAGGTGGTGCTGCCTGGTGTTCAGGAGGGCAGATAGTGGGAGGGAATCCTGAGCTACAACGCATTAGCTGTGTGACCTTGGCAGAGAACTTGGCCTGTCCGAGCTCCCATGAGGAGAAGCGCCATGCTGGGTGGTGATCTGGCAAGGCACAGGAAAGCATGGGCCCTGGGGTTCTGTCACTGAGTAACTGTCACAACTTCGGGGCAAATGAATCTCTCTGCTAAGCTTCAGTTCGGTCCTCTGCTAAATGGGGATGATGATAACCCCAATGACATCATAGGGATTTTGGAAGCATCAAAGGAAATAGTAGGAAGGGCTTGGTTCATTCTCTGAAGCACACTGGCACCTAATAGCTAACAAGTGATAGCTATTATCATGGTTACTATTAACACCTATTTCATAGGGTTGCCATGAGATAATGTGTGTAAAGAGTGTTATCAATGTTATTTATTAATTTCTTCAACATTCCCCTTCCCTCCAACACCCAGCAATTTTGATGTCTGCTACTGAAATTTACTGGCAACAACTTCCAACTTTTATAACCCTAAGTATTTGTACAGGCAGGAAAAACAAGGCAGGAAAATTGAGGCACTGGAGAGCCAGGGTCATAACCTTCAGGGTCATAGACCTCAGCTTCCTCACCTGGAAAAGGGGCCAGTAGCTCTTTCTTAGCAGGTTGCCGTGATAATGTGGGAATTAAGAAGCTTGCATCTCATTTTGAGACACAACAAGTACTTGCTAAGTGCTGGCCCCTCCCCTGATGGCAACCACAATGGGACGATGCTGTACTTTTAAATGCTTTCTTTCAAATGTCCAATTAGTTATGATGCATTAAGGGCAGGATTATGGCTCATACTTTTTCAGGCTCTCCCCCACATCCCCGAACTTCTAAAACCATCCTGATCATAGAAGCAGCTGTCAAAACCAAACTGGCCATTTATCTCAAGACTACTGAATCTGGCCTCTGTCCAACAGGCAGCACTGGCACACCCGGAAGAAATTTCTGGACTATCTAGGACCCCTCGTATTGGTATTTAGTGTAGGCCTCTTATTTTTCTAAACATTTGGAAATGTGCAGTGGTTTCAATTGACCCAGAATTTATGTAAAACTTAGTAGAAGAGTGAAAACAGAGAGATGTTTAAGTTGACTGTGCCATATGCAACTTGCCAAACGCTCCTTTCCGTAAGTGAGAAAACTAGGGTCCATTTTGTGGCTTAGTTCATAATCTCGCAGAGACGTTGCCTCAAATCGGGCATCCGAAAAAGACGCCAGCACCAAACAGAGACGCCTTTGCTGCATTTGCAGTTTTCTGTCTTATTAACATGAAAACACTCTACGTGGCTGGAAACATCTAAAGGCTATTTTTTATTTTATTTTCCATTACTTCACTCGAAAGCTTTAAGCCGTACCTGTGGAAATTAGACTGTCACCTGCTCTTAGCATCTTGTTTTCTTTCGTGTTTGTAATGAAGCCCTCTGGGAATTACGCGATTACAAAAATGAGTTACAAATCCTCATTTGGTATACAAAAGTCTGTAGTTACTTTCCTTCTCTGATTAAATAGTCGACAAAACAAGAAATAATTAGTCAAGCACTATCGGTAATTAAGCACATAAGATGAACATTAAGCAAACTGCAATCTTGCATCATTTTGAAGGTGGATAGGCAGGTTTTCGCGTTTGGAATCTAGCCAAAATGCCCATCTTCATTCCCTGTGCTCCTTATTTATTATTGGCGAGGGAATTCGCTTGCCCGACTTGCTGATGTGCTCTCTCTGGCAGTCCACCTGAGAGTTCACGTAAGTGTGAGCCGCTATTTTTTGACACACCACCATTAGGAGTGGAAGGTTTCAAAGAACTTGATATATTGAGAGTGGAAAGACCGTGTGTTTCCCCAACATGCAAGTGGGTTTCTAAGTTGAGATCGGTTCAAGATTCAGAGAACTGCCCTGCCTTCTTGTATGCGATATCTGCTCAGAAGTATCTATAGAACCCTGTTACTGTTCAGAAGACTCTTTCTCATTTGGTCTCTTCAGGCCCCTTGAACTTGCTACTTAGTCCCCACTGCACAGGCAAAATCTGAAAAAGTTGGGGTCTTATTTTATTTAGTCAGGTTTTTCTTGAAGATGAGCATGTCCAGAAAACTGATTCATATATTTGGACTAATATATGAATTTCAGAGAGAAAGATATAAGAACATCAGTGATGAGTGAGTCATTGATCTGCAAATCCCCCCACTGAGATCAAGCCCCAAACCCAGGTAGAGGGCTAACTGAGAATAGAATCATTACCTCCTGGTTCATAAGTCAATGCTTAACCACTGAGCCATATCAGCCAGGCCTAAAATATATTTTCAAGGAAAATCACAGGATTAAATTTCTAACTCACCTTGATTGGAAAATTAAATATTCATTCAACAAACACTTTGGAGTGCCTGGTATTTGATAAAAGGATTAGTCCATATCCTCAATGCAATCACTGTCCAGTATTGAAATCAAGCTTAATTGTGATTTGATGTATGTTTGTCCTGTTGCAGTGCTTCTTCCTTGTTCCGTGGTGTGAAATCTTGATAGGCAATATTTGTATATGATATACTGGGTCTCCACCCATCACTCAAGAAGTAATAGAATCATCAGTGATTTTTTCCTTCTGTTTTTTTCTACCCCACAATGGTCCTTCTGCCCAGATGGTTTCTGTATTGATTCTATGGATATATGATTTATTATTATTAGTAGTAGTAGTATTGTTATTATTAGAGAGAACTGGCAGTAAATAACATTATTTATTTAATTTGTGATTTCTTTTTTACTATTAAACATAAATGCCATAAGGCCAATATATTCTATATATATGCCTAATATGTTAAATGTCTGACCATTTGACCATTTGATCAGTTGCTATGATGCACACTGGCCATCAGGACAGACGCTCCCTCCAATAGGTTAGCTTGCTGCTGGGGTCAGGCCTATAGCAACTGAGCAAGACAGGCCAGACACACCCTGGAGCCCTCCACCCCTCCCCGGCCAGCCAACCTCCTGCAGTCCCTCCCCGGCTGGCTGGCCCCAATAGACCCTGATTGGGCCTGGGTTAGATGGCTCCAATCTGCCCCAATTAGCCCTGATTGGGACTGAGCGAGATGGGCCAGACATGCCCTGGAGCCCTCCCTCAGTCCTGCCCAGGCCCTGATGGTACACCAGTGGGATCCCTTGGCCAGGTCTGCACCCTCTTGGAATCCAGGACCCCTCAGGGGATGTTGGAGAATTGGTTTTGGCTTTATTCCTGCAGGCCAGGCCAAGGGACCCCACTGGTGCATGAATCCATGTACCGGGCCTCTAGCTTCCTAATAAGTGCATGTTACAGTTTTCAAAGCCTCTGACAAGCATATCTAGGGCTGGACAGTATTAGTATCCCCATTTTATAGCTCCTGGGTAACAGGTCCAGAGAGGTTAAGTGATTTGCCTGAGATGACATAGTGATCTGGCAGAGTCAGGATGATATTCTACCTTCTGTCTTTTTCATCACACTTGCCTCCCAATAAAGTATCCCCAGTCCCATAGAGATGAAGAAAGGTCTTGTTGACATTATGTATCATAAATATAAAGTTTTTACAAGAAGATACAGATATAGATACAAGTATAAGTATAGGTATAGATGTAGATATAGATGATATAGATATAGATGATATAGATATAGACATACTTTAATGTTTGGAAACCCATATATTTAGCAAAGCTTTGCTGAGTGCCTGCTTGGTATATGCCACACATATGAATGGGGCATAACACTGTGATAGGCTGAGGGACTGCAGGACACATGCTGGAGTGGCTGCTTCTAACACCAGGAGTTACAACTAAACTGAAGACTTGAGGACAGGAATCACTTTTCACCTTAGGGTCCCAGAGGAAACCAAATTGTTGGATGACACTACATCATGCCAGGAATACAAAGGATCTAGAAAATAGTAATGAAGTGTTATTGCTATTGAGTTGTTTATCTCACTAATAGGCTTCCTGAACTTAGGAGCTACTTAGTCCATCTGAACTCTGTGCCTCATCAGTTAAACAGAGATAAAGCACACTAAATGCAATCCAGTGATATCATGGATTGGATTCTGTAGCAGAAAAATGGTGAACTCCAACTAGGGTAGATTTTCAGTATGTACCAATGTTAATTTCTTAGTTCTCATAAATTTACCACAGTTGGTCGTTTGGGGTGCCAACATTAGGTGAAACAGGAAGAAGGGTGTACAGGAACTCTGTAGTATCTTTGATACACCTGTATCACCTGTAGAACTAAAATGATACAAAAATAAAAAGATGATTTAAATTTTTTTTAAATGCCCTCAAGTCATGATAGTTGTATTAGTCAGCCCATGCAGCCATAACAAAACACCATAGACTGTATAACTTAAATAAAGTAAATTTATTTTCTCACCATTCTGGAGTCTGGGGATTCCAACATCAAGGTGCTGGCTGATTCAGTCCCTGGTGAAAACCCTCTCCTGGCTTGTAGATGACCACCTTCTCATTATGTCCTCACGTGGCAGAGAACGAGATGTCTGGTGTCTCTCCTCTTCTTACGAGGACACCAATCTGATAGGCCCTAACCTCGTGATTTCAGTTAACTATTTTATAAACTGGTGTCATCATTTGGGAAGAGTAGTTAACAGTATCTAGACAAACTAAACATAACCATACCTGATCATCTAGGAATTTCACTCCTAAGTATATGGATGTATAGTCACCAAAATACAATTCCAAGAATATATAGAGCTGCTGCATTATCCATGATAACTCAAAACTGTAAAACTGCCCAAATGTCTTTCAGAGGTAGAATGGGTAAATAAATTGTGGTATTTTCATCAATGGGGCACTGCACACCAAAGAGGTGGATGACCCACAGCCAAACCCAACAAGAATTAGTCTTGTAGACATGATGCTGAGAGAACGAAGGCAGACACAGAAGCATGCATTCTATATGACTCTGTAACAAACTCAATAAAAAGTGAACTATTCCTATCCTAGAAGTCATTGGTAGAGACTGGATGGGGGCATGAGCTGGGCTTTCAGATGTTGCTGATGTTCTGTTTCTTCATCAGGGTGCTGAGTGTGTTCAGTTTGTTTTCTTTACTTTTTCTGCTCTTGGAGTCTCCATCCATGCCCTCAGAGAGCCTACCCTGCCCTCTGGCCACCAGCCAAGTCATTGGGAAGTCACTCTGCCCACAGCACAGGGTTAGGTTCTTGACCAAGGTGACACCCATAAGTCAATGGTGAGTGTGATGACGAGATGCCTCAAAATCTTCTTTAGTTTGTCATGTGCACTAAATGGTCAATAAACTCTTCAAGGAGCTCACTTATGGTGTGTGTGTGTGCGGGGAGGGGGGGTGATGGGGGGGATTACTAATCACTCTCTTCTGTTAACAGTTCTAGTCATTTATAAATGGGAAAGGAGCACCCCCCACCCTCCCACCCCCACACACAAAAGCAACTCTTGCCTTCTTCCATCTGTATTTTCTTTGCTAAATTATCCAGTCTTATAAATATTTGAATAACATTTGGTCAGGATAAAATCTTTCCTGTCAGTTCAGTACAAGAACACTTTTTGGCTCCCGAGACCATAACAGTCAGATAAATTAATATTGATTTGTTAGAAAATAGTTTTCACTCTGTCTAAACATCTTATTCTGCGCTCTTGAACCAAAATTATGAATTTAAATGCAGCAAAATAGTTCTTCACAGTTTTCCCAGTGAAACTAATTATGGGCAGATTGTAAAAAATGTATTGGATGCAATTTCCAACCTAGAGTTCTGCTAACCAAAATTCACAGAAAACGGAGGCTCGGTGTCTGATTTATTTGAGCAAGTTGCAATTTGGTAGACTGGAGAATTTATGTAAATAGTTTTTGCAATTTCCATAGGGATGGACTCAATACATTAATATCTCGCGTATGGCAGAAGATGAAGGAGGAACCGTTTTTTAACTGATAATTTGTTTTACTAATAGAAGGATGACATTTTTTTCCCTTCTTGTTTCAGTCTATATATTAAAGAATAGCTCACGCCTGTACAACGTGGATATGCAATGTGTAGAGTCTGGCTGTATTTAGACTTGTCTTTTCATTACATCTATGTATAGAAGTGGGGATAGACATTTAAAATAGTAAAAGAAAGAAAATAAAACCACCCATATGCCCATTTGAAACATTTATGTGTTTTTCTTCTACCAAAAAAAAAAAAGTAATGTTTTGCCTCCTAAAACTCTGAATTCACTTAATGCATTCAGTATCCTATTCTGTTTACTCAATATTGCATGATACATAAATTCTAAATGTGATTTTTGAATGATGACTTGGCAAAGGGGCATTCCCTTCTCTTTTGGCCACCGAAGTTGTTTCCAGTTTTAAATAACACAGCATTGAACATCCTGCGCAAAATCTCTTATTTGAATTGCAGATATTTTCCAAAGAAAGATGCCTAGAACCGCATCTCCCACCTCAACTGTTTTGTGAGCCTCGGCACATGTTGTCCAGTCGCCTTCCAGGAAATATAATAGATGTTATAGATAAAAATATACATCCAAAGGAAGAAATGCATGGAAATGAGAAGAAAAAATATATAAAGAACATCTATGTGAAAAACTGCAGAGAGAGCTATAATTAAAGACAAAGAACAGCTAAGAAATTCTGGTTCCCACCTCCACCAGCTCTATGTATGCTGAAGGGCTTATTCAAAGTCCTCCCTTCTTTTTGGAAAACATTATTAGAGTCTCAGAGAATGGCGATGAACAATTAGAGTCTCAGAGAATTGGCGATGTGGTCAAGGTTGCTTCTTTTTTCTTTTTCTTTCTTTTTTTTTTTTTTTTTACCAATTCACCAAAGCATCTATATAATAATCTATATAATAAAAGCGAATATGAAATCCTTAAAGTGTATAGAATCTGCTGGGTTGAGAAGGAGAAATTTCAGTTTTCATATTGTCAATCTCAAGCCTTTTCTGAAATTGGAAGTGACAGTCTAGCCACGTGTGTGCGTGTTCTATATATATGGAATGGAACCCGAGTCTGGTGCTCGGTTTGGGGAGTGAACTATTTTCTACCATAGATTAAGCCGAACTAGACCGTATGTCAAAAAAGAGTCTCAATGTCAACTTAATCCACTGTCATAGCTGTAAAGTGCTGTTTCATTATACAACCGATTCCCTTGTGGATTTCTCCTGACTTTCTATGCAGCTCAACTCTATTTTAATCTGTTGTGGCTTCTCTCCCCCCACCCCACCCCACAGGCCCCCACTTCTCTCCCAACTCCCAAATTTTCATTAAATATATTTGCTTCCTAGGCACCTGTTTGACATGTACACAAATTATGAAAGTAAGGCAGGGATGAAACGAAGGCAACAAAGTGTCTTTAAAAACAAAAACAAAAAACCCTTAAGAAATAGCTAGAAACAATGCAACAACTTTCCGGGGCATTTTAATTATTTTCTTTGGGAATTGAACAAGTGGCTGAAAACCCCAAATTCCATTGCACAGTGCATGCGTATGTATAATTTGGTTGGGTATAATGATGTTATATAATAGTTGTGTTTGAATTCCCCCAAGTCTTTTTTAAAGATGAGGGTTTTCCAGATGTGACAAAAGAAAAGAAAATTTCCAAATCAAAATTCCCATTTGCCTTTCAGGATGTTGAATTTTCTCCACATTTGTGCAATTAAGGGTTTTGCTGAGTGAGCTTAGGACTCTGTCTCTTTAAGTGTTTAACAGTAATTGGTTCATGTCCTAGCGTTCATTGAAAATCCTAGACATTTCATGTAAAATCTTCTTAATGAGGGGATGAATTTTTCATTCACATTAGAAAGCTCACTCTGACAAACAATTTCTAAATAAAACTTTGGCGACCTGACATCCCACATTGGACTTGACAGAGAGGACAGGTGCATTAGAATATAACTGTATGGCGATCCTTCAAGCTGTCAGCCATGAATATTTTATTTCTTAATGAATCATCTTTGTGAAATGAACTTTCTTGTTGTAGTGTCAGTGCCATTTACAACAAAAAGCTGGCTCCTTTTAAAAGGTGAGCTCTGTAAAGATGCTGATGCCTGCACAAAATGCTTAACCCTACCTAAGGTGTCGGGCAGTTTGGGGCCCTGCATTTCCCTTCCCTCTGTGAACCTGACTGTGGCACCGGCTCAGCCAGCAGGCTGCAGGGAGAGGAAGGTTTTCTGTGGATTTTCTGCTTCTCTTCCCTGAACTGGAGCTCCAGGTAACCAACCAGTGGCAGCCCTTTGACGATGAAGTTTCTATTGTTCTGAGACATCCCTATGAGTCTTTGAATTATTACTTTGCGATCTAGTTTGTCACCTTGTGAGGCCCAGGAAATGCTCTTAGCTGATGCTAAGAGACAGCTCTGGGCAGGGACCTCTCTGTGCTCCCAGCTCCTTTCTCTTCCTCTCCTCCTCTTCTTTTTCTTCTTCTTTTATTTTATAAATATGTCTTTATTAATTTCAGAGCAGAAGGGAGAAAGAGAGAAACATAAATGATGAAAGAGAATCATTGATTGGATGGCTGCCTTCTGCAATCCCCCTACTGGAGGTTAAGCCTGCAACCCGGCCATTTGCCCTTGACCGGAATCGAACCTGGGACCCTTCGGTCTGCAGACTGATGCTCTATCTACTGCTAGGGTTCCTTTCTCTTCTTAATCACTTTTGTTTGGAGGAGGCAGGAAGCTTTCCTTCTGACAATGCACTTAAATATCTCCCCACTAAAGGAGCCAAAATGTATTTTTATGTTGCCAGTAAGAGTCTTCTGAGATATTCCCATGGCTTGGTGCAGAAACATTTTGCTCATTGTGGACACAGAGCCTGTTCCCCCCAAAATAGCCTGAGGTTAGTTCTGTACCTTTTGCTACTACCTGGGCTATTGGTACCATTGTGGAATAACACTGATTTTTCTTTAAAAAACAAATCATGGATTCCACTGTATTCTCAACACTGCCTAGAAATCCTGTTTACTTTGTCTGGTTTCCCTTCTCTTCCTCACAGTGGCTATTTCAAGCTTCTCCATTTCCCCAAGCCGCCTAATTTGCCACCTCCCCCAATGGCCTTACATGCGACAGCAAAGAAACCTTCACTAGTCAGTCCTTCAACACTATCCCCAACTTCCTCCCCTCAACTCCCCTCAAAAACTGGCCACCATTGACCCCATCCCAGCCCCCTTCCCTTTCTCATGGACAGGTCATCCTTTGCATTCAAATCTGGGATCAGTGTTGCCTCCTGGGCTGTCGGCCCTACTCTAGATCCCACCCTTCAGAAATGTGTTTTAATAAAGTGATAAGGATCTGTCCTAGGAATTGACAAATTACAGTCATTGACTGTTTTTTTAAGAAAAGTTATACTGTAATACAGCCACCCATTTATTTATTCATTGTCTGTGGCCGCTTTCATGCCCGAAGGGCAGACTTGAGTATTTACAACAGAGACTGTGTGGCCCACAAAGCCTAAAATATTTTCTATATGGCCCTTTATAGAAAACTAGTGGCCCAGTGCACAAATTCTTGCACATTGAAGGGAAATTAATTAGAAGAAATATTTTAATATCGCTATTCACCCATTCTCAAAAATAGAAATGTCAACCAAATTCACAAACGACAATGACAGATCTAAACAGATGTGTGCAATTGGCACAAGCAAGAGCTTTGCATGTGTTGCACATGAGCAAGTCAACTTAGCCTTTTATGTATATAAATAACTTACTTAATTAGACCTGCTTTCTGATTTCATTTAACTTTTTCTAACCCAGTGAAGCAACCCAACTCCTCTTTCAGGTAATTGTTAGCAATGTAGCAGTAAATATCAACATGAAGCAGATTATTGTTGTAGATCATGCAGGGAGAATAAAGGGTAAAATATTTAATTGCAATGGTGTTTAACTATATTTTGCGCAATGAGAAAACCTGAAGTCATTTTCAAAGTCCACCATTTCTTATTTCTTTTCAGTTGGGTCAAGTTTCTAAGCTTTCTAAATGTCTGTTTTTGGGCTAATGAAAAGAAAATATGATTCCACTGAGTCTCCTATCTGCCTTCTCCAGGACTTCTGTGAGAATCAAATGAGATGAGAAACAGGAAAAAGCTTCACAGATAATTAGTTAAAGTGTAAAATGTTTCCACCTGGCTAAAAAGCAAGTCCTGTTCCTGGGCTGTAGAAACTCCAAGAAGGCTAGTCTCTAGGGAGAGGAAGCTGGGCGTTTCTACATGATGTCATTACCCAGTGCACACAGCCACCATTTCCGGGCTGGTCTGGGCTGTGGGCCACATTTTGCACCATGAGGTCTCAGCAGCATCAGCAGCAATAGGGTGGTGGCAGGGCCTGTGTCTCACTTGGGGAAGCCTAGTGTTGCTTTGTGGGCACCAGGGTTGCAATGCTGTTTCTCTGTAAATGGCCAGTGTGAGTCACAGGGGCTCATGCATTGATCATCTGCCCCCTGGTGTTCAGTACAGGTCATAACAACCAGTTCAATGATCGGACACTTAACATATTAGCCTTTTATATATATAGATGTGTGCTGACCCCTTTATACCACGGGTCAGAAGCCAAAACCCTGCAAACAGGGTCTCCCATCTAAGGGTCCAAAATAGAACCCAAGTGGCATTGGTGTGCCTCAGAGAAATACTTATTGTGCTCAGCAGTTCATGCTTCACTCTTGCAGCCTCCAGTATAGTTTAGTGCACTACAGTAAGCATGAGAGCTGGCCCGTGTCCATGTGGCTCCATGCAGGAGGAAACCCGGCCAAATCTGAAAGCACAAAGAGGGCCCAGAGGAAATGGAATAAGCTAGAAGTTAGTTGTTTCCTTTCGTTGGGTTTACGTGAGAATTATGTTCTTTAGCAAACTCTCAGTGTGGGCAGGTGACAACTTTTGCAGGTATTATTTTTTCCTTTCTTTTAACTTGTGCAAATGCAGGTCGATGTTTTGTTCCACATTTATGACAATAGCTGCCACTGAAGATTTAAAGCTATATTGTTCTCACTTTATGAAAAAGGGTTTCATTTGTAGCCACTAGAGAAAGTCCTAGGATGAGTTTTCTGTTACCTTCATTGTTTATAAGACACCCAAATTATTTAGATTAAATTAGATATATACCATCTTATATATCTTATATATCTTTTTCCAGAATATAAATATTTCTCTTCTCTTCTCTTCTCTTCTCTTCTCTTCTCTTCTCTTCTCTTCTCTTCTCTTCTCTTCTCTTCTCTTCTCTTCTCTTCTCTCTCTCTCTCTCTCTCTCTCTCTCTCTCTCTCTCTCTTCCCCCCCCACCTCACCCCCACATCTCAATAATAGGGATTTACTGAAAATGACACAAGGACATTATTACTCCTGGGGAGACACCCACATAACACCCACTTTTTATTCTAAACAAAATCAGTATTATAACAGTTTTGAAGCCAATACAGGGTGGGGCAAAATTATTTTCCACAGTGGTTCCTGTGGAAAATAATACAATAATTAATAAATAATGAAATAAGAAAAACTCTGTGTTTCCCATACTCACAACTGTGCCCCTACTTTTGCCCACTGCTGTGTACATATGCACACATACACACATTTGGTAAGAGAGGCAAGGCTGCTACTGAAATGTGATAGCTTAAAAAAGAAAGCCCTATCCTGGCCATGTAGCTCAATTGGTTGGAGAGTCGCTCTAATACGCCAAGGTTTCAGGTTCAATCCCCTGTCAGAGCGCATATAAGAATCAATCAATGAATGCAGAAATAAGTGGAACAACAAATTGAGATTTTAATACTTCTCCCCCGATCTCTCTCTCTCTATCTCTCTATCTTTATATCCCCAGTCCCTTCCTCTTTTTCTCTAAATAATCAATTCAATAAAAGAAAATTCTTAAAATACACACAAGTAAAAACAAAGGGGAAAAAAAGGCCCCTCTTATCACACTGTTATTTGACCTCTGGGTTCTCCACCACACTTAACCTTGATTTTCTTACTGCGCCTCCCACCTACCCTGCCAGGATCTTTGGGGTAAGAGGGGAGGCAGTGGGGGGGGGGTGGTTTCTGGTCCACAGTCACTGCGGGAGCTGGGCAGGCCTCCTGGCTTTTCTCCGAAATGGTGCCTACGCTTTCACTTTCCTTTGCAATCTGCCCTTGCAGTTACTCTTTTGGGGAAGGGAGCAGTGGAAGAGAGAGAGAGAATAGGATGGTGCCTGGCCTGCTCGCTCACCGGCACTTCCCAAATTCAGTCTCTCCCCACCCAGCATCTCCACCAGGCCTGTAGGAGTGCCATGTCTCCCATTATTTACGGAGCCCTTTCTCCGCCTCTGTTTTGTTTGTTTGTAATATATTTTATTGATTTTTTTACAGAGAGGAAGTGAGAGGGATAGAGAGTTAGAAACATCAATGAAAGAGAAACATTGACCAGCTGCCTCCTGCACACCCCCTACTAGGTATGTGCTCACAACCAAGGTACATGCCCTTGACCGGAATCGAACCTGGGACCCTTGAGCCAGCAGGCTGATGCTCTACCCACTGAGCCAAATCAGTTAGGGCTCAGCCTCCGTTGTTTATTTTACCTCCATGAGAGCTTTAGTCTTGTCCAGGGTAACTGTGTGCATGTAATTATGGGTTTTACACGTTTTGCCACTACTCAGTAAAATGTATTCAGATCTGTTTTTATAAAGAATGTAGATGCACCCCTATGCACCTCACACTGCGTCTCCTCCTGCCAGGGGAATGAGCCCCTCTTGGCCTTGCACTGTTGGAGGCTTTAAGAGGGAACACACAGTGGTCTTCATTCTTCTAAATTTTCAGTAAATAACACAGTATTTGCTAAATTCCACCAAAATGGTTGCCCATCTATGTCACAGTGAATAAGATGTTTTCCACTCCTGTTATGGCAGTCACATCTGAGATATGCATAATAATATGCAATTTCAGATGTAGATCTATTATCTGTAAATCTCAGCATAATGCTTACAATTTCCGCTTTTCTCCTGAGTTCCTGTCTTCCTCCTCTGCACCCCCAGCTCGGCAAGGACTCCAGAAGATGGCACTTCATTAAATTATTTTTATAATGAGTCCCAGTGACCAGGGAATACAGAGTTAAAAAGGTGATCTCACTAAGAGTAATTAGCATAAGACCTGCTGGACCCTTAGAAGTGACTGGATCGTAATCAATAGCAATATGATTACACCCATGCAGCAATTATAAATTATTTAAAACACTACCCCTAGGTTACTGACTAGTTGCCTTTAAATTAAATTCTCTGTCAATAATTGATGCAAAGAATTAATGTGAGAACACCTTCAGTTACTGAAACTTTTTTTTAAGGTGCCATAAAATATTGAACTGTTGCTCTTCATTAGCTGCCGGGCTGTCTGTTTGCTGTAACATCCTTCTTTTCTAAATTTGTCAAGAGAGACTCTCAGATCTTGAAAGATGACAAATGATTCTGAATCCACTGCTAGATGATCTTCTAAGGACACAAATGCCACAGAAATTGTGTATGTGCAGGGGAAAGAAAAAATTTGCCTCTCAATTACAACTGATTTTATTTCTTAATCTTCACGAATATATAAGCACACTTGGTTTTCTTGATTATGTTTCAGTTCTTTGATATGGACAGTATAGGTTGGAGAAGATCTTACCTATTAGAGACTCATTTGATAATTAAGCAATCAACAATCTTAAAAAAAAAAAACACAAAAAAACCCCTAAAAACAAATTCCAGGCCTACAAGAACATAAAAAGTATCTTTGATACAATGTGTTATTTTCCTTATTTTAATAAATGCTTTCTGTGTTTATCTAAAGACTGTCATTTGTATACTATTATTTCTTCTTCCTCACTAATTCCCTACTATGGCTGAGAACAGTGGAATCTAGACAATGATGTAGGACATTCAAGGATTAGAAAAAAGTCCATAACAACCTTGGCTCCTGTCTGATTTGACCAGCCATCAGGTGCTTGGGGTACAGACAGGATGCAAGAGATAAACCCTGCTCTAAAATAAAGAATGACCTCTATCATTTGTGTATTCTTGGGGTGAGGATTAAAAATGAAAGAAGGAAAGAAAAAAATGGCCCATCTTGACCATTCTGTTCTTAAAATTAGGGATGGCATTCTTTTATGTGTACCCAGCCCCAGAGCTGTACTAGGCAGAGTCAGGGCTTGAAAATGGCAGCCCTTGAATTTCCCCTCTTGTGTCTAGTTTGAATATTTTAGGGCAATGTTTCCCAAAGTGTGGTATGTGTACCCCTAGGGGTATGGGAAGACTTTGGTGGGGGTACGCGTTGTGCCAGAGTTTGGTGGGGATATGCACTGCACTGTGCTTAGCTGCACCTAATTCTACGTTCTCATGAGTCAAGTCATGACAGTCTTGTGAGGTGTGAGATGGTCCGGTGTGAAAACAAATGTTATTTATAATATAACTTTTATTTATATTTTATTATGAATAATTTTATTTTCCGTTCATTATTATTTTGTGTATGTACCAAAGAAATAAAAAATAAATATATTTTGATTGTTATTAAAATACATCCTTTTTTTTTTTTGACGAGGGGTACTCAGCATTACGAAAATTATAGAAGGGGTACACATGTGTCAAAAGTTTGGGAAATACTGCTTTAGGATATCAGTGGGTCCCCAATTTATTTAAAGTATAAATATATATATATATATATATATATAACTTTTATATAGTCTAGGTTAACTTCTGTCTTATTTTCTCTTGCTTCTTAGGGAACTAGCTCCATGCAGAAACAAATACCAGAAACGGGGAAGGATGGGGTTGTGCATAGACACTGCCTACTGTCTCCCAGTGGGCTGCCACGTTCATGTTCTCTTGCAGTCACTGTCTTCCACACCCGCCTGTGCCCTCCCGTGCCCGGAGATGCTTTTGCTCGGGAGCCCTGCTAGTCCCCCGGGGCCTTGCTGGCACTGCTCTGAGCTCAGCAGCACCGCTCTGCTTCCAGAAAACGCCCTTCCTACATTTCCCTGAAGTGTGCCTTTCTGGGCCTCTCTGACCTTCACCCTTCACACTTCGTGTTCACACAAGTAAGAGGAAACTAAACTGGAACAGTGCCTTCTGTTTCCCACAACCCAGAACAGATCATCTAGACAGGCTTCGTGAGATGATGCACAATATTTTCCTTGACAAACCTGTCACTGGCTCAGCACAGGTCTTACTTGTGAGGAAGCTGAGTGCCAAGCACTCCCAAATGCCACCGAGTAATGTTTTTATTGTTGTGGGAACTTTTGATGTTTACTTTCATTTCCCAGTTACCTTTTATATTTTCATTTTCAAAAGTTACACAGCATACATACAAACACACACACATACACACACCTAACTGTTGTTGGGCTAACAGGATACTTTAGATTCAAGCTTATCAAGGTTCTTTTGTCTGAACTTAAAAGTTCTCTTAGCCGAAACGGGTTTGGCTCAGTGGATAGAGCGTTGGCCTGCGGACCGAAAGGTCCCAGGTTCGATTCCGGTCAAGGGCATGTACATTGGTTGCGGGCACATCCCTGGTGGGGGGTGTGCAAGAGGCAGCTGGTCGATGTATCTCTCTCATCGATGTTTCTAGCTCTCTATCTCTCTCCCTTCCTCTCTTTGGAAATCAATTAAAAAATATACTTATAAAAAAAAAAGTTCTTTTAACTTCCACTGAGCAAAGGATGCATATCCTCCCCCTTAGCAAGTGTACTAGTGAACATAAAAGTCAATGATTTTCATGGTACTTAAGCGTGTGGATAATAAAGTTCTAGACTCTCTGGGATGGGATGCAAATTATTGTTTACGTCAACATTTCTACTAGTCAGAGATGGGTGGGCTTTGGAGGAGACCAACTTTTTCTGCTTTACCAAAGTCACTGCTGCAAAAACAGTCAGCCTGATTCTATTTTCAACTCAAGATGATCGTTTTCTTCTTATTTCCATGTAACAAACCGATGCGAGTGTCCTGGGAGCAGGGTGGTTCTCACACCTTCCCAGCCTACTCGTGTGTCTCTCAAGGCTGAGTGAGGCCGTGGGAAGAATAGAGAGGATAGAAGGGCACCCTAGAGCTAAACAGGGTTGAGGAAGAAGACAGAAACTGTGCCTAGCAGGTGTTTACAAGCACACGAACTTGACCTTCAGACCCTGGGATGGGCAGGCGTCAGTTTCCCACATTACACTCTTTTGAGAAAAGACAGTGACTAACCAAGCATATTCGGTAACTCACTTCTCAGAATTTTCAATCCGAAATTATCTGATGACTGGACCAGTTCTGATTACCATGGTTCCCGCGTTCCGCCCCGGCAGCTCGGTGCCTCTCTCGTGGCAGGCGGAGATCCTACGCATCCTCCCTGAGGCCGGGGAGGCCACTTCCCATCAGGCCACCAGGCCACCAGGCGCCCGCTTACGAGAACTCACCAGTGTTCTAAGTATCGGTCTTATCTCCGCAGTGCGACGAGGAAAATAAACTCAATGGTTTGCCTGACATGTTTCCGTCCTGGGGGTAGTTATTAGCCATGCGCTCGAGTGCCATATCCGCTTCTTCAAACCACATTTCACAGTCGATAGCATCGCCGGACCGAGAACACAGTGTAGAAGGTTGGGTTTACCCAATTAAGAGAAATAATATCTGCCTATTCATCAGCGGCTTCACCTTGCTTTTCTGTGGGTGTCTTTCCTTTTGTCAGTCAAGAATCATTTAGAAAAGGACCCAGGTTTCGGCACATGCCACGTCTTCCTTTCTGATTCCTGGTAACCTGGAAACACTGTGGTTCGGTGAAGGGAACTGGTGTGTTGTCGTCTCCTTGAGTGAGGCAGCGCCTCATGGCTGTGTCTCTACTGTCAAATGTTGGTGACAACAGTGGCCTCTTTCCCACCACAAGGTTCTCATCCTGAGGTTCCTTGTGTTCTTTCAGTCCTACATGCTGTCAACTGGAATCTGTTGTCCAGTTTGCACAGTACATGGGGGAAGGCCTGCTCACTTTTAGATTTTAATAGGGAGCATTTGAAACCCCATCCAGTTTGACATGGCAAGCCCAAACCAGAGCTAACTACCATTACGTTTAACTTCTCCAGCTATCACGTTGCCTGTTGATGTTTAAAAAGCACATTGGTCAAACAGATAGAACACAAGACTTAAGTATACTATGGTTCTGGTAAATTTGGGGAGTCTAAGGAAAATAAGCCTTCTTAAAGCCCATGTCAATTGATTCATTGTCCTGGGCTGTGTCAAGTTGACTGGCGTGCTCTCAGAAAAGCTCCATCTTGCTCTTCACTTCACCCCTGCATGCTCTTGAACTAAAAAAAAATATATACTCACGAATTTGATCCTGACGTTAACTTCACATCCCAGGCTGTAGAAATTTGAGTTGACACTTCCTTCAGGAAAAGAACAGTTATCAAACTTTGTATAAAAATTCTTTTTTTCACAGATGAGTAATCACCAAAGATATTTCTGAAAAGACACTAAAAACACGCAGGCAATTGTTCTTTAAGAAAAAAGATAGAAACACTGGGTTTTATGAGAGAAGGAAATAGAAATACTGGCGGAGAAAAAAAAAAAGATGTGTTGAAGTGATGTTTTAAAAAGAATATATATTTCCAGAATGTACTTTCTCATTTAAAAAAAAAAAGTCACCAGATTATTTTTATAGATCCACTCAGCCATGCAGAATGGATTATGGAATGACTGGCTTTCCAACGTGACTGGCTGGGCTGTTGATGGTAACAATGAGAACTGTGGCCCTAAATTGCGTGCTATATGTCAATTAACATGTGGAAGCTACACCACAATCTTCCAAGGCCCTCGCCACTTCCCCAACTGCTTCAGCTGGAGAAATTGCTGAGGGTGATAATTAACCTGTACAGGGTCACGTTGGTAATGAGAAGCACAACCTTGACTGTGACTTGGGCCATCTGACTCCCAAGCCCATTCTCTTCCCACAAAGCATGATTTACTCAGTAATTCATAAACGATTTCATAAGTAATCTTAAAATAAAAAAAAATTAAAGTTAAAAGTATGTTTATGGATTGTTACAAGCCTAAAAAATAAGGTGTGTTTTACTAATATAAAAGTTGTCGCCGTAACCGGTTTGGCTCAGTGGATAGAATGTTGGCCTGCAGATTGAAAGGTCCCAGGTTCGATTCTTGTCAAGGGCATGTATGTTGGTTGCAGGCACATCCTTAGTGGGGGATGTGCAGGAGGCAGCTGATAGATGTTTATCTCTCATCGTTGTTTCTAACTCTCTACCCCTCTCTCTCTTCCTCTCTGTAAAAAAAATCAATTATATATATATATATTTTAAAAAGTTGACCTGTAATGTGATTCTCTTGGCAAATGTGTGTGTTTGTGTGTGTGAGAGAGAGAAAGAAAAGAAAAAAAGAGAAAGCATATTTATACATACATGTATACATATATTATTGAGGCATATATAATTTTAATATCATAAAATTAACATATTTTAAGGGTATAGTTTTCTGAATTTGGGCAAATGTGCATACCACCACAATTAAAATATGGAACATTCCTATGACCCCCAATAAATTATATTATTCTCATTCCCAATAAATCCTTCCACTCCCAGAGGCAAACACTATTCTTATATCTATCACCATAACTTACTTTCACACTTTTTAGAACTCCTTGGAATGAGCATTATGCTCATTCTTTTGTGTCTGGCTTTTTGTGCTCAGCATTGTGTTTTTGAGATTAAGCCATGTTGGTGTGCCTGTCAGTGCTATCCTCCGTCAAGGCTGATTACTGTCCCATTGAGAAAATAGACCACGATTAGTTTATGCATGCACCTGTTGGTGAGCTTTGGGTTGTTTCTTTTATTTTTGCCATCATGAATAAAGTTTCTATAACAATTCTAGCATAAGGGATGGGCTAGAAGAGGTCAATGGGAGAAAATGGGGGACATATGCAATACATTCAACAATAACGATTAAAAAAAACAAGTCTGCCACAAATTTTTTGTGTGCATTTTTTGTTGTTATTTATTTTTGATAGACAGTTGTAGAATCCAGGTCTCTTTTGATATCCACCTTTACTTTTTTAGCTGCTTCTAAGCAGCCCTCTAATGTGGCTGTACCATTTTAAACTCCTACTAGCTGTGTGTGAGAATTCGTGTTACTTCACATCCTCGCCAGTACTTGGTATTTTCAGTCTTTTTAATTATAGCCATTCCAGTGGGTGTAAAATGTTATCTCGTGGTGGTTTTATTTTGCATTTTCCTGATGACTAATGCATCTTTTTATGATCTCATTAGCCATCCATATATTTTCTTTCTGTGTAGTCCTTGTTCACGTATCTGGCTGTTTTTTGTTTTGTTTTTAAATCGGGTTATTATTGAGTTGTAGGAGTTCTTTGGACATCAGGTATATTGGTTGTTGTTGTTTCATATCAATTGTGAGCTTTTTCCTACTCTGGGTCTTCCCTTATTTATTCCTTAATGATGTCTTTCAATGTAGAAACATTTAATCTTGATAATGTCCAGTTCCTTTTTTTAGTTAGTGTTTGTGTTCAAAGAAATCTTTGTCAATCTCAAGGCTACAAAGATATTTTCCTATGTTTTCTTCTAGAAGCCCCATAGTTTTTGTTTTTATATTTAGGTCTATGTTCTGTGTCGCATTAATTTTTGCATATGGTGTGAGGTAAGAGTAAAAGTTTCTTTTTCGCCATATGGATCTCCAATTGTTCTTTCCCCATTTGTTGAAAGACTAATGTCCTTATTGAATTTTCTTTACTGCTTTGTTGAAAATCAATTGCCTATATATTTGTGGATCTATTTCTAAACTCTATTGTACTCCATTGATCTGATTTTTTTTCCTATGTCTATACCTACTATATTGATCAGTGTGGATTTACAGTAAATGTTAAAGTTAAGTAATGTAAGGATTCCAAAGTATTACATTATTTTGATTTTTCTAGATACATTGCTTTTCCATCAAAATTTTAGCATCTGCTTCTCAATTTATTTGAAAAGCCTTGCTGAGATTTTATTTGGCTTGGTATTGAATCTATTGATATACTTGAGGAAGACTGAAATCATAACAAAATTGAGTTTTATAATATTTGAGCTGGTAGCTCTTTATTTAAGTCTTATTTAATTTTTCTCAGTTATTCAATATAAAGGTCTTATACTTATTTGTTAAATTTACACTTTTGTGTTGTTGTTAATCCTCACATGAGGATATTTTTTCCATTGCTTTTCAGAGACAGTAGAAGTGGAATGAGAGAGAGAAGAGATGGAGACAGAGAGATAGAAAGAGAAACATCAATATGAGAGAGACACATCTACTGGTTGCCTCCTGTAGGTGCCCAGACCAGGGTGCAGGGAGAAAACCTGAGACCCTTCAGTATGCAGGCTGATGCTCTAACCACCGAGAACACCAGCTAGGCCTTGTTAAATTGATTCTTAAACATTTAGCTCTTTATGCTATTGCAAATTATGTTTTTAAATTTCTTTTTTCAATTCTTTGTTGTTAATAGGTAGAAACGAAATTTATTTTAGTAAATTGATCTTATATCCCGTGACCTTGAATTTTTTTTTTTTTAAGATTCTATAAGATTTTTCTGTCTCCAAATAAAGATAGTTTTACTTCCACCCTGTTTTGTATTGCATTTGTTTCTTTTTCTGGTGTGATACTTTGGAAGACTCACCAGGAATGTTGAATAGAAGTATGGAGATCAGGCATCATTGGCTTATATGGCATTTCTCCATCATATCTGATGGTTGGTTTTTATGGGATTGAGGAATTTGCATGTATTTCTAGTGTATTAAGAATTCTACAACACATAGGTATGTATCAATATTTTCTATTTTTCTTAGTATTATCTGTGTATCAAAGGAAGTTAAGCTCTTTGGTATAAAAAGTTAGGGGATCCAGATTCCAAATCTTTGAGCTGCCTTGGAAACATGGCCAGGGGCAAGCTGTTTATTTCCTCTGAGTCAGTTTCCTTGTCTGTAACTGGAAAATGTACACAAAGACCTCACATAGTGACTGTGTGAGCCCTCCGTGAATGTTAGCTCTTCTCTTAATATTATGCAAAATGGGTTTTATATTCCAGCATCATGAAAAACACTGATCCTGAACACTGGGAACATTAACCCCATCAGCCACTGTCAGCTTTCAAGACAGGATATAACAGTAGTTTATGGGTTGATCTTGGTATAATTTTCCAGAAACCCAGGATGGCTCTACTGTTTCACATTCCACTCTTTTGGTTTAAGTTTTTTTTTAAAGTAGATCTGCGTGATCCCTGAAAAATTATTTGCAAACTAGCATTACATAAAAAATCTTTTGTATTTATTCTGTAGCTTGGAAAACTGGTGCGTGGTCTGTTTTATTCCACTGGCTCCTAAGGTTCAGGCATTAACATAAATACAGCCCATTAACACTTGTTCCTCTCTGTCAGGACATAAATTAAGTCTGCAGGTGTTCCATGAAGCTGTACCCTTGGTACTAATTAAGCCTTGATAATTAGGTTTGTTAAATTCAGGACTTTAAGCTTATATTCCTGCTTTGGGTTACCAAAACGGAGATGTGCAACACAGAATCCCTCCCCAACCTTTTTCCCCCCCTATAGAGCACTGTACTGCTCTTTCTCCACTTTATTCCTTTATAAAATATTATTATTGATTTGAGAGAGTGTAACATAGATTTGTTGTTCCACTTATTTATGCATTCATTGCTTTATTCTTGTATGTGTCCTGACCAGAGATCAAACCCGTAAACTTGGAGGATAAGGAGGATGCTATAACCCAGTGTTTCCCAAAGAGTGGTACGTGTACCCCCAGGGGTATGGGAAGAGTTTGGTGGGGATACGAGTTGCACCGGAGTTTGGTGGGGGTATGCACTGCACCGTGCTTAGCTGCACCTAATTCTATGTTCTCATGAGTCAATTTCATCCTTCTCATTGATCCAAATAAATGTTATTTATAATATAACTTTTATTTATATTTTATTATATATTTAAATAATTTTATTTTTGTTAATTATTTTGTGTATGTACCAAAAAAAGAAAAAAATAATATATTTTGATTGTTATTAAAATACATCCATTTTTTCTTTTTTGACAAGAGGAACTCAGCGTTATGAAAATTATAGAAGGGGTATGTCGAAAGTTTGGGAAACACTGTTCTAACCAACTGAGCAATCCAGCCATGGCCTGTTTATTTATTTTTTAAATGAAGGAGTCTGTAACAGACCCTTCACCATTGTGCCAGCGTTGGGCATAAACCTTGGAGGCGATCTGCTGCACCGGGTTCATGACAAGACTAAAGCACAGACACCATATTGGAAAGTTTCCAGCCTCATTTCTCCATGTATTAAATGTGCCCAAATCTGTGCCTTAAACCCAAATGAACGCATGTTGTTTTCATTAAAACGATGCAAACAATCAGCACGGCCCCCAAATAATTTGTGTTTATATTTTTTCTATAAAAAAATGAGACATTTTGTTATTAGGAAAGTAATATTTTAAAATGAAGAGATGCTCTCTAGCTCTCAAACCCCCCAGCTACCCCTAGTCTCGCGGAGTTTTCCACACTGGCATTCTTGTTTGGAGACCCAGGAGGGTATCTGGTGGCTGTCAGGTGATTTGTAACCAGTACACAAACCACAAAATCATCTAATCAAAATAGATGTTTCCTCCAGGTCGTCTTTGCTCTTCGGTTGCTTTATAAATCCGTTCCTCATCGGGTCCTATGTTTGGCGAATGCCATCCTTCATTTTGAATAAATGGAATCATAAAAACAACTCTATTAGCGCTGCTTTCAATGATATTCATGGCGATCATACTAACTTAATAGCCTCTCTTCTTTTATTTGAAGGATATTAAATAAAATTATACTTTTAATCAGAAGCTTTTTTTTTTTTTTAAAAGAACAGTTTATACTGCGGGACACCACCATAATATACATCCATTTTATGCTCCTTCTACATTCCCTCCCCAAGACCAAGGCTTAACCTTCCTGGAAGAGGACCGGCTTCCGTGAGCATTCCTATTCTGCACTTTCAAAGGACTCATCCCATGGAGCGGGCTACCCCAATCTTTCCGGACCCAACCTCTCTATTCGAGTTTGGTCACATCTGGAAGCTCTAGATGTCTCTTTCAGGCATGGGATTCAGAGTCCAAAAGTGCAAGACTCATGTCCTCCCCCTGCTGATAGCCGGGGAGGAAGGGGACACGGAGATGAAGAGATGGATGTTGAAAAAAGGGATTTAGCACTAATCCAAAGGCTAACCTTTGTTTAAGACATTGATAGGATATCTTTTGAAAACCCTATTTAGAGAAGAGCGGGAACATTGGTGCCAATTATCTTTTTTCCTCTTCTTCCCTCTTCTCCTCTTCTCATTTTTATCCCCCCCCCAAAAAAATAAGAAAAGAAAACCCCACACAAGTACAGGTAGCTGGTAGTGTCCTAAGCACTGGTGTGCAGTCCAACTGCTCAGTGCAGGGAGGACAGGAATTTCACCCACCCATCTGAGTGGCATCAGGCTGGCAGCGCCCCCCTGCCCCTCACTTTGGGGAGGCAGGAGACGAGGGAGGGGAAACTGCTTGGTGGAGAGCTCCATGTCGGCAGCAGATTTCAGGGAGGGCTGGCAGTTTATACCTCCTACGGGAAACACCAGAAACGCTCCTTTTCTTGAAAACCAGAGTGTCTGGCAGCAGCCCTGGTTACATGTGAGGCGCTCGCACACACCGTGCCGTGTCAACAGCTTAGCCTTGTCACCGCGCTATAAAGCCCCGCCGCGTGCCCGCGTGTCTGCGCCTCTGCAGGGCACAGTGATCTTACCGGGAGGAGTAATATTATTCACCGCGCCAGGAGTCACCGCTGATTAATTGCCTCAAGGACGAGGGCATGGTGACTTTTTCTCTTCACACTGGAAGCCCCTTGCATCCCACTGCTCCACGTGGGGCGGGGAGGGGAAGGCGGCTCTGAGGGGGTGGGTGAAGGGCAGGGGCTAAGCATTTCGGAAAGCCTGGCAGCTTGTTTGACTTGGGCCTGTGGGGCCTCCCCAGGGACTGCAGCGGGGCCGAGGCCAGAGCTACACCCCGGCAGAAAACCTGACACCAGCTTCCAAACGCTCTCTCTCTCTTGCTCTCTTGGGCTGCGACCCTCATGCCCTGGCTAAACCATCAGGCCAGGCTCTGCAGGGATTGCAGGAGCAAAGCAACTCAGTATTTCCTGCTCGGTGAAAAGGGCCAGCGCTTTGCTTAGTGGGAAGCTAATTTCCCACCCACTGCCTTCTAAGAATGAAAGCAAATCTGTTGTGTTTCACGCCCACCCCTTCCCCCTCCCCCCCCCTCCAGTCTCGGCCTTGATTTGCATGGTTGTTGGCTTTTTTTCCCCTTCCATCTAATTTTAGCTTCTCAACTGAAGAATGAGGGAAAAATGAGTAAAGGCTGGGCTGATTCCTCCCCGTGCCTTGCCAAGCAGGACTCCCCGCTGGGTCAGGGCTCACATTCCCGCATCCATCTGCCCTTTGGAGACCTCATTGCGGGCACCTCGCTTCTCCAGGCTGCACCTCCTCATCCCTCAGTGAAGGAGCTTGGGCAGGTCACCGGCACGTCCCTTTCCTTCTTTCTTTTTTTTATATATATTTTATTGATATTTTATAGAGAGGAAGGGAGAGAGATAGAGAGCTAGAAACGTCGATGAGAGAGAAACATCGACCAGGTGCCTCTTGCACACCCCCCACCGGGGATGTGCCCCCAACCAAGGTACATGCCCTTGACCGGAATCGAACCCGGGACCCTTCAGTCCGCAGACCGACGCTCTACCACTGAGCCAAACCGGTTTCGGCCAGCAAGTCCCTTTCTAGCTCAGTTAAGTGGGGAGCATTTGTAACCTAATTTGTCTAGTGTGATCACAGTGCGATCATTGTTCATTCAACACTGATTGAGGACTTCACTGTGAGGGGAGGGATGCTGGGAGCCTCAGGGGCATAAGGCATGGCAGAGCATAGCAAGGGAAAGGGGACAGGGAAACCCTGCTGGTGTGACACACAGCAGAGTGAGGATCTAGTGCTCACCACGGTGTGAACCAGGTGCTGCTGTGCTGACCAAGGTGTGAACCAGGTGCTGCTGCTGGAGGTCAGTCATAACCTGGGATCTCAGCCCTCCATGGAGGGACACCGAAAAGAGACCTCTGTGGGAATTCCCAGCCTGCAGCATTAGCTTTTGGGGAATAAGAAGGGAGGAATCAGTAGTGACCAACACTAATTATTTTTTTTAAGTATTGAGGATTTTTGTTTTCCATAGGAGACCCCTTTTTTCCAGGAGCATTATCTTACAAAGTGTCAGTCTATGAGAAAGGTTGTCAGCTTTCCATCAGTTGCTTGTCTGGCTTTAGGATTCCCTTGTCTGCTTCTTCTTCAATTTGAGCAGTGGGAGATCACACTCTTGTCACTCTTACTGGCGTGTCTGAGGATTCAGAGATACACCATGCCACCTGGAAGGTGGATATTAGCCAAGTATTGATTAAGAAAAAAATTCCTAAACCACTAAGTATTTCTTATTGTTACCATTGATGTATGCATTGATTTAACCAACATACCACCTGCACATTATATGCTGTTGTTAATTCCAGTGTAACCTCAGTACAGGGGGGCTGGTGTGGGCTCCTTAGAGTTAAATCTAATTCAGTCTTCAGTCTCACTCTTTATTAGTCGCTTTTCAGATCTCATTTTCTTCAACTACAAAGTGAGCTTAATAGTAACAAGGATGCTGAGGATTCAGGTAACCTAATAAATGGCAATATAAATTCTATAATTGTGATAGCATATACCATGCCCTGTCTTGGGTTCCTATGAACTGGGGACGATTCCATTTAGTTCTCAGAACTCTATGGAACTAATATTGTTATTCTGAGTGTACAAAGAAGGATCTAAAGGTGCAAAGTAGGTCACATAGGTAATGAGTGGAGAATCCCTGAGCCTGGCAAATATTTAAAAACCCTATAAGCTCTAACCATGACATCAACACAAGGCTTTGTCCTATCATCAACATTTCTTTCCTAAAAGTAGAGAACAGCCACCCTTTAGGGACAACAGGGAAAACCTTCCTGTAGAAAATTGTCATTAAACTAGTAACAGATACAAAGTCAATCTATTGTTAGGACTTTTCTTAAAAAGCAGAAGTTGCTAATTATAGATGTTTGTGATGTCATCACTTAGATGCTCTTATCAAAGTCCTTCTTGGGTAGATTACTGAAAAACTACCCACTTCCTTCATCACATCCAGCCTTCCTCCTATGTGTTTGTGCTGTGATTTCAATGACTATGTAATGTATCCTTCAACCTCAGACATTTTTGAGGAAAGAAGGGGGCAGGTAATTATGGGACAATGGGCGTAAATCAAAACATCTGGTCACCCTAACTATAACCCTATACTTTAAGCTTTCTAAGATTCTGGTGTTACCAGACAATCAGTAGGTCCTTGCTGCCTGTCACTACTTGGGACCAATTAAGCAGAAACAAGATTGAATCGTATATGAGCATCTACTTCAGTGCTGTAGGCAGTATGGGAGAGTAGTGGGTCATTCACAAAAATCTTCTCAGCAGCCCCCCATAAGCCAGCTGTTTATATAAGGTAGGACAAAGATTACATGGGGACGTAGGAGTTACAGGTATGGAGTAGTAGGGATTACAGGTATGGAGAAGTAGGTATTACAGGTATGGGAAGTAGGCAAAGTGGACTAGGATGGGACAAGGTTGTTAATCTTTCCATGATAATGGGCAGTTCTTGAATTGGGGTGGACCACATTCCAAGGTTGACTCCCAGGGCCAGGGTTGACACCTGGGTGAGAGGTTGAACATCCCAGGTCCTGGGGGCATACAACTCCTGTAAGGTCCCAAGACCCCCTGTGAGTCCGATGGAGTGGGCGACGACCCCAAGTCAAATGCAGAGACCGAAACTTGATGCAAAAAGCATGAGGATTTTATTACAAGCACAGCGCAGGGGCTTCTCAGGCAGACAGCAACCCGAGGGAAGTGCTGGCTGACTGGAGCGCCGAGTAATTGCAGGACATGAGTTTATAAAGGCAAAAACCACACGCAGGTGGGGTTACACATGGAGGGGGAGGAAGGGAACAAAGAAATTCCAAGAAGGGGAGCTGGGCTCGTTAATTACATGTTTTATGACAGGGTCTATGCTTAGTCAACAGTCCCAATCTGGTAATCTTGCAAGCCCCTTTGCCTCTCCCCTTCCCATTCCTCTGGGTAAGTCCTCAGGGTAGGGAGTTTCTGGGGACTGATTTCATTCTTGCCTAATCTTCAACCTTAAAGAACTGACCTCATTCCTGTCTAATCTTTAACCGTGAAGGTCACATCCTGGAACAGGCAGTGGGGAAGGTCAATTCCTCAATCTTGGGGTCCTTACACTCCCAGCCAGGTTAGAATGTGCATTCTTTAATCAGAACAAAACAATCAGGGTTAACAGAGCTTGATTAATATTTCTTATTTTATTTCTTATAGCTAATAGCAAGTCCCCAAATATTCTATTTCTGCCCCTAACAAAGTATTAGGGACAGAAATAGACACCACATCCTTGGGGTATGGGGACAATGCTCTAACAAACCGAGCTTCCTGGCCAGGATCCCAGACTCTACTTCTAATATATTAATTAACTGAAGGATCAAAGGTCCAGAAAGAAGAAATAGCTTTGTATGAGGAACTTAGTACTGATTCAATACACTTTTGTAGGATTAGTGGCTAGATGAGGTGAACGAATGAATGGCATAGGCTGCAGTATTTCTGTCTCTGTCTCCTTGGTTCCTGGCCTGAGGAAGCTGAGGGTAATTCCACAGAAATCCTTAAACCCAGGATTTCTCAGGGAAACTTCAGCCATCTAGGGACAGCCAGGATAGCAGGGAGCCCACCGGGGAGGTGAATTACTTCCTGGTGACATTTCAGAACAGAGCTATTTAGCTACACCAGGGAGGAGTGGGAGGAACAGCAGAATTTAGCTTCAGAGGAAAGCCTCTTGGCCTTGAGTGAGATAACTTTGTTAGTGGGCAAAGCCAGCCCAGCAGGAAGAGCTCTTTGATATGCAAATGTGACCTGATAAGGATTTCCTCTAATTCCCTCCCACCCCCAAGCTGGAATTATCTCCCAATGAAGAGTGCTCAAGCCCCTCCCATCCCAGATGCCTGCAATGGGTTTTCTTCCTTGGTTTGCATCTCTTCAGTTGTCCTATGCAAAACCAGGCCTGATTGACCTGTAACCCACCATTTTTGAAGAGAAATAGATACATGCACATCTTTTAGGGAAGGCGGAGCCTGGAGAAATTAAGAGCTCAGTACCCTCGGCTTAGCTTCTGGGAATCCAAAGATTTTCTTTGGATCTAGGTTTGTGGAGATGTGGGAAGGAACTTACTAGCAATCCATCATTTATGTGAGTGACCCAACCTGAACCTCCCAAAGTTCCTTTAGCTCTCTGCAATAAGGTCTCCTGACCCTGTATCAGGATGGAATAATATGTCAGACTTCTGAATTGCATGATGCTCTCATTTGTGTGTGTGTGTGTGTGTGTGTGTGTGTGTGTGTGTGTGAGAGAGAGAGAGAGAGAGAGAGAGAGAGAGAGAGAGAGAGAGAGATTGCATGGTGCTCTCATTTGTATGTGCGTGTGTGTGTGTGAGAGAGAGAGAAAAAATAATCAAGGAAACAAGTACACAAATAAGCTTTTCACTCACTAAGGTAGACTAGGTGCTGTTTAGGAAGTAAAATTGGGCAAGTTAGTTAATAGAGAGAGGGGTGTTACTTACATGGGGTCTGGGGGGCTTCTCTGATCAGATCCTCTTTAACCATGGGTGAGGATGACATGGAGCCATTGCGAGGAAGACAGGAGTAGCTATAGCAGGACAGAGATTGACACATTCAGCACCTACAAGAGGCTGTGGCTGGGACCACAGTGAGGAGAAAGGAGAGGAAGCTGGGAGCTGCTCATGCACAGCTCTGCAGGCCTTGGGAAGGAATTAGAGTTTATTTCCAGTGTCCAGTTATTTGGATCAAGCCCGATACACTAACGCTATGGCATTCATTGGACCCAATTTGCAGTGCAAGTAGCTTTATAATCTTCAGTTCTTTAAAGCTCAAACAACTGCTTAGGCTAAGTGAGTATCAAATCTGCTGTTTTATAAACATGCATGCACCCTTTTGTGTCCCCCTTTACCACATGGTCATTCAGTATGGCTGACAATGGGAGATGGGCACTTGTGTAAGTCAAGAAGCCTAGGGGGAATAAATTAAAAAGCCAGATCCCTTTTGCCACGAGTGGCCTTCGAGCCTCGTGTGCTCTCTGTTCAGCTGTTAAGATTATTATTAAACTTTATGGACCATAAACCCCACGGAAACAAGGAAAGTGCACATCATGCTATTACAAGAGTGTCAAAACAGGAGCCATATTTCATGGCCTGAAAAGTCTGCACGGTTGGCCTCCTGCAGGTCCCGAGTGCCTTTGGCTGGTTTTAACCCTCTTTTGCCTCTGAGAGAAACCCACCTCTTGGTGCTGAGGCTTTCTGGAAATGAGCTACCTCTTGGGTGCAAGTCTCCTTTCAGAAACTGAGGCACAGATTCCATTTTCTGAAAGGATGCGATCTTGACATTCATCAGCCTCTGTGCCCATTCCTCCAAACAAAAACACGTGCAAGCTATTTTACATGAGGCATGTGGGTTGCTCCAGGCATCAGTTTAGTCCACATCTGGAGAACCAGGAAAGCAAGAGTGAAAGAAGGTGCAGGACACATCGAAGGCCAGTGATTGCCTAGGAATAATGCTAAGTTCCAGTGGTCGAACAGAACATTGCATGCATATGTCCAAGGCGTTCATTTGGCAAAATAAGATGTCAAGCTAATTTTTTTATTATTTCTTTCTGAGGTTTCATGTTCCCTCCCAGGTACAATAAGAATGAAATTCCATCTATATTTTGTATTAGAATCAAATTTGCAGAGTGTCATTACATTTTATTTTATTAACCAAGAAATCCAGATATCAATAATTTATGTTATTGCCGAAGCCGGTTTGGCTCATTGGTGGAGCGTTGGTCTGCGGACTGAAAGGTCCCGGGTTCGATTCCGGTCAAGGGCATGTACATAGGTTGCGGGCACATCTCCGGTAGGGGGTGTGCAAGAGGCAGCTGGTCGATGTTTCTCTCTCATCGACATTTCTAGCTCTCTATCTCTCTCCCTTCCTCTCTGTAAAATACCAATAAAATATATTTAAAAAAATAAAAAATAATAATTTATGTTATCGTATTTATGTATTGCTTGATTTATTGGTGTATTTGCATTTAAATGGGTAGTGTAGTCTTTGGTTTTGTTTAAAATATTTCTCTAGTCTCTTTCCAGGATGACATTTCTTCCCCACTTTGGGGTGAGGCATAGATAGGTAACTTGCTTTGGCCAAGGAAATGTCAATGGTAGTGTCACCTCAAAGGGGAGATTCAAAAGCCGGAGCATGGTGATTCATTTCCCCTAACGATATGATCATGGACACGCGTGGTGAGATGGATCTTCCTCATCTAGGGCCCCGGAGTGACTAAAATGAATAGATCTCCCTGCCAGCCTCTTCTGGGCTTGTAGCATGAGCAAGAACTAAGTTTTTGCTGTGTTGAGTCTCTGAAATGTGAGAGCAATTCCTTACTGCAGCAGAACCTTGCCCATCCATACTAGAACAAAGTACATTTGTTCCTGCTTGTAGAATGTATCAAGGTCTTTCATTTTCGGAGTAACATTGATGGTTTTCATTCAAAAATACTTCCCTTATTACAACTACCTTAATCACCTATGGCAGCAAGCTCCCATATCATGGCATGGCTGACCTTTGTAATAAATCATATATTTATAAAACATGTCCTCATGCCATTCTATCCAGCATGGAGAAGTACGGTAATCTTTTCTATTCCTTGATGGCCTTGCTGCATCCCCTAGGGCCTTCTATGTAGACACAGAAGTGGCAGAAAGGACAATGGCTGACAGAGAAGTAGGAGGAGATACCAAGAGAGTAATGGGTAACTCTTTTGACAATTCAACAAAATACGACTCTTAGGAACTTCTCTCCCCAGTTGCAATGTTGTAAGCACTCAGCAGCAATTGTTCTCAAGCTCAGTGTGTGCAGGAATCACCTGAAGGGTGCTTGTTAGATGTGCAGACAGTCATCCCCCTCCTCTAGGGATTCTGATGCAGTAAACAGAGGTGAGGGTGGGAGGGTTGGAGATCCAAGTTATGAACAAGCACCCCAGATGTGTCTGTGGACCTTACATTGGAAAACACTGGACATAGTCAACTGTGCTGGCTCCTGGAGCCAAAGCAGTCGGGATACGGAATCCAATTCTGATCTTTTACTTACATTATTGTGTGGGCAAGTTTTCCAGTGTCTTTGAGCCTCAGTTTCTTCATCTGGAAAATGAAGATGATACCATTACTGATTATGGGCATGCAGTCAGCACCAAATTAACGTTAGCTCTTCTTTGTCCAAACTGGACAGAGCGCAGGTTGTTTGTAAGCCTTTACTAGTATGAACAATGGTGATAATAGTGATATTAATCGAAGACTCACATGGGCCAGATGCCATTGCTATGGATTTTATGTGCGTTGTTTTTATTGTATCTTTGCAACAGCACTATGAAGGGGGTCACTCTTATTTGCTGCAATTTGCAGATGGATGATGAGTCTGAGGCTCAGAGAACTTGCCCAGGGTTGCACAGTTACTAGATGATGGAAGGTTGAGGAGTTTTCTTCTTGTAGTTTCTCCCTAAATTGTTTTACTGGTGACCAGGAAATGCCTGTCTCTCCTCTCCTCTCTTCCTTGGTGCCTTGTGGGAGACATAACGAGCAGGATTATGTCCCTGGCACTGTAATTTAGCATGGCGGCCCAGGGAAAAACACCTTGTGGGATTTTATTTCTTATCATTTTATTTATGTCCCCTTTAATTTTCATTTAAGTTCTCCTTTGAAAGTCCCTTCAGCTCTCATAAAACTTTATGGTCTTTCATTGCGATTAGGCAATGGTAAAATTGATTTCTCTAAAACCAACTTCTAGTCAAGTTATGTGATTCGCCAATAAGGGAGGCTGAGACAGTAAGGGGCACAAGACTCCCCCTTAAGAGGTCAGACACATTATCATTGGTTAGATGCCATATCTTTAAACCACCATCAGCTTGGAAAACACTATCCATTAGCACAAGATCAGAGCAATGAGAAACCTCAAAAGGTCTAGCGGTCCTTTCTGAGGGCTCCACAAAGAACTTGGCATCCCAGAAGGACAATTAGCCTTCCAGCTCTGAGGCTGTCTGAGAGCACAACAGGTCGGATTTTGGTTTGTTTTTTTTTTCCTTTAGTGAATTAACCCATTGGATTTCAGCCCTAGCTTTCTCTCCCCACATCCAGTATCCCATGTTCTATCCTACCAAAGTGGATTTTTGATCATGGAATGGCCATATACCAGGCCTTGTAAGGGTGTCTGAGACCCTGAACTTGGAGAAGAGAGGGCTGGTGACCACTCTCCTGACAAATGTGCTTAGTACTTCCTGTAGACACAGGTTTAAGTGCATCGCCAACCCATTTCCCTCACTTCCTGGCACATAGCTAGACTACGTTTCCCAACGCCTCTGGTGTTACATGTGGCTACATGACTGAGTCCTACTCAATGGAATATTGGTAGAAGTGATGTTGGCCCTTTCCAGGTCTGACACATTAGCACCTGCCATGCACAACACTCCATGAGCGATGAATAGGACATCAGCCCCCTCACCTTGCCAGTTTGGAAGCTACACATTAAAGATGGTAGAGCCATAGGATGGAAGGAGCCAGGCTCCCCAAGTCACCTCATGGAGCAAAGCCTCCCACTGATCTGGAATGCTAATTCTGGACTCTTGTGTGGGCAATCAATCTTTTATCGAATCACAGCAACCAGTGTGACCGTAACTAACACACATGCTCATACTGCTATTTTTTATAAGAAATTACAGCCAGAACTTCACTGATACTGTGGGTAAGTCTAAGGAGCATGAGAGACTGGGCCTTGCCCATTCCATCTGAAAGTGAAGTATGTATCCCTTCCCCCTTCCTGTTCTGCTGTGAATATGTTACCTCCTCCCAGGGGTCCTCCCTGACCATCTTGTCCAAAGTGACCACTCACATTTTCTCTTGCATTTTATTCCTCTGTACTTATCACTATCGTATGTTATCCATTCATTCATCTGTGCATCCATTCATTGCTTATTTGTGGGTTTTGTTGTCCCAAGGGTCCTCATCTGAGTTGTCCACTTTATGTCTACAGCACTTAGAAGAAAACCTAAAATAAGTGAGATAGAAATGTGTGTTGTTCTCCTATAATGACTGTCCAGGAGCTATCCAGGGCTGTACGATGGCTTCGTGTTTACCAGGGACACGCTCATGCTGCTCCATCCGTAGCCTTCTGTTCTGGTTCAGGAAGGCTGCCTGAGTACCAGCCGTTTCGGGGGACAGGAAAGAGCAAGGAGAAAAACAGGGGTGTGTTCTCTCCCTTTAAAGGAGATTTCCCTGAAGGCCCACCCATGCCTCCCTCTGCAGCTTAATCGCTGGGAAGTGGGGTCTTTCCACTTAAGCAGTGTTGCCACAGTTGGAATGTGGCTGAAGTAGGAGAAAGAAGGCACTGGCTTATCAAAGGTTGGCACTGCAGGCAGAGGGACAAGGCTCAGCAGAATAGAGACACTTTGGCAAACAGTGTGCAGACAAATTCTGCTAACCAGATGAGTGAGGGAAGTGGGACCTACATAGGGATGCATGTCAAAGGCCCAGAGTGGCCCAGCAAAGGCATGGGATTTAAGATTTCCAACGTAGAGAAGATCTGGGTGGTGACACATTCTGTCACCCGCTCGCCTCTGAGAGGGGGATGCCTGAAAAATAAGGATGAAGATCTCTAGAACTAAGAAGGTCATGCAGATACAGGTTAGGGGATTGGGTGGGTCATCCCCATAATGGAAGGTTATATAACGGGAGAAGATAGAAACCTTATACCTTTTCCCATAAGTAAATTCACAGACCAATTTTTAAAAATGCACTAGGTATTCTAATATTTACTATAATAGACATTTTCAACGGGGATTGAGTTGCAATTAGAAAAATGAGTTGCCAATAAAAAATCGCTCTCTAATTTTCTTCATGCTCCATCCCATTCAGTTCAATACCATACCCTGGAAACCAAATCCTGACTCATTTACTTTGTACAGTTGAGAGGGTTCCTTTAGAGGAGTTCTCTGGACGCCAGCACAGAATGTAGTCACCTGCACATGTTATATATCAGCAGTTCTAAAGACCCCTTTTGTGAGAGCCTGGGAAATTTTCCATCTAAATATCTTTTTTTAAATATATATATATATATATATATATATATATATATATATATATATATTGATATTTTACAGAGAGGAAGGGAGAGAGATAGAGAGCTAGAAACGTCCATGTGAGAGAAACATCGACCAGCTGCCTCTTGTACACCCCCTACCGGGGATGTGCCCGCAGCCAATGTACATGCCCTTGACTGGAATTGAACCTGGGACCTTTCAGTCCGCAGACCGATGCTCTACCACTGAGCCAAACCGGTTTTGGCTCCATCTAAATATCTTAATTGTTACTCTATAGGGCAATCATAAATGGAAATCGACTTTATGTGGCTGATTGCCAGACCAGTGAGGATTTTGTCTCCCTAACAATGCTAGCTAAAAAGTCCTACTCAGAACATCCTGAGAAAAATGTGACCCTGCAAATCTATGTACCAAATGTCAGCAGGGTACTGGGCATTTCAGATTTTGAAAAGTAAACAATGACATTGTGCCCCTGCTGGTTCCTATTAGAGAAGTAGCAGATGATGCCTCATTCATGGGCTCAGAAGACAAGCCGTCCGCCCACCGTGGGGGAAGCTGCTGGTCTGTCTCTGCCTGACCAAAACAATTCTTTACAAATAAAAAAAAAAATCCCTTCACAAGCCCCATCCCATTTTCTGCCTTGATCCAACACGTGCTTATTGGAATAATTTTGAAAGGGATCTTGGGACGGTTCACAATTGTGTACAACTCTCAAGTCTTCCACTTCCCGATTTTTAATCTCTGTCACCCCAGCTTCATAACAAGATGAACACTGCAGGAAGAAGAATGGAAGAAGTCTGAGTTTTAATTTGCTGTTTCTTCACACACACAAAACACCCTCGGCTCAATCAATGCCCAGAAATGAAGGCCAATAGATAATGATAGCAAGGCCCCTTACTTCCCACCTATTGTTTCAGACTCTAATTAGGGAAAGGGAATCGGGAGCATTGTCTCCTGCCAGTGTGCAGACACGATGTTATCATTGTGTTTACAGGGCTGGTTGGGTTCCCAGCACAGCGTCCTCCCGCACGCACGGAGAACCGTCCCATCTTGATAAAACAATGCCCTTCGCAGAATCCTAAACACCCTGCACGAGGAAGACCGTATGCTGACGGGCAGGGAGGAAGCGCCACATTAACAAACAAGTTTGCAGGCCAGGAAGTTTTAATCAATTCTTTCTACCGCACGAGGTATGATGGATGGAGGCCCCGTTTCAGAGGGGTTTCCTTTAGATAAAACAATAATACCAGGCTCTCAAGAAACACGCTGGACAGCAGAAAGCTGTGATTAATCCCCCAAAAGTCAAAACATGGGAAGACTGGCAAGAAGAGATTATTTGCCGAGTATAATTAGCCACAATTATCTCTGAAAAGAATTTGGGAAAGGGGTGTGGAATTCTACCCTTAAGAGAAAAAACTTGGGAAAGCAGAATTATGAGTAGGGTGACCTTATAATTTACTATTTAATCGATCTCAGAGACTTTTTAAAGAGAAAGGAGGCTTTAAAAAATTATTCCAGGACACAGGCATAAATTAGGATTGTCTCAGACCAGTAGGGATGAATGATCACTCTGTCTGTCAGCGAGGAGGAAAGCCCAGTCATAATATTCACACATTCAAAAAGAACCAATGTGGTCGTGTCTGGCATAGACTCTAAATCTCTTGATAAACTCTTGGAAAGTTTGTCCAGTGTAACAAGAAATAATTTCCCCCTTTCCACTGTGTGGACTTGCCAGTGTTGGATGCTTTCTATTGAAAGTGGGAGAAAAATTCACGCACAACAGGTTTAACTGATGGGAAAATATGGGTGTGATGGGGAGATCAGGTAAAGCTTGATCCAGGGACCAACTGATGAGGACCTGGTTTCCCTTTTTTTTAATCCCTTAGTTTATTTCCTCAGCATTGACACCATTTCTTAACTAAAGGCCATATTGTGCAATGATAATAATAGCCCTAAAATTTAGCAAAAAAATAAATCTAGATCAAGAAATACTGAGAACCTAAGTGGGGTCACATTTCCTATTTTTCTTTGCTAAAGAGCCCTTTCTCTGGTGTGGGCCTACAAACCCTCTCACTTTCCTGCCTTCCTCTTACACGGAGTCCCACGATCATCATTTTCTGGCAGGGATGGGCTCAGGCTTGGTCATTCTCTGTTGCAGGGCCCACATCCTTGTCTCTGTTACAGATGTGGTCAGAGGCCTCTTCAAGGACAGGCTGGCTTCTTTGAAGTCTTTTTCTTTCCTTCCAAGATGTGCTGCAGTATGCTTGCTGCTATTTGGGGGTATTTCTGGCAGCATTCGTATTATTTGTTTCATTACTACAGGCAACAACAGTTAATGTTGGTTGAGGTCTATGGGATCAGCTCCATCCTGAAAGCACCACCTACGTGATGGCATCCTTTCCTCAAGCCCTGGAGGGTTTTCCTCTCACCGCTTTAAAGATTAAGAAGTTAATGCTCGGAAGTGTCACGTGACTGGTCTAAATGCTGTCACAGAACCTAAATTGGCTTCTCCCTTCCATTCTTCTGGCCCTACCTTATCAGTGCTTCTGAAGATGACCCCGCGTTGCCTTTCCCTGAGCTGCCTGCTCCAGGGGTACAGAGGGGCAGTTCATTTTCTTGCACGTGGTGAAAGCATACAGCTTTCTGGTTGGACCCAGGGCAGAAGGAAGGTCGTTAGTCTCAGGTGGAAACACAATCATGATGACGCTTCCGATGCAAGTTTACTAAGTTAGGTCGCACAGTGGCAGCCAAGGGGCTTTTCCCTTGATCATTTCCAACTTACGTGAATAAGTCACGCGAGACCAAGTGATAGATTCTAGAATTTGTATCCAGGCAGTTGATTCTGGAGTCTTTATTTTAATGTACTTGGCTCCACTGTGCATGCTAAGGTCATCCCTGGGAAGTCCTCTTTGAAAGCCATTGCTATCTTCTAACAGTCATCATTACTCTTAAAGGGATTTATTTTCATGGGACCCTGGGGATATAGTGAGTACCCTTGTGTTTGCAGTCCAGCCTGTGCAGTTGATTCTGATTGTGACAGTGCCCACTCCTGGGCTAAGAAATGATTTAGAAATACAGACCCACAAACACATAGGCTTGCTTATTCTTAGCATCCTTCTTATATTTTGGAAAAAGAAGGACTGAAGGATCCGTATCAGTCAGGAAAGACTAGGTATGCTGCAGTAACAAACAGCCCACAACCTCCATGGCTTACAGAAACAGTGAGTTCTAGTGCACAGTTCAGACCCATTAAGAGCCAGCTCCACTCTTCATCTTCTCTGCTCCCAGATCTAGGCTGATGGCACAGCCTCTCTCTAGGACTCCTTTCATCCTGGAAGGAGGCAAGAGGAGCTCTTAACATTTCTTCCTGGAAGTGTCACCTGTCATTTCAGCCCTATTTCATTGGCTTGAGGAAGTGAGCTTATCACTACGAGGCAGGGATGTCAGATCTCTCCTTGGAGTAAATAAATGTTCACAATGATATTGTCAGCCATGGTTGTGAGGATGACATTTCTTCCTTGTGCCTTTTTCCTGCCTTGCTGCTTCGTTTCCTAAGGTCATGGGTACCAACAGTTCTTTGAATCTACAGCTCTTACTTTTCCCAAAAGCCTGGATGATCTGCTATCTGCACCCTCCACTGCAGCCTTCGGGCGCTGTTTCCGTGTCCCCTGCCCTTGTAAAATGTCAACGGAGATTGAAATGCTCCTAATTTTACTCAGAGTGCAGGGAACACTTAGGTCAGAGGCTCAACCTGACTGGATCCACCTCTTCGAAACCTGCTTTGTCTTTCAGAGAAAGTAGCGAGAGACAAAGATAGAGTGTGACCTACTTTTTATTATCAGCACCATTTCATCTGCAAAACACGACTTTTCTCTTCTTATTACGCTGAGCATGAAAATAAAATGTTTTCCCAAAGAACTGGCTTTGGCTGTCGCGAGGAAGTCCGGGGACTTGTTCAAAACTCTGATGCACCCTATGAGCAGGTGATTCCAGTTTTTTAAAGCCCTTCTTGACTCCCAGACTGCTCTCTCTGTCCACGAATACCATGTGGCCCTTTCCTACAAACATCAGCAGCGAGGTAGGACAACACTAGCTCCCAAACTAGCTGTTTGCTTGATATTAAGCTTTGCCAGTCCAATATAGGTCACATTTCCAACCAGATTTTGTGCTTATCTCTACATTACACCTTGTAGCAAGGGGGTGGAAAAAGAGCTTCTTGACATCTTTTTGAAGAATGGCGCTCTTTAAAAAAACATAAGGGAACTTTTTTTTCAAACACTATAATGAGGGTATTCAAGTCTGCAGGCAAAACAGAGCTGTTTGAAAAGACATTAGCCTCGGAACTGCACTGTGCCAGAATAGATACAGCGACGTCAAAATGCTGCATTTGTTTTGCCATCACTTCTCAGTGGCTAAAAATCATCTGCTAATGAAAGTTCTAGCTGACATAATTTCAGCACCTGCCGATGGAGACAAGATGAGTTCGCCGGCCAGGAGAAATACAATAAAATTGTGAGAGGACATATATTTTTGAAGCATTTAGACTCCCAAATAATAGTAACAGTGGTTCTTAACATCTTATCATTGTAACAGGAGGCAGCATTTTTCACAGAGCTTTCACCGTCATTACCTTCATTAAGTCTCATAATAACTTTGTCATTTAGACTGCACAACTTACTCAAATCGTCGTTTTGCTGATGAGACCGGAGCCCGGAGAGGTTCTATGGACTCTGGGTGTCTGTGGGCCATGGCAGCGGAGAGAGGCCTGGACTTCCTGCCCATGCTTTCTAAACCCTGACTCCTCCGGGAAGCAGGGTATGTGGCTCTAACTTAGTGGGGTACCAGGAAGACATAGGGGACAACTGCAAGATGGAAGACTGGATACCCAAGACCGTCCTCACTTCTGACACCCACTGCAAGTTTGGGGTAGGGGAGGGTGGTTCCCTAAATCACCCTTAGGTTTGATACTATCCTGGGAAGACTCCCAGAATGCACTGCCTGCTGTTATATTCACAGTTATGGTTTATTACAGAGAAAGGGAGAGGTACACAGGGCCAAGCCAAGGAAAAGGCAAACTCAAAGCTTCCATTGTCCTCCCCCAGCAAGTCAGGACACGTGGCTCTCCTGGTATTGCCAGGTGACCATAAGCAGGGAGTTTGACACCCGGGATGCCTGCCTGAGCTCCAGGGCTGAGCTTTTATTGGGGCTTCTGCCTACAGTCCTGATTGCTTGATTGATTGCTTGCTCACTCATGTAGTTGACTTCAGCCTCTAGGTCAGCTGATACCGGGTGACACAGTGTCCCCATCCTGCCATATTGCTGGTCTTTCTGAAATGGCCAGCTCCCATGATAAGATGTTAAGATGACATGGGTATGTGCAATCCCCACCCTAAATTACATTAAGACTATCTGGTATGGCCCAAGGTCTCTAGACTGAAAGAGACACTGCTCTCAGCCATGTATGCTGCATGCAGTCAGAGGTTTTTGTTTTGGAAAGGCTCTCACAGGCAAGAGATCTTAGTCTTCCTATTTGCAGAAGTGGAAGCAGAGGCTCATGGGTTTGACCCCAGCCCTAAAGCTGATAAGCAGTTGGGCTGGAGCTGGGGTGTCCCAGGTTTGGGCACCATCAGTAGCACATGGCCTATGCAATAAAAGAGTAATATGTAAATTAACCGTCACTCCTCACAAAGATGGCAGCACCCATAGCCACAAGATGGCGGCGTCCAGACCTTTCAGCCCTGCTGGAGTCCCTCAGTCCGGGGGGGGAGGGGCGGTAGGGAGGGCGGTTGCTGAGAGCAGGCAGCTGGCCTGGTGGAATGCTTGTTTTGGTGACGAGGTAAGTGTTCCACCATGGCCACGGAAGGCCTCTGAGCTGTGGAGAGCCTCTGGGCAGCGGGCACAGAGCAGCCAGACCCCGCAGAGAGCTACTAGTGTTCAATAAGGGCATATTAATTGTACCAAAAGCAATAACTTAAAACTAAGGTTTTATTTGGCTAGAAATACTAAAATCTGTAGAGAAAAATGTTCTACATCCAAGAGTCAAAATTCTCTTTGTTTGCCTTGCTCTCCTTCTAGCTTATCCAGTCTGGCTGCACCCCACTAAGATATCATCATCATCATCATCATCATCATCATTATAATTTCTAATCCAGACCATTCCACAGAAAAGGTGCTCATTTTCTCCTGCATGAGTCCTTGATCCGTCCTGCTATTTTTTTGAACCTATCTTTCCTAATACCTAGTTTACATACCAATTGTTTTTGAAAAGAGCTTTATAGATTCTACATATACATGCAGACTTTCAGCTCACAATAGGCTAGCAGCTTTAATCTAGGAATCTCTTGTGAGAGAGCAATGTTTCACTTTTCTACAAATCAAGCAGTATGTTGGGTCATGTGATGTTTATCTTTATTCTTCCAGATTAATTAGTTTGTATCTGCTTCAGAAATATGAGAGGATTCAGGGCATTCACCAATGGTGGGCTGGCTGACGGGGGGTAAAGATGACTCCATAGACAAGACTCTAGTTAGAGAAGGGGCAGGCTGGGCCACCTGAGCACACTACCTGCAGGGCTTTTGAGGTGAGCTTGATGACCCTGTGCCTCGTGGAGGGTTTTGACTTGAAGCTGAGAATGCATCTTGGCCAGGAGCTTACTAATGGGGTTAGGCAAATGTTATAGCACTTTAAGATGAGCAGTGCTTTTTTTTAATTTTTCTTTTTAAGTTTTATTTTTGGGCTGTTGCTTTTGAAACTTTCATTTGAAAAATAGAAGTGGCTGTCATCATTTATATTTAGAAATGCGTATTGATAAATCAGGATAATGACATAATGGAAAGAATGCAAGTTCTGAGGTCAAGATATCTTACCTAAAACTTGTCTTTGTCACATATTAGCTGGTTGTCTTTGAGTGAAATATCAAAACTGTCTGCAACCCAGATTTCTTATCCATAAAGCCTTTCCATGGTTGTTAGGAGGATGACAAAGCAGATATTGTTAAAAATGTATGCCAGTCCTTTTAAATGTGTAGAAAGTGTTCATATCCATCCTTATTAGTCATCCAATGCTTGTTGGTTGATTTCTATATGTATGCATAGCCATTTGAGCCTTTAATAAGCTTACACTATGGTCATTCTCTCAGGTATGTTGTATGATGTCATCTGCTTGTGTTCTTACCATACTTTTTCTTCATCTCTTGTAGACCACTTTGTTGCAGTGTGTTTTAAAGAGTTGTGTAGAGATGTATATCAATATGGCATCTCTCTCATTAGAGGATAGCATACCACAGGCTCTCTGTGTTTATTTTTAAAAGCTGTGAATAATTGTTGATCTCTGTCTTATAAAATGCTCACTGGCTGAGCCTTCAGCAAGCCCCATGAACCAGGCAGATCATTGCTACCACTGGGTGGCAGCATACTGGGATTGAGAAAACAACCCCGGGACTGCTCAGAAAGTAAACATAAAGTTCTAAGAGGGCATCAAAGTGAGATCCATGCTACCTCCGTTATTGTTTGAAAGGAAAGCTCTCAGGAAAAGTATGTCAACAAAGTGTGGAGCCATGACTGCCTTCCTTGGTGTGAAGAAGTGGCCTTCCACTTCTAAGGTGGCCTGCTCTAAGTTCCCAGCATCTCAACCGGAACTCACTTGTGTGTGTTGTTTTCTGCCGGCTTCCACTGGGGAGCCATAACTATAAAACAGAAGGGATAATATTACAGGGAGGAGATGCACATTTTTAATACATTCATGCTTCACCAAACTGTAAAGACCTCTGTTTCTCCATGGGAACCAGACTTTCCCACGTGTCCTCTGCTAGAGATCCTGGAAGGGGATTCTCCACCTTTAAGGGCCTTGATGATGTTTTATTTCTCCTAGAAGGAGACGATTCTGCTCCCTTTTGCAGAGCGACATGTTGCAATAAAGCTGTGCTTGCAGGAAGGCAGCCTGGCTCCAGCCCTGGACCGGCCCAACAGGGTTTGGTCACTCCTTGATTCACTCATTTTTCATTTTATCATATGCTTGCCTCCCTGGAGAATAAAGGTCAGGTATGGAACTATTTTTGACCCATGGCTGAGGCTGGACAGAAAGAACCTGAACCAAGAGGAGATGGGGGAGGTAGCAGTGAGGGGAGAGTTATCTATGGATTATGGATTCTATAATAGATTAAAGGGGAAGAAGAGCAAAGGTAAAGAGAGATGTGTTAATAGACATTGAAGCCCATTATGGAATCCTAAGAAAATAAAGCATGGACCGCACAATTTAAATGTAGTTGCCCCTACTTTTTTTTGTTTGCTGTTGTTGTTGTTACTCAAGTTGTCAGTTTGTGTCTATGGTTTTGGGGCCATTTGTCATTGAGGGCAAGAACACAGTGAAGTTAGAGGCTGTTAGTCACCTGTTGTCACTCATTTTGCAGAACACAGACACCTCCTTCTTTGCACAAGTTCTGTGACTGCTGGAGTAGTGTGTCAGCCCACTCATTCAATAGGGCTGATATGCGGGCAGCAGACACCAGTGTGGCCATACCAGTGCTGGCTGGTAATAGCTACATCAAGCCTCTCTTATCCAGCAGCTCGGGATTACATACAGCATGGCAGGAGCCTGGGCTCTCGTGTGAAGGGTATATAATTGGCCAGGCCTCATGTTCTATAGGCTGGTGAATAATTAGAATAGCTTGGCTGCATTCACAGATGCTCCCGGAATCAGGCAAGGTGTCCAGGTAAGGATGTGGAATACAGAAGTTATAGGACCTTCTACGGCCCACAGGCCGGATCGGCCCTTTCGGCTGTTCTATCCGGCCCGCAGAGCCGAAAGAGCGGAGGGTTCTCTTGTTCTCCCCTCCGCTCCTTCACCAGCAGCCCAAGATGAGAGTGCCAGCATGGTCAGGTTGCTTTTGTTCCGGCCCTCCGGTCCAGTTTAAGAACCCACTGTGGCCCCCGAGTCAAAAAGTTTGCCCACCCCTATTCTAGGTGCTAGGGAAACCATTTAGCAGCGCAGTTCAATGGTTGGAAAAGCATTGGCAAAAACACCAAGCAAGCCAATGACTTCTGAAGCAAAGAGAAATAGAGGGGGTTAAAAAAAGGGGCTCCAGGTGTTTGTCTCTGGTGCCTCCCCTGGTCAGCAGGTCTGAGTTCTGGACACAGGCCAACCTGCTAAGTGTGGCACCTTCACCCTTACTCCCCACTGCTGCCTCCCAGCAAGCTGTTAGGAAGTTGCCTGTGTCTTTGAAAGACTCAATGGGAACAGCCTGTGTTTCTGAAAAGGAACCTGGGTCTGGGTATCAAGGAAGCCAAGAGCCAACTTGGACCTTACTCCCAACTGGGGGGTGAGGGTGGGGTCCCTGGAGCACCTCCCCAAGTTTGGGTTTGCTCCTGTTTAAAATAAACCTTGTTTTGAGAAGAGTCAGAGGCATTTACCATCGGGAAGCAGGCTTGTCAATACCAGCTGATCGTTACTATGACGTAGAAACCACTTAAGTAAGAGCTTGGTGCAGAGAGCAGGACAGGATGCCAGCTTTCAGCAGACCCAGGGCTTGGTCTGCTTTTTATCTGGGTGACTTTGGGCAAGTCGTTTAATTTCCCTGAGCTTTGGTCTCTCCATGTATAACACGGAGGTCATAATAATAAGACATGCTTAGTGGGGTGTTGCAATAACTATCTGGGACGATACACGCCAAGGCTTAGCAATGTGTTTGGTATATAATAGGCCACCAATAAGTTATTTTGACCATCATATGGGTCTATTTACATGTGTGCTTTTAAGTTCATCGAAGCAGAGATTCTGTCTTTTCCTCCCAGTGGCTCAGCATGCAGCCCAGAGCCTGACCCAAGGTTGTGCTTAGTCGATATCTGATAAATGCATATTGGTTATTTGATCTCTGAAATCCGAAAGCACTAGCACTTGGGACCCCTTGTGTGTTGACGTACTATTCATGGTCCTGTGTTCTCCATTAAATCCAAGCTGGAGAAAAGGAAGGGAATTAAGGCATAGTTATTAGACTAAAGGAAGCACTTATTTGTTGATCTTCTTTGATGCCTGAGCTTGTAACTTTTGTGTCTGATTTGAGTCTCATTTCAGTGCTCCTAAATGGAGAAAATTGCTCTGTGTTCCCTTGAATAAGTGTCTTTCTTTGGAACAGAGATTAAGTAGGGATTTCTCTTACTGTGTTTATTTTTGTTTCTAACTCTTAAGTTCAGTGAATTCCTCTTTTGCCTAGACACTTACATATTCTTAGCTCTTCCTTTTGCTTAAGTTTGCAGAGATTTGTGCTTAAAATTGAATAAATAGCCTCAGTAGTATGTGTGTGTGTGTGTGTGTGTGTGTGTGTGTGTGTGTGCTGTGAAGTCTTGCTAAAAAGCATAAACAAAAAACTCTCAAGTCTCAGATCCTAGATTCTGTGGTCACCTAGACTTCAAAAGCCTGTTGTGTGTATGTATTTACATAATGTATTCTCCATGTTTGGGTTTTATTAAACCCATGAGTTTAATAATAGTGTTTTTGGACATATGCTTATTCTACCACTTTTCTTGTTCGGAATATTTTTCCCCTTTTCGAAGTGAATACTTATTTTTTTTTTTGCACAGATATTTGATGCTTTGGGGTCTGTTAAAATAATGGTAAATATTTTTTCTATATAGATGAAATTTAAGAAATTTTTAGAAGAGGTTCCTTTGATTTATTGGGGGGGAAATGATAGGAAACACAAAATGGAGGCACATTTGGTTTTCTCTCGTTAACAGTTTTATGGACCTGCATTGCTGTGTTTCTATAATGCTGTTTATAAAACACAGTTTAAGTGATCATGCAGCCTCGGTCTAAGAAAATAAAAAGATATGAACTTGAACCCGAGTTTCTCTGCCAAGAGAATTATAATGTGTTTTAGCCTGAGGCTTCATTCGAGTTAAATTTACAGTATTTTCCCCTAACAATAACAACAACCCAAAGTACCCCTTTAAGTTGAAATGTTTGTTAAACTTTATATATATGCATGCATATAAATGTACTTCTCTGTATATATAATGTAAATTCACATACATTTACATTAGATTTTTAGGGAATTTCCTTTTTGCTTTCAAACCATTGCACAAAATATCCAAGTAGACATTGTGTCAAAATAATCAAAATGCGTTTAATGCTCTCTCAAAAAATCCATTTAAAAATAAGATCGTGGCTTGGGGTTGATTTTCAGACCATGAATTGAAGTGTAAATATTCAAATTATTTTCATAAACTATTCAATTCTGTTGGGCTTTTATGTTACCAACAGTGAAATTTTGTATTTAAGTTTTCTAGCAGTTCCCTTTTTTAAGAGCCTCAAGTGTCCCATAAAAAGCAAATACTTGAATTTTCAGTTTCTAGGTACAGCATATTTTTCCTTGTGCTTGCCTTATTTTTATAACAGTGATTTATAAAGACATTACTAAAGAAAAGGAAAGAAGGATTTGGAAGAGGAACTGCTGTATAACACTGCTTTAAAAATCTATTTCCAATGCTAAGGAAAGAGAAAAACATCCTGAGAGTGTGACCGAGGAGATGAGTGAGATGGCCAGACCTTGAGTCCTTATCTTCCAAAATTATTCCCTGAGCCTAGTGAAGGAGGGCAAAGTAACACTGCCAGACTCCAGTTCCACATCTGGGGTTCAGGGGAGAGACTAAAAGACTAGACTGGATGGCTTTCCCCTGCAGCCTGCCAGTAGAAGAGTCGGAATTAAGGAGACAGCTTTGAAAAGGAAATGGAAAAATGGGACTCCTAGGGGCTGGTCAAAGCTGCCCAGAATATGACCTCAGCAATGCCGTGAGCCCCAGGGAAATAGGGATTCCAGAAGCGCTATTGTGTAAGAAGTGGTGCGTGTCCCCCAATATCTAGTCCATCCTTTCTTCTTAGTAAGAGAATTTTCCAAGGGATACATGCTGATGCTGAATAAGAATCCCATGCCCTAACTTCCCTTCCAGCTCTCTGTGACCATGTGGCCAAGTTTTAGCCAATGGGATGGCAGAGAAGTCCCATGTGGCTTTTTAGGACAAGTCATTGGGGAAGGATCACACCTTCTTGCCTCCTTCTATTTGCTCCTTCCCTTCTTGCTGGCTGGGAGGCAGCCACACGTGGCTGGCAGAGGATCAACATTGGGAATGGAGGTGGGAGGATTTTGGGTCCCTAAAAATCATTATACCATAGCCTAGAGATGATCATTACCGGATTTATTTTTACCCAATCGTCTCTCTGATTGAAGGTACTATATTTGGAATTTCTATTAATTGCAGTCAGTCCTACTGAATAGATTTATTAGAGACAAATAGCAGAATGGAAAAATGACTGAGGAAATTGAAGAACAGGAATGATTGAAAAGTCCTAAGAAGTTACCACAGAGCCTTTGAAGCTCTTCCAGCCTCCCTCTGCCTCCCCCGCCTCCGCACACCCCCACACACCCCACACACCCCACACACCCCACACACCCCACAGACATATTGGCTGAGCACTCATTGTTCATAAGTCAACCATTCTTCTGGACACCAAGATGGCAAAGACAAGTGAACCAGAGTTACGTGTGGTGGTGACTTTGCTTTGAGTTGTTTCTGCTTCATGCTCAGTCTCCATCACTAAGGAGTTCCCTTATGAACCTGGGCAGACTCAGTTTCCTCATCCCTAAAATGGGAATAAAACAAAAATGAAAATAATAAGATCTCCCTCCTATAATGGATGTGGGCGTCACATGAGAAAGTGCGATTGAAATGTTTTGCACAGTGAGTAGCCTGTGGTAGATAAGTCTTTCAAAGATTTTAGTTTTGTGTTGTTGTTTTCTTTAATCAAGGATTGACAGAAGGAAGACAGAGCTATGCAAACACAAGTAGACTGTCCTTACACTCAGGAATAGTGGGGAACCGGCAAGGGTTTAGGGATGCAATGTGGCGAGTGATCTGGGAGCCCAGGTCAGTGTGCTCTGGGAACAGAAAAACTCCCATGTTGGACTGAAGAGGGCAGAGGTAGTCAGGGAAGTTCCCCTTTTACTCTGAGACTGGGAACTACCATGAACAAGAAATGAAAAAAGGATGGAGGGAAAACGAATAGTACTTAGAGCATGTATGTTGAGCCAGAAACAGACTATCCAGCTATACAGCGTCAGACCATTTTGCTAGGCTGGACCAGTCAGGTCAACGCATATTACTGGGAACAAAGGTGATGAGAGGAAGGCAATTAGGATCTCTCTCTTTTTTTTTTTTTTTTACTTTGATAAGCCTATAGTCTAATAGAGGAGGCGTGTAAAAAAATGTAATTGTGTAACAGCACAGAATATACAGTCACGGGACCATTTACCAGCCTGGCTGGAATACAGAGGGGACAAGAGTTTAATTTTGTCCATCTGGGCAAGACATTGAAGAAGGGTTTACAGAGGGAAAGGCACTTAGGCAGAAGTATGTTGGCAATTCCAGGTTGGCAGTACCAACTTCAGTTGTCGGTATGTCCCGGGGGCTTGAGGCCAGCCCTTTATGCTGAGAGAGGCAGCCCTTTCTCTGAGCTGCCCCGAAAGCGCAGGGTCAAACTCCCCAGGAGGAACCGAGATGTCTGGGTGTGTCCACCAAGCAGAGAGGGTTTTTCTGAACCTGACCGGGCAGTGACCCGGGGCAGCCCTGAGACAACCCCAGGTGCCCGCCAGCCGTTTTCCACGCCCGTGTTTTCCTTCATATGGGACGCAGCCTATGCCTGGATGAGAACATGCTGTGTAAGAAGGTTCTTTTCACTTGGCCCCTCAGAATGTGCAAACCGACAACCACAGACAGATCCCAGATGCCGCTTTCCTGCTCTCGCGGACCTTGAAGTGGGCCCTGCCAGCAGGCTCACCTGCCAAGGGAAACGCCATCCTCGAAATGTTCCTGGCACCATCTTCAAGGGGCGCCGACCCAGCGCTGGAATCGCTGACCTCCCTGAAAGAGAAGCCCGCAGCTGTGGCCTCCGGGGTGAATTCCCCTGATGGGAGGACCCCGTGGACTTAAAACAGACCTAATCCACATCACAGAGCGCTGGCTTGCCCCTCGCAGCTGGGGAAGTGGTGGTTTCTAGGAGGGACCTTCCCAGAAGGGAGATGACTCAGGCTGGTCCCAAGCCCCTCCTGAAGACCAAACAGCCAAGGTGAGGAGCAAAGAGACATTTGGCGGCCACCTTGTCCAGCCCCCAAGTCCAGAGGGCAGATGTGAGCTGTGTGAAGTCACCCAGCAGGACAACATGCTGAAGGCTGAGCCCTGTCCCCTCCCCTCGGGTGGAACCATCCGTGTCCAAAGAGCAGACCATTTCCGCCCACAGCAGGAAGTGGATACAAGGTTCTCTGACTCTCCTAATAGGGATCAGTTGCTCCCTCTGAGTACTTTCTCCTATAGGATACTCTTTCGACCATTTGTTGAATGGGGACATGTTGCCATCATGGTTATAAAGACCAGGTGTTAGGATTGGTTAGGTGAGGGTTGATTAGAGGAAGCAGTGTGAGCCCCTCCTTTGAAACACCACTGGTCAGACCCTGAGGCCCAGGGCGGAAGAGATTGGAGGGTGACATCTGTTTTACAGGCTGATCTCCTTCCACCATCCACTCTGCAGGCCTTGTGACATGGGATCATGCGGAGAGAAACCTCAGTGGCAGAACCAGAAATTTAAACTAGCTAGTTGGCAATGGGGCCCTAGAAGGTTGGGTTTTTTTTGGTTTGTTTTGTTTTTTATAGGACCATAACACGATAACAAGTGTGTTTCTGAAAGATTTAACTATGTAGTTCATTTGTATTAAATACATATGTATGGATGGCAGATATCAAGGAAAAAGAAACTAGAGGCTGAGAAACAAGAGGTTGGGACCATCTTTTAGCTGGGGGTGATGAGGTTCTAAACTTTGTTGATGTGTCGGAGTGAGAGTGGTTTGAGGATGGAGAATAGTGATGAACTGAGAGGACGACTGATTGGATGTCAGTGGAAGGAAGAAGGAAAGAGGCAATGATGACTTTTGGTCTGAGCACAACGCGAACAGTAATCCATGAACAGAGATAGGGAAGGCAGGATTTGCAGTGGGTGACCTTATCTGTCACCTTCTTCCCAGTCGCTGGTATAATGCTGCAGGTTGGCTGCACACAGTGCTCCTCTCACAAGAGTCTTCACAGGGCCTACCCTGAATGGCTGTGAACCTTTTGAAAACCATGAAATCAACCCAAGTTTTATATTATCTCCCCTCCAGAGCCCAATCCTCTCTGCGCGTACTGCTCACTGGATAAATAATGAATGTGTGAGTGAATGCTAACAGTTGAGGCAACTCATTAAAACCCATGCCAGTCTTGGATATTTTTATTTTTATTGTGGCAAAATACACCTAACATAGCATTTACAATCATTTCTTTTCTTTGCTTTCGTAATCCTCGCCCAAGGATATGTTTCCTTTTCTTTTAGAGAAAGAGAAAGGGAGAGAGAGGGAGAGAAACATCTATGTGTGAGAGAAATATCCATTGCTTGCTCCCCTACTGGGAATATAATTTGCAACCTTCTGGTGTATGGGACAATGCTCCAACCAACAGAGCCAACTGGCCAGGGCTGAACCACTTTTTTTACTAGTAAGTGTACGGTTCATTGATATTAAATGCATTCACATTGTTGTGCAACCATCCCCACCACCATCCCCATAACTCTTTCATGTTGTAAAACTGAAACTCTATACATGTTAAATAATAACTCCCCATTCTCCCCTATCTCCATCCTTCCCATTCCCCTATATATCTTTATGAGTTTGACTACTTTAACCACATCATATAACTAGAATCATACAATCTTTTTTTGTCTTTTTGTGACCGGCTTATTTCACTTAGCGTGATGTCCTCAAGTTTCATCCATGTTATAGCATGAGTCAAACTTTTCTTCCTTTATAAGGCTAGATAATATTTGATGGTATGTATATACCGCATTTTTCTTATCCATCTACCTGTCGATGGATACTTGTTTCCACATTTGACGACTGTAAGTGACTGTGAATGTGGGTGTACCAGGCTTGAATTTAAACTTGCTTTCTGAGTCAGGCTTGCTTTCTGAGTTCAGGCCTTCTCAGGTGCCTCGCCGGCAAGGTCCAGAGGCTGCAAGGGATTTGGAACGTGTCTCAGTTGTACTTTATCCTCCTGGTTTGGAAACCAGCTTACCCGAGGCAAGGGGGGGGCTTTCTGACAGCAGCTCGGCAATTACAGTTGCCAGCAAACGGCTCCAGTAGATCAACCACGAGTTAAGTAAGAAAAAGTAAGTGCTACTGTTTGAGGTATGTCTCGAGTATGGTTTTAATCCATCACTGTCGGCCTCGTATAAAACCCCAGGCTTCTGTAACTCTTTAACTGGAAGTATTATAGGGTGTCACATGTTCACTGGAAGCCAAAAGAAGCAAGGAGTTTTGTTCATGGTTAAATCTTGTAAAGATGCTTTTAAAAGCATATTAATCCATTAGTAATCCATTTGGATTTTGGAATATGGTCATATATTATTTGGTACAATATGTACTAAACCAAGTCCTGGAAAATTAAGTGGAAATGTGGTTATAAACTACAGGAACTTAAAAGCAGTCTCTCAATAATGCCTTCTCATTAGTCATCCTAGATTTTAAAATATTTTTGTTACATCACATTTCCATTAAGTGGGACCTATAGGATTGTTTTGCAGGGACAAGGGAGGATTTTAATTTTTTAAAAAATGTTTCAAATTTACCAAAAAAATTACCACGGTAGTATGAGCAACTTTTCATCCTGATTCACAAATACACCCGTATTAATTACGCTAATTAAATACAAGTATGATGATAGCGTATTAACAATGTGGTCTTTTCTTTTGAGTGTTTGTTTCCTAAGGTTATGTCAATACTTGGTGCTACTAAACATACATTTATTGAGCTTTTTAGGGTGCCAAGCTGTCTGCAAAGAATTATCTTACATTATTTAATTGTTCTTATATGAATTAATCCTTGAAGTCCTCTCATGAGTAGTATTACTCTCATCCTCCTGTGAGCAGCTAGATGGCTTTCTCAAGGCGGGTAGCCACCAGCAGAGCTCGGATGCCCACTTGGACCCTGCGATTTCAAATCCTGAATCCCTGCCATGCCATCCTCTGATTTTGTAAGTCAGGACCTTCCTGGACCCCAGGATTGCTGCTTTCAGAGGAGAGAGAACCAATATTAAGGCAGGATTTCCACACATGTGGAAGTGAGCTAACGACATGGCACCATGGGCAAAGACAGAGGAGATCAACGTTGGCCAGACTCTGCCTCTTCAGACTAGTGTGTGGACAGACATTCAAGAGCTCCACCTCCAAATCAGAATCAGGTGTATTGCCAACGATGCCAACCATGGTGATATTTACCAAATGGAAAGAATCAGCCAACGTGGATTTGGGGACCACCTTGTGAGGCAGGAAATCCCTCAACGGCACAGGCTTTATCTCCTTCGTTTTTCTGTCCCCAGCAGCTGCCTCGGTGGCCCCGCATTGATCATTCAGCTGTTGGAGCTACATGTCACATTACTATTTAGAGTCATCAGCAGCAGGATTCTCTTAACTACAGCAAATATTAAGTAATTTCTGGACATTTTAGTTCATTCACTTATTCATTCATTCCATGGGTATGTACTGAACACCTACTATGGACAAGTTTGGGGAAGTAGAAATGAAATGAGACAAAGGCTCTTTGTTTTAGTGCAGTTACACCATCAACAAATGCATGAGTGAGCAAGGTACAAGCTAGAGAGAAATGTTCTATATATGGCCAATTAAACTGGGAAAGGGGTAGAGAGGGCCTGGGAAGGAGAATAGGCTAATTTGATTTGGGGATCAGGACATTTTTTAAATTAATCTGAGATCTGAATTGCCAGAGGCAGCCTGTAGGGTGCTGGGAAGCAAGAGGTCCATGCAGTCCAGGCTAGTGTGTTCAGTGGTTAGAGCATTGGCCCACCCACCGAAGGGTAGTGGGTTTTATTCCTGGCTCCAGTCTGGGTGTGTATAGGAGGCAACCAATTGATGTGACTCTTTCATATCGATATTCCTCTCTTTTTCCTTTGCTCCCTTCCGCTCTCTCTTAAAAAATCAAAGGAAAAAATATTCTCTAGTGAGAATTAAAAATAAACAAACAAATAAACAAACAAATAAATAAATAAATAAGAGGTCCAGGCAGGGGAATAGCAACTTCCCATGGCCACTTTGGTACAGATAAAAAACCGGAAGATGGGAGATAAAATGTGATGAGTTGGATTTTAAGGAAAATCTGATGAGATCGGAGAGGTAGGAAATTTGGAATTCCTAAGTATGCTGGGCAGCCACTGGGAGGTCATAGGCAGAACCAAGAAAACCCCATTGGCTCTGCTGCGCCCTGAGTGGCCTCTTAAGTCACGCCCATGCTGCTCCGAACAAAGACAGTTGTGTATTAGTCAATACATATTTGCTGAGCGTCTTTAGTCTGTCAGACCCTGAGTCAGATGCTGTGCTTTAAAGGTGAATAAGAGGCAGTACCTGGCCTGGAAAGGCTCCTTCCTGGAGAGTGGGGTTGCCGTTCTCTGTAATGTGTTTTCCTTAGGCAGTAATGCATCATTCTGCAATTGCTAGGCTCGTTTGTGTGTGTGTGTGTTTTTTTTAGAATTTCCATTTTATGAATTATTTTTTATTCTTGATTCTTTTGATTCTTTATTCCTTCTTTGGCATCATCACATCAGTGGCAAATGTTTTTATCCTTAGCGGGAAGACTTTTAATTCTTTTGGAAATGGCCAAAAATTGTTTCAAGTCTAGTCTAATGAATAAAGCAAAGGATTGATTTTTAGTAAAACTAGGAAATAAAGAAACAAGGCTGATTTATTCTTTTGAATGTGGCTTCTAAAATGGCCTGGGATGCCATTGTATCAAATTGTCAGATATCAAATATCAAATTATCCAAGTGAAGTTCCTTGAAACATACATGTTTAGACTTCAGGAGCACCCACGTCTACTGAGGAAAATCCTATCTTAGGGTAACCCTCCCTCTTATAATAAAAACCAACTTCCAGTCCTCATTCACCCTTCACATCACTTCCTTGTTCCTTGCTTAAGGTGGCATGAGTCTGATGATCTTCTCAGCATAGAGCAATGGATACTGATTTCGATATTTTATGTGCTTTTGCTAAAGCTCCTTGAATCTTGTTGGAGAGACCCAAGGTTGTCCTGTTCGGCTGCCTTTAACCACATAGGATATTCATGGTCAGGCATGGAATCTACATAACTGGGAAATTTAAATCTGTTTCTATTTTTAAAAAATTATAGGCCCGAAGCCTTTAAAAATAAACATTAACTTTCATCCCATTATACAAAAATGCATTTGAGGTGGTCCTCATTTTATTTCGGCCATGGTCTTGAGAGATTTGGGACAATAATATATTTTTTTCTATCTTATGCAAATGTATGCAGATTTTTAAAGCATGCATGCATGCATGTATTACACACTTTGTAAATTCAAGTAATAGAAATGTTTGTGTGTATAAATAGATAGAATAAGAAGTATACATTTTGTATAAAATAACCTCTTTGGTATTTGTTTACCCTGATTTTTTGATTTATGAGTCGTCATTGCTCACTATAGAAGAAGAAAAATAAATATGCAAAACACTGGTAGACTTTTAATGGGGTTACTTCCCATCTTAGCTCAGTGTTTCTCCACTGAAGCTGACCTTGAAATTGCTTTTTAAATACAAGTCAAAATATGCAAATTCCAGAGTATCAGGATGAGTATCCTATGCTAGGAGTTCTTTCAAATTCATATTTTTACATCATTTCCACCCATCGACATCCTGTGCTTTATCTGCTTCTTAATCCATTAGTACCTGAGTGGTGGGCATATGGGTTTTCTCAAATGCACAAATCCCCACTAAAGTCAAAATACCCCCAAGCATGTGCATGTATGTTTTTCTATCTTTTTCTTTTTCTGAAAATGTAACTTTATATTTCCTTTTGAATGAATAGGAAGCACTGCATGCCTCACGGGTTTAATGCCTTCCCTTTTCAGTCTCCATGATGCCAAGATTCTCTGTGTCACCTTATTGTCCCCTTCACCCTGTGTCTCAGAGTCTGTCGTGTAAAGGAGTCGATTCCAGTCTGACATACGACTTCAGTCTAGGAAGTTGCATCAGTTGTGTATTCATAGTCACTCCTCATGTCTGTGCTGTCCATTTCATTGGGTCCCTAGGAAGTCCCTTCTGTCCCCTGCTCATATTTCATGCGGGTCTTCTGGAACCTACACCGTGCTGATATGTATATATCATGTCCCCCTCATTATGACCAGCAAAACTCACAACCATGAATTTCACTGAAGTTTATGATTGGTCCCGGACTGCTTCCCCCGGCACAGAATCCTCCTCTAGACGCATTCTTGCAGTTAGACAAACAAGCAGATATACTGAACCGGTGCATGAATGAATAGGAAATATCCCAGTTCCACAGGATAAATCTATCATGTGGTGGCGAGGGTGTTCAGGCAAACATTTGGTTCTGCAGTTGCTTGGAGGATTGGGCCCCTGATATAATTAATACCACTAGCAGTAAAAGGACATTAGGGATGTCTCGCATGTTGATTATTTCTTCATTTTGTTTATCCAAGTTTCCCCGCCTTGGAAGCTCCGTGGCCATTGCCAAAGAAAGCCCTGGAGACAGAGTGTTAGCTGCTGCTCCCTTGTAAGAGCATCATTACCCCGCTCCAAACAAAGTCCTTTTTTTTTGTCAATAGAGGATGAAAACATTATTGGATTCAGGAGTTCATAGTAGTCCTGTATGCAGCTGGGGACGAAGGGGATAGATTTATGAAATGGACCATTTCAAATGGCATTATCTTCCCACAGTGAGGTACACCTTTCATAAATCATGGGAGAGTGCTCAGAAAATAGAGCATTTGTTATTTCTGCAATACGTTGTATTTGCATCCCTCAGAATTCTAGGGAAGAAGAGTCTTAGATTTTCTTCCTTGTGTTTGAAAAAGCGATTCGTGGCCTTACAGTGGAATTATAAAAAGAAGAGGAAATGTAATAAAACAAGAGTTCTTCATATAAGTCAAGGATTATGCCTTTAATAATATTTTTAAAAATCATGATGATTGCCCTAGCCAGTTTGGCTCAATGGATAGAGCATCAACCTGCAGACTGAAGGGTCCCAGGTTCGATGCTGCTCAAGTGCATGTATTTCAGTTGCAGGCTCCTCCCCGGTCTGGGCCCTGGTTGGGGCTCTTATAGGAGGCAACTAATGCATGTGTCTCTCCCTCATCAGTGTTTCTTTTTGTCTTTTCCTCTATCTTCTACTCTCCCTAAAAATCAATTGAAAAATATCCTCAAGTGAAGATAATAATAATAATAATAATAATAATATTAATAAAGACCTGGAGGAAATGACTCCTTTGTGTTACCCATGCAGCCTTAAACACAGCTGGGAAAATCCAGAATGAGTGGAGAATTATATATATATATATTGATTTCAGAGAGAAAGGAAGGGAAAGGGAGAGAAAGTCAGAAACATCAATGATGAGAGAGAATCATTGATCAGCTGCCTTCTTCACGTCCCTTACTAGGAATTGAGCCCACAACCTAGGCATGTGCCCTTGACTGGAATCAAACCATGGACCCTTCTGTCTACAGGCCAACACTCTATCCACTGAGCCAAACCAGCTAGAGCAAGTGTGAGATTTATTTATTTATTTGCCTGCTTCTTCAGGCCTTGGTTTAATTATGGCATTAATAAAGTTCTTTGGTTTTATTTTCCACTGAAAACATTGTGCCTTATTTCATAGGCTAATGTAGATGAATGTGGCTCAGCTGGGACAGCAAGTGGGTGGGAGTGTAGATTGAGCTTATCTTTCCAGCCTCTGCCTTTCCCATCCAGGGGCTCCTGGGTAATTATTCTTTGGTATGCCTAAACCCAAATGATGTGTGCTTGTGTTTCTAACATGAAGAGCGCCTTCCTTTTAGGAACCTGGGTGTAATTTGCATGGAGAAGAAAAGATGATGCTTCTTTGTGTTTCCTTGATATAAACTACTAGGTCAATCCCCCTTGAAGAACTGGGCTTCTTGAATAATTAACTATTTCCTGCACACCCAACCCATCTTGCAGAATTATCCTTTATTGGTTGGGCGTTAAAAGTCATCTTCCTGATTCAAAGTCAAGAGTCTCCACCCCAGCCTACCATGTGTCCAAGGTTCCTTTAAAACCCTGGACAGCCAGCCATCTGGGGACAAGCGAAAATGAATGACAGCAATTTGAAAAGTTTGAAAATGAGTTTATTTTATATCCCCACCCTTTCTCCCTTCTCCCCTCCAAAAATTACTTTAAAAAATTGACCCCTGTAACTTTGGGAAGGGGATAAGAAAAGATTGAATAAAAGCATGCTAAAATATATTATTTCAGACAGTTAAGGAGAGGTGTTACATTTTAAAGGTAGCTCCATCTCAAAAGTTTGAGTCACATTTTTCAAACACGTGCATGCCAAGATAAAATTAAATTGAGCAAACACTTACTCAGATCTTGAATTTTACTAATTGAACTTGATGGTCATCACAAGACATGGTGTGGGGGATAGCTCACTTTTGAGATGTTTTGAGAGATGATTCAGGCAAATCCGAGCTAGAAATTGAGAAATTGGTCCATCCTCTTCTCTCTGGTTGCCTGGAAGGGATTAATGTTAAATACCATGTGTGAGGTCCTGTCTGTTTTCTGCCTGCCCACCCCTCTCACCCAAGGAAATAAGATATTTATTTTCATATATATAACAGAACAGTCTGTGATTTGTATCCAGACAGGTACAAAACCTTGGTTTGGAGCCTGCCTTCATGTTTTCTTACCTCTCTTGCTTCCATTTCTTGTTTTGTTGATGAGGACAATGATAGCAACCATCCAAAAATTCTGTAAAGATTTGGCTAATACTGAGTCAGTCTAGCAGCACATAGTAGGTGCTTAAAAAAATAATAGATACTATTTATGGAGGGCTTTCTAAATGACATGTATTTGGCCTTGCTCTATGCAACCTATCCTCTTTTCTCTTTAATCTTCAAGACAACTTGGTGATATCAGCATTTTGGGCCCATTTTCTAGATGAGAAGACTATGATACAGAGGTAGAAAGTCACTCAGTCAATGAATAGCAAACGCTAGACCCAAACTCTGCTCTCTTTCACATCAAAGATTGTGTACTCTTACTCACTGCATATTTATCTCCCATAGTCCTATTCCAGGGACTGTGAGCCCAATACCCAGGGCCAGATGACCCGTCGATGACTAGAGAACTCATAGAGGGAGAAACAAGGCAGACCCAGGTGCATGAACTTCAAGTGTAGTTGAGTTACCAGAACTTTTATATACTGACATGTCACAGATGGATCAACCCTGGAAAATAACAGGCTGGAGGGAAATGACTCCACTACATTGCCCTTGCAGCCTTGGGCACGGCTGGGGAAATCCAGATTGAGTGTGGGACACCTGAAAAGTAACTGAGTGTGAACCAGAGACTAGAAGCAGTCCAGGCAAGACTCAGCCTTCCTGTAGCTTCTTCTCTATTCCATCATTTGAAGGAAAACTCTTTCCCTCCACCACTTGCTGGGCTCGGTGGCTCCCGGTATCTTGCAAGAGCTAGTGTAGCTTCTGAGAGTGTCATGCGGTCTCTGAGATGTAGCACCAGCCAGAGGAAACCCAGAATCTGCATTAGCTAAGCCCCATTGCTGATACCAAAGTCATTTCAGACGCCTGATTTTCTGTTGTCAAAGGGCCTATTTCCAGGTCTTTGGTCAGATATGTAAGGAGCTCATCAAGAGAAGAAGGTTTGAAAAACAAAAAAACAAAAACCAGGGATATATTGATTTCTGAGAATTCTTCCTGAGTTCCTCTTGGATGTGGTACTGTCAGCCCGTGATGAGATTGTTGTTGAGTTTGGATTGATTTTTGTCTTTCAAGAGTCAGCACAAAACAACTCTTCCTCTGGGTAATCTTTTTTTAACTCACCCCATCCTTTCCAGGTTAGAGTTGACCTTCATGACTGAGATTCTCTTTTACTTCATCAGCTTCTACCTTTTTCTACCTCTATCGCATTGAATTAAAATTATACCTTATCTGTTTCATCTACTAGACTGAGAACTCCTTGAAGACAGGAACTCTTACCTTCAAGGTGCTGAATATACATTTGCTACATCAGGTGAATGGGGCCTGATTATAAACCAGTGATAAAAGCAAAGAGCACAGTAATATTAAACGTAGGACTTCTACAAAAGCTGGCAGTCCAAATACGTTGTTGTCCGTATTTGTTTTGGCTTGCTGTAGCCATGGCAATGTGTAGTCTTGAGTTTCATTTACATCCATGGAACTGCTCTGAATTCAGTGTCTTTTGCTCAGTTTGGAACTGGTGTGGAGTCACCAATCCAATGGCTTGTGGACTGTTTTAAGCATGTGGGATTGCAACTACAATATCAGGGCAGGCCAACTTGAGATATCTTTAGATGGCATTGCTGCTTCTGAACCTGGCCCTTGACCAAGTGAGTGAGTGTGGCCTTGGGGGGAAGTGGAGAGGTGCCTTGGCATCTCCAGGTAGCCGTTCCCCAATATTTCAGCTGAATCCAGGATACAGGAGGAACATTCTAATGGAAAGAGCTTTCTCCAAATGTCTAAAACAAGTAAAAAGTAAATAATAATAATAGCACCAATTCCTCTGTCCTTTTCCATGCACTCTCAAGGTGTCCTCAGATTAGTCTTGATTTTTTTAAATAGGTTTTTATTGATTTCAGAGAGGAAGGGAGAGAGAGATAGAAATATCAACGATGAGAGAGAATCATTGATTGGTAGCCTCCTGCAACCAGGTACATGTCCTTGACAGGAATCGAACCTGGGACCCTTCAGTCCGCAGGCCAATGCTCTATCCACTGAGCCAAACCAGCTAGGGCTAGTCTTGATTTTTTAAAGGAAACAGCTTGAATTGAGAATTTGAATCCATCATTTGGTTCATTTTTAAACATATATAATCTCAGTGTGCAGAATGAGAGGGCAATTTATCTTACACCTGGGAACTTTACACTCTTCCTTCATTTTAATGCATTCAGAATTTAAATGCTGAAATGGTCACTTCGCGTTGGAAAGTCTATACCCTAAGCACAGTTTGTTTGTTTGACCACTGTTTTTTAAATCTCCTTTGGTGACATTATTACTCCTTATGAACCCTGCTGATCCTCCCCAAACATGCGGGCCTTCATGTTTTATAGTTTCCCCCCTTCTGGTTAGCTTGGTTGTATTTCCTGTTTGATCAGAATACTGGTTTTATTTCAAGTTGGCATGATTTTATGATCCTCCTTGTGTGTGTCCCACATTGTCTTCTTAGACCTTTGACTTGTTTCATTCGTTACTTTACAAAAATCCCGAAAATTCTTTTTCTTTAGGCTTCATTCTATATGTGTGCTATGTGCTTGCTAACCAGAAGCTGGCTTGGCTTAACATGAGCTGAGCCTGGGACATGGGGGACCTGACCTCCTAGACACTCCACCTGGGGGTTGGTTCTGGCTCTTTCCTTGACTTCCCTTGTGACCTTGAAGTTGTCACTTTATTTCTCCATCTATTAATGTCCTCCTCTTTCCCTCCAGGCTGAGTAATACCTGTCCCACCTTCCTCACGGGTTGCTGGGCCACTCAAAGAGCAACTAGCCTGCATGGCATGTTATGTGGTGATCCAACCGGTTCCCTCCAATGAGCGATTATTCCAGAAAGCCTTCAAATTAATTTTTCGTTTTTTCCTTCTCTGAGAACACCAATTTCCTTCAGTCCACTTTCTCTTTCTGTATTTGAGGAGTCAGGCATTCCCAGACCGACAGAAACCGGCCAAAGGAATCCTTTAGCTTATTCTCACAGTGAAGAGACTTCATCGCTCAGCCCCGAAGAGGTAGTTTCTCTCTCTCTCCATCCGGGGCCTGGGCGGAATGGACTGATTACCTTTCCCCCCTCTGCAGAGGTGCTGCAGGTCTGGGGGATGGGCTGGTGCTCTTATTTATCAGGTTGCCAATGAAAGTGGGGTGGGCCACGTGGATGAAGTGGAACAGGGAACCTGACAGAGGAGCTCCAGCACAAGCCAGCCTCTGACGTGGGCGGAGGGACGATTTTCTCCCAGTTGGGAGGATAGTCCTTCTTCCCGGGAGAGTCAGGTACACGAAGCTTTAGGAAGCAGCCCCACAGGCATTAAATGAGGGTTATGCAGCAGGAATCTCTCCCCGCGAGTCCCTTTTTGCCTCCTCAGAGAAGTGAGTTAAGAAAGGTTCTTGGACAAAATGCCTTACTGCTCAGTAAGCTCCTGTTGGGGGGGAACAAAGGTGTGTGTGTGTGGAGGGAGAAATGCACATTAGTCTCCCATTAAAAATAGATCAAAAAAAGTGCCCCAAAGAATAAAACCCCACAACAATGAAATAAATTAGGAAAATATAACTGGAGGCCTACAAATGTGTTTGCTAAGTGTTACATCTTCTCAAACCCCTTCGAGTTCTAACTTCCTGTCGAAGCCCCAGGCCATAAAGGCGGGAACACTGTCATTAGCTTCAAAAGCCCTGTATTCTGAGCCCCTGGCTGCACTTGTTTATGTTTTCTTCCCCCTCAGCCGCATCCCTGCGTGCATCACAGAGCGCACAGCACAGGTGCATCTTGCTGGGGAGCGTTCACTGAGGTAAAAGGCGGGAGGAGGTGCTGTCTCTCCTACTTGCAGGAGCACATGGCGGCCCAGGGAGGGCAGAGCTGGTGGGAGCCCTGGGTCCTATAGCTCCTCCCCGCAGTGCTGTCTGCATGGCCTTTCGGGACGGCTCCCCCATACCTCGGAGTCTTTTCGCCGCAACCCTGCGATCAGATATCCAGAGACTGTGTAATAAACCAGAGGATAATCCTTTGCATTTTTCAATAAAGTAACGACTTCTCCCCCTCCCACTTTGCCCCTTAAAAAGAGCCAAAAAGAATGTGGCACCTCGATGCTATTTATAACAATTTTTACCGCTTGCCTCTGGGGCCTAAATTGGAAACCTAATTTTAGATCCACAAAAGCCCAAATATGTGTGTGAGAAGCCCCAAAATAAAATATTCCAGGGCAGCTCCTAAGCGTCCTCTGCACAGGTTCGGGCTGATTTATCTCGCCGAGGATATTTAATTATGTCATTGGAAAAAAAACACCAATAATTAAATCATTATTTCTTAGGTGCTAGGTCCAAGGACATTCTGGAGGAAGTCAAAGGCATGGGGAGGAAGGAAGGAACTTAAGAAATGCAAAGCGGGCTGGCAGCCTGCAGGTTTGTGTAGAGGATGGAGGGCAGGCTTTACAATTAGACGGGGAGTTTAAATCCCTGTGGGCCTTTGGGGTAACCTGGGCAAACCACGGGGCCTTGATTTGCTCCCCATGGGGGTGCTCGTGCCAGAAATGCAGCTCTTCACTCCTACCTGCCTCGGATAGGTTTGTCCACAACCGGTTGTGGTGCTGGCTGCTGTTTCTTCACTGTCACTGATCAGGACACCTGTCACCGTGCCCCCAGAGATCTGCCTGTCTCCCTTTTCGGAGTTTCCTGATGGCTTTATGATGTTGCATAAGGACTCACACCCCCTCAGAGCTCAGAGCTTGTGTGTTTTCCAACTGGCCAGGCTGAAAAATGCACCTTCCTATGAAAGAATCCAAAGTAAGTCTCTGATGACATTTTGATTTTAAAAACCTCCCGAGTCCTGCAAAGCCTCGAGCCGATCCCCGGGACAGCTCTGTTCCCTGTTTTATGGATGCCCCTGACAGCTGGGCTTGATTCCCTCCGCCTCCTGATCTCTCCTGATGTATTGCCTGCAGTCTGAGCGGCACACACCTAGGGAGTTCCCCTTCTGGGAGAGGTGCCAGCACCCATTTATCAGAGGAGCCGTTTTTAGGGCCTGTAGTAGGCAGACCTTTGACCCCCGGCTGCTACTCCCTTGTATTGTGTTGCATGACAAAGGGCCTTTGCCTGGATAATTAAGCTAACCCATCAGCTGACTTTAAAATATATTGTATTGATATTTTACAGAGAGGAAGGGAGAGAGATAGAGAGCTAGAAACTTCGATGAGAGAGAAACATCGACCAGCTGCCTCCTGCACACCCCCTACTGGGGATGTGCCCGGAACCAATGTACATGCCCCTGACTGGAATCGAACCCGGGACCTTTCAGTCCGCAGACCGACGCTCTACCACTGAGCCAAACCGGTTTCTGCCCATCAGCTGACTTTAAAATAGGGAGATTGTTCTGGATTTCCAGGGTAGGTCCAGTGTAACCACAAGGGACTTCAGAACTGGAGGAAGGCAGATGAGGAAATCAGGGAGATGGGGCAGAGGGGGAGGCGGAGATGACAAGCCTGAGAAGGATTTGATGTATCCTGTTGACTTTGGAGATGGGGCTGCGTGGTGAGAAATATGGGTGCTTCTGGAGGCTCAGAGGCAGCTCGACTGACAGCTGACTGTGAACGGGGACCTCAGGCTTCCAACCACAGGACAATGCGTCTCAGCTCTTTAAGTACAGGGAACTGAATTCTGCCGATAACCCCAGTGATTATGGAGCCGATTCTTCCCTAGACCTTCAGATAAGATCCACCAAGCGTGGCACCTGGGCTGGGTGACACTCTGGCCTTGTCAGACCCCAGGAGAGAACCCATCTGGGCCACACCGGGCCTGGACTTCAGACCCACAGCAACTGTGAGGTGATAAGTGGACGCGTAGTGTTAAGTGGATGGGAATCTCTTATGGCTGCAAGACACAAAGCTAACACAGTGCTCGGCCCCTTCCGTCCGGTGGGTCCCGTTAGCTTGGTCCCCCAGGCCGTCTCAGCCTTCCTCCCATTTTCCCTCCGGAGGGGACCGGCTCTCCTCCTCCAGCTGAATTGCTTTTGTTTGACCGTGAGTGCGTGCAGAGTCATACTCGGCCTAATTATTGCCTTTGACTAACCCCAACACATAATGTTGTATGTCATGCTGTACTACTTTTAATTTCACAGATGAGCACATTCCTATTCTCGTAACCCCCCTCTCCTAGTCTCCTGTTAACTCCATCTGGACAACGCATCGCATCGAGGTGTCTGTGTGACTTCTTCACAAGTCAATGCCGCGGCTGCCCTCCGTGTCCCCGCAGGGCAGGAGCGGCCAGGGGCCAAAACCGGTTTGGCTCAGTGGATAGAGCGTCAGCCTGTGGACTGAAAGGTCTCGGGTTTGATTCTGGGCAAGGGCATGTACCTTGGTTGTGGGCACATCCCCAGTAGGGGGTGTGCAAGAGGCAGCTGGTCGATGTTTCTCTCATCGATGTTTCTAACTCTCTATCCCTCTCAATTCCTCTCTGTGTAAAATAAATAAAATATATTAAAAAAAAAAAAGAGCGGCCAGGGAAGGCTTCCTCCTCAGTGACGGCGGGCTTGTGGGTGGGCTTCTCTGTGCCGGACAGAAACCCCAGTTGTGGGTTGCACAGGCCACTCCACACCACACCTCTATACTTTTCGGCGCTCGCTCGGACCTACCTCCTTAGTAGTAACAGCAATGTTTATTTAGCACTTGTCATGGGCCAGGCCGGGGAGCTGCCCGGAGCTTTTCATGAGTTCTTTCACTCAATTGCAATGCTCCCATGTGGCAGGTACGAGGACTGAGGCTTGTAGAACTTGTAGGGCTCTGCAAGCAGCAAGCACCATCCAACATTTAAACCCAGGCCATGACCAAATACTGGGTGCCGGTTCAAAGGAGAGTCCCAAGGATCCCATCTTTGCCGTCTTGATAGATTATAGATTGCCTGTCTCTTCCATCTTTTTCCAATATTCCCTGCCAGTCTTTGGATTGGATTTGTAGTCTTCAGGCTAAATGCATTACCTGGGGGGGGGGGGGGTGTTAGGGGGAGCTAGTCAATGGTTATTTCCTTGAGGAAAAGGAAAAGAAAAGTGGACCACGTTGTAATACTTGTTACTGGAAACGCACCGTGGCATGCCATTGTTCTGAGCGGAAGGGGCTTGTTTGCCTTATCAGCTGCTGATGAAATCGGATACCGGGTGGAATGCTGAGTCGTAGCAGGTGCACTTGAATTTGAGGAGGAGAGACAAAGCAGAACGCTGGCTATTGAGAGTCTAATTTATGTTTCCTGTTCAGGCACACCACACACAGGCACACATGCACACAGGTTTCACGTAGGAGAATTTGTGGATTTCTACACCCATCACCGATTGGACTTAAAATGACTCCCGATTTGTGGGGTAACAATTTTGATCTGGGAACATTTTAATAACAGTTCCTCTTGGCCATTGACAGTGATGAGACTGGGTGTTTCAAAAGAAATTTAAAATGATCTGCTGGCATCACGCCCAGGACTTTGGGAAACTTGAAGAAGGTTGACACCCTTGGGGAAAAACAGACTTTTCTGGTTACGGATCTGATTGGCTCCTCTCATTATAGTGCCAGGTGTTCGCCAGGGGTGTGCTGACTGAAGGCCCAAGGGCTTCAGTGGAGAGAGTTCTTCCCAGCCCTCCTCCTGCCCCTCCCTTAATTTCACTCCCAGGCAAGACATGGGTGGGGCGGCAGCATCTGTAAGTGGGCAATGAGGGAAAGAGACAAGATGAGGCTCACATTTCATTTTTATTCTTAGTCTCAGTTGTGCACAAGGACAAACCCACCTCAAACTGGATTAGGCCAAAAAATAGGAAATGTATTGGCTCCTGGAACCAGGCTAAGGGATAGATCTAGCACTTTTTGACGTGGGTGATCAAATGATGCTGTCATAATTCTGTTTCTCACCACCTTTCACATACGCTTTCCTCTGTGTAAACTTCATTTTCAGAGAGGGTCAGTCCAGGAGGACAGAGGTGGCCAACACGAACCCACATCCTTCATGGTTAAGGAGCACTGGTGGGAAAGAGAGGTCCAGCACCCCCACAATCAACTTTCATTGGCTCTTAGTGGGAGTCATCCCTGAGCCAATCACTATGACCCTGTCTGGACCTGAATAAATGCTACCTTGCACCTGGGGGATGGAATCAGCTTAACCCAAGCCATATAGATTGTGAGTGATAGAGGGAAAAAGGTATATTATTGCTAGAAAAAGTAAGATGGATATAAAAAAGACAAAAAACAATAGACCTCCATTACAGTCACTATATTACTATAGCAATACCCATTCCAGGAGGCCATGACTTATTTGATGTTGGTCTTGCTCTAGAATCATGCCCAATAGAATTGGAGATATACCTGGGAGATGACCGCCCTTTGTACCTGGAGGCAGGTGATGGAAGGACTAGGTATGGGCCAATGGAAGGGGGCAGAGAGAGGGACATACACAGTCCATGAAGGGTTCAGCCGGAATTTCAGATGGCAAGAAAGGTCTGAGCTGGACCAGAGGCAGTGTCTGGCACTAGCATGGCAAGGGCAGGTAGCGGCTTCTTGCTATGGAAGGGGGTGGGGGCAATTGAAACCAGCAGGGGGATGGTTCCCCCTCCACGCCATTATTCAAACATAGCCAAAGCGACCTTGAAAACCAGATCTGGGTGTGCTATCCCCACCCCTCTCAACCCACAGTGAAACTGCACCAGTGATTTTTCTATTGCTCTTAGGATAAAGATGGACCCCCTACACAACTCCTATCCCCTCTCCCCCCACCACCACCATCCAATGATTCTAGCCCCTACCTCATTAGTCTCCTTTCTCACTGCTCTCACCTTAATTCTCTGCCTTCTTACCTTGCTGACTTCCTCTCAATTTCTGGAACTTTCCTTGCTACCTCCAGCTACAAGGCATTTATATATTCTCTTCTCTCTCCTTCTTTGTTTATATTCTTTCTGTTTTGACTTAATTGTCACTCTCTCCGGAAATATTTCCCGGACTACATTAAATCTTCCTATAAGTTTTCATTATTCCACACATTTTTTCTCGATAGCAATGCACTGAGCTGTGATTTTATGTTTTCTTTTTCATTTATAAATTCCTATTTTCTCCACTAGACACTAAGATCCTAGGCCACATGTTAGTTTTCATTAAACAGTGTATCCCTAGGTCCAACAGAGGACTTAGCAGTCCGTAAATGTTTGTTGAATGAGTGAGTGAGTGAGTGAGTGAGTGAGTACTTTCTCAGGCTTCCAGAATAACTCATGGATTGCAGAGGGAGGCAGGAACCCAAGGGAAACCCAAGGCCAATCACAGGATGCACAGGCCAGCTAAGCTTTAGCAATGCTGAAGAGCTCATGACAAATCGCTCATTTTCCTGATTTTGCTTTGTTTCCTGGGAATTTTTAAAGATAAGCTTTTATTGATTTTCAGAGAGAGAAAGGAAGAAGGAGAGAGATAGAAACATTGATGAGAGAGAAACATCATCGATCTGCTGCCTCCTGCATGCTCCCCAATGGGGATGGAGCCTACAACCCAGGCATGTTCTTTGACCGGAAATTGAACCAGTGACCTTTTGGTTCATAGTTCAATGCTCAACTACTGAGCCACACCAGCCAAGCTGGAATTTTCCCCCCCAGAAGTTGTTGGTGATGATTGTGGCAAAACTAATTAGGTTGACTTTAATTAAACCATAGATGACCACTAAACGATCAAACCTCCTAAGTTAGTGTCCTTGGAAAATTCAGCTCTTGTCCTGATTAAATTGGGCAAATACAATCTACCTATTGTCCTTTGGATCTAGACTGGACTTATATAAGATAATTTATTTTTAAAACATATCAATACTGTAGGCACAAGTGCAAGGTAGGGGGATATGTATAACACATCTTAGAGGACACGCTCTTTTAAGGGTTTTGCACATCAATTGCAAGCAAATAGATGCTACTAATTGCAAACACAGGATTAAGAACTTGTCAAATTAGAAACCTATTCATCAACAGCCCCTCTAGCACCTCTGCTCTACTCCATGCAATTTAAATTGTTGTTTTATGGTACAGTCCACCATCCTTCTCACCCCTAATTTATCACTGGCTTTCTCCAGAGATTATTGCCCCAGGAGACTCACTGAGGGCAAAATCTGTTCCCAGACTAATGCCCAGCAGGTATCTACTTCTAAAAGAAGAGGCTTATTGAGGTACTCCTCTGCCAAGCAATTGCGATGGGCAGTGACATACAGAGCTGCCTGCATGGGTGGATAAACTATTTTCTGGATTGCTTTGCTCTCCTCACCCTCTTTCAGATGTGAGCAGCTCATCTATCCCAGCTCAAATTCCATCTTCCCTGCGGTGCCCTGCAGTACGCAATCAATCCACCCTCCACTCTTTTGCAGCATTTTGTCTGCGCGTTTGTTTGACACTTTTCACTTACTGCCTTATAATGTATTTGTTTTCATTCATTAATTCAACAGTCATTTACTGATTGCTACTGAGTAAAAGTCCCTGCATGAGATGCTTCAGGGGACAAAAAGATGGACAAGTCATGGTCCTTGCTTTCAAATATTATTTCTCCTATTCAGCAGCAACATATGTCAAAGCAAGGACCATATCTTACTCATTTTCTATTCATCTCTTCTTTTCTTTTTTTATTACCCATAAAAAGGCATGGCAGAGTAGGTATTATTGCACATTTTTTTGATGGTTGGATGGCTGGATAGATGGATGGATGGATGGATGGATGGATGGTTGAATGGTTGAATGGTTGAATGATTGGACAAATGATGCATAGATAGATGGATTGTGAAACTTATATTCTGCTGAAAATCTATAATGATATCCTAGTGGCTTTGTAGAAATAATGTAGATGTCCAAATGTCCAATTTCGCTTATGTATTTGTGGAGCAAATACAATAGGCCAAATCCATGCCAGGGACTGGAAATAGACACATAAATAAGGACAATTAAAATATAGACTCTGACCCCCTGGCAATGGGCAAGGAGACACCAGATTGGTTGTGTCACTCTTATATCCATTAGGGGCAAAGCAGGCACACAGTCCTTATTTCATTCTGAATTGTTGGCCAGCTATTTCATGCCTGGGCACATTAAAAAAAAAAGATATCGACTCTGGCCTCAAAGACCCTTTGGTATAGGAGTACCAGCACATACACAAACTCCTATAATATGGGAGTGGAGGGTGGTTGTGGGAGTGATAATGACAATGATGTAAAGTGCTGCAGGAAGCACAGACACTTGATCAGTCTGTTCTTCCTTAATCAGGGAGCTCTGCAGAGAGGAGATGACAGTTGAAGGCTGTTCGGGATTTTTCCCCATGGGAAAGGGAGACTTTACAAACAGGGCGAGGAGGAAAGGTTTCAGGTGTCAGACACTGGAACAGTGCGGATGGAGCTGGAGAGCTGGCTCTCAAACGACGGCCAGTGTAACTTCACAAGCGCACCACCAAATGTGCCTCGGAGTCTAAAACAGATGTTCTCCACATAGACGTGGCAGTGCGATTGGCCAAGAGAAGCATTGAGGGAGTGGGTTGGGGTGCAATAAGACCCTTTGATCAAACAAGGCAAGTGAGGAGCCGGAGTTCTAAAGTCCCAGAGAACTTGGGCCGAAAGAGATCCAATTTTTACTGGAACATGTGAGTGCGAACTACAGTCAGGACAGAATACAGTTCTCAAGTAGCGATTCCATGATGAAGGAGGGACTGGACATTTTTATTTTTACCACCATAGGTTTTGAGATATGCTTTTTTGTTAGACTTGTTTTAACTCCTTTGAATAGATTCTGCTCTTTAGAGAAGTTTTGCATTCACAGCAAAATTGAGAGGAAGGTAGAGAAAGCTCCCATATCCCTCCTGTCCCCCAACATGCTCAACCTCTCCACTATCAACATCCCCACCAGAGCAGCACATTTGTCTGCACAATTCCCCAAAGTCCGTAGTTTACATAGGGGTTCACCCTTGGTGTTCAGGTTTGGACAAATGTTTAATGACGTGAATCCATCACTGTGCATCATAGAGTAGTTCCATTGCCCTAAAATCCCTCTGTGTTCACTTATTTTCCTTTTGAGCCTGCATCCAAGTTGGTTTTGTGTTTCTATGTTTGAAAGTGCACCTCGTGTTTGTGGTGCTGCCATTTTGGAAACTGTCAAGGGGCATACTTCAAACATGTAGGTTTGAGCCTCTCAGAATTCTGAGAAATAGGATTTTTCCTCAAGAAAGTTTGTCGTTGCCCTGGCCAGTGTGGCTCAGTTGGTTGGAGCGTCCTCCCGTGCACCTAAATGTTGCCTGTTCAATTCCCAAATAGGGCGCATGCCCAGGTGGTGGGCTCAATCCCCAATCGATGCATGTTCGGGAGGCAACAGATCCATGTTTCTCTGTCCTATTGATGTTTCTCTCCTTCCCCCTCCCCCTCTCCCTCTCCCTCTTCCTGTCCTTCTCTCTCTCCCTCTCTCTCTCCCTCTCCATTCAATAAAAACATCTTGTTTTAAAAGAAAGTTTGCCATTGCTTCTGAATAATTGCTGTTCTTCCAAGTACATGGGTATCTTCAACAGGAACAAGTTTGTGGGCAGCTTGAGGATTCTATTCAGCCTTAAAGAGCTCAGTACCACAATGTCTGTTATCCCTGTACTTTATTTAATAGAGTTGCCTGATGTGACGTTTTATATCATGCTTTGTCTCTAAGTGATTTACTGCTGGGAAGATAATAAAGAGTCCAGGTTTATGCGCAGAAAGTCAAATGCACCACGAGAATTGCATTGTGGGGTATTTCCAATTAAAGAGGCAATCCTTACTGAGATGGGGGCAGGTGGCTTTTCCAACAAACCACGCCACCACCCCTGTCGTCTGTGAGGAGGTAAATCGCTATGCTGCGATGCCCACATGCATGACAACCAGGTGAATTATCTGAGAAAAACTTCGCATCTAATGATGTTCTTTGGAGCTCACAGGGAAGACTTATATTGGCTCGAGCTAAGGCTTTCTTTTCTATTTCTCTTTTGTTGTAAAAACGATCACAATTATGAGTGCTTCAGTTTTGAACTTGTCAGCAGTCAGTGGGTCCATTGTGGAGACAGAGAGGTCCCTGCCTTTGGGCGGAAGTGCCAAAGCAGGTGTTTCTGTGGGACCTGGGGGGGGGGGGAGCCTCACCCACCACACACCTTTCGTCTGGGGTCTTGCTTCTGGTGGAACGCCTGCGATTCGTGATTCGTAACTCAGCCACGTAGCCCGGGAATGTCTGTTCAGAGAGTCTGTCTCTAAGAACTTAAGTCAAGGGATTTTCAAACAGTCGCCTGATTTATGAAGGGGAACGTCTCACTCAGGAAAACTTTTATTTGCAAGCACCATAGGAACAGGGGCCTGAAAGAAATAATTAGGACTCGCTTCTCCTTTTTCAGTCTCAAAGATTTCCCTGCGCAGGTGTGGGTGGCCCAGGCCTGCGTTTGTGAATTTGCAGAGAAGACAGCGGGGTGGGCGGCTGGCAGGAGGCAGGGAGCGGGGAAGGCATGACTAATCCCACACCTTCCCCTTTCTTTTGTTTGTGTAACAACTCAGCTCGCTGTCACCACATCAGCACATTTTGTTACAAATCTCAGTGCCCTCTCGCTTTCCGTTTGCTTAATGCATTTCTACATTTTCCCAAGGCCACTCGGGCTGTTTTCTTGTGAGTGGCACGCTTGCCTCAAATAACTAAAATTGCCTGGGTCTTGGATTCTGAGCCTTCATATTCTCCCATATATTATTTGGTCCTATTGTTTCTTAACTCGCTCATCATTCACACGGTGAAGGAAATTCCATTTGGTCCTTTTAAGAACCGCCAGACTAGCTGACTTAAACACTCAGCCCCGGTTACTTCTGGATATTTCGGTTCTTTATTGAAATGGTCCCTTTAATGTCGTCTTTAATTTAATCAAATAGTGTCATCAAAATAACATTTACTCTATTACTGCAAATTCACTGCATTATTAACTAGTGTAACTAGACAAAAAAAGATGGCACAAACCCCCATGGAAATATATACTTACTGTAAAAATGGATACAGTTCATAGAGGTTCTATATTTAATTTGCAGTTTCAAAGTACTCTCTATGGAGAGGTTTTATGGTTCTGAAATAATTTAAAAACACACTTTACTACAATCCATAGCAGGTAGTTTTTGCCAATTTGGGAAGTTATGGTGCCTTATACTTTCCAAAGTACCCAGACTGCATTTTTAACAGTGATGTGCCTCTCTCTCTCATGAGAAATGGGGCTCCTTCCTCACACCGCGGGTGGGTACCACCAAGGACTCACTAGTTTCTTTGTACCCTCCAACAACCCAAATGTAAATAGCATGTTGTGGACAGGGGTCACTGGGTTCCTCTCAGGTTGGTGAAAAATACCAAAGCATCCATGCCACTTTGGATAGTTTGATCAGAAAACAGATCACATTTGGGGCGGGAGATGAAGAATTAGAGGGTTACAGAATTTTAAACTTCTTTCTTCAATTCAAGAGAAAAGCATGGAAGGGAAGGACAAGAGTTTTGGGTTCATGATGTTGAATAAGTTATTTGCTAAGCCTTCCTTTTCCCATCAGTGAAAAGAGGAAGTTTCATGACAGTGAGACACCATCAAATAATCTAATATTTTTAAATGTTTATCTACCCACTTTCTCTTGAGATCAGTAATGCCATTTTCCAATTGATTTAAAAAAAAACAAAAAACCAGAACTCACCACTATGTATTTCTTTGTACAGTGGGAAGATAAAATATACACAGAGCATATTTATTTCAAGATTTTCATTCTTCTCCCTACCAAGAAATTCTATTCTTGGAAGGATATTGGATAGACTTAGAAATAAGAGTATTGAACTAAAGTCAGTTCTTTTCAAAAGGCATGTATTTTTTTACCTGTTGCTGTCCCCACCACCAGCTGAGTACTATGCCAGGTCCTGAGAAAATAAATACAGATAAGTTCCAGGTCTCTGCCTTGTGGAACTTAACACCAAGGTGAGGACACAAACATGTGAAAAGGATGATAAAATAACTCAGATGCTGCAATAGAAGTTTTCTCAGGGTTAACTCTTCAGATGTCCATCTGTCCATCCATCCATCCTTTCACCCATTTAACTGTCCATCATTTTATCCCTATTTTCTTTTCTTTTCTTTTCTTTTCTTTTCTTTTCTTTTCTTTTCTTTTTTCTTTCTTTCTTTCTTTCTTTCTTTCTTTCTTTCTTTCTTTCTTTTCTTATCTATCTATCTATCTATCTATCTATCTATCTATCTATCTATTTACACACACAGAGGAACAGAGAGAGAAAGAGAGTTAGAAACATCTATGAGAGAGAAACATTGATCAGCTGCTTCCTGCACAACCCCCCTCCTACTGGGGTTGTGCCCGCAACCAAGGTACATGCCCTAGACAGGAATTGAACCTGAGACCTTTTAGTCTGCAGGCTGACGCTCTATCCACTGAGCAAAACCGGTCAGGGCTATGTTCATTTAATCATTCATCCTCCCATTGGCCTCCCCCCCAAGATGTCAGAACTATCAGTGCTGAATCTCAGTGCAATAGGAAAGCACAGTGCTGAAGCTCAGTGCAATAGGAAAGCTTGTCAGAATGTGCAGAATGGCATGGAGGTCCAGATGCTGATGAGACTCCATACAGATATGACTCCGATGAGGCTAGAAGCCTGTCCAAGGCTAGATGAATACACTGATGCATCTGAGACTGTGGGGAAGATGGGCTCCCTTTGTGGTTCTCAACCCCACTGCAATCATCCAAGGGATGGTAAACAAGCCCTGATGTGTGGGTTCATTCTCTGTGGGGTCTTATTCAATTGGGTTAGGGTGCATCCTGGGCATCAGGATTTTTAAAAACTCCCTGAATTATTCTAATTTGCAGCTAAAGTTGGGAGTACAGGATATGGGTGAGGGGCAGTCCTTCTGGATAATTAATACCAGTGGTGTCTGTGCCTTAGGTGGTCAGTTAGTGGGTATGTAGTGCATGGGAGGACAGACTAGTTGAACAGAACACTGGTTAAGTCAAATGTCATCGGGGTGAGAGACAAAGGAGCATGTTGTGGAGCAGAGACTAGGTCGGGGCAGCAAGATCAATTCCTGTCACCCATGTTTTGGTGCAGAGAATCACTAATACCTGACTTGCAATGTTTGACCCCAGATCTGGCCATGAATTGGGTCACAGATAAAATAAAATACTCATGCCTCTGACTAGGAATGACAGAACATTATAAGGCCAGGGCTTCCTGTATTTCAGTAAAGTGCTTGTCTTGTGATACATTAACAGTAAGTCAGTGTTGGTTGCTGAGTGACTGGCTGATGGTACTCATTCTTCAGTTATCTTACTTGTTCTCTAACAACCTCAATACTTACAGTGAAAGGAGACTGTCACCCAATGGAAATCAGTCACTTATTTTAGGCGGAAGGCATCAGAAATTGCTGCAAAGGTCTCATTTTGTCACTTTCTTACCAGAAAAGGACATATATCCATGATTTAGCAGGAATTTATTGAGTCAGGCACTGTCAGACATAGAACAGATCCAATGATGAGAAAGAGAAATACTGTCTCTGCTTTCTAGGACCTTGCTATCTGGAAGGGACAGACAACTAAATAAGGAATCGCAATACAGTACTACAATCATAATAATTCTGCGTGCCGTCGGTCATCGGGTGTAGGACTCTATGACAGAGGTAAATAGCAGTTAATTCAAAAGGAAAATTTGAAGCTTCAGGGTGTCTTTTCATTTCATTTGCTTTATTTTAATTTTTTTCTTCTAAAGTGAGCATAATCTTTTATTGAATTTCTGCCTCCATTGTCAGATCTATTTCTCTCTCTCTCTCTCTCTCTCTCTCTCTCTCTCTCTCTCTCACACACACACACACACACACACACACACACACATACACACACACATATCTTTGAAGACTTTATTTTAATGGTGTATAACTTCAGAACCTATAGGGCTTGCTTTGGTACCCAAATCATCTTAGCTTCCTGAAAACAGAAGAATCCACAGTGGATTCTCTGCAGAATATCTTTGGGAAAAGATATTACTCATGTATAATTGGATGTCTCAGAAAGTAATCAACTCCATAGAAAGGTGCTTGCCCACCTACAGACCCCGGAGACTCCAGTATTCTAGGATAAATGTACAAGTTTCCTTGAAAAAGAGATTTGAGCCAAGTACTCAATGCTTATGTTTCAGATTATACACTCCCTAAAACCCAAGCAGTTCTTATTGCAGGGTTGGTGCTAACTGAAAGTAGACTTATAGTGGTTAGTGAGAAAAGTAGGGAAAATACCATGTGTGGTTTTTTAATGATGATCATATGATTGGACTGATGATTATACAATTAACAGTGGCTAAGTCAGTGTGGTTCTTTGTAAAACTTGTTGGTGTAAGGGAATTTTGTCTTTAATCATTAAAGAAAGAATAGTCTGTTGTAAGGCACAGAGAAGACACTCAGCAGGTATACTAGTATAGTTATAAAATGGATGCACAGGTGGGTGAGTGGATGGGTGGATGGATGGATGGATGGATGGATGGATGGATAAATGGATGGATATGTGGATGGGTGGGTTGGTAAAGGGATGCATGAAAGGGCCTGTTTCCCATAAGGGGATCTTTACCAGAAGATTTTGATTCTCAATCTTTCACATGCAGGAGGATCCCAGAGATTTTGATCTCTGTAGTGCCACTCCCAGAGATTCTGATTAGTGTGTCTGGAGAGAAATTTGGGTCTCTGTATTTTTTAAAAACAATTTCCAAGTTTTTATGGTATGAATAGTCTTGGCCTTCTGGATCCTAATTCATCTCCATTTCTACTACATCTTCCATTTTATTGCTTATTCAGAAATCATCATGCACTCATGTTGCCTGCATTCAGGAGGCACTTCTTTCACATTTACGTCACCGGCAGTTTGGAAGAGATTGGGGCGGGGGGTCTCTGTTGTTGGAGACAGCTCACCTGTCTCTCATCAGGACTTCCATTCAGGAAGTCCTGGATGGGCCTTCTCCCTGAGAGAAGATTTGGAAAGGAACGGTCTTGGGGTTTGAACAAAAGAGGAGACCTTTGTTTTGTGAGTAGAATGCTCTTTTACATGGACACTCACTCTGTAGGTGACTCTCCATATAGTATGGTTTGGAGGTGGCATCTTCTTTCCCCATCTCCATGGCTGAATCTCATGTCAGAGGGCAGACATTTGGAGTCAGTGGGGGTACCCACTTTTTTCTGGAATAAATCTGATCGTGAAGGAGGAAAGAAAAGGCCCAAGTGTGCTGGGTAAGGACAACTGGGTGGCCGAGGAGTTTGACACACTGGTGATTTCCTCGTAGGCCCAGTTTACTCCCAGAGATAACAGTCATTTTCTAAGAAACTGAGATCGCTTCACATTGCGTTTAAAGGCTTAAGTAATGTATTCTGTCAGACAATTCTCTGAAATGGTTTTCCAAGTGAATGCATCAGAAAGTGCCTAGAAAGAATTCTGGCACAGAGAGAGGAGGGCATTCTGAAATGTGAGCTGCTTAAGAGTCAGAATCTACCTTGAAGTGTTTCATACTTATGGCAAGATGCATGCATGTTAGATAGATCAGGAACTTTTACTTATTTATAATAGTTGACTGTTATAATTTATTTATAGACCCATGTAAAGATAGATAAGATCAAAATAGACAACATTTCCAACACTCAGAAGGGTTACCTGTACCCCAATCAACAAATCCCACCACCCACCAGAGCTAGCCCTGTTCTGATTTCCATCACCATAGCTCTCTGTGCTCGAATTTTCTATAAACAGAGTCATGCAGGATGCACTCCTCAGTGTCTGGCTGCATTTGTTCATCATTATGTCCTGGGAGTCACCCATTGTATCCTCGTCTTCTTTATTGCTATGTTTCTAACATTTTATTAAAAGTTGAAAGAATTGTAAACATCCATATAGCCATCACCTAGATATATGACAGTTAACATTTCTCTCTACTTGCATTTTACCCATATATCTATCCCTCTCCCCACTGATCTCTTTTTTTATTTCTTTCTTTTTAAAAAATATATATTTTATTGATAGTTTACAGAGAGGAAGGGAGAGCGATAGAGAGCTAGAAACATCGATGAGAGAGAAACATCCACCAGCCGCCTCTTGCACACCCCCCACCGTGGATGTGCCCGCAACCAATGTACATGCCCTTAACCAGAATCGAATCTGGGACCTTTCAGTCCGCAGACTGATGGTCCATCACTGAGCCAAACTGGTTTCGGCTTTTTATTTATTTCTAAATAAGCTGCACACATCATTCACTTGACTCCTAAACACTGAAGCAGGTGTATGATTATTGTATTAAGGAACTAGAATTTGCTTATGGCTGTTTTGTTAAGGGCATACTTTTTTGGGGTAATAATTAGAGTAATGTAGTGATAAAGCTATTAAGAGCCAACAGTTATTGAGTATGGACCTTGTACCAGACATCACACTTCACACTTGATACGTGGGCTGATGTTGTTACTTCCACTTTAAGAAACTGAGCCTTGAAGATACTATCAACATGCCTATGTTTATGGAGAAAGCAGCCCTGGATTGAGGCTGACTCCAAAGTCAGTTTGCCCGCGTGCAGTTCAAGTGAATGTGAGTTAAAAACTTGGGATCAGTGCCCATCTCTGCCTCCATCTCTGCCTCTTATTAGCTGTGTGACTTTGGGCCAATGACCTAACCTCTCTGCATCTCAGATTTACTCTACAGTAAAACGATGCCACAGAGTTACTGTTGAAGGTCGAATGAGATTTTTAAATGCCTAAGAAAATACCTGCCTCACTGAAATTCACAATCTAACCCTTTCAGCTAGGAAATTCTGGGGCTGTTAGTGTGTAGAACAAATGATGTTACTCACCCCAGTTTTGTTGTTACTGCTATTGTTTGTTTTGGCTTTGTCCTTGCTGAATTGTGTGATTTGATTGCATTTAAGCAGCTCTCTCTGCAAACACAGACTCTGCTCCTCTCTATCTCTTCACTCAGTGATGTTATAATATCTAGAGGCTTATTGATTATTTGTTTGATTCTATTGTGGGCACAGGAGCAGTTCTTAAATTAAGACTATTAGATTTGCCCAAACAGTATTGCCGTGGTTTATACAATTGGACAAAACGGGTGATCTAATTTGGACTCAATTTGCTCTAAAGCAGAGCTGGGGGAGGGAGGTGCTGTGATTTGGTTCCGAGCCTGAGAACAAGTAGAAAAAAGTTATCTCCAGGTGATATCTGTGTGCCTCATCAATTCCAGATACACTGCGTGAGCAGGTCTGAGAATGCAAAGCTTTTTTGCTTGGTTTCATTTCTCGTCCACGAGCTAAAGAGCCTAGCTTTACCTATCCAACTGCGATATTAAACCCACTGATATCATTTATTTTTCCACATGATATATCTCAGGAAAAAAAAAAGTGCCACGTTGAGGTTTCTTGAAATTCTGTGTTAAGAGACTATAGGTTAAGAGGAGATAACAGATTTGCTCCCAAACAAATCATTTCCTAATAGCTGCTGTGGGTGGAGCAGAAGGAAAACGTTGTTTTTCTCCTCTCACGGTACATCTCCACCCTAGCATCTGAACCCATGCCATATATAGACATTTCAGGTCTACATTTTACCTTAATATTATAGCAGAGTTCCATGGTATCATTGACTCCTCATGAATATAATTTATAAGGATGCCTATAAATTCCATGTATTGGCTATTACTGTAATTTATTCCTCTAATATTGAAAATTTAGATTGCTTCCAGATTTTCCTTATTATAAATAAAGCTAAAAATTATCATGTGAGCACTTTAGACTTATAAATACAATATACAATATTGGACTATTGTATAAAATTAGATTTCCAGAAGTAGAATTACTGAATAAAATAAAAAAGTGTACACTTTTAAGGGGCTTAAGTACATTTCATAGTCATTTTAATGGCATATCAATGTCATTGAAAATGATGGTTTTGGTTGCAATCCCAAGAGAAAACTGTTCTCTACTCTGGGGAAATTTACTTAACCTCTCTGTGCCTCAGTTTCCAAATCTGTGAAATGGGAAAAATATTAATGTCTACTTTATAGAAGTGTAGTGAGGATTGAATGAGTTGATAGATATAAAACATGTAGGATGTGTCTAGTACGTAGTAGGTTTAGTAAATATTATCTAGTTATTTTTAATATTAACTGCTAGTATTACCTCAATGGAGGAAGGATCCACGGGATACATAAAAATCACCCAAAGGCTTTCTTTGATCCATTGTTTCGGTGTTTCCCATTTTAGAACTTTCCCTAGTCACTAGCCATCCCCTGAGATCCCCCACATGTGATTTAGCCTAATCTCCCACACTTAATCGCCTCTCTGAGAAGCCCATCAGCACTGAATGGTGTCTGCAAGGGAAGAGCAAACTGTCCAAAATGTGTTCCAAGTGGATGAATCCAGCCCTGAACAATGTGGAGGCTTTGGAAGGCAACTGACCACGGGAAATGGCCAAGACTGGAGCCATACAGATTTGACTGGTGAGGGTCGAGTGGGCCTTCGGTTCCCTTTGATTGGATGAAGAACCACCGTGACGGTCAGGAGCTGACTCAGGAGCTGGCTGCAGGCAAAGGCTCAGAGTTCAGAATCTGTGGGCTCTGTAAATGCAGGAGGGGCAGAATTGGAGACAATGGGAGTGGCTTTGCATACATGGGCCCCAGTGGAGCATCGTGGGACACAGCAGCAGCAGGGGCAAGCAGGGAGCCTTCCCTGGCCCCCCGCTACCCCCACAAGTCTTGAGTTCTCACTCAAGACTGTGGGGGTAGTGCTTAAACCAACACATTAAAAATGTGATGTGATCTCCATTTCCTCTGAGTTCTCCAAGAGCAAGACTCCTAGCATGTTGCATGGCATGTAGGAGATAATCCATCTGTGTGAATGAATGGACGAGTGAGTGAGTGAATGGATGAATGAATGAATGAATGAGTCCATTATTTCCAGAATATCTGGAGACTGCACCCCATATACATCTTGGCCCAATGGGAGGACCGTGACCGCCAATTCTAGGCAGGAAACGTGAGCTCCGAGCCCTGACCATTCTGTGGGGGTGGACGGAAAGTGTCACTGATAATTGTGAGACAGGCCAGGTCCTGGAGTTCTCTGGGGGAATTCTCGCCAACCTCAGGAAGATGGGGCAGCGGTCTTACATATCATTATTAACCACCACGCGCAGAGAGGCACGAGGATGATGTGACTAGTTTGCTTCGCATGTGAACTTTGACCTCAGAGCAAAGGGGCGGCAGGTGCTTTCTCGAAGAACCCTGTTGATGGCGACAATAAGCACGAGGCCCAGCTGCCAGGAAGGCTGATAACGGGAGAGAGCAGAGCGCGTCTTTTCTTCCTTCTTTTTTTTAAAACCATGCCCGTTGGTTTTAGGAATCATTAGCATGGTGAAGATTAAAGCTATTGGAGATAGCACAGATTGTTTCATTTTATTATGTTCAATTGGATTGGATCCGAGCCATTTGCAAAGTGCAGTATTACCATAAGAAGGGACTTAGAATGTTTGTCACATAATACCCTTTTATGGAAAAGGCAGTTTCTTAAAATTAAAAAAAAAAAAAGAAGACTGGAAACAGCAAGGCTTTCTTCTGCTTTCGAAGTGCAAGAAAATAGAACTCTGTATGTGCCCAGATGGACTGCCTCGGAGCTATGAGTGGCCCAGCTCCGTGGTTCCAGAGGCCCTTGTCTTTTGCTACTTAATTCGGGGAACAAAGTCAAGAAAGTGAAGCTCAGGACCCCCGTCCTGCCTGTTCAACCAGAGCCAATCCCCTCTTAATAATTGCCTGTGGTTCTACGTACACCTTAGACACTGTCCGCATACGGGGGGTTCCTGCTGCTTTAATGACGATAAAAATGTAGTGTGCTGAGAACAGTAAGTGAAAGATGCCACTCACAGAGGACCATGGGATTCTATTTATACAGAATGTCCCGAAGAGGCAAATCTGTAGAGGCGGCACGTAGATTTGTGGTTTCCTGGGTGCTGAGAGGGCACAGAGGGATAGGGGAGCAACAGCGAAAGGAGGGGGATTTCGTTTGGAACGATGAAAATGTTCTTAACGTTGATGTGGTAAGCATTGTAAAACTATGACTATACCAGAAACTATTGATTTGTATGTTTTAAATGGGGGAATTGTGCGGTGTGTGAACAATATTCAATAAATATTCACGTTGCTATAAGCAGTGTGAAAACCGTGATGTACTTCAACCAGTCTCATGCTGGTGTTCTCAATATTCCTACTTAATTAAGTCCAGATTGGGACAGGCACCCAGGTGTGGTCTGAGCAGCTGAGCTGCACACAGTGGAATGCCCTGTCCCCTGCACCCCGAGCATTCCGCTTCCACCTGAAAGCCACATTGCCTCCGTGACTTTCAGTTATACAATGGGACTTACCTCGGCACTGTTGTAATTTTTTTTTTAGTCCTTGTCTCTGCCCAATACAGTGCAGACCTCCTTGATGGCAGGGTTTCCAGTTCACGGTGAGCTATCTATAATAATAACAGTGCAATACAGTGTTTCCAAAACTTTTGACATATATGTACCCCTTCTATAATTTTCATAACGCTGAGTACCCCTCGTCAAAAAAGAAATGGATGTATTTTAATATCAATCAAAATATATTTATTTTTTATTTTTTTGGTACATACACAAAATAATAATAAAAAAATAAAATTATTCATAATAAAATATAAATAAAGGTTATATTATAAATAACATTTATTTGGACCAATGAGAAGGATGAAATTGACTTGACTCATGAGAACGTAGAATTAGGTGCAGCTAAGCACGGTGCAGTGCATATCCTCACCAAACTCTGGTGCAACGCGTACCCCCACCAAACTCTTCCCGCACCACACTTTGGGAAACACTGGTGTAATATGCTAATTAGATCTGACTTCCTTCTAGACAACCTTCTGGATGAAGCCAGGGCTGCAAGGGAAGCCTGAGGCCTGGTGGAAGAGGGAAGCTGGAGTTGGCAGCCGGGGGGAAGGAAGGCCTACTCTTGCATGAGCTTCATGCATCGGGCCTCTATTCTATAATAATGAAAGCGTAACATTCGAATTAGACTGGATGTCCTTCTGAATGAAGCCAGGGCTGCGAGGGATACCCGGGTCCCACGTGTCAGTGGGAAGCCGGTGCTGACAGCCAGGGAGGGAAAGGAAGGCCTACTCTTGTACAAATTTCATGCATCAGGCCTCTGGTTTTTGAATCATACAACGACCTCATGCCCAGGAGTGTACTTGTTGTTGAGAACATACAATGGATAAGACACAACTCAGGCTCTAGAGAGCTCACAATTTTTTTGGGGAAAAACTGGTACCATCTAGTGAAACCAAGGAACATTTCACCCAATAACTTAGGTTTGTCTAGGGCTTGGATGATGCATAGAAGCTCACCAAATAGGGAAGCAGAAGAGTAAGACACACAAGCCAGAAGAAACAGCATGTGGGAGAGCTAAGAAAAAACATACAGTGCCAGAATCATGAGAAATTTGCTGGGAAGTAACACAATTTAGAAAGATAGTATATTATACCCCATGTCCAGAGCTTTCATGGAACAGTGTACGCTACATTGCTCTGTCATCCCATATTGGTCGTAATTCTTGGTGGCAATTAGACTTACCTTATGACAAAAGGGAGTACATTGGTTCATATACTAGAGAGTCTTGGAGTTATAGCTTCAGGCATGGCTGTATCCAGGGGCTCAAATACATAATCAGATAACTTGTCTCTTTCCATCAGCGTGGCTTACTTTATACAGCAGGTTTTCTCTGCCTGGTTACTACAAGGACCAAAGTCCCATTCTCATATAATATCAGTAATTGCAAGAGGCCTTAGCTTCTCTCCCAGGGAAGATTCCATTCCAGTTTAGGTCACATGCTTTATCTCTGATTCAATCACTATGGTCAAGAGATAGGCTATTTCATTATCCGACCAAGGTCATGGGTCTACTATTGTGGAAAGGAAATGAAACACTCCAATTGGATCACGGGATCAAATGGAGTAAAGTGTGCTTTTCGGAAGAATAGAAGGAAACGGAGGGACACGTGTGCTAATCCCCCACGTCCCCTAGGATTCCCCCCCCCCCCAAGTTCAGGCATTACGCTACATCTCTGGTGTCCTGTTCTTATGATGTTGGATTTGAAACCTTAGCTGAGGATTTCACACACATCTGTTCAACTCCTTTTAGGTGAAATACTAACAAGAGAGAAATAATTCATTTCTCTTCCCTGAACCTCAGTTTCCCCATCAACAAAATGGGACGATAGTGCGGACAACTATAGCCTGGTTACAAAGATCCGCTGGAAACATCAGGCAACTCGGGGAGCAGTGTGGTTCTTCCTAGGCAAGGTCAGAATGTGTCCACCTGTGGTTTACACAGGACCTTCCTCCCCCACCTCTCTTTTTAGCAAACTCCCATCTGACTGGTGGAATGGATCTCCTTACCCGCAGCAGCCTCCGCCCTCTCGCGAGAGAGCAGGTTGTCCTGCTTGCACCGGGGACGTCGTTTCCAGATGAAAACGACGGGGGCTCCCTGGATATCAGCTGCCTCGCTCGGAGGGGCGGTCAGACAAAGAGCCGAATTTAAATTCATGTAATGTTGCTGTTTGTCACAGAGAATACTTAAGACATCTGCTCGGAGCCGCGCATTATAAATGAATGGAAGGGGTCCAGGAGTCCTTTATAAGACGGGGCCTGCTAAAGTGAGCGCCACATATTTCAAAGCAGGATCTTGATCAGACGTTATTTATACCTATAATATTTTACAAATTAAACGCAGCAGAAATAGTCACCGGAAGGATGTCAGCAAAGCAGGGCAAGAAAAAAGAGAGAAAAGAACCCGAAGCCCAGAAGAGAGAGGCTGATGATGATGTCTGGGGGAGGAGGGGTGAAAAAGGAGCAAATTTACCGTCACTGGCAGGTGTCTAAATGTTCCGTTTAAATGAAATGGCACGTGTCCTCCGGTCGCGTGGGTGCTGTACAGCCCACCCGTGTTTCTGTTTCGGCCGCCCAGCCCATTTGCTTTCCCGTGCATGCAAGCTCAGCCGTCTCCTCCCTCCCTCCCTCCGGGTCACGGAGGGCTCCCGCTTTATTATTTCCTTTCGCTTCAGTTCATTATGCTCTGTGATTCAGTGGAAACATAAAAAATGGTTCTTAATTTTAATTAATGGCAAACTTAGAACAGGCCCATTTAATAAATCTGTTCTCTGAGCTTCATAAGTCTCCTCTCCTGTAAGGGCCTCCTGTCATTCCATTAGCTCCAGAGACTCCAGACCCACCCCGTGACTGTGTCATGGACAAAAGCTGCGGGGACGTCCGGAGATTCGCAGGGTCCCGTCCCCAGGTCCCACCGAAGAGCTGATTATGTGTCCTGCAGTTGGGACCCAGCTGTTGTTCCCACTGGGATTAAACAGCTGTCAGCATGGTGAATGACATCAAATTCACTCATTAAAATCCTCTCGTTCCCTCCCCAGAGAAAGTGGGGGTTCCGAAATCTCTGCCACATCCCCCTTTATGAGGGAGTGAAAATCCAGGGGGGAAAAATTGTGGCCCTTAAGCCCTTCTACTGATGGGTTCTGGTGAGGGGTAATTAAGCCACTTTGTGAAGTGGGTTGTCCTGTTGGCATCTGGGCGCTTACACCCCGTGGTGGGAGCAGCTGGGAGGTCTGGAAGGTGATAAAGGGAAGAAACCTAGAACTCTTCTAGATCTACCTCCACTTTTAGTTTGTTAGCAACCCAAAACAAAGCTACTAAGTAACCAACCAGAAGTGAACTTCTATGTGTTCTCAAAAGTATACCTGCCATTTTCTTCAAGGCTCTGTACCCATATGTCTGATCAATAGGAAGCCCCTGTGCTTTTTCTTCTTTTTCCATTAACACAGAATATTTTTATTGATTTCAGAGAGGAAGGGAGAGATAGAAATATCAGTGATCACAGAGCAAATCATTGATCAGCTGCCTCCTGCACGCCCCCTACTGGAGATGGAGCTCACAACCCCGGCATGTGGGGAATTGAACCATGACCTCCTGGTTCCTAGGTCAGTGCTCAGTCCTAGGTCACTGACACACACACTGGCTGGGCTCCTTTTCCTTTTTTAAAGAGAATTCTTCCTTCCATGTCCATCTCCCAAACAGAAGAACACACTTTTTAGGGTTTTGTTGTTGTTTTGATAGAGGTGGTTTTGTTTTCCAAATGAAAGTTTAAATCCAGAGTTTGCGTGAGAAATCTGTTCCCGGAGGGAAAAATAAATGAAAGTCTCTCTCTCGGTGTCTTTGGCAGCACGAACTCCTATGAATATAGGGGGGCAGGACAGGACTCTTGAGCTGGGGCCCCCACTTCCGCTGGCAAACACAATAGGGAAAAGGATGGGTGTGTAGGATTTTCGTTTACGTTTTCCTTCACCTTGTTTGTTTCGTTGCACAATACCAGTCCTAGGGTTATTTCAAGATAATTGTCTTGTTAGTTCCCTTTCCCCCCCGCCCCTCCATTCCCCTCGGGCAAGATAAAACTCACACAAGGTTCATGTCAAATGTTGAACATTATTTTTCAGAACCTTTCACCTTTCTGAAAAACACCTTCCAAAAGTGTTCTCTCCCCACTTCTGTGGCTGAAAGTACAGGGTGATTTCACACATCAAACACAGCAGGACAACTCCACCTGGTTTATACCAGCCTCCGGGGAGAAGGGAAAGAATGTTCTGGAACGGAGGGATGCTCGGTGGGCGGGAGGGGGGATATATTCATCAGAGGACCGGTTCTTTCGGATCTGCGTTAGAGCAAAACTATGTCTGAGGAGCCCGCAAGAACAGGGAAGCCACGTGCAGTTCAATAAATAACCACTTTCGAGTCCAGATAATAAAATATGGGAGTTTTATGTGTCACATCAATAAACATCTTAATTGAACAGCACGTGGCTTCTCCCCTCACACATGCCTCAGACTGCACTCGCTTTCCCGAGTCTCAGTAACCGGAGAAGTCGCTCAGACTCAACCTCTGCAGCGAAATGGGGCTTTGGTGTCCAGAACCAGGCCCAGATGTGATACCATGCACCCATCCTAGTTAAGATTATCAACCAAAATAAGCCATACATTACTTTTTGTTTTGTTTTTTTTTAAATATATACTTTATTGATATTTTACAGAGAGGAGGGGAGAGAGATAGAGAGCTAGAAACGTCAATGAGAGAGAAACATCGACCAGCTGCCTCCTGCACGCCCCCTACTGGGGATGTGCCCGCAACCAAGGTACATGCCCTTGACTGGAATCGAACCCGGGACCTTTCAGTCTGCAGACCGACGCTCTACCACTGAGCCAAACCGGTTTCGGCACCATACATTACTTTTTAATGTATTGCATAATGCACAAGGAATTGCTTTAGGGTTTTGTTTTGGTTTGGTTTTGATTTCGCAAAAGCCTAATATTACTGACTCCTAGGCAACGTTACCCGCTGGAAATTCCTCCACCTGACTAGCTAATGTTCTTCGCCATTACCCCTTGGTCCAACCCGAAGACCAAGACCCAGGCTCCGTCTCTGGGGTTGGGTCCCTTGGCTCCCCACCCTTCAGAGGGGATGTTCAGGGTGTAACCTCCCGAGGCCTGCATCCCAGGCAGGGAAGCAGAGGCGATTTATTACCCCAGCTTCCTGTCCGCAGGAGGCCCGGGGAGGCCTTGAATTTCGCAGCTGCAAGTCAAATTCCACCCGCGCAGCCTCGGACTTTAATGAGGCCCCTCTGGACACAAGGAGAGATGGACATTTCTGGGCTTGCTGGCTGGGCTCCCAAGCGTCCTCCCCTCTCCTGAGGAGACCTTCATCAAAAGGCCTAGGCTATTGTCGTGGCTAGGTCTCTCCTTTTATTATTCCACAAGCAACTCTAGGCCTGCGTGGCCCTCAGAATTTCTTGCTGCCCATAAAAGGGCCCCCTCCAAAAACAAAAAGACAACAAAGAAAAACCCGCTAAGCTTCATGGTATGCTTACCATGTAGTGAACGCTTGTAAGACTGACCTCATCTGCCAAAGCCGGTTTGGCTTAGTGGATGGAGCGTCGGCCTGTGGACTGGGGGGTCCCGGGTTCGATTCCAGTTGAGGGCATGCGCCTTGGTTGCGGGCGCATCCCCAGTGGGGGGTGTGCAGGAGGCAGCTGATCGATGATTCTCTCTCATCGATGTTTCTGACTCTCTGCCCCTCTCTCTTCCTCTCTGAAAAATCAATAAAATATATTATTTAAAAAAAACACACAGACTGACCTCATCCGATTCAGGAGTTCCCAGTGGGGTCCGATGGTGTCCCCGGGGACAGCAGGCGGTGCCGGGAACATTGCTGGTTGTCACAGCTCCGGCGGAAGGGCGGGACGAGAGGCCAGGGCTGCTGCTTAACGCCCCGCAATGTGCGGGGCAGCTCTTGGCACCAGGAATGATCCAGGCCCAGATGGGGACAGTCCTGAGGATGCGGAACCCTGGCATGGTCCTCAATCCTTTATTTTATTAGTGCCTCCCAGCCCCAGGAGCCCTTTCAGATGATTTTCCTGAGGTTTCAATGCCACAGATATCTTGCCTATCTGTCTGCGTATACCTGCTTCACACAGTAAAAGGGGAAGCATTTTTACTCTCCCGCCTTCTCCACTCCCAGCTCCAGTACTCACCCCTGCAGCGTTCCCAACCCCCAAGATGTCACCTCCCCCACTGGCAGCTCTGAGCCGTAGGCAGCTTTTGAGCAAGGGAATGTAGTGAGGGGATTCATCTTTTATTTTTATTTATGTTTTAAATTAATTTTTTTTTGGGGGGGTGACATTGGTTAATAAGATTATATAGGTGACAAGTGTGCCTGACAGCCACGTGGTAAGCCCGGGGCTCCTCGATCTGTAAGGTCCCTCTTCCAGCTGCGTCAGCAGCCACCGCCGTCAGCCGCCCCCCCCCACCCCGTGCCCTGCCACCCTTGCTCACTTGACATCCTCCTGCCTTTTTAGCTGCCAGTTCTCGGGAACCTTTGTGAAACCGCTCTCTGGAGCTGCCTCTTCCTTTCAGGGGTGCATTTAGTCAGCTGCCCTGTTCTGGGGTCCAGTAACGTTAAGGGATGCCGTTGCACCCAATTGTACGTTTCAAGATCGTGTCTTCCTTGCCCATCGCTGGGTGGCCTGCAGAGTCCCTGGCCCGGAGCGGGCCCTCGGTCCTTGTTTCTTGGATGAAGGCGTGAGTGAACGCACAAACAACCGAATGAATTAGGGCCTGTCTCTTTGCAAAGCTCCCTGCCCATTTTAATCTAGCCAGCATCTTGCAAAAACACACCTACTTCTTTCTGATCTCCATTTTTAGGCAGTTTTGAAATGAGAACCAAAGGAGGCTGTGTCTGCTCTTGGCCTGCCGGGTCTTCACACACTCCCGGCACCCGGGGCTGGGTGGCCAGTCTCAGATGCGGGGGAGGTGACGTGCGTGGGCCTGTGACTAACAGAGCCACACGACGCAGGATGGAGGCAGCCTGGGAAGCCAACGGCGGCGAGTAATTTCTGAAGCAGGGACCCAGGAGGCGGAGAATGGGTGGCTGATGCCGAACCAAGAGCCTGGTCCCTTCGCTGCAGCTCCACCTCGGTCTCAGGGATGCAGCCAGGATCCCTGAGATCAAGGATCTAGGTCGGATCCCCATCTTGTGAGGGCTGTGGCCTCAGCATCACCAGGCCTTAATGTTCAACCCCTCAGTGAGCTCCTGGATGGGTGTGACTCTGAGATGAGACAGTACAAAGAGAAAACAAACGCCAGGGCACAGGGTGCTCGGCAGCTACTGCTCCTCTCTTGCCAATCCAGTCTCTGTATGGCAACTTCTGCTTCAAATACTTTTCGTAATGTCAATGTTATGTCAATGTTAGTGCTGCCATTTACAGTGTCCCCTTAACAGAGGTCAGAGGTCAACGTGCAGGCTAGAGAGCTGAGGTCTCCTGAGTATAACCCCCCCCTCCAAGTCCCGCCCTATGCCATTTCCTTTGTATTAGGTCCACCCAAAGGGGGGTCACTGGCCCAGACCCCACACCCTCGGTTCTGTGTGTTTTGCTCTGTGGGATGAGCACACCAGCTCCCCAGAGAAGTTTCTTGGGTCTGGGAGGAGCGTGTGTTTCTCCAGGCTCCTGCACACTTCCTCCCGCAAAGCCTGTGGTGCCTTCAGGCACTTTCCCAAGAGCTGCCCCGTAAATGGTAGGTCAGGTGCCCATCCATCTTTGAGCTGAGATGTTGTTTTGAATGGCTGCTTCCAGCAGAACCTCCTCAGAGAGGGGAGCACCAATGGGGAGGAGGGGAAGGATGGCTTTTGGCAGGAAGACACAAGCCCCTGACTCCACATGGCCTCCCCCAAGGAACCAGAGTCCTGGAGGCATCTCAGAGGCCAGGAAATCCTCCAGATAATATTTATTTACCTGATTCGTTAGGACCACAAAAGTGCTTGGGGTGGTCCTGTTCCTGCCCCCCAAGCCAAAGAGGCTCCAGAAGCCAAAGGAGATTAGTCATGAGCCTGCCCCCCACTTTCTTCCTGCCTCCTGAGAACCCACCAGGGACCTGCTCTCCACACAGGCCCTCATTTGGGGGAAATTTTCATTCCTTTTTTATTTTTTTTCCTGAGGGGCTTAATATACACTCTTCATATAAACAAGACGGGCAGGAGGGAGGAGATAGCAGAAGAAGAAAATGGTGAAAACCGAGCTGAGGGAAATGCTCAGAGGAAGGAAAATTCCAACAGAGGACAAGGCAGGTCAGCGCAGGCTATGGGGTCTCCAGATGAGGGTGACTGAGTCCCTCGCTGTCCTGCAGGACCCCTTTCCTGTCCTTGTGACAGACACACACTCCCTTCTTTCCCTCACCCCAGGTACTTCTGGATGAGTTTTCTCTGGACAGCATCAGACACACATGCAGGGAAACTTCAGGGACATTTTTCTCTTTCTCTTCCCCCTCCCCCCAATTTAATTGAGGCAAAATACATATAACATAAAATTAGCCATTTTAAAGCCAACAATTCACTGTCATTTAGTACATTCACAAATTTATGGGAGTACCACTTCTGTCTACTTCCAAAATATGTGATCCCCTCACAATAAAACCCTGTATTCACTAAGCATTATTCCGTATTCCTCTCTCCTCCCAGCCATTGGGGACCACCGACGTGCTTTCTGTCTCTATGAACTTGCCTACTCTGTACATTTTACATAAAAGGAATCATACCATACAGGATCGTTGTGTCTCTCTTCTTTCATTTAGCATGTTTTCAAGGTTCATCAAGGCTGTAGCATGTGTCACTGCTTCCCTCCTTTTTATGGCTGCGTAATATTCCCTTCTGTTTTCATAGCACATTTTGTTTATCTGTTCTTCCTTGGGTGAATATTTATATTGTTTCCACAGTTTGGCGATTGTGAATAGTGCTGCTACGAACAAGTATTTGCTTGAGCACCTGTTTTCAATTCTTTCGGCTATAGACCTAGGAGTGGCATACATCCAATGCTGGGTCACATGGTAATCCTGTCTTTAGCTTTTTGAGGAACCATAAGACTGCACCATTTTACATTCCCACCAGCAATGTTCAAGGGTTCCAGTTTCTCCACATCCTTGCCAACGCTTGATATTTTCTTAGGTATGTTTTGATCTCCTTTATACCTTCTCTCTTCCTACATCTTCAAGCGGATAGAATGAGATCAGGATGTAAGGGTCTGCTTGAACTTTCATTAGTATCTGCCCAGAACTCCTGTCTCTCTTTTCCTCATGCAGACACAGCCAGTGTTATCTTTCCTCTAGAATGCTGCTCGGGCTCATTTTGGTTTACGTTACATGCATTGTGGGTTGTCTCACAATAATTAAAAGAGGAATCCATAGCATAGAACATGTGAAAACACAGAGCAGAAAACACACAGGGAGATTTAAAAATAAAAGAAAAGCTGTCCCTGGTTCCATCACCCAGACATAAGATCTGTAGTTTAGTTTATTTCCTTCTAGTCTTTTTTCTCCTCTTGATTGTATTCGTTAGGAATTGGTTGGATTCCAAGTAAAAACTGCTACAATGATGACCATCAACAACAAGATGGGAGTGGGCTTCTGTCCCAGGGTAAGCGAGCTCCTTCCAGGGGTTGCTCTGATGCTGTGGCCACTTTGTGGTGGACAGGGCCCCTTCCCGCCATGAGTAAGTAACTACTTACTGAAAGTGAGTTAAACACTACATGAAAGTGAGTTAAACACTTTCATGGCTCAGGAATGGACTAGGGGAAGGTGAAAAGACTGCAGAATCAGTCTGGCTGAGGCTGTAGAGGCTGCACAAAAGTTCCAACCAGCCCTGCAATAGAGATGTACCAAACGGAGCTCCTATAATTAGGGTGAAGGGATCCTATTCCTCAAGTGACTCAGGCATATCGAAGACAGATGAGGAAGATTTGGGATGGTCCCGGATGGACCATGGCTTCTGGACGACGGATTTGGTGACTTTGCCTTCATCCAAAAGATGTGATTGATGACTGGGGTAAGGGCAGTGGGATAAGTCAACATGTGCCATCCTGTCCTCAGTCTTGCATCCAATCCATGTAGAACTATAATTATACTTACTCTACCGTCATCTAGTTTGTCAGTCTTCATCATGAAGATTAGGTCCATGTTACAGATGGAGAAACTGAGGCAGAGGTTGACAAACAACTCATTTCCCTTAGCATTTCCATTACTTGGCTTGAGTTAAACACTTTCATGGATAATTTTATTCCAACAGTGTCCCTAGAATCATTTTAGTTCTCTTGGCTGCAACCAAACCTATACAATGCCACTTGAATTGGCAAGATCCGAGTCAAACCTCAATTTTCACAATTAATTGTGCTGCAGTTAATTAAATTGATTGCCTGGAAATCCAACCTCAATTAAAATACTAATAGTTTATTTATTTATTTATTTATTTATTTTATCATTTACAAAGCGTTTTTACCTGAGCCATCCCACAGGATCCTATTTGGGTACCCTGATTACAGGGATAGCAATGTGTCTAATTACCCCATAGATAGAGTTGTGGGAACCACACATGGCATTTCAAATCAGGATCAGAATTTTTATCTTGAAAGTAGGACCGGATCTACTTACTCAGCTCAGTTCTTCTAAGGAGACAGAGGTCCTAGTTTAGCTGCTAAACCTGTTGCCTTTTAAATAAGTATTTTGCAGAAGAGTTTATTGTCACCAAGAAAAGAAAAAGTAGGAGAGCACTATCTTGAAAGTCCTCCTTAATTTTAAAAGATTGTGACTCTAACTAGAGGCCCAATGCATGAAGATTCATGCAAGCATGGGCCTTCCTTCCCCTGGCTGCTGGCACCACCTTCACTCTGTCCTGACCTACCTTTCTGCTCCAGCCCAGAGACGTCTTTCCACCTTCCCACGCTGCCTAGAAGCCCGGAGCAGACTATGTCTTGCACAGCTCCTGGCTGCTTGGTGCCCATGTATGCAAATTAATCCACAATCTTTGTTGGGTTAATTTGCATACTCCCTCCTGATTGGCCTGTGAGCATCATGAAGGTATGGTCAATTAACATGTTACTCTTTTATTAGGTAGATGCTTTTGTAGAATTGAGCTCACTGCACAATGGGAAGGGCCATGTTATCTCATGTTTTTGGAAACGTCGCAGTAGGGTTATATAAGGTCCCAGGACTGGGCCCACTTTCTGGTTCTTGATTTGTGTATAGATATATGGACAGGAGCTATTTGCTCCATGGTCATGGGTATTTTTGTTTGTAATGCAAGAGTGCTCTCCAGAGTCCTCCAGCCTCATTAAAGCTGTTCCTGTGGGCTTACATGGCTTGGTGCTGAGTCCCCTTCTAACTGGGGGAACCCTGTGCCACTGGGCTTTTCTGAAATCTGCATGGGGTCTACATGGCATCCTGAGTGTGTTAGCCCTCGGAAATGGCTTTGCCCACACTTCCCAGCGCTATTCCCTCATTCCTTCTTTAGGATTTGTCTGTGTGTGCTAATGCTGAGCCATTTCATGATCTCTAAGTGAAGATTCAAAATTGACAATAGGGAAGAAATTCCAGTAAGGTCTTCCAAGCAGAGTGGAGGGAGCAGAGACAAAACAGAGAGATGTCTATGCAGCACCCGCCGCATTCAGGATGGTTTACATACTGAGCATCATTCAAGTCCAAAACAGCCCGAGGGGTAGCGAGAACCAGCTGTTTCTATTTTGAAGGGCAGAGGAATGAAGTAAGTCCCCTGGACTGGACTGAAGATAATTTGATTTCAAAGTCCTTGCTCTGCCCATTCTGCTACATGCTACCCCACAGTTAAGTGGCTCCTTCAGACATCCATGGAGTTCAACTCTGCAGCCCTCTGCTCTGCTGAAGAAACCCTTCTAGGACACGGAGAGCCCCAGACTTTGATAGGGGGCATCTCAGATCCAACATCTCTTGCTGTTGGGCGCTGGGCCTATGGGGGGGTGACATGTACCCTCTTGCAGGACCTGGCCCCATACAGGGGACACCAGGCCACAGCTGAGTTCTGTGGGGTTTGGATTCCTTCTCCTTCATTGCTCCTAGGAGAAAACAAACAAACAAACAAAAACAGCCCCTATGTTGCAGTGCGGCCGCCTAAGAAATAGGAATGTGAATTTGCATTCCTTCCAATTTGTGTGTTTGCAAAATATAGACAGGCAAGTTTGAATCACTTTGACTTTGAAAGCATGATTTTGAGCAATTATCCGGGGGAGAAATATCTCCTCCTCACTAAATAGGTCTGTCAAAAAGAGTCAGAATACAGTGAGCCGTTGCCGGAATACACGGGTGTGCTGGTAAACCGGCCCCAACCAATTAAATAGCAAAATGTCGACTGCATTCAGGCCCTTCCCGGCCCACAGACAGGCTTGTGTAAGTTCATTTTCCTCGTAGTGTGTATGTATCTTTAGACCTGAACTGACAGACTCCCACAGTGAACCGAGTAGGGAGTTATCAATTACATGGTTAGCTAGGCGCTGCAGTCGTATGCTCTGCGGCTCCCTGACAGAAGCGGGCAGAAAAGGAGGAAAAGACTGATATTTTTGGTACAGGAGGACTGTTAATATTGTGGACTGGGCTCCTCAAATATGTATGTTTATTTAATTAGGGGAAGAAATGTGTTTGAATCCTGCAAAACCCTAAAGAAGTTTGCATTAATAAGTAGTGATTACCATAATATTCTCTTCTCAAATATATTTTATTTATTAAATGAATACCCTCCCGAGCGCCCCTTGATTCTTCCTGTGATAGGTAAATTAATTTCATCACTTTCTGATTTCTTCAAAGTGATCTTGTGAACGGTGCTTGAACTAATAAAATTACCCTGAGCAGATTGCTTATAAAGCCATTTACAATTGGAGAAGCAGTAATTAGGGCTTCCCTCGCCTTTGGCTGAAGGATAATATATTCCTTTGTTTTTCATTACAAAATACTTACTATGGGTTCTCTTATAGCCCGAGTCTGATATGGAGGTTCATTTGTCTTTTATTTTTGTGGGCTGGGGCTGAGAATGGCTTTCTAAAATAGATCTCCCTCTGAGGCATCAGACTCCACTAACAGGGATTTCTTCACAGAATCACAGAGTCAGAAAGAGCTGAAAGATATACTATGGATGCCTAAACTATTGAGACATAAATAAATAGAAAAACCTAGGCTAAAGGATAGAAGTGTCTACAGTGAACTGGGGGACAGCGGGGTCTGCAACCAGAGCTTCCTCATTCCTGGGTTTAGGTTCTTGACATGGATGGCATCCTTTTTTTTCTTCTTCTTCTTTCCTTTTTCAGTGTTGCTTAGCTATTCTAATGTGTATACTGGCAAAGATTTGAATGCTGTAATTGATTGTGCTGATTCTCCCCAAGTGAGGGGTAAGTGATGGACCAGCTTCATTATTCCCCCTAAAGAAGATGGGCCAAGGCCAGATCTTGTGGAGTGGGTTGGAGAGTTGGAGAGTTGCAGGTAGAAAATGCTCAGGTGTGTCCTGGGAAGAAACTGCCTGGAGCAGTGGTGTTACAAGAGGTGAATGCATTGAGCCAACCTGATACAAGAAGCTTACACACGAGGCTTCAGTGTATTTTTAGAAAACACTTAACAAAACAAGTGATAAAATGTTAGAATTGGGTTTGTTTCCTAATTAAGGAAACATCAAAGGTACCAATTATGACCAACACTATGCAAAGGGGCAACACTAAAAACCTATAATAATTATTTAGCATCAAAAGTACCAATTATGACCAACACTATGCAAAGGGGCAACACTAAAAACCTATAATAATTTTGTTATTATAGGGAACTTGCCTCTGTGTTTTACTAAATGGGTAGTGTACTAAATATTTGCCCAGAGCAGACCCTTAACATGTAGCCAAATAGAATGAAAGTGAACATGCTGGATAGAAGGCATTGTTTTTTTGAGTTGAGTATCACACCATCTTTTGTTAAGATGGATATACTTCTCAGAAGGATAAGACATTATGTATCTATCAATGAAGACTGAGCAGGTATTATACCGGTGCCTTCTTTTTAGACAGAGAAGACCATGATGCTATGAAAGGAGGAGCAAGGGGAGGAGGAATGAGGCAAGTTAGGAGTTTGGAACGTGTCATGTAGCTAAATGTCTACCCACCTGTTTCCCTTTTCTCCTGGCCACCCCACTAGATTATATTTTCTAGACTCCCTTGCTGTTAGATTGGATAATGTGACTGAGTTCTAACCAATAGACTGAGCCCCAGGATAGAGCGAGCCCATCTCCCTCTGGTCATTAGGACTTTATAGGAATGAAGGATAAACCTGCGTGTTTTAAGCTTCAGTGACTTTGAAGTTTATCTGTTACTAGAGTCCCTGTGCAAGAAAAATCATGCCCTAGAGGGGGGATCCCTCAGCCCAGCCTTCCTCCTCTCACAGTCCAGGAGCCCTCAGGGGCAGGAGGCGACACCCCATCACGCCTCTGTTGCTGCCACTGTCGGCAGCACAAGCCTCAGCTGGCCCTGGTTACCTGAGCCTTGGGTGGCCCAGGGGGGTTGGGGGGGCTGAAGGGACTGGGGAGCTCCAGAGGTAAGTTTGGGGATTGGCCAGGCCTGCCTGTGGTGGGCCTAGCCTTGCCCTGGAATGGCAGAGGGGACTCAGTGCTGCCATCTTATGGCTATGGGTGCCGCCATCTTTGAGGGAAGGGCAGTCAATTAGCATATTCCCTCCTTATTGGCTGTGTGTGCTGCCATCTTTGCGACGGCATGAGGGTCAGTTAGTATATTCCCTCTTTATTAGATAGGATAGCTAGTAGGGTTATCTTAGCTAGTACAGAAAGATGGGATTGGTAAGGCATCTCATCTTTCTTGAGAGTTGTGCCTTTTCTGTTTTTCCCAATGAATCCAGTATAACCACATGGCACCTGTGTTCTTGTGCCATGTTTGCCTTTGGCGAGGCAGATATATAGCAGAGCTTGGACTTCTTAGGAGCTTTAATAGGTAAATTGGAAGTCCCCGGCCAAAAGCAGCACTCTTAAGGTCAGGACTTGGCACACTTTTTCTGAAGAGAGCCAAATATTTAATATTTTAGTCATTGTGGGATACACAGTCTCTATTTGTGATCATTCAATTCTGTCATTGTAATATAAAAACAGCCATAGACAGTATTTGAACAAATGGACATGTCTGGGCACCAATAAAACTGTATTTTACAGAAACAGGCTGTGGGCTAGAAAGGTCCTATGGGTGATCAGTTGCCAACACAACCGGGTTATTTAACAACATAGAAGCTGACCTTCAGGATCCTCCTATCAAAAATATCACACAGCCCTGGCATTGGTTAGAGTGCTGACCTCCACATGGAAGGGTCTTGGGTTCGATTCCTGGTCAAGGGCAAGTACCTTGTTTTCAGGTTCCATCCTTTGCCCTGGTCAGGGTGTGTGTGGGAGGCAACCAATTGATGTGTCTCTCTCACATCCATTCTTCTTTCCCCTCCCCCCCTTTTGCTCTCTCTCCCTCCCTTCTTCCCTTTCATTAGCTTGTTCTTTCTCTCCCTCCCATACTCCCTTCCTTCCATTTTCTCTAAAATAAAACAAACAATGGGAAAATATTTTTGGGATTAACAACAACAACAAAAATATAACACACATTTTCGTGTTTTTATAACAGTACTCAGAAATGGTCAGATTTTCCTACTCTGTTTTTATTATTTTAACTGGGGTGTCTGTCAACTGCTAAGTGGATTTGGGGTAATGCATGTGTGCAGGGCATGTAACAGAAAGGAGAAAAACAAGAAAGAAAGTATCATGTGGAGAGTGGAGGGATAGCTTGGCATTTTTTATAAATTGGCTCATCTATAGCAGTCTGGTTTTATTTGCCATTTTAACAGACTCTGTACTGATATTTGGGCACAAAGAAAGACCCTGGCCCAGATCCAAGCTTCTCTGAGTCCCCGGACCTGTCCACCATTGCTCCATCAGGAGCTAAGCTCCAGCACCCATTCTGGGGACTTTGGGGGTATTTCAGAATTGCTGAATTGCTGATGAGTTCCGCCCCAGCGGAGGGGGATTCCATGGCATCCACATGTGATTCCTGCCAGGACTTACCTCCAGAGAGGTCTCCGATTCCTGTTGATCCTGGGGTTTTCCATGCCAAATGCTCTGTTCTGTCACCCTGTCGCAGCTCGTGATGTCAGGAAAGAGGCACAGTTCACCTGTAAACCTGCGTCACCTGCACGCAAGGTGTTGTGTTGTGTTGTGTTGTCTTAAATGCAGCTTGTCAACACCACAGGGCTAATCGCAGTGTCAGGTCCCTGTGCCTCTGGTCCCTTCACATCTCCGGCTGGAGCAGATCTCCCCTGTCACTGCTGGGAGTCGCTCAGACAGCACGCAGAGCAGGCACGTGACTTATCCAGCCCTGCGCATCGGAACGCTGACCGCTCCATCGGGAGCACAGAAGTGGCAGCTGATGCTGAGTTCAGTCAGCCAGGATCCATCTGATACAGAGACCTTGACTGGCCCAGATGAGGATGCTGTGTCAAAGGTCATGGCTCAGAGCCAAACACGCGTCATGCTGACCTCCAGTTCTCCTTGAGGAGTGGATTTGAGAGACACCCCAGGGCCAGAAGGATAGCCAATGTAAGCTCATCTGAGGGGGCGGGGGGGACACGTCAGGATTAACTGGTGCTTAGGGGAGACATTTACCCAAACGGGAGCACACACCCCTGGCCTCGTCAGCATTTCCCCAGGCAAGATGAGTCAAACGTTTATATTTTTACATACGCAACATGCTTGCAATTTTCAACCTGGGGTGATAAAAAAATTATTGAGAATAGTTCATCAATTTTACCAAGGAACCCTAGGTAGAGGTGCTTCCAGACTTACAGTTTTGAAAGTCACCTGGAGGATACAGACTGACTCAGAGCTTTATGAAGGCACATTCCTAATACGCTCTCTGTGCTCCACGAAGAACAATTGGTTTGGACATGAACTGGTTTCTGTTTTTAGACTGCAGGCCCACACTACCTTAAATAGGCTGGGGCTGTGCTGATTTCACCATTCTTTGCATTTTAGTGAATTTTCTTGTTATGGTTTCATATACATGATCTGCAGAGATTGAGGGTAAATAAGAACAGGAATGGCGAACTCATGGTCTACTCGCCATCGTCCCCCAATGCCGGGTCGCTGGCAGACATCAGGAATCCATCCCTACTCTCCTTTCTTCCCCAGCGTGGACATGACATCCTAGTCCCGGTCAATTCAGTGCTCCACGAAGCCGTGACCAACTGAGCAGCGTCTGCCCATGTGTTGAGCTTGTCTACCATTCCTTGACAGCTCCAGAAGAAATTCTAAAAAAATAACCTGCTATTATGATGTTGCTGTTTTTGTTTTTACCAGCGTTATGTGAGAATCTTTATTTTGACCAGTAAGTGCAGTAATGCTATTTTTTAACTTAAAGATTAATTGCCCAGGGATTTGGTGGATATCCCTTTGATAACATCCATTGTGTAGGCATGAGTGCTTCAAGGATGGACAAGAGATGCCCTCTGACCCCGGAGACTCTGCAAAGCACAGTATTTTAAGGTCACGCTACAAGGTTCTTCAAAAGGGATAGCCAGGGGGCGTAGTGAAGGGACTCTTATCCCAAACTCAGTAGAGAGGAACCATGACCAAGTGGTTCTGGGCTTTCATAGAGGACAGCCCACTACAGACCTTCAATTGGACAGCATTCTGAGTACTGGGCTCCAGTAGCTATAGTTTCTATTTCTGGGAGCACATAGAGGGTCTTTGGGACTTATGCTCTTACACCGCAAACTAAAAGATGAATACATCCAAAAGTGGCTTGTGTTTATTTTTAAAAATATATATTTTATTGATTTTTTTTACAGAGAGGAAGGGAGAGGGATAGAGAGCTAGAAACGTCGATGAGAGAGAAATATCGACCAGCTGCCTCCTGCACACCCCCCACCAGGGATGTGCCTGCGACCAAGGTACATGCCCTTGACTGGAATCGAACCCTGGACCTTCCAGTCCACAGGCCAACCCTCTATCCGCTGAGCCAAACCGGTTTTGGCAGCTTGTGCTTATTAATCTAGCTCTGAATTTATTGTGTTTGGGCACCCTGATCTCTGACATGTGAGGGGCTCCCCACCCCACCCCCACCCCCACCCTTTTTTTTTTTTACAGTTGTGTTTTTCTACCTTGTAGTGAGAGTAGGTTAAAATGCATTTGAAAATTAAAATATTTTCCCAGCAAAGGCAAGATTTTTCAAGTTTGTTCACACTGGAACCCTTGCAACTTATTTTATCCCCGTTTCATCTTGAAAGGATGAAACAAATGGATTGCGAAACTGGAGACTACCTCATTTTTTAATCCATTGTTCTAGTGAGAGTTCGGAGTTTCCCTATCAACCATATGGGTTGAGAAAAATTGGAAAAGACCTCTTCAAGGACTTTTTCTTATGCCGCCTCATGTTTCAAGATGCTTTTAGTGTGACGGCACATATGTCTTTATTTCCGTACAGGGCCCTCCATGAGCAGAAGCAAAGTAGAGTGAATTCATTTTGTGCTAATGAGAGAGCAGCCGTATGTTGGTCCAAAGTCTGTGTCCTTTGCTTCTTGGGCTGCTGAACTCGGCAACTGTCTAAAAATGTACTCTCCCAAAATTCCCAGCAGGACTTGCCCCGTATTTGCATAGTGCATCCAATGCAGCGGGCTCTGCTCCGAAGAGCAGGGTCTCAATGAAGTCAGAGACCAGTTCTGTCACTGCAGTGTTGGTGTCATTCAGTTCTGGCAGGGAAGAGCTGACACACCCACACTGGGTAACTTGAAGAGAGTTTAATAACGAGACTGTTTATGAAGATGGGGTCAGTACAGGGATTTTCTTAGAAGAAGTTTAAGTTTAGAAAATTTGGCTCTCAAAAGAAATTTCAATTGTTGTACTGTTGATATTTGGCTCTGTTGACTAATGAGTTTGCCGACCACTGTCCTAGGGTAATAAACATTACTTAAGCCCACTTAGAAGCCAGATGGTTAAAGAACTCATTGATATAGATCATATTGGTTCACTTTCCCAGGCATGGAGCAGAGCACAAAAGGGTGGAGGATGAATCTGGAAGGCAGAATGGAGATTCCCCTACAGCTGTCAAGTTAGCCTCTTCCCAGAGAGAAAGCTGTGGGCTATGGTCTCTGCCCTACTCATTATGTGTTGATTCTCAGCTGATCCTGTGTCTGTCACCAGGACCAGCATGTCGATACCTGGGTACCAAATTCTATCAATACTTGGGTACCAATTTATGTCAATACCTGGGTACCAATTTATGACCTGACTGGAAACATAAGCCCCAATGGGCAGTTTGGCAAAGCAGATGTATGTGGTTCTTTTCGGCTCTGTGTGAAGGGTTTTATTTCCGATCAGGGACTAGCCTGGAGGATTACTTGGGTTCTCTGTAAAAGAAGTTATTGGTGCTGAGTTTAATGATCACAAAATAAGTCATTTAATCTGTAAGGTTTGGGGACTAACAGTGACTCTGTTTGAGGGGGGTAGGCTTCATTAACATAATCATTGGTATATTGAGAGTTCTGTGAGGACAGGATCCTTCCAGTATAGTTCTCAAATTTATAACCAGTCAGAAATAGTGTTCCATCTTGGGCATCACCAAAAACTAACCATCTTTCCTCTTTGAGTGGTTCTAAGAATTCTAATCCAATTGGAAAGCCCTCTTTTCATTCTGGTTTATTCAGTCTCATGCACTAAGAACTTTGACTGAAGTCTGATGAGCTCTCTTGTGTTTGCTCAGATTCCTGAGATAGAATGTGCCTAATGGAAACAGACCACACGGCAAGGTCTTGGCAGTGCTACAACGATTTCATCCAGCCAATGGACCCACATCTGCCCTTAGACTGGGCATCTCTGTCCCCACCATAAATGGCGTCCCCATAGCCAGGTGCCATGCCATGGTGTTGAGCTATCAGGGATTTGAATGGAGAAACACAGAACGAGACTTCCAGCTGGAGATAAATATTGAAACAGAGAAGTCTTGTGGATTCAGCGGGGACCCTATGCAAAGAAGACTGTCGGGGAAGAAGGCAAAGGTAGAGGGGATAACAGAACAGGTGTTCAGAGAGGAAGAAGGGACACTGAGAAGGAGGAAACCAGAGGAAGCAAAGTAGGACAGTGTGTGTGTGTTTGAGAGAGAGAGAGAGAGAGAGAGAGAGAGAGAGAGAGAGAGAGAAAGAGACTAAGATATTGACACCAATGGGCTGGCCTTCCAGACCAAGGGCCTTCACTTGCCCCTCTGCCTAACGATTTTTAGTCCCTGGCTGTTTTCCACGAGGCCTAATGGAGAAAGGCTCATCCACAGCAGAGGGAGCTTCAACTCGTCTGGCTGGCCTAGTCCTGGGGGAAGGTGACTGTCCAGCTTCATACTGGACTTCCAGAATCCTGAGCTACTCAAGGCCAACAGCTGTGTTATTACAAACACTGTGGAGTGCATTTTATCAATGCCAAGATGCACATCATGCTGACAACAGCTCTTTGTTAATCCCGGGGAGGCCCTGGAGCCCCAGGGTAATTCCATCACCCTGAAGCCCAAGATATGGGATGGTTTAGGGTTTAGTCCAGAGGTCAATAGAAAATGAATGAAAGGGAGGGATGGAGGGAGGGAGGGGGAGAGAGAGAGAGAGAGAGAGAGAGAGAGAGAGAGAGAGAGAGAAGGAAAGGAAAGAAGGAAAGAGAGAAAGGAGGGAAGGAAAGAAGGGAAGAAGGGAAGGAAAACATTTGGTTTCAGACCCACGGACCTGCCAGGACTCTCCACTCTCCTGTGGAGCTTCTGTCGCAGTCCTTCTGGTCCTTTGTCTCCGGGTTCACTTAGCATTTTAAAAAAGGAGACAACACAGGAGATGAACACAGTGTGAGTGATTTTCCCTTAAGAGCGGGAGGTGTCATGCTGAGAAAAGGGAGCAAACCTCAAGGGGAGCTTGTCTCGAGACCAAAAACCTAGGAAGGACAGCTTATTTGGATCCCGGTTATCTCATTAGCTATATAAAGTGCCTTTGAAAAGAGCAGGGTGCTCTGGGGACAAGTCAACGCAAGGCAGCCTTCAGCTCCCAAGGAGAAGTGGAGATGGAGCCCTGAGAGGGAGGACTCTGACTCGACCAAGTCGGTGACAGCAGAGTCAGCCCTTGAAATCCGAATCAAAGAAGAAACCTGGGGACATTCTCACCGCTCTGCTTAGAATTCACCCTGAACCTTTTCTCAGATGGCTTTCCCTCCGCCCTGCATTAGGTGGTGATGAGAGGCGGCAAGGCCCGGAGCTGAGAGCGTGGCTTGTGGATTCCTCGTTACACCTGGGGTTCTCTGTTTGCCAGCAGCAGGGCCTTAGGCAGGTTCTTTTAGCCCTGGAACCTCAGTTTCCTCTTCTGTACAGTGGGAGCCACACAATGGACACCCCTGAGTGCTGATGTGAAGATCCAACCAGGATGAAAAGAGCTAGCCTCCTAGAGAGCTTATCACAGTCCCTGGCCCCCCATTCAGCAGACGTTGGCTATACAGAGCATCTCTGTCTTAAGTGTCATCATCACCCACTTCAGCCTCATGTCCCTGGGGGCCCCAGGGCCTTGGGATCACCTCAGTTACGTTTCCTTTAGTCCCACAATACCTGCCACAAAGAAATCAATACATATGTATTAGTGCACTGCCTGTTTTTTAGCGATCTCCTTTCTCATTCATTCATTCATAAAACCTATGTGCCTGCCATGTGTTAGTCACAAAGATCAGCAGTGCTGATGAAAGGTAGTTCTCTCTAACCTTGAGGCCTTTGCAGTTAAGGAAGCGTGCTTGGGATTCTAGGTCATGATCCCAGGGGTGTCAGTAGTTCCCCTGTCTCTGTGTGTGCTCACCTCCCTCTTCTGCATGGTCAGCCCCCTCGTCTGCTTGGACAGCGTTCTGGGTGGTGACAGTGTCCTGCCAAGGCTGCACGGGTGCTTCCATTTTTAGGATTCTCAGAGCAAGGATAGAGTCTTTTTTTCTCCCCATCTTGCTGACTCACTTATCCTCTCTCTGTTATTTCATTCCTCTCATCCCAAAGACATAGGCACACCGGCTAGTCTCCTCTTCAAATGCCACGAGGGGAGCGTCATCACCATTCCTTGACTGGCTGACAGGAGTGGTGGGCTGTGTATATGTTGATTTCCTTGGTTCAGCCGCCATATGCCTCCCTGGGGCTTGCCACTCACTACTTTCAATGCCGCAGCAGCTCCTTTTCTTAACCCTTGGCTGCACCTTCTCATGGGCCTTTGAACAATGGAAGGCCTTCCTTTCTCTTGGATGTCGATGCTCTTACGTTAAAGCATTTGGAAACTCAACCAAGGAGGGGTTCTGGATTAAGGGGACCCCCCACTTAGCTAGCCTGATTAGAGAGATCACCTGAAAGGTTCATGGGACCAAGGAGAACAACGCTGGGGTGCCTTCTCCTGCTGTTACCATGGCGTCTGGATCCCACACGGGTAGGCCTCTGGCTCCAGTGGCTTTCACTGGCTACGGCATTCAACCAGCAGGAACAAGATGCTTGCAAACACATAGAACCCAACACCCGGGCACCAAGAATGGGGGTGCTTATGAAGTGTGGGAGGGCAGTGAAAACCAGCTGGGCTCTGATGAGCTCATCTCACAGCGGATGTGCCTACGAGAGTGAGTGCTGGGTGGCGATGCGGGTCCCTGTGGGGTTTGTTTCTCCTCTGTAAGAAGGGAAGGTCCTATTAACGCCAGCTCACATTCCTCCCCATTATTCCATCCTGGTGACGCCATCACAGTTGGCCGAGGGTAGCCCCAACGCGCCACCGACAAGACTACCCGGAGCAGAAAGATGGCCCCCCAAAAGCCAGCGGGAAGGTTAGGGTCAAGCCCACCAGGGTCCCCTCGCCACGAGAGACTTGCCTTCTGAACACGCCTCCAGGTACAGAAATAGCCCTCGGAGTCACTGAATGCTAAGTTGGCTTTCTGTCCAAACCTTCCAAGTCCGCAATCAGGATTTAATGACCCACACATTTCCAATTTTTTTTTTTTTAGTTTATGAAAAAATATATATACATATATTTCTACCTCCGTGAGAGACCCATCTTTAAAAACTAGCATTCAGTGACTTACTTGCTCCCTCTCTTTCTGATGAGGAAAACCCGGACTATTTATGCTGCGTTTTAGGCCTTCTTTTTTTTTTTTTTTCATACGTAATTTTCCATATAAATGCACATTTCCCCCCTTCTTTCGGGGCGGAAATGTAACTTTTGTGGGAAGGCGATGTGTGCTTAAATTACCAATTTCATAGGCAATATGTCTGATAATTGCGGCGAGATACTGAGTTAACTCGGAGCAATGAGTTTACGTGACAAAGGGAAATCAGGTTGTTTGCGGGGGGAAGGCCGGAGGGAGGGATAAGGCGCCGCAGCAGAAGAAACTTTACTCTTTTGGGGGTGGGGCGAGGTTGGGGAAGGGAGGCCCTTGAAATTGCTTTTTTTTTTTTTATAATTAAAAAGGGACTCTCGGATGTTTTATATCTTGAATATTTACAATAAAACCTTTAAGTGCTTGTCAAGAGGGTAATGTGTCATTAACGGGGGCCTCTGCCTCGCCTCTCCTCTCGGACATGACAGCGCGCGGGATAAGAGAAGAGTAATTATAGTTCAGCAGGGCTGCCAGGTGTGATAAATGACTAATCAGCACGCGGGAGCCTCTGTCCTCAAAGGAGGACTATTACAGTGTTATCAGCCGCAGGCCCGGGTGTACGGGGCCCGAGCGGGGACACGGACAGGACCTTGCGCCGGGCGGCTTGGCACGCTGCGGGCTGTCTTCTTCTTCGTTTTGTCACCGGCGTCTTTGTGTGGCTGCCACCAGGGGGGAAGGAGACACACAAGGGCTCCGGCGGTCTGCCTCATGCTAATATTTATATAACGCGCTCTTCAGTCTCCCTGGTCCAAGGCCGGGGTGAGGGGGGCGGGGGTGGCTTTGCAGGAGGGTGGGGAGTGGGGGTGGGGTGGCTGTGATGGCATAAGACCCTGCAAGAAGCCCAGTTCTCCAGGGTGGAGGCGACCGGCCCCTCCCGTTCTTTTCATGTCTGTCGGGTGTGGGTGTTATTCGTAGTATATTTGACCGCTTCCCAAGGGGGGTGGTGGGCAATGCGGACTGTCCCCTGGGCAGCCCGGCAGCTGGGTCCTGACCCAGGATGTGCCACGGGGCTCGCTGGACCCTTGACCGCAACGTTCTCTGACCCTGCTCAGGACGGAGCCCCTTTAAGTGTGATGCATTTGCTCCTTGTGATCAGGACAGGGTACCTATCAACCTGGGATAGACCATCGGAGGGAAATTAATCAAAACCCCTGTTCAGACAGACTGTTATCGCACTGACTCTCTCTGTAGGAGCCCTCTGCGGGAGGGTGGCAAAGGAGTCGCAAGACTATTTAAAAATCATTGTAAAAAAAACTGTTTTTTACATCTGAAAATAGGCATCGGAGTGTGTGCATGTGGGGGGGTACAGGGAAGGGGGTGCCTGGTGTGCAGAAGGACATAAGGTGCTTTTAAAAAAAAATAAAAAGGAGGAGCTAGGACGACACCTTTGATGCAAAGGTTATTTTTCTAATACTTGCATTTTTATCGGTTGACGTCTTTTCACAGGGAGCCCTGACTGAAGTCACAAAAAATTATGACTCGGGCACCCGAGGTACTTATCTGACAAATGCAATGCGAACGGCCTTGTTCTTATCAATGAGATCAGATTTCAGAAATGAAGGCGAAGACCCGGGCGTCGCTTTGTGCACAGATAACCTTGCCGGCGCGAACTCCCAAACCAGAATAAAAGAATCCGCTCTGAAATAATGGGCCGGGGAGCCCAGTCGCGTCACCCTGTAATAGGCAGCAGGGGGGTGGAATCAAAAGGGGGAAAAAACTCATTTCATCTCAGTTAATGGCAGGGAAACGAAGGCAGAGGAGGACTTTGGAGCGGAGCTGGTGTGACAAAGACCGGGGTTTCGCGTGTCATGCACCATTTGCCTTTGCACCGGGGCCCTTTTCCGGAGCCGCGCAGCCATTATTATAATGTGAAAAAGGTGGAAAGAAATACTCCCTCCTGGACACTGGAAGGGCAAATGAGGTGCAAGCTTTTTTTCTTTTTCCTTTGCTTCTTTTTTTTCCCTTCCTTTCTTTTCTTTTTTCTCCCCGTCTCTCTCCTTTGCCTTTATGCACACTGTGCCCAGCAAGGGTTCAGTCCCGCCGGCACAAAGCCCGAGGCGTGCCAAGTTGTTCGCTGTGCCCTTAGATAAACAGTGGTCTTGGCTCCCGGCACCTCCTTTTGTGACTTCGCTGGCTGGAAAGTATGCTCTGACCTCAGCTCCTCTCTGCTCACAGCATTTTTCAAATAAGAGAATCCCCAGCCTGCATGCAGCCCGTGCTTTAGGTTTTGAGCAGGAGAGAGAGACAGGGGTGCAGGGCGGGCGGCCTGCCTTCTGCCCTTCTGCCCGGGACCCCCACTGAGCAGGGGGCTAGCGCTGCTTTGCTAGGGGTGGGCTTCCTCAGAAGCAGAGGCTGAAGGAGAGGCTTCCCTCTTCCCAATCCTCCGCCCCAGAAACAAATGGCTTCTTCCCCGGCCTGATTGGCGGGCCGTGGTCTCTGTAAATTAGAGACCCAAGCCGGGCGCTTGGAGGCTGATCAACATGAGCTTTCTTCCTCCTCCTCCTCCTCTTCTTCTTCTTCTTCTTCTTCTTCTTCTTCTTCTTCTTCTTTCTTTTTTTACATATATTTTTGCCCTGGCCTGCGGGGCAACAACAAGGGCACACAGGGACCACCTAAGAGAATGGAACAAACAAGGGGCGCAAAGAATGGAGGCAAGACAAAATTCTGATCAAGCCTCGTTTCTTTATTGAAGCGCTGTGGTTTTTAAAGGCTCAGGAGGGGAGGAGTAGGATAAGGAGTTGCCATGGGGTGATTGGTTGGGGACTGGGTATCTGTCCTTAGCTGATTGGTTATTCTGATGTGGGAGGTTCTTCTGGCCTTTGGCGCTCGCGGGCTTTCTTTTGGCACACGCGGGCTTTCTATGTTATTGCTCAATCAGGAAGTAGGGCTGACCAGGAAGTGAGACCGAACTCTGTTTTTATGGCTCCCGGCATATTTTATTGATTTTTTGTTTTGTTTTAATTTTTTTATTTATTAAGGTATTATATGTGTACATAGCTTACCATTGCCCCCCCTCCCATACTTGCCCTCCCTCCCCAGAGTTTTGTGTCCATTGGTTGTACTTATATGCATGCATACCAGTCCTTCCATTGATCTCTTATCTCTCCCCAGATATTTTACAGAGAGAAAGGGAGGAGAGGAGATAGAGAGCTAGAAACGTCAATGAGAGAGAAACATCGACCAGCTGCCTCTTGCACACCTCCCACCGGGGATGTGCCCGCAACCAATGTACATGCCCTTGGCCAGAATCGAACCCGGGACCCCCCAGTCAGCAGACCAACGCTCTACCACTGAGCCAAACCAGTTTCGGCATGAGCTTTCTTCTAACGGTAAGACGGTTGCTACTGTCTTTGAAACAAAAAAATTAAAATAAAAGAAAAAGGAAAGGAAAGGAAAGAGAAAGGTAATACTCCCGCCCGGCTTGCTCCTGTGTGCTTTATGGGGACAGCCAGATCACACAGGCAGCCGGAGTCTGATCCTCAGGGCTGCTAAAGTGTGAAGAGCAGCAGTGACATTCTCCTCCTCGATAAATCACTATAACAATGTTTATGAACCCTGCAATTTACTGTCTTTTAAATGCAAATGGAGAGGGGCACCGTGGCCGGTGTAAAGGAGACCGAGGCGGTGAAGGAAGCAGAGGGTGCTGCGATGGGTCCCGGGGGTTGTGCGATCTGAAATGGGGCTGCTCCCAAGTGACCGTGCACCTTCCCCTGGGTGACAGCGGTCCGTGAGCCGGTGAGGTGGCTGTGGGTGCAGGGAGGTAGAGGCTGGCGCGGCCTCACACCGTGGCTGTGAGCGAAGGACATCCTGGCTCACTGTGTCGAAGCAGCGAGGCCCCGGAGACTCATATCCTGACCCCAAACGTTGTTTGACAAAACGCACGATGCGGCCCTTTCCGTGGAAGCCAGCTCATACATAGATTTTTTCTTTTTAAATGAAACTCTCACGTTCTTTAAATAACATCTCCATTTGGAGATGTGGACGACGGGCGGATGGACAAAGGGACCTCGAGAAGGGCAGAGGCGAGCCATCCCAGAAGTAGGATGAACCCCTTTCAGCTGAGGGCCCCCCGGAAGTCAGCGCTTCCCTACCATGTGGTCCCCACGTGGAGGTTTTTCTGCCTTTCGCAGGAAGTGCCAGGCAGAGGAGGGAAGTGGAAAGAAGTGTGACAGACAGACTCCAAGTCCAAGTCCAGCTCACCTCTTCTGATTCCTGTTACGCTGGCCACATTTTTTATTACGTTTGACCCCCAGCGTCCCCTGCTCCCCCCCCCCCCTGTAAAATTGTCCTCAGTTTTCAGTGAGCGGATGCATACGTGGTGTCTACCCCCTGGGCGGGGATCCCTAATTATCAGCTCCATTTCCCCCTTCTCTGCTCTGCTCACACTTTTCTGTTCTCCCCGCTCATGTGGAAGAAGAGAGGAAGCGACAGCGGTCAGCTCACCTCCACACTTGGGTGAGAATGAGGACACACTTCCAGCGTGTGTCACCTCCCCCGCAAGGAGTCAGGGAAACATGGACAGGTACAGTGACAGAGAGTCAACAGCCCACGGAGACAGGTTGCTCTGCGGTCCCCCCGGCTGTTCCCTTCCTGCTCCCCACCTGCCTCGTATGGAAAACACCCAAAGCAGGCACTGTTTATAGAGCCGCCGCTTGCAAAACATTCCCCCGCTCTCCCTCCGACATATGCGCCATAAAGGCTGCAGAGCTGCGTCCTCGCTTGCTGCTCCTGGAAAGGGAGAAAAAAAAAAAAGAGCAAAAAAAGCATTTTGCTTGTTTTCAAACACAAGCATCTCACGCGGATCGGAGGGCGCGGCGCGGATCTGCGCGCCTTGGCAGCCCCTCGCTCAGATGTGCATCCCTGGCAAGTCCTGTCTGCGGAAAACACTGCCACGGAGCGGGCTGTCAGATTCCGGAGTCATTATGCCATCTGTTTCTCCACTCTTCTGCTCTTGGGTGCAGACATATGTTCGAGGGGTTTTGCCTGGTGGCGGGGGAGCTTTTTTTCCGGGGAAGAGGGGGAGGAGGAGGAGGAGAGGGGCCGTGCGCCTGCCAACTTCTCCGAGAGATCCGAAAGCAAACGGAAATAAACATGTGAAGGGTTCCAGAGTGAGCGTTCCCGGCCAGAAATGTCACAGGATGGGGCCCTCTGCTGCAATCCACCCACCTCAGCTTCGGAGACCGGGGACCTTTTGTGTTTGTAGTTAATCCAGGAGGCGCTTGGCTTGGATTTGTTTTCATTCTTATCGTGGTAACATCCAACAGATTAAAGAGGAAAAGGTTCATTGTTATCTCTGTCTACCCATATGTATTCTTACTCTGTTTTTACACTCTCACGGTCCTTTGTTATTTCTGGCGTTCACTTGGAGAATCGTGTGTGTATTCAGTGACTCTTGTGTTACTAATCACACTGGGAAGTATGGTGGATTTGTACTTATATTTCTTCCCTTCCCATCCCATCCCATCCCATCCCATCCCATCCCATCCCATCCCATACCTTCCCTTCCCTTCCCATCCCATCCCATCATCCCATCCCATCATCCCATCCCTTCCCATCCCAACCCATCCCATCCCATCCCATCCCATCCCATCCCATCATCCCATCCCATCCCATCCCATCCCATCCCATCCCATCCCTTCCCATCCCATCCCATCCCATCCCACTCCATTCCATCCCTTCCCATCCCATCCCATCCCATTCCATCCCATCCCATCCCATCCCATCCCATCCCATCCCATCCCATCCCATCCCATCCCATTCCTTCTCTTCCCATCCCATCCCATCCCATTCCATCCCATCCCATCATCCCATCCCATTCCTTCTCTTCCCATCCCATCCCATCCTATCCCTTCCCATCCCATCCCATCCCATCCCTTCCTATCCCATCCCATCCCACCTACCTTTCTTTCTACCATTCCTCTAGAACAGTGGTCAGGAAACTGCAGCTCGCAAGCCACATGCGGCTCTTTGGCCTCTTGAGTGTGGCTCTGCCACAAAACACCAAGTGCGGGCACGAAAGTACAGTGCCATTGAAACTTTGTGGCCCATGCACAGAGGTCAATTTTCAGCTCTCAAAAGAAATTTCAGTCATTGTACTGTTGATATTTGGCTCTGTTGACGAACGAGTTTGCCGACCACTGCCCTAGAAGGAAATACTCAGGCAGGCATGAGGGAGTATAGCAATTGTAAGGTCAACTGGGCATGGGATGGAGACCAGAATAGATTTTCCACGCTGATTTCACGCTGCCTTCCTGGGAGTTTCTGAATGTTTTGCCGCCTAATGTTTAGCCTCCAAAATTCTTTAAGGAAAATTGCACCATGTGAATAAAATAGGGGTTTTTTCCTCTTGTGCTAGTGCTGCCAGGGTGCGTGGAAATGCAACTCAGGGTGCCCCGTCTCACTGAAGTGCTGGCTACTTCTCTGCCTTCTCCACCGGGCTCCCAGCTTCCTGAGCGAAGGGCCTGTTGGTGCTTTGTCCTTGGCTCCAGCGCAGAGCTTGTCACCTGCCCAGACGGTGCTCCACCCATGTTTGTGGAATGTCATGCTTTTAAATACTTTTCCAATAAGGGAGGAGAAATCAAGGTCATTAAGCACAGTAGATAACCGCTGGAGTCTTTCTGAGTTCACATCCTAGCTCTACCTGTGATCTGGATGTTATTAGATGAGTTAAGGTAGTTAAGACTCAGTTTCTTGGTACATCGAATGGGTAATCATGATACCACCTGCGTGTAAAATTTGTCATTAAGAAGTAGATGACGTGCCAAAACCGGTTTGGTTCAGTGGTGGAGTGTCGGTCTGTGGACTGAAAGGTCCCAGGTTCGATTCTGGTTAGGGGCATGTACATTGGTTGTGGGCACATCCCCGGTGGGGGTTGTGCGGGAAGCAGCTGGTTGATGTTTCTCTCTCATGGACATTTCTAGCTCTCTATCTCTCTCCCTTCCTCTCTGTAAAAAATCAATAATATATATATATATATATATATATATATATATATATATATATATATATAAAAAAGAAGTAGATGACGTGGTGGGGCAGGAAGATGTCTAGCACCGTGCTCAGCACAAAGGAAGGACTCTTGAACTGTCATTAATAGATACTTTGCAGTGGGAACAAGTTTTGATTTGATCGAAGGACCTTCTGAAAGCACCAATGTCACCCTTGAAACTCTAACTTGTTGACACCTCAGAGACCTCATCAGGCAAAACGTAGGACCACAGCCCCCACTCAGCTCCCCACCCCACCCCACTCCCACCCCCCAAGGCAGGCAGCAGCGGTGTTGAGCTTTGTCAGTGCCTCTGCACAGACACCAAGAGCACCAGCCTCAAGGAGGTGTCAACAGCTGCTAAGGAATTCCCAGAAGTAATGCCGGAGCTCTCCACTTCCGGGAACCGGAAGCAAACCGGAAGTGGATGGTTGTGGGGGTGGAAGGCAGGCGGGGCTAGCATAGCCAGAGTAGGTTGGCCAGCTGGAGATCCCAGCATCAGTGGGTTTGCCTTTTTGTAATGAATTCTTCTAAGAAAGGCTGCCTCCCCTTGTCCTTGATGGCACATTAGGTGACAGTGGATGGGGGAAGATGGGCATGCATCAAGGATTCGGAGTTAAAAACATTCCTTAGGGGAGAGGCCCTTGCTTAATGTGAAGACATTTTAGAAAAGACCTTACCATGTTTTTCTCATTTATTATTTATTGGATGCACGCCTGTTATCTGTAACAAAAATAGACATCTAATTAAGTCCAAATAGTTTTGTGGTAAGTATAAACTAAAAATTATAAGTGGTAAAAAAAAAAAAAAAGCATTGTACCATATTTTAATGGACAGCGCTTTTTTTTATCTTAGTGGAAAATGAAAAATGACATCTATAATCTTAGATTTAGTTAAACACCGTATCTTATCCCCTGGCTGAAATATTTAAAGGGTCTCTTTGTACCTTTGGGATAAAGACCAGAATTGTTTCTGTGGCTGAGTAGTCTCCCTCCACCCTCATCCCACCCCCCTCCCCTCCCTGGTTTGGCCTCCCTCACCTCTCTGGCCCATTTAATACCAGCAACCTGCACCCTCTCACATGGTCTCCAAGCTGCACCCAAGCAGGTTTCTGACATTGCCTGAAATATTCTCCTTCCTCCTCGCTCTTTAGAGCCCGCCGGTGGCAGGTAGAACAGTGGCCCCATAGCTGTCTCCCTCCTAATCCCCATGACAAGGAGTAGCAAACAATGAGTTAAGATTGCAGACGGAATTCAAGTTGCTAATCAGATGATCTTACCTTAGATTAGGAGAGTAGCCTGGATTATTCAGGCAGATCCAATATCACCACAAATTTCCTTAAGTGGAGAAAAGGGAGGCAGAAGAGGCATAACCAGAGAGATGGCAGAGTGAAAAAGACTTGGCCTGCTGAGGCCAGTTTGGCTCGGTGGATAGAGCATTGGCCTGCGGACTGAGGGGTCCCAGGTTCGATTCCAGTCAAGGTCATGTACCTTGGTTGCAGGCACATCCCCAGTAGGAGGGGTTCAGGAGGCAGCTGATGGATGTTTCTGACTCTCTATCTCTCTCCCTTCCTCTATGTAAAAAATCAATAAAATATATTTTAAAAAAAAAAAGACTTGGCCTGATGTTCCCATCTTTGGAGATGAGGGACGAGGCCACAAGCCAAGGAATGCAGGCTCCTTCAGAAGCTGGGAAGGTAAGAAACCAGGTTCTCACCGAGAGCCTTCAGAAAGGAACCAGCTGCTGACAACCCACTTCAGCCCAGAGAGTCTGTTGTCAGACTCCCAACCTTCAGAGCCGTCAGATCCTAAGCTGGTATGGTTTAAAGCCACTAAGTTTGGGGTCATTTATCACATCTTCCTTGTGGAGTCTCAGGTCTCCCAGGGAGCTCTCAGAGCGCCCTGTACCTCCTCTCCAGTGCAATTTCAGGGTTTGCCATTGGGCACTTATTTGTCTATTATTAATGCCCCCCCCCCACCCCTTCAGGCATCATTCGTGGTTCACTATGGTATCCCCAGAGTACTGCCCAGAGCCTATGAGAAGGTCCATCCATATTTGTGGAATGAATGAATGAACGCACGAAGGAATCAGTGGATACATTAATTAATTAATTCACGGGAGAAAGAAGGGCAAGCCGCTATCAATGTTAATTAAACCCATATCCCACGTTGGGTGCCAGCCCAGGAGCCTGGGGTCCTCTTTGCCTTTGTGCACACTTCTGAATGCGGAGTGAAGAAGGTGAGAGTCCTCACCCACTCTGGTGGCTCTGCCTCCCGTCCCAGGACAGAGACCTCCCCCCACAGACCCAGCACACAACCGGCTGCTCCCCCTCCCCCCACCCCATCTCAGCAGGAGAATCAAGCTGGGCATTTCCTTAAGAGCTGCTGTCGAGTTTCTTCTGGTGGAGGGAAGGATTTGTAGCAAAACCCAGCATGTAACTCGAGTGTTCTGCGAAGCCAGATATCGGTGCCAAGCTAAATTTGTGTGTGCAGCTTCTGTTTAAGGCAATTATATAGTGTGTAATACCCAGTAGAGAAATTAAGTCCAAGTACATTTTGCCCATAGAGATTATCCTCTCGGTTGGATTTATTTTAAACAAGTTTTGCCCCTTATACATTAAGGTGCATACAATAAATCACTTATGTAATAAACTGCGCTGTGTTACGTGGGGGGGAATAAGCTGATGGTGGGGGCGGGTGGGACTTCAAATGGAGCAGACCTCAGGCAGCAGGGAAAGGGGGGGAGCTGTGGAGGGAGGGACCGTTTTGCAGCAGGATGCTGGAGAGGGTACAAAGGCAGCCGAGCCCGCAGCACAGCTCCAGACGCTGCTGTAGGAAGCTGCTTATGTAATGACTGCAGTGTGTCGTTTCAGAGAAAGTTGCTCAGCCTGTCTTCCTAGAGCAGCCTCTTGGCCTGTCTTAATTACCAGCGACACTGGAGGGGGAGTGGGGGGCGGGAGAAACACTCTAAGGTTTTATTAAAGACGAGAAAAAGGGGGGGAGACCATTAGTTCTTGGGAACCATGCACTCAGGGGATCCGGATGGGTTGTCACTGCAAATCACGTTAATCATAAGGAATCTAAGATAGCCAGTAACGTTTAATTTCCGATGGACGATTTTTAGTGTGAGTCTGTTCCGTGGACTACGTGAGACATGCTGTACAAACCAATTACTCATTCTTTTTTTTTTAAATATATTTTATTGATGTTTTACAGAGAGGAAGAGAGAGGGATAGAGAGCTAGAAACATCGATGAGAGAGAAACATCGATCAGCTGCCTCCTGCACGCCCCCTACTGGGGATGTGCCCGCAACCAAGGTACATGCCCTTGACGGGAATCGAACCTGGGACCTTTCAGTCCACAGGCGGATGCTCCATCCACTGAGCCAAACCGGTTTCGGCCAATTACTCATGCTTGATCCGAAATTCCAATATCCCTGGGCGTCTTGTGCTTTTATTTGCTAAATCTGACAGCTCGCACCATCTCAGAACTAACCGTGGTGACGATGATTCTAGCACATACGTTATTCCAAGCTTTCATCTCGCAAGCGACCGAGGAGTGGGGGGGAGGCGCTCTTTATTCCCATTCCACAGAGGAGTAAACTGAGGTCTGTAGACTTCCAGCCACACACGCGGCTTCCCTCCATCTGTAAGGGAAGGACCGGGCTTCACACCGAGGCCCATCTGGCTCCGAAAAAAATGTGTGCTCGTCATCAGCAAGTTATACAACCTCTCGGAGATGCTGATTTGAAAAATAACTCCGCGATGAAACATGCCGAGGGAGACTGCCCGTCCTCCTTCACGGAGAAGCGCACCAGAGCTCAAAAATCCATGCTGTTTAGCAGAGAAAAATGACATCGCTCAGAAAATCATTTAAAAGCATCCTGGCGGAGGCTCCTGGCTCGCCGCGGTGTGCGTGCCTTGGGGCTCCAAGCACAGGTCAGAAACAGGCCCCTCAACTTCCTTCCAGAACCCTCTGCCCGGGGGCAAAGAGAGGCCACACCAATGGACACGCTCTCAAAGTTCTCTGACTTTGAGAGCCCAATAAAACCGCGCGCTCAGTGAGAATCAGACACGGCTAAGCTGCTTGTCATTTATGACTCAACGTGGCACGCTGTAAAAATAGGCGATGAAACTGAAAGGCGATCAGACTCCGCTGTCACAGGAACAGGGGAGGAACGGGGACGTGATCTAACCCCTGCCGAGAGCCCACTCTGTGCCAGGAACATGGCACCTGCGGTTTCCTTCCACCCTCCCGCTGTGGGCGCGGGCCGCTCTCGTTTAGCTAACGCTGAGTAACAAAGCACCCCACCATTCGCTGCTGAGAAGAACCGTTTTGTTAGATCTCATGATTTTCCGGGGCAGGACTTCGGTTAGGGCTTGGCTAGTGGAATCTCCCCGTTCCCCGAGGCCATTCATGGGGGCCATTTAGTATTCAGTCAGCGGGAGGGCTGATCCGGGGGGGGGTCTGTGGTGGCTCTCATGCTCCTGGTACCTTGTTGGGCCGGCAGGGGACGGTGGGCTGAGCTGACTCTGGCACAACAGACTCAGGGTGATTGGAGTCCCGTAAGGCCGCTGGCCCAGCAGCACAGACGTTACTTGGCCCTCTCTGACCGAGCCTCAGGAGTCATTGCATTCCCGTGTGTGCCCAGGACCGTTCTAACACGTAGACGACTTGCAGTACGGAAATGTGCAATGAGTAAGTGCCTGGCTGAGCCGAAACCGGTTTGGCTCAGTGGATAGAGCATCGGCCTGCGGACTGAAAGGTCCTGGGTTCGATTCCGGTCAGGGGCATGTACCTTGGTTGCGGGCATATCCCCAGTGGAGGGTGTGAAAGAGGCAGCTGATCTATGATTCTCTCTCATGGATGTTTCTAATTCTCTGTCCTTCTCCCTTCTTCTCTGTAAAAAATCAACTATATATATATATATATATATATATATATATATAATTATTTTTTTTAAGTGCCTGGCGGAGCCAAACAGTGGGCCCGTGCTGTGCATGCGACCTCCTCCAAGGAGAATTCCTGGGATAACAGAGAATCCATTCACGTCTGCCAGGCAGGTCTGAAACTTTTTCCATTGGCCCAGGAGTGCAGGAGCAGAGCCGAAACGTACGTGGGGGCAGAAAGAGCTGTGGTCGGAGCCGGGCCCCGTGAGCGTTGGCCCCGCAGCCAGGGGCTGCTGGTTCCCATTAGAGGCCCGGGGTGGCAGCCAGCGCCAGGCGGCTGTGGGCACGCGTCGGCATTCCTCTCCCTCCGATCCCCGGGCTGGCCCGCTCCTCTTCCCTCTTAAATATCCTTTTGAAGGCCATATGTTCGGTCCACCCCGACTGGTGTTTATACTAGCGCAAAGTGAGGGCGGCCCAGGTTTGGGGAGTTTCACGGGAAGGTATTGAATGTGTTTTGAAAATACTTGAAAGTCCAGCTGTGTATGTTTTAGTTTTATATTTAGCCTTAAATTAGAGACTCCATATCCCTCAGTAATAAAAAGGCACAGCAGGCTCTTGCGTGTTTTTTTTTTTTTTTCCTGAAGTTTGCGGGGGCCTTGCGCCTAGGTGAGGTTTTATTATTTGTAACATTTTCTGGTTGTTTAATTCCACGGCTTAATTCTGGCCTTTATGCGTTTGGAGGTCTCCCCCTGTGTTTCAGAAAGGGGTTATTGTTGTTTTTATCCCCTTCACTGGAATTTAATAAAAGACAAGGGAGCAGGGAATGGAAGGATGTAGAGGCACAAATTTGCACCTTTTTGTGCCAGCCAGGGAGCTGGGCGCTGAAGCAGTTAACTCTCAAAGCACCCTCCGCAGAGGGAGACTCGGTCTGCCTTCCTCTGATGCTCGCTCTGCTCAGAGCACCAGGCGGCTCTTTGCCCCGTGGACCCATTGCTTCCTGACACCACCTCTCCCCACCTCTGGCTGAGGTCCCTGCGAGCCCGTCTCAGGCCAGAGACCAAGGCTGCTTGCTGATCTGTGGGAGGAGGAAGAGGAACACGTGACTCCCCAGTATCACTTCTTACTCAAGCTAAGGACAAAGTCACCGGAGCGGCGCAGCCCGCAGTCAGGGATGACGGCGTGGTGTGTGAGTCCTGGCGCCGCCGTATCAACGTGCCCCAGAGCAGGTGCCTTCAGACACCAGACATTTAGAGTCTCACTGCCCTGAGGCTGAAGTGCCAAGTCAAGGTGTTGTCAGGACCCACGAAGAGCATTGAGAAAGTCAGCAAGTGAAGTCAATACAGGGAGTGTAAGTGTGTGCGTGAACCTCACAAGGGGCTGTGATGGAGAATAGTAAGGGAGGGACTTACATGGAATAAGCAGGGAGAACCTCCTGGGCAAGCTAATGCATGAAAAGGGCCCTCTGGGGAGAATGGGGAAGGGTGTTCCAGGCAGAAGGAACAGCAAACACAAAGGCCTTCGGATAGGCCTGGCTGTTCTCCATAGGGTGTATTGGAGAGAAGGAGCCAGCATGGTTGTTAGGGGCTCTTGCAGTGAGCCAGGGGAAAGATGACAAAGGCCTCGTATGGCAGGCTGAATCATAGCGCCCAAGGACATCCACGTCCTCGTCCCCAAGATGTACGGATGTGGCAAACGGTAACTGGTAGATGTGACTCACTTAAGGATCATGAGATGGGAGATGGTGTGGGCGGGCCCTCGGTGTAGTCACAAGGGTCCTTGTAGCAGAGACAGGAAGCGATATGGCTGCAGAATTAGGAAATGGGGTGATGGAGAGGTCGCAGTGATTTGAGATAGGGGCCATGAGCCCAGGCATGCAGGCGGCGTGTAGACCCTGGAAAGGGCAGGGAAACGGGTTCTTCTCTGGAGCTTCCAGAAGGAACTAGCCTTGCCAGCACGTGACCTTGGTCCCGTGAAACTGATTTGGGCCCTCTGGCCTCCAGAACTCTAAGAGGATACATTTGTGTTGTTTTAAGCCACCATGTTTGTGGTTTATTTGTTTCAGCAGCCAGACGAAACTAATACATCTTGCTCAGGACATGCTATGAGGATGGAGAGGAGAAGCCCAATTTAAGAGATCTTCAGTGCTCAGGATTCACAGGACTCGGTCCCTGTGGAGATGTGGGGTGGGAATATGGGTGCAGAGGACTCAGGAGGACACTGAGATCCTAACTTGGGTGACTGAATGGAGGATGGTGGTGTTGACTGAGATGAAGAAGAGAAGCAGAGGGAGGAAAGAGAATTTAGCTTGGGGTGTGGTGAGATGGAGCCAAGAGGTGATGCTTCGCATGCCTTTGGTTTTATGTATGGGTCTGGAGCTCAGTGGTCTTGAGCTGGAGATATAACATGTACATAGTGCCTACAGGCTGTAGGCTCTCACTGGGTGAATGGATGGATGGATGGATGAATGAATGAATGAACAGTTGATATTGATGTGGGAATTCTCTGTGGATGGTGGTAGTGAACACCAGCAGATTGGAGAAGATTGTTCAGAGGCCTGATGTTTCTGCTAACCTTTCTGCTTAAAAATATATCCCATGGAAACCTGTCATATTTAAAGAAACTTTCATTTTTGCCTCATTATATCTTCACACCCCTATTAGTTGTATCCTGTGGAGCACACCATTTTATGAACCCCTCCCTGGCTGTCAATGGGTGGTGTGCACCTTTAAATGCTGGCAGTTTCTGGGCATTGGTAAGAGTAGTCAATATGATCACCAAGATGCACTAACTTTAATAAATAGGCTAAACACTTTGCAATTATTATCTCCTTAAACCTCACTGCATGGTTGATCAAAGGGAAGATGGATGGTACTGTCTTAGTGGAGTACCTTGCCCAGTATTTCATAACTGCTCAGCCCCAAAGCCAGGGGCAAACTGAGAGCTCTTTCCAGGATATAAAAGCTATTTACTGTTTATCCTCTTACTACCAATAGAGAAAGTAAACCATAATAACTGCCCTTGACTAGTCACTCAAAGCAGTCCAGACTCTTTACCCATAACTCTGCATGCAGATAGTCTGACTAACAACCGTAGGAGGTCGTTACCTCCCGTTCTACCATATTAGCTATGTATGGTTGCATAACAAATCACCACACACTTGGAGCCTAAAACATGTGACTTTATCATCTCTCAGTCCTGCAGGTTGGGAGTCAGGGCGCAGCGAGCAGTGTCTTCCGTTCAGGGTCTCACAGGCTAGATATGCAGTGTCAGCCAGGCCTGGGGTTTTCAGAGGCTTCTGATTGTGGGCAGAAGTGACTGCCTTGTGACTACAGGGCTAAGGCCACCACTTTCTCTCTGGTTTATTGGTTGGGGGCTGCTCTTAGCCCGAAGCTGTTGTGAGGTCCTTGCCACGTGGCCCCTGCATAAATGCTCTCACAACAGGAGCATTTGCTCCTTCATGGCCACAGGGGAATCTGAATCTCTCTCTTCAGGGAGGTCCCAGGCCCTTTCCAGGAATCACCTGATTAGACGAGGCCCACCCAGGATCAACTCTCTTTTGAGCAACTCAAAGCCGGCTGCTTTGGGATCTTATTTACATCTGCAGAATCCCTCCTCGTTTGTTGGATAGCATGATCTAGCCACAGGAACTAACTAACCCATCACATTCATTGGTCCCTCTACACGCGAGGGAATCATAAGAGTGCGCATCTTGCTAGGCAGGAATCATGGAGGCCTTCCTGGAATCCTGCCTACCACAGTCTGTGGAAGTCCCATTTCACAGACAGTGAAAGAGAGGCATAGAACTGTTATGCACCTTGCCCAGGGCCACAAGCCGGAGCTGGGGTTCGGGTTTGAGTCCCTCAGACTCAGGAGCCCATGGTTTCCAACAGCAAGCTGTACCCCTGTATCCTCACCCTGTGCTCCTGGCCCTGCCTCCACACTCCCTCCCCTGCCCCCGCTCCCCAGCCCTCCCCCAGAGATGCTGACCTGGCTGTTTGCTGCCTCAGAGAAGTATAGGTCGCCGCACCTGTCCCAGGCTTTGTCCTCCAGCCTCTCAAGCATCCACCTGCACCCGAAGACCAGCAGGGACCTGAACAGGTGCCAGCGCCTTTAAATGGAGCCGCATTCGTATCGTGAGCCGCGCAGGCACAGAAAGGCGAGCTAAAAATGTCCCGACCTTCTCAAAACGGGCCGCGTTGGCCAGGTATCGAGTCAGCTCCGGGACGTTAATGCAATTATCCCGATGCGGGATCAGATTCATTCGCCATTAAACATGTTTTCACTTGATTGCAAACACGTCTTGTATTATTGAAAGGAATTGACGGGAGTTGGCCGAGGGAGGGGGTTGGTGTCAGCAGCCACCTTGCTCTTGCAGACTTTAAGAGATGATCATCTCAGCTGCTAAAAAGGGCCGCTCACGACCGACCGCGGAGTGTCTGGAGCTGTTTGATGAAAGCAGGAATGTGATGCGAATGCCAGCGCACTTGCGCGGCGTCACGAGTGATTGGAGCTGCAGAGCCTGGGAGCTCTTCCTGCTCCGGTGCGGATGAGTGCGGCTCCCGGAGAGCCTCCACTCAGTACATGCGCGTTCGTCTCTCACGGGGGCTGGGGACAGAGAGGTGGGCGAAGGGGAAACGTGGCGCCTGCCCTCGGGGAGCTTTCACTCTACAAGCCCATCACGTTCTCATGCAGAGAAGTGTAATGTAGCGAGGGCACACGCCATGCAGGAGCTGTTCAAGGAGACTGCACCTGTCAGGGAAGTTTAACCCCGTCTGATAAGGTTGTGGGAGAAAGTGAGGTCTGAGCTGAGATTTGGCATTAAGAGAAGATTAAGCAGGTTAAGGGAATAGTTTGATACTATGTCTACTGACATGGGACCTTGGGCAAGTCATTGGGCAGCTTCCCCAGGGGGCAGAGAGAGGGCCCGCTCTGCATCCCTCCATGGAGCAACGAGAGAGAGCCTCCGGTTGAAAAGAAGACACGCACGCCTGTCCTCAGAATGGCCACGTCCTAGCCCGGCTTTGCTGGAAGTGGTGAGAGGATCCCGATCTATTTACCCTCAGGGAATAGCTCCCACCCCTCTCATCCCTCCTGGGTTCTGATAACTCTTCTATCAGGAGAGCTCCCCACCCGCCCTTTTTTTCTGTGTGTTTTGTTTGTTTGTTTGTTTTTTGAGTGGGACACAGGTCCCCTGTGAGGTACCAGTAACTCAGAGCTCCGGTCTCTGCCCAGGGCACCATGAACACACCAGTTAATGATCAGGAACGTTGCATACTATTTTGGTTTCCACTTGTCAGCCCACTCACCAAGGGTTAAATCTTATAGCCACTGGGCCCTGGTCTTCCCCGGGCTGGGCTTGCACAAAGATGCATTAAGGCATCTACACTGACTTGGGGAACCGATCCGAAGTCAGATGGGAGCTCCCGGAAGCAAAGCAATCGCAGGTTCATTTGTGACTTTTCTTATCTCCCTTCTCCTTATATTTTTAGCCAGTTGCCTCCTATACGGGGAGGGGTTGGGGTCCTCTCTGTTCCCCTCCCCCTTCCAGGGCCGCCTGCCTCCCAGGTGTTTATAATCACGTATTTTTCTTTGGGTTTCTGGGTCCGGTGACACGAGCCCCGGAAACACCTCCCCCGAGAGGCCAAGAGGACGCTCCACAGTCTGTAAGGATTTTTTTCCTCTCCTTTTGTCAGCTAGCATGCGATGCGCTTCCCGGGTAGTAATTTAGAGACTGTCAATTTCTGAGAGCCGCCGGGGAGCCCAGCGACCGCCTGCGTTTCCTCACTGCGGCGCTGAGCCGGGCCTGAAGCTGGCAGAGAGGGAAGGGATGGTCCTATTTAAGGAAGGCCCTGGGTTTCGTCAAATCTGAAAGGTTTTCAACATCCTCCCGAGCCGGTGGTCATGGGAGGGGCTGTTAGGACACATCGGGCCGGAGAACGCCATGCCGGGGTTGTGATTTATGCCAACAGATACTTTCCCGGGGAGGGTTCCGCTGGCCGTGGGGCACTGACACGTTATTAATGGTTTCCTGTTTTCTATTGTCCCAGGATGGAAAAAGCACTCCGCGGCCTCTAAATGTTCTCAAGATGTCAGTGTTTTCCTGGCTCATCCCTCCGTTTTTTCCAGGGTACAAAAAAATGTAAATGTTGCCACACTGGGTCCAGGGAATCCTTCTGAGGGTTGACGTCCCACAGACGTTTTCACCTGAAGAATCCCCGACGCGACACACTGAAAACAACCCCCTTCCTAGGCACTGCCCTCGGAGTACCCACCGAGGCCCCGCGGTGTCATGCACACTGTTGGTCACGCTTTACCACGTTCCTCCGCAGAGGAATTGCTGTCCCAATTCCTGAGCTGGGAGGACTCGGGTGCAGAAATGAAGCCACATGCGCATGGCTAGCAGGCAGGCTCGGATCCGGTTTGGTTCCGAGGCTCTCGGTTATACGTCTCTTCCTTTCTGTTCTCTGATTTTGTTCAACACTCAATGTATTCAGGTCTCTTTTACAAATACTGATTTTACACCAACGGTTCTGACCAGCATTTGGTATTTAGTGAGCGCCCGTGGCCGCACCCAGCAAGACGTTACAGTGCTCTGTGCCAAGCGAGAGGAAGTTTTATCCACCAGATGAAGGTGCTTTCGAGTGATGATGGAAGGAAAGACAGGACACTGTGACATGCACCTGAACCTCCGTCCCCTAGATGGTGTTGATGTATCCGAGGCCACCGGACACTTCTGTCCGTTGGTCTGTAATTTGCCGTGGGGCTTGCTGCAGTGTGGAGTGCTTACCCCGGATTCCGGTGTGTTCTGGATCCGGGCCTAGGCCCCGGAGGTGCACAGCAGGGAATGGATCACAGAAGGCGCCTGAAGCCTGGGCCCCACAGCTGAGGGGGGAGAGCAAGGCTTTGCAGTCAGAGGAACCTGAGCAGCAGATTTCCAATGCCCTCATTTTCCCAGCGGGGTGACCTTCAGTGAGTTACTTTATGTTCCTTGAATTTCCCTTTCCCTTATTTGTAAAAGAGTGGAGATATTCTCCTTTTAGGAGGGTTTTGAGAATTTGAGTGTTAGCTTGAGTGTCTGTTGCCTAGGAGGTGCTCAATACCATTAATTTATTTGTTTTCTTTGGGGTGACAGTCGCTCTTCCTAGAGGACAGCATGGGGGGGGGGGGCAGTGCCTCCAGGAAGAGGCCTGGCCGGCCCCAGGGCTGCGGTGTTGGTTGGCTTTGGTACTCTCTTCCACAGGGAGAGTCAGAAACACAGCATCTCTAGATAGTTCTCTATATATCCCCCATTTCCAGATTGTCTTTTTAATCTTCTAATTAAGTGAGCAGTTACATCCACAGGCCCTGGGTGTTTGAGAGATAGTGGTTCTTACGCCTCCTACCCCAGTGGTGCATCATAACATGCCGTAGGCGATGCTTTTGCCCCTCTCCATAGAAACTCGGTCAGTGTTCCTCCCCCTGGGAGAAGTGGAGATGCTGTGTCGCATTTGGGAGCTCACTGCTCCTTGCAGTCTCTTCCCCCCTTTCACCTTCACTCTCTTTCCCAGGAGCGAGAATGCCTGTTTCTGATCTTACCCTCTTCCCGGGCCTCTGGGCCCACCCAGTTCTGCTTAGAAGATGATGTCACCTCCTACTTTTAAAGAAGATGCAGGCCATGTGTCCTGAATTTCAGTAAAATCTCCAATTCTCGTTTTTCTATCTTTTCTCCTTCTCTTATTATTTTCTTCTTTCCAAAATCGGCTCTTCCATTCCTGAGTTTGACTTAGTTACGGTGGCCCTTCCTGAAGGCCGTGAGCATCAGTCAATTCTCTTTCCCAATGTGCGATATTCCCATTGGCCTGCTCCCTTGCCTCTGCCCACATTCATGTCCAACCCCCACTATCCAGAGAATCCTTGTTCACTTGTATGCCTTCTGGCACATGGGCCTAACACTCCCCTTTAAGATCTGGTATGACTAAAGCCACTGTCCTCAATACTCTGAAAATAGATACAGTGGATTGTATATTTCTTCTACAGGGACACATTTTTTTCTCAAAAACATGGAGTTGGGATCCCCTGGGTGGTATAACTTAGAAATTTTAATTTAAAAGAATAACATAGACACTAACATTAACCTCAGACCGGGTAAATCATTTGTCTCTGTGTTAACTAGCTGGTTAGCTATCTACCTATCCCATGCCTTTTCCACACAAGTTGGCACAGAGCAGGGATTATCAAACTGTTTTTTATAAGGACCAGACAGTAATGTTTCAGGCTCTGCAGGCTATCTGGTCATTTTTGAAACTACTCAACTCTGCCCTTGCAGTAGAAAAAGAGCCATGTACAATATATAAATTAGTGAGCAAGACTGTGTCCCAATAAAACTTTATTTAATGACACTGAAATTTGAAATTCATTTGTCATGAAATGATACTCTTCTTTTTATTTTCTAGGGGGGGGGGTGTATAGCCATTCTATAAAAGCATTTGAGTCTTTTGTTCTTGCCAGTTTCGATTCAACTATTTTCATACCCCTATTTGCATAGCAAGTCACAGAAGGTCTACATATGCACAGGCTGGCAGGCTGGCCTTGGCCTATGAACCATAGTTTGCCAAAACCTGGGCTAGGGTGTTAATATACAAAGAAGTAGTAAAATATATATAAAAGTAAAAACCAGGTAAAATGCATATCTGCAGGCTGAAGTATCCAAAAAGGTTATGTATTAGCCCTGAGTTTCCTGGTAGTCAAAGCAAAAAGGGAAACCAAGTCTGTTACATACTTGACTGGCTATCCAAGCAAAAACATGCCAATCCCTCATGGAAGGCAGAGCTACCAGGGCCTTCAAGAACCTTGTGGGTTAAACATGGTAAAGATATTTGATTTTATTGTCCATCATTGGCCATTTCCAAGGCTAGTTTCAGCGTATTTACTTTACTCTGTGAAATCAACAATCAACCATTTTTTGGTCATTGTAATGGTGTAAATTATTTCTGATGGCTATTAATTAAATACCTCATCATGCCTGGAGCCACAGCCAAATAGTGCTCTGTAAACATTATGATTTGTCAGTAATCAATGTGATTTGTATAATTTGTGAGCGATCAGATACTTTATCCAAAAACAGTTTATTGACATCCATGCCTATCTTGGGAGAAATTGCCACTTGGGCTGTGTCTATACAGACCCAAGAGAAGAAGAGATTTGACAATGGTCTGATTAATTGAATCAGTGGTTTGGGGGAATAGGCTGTCTTTATTGATCCAATTAAATAGATAATTGTCAGAATTGAGGTCATGTCTATAAGACACCACCATTTCAAAGCCAAAGAGATTGTTTCAAATATATAATGTTCACCCAATCAATGTGGGCTGCCTCTTGCACATGAAATCAACCAAATAGTGATTGATTCCGTGGAGCTAAAAACTAGAGTCTTTCCTTTTTTCAGCAAATAGTTATGTGCTAAATACAGTGCTTTGGATTTTTGTTCCCCAAAGTCCCAAGGGCAGTGATTCATTATGCAAATAAGGGGGATGGAAATATCCAAATCAGAAGTTGGAGTGACATAAGACTCAAAAGAGTCCCTGTCAGAGGAAACAACACACACACACACACACACACACACACACACACACACACACACAAGACAAGCTGGTACCCTTCATATCTGTGAGCTCAGGAAACAGATGGATGCGTGTATTGGGTAAACAGGGGGACTCCGTGCTATCTTAGAGGGTGATTGCATTGCAGGAACACTGAGGGACAGACTGAAACTCTTGGTTAATAAAATGGAAAAGGAAAAGGAAGAAGGCTTGACTTTAATTTCTGCCTCAGATTAAAAACCCAGTCTCACCCCTAGCTGGTGATTTTAGGCAAGTTAAGCAACCTCTCTGATCCTCAGTGTTCACATCTATCTGATGCGGCTAAATATACTTAACTCATTGGGCACTTGTGTCTATACCAAACACTATCAGATTTGCCTCTCTCTTCTTTACTGGCCCCCATGGAAGAGAGGGACCAGCTACTTACTAACAGTTCTCGTCTGACAATGACAGTAGGCCTGTCTCTCTTATCACATCCGCACTGTAGCCATCCATGTTTACGGGACAATTGAGGAATACCTGCTCCCTGCCAGCTGTGACAATGAGCAATATCTTAATTCTTTGTGCCTCAGTTTCTTCATATGAAAAATGGGTATGATAACTCCTGTCATAGGGTAGTTTGGAGTATTAAATGCATTAATAATACAAGTACAGAATTAAAAACAGGCTAGGCACATACAAAGGGGCCTATAAATGATAGCTACTATTATCATCCTCTTAACTAATAAATCATTTGTAACAATCAGAGGTAATAAAACCAACAGACAAAGAAAGCATTGTAATGGAAAGCTATTTGATGAGGGAGGGGTGCTGATATCTGGATTCATGCCTCTTCCTGCACATGGAGTGAATTCTCCCCACCCCTTATACTCCCCTCCATCCCCCCCCCCCCCAAACTCCCATTTTGGAATCTCTCTGAGAATAAGTGGCCATTTTTAGGTTTGTTGTGTTTAATTCTACCATAAAAAATATAAAAAGTAGGTAGCCTGCTGATTATAGATTTTTTTTAAGTGAAGGACTATGTTAATGAGCTGAGCTTGACAGGGAGCAAGGGGGATTCTTGACATCAAATGGTGGGTAACTAAGTAGGTCACCCCAAGTTGTTCCATGCAGCTAGAAAACCAGGGGAATACAGTAGCTTCGGAAACATGTTCTCAGAGAGGAAAGAAGGTTGTATTTTTTTTTTTTTGTCTCCTTAAAAATTGTATCTCTAAAGCTATCCAGTACATGGCACATAGGAAGCAATTGTTTATTGAATGGGTGAATGAATGAATGAATGAATGGTGTGTCTATAAAAACAATGAAAAGACATCCTAAAGATCTGTATTTCTGGCACTTTGCCTTCCTTTGTTTGAAATTCTTGGAATATTTGAGTGCCACACAGCACGCGGATAATGGGCGCAGGGTGCAAAGCCGAGGGACCCAAGGTCTCTGCTGAAGGTCACACTTCATTTGGGGTTCTTCACCTTTTTATGTGTGTGTGCCTGCACGTGCCATGGATGACCTTGGGCACCTAAAGGAACCCACAGACCTCTTTTCAGAATAATGCATAAAATAAGATGCACAGCATCGCAAAGAATACAATTGTATTGAAATACAATCAGCCGAATATAAAAACAGATGATCTAGTAATAAAGGCTATTCCCAATTAACCCACGAAGTAACACATCTAACGGTGGGTCCATTAACCGCTAATTATCGAAGTTGCGGATGGAAATGATATTTGGAGACAATCAGTTAGAACTCTCATTTTATATAAAAACGTCCGTTATTTCTATTGTGACCAACTCACAGATGCTTCTAATATGACAGCAGTCTGTTGCCTCCACGAAGAAAGTGGCAAGTTTCAGTTAGGGGTTAGTGAACACAAAGATGTGATGTTTGTGCCCAGTTTGCACTTGTTCCATAATAATAAAGCGGTGGCAAGAGATTGGCGATCGGTGCCAACACAAAGGGGCAGGAGGGGCTTCCTGGAGCCGGGATCCTTGGGGCCAAGACAGGCACCTGCATTGCAGGTCCTCAGAGAGCAGGTTTCACTGCAGGTGCAGTGGAAGGCTCCAGAAACAATGGCGACTGTCATTGATCGGCTTTGATAGGTGCAGGAGGGCAACAGTCAAAGATGAAGAGGGTTGGGGATGGCGTGGCCAGCCTCGCTGCAAAGGCATCAGGGCCTGAAACAAGCCCAGAGCTCGAGGGGGAGAGAGACAGTCAGACACAGGGATGGAGTTCGGGGCTGGCATCAGCTCCCAGCGCGCTCGGGTGACAAGAGCCCAGGACACAGCCAGGGACAGCTTGCTCGGATGCCCGTGAGGAGGGCAGATTAGGGGCCAGAGAACCCTGCAGCCATCTGCCCCACCTCCCCCCCTCGTGGGTATCGGGCCTCTTGGCTTATCTGTAATTTCTCGAACGCGTCCCAGGAGCTAGTAAATAAAGCTGTCTGCTTTAAGGTTCGTCCCAGTGCCCTTTTACAGCCTCTCCTCCTCCGAGCCCGGGCCCATTACATTCCAAAAGCATATGTTCCCGACGATTGTTCGTTCTCTTTCCAATAATATCTTTGCAGGACAAAGAGGGACGGGGAAAGGGAACGCGCTCTCAGGATGTCAGTGCCAGTTTTAATTACAAGTGTTCTGTGGCTGCGGCATTCATGTAATTGGGGGGCTGATTTATGCCAAATAATAAGCACCGAAGTGAGAGACCGAAGCCCAGACGGGAGGGAGGCCATGCAGAAGCAGCGTGTGTGTGTGTGTGTGTGTGTGTGTGTGTGTGTGTGTGTGTGTGTGTGAGAGAGAGAGAGAGAGAGAGAGAGAGAGAGAGAGGCTTTTCTCTATCCCATCCAGGGCCGGCCGGCCTGGTGGAAAAGACAACGGGGAGGGAGCCCCCTGCTTGGCACTGTGGCACTGTGTGACCTCTCAGCAAGCTTGTCCCCTTCTCTGAGCATCCCTGTCCTCACCTGAAAAGCGCATCTGGTGATAATACCCGTGGCGGAGAGGTTCCGGAGGGTTCAGGAAGAGAGAGAATATCAGTCAAGAGTTCAGCAGCGTGCCCAGCACATAGCAAGCCCTCCGCTGTGGGCTTATGGAAGAAGTAATAGTAACGCCTCCCGTAGCCACAGAGATCACAGCCCGGCCGTCATGTTCAGCTGTGCATTCAGGTTAAGGGGCAGAGCTGCGCCTTTTCATCAGACACATGGCGCACACTTGGCCGGATGGGAAGCCGGGAGGCAGTTGAATAGGAACGCAGCCGCCCACCTTCTCAAGCCTGGGGAGCAGGGGGGCACCAGAATTCCTCTCCTCTCTGCACTCACATCGCCTTTCCCTGCTTCACAGAGCCCGGCCAGCTTCTTGCATCTTCCCCACGTACACTCTGGAAGAGATCAGGCACATGCATGGTCCATGGTTTCCTCAGGAGTGCCTTGGTGTTCAAGAGTTGGGGGGCGGGGGAGGGCAAGTGCTCACCCCAGAGTGCTCAGGTGGCAGCCAGCACGATTGCTGGCTGGGACACGAGACCTTCGTAGGAGGTCTGAAAAGGCCAGTGACCATCTGGCACATGCAGGACACATGCTAGAAAAGGGAATGAGGTTCTGATACATGCTACGACATGCCTGAACCTCAAAAGCAGCATGCTAAGTGAAAGAAGCTAGATACAAAAGATCACATAGTATATGATTCTGTGTTTGTGAAATGTCCAGAATAGGTGAATCCATCGATGGATTCCAGCAGCACAATGCAAGAATTCCTCTTCTCTGTTTGCACCGAAGCATTGCATTTCTCTGTTGGATTCCGAACGCTTGACAGAGGCCCAATCAGCGTCAAAGGCATCCAGTCCAAATTTCCTCAGTACAGGCAGTAAACTCAGAAGGTCCCCGGAACTGTTATCAAAGTATCTCTGAACTCTTAAGGGGCTTTGGCATGCGATGGGTGCATGTAACTGAGACTCACCTGAAGTTGTACTATTTTATAATCTTGGGAAAGTGAAGGATGTTGGAAATGGAACAGGATACTCCTTAAACTTCCGGTAAACGAAACCTATACTCACTCTTTTCCTCTGTTGTTAGTTGCTTCCCCCCAAAGTTAGGTCCGTATATTTTTATATAAAATTGACATTGCTAACTTCAGTGAGAAATTGCTTGTCCTTTCAACTTTAGGCATTGATGGATCTAATTATGCTTTTCAACAAGATTTTGCATATTTAATATTTCCGTTTAGAGCTTCCAGGAATCTCAGTGATTAATTCCCCTGTGGATTCCATTGGTCTTTTAACTCTCTCTTTAGGGTAAAGATTGTAGATTCATCAAACATTGTTTGCTAACCTGAAATTTCAACAGTATTTAAATCAAATAAAAGAAATCCGAAAGGAACTACAAAAGCACAGGGTCCTTTTGAGGGTGTCGCTGGGCCGGGAGCCTGCATGTCTTATCATTTCTCCATCGTCTGATGGTGGGTAAGCACCCGCTGGGAAGCAGGGGAAACACTGGTTTACCCGTCATCCAGCGAAGCCATTGTTTGTAACATTATATGACCGAAAAATAACATCTGCTCAAAAGATGCTGTTTATTAAAATAAAACTGTTACAAATGGAGCTTCGCGTTAACCAGAACTTTATGAATAAGTAATGAGCTCTAATTTTCCGTTATTATAGCCATTGTTTAAGAATGCACGTCTGCCAGGACATTGTAATGATTTTGTATTACTTAGGAAAACTTTTATGAGTCTCCGCTTTTTATTATTTTTTTTAAATTATTACTTTATTACTCCTTCATTAAGGTTCCTCTCCTCCGATGCAGACCCTCTGAAAAGCGAGCAGACAAATGTAGTTGTTGCATTTTTTCGTAAATTGGCCCCAAGACTACCCAGCACTTCAGATTCTTTTCGTGTCGCCTGGTCCCCAGAGTGCTCACCAGGCTGCCCTTTGAAGTCCCCGGGCGGTCCCCTTGGCTATGGGGTTAAGGTCCCCACAGACTCTGCCACAGAGGAGCTGACTGGGGCTCAGTGGGATCCCCGAGGCAGGACGTGCGGCTCTTAGGGGAGGCTACCTCCAGCCATCTGCTTCTATACTCGCTGTCCCGGTACACCGTATGTATGGCTTGGAAGGGTCACTTGGGTCCTTAGACCTCGGGCGAGTCCTAGTAGATGCTCGTGCCAGCACACTCTGCTCTCTGGACGTTTGTGGCCCTTGTCAGACATGCCAACTAGACTCAAGTGCAGACTCTGATGTTCTGAGTAACCCAACAGGTAAGTATATAACACGAGGGTTTCTTTAGAACGAGAAGGGCAGGTCTTATGCACCTTTGTCTTCTCCTTGGGGAGGAGGTGAGGGGGGAATTTAGGCTCGCAGGAGGTTCTCGCTGGAATTACCTTTGCTAGAAGGCCCACGTGTCGGGTGTTAAGTGATGGGCGGTGCTTGTCTCTGCTGTTTGGTGCCAACCGGCGGGCCATGTGGTGTCTCCACTCTGGCACTGCTGCCCTTTCACTGCCCCGCATAGCCCCCGCGCCCTTTTGCTTCAGACCTTCTCAATTGGGTCCACAAAATTAAAGGCATTAGACATTTCCAAGTGGCTGAAAAGGGCCTTTTTCATTTCGGTGGGACCCATGTCCCAGTGGTTCTCAAGAGTTTAAGGTTATTCAGCCATCAAAGTCCAGAGAACGCCCTGGCTGGGCTGGCTTAGTTGGTTGGGCGTCATCCCGTGCACCGAGAGGCTGTGTGTGCGGGACATGTGCCTGGATTGCGGGCCCCATGCCCAGTAGGGGCCTGCAGGAGGCAGCGGGCTGGTATTCTCTCCTCTCCCTTCCCCTCTCTCTAAAATTCAGTAAACTTTTTTTTTTAAGTCCAGAGAGAAGGAAAATGTACAAATGCCCTATGAATTTGAGTCCTAAAATCAATTTATCTGCACATCAATGACTTACTTTTTACTTGTTTTTTTTTTAAATTATGATAAAATATACACAACAAAATGGACCATCTTAACCATGTTTAAGGGTACAGTACAGTGATATAAAGTACATTCACATTGTGCAACCATCACTGCCATCCATCCACAGAACAGCAACTCCATTCCCCCTGCCCCAAGCTCCTGGCAACCACCATTCTACTTCCTGTCACTATCAATTTGACTACTCTTGGGCCCTCATGTAAGTGAAATCATACAGTATTTGCCGTTTTTGTGACTGGCTTATCTCACTGACATGTCCTCAAGATTTATCCGTGTTGGTAGAATTTTACCTTTTATAAACCAGGACCCCCAGGTTGAGGATGGTCTGTTCACCATTAGGCAGGTGTGGCTAGCCCGTCTCCCAGGGATATGGGCACAGGGTGGCACTGACAGACTGACTATGCAGGGACCCATGATCCGCCTTGGAGAAGGAAGACATGGTGGGAAGAGCCAGCTGCCTCCTCGGACCTACGGCCATGCGCCTGTGTTCTGCATGGGCTGGGGTAATGGGGTATAGACCTGAATGGAATGCCTTTTGTTATGCAGTCCTGACATTTTAAATATTAATCTTTCCTCTCTTCCATCCATAATCGTGCCCACACACCACACTAAAGGCATATTTTAAGCATTAATTCTCCTAAAAAGCCTCATGCCCAATGTAAAAATATTTCACTGTCACAGAAAAAAAGGCACTCAATATAAATGAAAAGCACCGTTATTAGTAATGACAATAATTTTTCTGACATCCATCGGGCCTCTCTCTGTTTGGAGGGGAGGACATAAGCAACGAAATTGCATGCAAACCAGCAGGATGCAGACGGCATTTCCGCGGAGGTTCGAGCTACCTGGGCCTGCACGCCTGCCCTCGTTTTCCTTGAGCAGCGGTTCCCGGGCTCTGTTCAGACAGGCCGCTGTCCTTAATATTCTGTCCCCTGACTTCACCAAATGATCATGAGACCGGCTTCCCCAACGCCCTGGGCTTCATTCCCACATATTTATCCTGTTTTAGGATGATCATCCTCCCTTGGATTTCACCAGAGGCATTTATACTTTGAATATCAAGCATATTGAATGATTTTGTGTCATTGTCTTTAAAAAAAAAGAGAAATTTAATTATTTAAGAACCGACTTTTCTCTCCGAGCATACCTGCCGTGCTGCAAGCACTCACTTCCTGGAATGCCATAAATTACATGAAGGAATTATTCATTGTATCTCTAAACATACCTTCCATTTTCCCGGGCAGTCTATTAGGCTAAGCACGGCCTTTTAAATTATTATTTTAAAGATACAAGGTAATGGAACTATAGCATTAAGTATATTTTGTAAATGACCCACTGGTGGATTTATTGAAAGATAGTAGAGACAAGTAGATAATCAGAGGAAAATTGCCTATAATTCATCAATGATTAATTGCGTTGCTGATTATTTTAGCTAGCCAACATTTTCTGCATTTAACATTCTCCCTAATATCTAGGATAATAAAACAGGCAAATAAAGAAACTGTTTGAAATAAAGAACTACCTATAACCCTATCACCCCAAAACCAGCGTTGTTTTTATTTTTATTTTTTTTTGCATATGCAGCATGAGTTTCTCTAGCTAATACCATTTAGAGGCCACAGTACATTTTCAAAAAGCAGAAGCTTTATAGAATCCCTGGCCCCAGCTCTACAGTTAAAATCCCAGTCCCTTCTGCTCCCTTTGGTTTCCAGGAGTAGGGAAATCCAGGAGCATTTACAATATGTAACCAAAATAAAAACTCTGGCTCACATTAGAAGGCAACCAAGAGAGGCATGCTGCTGGGAGGGGTTAGGGAAGGCTCTAATCTTTGTGATTTATCTATAAGTGGAGGGATCTACAACAGGGTATTCCTTAAATATCTTATGATTGGGAGTTAATGACTGTCTGGGGGCAAGAGGTCACAGCTTCTTAAAGGAGCCTCCTCCAACAGCCCCAGGAGTATCGAAGGCTATGCACCTGCCCACCAGTGTCCCTGGGCATTTTGATTGGAGAAGTATGTCCTGATAAGGAATGTCTTCTCTCTGCAGGTCCTTTAAGCACGCCTCCTTTTCACCTTTGAAATGGCTCCCTGGTCTTTGTCCTGTCTTCCCACGCTTCAGTTCGCCTTCACCGGCTCCCTGCTTTCCTTGGTGTCCCTTAAGACCCCTTGGATTTGGAAATTGGACTTCCGTTGGCTCAAATTTCTCCTCAGGTGGCCTCTCAGACACCACACCCCCTGCAGGTGTGATTTTATTTTGGCAGCCACGCCACTGGACCCAATCTTTACCCAGACTCCCACCAGGGAGTGCCCATCAGATGGAACTCTTTTTGCAAAAAAAAATTTTAAATCATCTTTTTTCCCCCCTGCATTAATCAAACAGTGCCCTTCATATTCAACTTTGCAATTTAAGTCCTAGTCTTGCCCCATAAAATTATTGCCAATTGATCTCCGTATAAATGTCTGGGTTTTCTGCATTATTAATAACCCGCGAGGCTTTGACAAGACTTCCTTGTTGCAGCTCACCCTGAGAAGCAGCTATGGAAGTGCCAGGAAGGGCCTCCTCTGTCTGACTTGCTAGAGCCTTTAGTTTAATGGAGAAAGAGAGAATCGGATGATACACTTCAATCTTTTCCTCAAGGAGAGGCTTCCCCACTCTTAAGTTGGCAATGGCTAGCTGGAGCTCTGTTTTGGGAAGAACCGTGAGCCTTTGGTGTATCTTCACTTGATTGAAAGAGTGCTGGGATTGATTAGCAATGTCTGCAGTGGGTAGAGGATTAGGTAGGCGAGCTGTGCATGCCCCATACTGTCATGGGCTCTGAGTTTATTCCAACTCAGAAGAGACAACCTTGAAGACGTTAGTGGGAGGCGATTGAAGACACAAGAACAGGCTCAGTGGAGGTGTCACAGGAATTGTTCCACATGGGCAATGAGAGGTTTGAAGTCACCTTTTCTGAATTCGCTATCTTGGCTCCTTTCAGCCATACAGAAGGAATATGAGCCTGGCAACTTGTGCATCATGGCTCATGTGTTAGCTGTATGTCTTGTTTTACTTCTCTAGTGCCCTGTTGAGATTGGAGGTCCTTCCTTTCGGACTCAGGTCAGAGCCCAGGCCTTTGCACCAGCTATTTCTGGTGTGTTGCATCCCTTAAGGAACGGAAGGAGCACAGGGCTGCCTGGAGAGCCAGGCCAGTCAGAAAAATAAGAGCAATCTCTGCTCTGGAATTTCCAGCTCGTTCTCTGGTTTTACTATAAGGTCTAGGTCAGTGGTTGGCAAACTCATTAGTCAACAGAGCCAAATATCAACAGTACAATGATTGTAATTTCTTTTGAGAGCCACATTTTTTAAACTTAAACGATATAGGTAGGTACATTGTTAATTTAATTAGGGTACTCCTAAGCTGGCCTTTTGCTAAAAACTCAAGGGACCAAAGAGCCACATGTGGCTCTTTAACTGCAGTTTGCCGACCCCTGGTCTAGGGGATACCCCTTTCCCAACTCTTCCTTGCCTGGCAAGTGCCAGGGGGTAGGTGGGACCAGACTGGTTTTTGTTTCAAGTCTAGTATGGAAAAGGATGAACTTCTAAGGGCCAGATGATTGGAGGGGTTCTGGCTGCAGGTGAGATACTCTGGATACTGGACGGGGTTCCTTTCGGGAAGGCTGATGAGCCAATGGAATGGGTGTTGGTACAGGAGCGTGGACCCAGCAGTGGTCACCTACCCAAGGTCCCATTGCTAGTGAGTGGCGGAGACCAAGGTCAGATCTGTGTGTTTACAAGGTCCCTACAGTGGAAACTGTGCCCTGCTGCCTCCAACAGCGGGGTGCACACCTTGCCAAATCCAGCCACCCGTGACCTTACCCCTCAGTAGAAGGTTATGAGGTAGACCTCACTGAGATGGGAGCAGAGGTGGCCTTGGTCTGCATTTCTGGTCAGGTTGGGTTGCCTTATTCCCTAAGAGGTCATCTAGGACATGGTTATCCCCGGGGCCTATAGATCTTTCCACCAGAGATTAGGATTCTGCCTGCCCTCCGGGTGGCTGGCTGTGCCAACAGCAATGCCAGCTGCAGCAAGAAGGACGGGCTCTTCACACGAGAAAAGCATGAGCACTCACATTTTTTCCCTGGTGTGGTTCCTCCCCTCCACAACGAGAAAAAGCTAATTAGCACGTGATGGCAACCAGGCTGCAGTATCTGCCAGTTCCCTTGCGCTGGATCCTCTTTAGCATTCTCTCAGCTTCCCTTCTCAACAATAAATCCAGATTAGCTGTGGGGAGGGAGCGGGAACCAGTTCAAAGGCTCTGTCCCCACACTGAGCCCTGGGCAGGGTGAGGGCCACCTGCACCGGCCGCTTCCTCTTTGTCACCCAGCACCCTGTTGTAAATATTTGTCTTCCTCACCTGTGTGGTTCCTCTCCTTGGGATGCAATTGATTGTCTCCTTAAATACATAAAAGGGCATTTCAAAGTGTAGATATTCACTAGAATGAAAAAGGAGAGGAAATGCTCATGATATAATGTTAGGTGGGAAATAGAGGAAGGGAAATCTTACTCTGATTATGGAAAATATTACTGAAATATGTATCATTGAGTCCTAGAAAGGCACAGGGGGGAAGAAGGGAAAAAAGACGGGAAGAGGAAGGAAATTTACTGAGATGTTCTTAGTCTCTAGGTGGCATTATGATTTTTGAAAATATTTTATATTATCTGAGTTTTCCAAGGAATTGATAACATTTAAGCCAGAAAAATAAATGTTTCGAAAGAGGTAAAGTGTGGGAGAGGATAATTTGTAAATATTGTACAGATTTCATGACCACATGTTTTTATTGAGTTATTTCTAGTGGGATTTTTTCAAGTCAGATGCCTACCACAAGGGGGATTTGTAGTGGCTTATAATGAAAATGAGGTGGTATTTAGCCTGTACATTGGATTCTTGAGTTTAACCTGGAGAAACTGAACTACCGTATTTGCCGGCGTATAAGACGATTTTTTGGCCCTGAAAAATACCGTATTTGCCGGCGTATAAGAGACTGGGCATATAAGGCGACCCCCTAACATTTCCACTCAAAATACAGAGTTTGTTATATACTCGCCGTATAAGACTACCCCCAACTTGGAGGCATATTTTTCAGGGCCAAAAAATTGTCTTATACGCCGGCAAATACGGTAGATACGCTACATTTATGAATCTTAAGGAAGATGAAAACTCTGGATGCTTGGGTGTAGCCAAGGCATTCTTTTTTCTGGTGACACTCATGTGACTGTTTTGAGCCTGGGATTCTGGCCTGCAGTTTCCTCAGGGGTTGCAGAATTCAGATCTGGTCTTGCAGGAATTGCTTTGTCTTTGTGGACAAGCCATCAACTTGCTGGGCCCTTGAATTTACTCATCTCCTGCCAGCAAAAGCCAGCCACCTCGTCGGAAAAGGGGCTGGAGTAGATCCATTGGTCCACAATAAGGGAGATCGGTGATGGTTGGGCCTCAGGCACGATGCCCTGCTCACGGCTATTCCATGGTCTCGGTGTCCAGTCTCCCTGTTGCCAGGTGCTGGGACAGCTGTGGGTTTTGCATCCCAACATAGGCCTCCTGACTCAACATGTTACAAAGCCCCACAGTCCCATGCACCGTCTTTCTGAGAAGAAGGCCTTGGAGAGAGGGGGGATGTTTGGTTAGAACCAGATGAACTGGGGATTCTAGCTCCAGTGACCCTGGCCTCAGTTTCCTCACCTTGTTCTCTCTCCTCTCAGGACCTTTGTCCATGCTGTTCTCTGCCTGAAATTCCCTGGCCTCCATTTGTCACCTAACTCAACTCTTCCAGTCCTTCCAAACGTGGCTCGGGAGTTGCTTCTTCCAGGCCACACCCCACACCATCCTGGGTTGTTTTGTTTTTGTTTTCTTGATTTCAGAATGTAACTGAGCCAGTCATTGCCCATCTGATTTGATAGAGAGGGGGCCAGGCTGCGTCTGGGATGGAACATGGGTTTCAAGGTCTAAGGCAGCAGTCGCCAACCTTTTGGACCTCTCGGACCACAGGTGGTGACTGCTGGTCTAAGGGACAGTGGTGTGGATCCAGACAGCTCACTACCACCAGGTTATCAGGTACGTTTCCCCTTTGTGGGCCTCAGTCTGTCAGCCGTAGGGGAACAATGACAAGAATGTAATGTACAAGCACACGGAGTGCGTTCCCATCATCTGTGTGTAATGGAACCTACCCACCAGTATCTGGCCCAACATAAATACCGGCCCAACTTACAACCAACAAAGGTAGAAACTTTCTCACAGCCCCCGGTGGTGTCTCTCAATTCCTGGCTTTATCCCTTAGCACCCCCATCACCTCCTGGCATCACCCCTATCATCTGTGTCACCTCCTATCAGAACTCCCCCCATGGGGGTGAATGCCCTCTCCCCATGGAGGGAATATGCCCACCACTCCTTTTGCAGTCTTTTGCTAGTGCCCGGTCCTGGCCAGAGCCTGGCCTGGTGGGGGCTCATTAGGCACTTGGTTGATGGAGGAGGATCGTGCTCATTAAGTCCAAAGACATCATTGGCTGTGAGAGGGGCAGGGAGGGTGGAGGCCCGCCAGCTGGGGGAGAATGCGGGCACCTGGAGCACAACATCAGAATCTCAAGTGATTGGCGTCAGAGCAGGCCACCAAGAGCAGTCTCCACTCAGAAAGACAGACCCCGTCGCCGCCCACGGTAAGGGAATGAGGTGATTCAGGGCCAGACCTGAGCTTTGAATCCAGGACTTGCGTTTTCACTTTGCTTTTCATTCCATGTAACTTTGCTCTAGTTTCCAGACACAATGCCAGCAAATAGTCTAGAAGTGATAAATAACGAACTTCTAAGCTCTGCTTCCCCTCCCCCTTTTCTCATTCGCGGTTAGAGAACCTGAAGTGTCTTCCTCTCTCTTAAAGGACCTAAGTGAGTTCTTTAATGGAAATGAATGGGAAACGTGCACCTGGTTCTTTTTGAGGGGGGAAAAAAAAGATGTGAAATGTGGACTGTGTACCTCCACATCCTGGGCTTCAAGTTCCAGAATGTGCGGGGCGCAGTCATTCACTGCCCACCTACTAGGTGCAGCCTCTTGGTGAACACACAGGGGCATTTTCTCCTCCTGCATCCAGATGCAGTCACAGGCTCAGACGGACACAAGGACTCACCCAACGTCACTTAGCGACTGGAGGGCAGAGCTGGGTGGAACCTCCGTCTGCTGGCCACAAGGCCATCGTCTCCTAGGCTCCCCCAAACGGGAAACGTCACCTCTGTCTTTTGCATCATGGCACGGGGGGAAATGCACTGAATGACCTTTCATCTTGGGGCACAGGCATTTGTCAGCGCTGTTGCCTAGCAGGCCCAGAGCTGGGCTCTTTCTCGGTCCGTGCTTAGCGTTTTGCCAGGAGACAGAGTCTGCTGCGGGAGAGATTGATTCTCTGCTTATTTATCTTCTCCTGCCCAGTGTAAATTGGTCAGCCTGATCCTATTCGCATGATAAAAATCATAATGTCTCAAATTACTTACTCAATAAAATGTGGGTTTGTCTATTATTAGTGATCATTAGGGTTATAATGCGGCATGGAAATTTGGAGCAAATTAACTACATATGCAAGCTGTTGGGCTCATGTGCAGTTAATCATACACACACTGTTCCAGTGGGCAGGAGGTTTTGCAGGAATCGTTTTGGGAAGAATCCGTGGGCAGGGAACTGATTACCAAGCTTTTTTTCTTCTCCTGTTCCCCCTTAATCTGAATCTTGCAAATGCACATTTATCTACTATCATGTAGAACTGCGCGAGTACCAAAAACAAAGCAAAACCAATAAACAGAATTATTGCTAAAAAATTACTTTTAATACCTCCATTTTTTTCATGTGCTTTTAAATGATGAGTCAGAATTCCACCCACCTATGGACCCCCTCATGTCCTCATCCGCCTTGCCTGCCCGCTGACATTCACCCTAAGACTTTCTGCTCAGTGATGTAATGGGACAGGCTGTACGGTGATGAAGACAGTTCCCATCATACCTGGGCAATGCCATTTCCTCTGTGGCAGATGCTTCCTGGACACGTGGGCAGGTGAGAGGAGCTGACTTCGGCTACTTATATCTGAACAAAAGAGAGATGTCGCTTTGAATGGCAACGTAAGTTTAAAAAGAAAAGAAAAAAAAGTCTGTATAGCTTGTTTCCGGTGAGGGTGCCAGGAAATTTGATAATGAACTTTGTGAATTAAAGCTACCCTACCGCATGAAAAGAGGTGACAGCATGGTAGTGGAAATTGGTGAACTTTTTTTTTTCTGATGGTTTTTGGTTTATGCAAAGCTTTCTCCAGGGAGTTTGACTTGTTCTTTGTGGATTCTGAAAGCAAAACTGAGACCAAAGGTGAGGGTGAGGGTGAGAGTCAGGGAGAAAAGGGGACAGCATTGCTTCAGTAACTGGCAAGTGGTGAGGTTGGTCTAACTGCAGGCTTCGCTGGAGCCTGGTGCTGAAATGGTATCATCAGAAAACTTCCTCCAGTTCTCAATTTTGATTTCTTCTGTGTTAGCTTTATTCTAAGGGATGCTTTCTCCCTACTTAGATATATGCACAGAAAATTCTGGAAACAAATCACCCTCTGGCTGCTGCTAGCAATAGTTTCTCTGCACAGACAGGGCTGCTACTCATTGCCTCTTCTTGGACCAGTCTGGTCACATGTCCCCAAATCATGTGTCCCGGGGCTAGAAAACTCTCATAGTTCTGTTTCACCCAGGGAGACAGGAAGTGGTGCCAGCCCACTCAATCCCATGGCCCTAGAGTCGCAGTGAGGGGAGGAGAGAACTTATTGAAGTCGATCACTGAACTTCCTAAAGTTGCAGCTGGCACTCTCTCAGCAGGAATACCACATGGGGATGGGTGTTGAGGAGGGAGGGGGACAGGAGGCCATGGAGAACAGTGAAGAGCATGGATTTGAGAGTCTAACAGACTTGACTTCAAGTTCCAGCCCGGCCACTCACTACCACTGTGAGTCTGATAATTTTTAAAAATATATATTTTATTGATATTTTATAGAAAGGAAGGGAGAGAAATAGAGAGCTAGAAATGTCGATGAGAGAGAAACACCAACCAATTGCCTCTTGCACACCCCCTACCGGGGATGTGCCCGCAACCAATGTACATGCCCTTGACTGGAATCAAACCCAGGACCTTTCAGTTCGCAGACCGATGCTCTACCACTGAGCCAAACCGGTTTCGGCTGAGTCTGATAAATTTACTTAGCCTTAGTCTTCCTTTGTACATAATGGGCTAATAATATCGCCCATTTCATATGGTTGGCGTGATAATCCATAAGATAATGTGTGTAAGGATTTACACATATAGGAACTACCCAATAAAGATGTTACAATGAGCCCTGGAAGATGCTAAACTCTGTGGAAAGACCATCTGCTCCTATCAATGTGATTTTGCTTCACATTCTAACATTTGGGGCAATTTATATATTTAGCTGTAATCATACATTAGAACCAAGTGCTTGGGTGATATACGTACCTCATTTCCGAAAGAGTTTTCCGGGGTGACAGCATCATGCATGCAACTTCTGAGACTCATTTAAGCTCACTGGACATTTGACCTAATTGGAGAGCAGGCTCGGGTTCCATTTTAATTGGCAAGGATCAGCCCAGTTGTCCAGCTGGTAGTCTGGAGCGTGGTCGGCTCGCTCCACAGAGATGTGCTTGAAGATTTGCGTGGGTGAGAGGATTCTCAGGAAATAGGCCAGGCCGCCCACTGACCGCCCCGGAGAGACTCTGTTGGCAGGCCCCCTCACTTGCACAGGAAAATGCTCCATTCCTCATCTGTTTGCCAACAGGCCATGGGGGCAGAATTTAAAGCCACAGCATAAATTAGTGCCTATAACCTATCAACACAAAGGCCCGGGTGAGAGGCAAAGGCACCTGAGCCATGCCCTGCCTTACTAGCACCGTCACTGGGGATGAGCGTCTGCTCCAGAGGGAAACCCTGTTTCTGGAAGCAAGCAAAGAGGTGAGCACTAGCTGTGGGAGAAGAACGTCTCTGAAGTCTGAATTATTCTCTTACGTCGCCATGAACAGCAGTGCTGTGAAGTTTATGGTATCTTTGATGGTGAATTTGGCCAGAAGTAGACCAGGTGAAGGTGGACCAGCTGGCTAGTTGGTTGATCAGCTGGGTAATGTCAGCCTTGGCTACTGAGGTTTATGAAAGCCCCACAGGTGGAAACGCTGCAGTTGATACACAAGCACCTCCATCCTCGCTTGAACCTCCTCTTGGAGTTACCCTGCACCGCAATTTCCTATGGATGCTGTAAAACGTAGTGGCTTCATTCAGATGTATTCTCTTAAGGATCTTTAGGTCACAAGTCTCAAAATCAAGGTGTCCTTGGTATGGTTCCTTCTGGAGGGCTAGGGCCGAATCCATTCCTTGAGTTTTTAGCTTCTAAAGGGCTCCTACATTCTTGGCTTGTGACTCCTTCCTCCATCTTCAAAGCATATCACTCCAACCTCAGCTTCCATCCCTATATCTCTCCTCCTCCTCCTCCTCTCTCCTCCTACCATCGCACTGCCCTCTCTGAAGCTGACCCCTCTTTCTCCCTCTCATAAGGACCCTTGTGGTTACATTTGGCCCACCCAGATACTCCCAGATAATCTCCTCATCTCAAGATGCCTAGCTGGATCACCTGTATGAAGTGCCCCTGGCCATGCAATGGAACATATTCCCAGGCTCCTGGGATTAGGGTGTGGACATCCTTGGGGCGGGGTGGGGGATTTCTGTGTCTTACCACACCATCCTTATATGTAGAAGTATTGGCAGAGCTCGTTTGTCACGAGTGTGAATCTCCCCTAAAAAGGCATGTGATCATGTGAATGGCATCTGCCACTAGAGACCTGGAGACATGAGGTGTGACCCTAGCCCCTTACATTTCAGCTTCTTCAACCATAAAATGGCTGTGTTTTTGGGTGAGGTTGACCCTTTAAGCCCAAAAGTCTAGCATTTAATTAGCAAATGGCCCTGCATTGGTTCCCTCGGTCTACGGTAATGAAGTGCCACCGACTGAGCAACTTAAAACAACAGGAATTTCCCTAGCCAGTTTGATTCAATTGATAAGAACACCAGCCCTCAGACTGAAGGGTCCCAGGTTGGATTCCAGTCAAGGATACATATCTCGGTTGCCAGTCCTGGTTGGGGAGGATGCTGAAGGCAACCCATTGATGTTTCTCTGTCCCCCTCCCTTCCACACTCTCTAATAATCAATGGGAAAATATCCTCAGGTGAGGATTAGCAAAGGAGAAAAAAACACACAGAGAATCAAGTGTGATTCTCTCACACATGGGGAGGCTGTGAGTCCAAAATTAAGGTTTGGGCAGGGCCCTGCTCCCTCTGAGTGCTCTAGAGGAGACTCCCCCCTTGCCTCTTTCTGGGCTCTGCTGGTTGCCTTCACTTGCAGAAACATCACTACACCTCCATCACCACATGGCATTCTCCTTTGTGCCTGCTTCTCTTCTCCTCTCAATGGACATCAATCCAATTGGATTCAGACCCCACCCTCAGCTTAACTAACTGCACATCCCCAAAATTTCTGTTTTCAAATCAGGTCATCTTCTCAGGTCCCAGGAAAGATGTGAAGCGGGGGGGGGGGGGGGGGGGGGCTTGCATTTCAACTTCTTCAACCCAGATTGACACGGCCTCCCACAGATATGAATTCCCTTCACACTGAGAAAGGGGTTGGAAACGAGAGACAGAACTCGATGACTTTCTCCTAAGCCTGCCCTGAGTCCTTTTGGACTGCCGGTCTGTTTTCATGGGCACAGATGCAAAGGAGCATCGCAGACACTCTGTGATGTTTTTTATATCCTGGTGACTGGGCCATGCTGCCATGTGCACTGTCAGGACGCAGTGCAGACCTTGACATAAACGGATTTGCAATGCTGCGTACATGGTGGAGCTGGATCTGACAACTCATTGATTCTGATTCGCAGACTCTGTATTTAGAGCCAGGATGTAGGTGAACAATCTCCTACTTCAGCATTTCCCGTCTACGGAGGAGTTGCAGGTAGGAGTCACTTACAGACTGTCTGCCTAGAGGGTGCTCCTGAAACGGCAGTCCTGAGATCAGGGTGCTGTAGACTGACCTCCCTCTGCTCCTTAAAGAGCCGGGAACTCACGTCTCCAAGGACGCCAGGCAAATGCACACAGGGAAACGCTCAGATCACAGCCATGGCTAATCATTCCTTACCTCATGGAGTGTGGAAAAGCTTTCTTAGAAAAGCAAGTCTTCAGATTTCTATTTTTGAACCTGAGGGCAGGCCAGGAGGGATCTGACCTGTCTGGGGCTTGGAGGTTGTGTTTTCAGCTGAGGACAGTGATCCTGGACCTCTCCATCCTTGCAAAGCCAGGTGGAGGCCGTGGGCGCCAGCCCCCCAGCCTGCGCACATGCTGTGCACCTGGCCCGCCACTCTACCTGTTTACAAATTACCTCCATTTTCTGCTTGGTTCAGCAGCAACTGCTCACCCTCCCCCGTGATGTAATTAGGCCTTCAGAGTTCACGTGTGCCTATTATGAGCTCTCCTGTGTTTTGTCTTAGTGCTTTGCTTCTGTAGTAGTAATCATATATATATATATATATATATATATATATATATATATTAAAATCTGGTATCAATTGTTTGGCTAAATTATGCACAATGGGCCATCCTAACCTGCCATTAACATAACGTATGCTAAACAATGTGTTCCATTTTTTCCTTCTCTTTTTCTGATAATTATATACTATAGCATCAATTGCTTATTCAAGTAAATCAAACGTGGAGTTCTTCTCTTTTCTTCGAACTTTCAAATTGTCGTGACTGCCACAGATGCAGACCAAGCACTCTTTCTGCCGCTGGTGGAGGCAGCCTGGGGTTTTCTAGTGAAGAACTCCAGGATCCAGGTGGCAGTCACCAGCTCTGGACTGTCCGGCCATTCTGGGTGGAGCTGTAATTTGGCACATAGCTGCCACTGCCCCCAAGTAAGGGGCATGGCCATGGTGTAAAGATGGGAGTTCAGCACAGGTGTCTGCCGGAGTCCTAATCCATCCGCTCCCTGGACAAATGTGCATGGAACACCTATGAGGGGGCAGAGGCTGTTCTCCATGAAGGAGATGAGAAGTCATCCAAACAAACAAGATTTCTGTTTGAAAGCTAACACGGGGTCAGCAAACTATTTCTGTAAAGGAGTACATAGGAAGTATTTTAGGCTTTGTGGACCATACAGTTTCTGGAACAATTACTCAGCTCCAAGGTTGTAGCCTGAGAGCAGCCACAGACAATACAGAAACAAATGTGCATGACTGTGTCCCAATAAAACTTTATTTATAAAAGCAGGCAGTGGGCCAGATTATGCCAGCCCTTAATCTATCAGGTTGAGGAAGAGAATATATAAAAATAATTTAGGTTTTTAAAGCCCACGGCTAATTTTGGACAGCGGCAAGTGATGTAAGCAGTACTTGCTCACTTTCCACACCAGGGTACCCAGAAAATCTGTTCAGCACACTAAGTTAGTTACATCAAGGAGGCTGCTCAGGGCTGGCACCTGGAAGCTCCAGCACCCTGAGGGGATCAGTATGATGACACATCTGTAACCCACTTGCAGCACATCAGAGATGTGCCATCGAGTAGCTGTCACCAACTGGTGGCCCTCGAACCATTGGTGGTCAGTGAGGTCCGAAAGGTTGGCAACCGCTGCCATAGAGCGTGACCAGGGAGTCCCAGTCTAGTCCACTTAGCAGCGGGGGTTTCTCTTGGGTTACATTTCAGTTGGAATGTGAACAATGAACTGTAGCCAGCCATGGGAAAGTATGACGAGGACTGGGAATGCCCCATGCAGGGGAACTGTGTGTGCAAAGATGCTCAGCAAGTAAAAGCATATTGGCACTTTGGAATGAAGTGAAGTTAAACAGGTCATCTGAACTGAGAAAATGAATCCGAGGCTGATGTTGTGGCTGCTCTTGCTGCATAGCAAAGTGTGCCTGACTCAGTGGCTCATTAATGTTTATATCACATGGTTTGGAGGCTCAGCAGAACTAGGTTGGGTTTGGCTTCACTGTTCTGACAGTGTCCCTGGCCTCAATGGGGCTTCCTGTGTCTGGGTGGGTGGTATGCATCTTTGTAGCAGCTGGGGCTTCTGCCCGAGGCTGGACATGGGCGGGGTCCCTTACGTGATTCTCCTCCATGGACATGTCAGCATTCTGGGACCAGCGGGGCTAGATCAGGTATGAATTTCTCTTGTCAGTAGCAGAAGCACAAGAAAGCAAGTCGAAATACATAAGGCCTCTTGAAGTCTAGACCAGCTGTGGGCAAACTACGGTCCTCGGGCCGGATTCGGCCCCTTCAGCTGTTCTATCCGGCCCGCAGAGCCGAAAGAGCAGAGGGTTCTCTTGCTCTCCCCTTTGCTCCTTCACCAGCAGCCCAAGATGAGAGTGCCAGCATGGTCAGGTTGCTTTTGTTCCGGCCCTCCGGTCCAGTTTAAGAACCCATTGTGGCCCTCGAGTCAAAAAGTTTGCCCACCCCTGGTAGACTCATAACTGGCATGCCCATCCTTCCTACACATCCCATTGCCCCAAACACGGCATATGGCTAAACACAGAGAGAGGGGATATGTAAAGTAACACTGCAAATGCACGAGTCTCTGAAACACAGGGATCCTGGCAAGACTTTTGAATCGGATAAGAAGCCAATGAAGCCTTTTCAGAACAGGAGTGATGGGATTGGATTTACAATGAAAAAAAAAAAAAGTGTTAATCTGGCAAAACACGTGGAAGAAAATACATAGGGTGGGGGAACGGAGGAAGTGGGGAGAAGAGGGAGGCCGGAACCTGTTGAAGACCCAGAAACACACGATGAGTTGTTAAACTTCTCCTCCTGGGCTTTCCCAGGTGCGCTGACAGTTATCGCCTGCATTCATCAATATAAGGTCCATAAAAAGCAAAGCAGTTGAGGAAAAATGAGAAATTATTGCTCAGAGTTAGTAGCCTTGATTGCTCCTCATGAACACAGGACACTCACCCACATCACACATCATAGCCCTTCACTGGTTATCACTAATAGCACCATTATTCCCAAGGAAGCTGTAGCCATTATATTTATCATCACAACAATAAAACAAATAGGTGTGCATCCCAGCCCGGCTCGTTGAGTTGTTTCATGCTGATCAGGTAATATATGTACGTGGCTTGAAGTTTGAACCTGACTTTAGAGGGATACGTGTTAGCTTACTGTAGGAAAGGAAGGTTTTCTTAGAAATGGACACACCAAAGATTTCTGGAGTAGGTATGGGAGACAAACCTAAACAACATACTGTCTTAAATACAAGAGGAGTTTGGTTTTCACTAATGTACAGTCCAAAACAGCTATTCTGATCAGCAAGACACTCTCCTCCAACTGATGACTCAGGGACCCAGTGACTCAGGCTTTATCTGGCTTTATCAGCACCAACAAAGCCCTTTGGAAAGTTGTCACACTGTTCAGTCCAGAAAGAGAAAGATCATGCTTGCCAGCCCTAGTGTCCAGACCTTCAAGGGGCCCAAGTTACTTTTTCTCATATTTCATTGGCTACAACTCAATCACATGATGAAACCCAACTGTAGGGGAGGCTGGGAAATGTAGTCTGCTCTGTGTCCTGGAAGGAGAAGAAACCGGGTTAGTGAACAGCTGGCCAGTCTTCACCACAGATTCTCTTAATGCCATCCTCTTATTCCAGCAATTGAATGGTTTGCACTATTTTGCTTCTCTATAGGGGGATAACAGGAGTTAATATTTATAGAATGCTTTTCATGAGCTAGGTATATAAAATCTCAGTTATGTATCCTGGTACCTGTGAAAAGTATACTGTACTATTCCAGTTTTATAGATGAGGGAGTAGAGGTTGAGAAGTTGAGCTTTTTCTATCATCTGTTAAATGCGGAAGATCTTAGTACCTGCCAAGGCTGGTCTTAAGACCCAACACCTGTCAGGATAAGGTTATGTTTGCCAAAGTAATAAATAGCATTCCGAATCTCAGGACATATAAATCACGAAGCTTAATATTTTGCTCATCTCCTGCGCTATGTCCATAGTGAGTCATCGTTTTTATTCCAGGACTTAGACGGACAGGTACCTTTCTGAGATGTTGCAGGTTTCCATGGCAGAGGAAAAAGGACCGAGAAAGCATGTACTGGGCCTGAAAGTCTCTGCCTAAAAGAAACCTTCATCACCTCCAGTCACTTTTTATGGCCAAAGGGGATGGGATGGCCACACCTCACATGCAGTGGCAGGAAATGCACTCCTCCCATGCACATACCTAGAAAGAGAAAGCTGTCGTGTTGGAACACATTCTACTGACAGCCCATCCACCTCTCTAATCCAGGGAAAGCATTTAGCAGAAAGCTGAGACTACAGGAAGTGCCCAAATACAGGGAAGGGCAAAAGGAGGTTGACAGTTGTTTGTATGAAAAATAATACAATAATTAATAAATAATAATACAACTGCAATCCTACTTTTTTCCACATACTGTATTATAATTTCCATGTGATTGCTTCCAAAACAGATGGCAAGTAGAGAATTATTAATATAATTGGAATTGATCTGAAATCTACACACTGATCCAACTGACTCAGGGAGACAGACCCTGGGCGTATGTTTGACGTTTTGGTGGGTGTGGGAGTGGTAGAAGTGGGTGGATACAGTTGCAGACCGAAATAAGCAGACGCCCTCCATTATTATGGATCAGGAGAAAAGGATGGAACCTCTTGACCAAGTTCTCTGCAATGTGAGGAACAAAACAGAAACTCAAAGCTTTTATGAAGAAGCAACTGTTTTTTTTTTCTATTTTATCTACAGCAACTAGATAGGGAGGCCAGAGTATGTGTTATTACTGCACACATACATAATTACAAAGTCTTTAGTTTTCTCCCTACATAAATTTATGTTGAGATTTAATTCCCACCAATTAGAACCCAAATGAAGCCGTTCTATTGTGATTCGTACATCATAAAAAACGTGGCCCTACTCCTCAATGCACACATAAGGAAACAATATGGGAGTGAATTTTAAGCACCTGAAGTTGTGTTTGGCTGTGAATGAATATCCAATTCAATTTGTCGGAAACTTTAGATTAATTAGGTTTATAATTTGCACCGTAAGGTAATGTAAATGTGTTGCTACTGCTTGACTTTTTGCTTAATCCTCTGAGTGGATATTTAATCTTTTTAATATTAGAATTAAAGCAACTTGGAAGATATGAATATTAATCTAATTATATTCCGATCACTTTAATTTCTTTAATGTTTTAAATAACAAAAACAACTTTACAAATTGGTTTAGGTGTGGGAAGCCTTTTAGAGGATTTTGCATTTCATCAGTGAGTTTAATTTAGAGGATGCAGGCTTGGGAGGTGCCCCCTTCAGTTAACCGTTATGCAAATGGCACCATTCATCTTGGAGTTCTGGTGATCTGGCTTGCAAGGTGTGCTTCAGGAAAGTAGGGCTCCCGCTTAGGAAGGAGGAGTTTGCCAGCCTGAAAACCCCAGCAGGCAAACAGCTCTATGGGTGTTCCAGCTGCACAGAGAGAGAGAGAGAGAGAGAGCGAGCGAGCTCTGGAAGAATCAACGATAAGTTCGAGCTTTTAAAAAGGACTTCTCTCCGTTTACTGCTCTTATCATCTTCAGGAGGGGAAGGAAGTCAGAGCAGGACAGGAATAGTGCCTGCAAATTGTATTCCCTCATTATAAGTGATACCTGCTCTCCGAGCCAATCAAAGGAGCTGTGTTGGGCTCCGGCTGTATAAAATCTTTAATGTTTTAGGCTGTCATTGTTAGCTGTGGTTAGGCTGACATAATTATGAGCCGCATATACCGAGAGATAGCTCTTTACCCACAAAAGCAGGCTGCAAAGAGGGCCCTTTCAGAGATAATAAAAGAATTCATCAAGGGTCTATATGATAGCTACTTAAATCGCTATTGTTTTAGTGAGGGCCGCAAAGCATATCCCGTGGCTATTTCAGTCTCTCATCTTCCTTACGTGGCATTTCAGGCGTTTGTGCAGACGATTCAGTTGCTTCCTCCAGAAAAGGGGGAAATCCTTTTGGGGTGATTTCCATTCCAAGATGACAGTAAGGAGAAGCCTTCCCGAAGAGCCATCCCTGGAAGTTCAGATTTGATAAGCAGACTACATTCTTTTCTGGAACTAATTACCGATTTTAAAAGGGTGATGGAAAAATAACCGAAGAACGTATGTTTTAAAATGCAGTTTCTAAGTTCCAGAAGGAGAAACCATTCCAACAATATCCAGTGGCATTTATCATATTTGGAGAGTTTATGTGTAAGTCATTTCCACTTCCCCCCAGGTCGGAGAAATGCCCTGGGAACAGCTTCCCCATGGAGTTGATATGTTTCATCAGAGATCTAAGATGGCGTAAATGTCCAGCGTTGACCTGTGAACGGGAAGCTCACTAAGTAGTCTAAGGTGGATCAGGGAAAAGATAGCAAAGCCCTCCTCAGTTGTGCCCTGTTCAATCAAGTGAAGCAACACTAACCAAGGTTGACCATTGCACTGACTGTTTTTCTGTTATTTTGGTTGAGCCCGTTTCTTTATCCATCTTTCTGGGGAATAGTGCACCTTAGCTGAGTGAACACTGATAGGTTACAGACAAATGTAAAATTTTTGCTCCTTCTCCCATTGAGAGATGGAGATGAATCCGTCTCCCCTTAGATATAGGCTGCACTTAGCAGCTTGCTTGGCCAGGAGAATGTGGCAGAAATGATGCTCTGGGACGTCCAAAGCTGTGCCATGAAACACCTTATGGCTTCCAGCCAGGTATATGGAAATACTGGCTGTTGGAGTTCTGGACCATCACATAAGAGGCCTGACTGCCCTGAGGCCACCATGTTGTATGAAGGAAGCCCGAGCTAACCATGAGGAGGGGGCCTTGTGCAGAATGAGATGCTTGGCAGTCTTGATCCATTGGGAGTCATTCCAGTGAAGGCCCCAGATATTGGGGAGCAGAGATGAGTCACTTCCCATCTCCCCCCATCCCCCCAAGGCCCTGTCCAAATTGCAGATTCATGGGCAAAATAAACCATTCCTATTGTTTTAGGACGCTATCCGTGTTAGGGTTGTTTCTTACAGAAGCATACATAACCACAGTAAATACCCAAGGCCAAGTCATCGTGAATCATGAATTTAATTTTGGATGTGGCCTATGGAATTAGTCTCTCTATTTTATGGTGCTACTGAGTATCTGCAGCAACCCAACGAGTCTCCTTTCGTAACAACTCAGTGAGTCTGACTCCCTAAGCATGTCAATGAGGAGGGCTAAGCTTTGCTCTTTCAGGTCTTTATATTCTCTTATGGATTTCCCTTTGGGAACAGGGCTTAAAAGAGACAAGTCTTCCAGATGTAAATTTCTCATAAATATTTGAGCTCCATTTTGGTAATTCCCCCATTCTCTGATCTGTCGCCTAATCTTCTGTTTAGCAGGTATTTCCCACGAAATAGAAGGCTTTAATTGTAGAATTACTAATTTTAATAGCCTAGCTTAGCACAGCTCAACTAAAAAAAAAAGAAAGAAAAAAGAAAAAGAAACCACTGTCTTCATTACATTTTCATCTTGTAAAAGCAGCCATCAGCACCTACACAGCTTGTTACCAAAGTTTTTTCTTCGTCAGTCTTTTAGTGCTGAATAATGAGAGTCTCACTAGACCAAGACAATCAGCATTTCTTTTCATGGCAGGTTACCCAGTGCATTAATACTTGGGAATGGGAAGTAGGATCCCGGAAGAGAAGTGGATTCTCTTGAAAATGGTCACATTCCTCAAAAAATGTCTATAGCACCTTGGACTTCCACACAGAATATTGTTACGAGTGAAGTCTACACCCAGTCCCATGGCTTTGGGGCTGAGGGTTACATGGGACAAGGGTGTTATAAGATGATTTCGTTAACTTTATTCCAGGGTTTCTCAACCGAGGCACTGCTGACATTTGGGGCTCGATCGTTCCTGGTGGGGAGTTGGGGGTTGCCCTGCGTGTTGTAGGATATTGAGCAGCATCCCTGTCCTCTACTACTAGAGGCCAGTACCACCCCCTCTTGTTTTTGATTGACAACCAAAAACATCGCAGATCCCTCTCCCTTGACTGTTTTGGCCTTGGTAACTCCTCCCTACCCCCACCTCTTCGGTTCAACAAATCTTTCTTGCTAACTTTATCTGACCTTGAAAATATGGAGGAATTGAACTTGATTTTCCTTCAAGGAAAAAATGTCTATTGCATCCCAAATGCCTTAGGCATAGTTCAGAGCTAATGACCACCAACCTTCCAAAAGGAGCTCTCCGATTCAGGACAGTGCTGTTGATAATCTATCACTGTTGAAAATATCACTGTCAATATTATTGTTCAACATTACAAATATAAAGGAGAAGTGTGAAGGATTCTAGAAAACGCCAGAAGTGATTTTTTTTGCAGCCATGGGGCTGAATAGAAGAGCTTAACCCCCTAATCTGTTACGACTGCTCGGGGAGTGCTAGAGCAGGTTCTGTAAGTGCTGAGAGTACTTCAGAGGATAGTGTGAAGCCACATTATAGTTCTGTTTTTAATGGTGGAGGCAAGAATTGCCTGAGTCTCTTTCAGAGCGCATGGCCAGCCTTGCAATGGCAAACTTCTGTTTAAGCCAGCCGGCTCACCTCAGCATGGGAGTGGAAATCAGTGGACTCATATTTGGATGCAATTGCCCCAAACCATCAGGGAGATAAGAGCACTGTAATTTACCAGCCATAGTGTTTTTACCAAGTGTTTTTGCTCTGCATTAGTTTGGTGTGATAGGTTCAATTCTTGGGACATTTCTCGTCAGAATTCTTCTATAAATACCGTCATTACTGCTGGTGCGCTGTCTGTGACTGAGCAGAATGGGGTTTGGGGATTTGATCCCCATTAACTCCTCATGTCCTTCAGATAGTTCATGACGCTTCTAGGGTACAAGTGAAAAAGTCCTTTGATTCTTGAAAAACAAGTTGGCTTTTCCCCAAGTTTCTGCTACTTGGGAACCAGAGGAACCAGCCTGCTCAGGTTTGCAGGCTAATCCATGCTTTACATTCCCAGGGATCTCAGGCTAGGTGGGGCAGGAGATAGCAGGGTCTGGGACTTGCCCTCAGGATCAGAAGACCTGGCTTTGAATCCCAGCTCTGCTGCATCCCAGGTCCGGGGTCTTGGCAAGGTCCACTGAGTTCCTCGGCTGTTTTACCATCTTTCTCTGTACCATATTTATTAGAAAATACAGGTACAGCTGAAACCAGTTTGGCTCAGTAGTAGAGCCTCGGTCTGCGGACTGAAAGGTCCTGGGTTCGATTCCGGTCAAGGGCATGTACATTGGTTGCGGGCACATCCCCGGTAGGGGGTGTGCAAGAGGCAGCTGGTCGATGTTTCTCTCATCGATGTTTCTGGCTCTCTGTCTCTCTCCCTTCCTCTCTGTAAAATATCAATAAAATATTTAAAAAAAAGAGAAAATACAGGTACATCCTCATTATAAGCAGCTGGATCATTCAAACTGCATTTTGTGCTGAAACTGGTTTGACTCAGTGGATAGAGCATCAGTTTGCGGACTGAAAGGTCCCAGGTTTGATTCCAGTCAAGGGCATGTACATTGGTTGTGGGCACATCCCCGGTAGGGGGTGTGCAGGAGGCAGCTGGTTCATGTTTCTCTCTCATTGATGTTTCTAGCTCTCTATCCCTCTCTCTTCCTCTCTGTAAAAAAAAAATAATAATAAAATAAAATAAAAATAAATGAAATATATTTAAAGAAAGAAAGAAACAACAATAATAAAAAAACACTGCATTTTGCATCTATCTCCTCTCTGGCTCTTACTCATTTTTGAGATGCTATTCACATAGTGGTTGCAAATCTCTGCAAAAAAAGAGATATTTGAAAACATTTCTCTTTCCTACCGACCTGTGAGTTTAGCCAGGGTAGGAAGTAGACCTTATTAACTTCTTGCTATTTCTTCTTTACCTGGTGCAGTTTCAGGATTGAGTAAGTACCTAGATAGAGTGAGCCAAGCAGACATAGTGCCGCCTCCCCCGACAAGCGGTGTGATGCTGGACAACTCACTTGAGTCTCTTAAGTCCCTATTTTTTTGCCATGGAAAGTGGGAGAAAAAGATAATTTCTAGTTCCCAGAGTTGCTATGAGGATAAAACAAGTTGCCCTTAGTATCACATTTGGCTCAGTAAATGTAGACTCTTCTGAATCGAGTAATTATTGTTGGATCTGTTGGTCAATAAAAATGAGAGATGATGAGGTGAAGTGAGGGGAAGAAGACAGGAAAGATGGATGGAAGGAAAGAAGGAAGGAAGGGTAGGGAAGGAGGGAGGGGTTATGAGCCTTGATATATGTGGAATTGATAGGAAATTCACATCTCTTCATGGTGAATGAAAGTAACTACCTCTGCAAATTTGACTCGCCCCATGAAAGGAAAATTGTCCTTGGGCATATGATTTATGCAACCAGTCCACTCGATTGTATTTTGGCCAAGCTTCCCTTATTTCTCTGGCTTTGCCCACCAGCATCTGTGGGCATAGTAAGAGATTACTGGGTTAGGAGGCAGAGGTACAGATCCCAAAGAATGTACCTGCCTTTCCATGTCATTCTGATGAAGGGTTAGAAAGGGTTGCCAGATTTTGCAAATGAAAATATTGGATACCAAGCAAAATTTGAATTTCAAATACACGATGGATCATTTTTTTAGCAAAGGTATTTGCCAAATAATGCATGAGACACGCATAATACTAAAAAATGGTTTTGTTGTCTACTGAAAATTGTTCATGTGTATCTGAAATGCGGATTTCACTGGGGATTCTGTAATTTCGTTGGCCAGTTCTGGACCACGTGGAGAAAGGCTCTGCGCCCTTTTGACATGTCAAAACCTGGAAACCCTGCGTGCTAAAGGAGGCACCTTAAGTCTGATTTAAAAGGAAAACAATGACTAGTGAGCAGATTTATAATTTCTGGTCAATAACAGCCTGATTTCTGGAGATTGTTATCAATCTTTCGCCTTTTTTTTTGGAAATGCCTTCTTTTGAAAATGAATTTTAAATGAATGTAAAATTGCATTCTAATTGAATTCCTGGGGCGTGGTATCCAGGTGGTAGAATGATGTAAAAATAACTGTGTTTGCGAGAAATTGATTTCACTTTAAAATTACATGAATATGACATTACAGTTTGTTGTCATCCTGAAATGCACCGTTTCGCCATAAAATGCAGCGTGAAAGACACCCTCATGTTGAAGTCCTTAATCTAGTGTGTAATTGCTTAAGTAAGAACATCAACTACATTGTCAGCTACCTGTTCTCAAATACCGGAACTACCAGCTCTCCAGTGAGGGTCTGAGTTTGCCATCTGCAATACAGAAAGTAGGAACTCAGTGGTATTTGGAGAGTTTTCCATTGCGGCCCAGTAATTTTATCAGGCAAAGCTAGGGAGACCTTGAAAAATGAGTAAGCGTGGAATGCTTTTAAAAGTTGTTCTCTTAATATTTCTACCACTTTTATCGAAGACGCTATCTTTTTGCTACTTAAAAATAGTTTTGACTGTTGCACACACACACACACACACACACACACACACAAATAGCTTTATTAGCAATGTTAGTAATTTATCACGATCAGTTTCTTTTCTCCCAGAATGTTCGCGTTGGGTACACTGAGAGTTCATTCATTTAAAGTTTGTCCTTGGCAATTCTTTATTGAACAGGTTCCATTTTATTTTATTATTTTTTTTTAATACAAAGCTGATAAATAGCTGAGACCGAACAGGCTCAAACTGATTATATTTCTCGATCCAAACCAGATGTGTGGCTAATCCATCATTGTTCCTGTGCCAACTATCCCCCTCCTCACGTATACTTGGGAAAACAACAAAACCACCCTGATTCCTCTGCAGGTTCATTTCCTTGAACTTGGTGAGATTCTAGCGGCAGTAATTTCCAAAAATAGTTTTGGAAAAATGCAGAAAACCGCAGCGCTAATTCGGCCGGCTGCGTGGTGAGTAGACGGGTGTGAATTTCACCACGCACTTCCCTCTCCGCTGAGACTTTGGGTCCCTGCCTGTCATGTATGAGGATCTTGAGAACAGAAAGAGACGGTATGGGTCGTGGATGCCCTGCCCTGCAATTGGACGGGAGGCTCTGCTTATATCTGGGCAGCCTGCAGGACATCAGTTTGTGCTTTGTTTAATGGAACCAATGAGGCCGCAGTTACATGTTCAGCCTGTGTCATTTCTGTTTCCGGTTCTCAGTCTCCCTGTAGGTGCCTTTAGGAAGCTAGGTGTAGGCTGGGATTAGAAGTGTTATGGTCATAAATGATCCCAATAGCCGAAACTGGTTTGGCTCAGTGGATAGAGCATCGGCCTGAGGACTGAAAGGTCCCAGGTTCGATTCCGGTCAAGGGCATGTACCTTGGTTGCGGGCACATCCCCAGTGGGGGGTGTGCAAGAGGCAGCTGGTCGATGTTTCTCTCTCATCGATGTTTCTAACTCTCTATCCCTCTCTCTTCCTCTCTGTAAAAAAATCAATAAAATATATATTAAAAAAAGAAGAAATGATCCCAATAAACATTGGTTTGTCAAAGCTTATTGTTTGGCGAGAACCATCCTAAGAATTACATCCACTCAAAAACATTGCAGAATTGGCATTATTATTGTCCTGGTGGAAAACAAGCAGAGAGAGAGGCTCAGGAGCCCGCAGAAGGTCACACAGCTAGGAAATAGCAGAGCCCTCCGACTGGCATTCAGACATGCGCTCCCACACCACTCCGCCTCTCTGGGGATGTGCCTCCTGGGTGGAAGGAGGTACCCCCAGTTGCCATGGTATTCGGAACCTTTCGCTATCGCTCTAGGTTAAGGTGGAAATGATAACGAGGTTTTCTTCGGTGCGCCAAGTGCAAAGCCTGCCTTGACCGCCAGAAATGTTAACAAGGGCTCCGGAATCCTGTCTGCCTTCCAAGGGCTTGTGTCCTAGGATCATTCTGGAATGTGGGAACCAGGCGTGGGAGGGCTGTGTGTACCAAGCATTTGCCATCCCTGGGTTAAAGCATTTGGACCTCTGAGGAGATGCAAATTTTACCTCGTTTGCAGCGTGGATCATGGCTAATACGCCTATAGCAGGCACTGTGCTGGTTCTCTGGGATGTTCCCACCTCGTCTCAGCTCATGGGAGGCATCGTTTCTTCCAGCGCCACCTCCGGGTGATGGTGATGGAGGGTCCCTGTCCCATTGGTAGCCTAGCCTGTCCCGTTACCCGCAAAGCTGGGATTGAAACTCTGGCCTCTGCCTCCGGTGCCCACATCCTTTTCACAGCACCTCCGGCCTTAGGAGGCTCCGATGCCCTTTGAGCCTGGGCCTCAGCCAGAAAGCACAAAAGAGAAATACCCCTCCAGCCTCATTTGGTCTCAGAGCCGGAATGCCCGGCCGCCCCGGACTGAAGGAAGGAGTGGGGGAAACCAGGGGAGCCAGCAAGGAGCCTAAGCGTGTCCTATGGTTTAAAACCATGACGGAACACCCCGCTTTGTTGCGTCTTCATTTATTAATAAAATGCCCAGTACCTTCTGGCGTGTGCTTGGGACCGCTTTTAATTATCTTCAGTTGGATGGAGAAAAGGTAATGGGGACCTCGTAATAGTCGTGGAGGGACCATTGGCGCTTTATTTCCGTGGGGAAGGCGGCAGCGACTGTTTGCTGGGGGAGCCAAGGCCTTTCAAAGTTGAGGACACTTGCCGGTGCCACGCGGCGTAAATCACAGCGCAAACTATGCGATTATCCCCTGCAGAGGAATCGAGTGTGGCTTTATGGGGTTCTTCTCCAAGCACTTAGGAATAATCTGATATAAAACAGCAGGGGTGGAGAGTAATGACAACTTCAAATTAGTTTAATGAATGTTTACATTGAAGAAAAAAAAAAAGGCTTTTCTGCAAACCTGAAAATAGGAACTGACAGCTTCCTTTCCCCCCCCCTGCATCCCCTGCCAGCGGCCCCTCCTGGGTTTCAGCCCAGAGGAGAAAGGTGCCCGGCTTAACTCCTTCAACCCCGGGCGGGGCCTGAACCCTCCCTTAAACTGCTGCTCCATCGTATTTCCATTAGAAACGTCAGATCGGCGATGGGGGAACATCTGTTTTAAGTCAATGTAGACTCAATCCAGGAAAAAATAAATTCCTGGCTCTCCACCTGCTCGAAAGGTCAATTACCTCCCCAGATCAGCCCGAGATGGCTGATGGGCTGCAGATGCGGAGGCTATTTTTAGCCGGGTTTTGGCAGGTAAGCTGCTTGTTGAATGCAGCAGGCAACCGAGGGGAAAGCTCGGGAGCTTGGTAAACCGTTATGCCGTTTTTAGGGGTGGTGCGCGCCAAAGCCCCCAGCAAACCCGGGAGGCGCTGCGGCCCGTTTCGCTGTTCCTGATGAAGGAGGCTTCGCTTTGGCAAAGGGAGCGGGGTCGGAAACATTCTCATCGCCTGCGTTATGTGGAGTGGGCCTCAAGGTATTTTGGACACGAAGCGGCATTCGCGTTTCAGATAGAGTTTACCCAAGCCCAAGCCGCCTCTGCTCTTTTTAACAATGTTTTCCAAGACCGTTCTTTACGTTGGGTTCCAAAAGCTGGATACGTCCCAGTGTAAGTATTGCGGCTCCCTCACTTCACATCAGGTGGAATTCCTCCCCCAGGCTGCCCAGGAGGATACGGGATGCCAGTCAAATCCGTGCCCATTCACTTGGCCCCAGGGAGAGGAGGAGGAACAATGGCAAAGCAATGAAAGCAAGCAGCAAGCCCAAACAAAAGCCTGCAGGGTCTGTGCCCTCTCAGGCACATCTGGAAAACCAAGTGGAGAATTCCAAGAATTGATTCAGAAGCAGGCGTGGGTCTGCTTTGGCCTTTAAGCCATCACTAGAAAAATCGACTCTTGCCCACTGGAATGGTGTTTTTTCCCCCTCCCTCCTTTGACTGGCATACCAGCACCTCAAAAAACCTCTGTGAAAAAATCCACAGGCCTGTGAGAGCCAGAAGAAAACTGAGTAAAAATAGCTCTTCGATAAAGCCAGCTTCCATTTCTGGGGATCCGAGGAGCTGGAAGGCGAAGGGGCAGGGTGGTGGTGGTTGCCTCACAGGCGGAAATCAGTTTTTAAGCAGGAATTTCAAAGGTAATGAGGCTGGTACAGGAGCAAACACATGGTGATTTCCAGTTAACCGGAACGCTAGGAGGATGGACTTACCGGAGATGACTCAGCCAGGCCCCTAGAGGCCACGCTGCCAAATATCTGTGTATTTTAGAAGTCTCAGAGTTTCCTAGTTCCCCACCAGGCTGCACAACAACAGGTCTGATGTTTGTGTAAGTGATCTGTATGAATGCTCTCCCTGAAGAGAGGTTTATTTCATAGGAAGCAAAGCTGGGGGTCTAGATGCAATTTGAAAAAAAGTATTGGGTTCATTCATTGATAAATGCTAAGTATCCTGATTGAAGGGGAATCAATCTCTCTCTCTCTCTCTCTCTCTCTCTCTCTCTCTTTCTCTCTCTTTCTCTCTCTCTCTGAAACACACCCTTAGTCATTTAGGAAGAGAATGCCATTGAGGAAGAACATAAGATAATGGTACAGGGCAGAGCTTGGAGGAGGTTGGTGGGTTCTTCTGAGTCTCAGTTTTCTCATCTTTAAAATAGGAATAATGCCGCCGAAACCTGTCTGGCTCAGTGGTAGAGCATCGGTCTGCGGACTGAAAGGTCCCAGGTTCGATTCCAGTCAAGGGCATGTGCCTTGGCTGTGGGCACATCCCTGGTCGATGTTTCTCTCTCATCGACGTTTCTAGCTCTCTATCCCTCTCCCTTCCTCTCTGTAAAATATCAATAAAAATATTTTAAAAAATAGGAATAATGCCTAGTCCTTATGGTCATTTTGAGGGTCCAATGCGATAACATATGAAAAGCAGCTGCAGAAATGGCACCATCATCCTCATCGCGTTTGTTGATGGACTTGAGCTGTGGCTTGGAACACGCATGTGGCACTACAAGGAACATCTTTAAGAGCTTTAGCTCCTAATTCTTCCAGGACTTGACATGCACAGGAAATCGTTTTCCTGCGAAGCCTGAGCCAGGCAATTATTTAGCTGTCAATTGAGCGCTACCAACCTCTCTGTTTCCGTGTGAGGATTAAATGAGGAAAAGTGACAGCAGGAAGCCAGTACTGAGCAAGGAGGGTGAAATCCATGGGCCATTGTGACATGTAAGTGATCACCACGGTATCCATGGCACAGGTGTAATGAGGGATAAAAACAAGTTTAATTTGTATATTAATTCCTGATCCTCGAATGGCACTCTAATGTGGTGTGGATGGAGAGACAAGGGTATGTTGAGAGAACATTTAGTTTATAATGGAGAGTGAGATGGGAGGTTTTGGCGGCCAATGCAAATGACATCAGGGATCTGTATCTTTATAGGTGGAAGAGCTGCACACGTGTGTGCACGTGCACACGTGTGTGTGTGTGTTTGCATGTGCGTGTGCACATGTGCAAGGGCACTAAAGGCTAATGTGTGGCCAGAAGGTGACGGGGTGTTTAGGCAAGCACTTGGATGGATGGATGTCTCCCCCTGTCTATCTCCCCAGTTGCTACCTTACATTTTTATTAGTGTTTCTGCATCTTGTTGCTGTGGGAAGATGTATAACTGTAAAAACTTGGTGGGGTTATAAAGGTTCCAGAATGCTCCTGAATTCTCGTGACCGTTGTTGCTAAACATTGTTCTCAAAGCCCACAAAAGGTTTCATTAGTTTATGACTCTTCCCTGAGTATCACCTTCCCCTATTTCCCTGCTGTGCTAGACGTTAAAATCCAGACTCGTCATCATGATCGAGAAGCCTTTGATAGTTCCACCAGCTTTCCCTTCAGACCCACCTCCTGCCTTTTCTCCCCTTGAACCGGCCAAGGTCCCTTTCACCCAGTAACCTTCGAGCTTGCTGCCTTCCCTTCCTGAAACACTTCCTCCACCCGCCTCCCACGCATGGCTGGTTCCTTCTCAGAGAGGCCTCTCAGCACCCTGTCTTCCGTCTTCCTTAGCCCTGTTGATTGCTCTCAAACACTGGACCCCCTTCCTCTGACATATTTTATCATAGGTAGTAAATGTTTTAGTTATTTACTTGTCTATTATCTCTGATGCCCTCTGAAACATCATGGGCTCTGTCAGGGCTGAGAAGGAATATATATTGGTCTTTATTTTAACATCAGTATCAACGATGGGATCAGGCACACAGTTGTGCTCAACATAGGATTTGTTGAATGAGTGAATGAATGAATGCGTGAATGAATGACTTCCAGGAAACCTCATTGGATTTATTTTCCCCTTCCTGGAGGCTGACCTCTTTGCTGCTGCCCTGTCAGCAGAGATGAACAATGACACCAGATTAGCAGGCTCTCAGGTGCCCTCTTATTTCAACAGGGGAATTTGCATCTTGTGGATTCTGTGCCACAGGTGCCTGCCGCCCTGAAGGGGCCACCTGGTCCTTATCCCTGCAGGAGATCCTTATCCCTGTGGCATCACCCTCTGGAAACTGTCCAGATGCAACAAGGTCCCATATAAATATGTCTTCACAGCATTTTCCAGGTTAACTTCCCCAAGTCTTAGCTGCTTTGATTTGATCTTGGACGACCATTGCAGCTATAGAGGTCACGATCCAGGTTACAGGCAGATGAGGCTGTCTCATTGACAGGTCAACATCCATGTGAAATGTCATTTTTCTTCTGTCCACCACAGTTGCGAGTTTCTGTTATGGAAGGCAGTGGAAAGGAGGGTAGCATCTGGACACAGGGCTTCTGTGGTGGGCCACCTAGGGTCCCTTTTTCCTCCAGTGGCCAGTTTTTTAAAACAGTGGGTCTGAAACTTTGGCTGGTATCAGAATCAACCAGGCCACAACAATCAAGAGCCAGTGCCCATCCACTGTCAAGACACCTGTGCTTCTGTGTTCCCTTCAGGTAGTACACACCCCAATCGGAGACTCATTGATTTTAAAACACAAGCCAGATGGAAGTTTCCTAAGCATCAGAATGAAAGCTCCAACTCCTGATAAGGTCTTGTATGGCTGGAGTTCCTGCTAGCCCTTGCCCCATCTGCTGTGTTTGCCCTCACTCGTTCTGTTTCAGCCACTATGACCTCCCGCTCTTTCTTCTTTTTTTAAAAAATATATATTTTATTGATATTTTACAGAGAGGAAGGGAGAGAGACAGAGAGCTAGAAACGTCGATGAGAGAGAAACATCAACCAGCTGCCTCCTGCACACCCCCAACCGAGGATGTACCCGCAACCAGTGTACTTGCTCCTGACCGGAATCGAACCTGGGACCCCTCAGTCCGCAGACCGACGCTCTATCCACTGAGCCAAACCGGTTTCGGCTCCCGCTCTTTCTTAAACACTAGCCATAAATGCTCCACTGTTGCATGTCCCTCCTCCTGGGATGCTCTTCCAGGCCCCTGCAAGGACTCCAGGTCTCTGCTTGAAGTCTCCTCACTGGAACGACCTTCTCTGAGCATCATCTTCATGCTCTCTCTCCCCCTACCTGTTAGTTTTTTTTTTTTTCTTTGAAGACATGGTCTATTGTTGTTTATGTATGGTTGCTATTCTCTACTAAAAGGGAAACTCATTCACAGAGGCATCCCCCTTATCACAAGCTCCTGCCAGACATGGCAAGTGCTTAGCGAACACCTGGGTGGTTGGATGGCGTGCGTGTGGCGCTGACTTCGGGTTGCGGGGCATCTGCAAATGGAAGCTCCTTCCTTCTCTTTCCTTCTGCTGCTTCCCAAGGAGGCCAGCCTCCCCAGACAGCCTCTCCTGGGAGTTCCTCCAACCCAGGCAAAGGGCGTTACGTAAGCCAATAAAGAATTAACCTTAAGATCAGAACCTACACAAAAGCAGAATCCACAGATTCACTAATTGATCTTCCTGCCCGTGCATTGGCCACGATCCGCCTCCGGGGCCGTGAGCTGTCCGTGCCGTGCAAGCACCTGGGGATGGGGAAGGTGGCAGTGAGAGATTTCTCAACCCAGCAACCCAGCGCGGACTCGCCATTCGTGTGAGTGGAATCTGATGAGGGTGACTGAGGAGACAGCACTGGGCGAACGTCACTGTCATCCTCATAAAAATAGTAGCAACAGTCATCGCTGACATTTATGAAGTGCCTGAGAATGCCAGGACCGTGCCAAGTGCTTCTCATCGCTCAGCTCACTGGAAACCTCTAGCCATCTTGAGGGGGAGCGTGATGATGTTTGCCTAAGAGTCACATGGGGAAACTGAGGTATGCGTTAATGCATCCGTATTTGCTAGAGTCCTTCAGTGATAAATAGTACGTCAGAACGTGAACCAAAGCTAGTGATCCTGAGAGTAGCTGCCCACTGCCCTACCCATTCTAGCCTCTTGAATGTGGAGTCAGTCTGCCACACACGGTCCTCGGGTAGCACTCATGCCTCGGAAGCTCAAGAGAAAGGAGAGAGAGAGAGAGAGAGAGAGAGAGAGAGAGAGAGAGAGAGAGAGAGAGAGAGAAAAGTGTTCCTTTGACCAGATGTCCACACATAACCAATTCCCACCCGCACATGTCAGTAGATTTTTTCCCTATTGTGGGACCTGCCTCTGTATGCACGTGTGCCCACCATGCAGCTACCTGTACATTTCACTGCTGGTCTTGGTAGGTTTCAGAGCTATTTCATCAGCAAAGGGCAGAGCAGCCCAGCTCCCCAGAAAGGGCACCCTGATCCCCCACCCTGCGTGACACCCCGCTCAGGAGATGAGGCTCGCTGCACTGAACTTGGCGCAGGGGAGCGCAGCGAGGTCTCCTCGTGACCTGGAACGCGGAAAACCCAGAAAGCCCGGGCGCGGAGCACCTGCCGGATCCTGAGCATGATGAATGCTGTTTGGAGTTGCCAGTTCTTCTACGCACTCAGCGAAGGCCGCGCACGCTTCGCATTAATCACCACCGAGCCAACGCGGGCTTCCAGCGAAAGAGCCAAATGATTGGGAACACATTCAAAACAGCTTTATTTCATTGACAGACAGGACCTTTTTGTTAAACTCCGGTTTAAAAAGCTTTTACATCTCTGTCTCGTTCACACGTTACTGTAGTCATTCATATTTATGGAAACCGGGGAACTTAAAGAGTTGGCTTATTTATCACAACCTATTGGCAGGAAAAGGGTCCCCGGAAAAAAAAAAAAGAATCTTTATTTGGAAAAATATGTTAAGGCTATTAAACAGTGCTAATGGGAATGGCATTGTTATCAACATTATTGAAGTAAATGAATGGGCTTCTGAACTGAAAGGAAAAAAAAATAACAAGAAAAGGAAAAAAGCTTCTGAATGTCAACCTGCAAGTAGAAAGCAGCAGTTAATTAAAGGAGACCGGGTCGTGTGTGGTCAGCAAAGATAGCCCGTGTCCGTGGTGTTGGGGCAAGCACAGGAGCTGAAGAGGGAGAGTTATCTCAGGTCACCCCGAGTTTGGATAAGAAGTGCTAGCAAGTGAGCCTTAGGGAGGAGCTCTAGTAACACTTTGGCCCAAAGCACCAGATCAAAAACCTCTGCTTTCTGAGACCCTCCCTTCCTCCCTCAAAAGAACAAAAATTTAGCCACACCTGTATGTCACATTATTCAAGGCATACTAATTCTAGTATCAGTATTCAAGCATCTAGAGTTATCTTGAAACAGCTACGGAATAACAAATCTGATTCCTAGCCTCAAATAAATGCAGTAGATTTCTGATGTCTTATTATTGTTCTTCTAAGGAGTTATCTTTCCATGATTGAGTGAGATGACTCCAAAGAGGAAAGTTAAGCTCCACCCCAGTACCGAGGCGGGGGGGGGGGTCAGTGCGGTGCCTGGTGTTTAGGAAATTCATAAATGTTGAAACCAACAACTATTCCAGGAGAAAGAACACTGTGCTCCAATCAGTTCTTGGCAGAGAGAGAGAGAAAGAGAGAGAGAGAGAGAGAGAGGGAGAGAGAGAGAGAGAGTAATTGTCAGAAACCAACTGGGAAAGACCCTAAGTTAGAATAACTTTGGAGAATCAAACTGTCCTTATAACAGATCCTCTAGAAAAGTGGGTCTTAGAGTTAACATATCAGTCCAGATGCTTTTAATATATGATCTCTTAACAGACTGCTGGAAATTTTCCCTTTTCCCCAGCAGAAAATCCCCATAGTCTGGAAGGGCGGTGCTTCTAGGCTCAATCACAGTTGAACCCCGATGAGCAAAGCTGCTTGGCACAGAGGGTGGCACCAGGCAGACAGGTGGGGAGGAGTACAGCAGTAAGGCTGTTGCCGTAGGGGAAGGAGCAGGCACAGAAGTTCCTGATAGCAAAAGACGTCAATGACCCAAGGAACCATTCGTCAACAAGGCCATATTCAGGCTGATCACTCGAAATGCATCATTTAAAACGTTTTTACCCAGTTTGGTTTCTTGTAAGCAGCACCACCCAAGCGTTCCTCATCTTGTTCAACTGACGATTCTACGTGGGTCAGAGAGTGGGGGAGATCTGTGGGTGTGGTCAACATCATCTCCCTGGGAACTTTTACAAATAGCATCTTTGGCCTTTAAATTCCCACAGCGACCCCCCCAGAGCAGCTCAGCCCTTACTGTCCTGCCACCCCGCTTCCCTGGAGACAAACAGAGCTCACTGAGTGGACTGCTCAGGGGTACCACCCACCTGTCGGTGTGACTGAGAACCCCTGGCTCTTTCTTTGTACAGCACCCGTTCATTTCCCAGGTTGTCAAACTCGTCCATTTCCAGGCTAACGGTTTTTCACCTCGTGTGCGACCCTCTTTTCTGAAGCAGGCAGGCAGAGGGCTTTGTAATTCAACGTCAGGATCGCATTGGCCACAGCCCCTAAGTGCATTGATTCTTACTTCCTACACGCACGCTGACGGCCTGACAGCAGCCCTCTCTTCTCAATTTGGAGGAAACGTTTCTGCTTGGGAGGTGGTGCTCCTAAAAGAAGCCAGTAAGTCATCTCAGCCCTTTGAGGTGTCAAGAGACTGTGTGGTTCCCCTCACCTCTCAGAACCCCGTGACCCAAGAGAGATCAATAGTTACCCCAACCTAGTTTCATTTTGTTTTCTCTCCAACTTGATACCTGGCAGCTTGATTGCTCAGTCTCTCCTTGTCTGTTCAAAGCGAGCTGTTTCAGGTCCTTGAAGCCCTAAGCACGGCCCCCACTGGCCCCCCGCCAGCCTCCCGTCCCATGGTGGCTCGGGCTTGCCTCCCGCCGCTGCTGGTTTTCCTAAACCACGCTTGGACCTTCTTGGCCTGCAGCCCCGCATTCTCCTTCACTTCATAAACGTGGCTCTTTAAGTCGGTCCCCCGGCTGCTTCAAGGACTCATGTCTGCTGGCCTGGAAATGGGTGGGTCTGTTCCAGGGGTGGGAGTCAAACCCGAGTCGGCACAGGGACACGTATGTTGGTGGGTGGTCCGCTTCCCTGGAGACAGTGGTCGGTGGCATTGTAGCCCAGTCCACGTCTGGTGTGCCAGATGGCCTCGTTGTGGGGTAACGTGGCCAGGCCCTGCTTGAACTAGTGTAACAACCACTCGTTTACCCATTCTCTCATTACTTAGGTCCATTTTGACCTGTCTTGGAGAAGCTTTGGTCACATTTTCTGCAGAGTCACTCTGCCTCCTACAGCAGCTCAGTACAGGGAATGTTCTGTGGGCATCTTCCTCACGGGGCTCCATCATGACGCTGAGTTCAGGGTTCCTGCAGGAAACAGAATAAGATTCCTTCCTGGGGAGAGGAGAGCAAGGCTGTTCCTCTAGATCTCATGAACCTGCTGTCATTTTGACATGCTTTTCTAAAGTTGAACTTTTTTTATTTAATGAAGTGCTTTATGGGTAGCGGTATTCTCCTTGTTATTATTGAAACTATCATTTTTCAGGATAAAAACCACCAAAGCTTTTGTACGCCACCATCGTCACAGGCGCAAGAGCAGTTTCTCTTTTCTCTTGCGTCTCCCAGCCACCCTTTGAACCTGTCTGTGTGTTCATCTTACAGCATAGCCCTAAGATTTAGAGGCTTTGACTTCTTGTTTGCAGATGCATGTCCTCAGAACCGGAATATGTGTCTCTGTGTTCTGCGTGAATTTGGGCTGAAATGATGCTCCCTTCACAGGACACTTTCAGCCAGCACATGTCAAGGCAGTGCAGTGGTTTCTAACCTAAAACGAGAAACTTAGAAGCAACCCTCTGTGTCACCACCATCTTTAAAACAAATTGATTTTAACTTCTTAACAAACACACACACACACACACACACACACACACACACACACACAAGAAAACAAATACTTGAGCAGGTCTTCCCCCCAACCTCTCAAGTTATGACCAAAAGCAAATGCTGATGTAACCCTTTCCATTCTGAACTCAGAAAATAGAACTGAATGGTTTTTAAGGCCTTTGATTTTGGTTTTTAGAAGCACACTCTTTTTAAAAAAAACAAACAAAAAACAACTAAATATTTAACCAAAACCGAACACATATAATGGAGATGAGTGAAGGGCATTGTTTTCAGTGAGAAGCTCCAACCCTCCCAACTTCTGTTCATTGGGACTCTTTTTCATCCCTGGGGGACCCCCAAGACTCCAGAGAAACTCCGCCTGAAAATCACCAAGTGCAATAGTTCTTCCCGTGTCTGAAATTCACTTTAACAACATTTCTCAAAATATAGTTCCTGAGCCACTTGGGAGATTGAAGCCAAGTGAGTTAGAATCTCTGGGGGTACAGCCCAGGAATCTGCATCCCAGGTGATTCTTCTCAACCCTGAACTTTGAGAACCATTGGACAGTGGAGTTACTCCAAATCTGTTTTGTCTCTTATAAAACTAATACATGCATGTCCAAGACATTAGCAAGTAATAGGGAGGGGAATATATTCTTTTTACTACCCTCACCTAAAACTTTCAGGACTGTCAAACATTTACTTTTAGTCTTTTTTATGCCCTATAACTTAAGGTTTTACTTCTAATATGGTTTTAGCTCTCCTTGTTGGTATGTCATTATTGTTTACGTGTTAAATAACTTCATCTTCATAACAATTCTGTGTAATAGGCAATATTATACCCATTTTGTAGGTTAGGAAACTGAGGCAGGAAGGGTTTTACATGTATATGCTACATACACCTAGACAGCCTCCTTCTTTCCTTTAAACTATAGCAAAAGATATATTGTTTTCCATAATTGTATTTTTCTTGTTGCTTGGACGATAAATGGCAGGCTTTGATTTAGTTAATTTTAGCTCTAATGCTGAGTCAAGTAAGGTGTTTCTAATTTTTAACCTTATACATTTGTTGAAGTGAGATTTTTTTGTTTTTATTCTTGTTTTTCTTCCTTTCTTTCTGTAGAGAAAACTGTTTTCTTGAAGGTGTTTCCTGAATATTGAATCTTTGGTCAAAAGATTTGAGCCACTGATATATTGTGACATTTCTAAAAGAGTCCCACCAACATATATTGAGTTTAATCCTCTCAAAGGAACATTATGAAACACATCCCGACTTCATATTAGGGGACAAACTGTCACGTTTTAGTGAAATCTGTGGGTTACTTATAACCACACAGTTTTGTGTTTGCTCCCTTTACAGACATCTAAGTAAAAGAATCACTTTTTCCTAGTAACTGGATGACTTGGTTTCTACAATCTAGTGGGCCTTCTTGGAAACTCAGAAATGCAGCTCTTTCATCATTCACAAAGGGTTTGTTCTCACCCTTTCCTGCGTCGGAATTCCATGAAGCCATTGTGAATGTATAGAAGGCCCAAGAAAACATATTTCCCAGAAATTCAGAATAGCACCACTGGCTTACTCACTGCCTGGCCCACCCTCCGGGCCACCCCCTGTGTCCTAGACCTGTCTGTGCTAACTCCCATGTGCTCTGGTCTCTAGCCCCATGCCCTCCCACGCCTCTTCATGACTCTAAGTCAGAGCCATTCTATCTGCACACCCGACAGGCTGGGTGCCATGGAAAGAGCACTAATTTAGAGTCAGGCACATCAGATCGAATGCTTGGTTCTACCGTCTATCTGTTGTGTAACTGTAGTCAAGTTATTTATAACTTCCTGCTTCAGTTTCCCTATCTGCCAAATGGGAACAACACTACCCATCACACAGAGTTGTTATGAAGGTGAAGTTATTTCACATATGTAAATCACAGCAGCCACAAGAATGGTTAACTTGTTTCAGAGGCTTCTCATGTGCCAAGATCGGTGTTTATGATTTTACACAGATCATCCAGTGTCACCCTCATCCTTACCCTAAGGTGGGTGTCATTAGTCCCATTTTGTTGATGAGGCTCAGAGAGGTGAGCTCTTTGGGTGGACTGGGTGAACTTTTCATGTTGTGGGTAAAAATAGTTAACTGTTATCCAGTCCATATGGTTCAGCCTAATAATTTGCCCACGTCTCATAGAGAAAACCAGGATTGTAACCCACTGCTGTCCAGCGTCTGAGCCGGTATTTCTCCCCAGGAGGCTGAACTCTGCAGCACTCGGCATTGCCTATGCCTTGCAGAAATCAGAGACGTAAAACCTGATGATGGTGTCTTTGGTGTTCTCTTTGCCCACCCTTGCTCACCCTTAAAATGGACTTCAGTCGTAAGCTCACACAGGGCCCTGCATTCTGACAATCAGCATTCTGCATTTCACCGTTGAACAGGGTATCCAGAGCAAGCACAATGGGGAAAATTGCCGTGGCCGGTCCCGACAATGTGTGGATTGGAAAAAAAAAAAAACACACCCAGGCACGCAGACCTGATTTGAATGGTATTTCTGAGTGGAAGCTAAGTAGGAGCTGAAATGGCCTTTTAAAATACAGAACATAAGGATGCAATTCACAGAGATGGTCTGAACTATAAACATGCAGCTGTGGGGTTTGTGCGGCTCAGTGCTTCCATACCGACAGCATACAAATTGTCAAGTACTTAAAGCTCCATTGTTGCCAAAAGGGCCTCGCCCAGTGTCCTTACATGGTCCCGATTTCTTTTTAAAAAAACACACAGAATTCATATTTTTACAGCATATAATGAAATATCCACAAGAATATCATATTAAGGAATAAGAAGGAATGATGTTCCCAAATTCTTTTATTTTATTATCATTTTCAAATAGAGCTCTCAATTGTTTTTTTTCAAAGATTGAAATTTGCATGCTCCTGAATACCTAAAAGGAAGCCCTGTACAAGAAATGGTGACACATGTTCTGGCATTGGTTCTCAACCTTTTTAATGCCGCGACCCTTTAATACAGTTCCTCATGTTGTGGTGACCCCAACCATAAAATTATTTTCGTTGATACTTCATAACTGTAACTTTGCTACGGTTATGAATCATAATGTAAATATCTGTGTTTTCTGATGGTCTTAGGCGACCCTGCTAGCGGTTCTCAACTTGTGGGTCGTGACAACTTCCTCTCCATTGAGGTTGGGTTTTTGTCATTGGCAAACCAACCATCCTTGGAAGGTCTTCTCCTGCCCATTCCTGGCTTTGGAAACGGTTTCTGATTCTCGTGGTTCAGGAAGGAAGATGCACCTGTGGGGTGCGATGGTGTGGGTGCAAATGTGAGCATGGTGATGTCAGGGCAGAGACAGTGTGAGGAGCGTCCCAGGAGTACAGACCCGCATTTCTTCCTGTAGGCTCCCTCTGCACATTGTCCAGAGCTCTGTTTTTAACCTTGACTCTGCAGTATCATGCTCATCCATTAACCATCACTCAACAGGAGACTCTGAGCAACTTGGAAGGTAGGATTTGCTTTCTCAAGAAGTACAGTCTCCAGCAGTTAGCACAGCTCATGGCCTTGAGTAAAATATTCATAAGTATTAGTTGTGTTGAATTGAATTTCTTGAAAATATTTAAAGGACTTCATGGATGAAGAGGGATAGCCCCATCAAACCCAATTACGATGATTCCTGACTCATTTCTCAGAATCAAACCAGAGTAGGCTATTTCATCCAACATGGAAGCCTTAGTTTCTGCTTCAGCCATGACTTGTAAACCCCCATCAGTAAGCTGTGATTTCTTGAGTAAGTCATTTACTCTCCCTTAGCCTTCATTTCATCTCAAATGGTGAAAACGAGCCCTAACCCTAAGATTTATTGTCAGTATTAAATGATATGTTCTATAGAAAGTGCTTAATCCCAATGCTGGCACATAGTAGGTGCTCAATAAATACTCTTTTATTCTCTTCTTCTTGTCTCCCATACAGAGATCAAAGAGGTTTGGCTTTAGAGTTACTTTCTATCCTAAATTTGACCAAGAAACCAGTGGAGATGCTTAAATTAGCTACATTTGACTCGCATTGGTCAAGGTATTAGAAACAGCTCTAAAATGTGTGCATCACCATAATACAGTACTATTGCTTGTTCATATAGTTTCCAATATGAATGTGTCTACCTGTGAGGCTCCCTTCTAAATAGAGATTCAGGTACATGGGCTCCTTCTATCTTCAATCACAGCCATCTTTATTTTGGTCCTTGATAGTCTCAGCAAAAAATAGAAGATGGTGGAGAAATGATAGTGAGTACTTAATCAGCTCATCCCAGAAGAGACTCAGATCACTTCTGATCACCATACAGTGAAATATTTGTAATGTCGCCTTGGTAGTCCACTGGCCATCTCTGGCATAGGAGCAATTGTGACTGTTTTTTGAAAAGCAAAGTGGTTCCTTTGTCTTTCCACATGAGTATTGGTGGTCACAAACCATCAATCTTACTGATACTATTTTTTTTTTTTTTTGCCATGAAATACTCTTTGATCATGCCAAGCGGTTTGTGATTATGAGTCCATAAATACAAACAAGTGTTTAGGGTGTGGCAGATTGAGCAGTGATTTAGTCATTGTTCTCACTGGAGAACACACATTACTTAGGCTCCATATCATGAGATTCTTCTTCCAACAGCTTAACCCACCCTACTTCCACTTACCAGTTTAGGTAATTCTTTCATGTCAGTCTAAATGTTGCATCTCTTTTTTTCTTGAGCTGTCCAAGAAAATATGGCAGAAATTCCACCTATTCATACATCTATCACCCATTCATCCATCCATTCATCTATCTATCCTTCCTTCCCTCTACCCCTCTACCCATTCATCTATCTATTTATTAACTAATCCACCCATTCATCCCCTACCCATTCATCCCAGGTGCCGAATCCCTGTGACTCTTAGATTCAGCTGTTGTCCTTCTAGCTTATTTGCCTTTTCCCCTGCTGCATCCTTGAGCCATATTATTCCCATATTCCTACTTCTTTTTGTCACCTGGTGCTTCTTGTAACCAGTTTTTGCCTGTAGTCATCTGAAATGTTTCTTAAACACTCAGCCTTGACCTCTTGTTCACTTACTCTTTCACCATCCTTCACTCATCTTCCTTCCTTATTTTGTGGCATTTCATACATCTAATGATAGTAATTGTGATTACAACACATTTCTTTATGTCTAAAACAGTCTTTGCAACAGGGAAGTAGATCATTATTTTGCAGACACAACAAATTCTGCAAGTATGTATCCTTGGGATGAGGGTGTAGGGGGTGGACACCAACACGATTACAACATACGCCTCTTTGGACATAGCTTCGCCCCATTGCACGAATGCAGAAAATTTGGCAAGCTGAGAAAGAGCTGAAAGAGATGCTCAAGCTGTTCCTTCTACCCCCCAGGGATGTTGATTAGGTTAGTTTCTGATTTAATTTCTTGTACAGATATTTGTTGAGCATTTATTCCTCAGTATACTAGGTACTATTCTAGGCACCAAGGAGGCATTAGGGTACAAAACAGAAAAACCCATTGTCCTCATGGATTCGGTGGGTTGCAACTAATAGAAATACTTTGAGCTAACTTAAGAAAAGAAGTTGGGCCCTGACCGGTTTGGCTCAGTGGCAGAGCGTTGGTCTGCGGACTGAAAGGTCCCGGGTTCCATTCCGGTCAAGGGCATGTACATTGGTTGTAGGCACATCCCGGGTAGGGGGTGTGCAAGAGGCAGCTGGTCTGGTCGATGTTTCTCTCTCATCGATGTTTCTAGCTCTCCATCTCTCTCTCTTCCTCTCTGTAAAATATTAATAAAATATATTTTTTTTTTAAAAGAAAAAAGTTGGGGAGGGGCAGAAGCATGCAGTATGATGGCCTATCAGAATACAGGAGAGTCCCAGGGAATCCTTAGTAATATACCCAGGTCTCAGGAGGGTAAACCAGAAGTAGGGCAGCATAAGAAATCTAACATGACTCCCTTTCTCTGTCTCTCACTTTTGCTTTTCTCTGTACATCTGTTTTGATGGATTCCTCTTTTGCCACTGATCAGCTTTTCCTACTTGACACATAGCACAGGATCGGGGGATTGAACATTAGATTCCCAACTGTACCTAAAACCAGATTGTTCAACACTGAATCCCAGTTCCAGATTCCTAGGAGAGCATTTCATAGGCTCAGCCTGGACCTGGTTTCAACCTTTGGTCCAACCCTCTGTATCCAGGACCAGTGTCTTGTTGAACAATCATGGCTTGTATTTTAAGGGAAAGGAGGGCTTTATGAGTTGGGTCAGTTACCAACTCTCAAGATCACAAGATCATCTCAAGATCTCAAGATCACCATTTTACAAGTGAACTCTTCCAGTATACTGATGAAAAATATTTTTGCAACTCCTAATACATATGCACACAAACACAAAAACACTCTTAAAGGCTTTTCTTTGTTTCTGGCTCATAGATTTGAGCACAACTATTACAGAATTTTGGGGGTCTGGTTCCCAGGGTTTATGTTCCCACCCCCTGTGTAGGGATAAGAGTTTATGCCTGGTGGAGTACTCACTAGGACTAGCCTACTTCTTCCAACTCTAAGTTGGTTATCACCGTTGAGTTTCCTGCTTCTGACCGTCATCTTTGTAATGATATGGTATAATGGGACAGACCCTGGACTTTCCCAGTTCTGCTATTTGCTATTAGTGGAGCCCTGGAGAAGACTCTTAATCTCTCTAAGGTTTAATTTTCTCAGTGGCCAAGGCTTTTCTCATCACATTACACTTGAATGGGCCTATATCAATGACTTGAAATTCCTGGCAATTCCTAAAGTGAGGAATAGCCCACAGACCAAGCTGCAGGAATTTAGATAATGCTAAGTGTAGATTAAGTAAAGACTTTGATTAGCTTCTCACCTCCTCCAGCTTCCTCTGGCTTAAGACAGAAGCTCTGCTGTGCTTGAGTGACAAAGCAGATTGTCTCCTCCCACTTCTGTGGCTTAGGACCCCTTTCTCTAGCCTAGTTTCACTCTGATTGGCAAGTTTACTCAGACTGAAACCTTAGCAAACCCTCAAGGTTTGGCTTAACTGCAAGGAGGAGGTTGATATCAGATTCATGATCCAGAACCAGAAGACCACTCGTGAGAAATTTTGTGAGCACAGGAGTGTGGTTTATGTCAAAATCAGCTTGTTGGAATGAAGCCATTTGATGCCAGGTGGAAATATAGCATCATTGTCTAGAATCCTCAGGTCTTGGAACATCTTAACTCAGCACCAGCTTAGCGTTGCGGGTGGGGGCTTGTGACCAATCTGGTTCTCTGACAATCATCCTAAACAATACTAAGCACAACCAAAAGCAATATTAAAGCATGTCATCTTCAGAAAAAGGGAGGCAAGGGTAGAAAAGCCAGAACTCAAGAGTCAGATGGACTTCTGTTTCAGACTCAGTTCAGCTTCTTACTGGAGACACCAGTTGACTTCCCAAGCTTCCATCTCCTTATTTGTAAGATGCAGGTAATATCAGTGGCATGGATTTGTTAAGAAAATTAAACCCAAAAAGGAGAGGGCCATGCAGCCACCCTGAACAGGGCTGGGGGAAGCAAGTGTTCAAAAATGACTCCTTTGGGGGGCATTTTCTAGATCTTGGAGATGTCAGAAGTTGCCCAAAGGAGCTGTGGCCTGTCATCTTCGAAAATTGTATCACTGTGATTCATATAACTTGTCATAAACTGTAGCAAACTGGAAAGGCCCCCATCTTCTGATTTTGACATGAATATAGGCAATTTCAGATCCACGGGCTAGTCTTTTAGAGCTCTACCAGCGCGTGTGGACACCTCTGCAGTCAGTGTGACAAGAGCAGAGTTCTTCATATGATACAGACTTTTGACAAGGCAGGCGTGGAAACAGGGGACCGATATTTATTGAGCTTTTTTTTTATGAGCTTTCATCTTTACACCCTATCCTTGCAATTGCAGCTTATAGAGGTAAATGAATTGCCTAGTGTGGCACACACAGTAGACAGCAGATATACATAATAAGAAATTCAAGAGGGGGCTCCTTTGGGGAGACCAGGGATATAAGAAGACACCTTTTAATTTTTTTGAAATCAGTGTCAGAGAGTACTGTGTCAGAGAGATTCCTTCAGCTCCTAACAAAGACAGAACACTAGAATTCAGGGCCTATTGCTCTTGGCTGTTTAATCTTTGTTAAGGGTTTAGACCAGATATTGAGTGATGCACATATTAGGTACTCAAGAGTTGGGAACCCTATGTGTTATGACCAGTCTCAAACATTAAAGTTCCCTCTTAGAGGGAACAGGATAAGAGGGTCCTTCCTTGCTTCTCTTGATAATGGTCTTGTCCTGTGATTTGCTTTGGCCAAAGAAATAAGTGAGAGTGAAAGGGACCTGTGTCACTTCCAGCCAGTGTATTCATACATACACTTCCTATACCGTAATAATCACTGAGGCACTGTCTTTATGGAGGCTTTCTCATTCTAGGGCCCTAAATGACCACCATCAACAGAGCTCCCCTATTGAATGTGTGAGGGAGTGAGGAGCAAATCTTTGTTACGTCACGTCACTAAGATCTTGGAATTATTTCTTACTGCAGCAGAACCTAGCCTATGTTGCCCAACACAAAGCTTTGCCTTCTCACAAAAGCTTCCTACCAGTAGTATTTTATTCACCAGCTTATGCATGCTTATTATTTCAATCTCCCTCTGATGGCATTACAGGCTCTGCTGTATGATAAGACAATTCGGTTGAAAGTAAAACAAAGACGATTGCATGGCACAAAAGGGATTGGCGGCTGGAGCAAACCAGTTACTAACACCTGGCCCTAGATTTACTCAACGTTTTTACTAGGGCACAAAGATTTCTGTGTGGGGTTCCTGTCAAACTTCCTGGCAAGTTTTGTGCATTTGTAGGGGAAGGTCTTTTGCCAGATGGTTAAAATGTTCATGCTCCTATTTTGTTTTAATGCAAACTGACATTTCTTCATCTTCCCGCAGTGGGTTTCTTTTATGAGGTTGTGCTTTGCATTTTCATAGAAAGAATTTCTGCCTCCCCTTCAGGAGCCCACCCTGTAGTTTCTGTGGGGGCCGCATTGGTTAACCGCTCGCTTCAGGGTGAAGGCGCCACCGGCAGAACCAGACCATCATGAACTTCTTGATTTACACTGTGGTGGGGTGTGTCTGAGAAGCCGGAGAGAAACAGGAAGGAGCTTTTGCAGGAGTCCCGGGGACAGCTGGGCATGCAGAAGGCCAGCTTGAAAGAGGCTGGGCATATTTTTCCACTGGGGTTCTGTTCTCAGGGGAAAGCCTGGGACAGACACCGAGTCCCTGTGCTAGGAAATGTACATGTAGAGGGCAAATCTAAGCATAGATAATATGTAAAAAATCAATAAATATTACCATAAAGAAGTAAAAATAAATACGGCCAAAATACGTAATAAAAATAAATCATTCCTAAAATAAGCAGCACCACCAGCTTATATTAAGCAATTTGTAAACATCATCTCTTTTAATCCTCACACAAACCCCATGAGTTAGGCTTTGCTGCCTTTTATACAAGGAAGAAATGAGTCTATTAAGTGATATAAAAATAAAACATGTTTTCATTGCATCATTTAGCTATTTATTTTGCTCACATACAGATATGATAAATTCTTTCGATATACATATGTCTGGAGGTACACATTTAAGAACAAAAGCATGGATATGCCCTCTCTTTCTGAGTTCCCTCGGGAGCTATGTTGTTCTCTGCTCTTTGAAAACCACATTCTTCAGGTCTCTCAGATTTTCCCAGTGACCAGCACCCACAGGCCACTGTCTGGGTCATTATGGTGACCACAGTGGCCGAGGAAGTGATGTGAGCTGGAGGCTCTGCCCTGGTGTTTGGTATACAAAGGATGCTTTTCGCTGGTCTGGGAGCTTCCCATTGGGGGGTCTGCCTTGCTGAGCTCTGCCAAAGAGCTTCTCAGCTTCCCAGCTCGCCAGGCAGATGTGGGCACAGGCTCAGGTTGTCTGTTTTTCTCCTCCTCTGTCTCACCACATAGAAATCTAACTCTCTACAGCGGAAATTCCATTGGAAATATAGCTTTCTCTTCATAAATTGATTCTACTCAAGACTTCTACTCAAGGTAAAAATGATCCAAATAGATTTTTTTAAAAAAATTTTGATTACACAGTTATATCATCTTTATAATAATTGCTTACACTTAGAAAATGCATTATAGTCTACATTTCAGTATTTAATAGTAACAGTTCCCCAGTAGTGAGAAGGGATTCAGAAGCAGCAGCAGAAATATTGTCAGTGAGAAAGAAAATAAACTAGCATCCTGTATTGTGACCCTTCTCAACACTTTTTGAAATGATCATATGGCCATTTTATTTTCCTTTGTGAATGTGGAAATTCCCAGCACATAGCAGATGCTCAATAAATGTTAGTGCTCTTCTCTAAGGAGGCAAGGCAACTGTCCACTGCTCACATTTTACTTGCGGAACTCCAAGAGTAAATAGCAGAAATGCCAGTCTTAGTTTTAATTACAAATTATTGTTGTTGTCATTTAAATTTGATCAGTATCCAAAGGTCAAATTTGTGCAAGAAATGCAAACTTAGAGTAGGAAGGAAAGTCTTCTGCTAGCCTGGCTCTTCACATGTTCCAAAAATATGGAGCTCACATTTACCAAAGTTTACTTGAAGGAAAATGAACTTACCAAAATTGGTGGCAAAATCAGGACATGTTTGTAGTGCTATCCAAATTATAAGCTAATGAGTTAGTCTCTCCTCTGGGTGGAGGGGCCTGACATGAGGGTGTAGATAAGGAGTTTCTGCGAAGCTAACAGAAGCCATCTCTCTCACTACATACCCTTCAGAGCACTGGGAAGTCCCATGTCTGACAGGGAGCGGGGTGAGAGATACAGCACAGGAAAGGTGGATCCCTGGGGCAGGCTGGCATCCTGACAAACAGCCCTGAGACCCTCTGCCAGGCCCTGGATGGAGTAGGAAGGGAGGAGAGTAGCACAATGGAGGGAGAGAGCAGGTCCTGGTAAGATGTGAATTCATGAGCTTTACAGAACAGCCTGGGGAAATCCCATGATTCCAAGTCCTTCAGTTGAATCTTCAGAAATGACACAGGCTGGGGCTTCTTTCTCCGAACCTGAAGATATAAAGCATGCAGACAGATGTCTGGAATGTTCTAAGGAAAAGTTGGACAGGGGAGAAGAAAGCCACTCACATGTCAAAGAGAGCTTTTCTCAGCAAGCATCTTTGTGTTCCACAGTCAAATTGGTGGTGTTGGTCTCCCCCCCCCCCCGAAATTTTGATTACATGGTTATATCATCTTTATAGCAACTGCTTACACTTAGAAAATGCATTCTAGTCTATATTTCAGTATTTAATAAGAACAGTTTTCTAGCCGAAACCGGTTTGGCTCAGTGGTAGAGCGTCGGTCTGCCGACTGAAAGGTCCAGGGTTTGATTCCGGGATCCAGAAGGCAGCTCTTGATTATCAGACTCCTTTGGGCCAGGCCTGGAATAACTTTTTAAGATTCCTCCTATCACCCCTGTGATGGGAGCACAAGCTTGGGGAAAAGTTGGCCAAGAGGCAAAAAACCAGAACAAGACTCATTGCTGGACAAGAAGTTCTGAGTAATGGGGACTCAGCCTCATTTTGGGAGATGAGAAGAACTGTCTGCAGCTGGCTGTTGACCTATGACAGGGTCCTCTGGTACTTGGCCCCACTGACAGGGGAGAGTTAAATATTTACACAAGCACTTTCTCTGGAATTTGGAAATTTCCCTGCTCTTGTGGTTGGGAGGAAATCACTCAAGCCACCTCACATAATATGCATCTCTCTGTAAACATGCATGGACACCAGAAGATGCTGAACAGCCAGGCCATGGAAAGGACAGGAAGTGGTGGGATGTTCTGGATCCAAGGAGACCTAGGTGCCCTCAGCAGGAGGTATTCATGAATCTTTTGTCCAAATCTGCACCTCAATGTGTCCCAGCTCCCTTCGCTTCTCTCTCCCATTCTAGCTTCTTCCTCTTACTCATCACTTCTGCTTGATCTTAAATGTGACATGGGCATCCCAATCTTGGCTTCTTTGACTCCTCTGTATATAATGGCATCATCTGGTACTATTGACTTCTTCAGGTTCCTGAAAGAGAAAGCTCTGATGGGGTCAACTCATCTTACCATGCCACCCTGGTGGTCCCCAACCAGGCTGTGGACTAACTGGGCACAAAGAACCTGCAGTCCTCAGCACAGCCTGTGGATGGGACACTTTAAGGTAAAAAGGAAGCAGAACTTTGCATTCCATTGGATGTTCTTTGCCAGCACAGCATTGCGAAAAACAGTGGTGGGCGGGCATTCTGCAGCTGGGGTTGCCCCCATGAGCAGCCTCAGTTTTAGGTGTAGGTAAGTTGAGGACAAGGTTTGCAAAGCACTGTGGGTCCGGCTCTGAGGTAGACAGCGTCAGTGAGCTGCCTCACCTTCCATTGGGAATGATGCAAAGGCTAACCTCATGGTTCTGAGCCAGCATTGCCTGGGCCAGTGCACGTATGCAGTCAGAGAAAATGACAACCTAGAGAAGTGCAGTGCTTTCTTTGGGGGTTTCTTTCTGAAAGTAAAAGGGGTTTTCTGACTTGATCCTGTGGAGACCACTTTAGTTTCCATTTTTCTCAGATAACATCTACAGAGGGGCTCCTTTCACTGTGGATACATCATTTCTCAAATATGCGGTCCACGTTGGAACCACATGATGCTTATTAATTACCACAGTGAGTGCTTCCTGTGGGCGCTCAGACCACCTCAGCTGTTCTGATCCTCAGCCCACCCAACAGCAGTGTCATAGAAATCCAGGGCGCAGCCTGGCCTCCCTCTTTTGAAAGATGGACCTGCTTATTGATTTCTCCTTTTCCAGAGGTTGCTTCCTGTTGGAATGTACGCCGTAATGGTTTTTGTCCTGATGTTCTATTCAGTGGTGGGCAAACTCATTAGTCAACAGGGCCAAATATCAACAGTACAGCCATTGAAATTTCTTTGGAGAGCCACATTTTTTAAACTTAAACTTCTTCTAATGCCACTTCTTCCAAATAGACTCGCCCAGGCTGTCGTATTTTGTGGAAGGGCCACACTGGAGGGGCCGAAGAGCCGCATGTGGCTCGTGAGTTAGCAGTTTGCCGACCACGGGTCTATGTAATGAGGGAACATATGATTAATGTCATGTACATTGAATGCAGCTCTAATCATGAATGGAACCCATTCCATTTTACCCGATTCAGGGCCCTTTGGTGTCCTTTCTTGTTATCAGTCACACGATTCCTGTGCTCACAGTACCCACAGGAGAACATCAGTGCAGCTGTTACCAGGACAGCAGGTCCAGAGGCCGGCTGGGCCATTTTCCAGCTGTGACATCTCCAACTGCCTCCGGCTATTGACTCCCATGTAACACGGAGACATCAGTCACCTGTCCTGCGGGAGTTTGTAGTGACTAGAAATAATGTCCATAAAGTTTTAGGCAAATGATGGATAATAAATTATCATTAGCGCTCATATCCAAGGCACCAAAATTGAAAAGCAGGAATTCCTCTGAATTGGTGAACTTACTGTCTACTCCCAGCCCCTCCGATGTGCAGGCCCCGGGCAGATGGGCGACTGATTTAGTCGCCCTTGACTTTGGGAATGTCACAGTCTGGGCTGGTTTACCTGAGAAGGAGGTTTTCAGGAGAAAAGATTTTTGTTTCTATGCCATCGCCACCACCTTCGGGGCTTCTAGTTTGTTCGCGGGCCCCTATTCTGGTGGATGTGAGGGCGGCTCCGTGGGGGTTTGAGAAAAGGAGTGAAAAACCCAGGTGAGAAAACCCAAGAGAAACCGAAAGACCTGAACACGGGAGAGAAAAAAGAGCCTCGGGACCGAAGCGGTTAGGGCCTGGCTTCGGCAGGAAGTGGGCAGAATGCTGTTTTCAGTGTGCTCATGGGAACGGAGTTGGAAAGTGCTGTGGTGAGTGTGTGTGGAAAAAAAGGGCTTTAATCGTGCTATAAATATCTGTTTCTTTGAAGTTTTATGACCAACAATTAATGTTACTGGAAGGCACATAAAGAGTCGTTTCTTGACTTGGTGGGTCTGAGCCGGGCAGGGTCAAGTTAAGGTTCTCTCCTCCTGGGACACTGTCCCTACAGAGCGTGTGTGTGTGTGTGTGTGTGTGTGTGATCTGAAGGGTAGTACAGGTGTCTGAAAGTATTCTCAGTATGTATTTACATGGTTCATTCATTCATTCATTCATTCAGTTCATTAATATCTGTAGAGGTCCTCTGCCGGCAAGCCCTGGTGATGCGTCAGTGAATCAGGGAAACTCCTGCCCTCAGGAAGCTCTTGTTCTGTTTGAGGAAATAGATGTTAACAAATCAGGGCATCACAAGGAGAGGGAGTGCTGTAAAGGTAACCCGCAGCTGTTAAGAGGTCAGGGAGAGCACAGAAGGGCGAGAGGATGTGAGACTCTGGAGAACAGAGGCCTGTGTGTAGACACAGGGTTGGGTGTGGGGCAATGGAGACAGCGCGCACATGCCAGGGTCCCAAGGCAGAGGCATTCTCAGTGGGGCCCTGGAGCTCTGCCAAGGAGGCCAGTGGGAGAGAGAGAGAGAGAGAGAGAGAGAGAGAGAGAGAGAGGGGAGAGAGATGGTGGTGGTGGGGGAGTCCTACTCAGGAGGACTCTGGAGGAACTGTGGATTCATGGTGCTCCAAGTGAGAGAGAAGGCCCAACGGGGTCAACCTTGGTTTTGCCAAATGACCAGCCCCCAATTCTATAGCAACATCCTTCCCCCAAAGAATGAAACAGAACAATGCAAAGATCAAAAGCAAAATTGAAAACTCCCCCAGAAAGTATAGTCAGGGCTTTTGTTTTTAAATAATGCTATGGCTTTCTTTCTTTCTTTTTTTGCTCACCTGTTGCTCTGTGCTGACCTCACTGTTAGAAATTTTTGCAATCTCATTCCTGCTTTGAAGCCCTTCCGTTGCTTTTATGAGTGTGAATGAACTTGATAGCTGGCAGGCAGCAGCAAGGTACACACTTCTCCCGCCCCATGGTCCCCTTTATACCAGTCTCCACTAATGTGCACTTCAGGAATTTGGGATCGATGACCCTTCGGGTCCAGGACTTGGCTGGAGGTTTACCTGTTTCCTCACCTGGGAGAAAGGGCACACTGAGCAAAGAATACTCTGGGACTCTCTTGGAGATGTGTACCCTTTGCAAGAGAGCAGTTGTAAAACGCCCTGGTACATTTCAGAAGTTCCTGCTAACTCAGGGGTACTCTGTCCTATTTCTTCAAGGGGCTCGCCTAAGGACTTCGCTAGATAAAAGTTGGCTTTCTTAAAGAAGGATTCTGCACCTATGTGGCAGTGTGTTTTTTGTTGTTGTTTTTTTAAAATGAAAATTCATAATTTAGATCAGCTTTTCTTCCAGGTAATAGGAATGAGGGAGGGCTGCTGGGTGTGAGAGCATTTCCCTCCTTCGTTTCCGTGGGTGCAGGGAGCTACTTGTGACTAATGGGCTTCATTACATGTGTGTTCAGCCTACCTATTATTAAGGCTTTAATAATATTAAAACCCAAAGAGATAACAGAAGAGGAAGCCTCTGGGAAGCAGGAATCCATTGTGCCAGCTTGCGGGAAAACAGAGCAGCGTGATGGCAGCCGCCTATGCTGTCCTTTATTTAACACTAGAGGCCCAGTGCCCGACATTTGTACACGGGGGAGCGGGAGTGGCCCCTCAGCCCGGCCCGCCCCCTTTAGCAATCTGGGGACCCTCGGAGGATAGCCGACTAGCCCGTTCCCATGGGTGAATGGGCCTGCTCTCCAACTATGAGCCCAGCTTCTGGCTGAGCAGCCTTCTCTCTGTGGAAGCGCACTGACCACCAGGGGGCAGCTCCTGCATTGAGCATCTGCCCCCCCCCCCCCAGTGGTCAGTGTGTGTCATAGTGACCGCTTATTCCGCAGTTTGGTTGATTTGCATATCAGCCTTTTATTATATAGGATGAGTAAAGCAGGAGGCAATGGTATGTAGTTGTTTCAAAATGGCCAGCTCACCGTCTGATTGACCTCTATTCACCAACATCTTACCAGCACACAGACCCCCCCAGGCCTCGCAGGAGGCAGCTCTCTTTCCACTGGAACTGGTCCATGAGTTTCAGCGGCAGGTAAGGGAGGAGGCGGGCTCCATGTTGGTCACTGTTTGTTGTAAGTGGCCTTTAGCCTGATCCAATTCCATCTGGTGAATCCTCTGACCAGGAGAAGTGGTTGGCAGGGAATGACTTAGGATGGAAACAGACAGATTTATGGTACCTTTCAGAGACATGATTTCCCCAGGACTGGGCACAAAAGAGGGTTTTGGTAAATCTCTCTGGAATTGATATAAATGTTTAAAACACATTCTTCTGTGGCTTGTTGGTCCCATGGAAGTGAAATCTGGGCTTCAAACCAATACAACTCCTATCCTCACTGGTGGATGTACATCGTGTGACCCTAAGTGAAATGTAAATATGTCTTCTACTTTATATTTAATACTTTGCAATTCACCAGCTATAAAGAAAGATGCTGGGATATTGGTTAAATAACCATAATGTAGTCATTCATTAGACTGTCTGACATTTCCAAAAAAATAATCAGGGCAAAAAATTCTATGTGTACATCTATGATAAAAGTAAAGTGCCATGGTGTGGTTGGGAGGATTGGGAGGAGTAGGAGGAGAGGCAGAGAGGTAGCTATTAGAGTTGTGTGGGTTGTAGGGGAGGGAGATACCAAAATACTGAATACCAACTTATCCTATATAACAAAGAGGGAATATGCAAATTAACCCTTATACCATCACAAGATGGCTGCACCCACAGCAGAGGCAAGGTTCTCATAACAAGTGATCAACAGGGACCTGAGGCTGTATGATGCCAGGCTGGGGCGGAGGACCTGAGGCTGCACCCCTTGCCCAACAGGGCTTGATGAGGGATCTCTGCCCTGGCGCCAGGCTGGGGGACCTCAGTCTGCACCCCCCACCTGGTAGGGTTTGATGTTGATGGGGGACCTGAGGCTGTGCCTCCCGGCCCAGCTCCGGGCTAGGAGACCTGAGACTGCAACCCCACCCCTCCCGGTGGGGTTTGATGGGGTGGGGCCAGCCTTCTGGGTCTCTTAAAATTTCAAGGCTTGTGTGCGTGGGTGGGGACTTGACTCTGATCCCACAGCATGCCCCAGACTCTGACAGGAGGAAGATTTTTATATACATCTTACTAATTTTCTTTTATCTCTGACACTTCTATTCTAGAGAAAGGACAAACAGCAGTATTAAAACATTTCCTTTAATTAATTCCCTTTTAATGTGCATGAATTTCGTGCACCAGGCCATTATGTTGTAATAGTTGCGTTTGAGGGATGAGGTTCAGTATTTGTTTTTCTTTATATTTTCATTTTTTTTAAGAGTACTTCTGCTTATGAGATCAAAAAGAAACATTCTGTGGCTATTTTGACCCAGCATGTTTTCCGTTTAATTTCGATGGAGCTTTTGTTTGCATAAAAATTATGCTGGCCATGCATAGGATGGCTTTTTCTTTTCATGAAAAGGAGCCATTTTACCATCCCAGCAGCTCAGCAACCACACCAGCCTCCAGCACCCAGCGCCATGGCAGCCGGGCGACACCCACAACATACATGGGGGGCAGCAATTTCACCACAGACTTCCTGTCAGAGGCCAGGGAGAGGATGCAGCCCAGTTAGTGACTTGAATGAACGCAAAAGGGACAGTCTGACACTACTAGTCCAGTTCCTCTTTCTCAGACCATTGATAGATTCCTCGCCTGCCTCCCCTCCCCCACGCCCGGTGACAGAGAGTGACAGGCTCCGTGTCGAAAGGGGAAAGGGAAACAGGTGACTCAGCCAAGAGCACGCCTCAGCACAGCTTCCTGGCCACCCTCCTCGCTCTCTTCTTCCGTGAGAGGAAGGGGAAGAAGCCGAGAGCATTCTGGAATGATGGGGAGGACTCTGACAAATGAATGGCTAAATGAATGAATGGATATCGAAGAGTCACTCAGAAATACTGTCATAACATAGACAGGCAAATTGTCCATATGTGTCTTGTCCTCATGCCTTGGTTCTCAGATAAGCTTGCCCTGGGGCACTGCTTGCAAGCGCTGGGGCCCGTGGACCTTTCCTTGTCATTTTTGCCAGCCCTCTGGTCTCTGGTTCCTGAATTCTAAAGGGCAAATAACAAAAATCAAACCAGCAGCCACACACTGCATTCCAGTATCCCTTAAAAAAAAAAAAATCACCTAACATCTTTTTATTAAAAAAGAGATAACAGGTTTTAAAAGTTTGGGTATAAAATAATGCCCAAAAAGCTACGCTCTAAACTCAGTGACCATCTGAAGACACACCTCGAACAGGGCAAAACAAAAACCTCCCTCATTTAAAAGGAGCCGTAAAGAAGCAATCAGAGGAAAATAATAGTGTTCTTTCATTAAAAGGAGCCCGGTATTTATTGATCCAATAGGTTTACACTGTGCATACCCCGGGAGTGCCATCAGCCCAAACCAGATGGGCGTCTTGGGCGATTTTTTCTCACATTACTGCCGAGGGGATTTGCCCAATCGCCTTGTCAGCTTCTAAATTCTTTGGGCACACACGGGAGGGGGTGACATGGTTCTGGCTTATTACTAAGTGCCTTGGAGGCCACTTCTGGTCCCCAAATCGAGGCCAAACAATTCTCACAATTCCTTGGACATTCTTTCCTCGTCTCCCACCCCCTCTGTGAGGAAGGGATGCTCCTAAGAGGCCTCAGGAAGCCTTAGAATCCACTGAAGGCAATCCTGGCTTCAGAAATGCCTGTGGCCATCGTCTGCCTTTTGTCTTCCTCTCTGCCCTATCAGGGATTCCGGCTTTCCCCTGGCAGTTTCATTCAGCAGGAGAGGAGAGGAGAGATGGAAAACGGACCCCTATTTCATAGCTGTTTCTTCAAGGAGCTCGCACTGCTTTCAGGCATGTCCTTATTACCTCATTAATCCTCCGAATGGTCCCTCGGCAGTCTTATTCTTATTTTCGGGATGGAGAAATTGAGGCATGGAGCAAATAAATGGCACACGGAAGGTCAGAGAGCCTGGCAGTGGAAGATGTGGGGGAGTTTGCAGGGCCTGGCATCTGTCCCCCGCCATCCGTCAGGCTGTCCTCTTTTGTCCTCTTTAAGTGAGGGCGGGGGGGGAGGGGCTCAGGCTGCGGAGATGATGGAACACATGGACTAGAACTAGTTATCACTCATCGAATAGACACCGGTCTTCTTGGTGAATAAGTGAACTATTAGCTGCCAGGTTTTTTAAGATGGGGACCCTTATCTGCTGCAAGTATTCTGTGTACCAGGCACTGTACTGGGCTCAAGGGTACCACAGACCTCCTTGCTCAGCGGAGTTAATATGTGGGAGGAGCTTATGACAAGCCTCACAGGCAGGAATGCAGACCTGAGAAAGCCCCACTTCCCCCTCCCTCGCCCCCACACTGCCCTCACCTAATGGGGTGCCTCTCACTCCCTCTTTTATCATGTTGGGTTTTTGCTCTACAGAGCCTTCAAAAGGCTCTGGGAGTCACTCAACGCTGATCTTGAGGATCGCTTGTAGGACCTTCTGCTTTTTCCTCGCAAGCACTCTGTTCTCACCTCCTGGGCCCCAATCCCTCACACTCTCTGTTCCAGCTGCACTGGCCGCCTTGCTGTTCCTGTCAGGCTCACTCTTCCTGGAAGCCTCTCCCGCCCTGGCCTCTCTCAGAGTCCCTCCACGGCCCACAGAGTTCACTCGCGCCTTTCTCACTCCACCTCGTAGACAGGTCTGTCTTTGCCGCCCATTCATTTGGTTTTCTATCCCCTCCGGTGAGAATGCGGACTCCAGGAGGGTAGGGATTTCACCGGTTTTGTTCACTGCGGCATCACCAGAAAACTAGTAAGTGCTCAACAAATATTTGGTCTCTTTAAGGGAGAACTTAAACGACACAGAATAAGCACAATATCCTCAGGGCTCTGTGTCCAGGAGAGAGGATCATGATGGGTGGGGTCACCCATGGAGGTTCTCTGTGGTTGTAGGGGCATTGAGAGGAGTCCTAGGAGGAGGCTGAGACAGGGCCCACCACTCTTTGTGGGTTTTGCCCCTTTTTTGGCAGAGTCCTAGAAGGGTGTCTTTATTTAAAGGGCCAGGTTACATTTTTCTTTTTTTCTTTTTCTCTCTCTCTCTTTTTTTTTTTAACTTTCTTTTTGGCCTGCAATAGGAGTTAACCTACGTGATTATGTCATATCCTGGAGGAACTTGTTATTGACAAGGATAGATGGAGGGCCAAGGCTGTCCTGGGTCAATGGATTCATAGAGAAGTTCGAATTTTCTTTTACGAAGAGTCCCCTTTTCTTAATAATTGCATAATGACATCTTTGATTCCCAGGGTCTCATCCCCAGCTGTCTCCTTAGGCATTTATTCAAGGTCTGATGCCATTCTTCAGTCAGGCAGAATACATATTTGGATCTGGCGCCAAACTTTTTTTTTTCCCCCCACATCACTGCAGCCCATGGCAGAAGATTCTGGCAATTAGCAGTAACTGAGAGTGATAATTTATTGCAACCAACACTGTGATCTAATAGTCACACATTACAAGAGCAAAATCCATATTTTTTTCCTGCCGTGGCACCACAGCGCTATCACACGCTCCGTGAGCTTTCTAATGTCCTTTGTTTGCACTGGGGGAAAACATAACCCTCTCCCACTGAGAACCAGAGAGAGGCCCTCAGGTTCTACTGTGACATTAAAAAATGTACTGGGGTGGTGGTGGTGGTGGTTAAGTTTGTGTGAGGTTCCTGTGCAATTTGATCCTATTTCCAAATGATGCTTGGGAAGTACAGCGCACTGTCTTCCCTTCATCTAGGAGAGGGGATCATCTTTCCCCTGTAAGTGGCCCAGTCTAAGCTGTGGGTACCAGATGCAAGAGGGTAGGGTGGTTCCCAGTGGGAATGGAGGAGGCCTGAGTCTCTCATCCGGCAATCACAATTCAAATGGATTGATGTTGACCACTGAATCTTTCCACGGATCTGAACCTCAAGCAAATATCTAAACCACCAGGCAACAGAAATTACAGACAAAAGGATAAGCCAGGTCCTGCCAGGTGACTGCGGCAGCGTGGCGATGCTTCAGGTCTTTAAACCCATATCCCAGTGGCCCAGAAGCACGCATGCATTTGGAACGTTGCCTGTCCGGTGTTTAGACAGGCGCCTGCAGAATTCGACTCCTAGGTACATCAAGTTTTTGAGCTGAAAGAAACCTGAGACAGTCTCTAGTCCAGCGAATTGCAAATCTGTCCACTCATCAGAATCACCTGGGAGCTGCAAACAGATGGATTTCTGAGCCTCCCTCTGCAGGGAGACGTGGGGTTGGACCCAGGCAGCTCCAGGCCGGGGCAGAATACATTTGGGAACCCCTGTGATTTCCCCAAAGGGAAACTTTCAGTGAGTGAGGTGGACAGTGTGGGACTGAACACAAACTTCCGGGCTCTCAACCAGGAGGAGCCTAATTCACTAATTCACTCAAAGCTGGTCTCAAGGATTCTCGTGGGCAAAGACTGAATGCAAGACTTGCCTGGAAAGTGAGAAATTGGGATCTGCTTGCTTTCCGCACTCCTTTGCTGGGACCTATGGTTACATTTCAATAAATTCTCCCAAAGGTAATATCATAATGTCCCTATATGTTGAGCAAACTTCTCTTACCATCTCCAGGTTTTCTTTTGTTGAAGAGTAAAAAAAAAAAGTTCCATAGTGGGTTTTTCCCCCCTCCTAAAATATTCTAATTTTAAGCAGGAATTACAAATAGTAAATGTTTAACAGGAAGGTCATATAAACGAATGAGTTCAGATACGTGTTGAATAACCCTTGTTGGAAAACTGAATGCAACTGATGTAGTTGATTTTTATTTTTAACATGTTGCACCACATACAGAGGTGTGGGACAAAACGTAAGCACCTTGCAGCCTTCAGACCTTCATGGTGAGAATTTTGATGGAAAGGTATTTAGTTGAAAGAGAAGTGAAAAAAACTAACTGGGGAATGGATTAGTCAGGATTCAATCAGAAAAGTGAAACCATGAGGAGATATATGTTGAGTTTCATTGCAAGGAATTGGCTTACGTGGTTCTGGGAGTTGCCTGGGGAAGTCCCAAATCCTTACCGTGTCACTCAGGAGATGTGGCCTGGAGGCGTCACCATGGGCGGAAGCTGCTCACCGAGGGCAAGATTTCTTTTCCAGGGAAGGCTCAGTTCCCCGCGTAGGATGGTCCAACTGGGTTGGGTCAAACTCACCCCGACTATCTAGGATAATCTCCTTTACTAGAAATTGACTTTGAGCTTTAATCTCATCTACTCATCGGTTTCCAGGGACAGCTTGAATAGCGTTGAATTGCCTACATAACTGGGAACACTAAGATGGCACATGAAACTGACCATCTCAGGGTCCATATTTAAAAAAAGTCAACCAAGGATAAATAAGATCAAGACCCCTGTACCATCCTTTTGCAAGACCCTCTACCATGCTGTGACAAGGGCCTTACATTTTTCTAATTTTTTTTTAGTTTATTTGTTTCCTTAAAAAAAAAGGGGGGGGGGAGATTGTGTCAAACAGCCTAAGAAATGAGGGTAGGCATAGTGATCCAATTTGGAAGAGAAGGCCCGAGTTCTGGCCAATACAGGATGGGTTTGTATCTTTAAGTGGCCTTTATTGCCATAGTAATAAACAGCAAGCCGGCCCAAGTCTTCCCGGCTGGTGTTGGCGTTAACCAATGAAGTAGAACTGGGCCTGCGAATACCCCATTAGTTCCAGGCTGTGCTTTGATGGCTCTGCACAGGCAGCTCTTTTTCTCCACAAGTCACCAGCCTCACCCGCGTCTCTTAACAAATGTTGTTGACAGGCCGCGTTGCAATTTTTCTGCATGTTCTGACAGTTTAATTCAGTACCTCTTGGCTAAGCACTCAGCCTAAGGGGGTGCTTCAGCACCTTGGCATCACTGGCTGCAATTAAAATAATTCAGCGCCGGGGCTGGGCTTGCAGAAAGAGACCTTCCTCCCTCTGGAACGTTCGGTATATTTCCCAGTCCCCCCCCTAGCCGAGCAGACTCAAGACCTCCCTTTTGGAGTGGAGGGCAGCGGAATTTATTAACAAGATGTCGACTCGCGAGAAGTGGTTCGATTTGCATGTTACACCCAACGGGCTTTTCTCCACGGTGGATGAACATCATTTTTTCAGTAGACTTGGCACCTGTGGAAAGGTCATGGTTGGGGGGAGGGGGTAGAGTAAGGGAACGGGGATGGCAGTTTGGCAAAGGCCGTGTGTGGGAGCCGTCCGTCCTACACCGCGTGTCAGAAATGTCCTTTATCCTAAATTCTGTGCGGGGAAGATAAATGGGGAAGAGGACCTGGAAATCGCCCTCCTCCCAAAGGGTCTTGTAGGAAGTGAGAGCCTTGGAGATGTTAGCAAGGATTTTACTCCGCTGTCACCACAGAAAGTGTGGGGCAGTCCAGTGCTGTGAAATGACCTTCATGCCTTGTACCCCTCTGTCCCCACCCCACAACTCTGCTGCCGGTGCTGCTAAAACACATCGTTTCTAAGGTTTAGAGAGATTTGGTGTCTCGGGCAAGGCCCTTTCAGCAGATGGAAGTTTGGTCAATTCTCCCCACTTTCTGCTGAGGATCATTTGGGGAGGTTTTCTTTTAGTGGTAAAATTAAAAGGTGGCCCTCTTCCTCTTCTTCTCTTCCATCTCCTCCTCTTTCTGCCTCTCCTCCTCTTCCTCCTCCTTTCTCTCTTCCTCTTCCTCCTCATTTCTCTCCTCCTCTTCCTCACCTTCCCTCTCCTCCTCTTTCTCCTCCTTCATCTCCTTTTCCTCTCCTCTTCCTCTTCCTCTCCTCTTCATCTTCTCCTCTTCCTCCTCCTACCTCTTCTCCTCTTCCCTTTCTTCCTCATTCCCTTCTTTATCCTCCTCTTACTCTTCCTCTCCTCTTCATCTTCTCCTCTTCCTCCTCCTTCCTCTTCTCTTCCCTTTCTTTCTCCTCCCCTTCTTTATCCTCCTCCTCTTCCTCCTCCTTCTCTTCTTCCTCCTCCCCCTCTTCCTCTTCTTTCTGAGCTGACCAGCCAGCCATTGACAGAGAGCAAGCAGGAGAGCGGGACTGGCCTTTTTTTCACTCGCTGCTTGGGTTTGGCAAGTTCTCAGCATAACCCTCTCCGGCATTTCCTGACAAAGGCAAGCACATTCACCTAAGTGGTTAAGCCTCAGGACATATTTGTTGGTCTCTGCTGCATCTCCCGGACCATTTCCGTCCCCACTCTGCCTCCCCCCCCCCCCCCCCCCCCCCGCACATTAACCAAGGCCGCGACCTATTGACTGCCGAGTCCCCGAAGCAGCTGGACGCCCTGTTTGAAAGGTTTTCTGAAGAGGCGTCTATTAATTTATGTATTTAATTTCGGTACGAAGTGGCTGCTCTCCTCCCAGCACAGGTATTAAAGTACCTTTCGGGGAATTGGGCAGCTGAACTCCTCTGTAAGGAAAAAAATGCTGAGAATGTCACAAAGCAAAAGCACTGGGGGAAAGTGCTCAATGGAAAACCACTGGCTCTGCCCCCTGCTTGGATTTGGGGTCCTCTTCCCATTTCCCAGGGCCCCGCCAGCTTCATTATGGTGTGCGGGGGGGAAAGGCGGCGGCCGCCCACTTCCAATTCATTCTAGGCCTTCTGGTTCAGTATGTCGCTCAACTTTGCCAATGGAGTTAATTTTTAAGATCTTAACCAACCTAGTAAGACCTGGATGGCCTGACTTCAGATGAACTATTTGCACAAGTAGTTTTTAGAATTAATGCCAGATAGGTGTCTTAAGCCATTAAACCCATCACAGGCCTTTGGCTTCGGTGCGATCAGGAATGGTAAGGTGCGCTTCACGTTGGAGCCCCTGTCCGGGGGGCTTGTTAATGACAGGAGCACAGGCCCACACACGTGCCTGTAGACTCACTTTGTAGGACACGCCAGGCGGCCCTGTCCTGCGGGCAGGGGCTTCCTAATTGGAAACGATGGGAGGAATTCCAATAGCGTGAATCCCAGTGAAGTCCCCGAATGGGGTGATTTAGGCTTTTATAACCCGGCCTGGGAAAGGGGAGGGGCAGCCTTGTGGTGGCACCATTTTGGCTTACTACTTACTAAGGACCTTGCCCCAAACTGTCAGCAATTCTACTGTGTTACTCCTGGGAGTCTCCAGAGCTGACAGAGAGAAAGCCCAAGCCCGCAAAATGGGAGCTACTCTGGGGCATTGGTTTCTAAGCCCTGAAACAGCCTGTAATTAAAAAAAAGAAAAAAGGAGTTAACATAAGGCAGCCCATTTTTTATTTTAATACATCAGGACATGGACAATTTTTATAAAATATCAATTATCACCCGTTATAACCATTATTTCATAAGGTAAACAATTTTCTCCAACATTATGGAAATTTACAAATATACCTCAACCTTGAAAAAACATTACCATGAATTACCATTAACACTTTACTCTGATTGTTTTAGTATACATTGATCCATCTATCATCTTTTAATAAAACAAGTGCTATTTCAATGTCCAAAAAATAGAAAGGAAATAATCTCATGTAGAAGACAGAATTTCCAATAAAAGTCCACGGACAACTTGACATCCACTGAGATATATTTAAATATCTATAAGTGTCCATGCACCTATGTAAGTGTCCATGTTTATAAGCACACATATATATGAGCATGTGCATATATGTCTTCATGCATTTAAAACTGCATGTCACAGATTTTAATGCACATTGCTTTTTTTATCTGTAAAAATAAGGTCACTGCCCCAGCATGAGGAGTTCACAAGGAGTCATTTTAGGACCCACAAAAAAACAAACAAACAAACAAAAACCACACCCAAATACATGCCACCAATTCATTAGGGAATTAGGATGTTCATGTGTTTCATTTGCATGCAGTCCCCACTTTGCCAGGATTAGAACAAACACCCCCCCAGAAGCCGTGTCAGGTGCCATGGGCTAAACTAACAGCAATCTGCTATCACTTCTGAAAATTAAAAGAAGCTTTTTTCTCCTTAGAGTGAAAACAATTTATGGTCAGTGTTGAAAAGGTAGAAAATATACGTAAACAAAAATAACCAAGTCAGAACAGTCCTAATCTCATAACTCAGAGAAGAGGATGCTTAACTCTATATTTAGACCCATATCTCATCTTTACCTATTCCCAAATCCATTTATACATTGAAATTTATGCACTTAGACATTTATGTAAATGTACGTATAGCTATTCTTGCTTTATTTTTAAACCACAGAAACAAGATGCAATCGCCGCTTTATTATGTAATCTGATTTATTTTGCTAACAGGATATTGTGAATATCTTCCTATACCATTCATCTTATTCTACATCATCTCCAGGGGCTCCAAGGTATCCCATTATATGACTTCAGTTACAAGTTGAAAGGAGTTGTTTCTCACAGTGTGGTCCCCGGACCAGCAGCATCAGCGCCACCTGGGAATGTGTTAGAAAGGCGAATTCTCTGGCCCCACCTAAGACCTGCCAAATCTGGGGTTGGGACAACAGTCTGCATTTAAACAGCTACCCACGTGATCCTGAGGACTGCTGAAGTTTGAGAACCACTTCTTTAAGCAAGCATGGCTACCTACTTAGTCCCTCCCCTAACAGTTCTTAGGGGAGAACATTCTACATGTTTGACCTAGAACCTCAAACGCTTACCTGTGCTCACTAAGTTCAGGTGAAGGAATCTTTCAAGGAAGGTAAAATTCCTCTTTGCCTCCAAATTCTAGATTAAGGGAACCAAGGATAAAGTCAGGGCATGTGTGAAATCCTTGAAATGATGGGGGAAATTTGGCATTTGAGTACATTTTTTCTGGGGAAAGTACACCTATTAGATTTCAAACAGACCATGACCCAAAGATGACTTTTTATTTGTTATTTTTGTTTCTGTGCTTGCCGCTCTGTTCTTCCCAGTATTTTAAAGAAAGAAATCTACCCAGGGGTCCATTGGGCACAGTGTCTGAGCAACATGTGGAATGGTAACCATTTCACTCTTCATTGTTAAGTTGTCCCAAGAACGGTCTTCCTTTTCTTCCTGCCGAAACTGGTTTGGCTCAGTGGATAGAGAGTCAGCCTGCGGACTGAAAGGTCCCAGGTTCGATTCCGGTCAAGGGCATGTACCTTGGTTGCGGGCACATCCCCAGTAGGAGGTGTGCAAGAGGCGGCTGGTCGATGATTCTTTCTCATCGATGTTTCTAACTCTCTATCCCTCTCTCTTCCTCTCTGTAAAAAATCAATAAAAATATTCAAACCTGTAAATGATTAAAAAAAAAAAAAAAAGACTGGCCTTCCTTTCCTGGAGCAGGTAATTTGCATTCTGCAGATCTCAGGCTAAGCCCCACCCCAACCCTGTGTAGGATGTGGTGTGCACATTTTTAGGCCCCAAGTGAACATAGAATCTTTCTTGAATATTTTACAGTTTTTTACCCAGAAATTCTAGATCTATGTCTTTATAAGAAAATATTTAGATACCCATGAACGTTGGTACGCAATGTGACTACCATAAAATTATTTGTAACAGAAAATTAAAATAGCCCAAGTGCCTAACAGTAAACATTAGTTACAGAGATTATATGGTAAATAAAGTCATGGGGTGGAACGTTAAACAGTAAAATTGGGTTTGTTTGTTTTTTTGAAAAATGATTAGAGGCATAAAAGAATCATGCAACAATATGGAGTGAATATTAATTGAACTGGGTTAAATTTAGTTTAGAACATATTTAGCCCAATTCAATGTCCATGTAAAAAAATATATGGGAAGAATGAAACATGTTTGTGCATATTCTCACTTGCTTCTTTTCTCATCTCCACATTATTAAGATTTTCTAAGCTTGACACATTGGTTTATAATCAGGAACATCTATGTGAAATAATTTAGGCTCTGTTGTGGTGAGGAAGCCCACCATCCACTGTCTGAGTGTCACATGGACTTTAGCTTTATAATTCTGGTTCTAACTAGACCCTCCTATGAGGGAGAGCATTTCCTCTCCAAAGGTGTCACTCAACAGGCCAGACCCCGCCTTCCGGACAGACCTAGGCCCACTTATTCACTTTCAGGGAGCAGAGCTGAACCCAGAGCCTAATTTTATAGTATCTGTCAGTGAGCTAGGCTTGCTCCTGGCAGAAGTTCCAGCTTCCTCTCTAGAGATAAGGATCAGGAGAGTGATGAGTGGATGTGATGTGAGTAACACATTTGCCTTGATGCAATCTCCCTCTTCAGAGCCTGGGATGTTCTGGGGTCCAGAGCCCCCTTTGAATCAGCCTGTGTGTCAATGGAAGTCATTATTGAGGCCAGCCCTTGACTGACTGCTTCCTGTAATGTCATAGTAGGGTGACTGGAACTCAAGGGACTCATGATATCACACCTCTTGCTATGCCTGTTTGTAGAACAAACTATCTTTCCTTAGCAGTGTCCTCATGTTTGGGGACGCTTAGTTGTACCCATGCGACTCAACGACAGTTGGTTAGTTTGGAAAGTTCAGTCACTCATTCAACAAATAAGGACGGTATAGCTCCCTTGTACCAGGTGGGCTACAACTTTCTAGAAGTGGTGTGGCGAGCAACCAGACGCTGCAGTGGTCTCTGGAGCCCGCAGTCCCAGCAGGTGACAGGCATTCAACCAATAATTGATAGTCGATGTCTGGCTACTGCTGCCTGACCTAGGCAAGGAATTTTCTTCGAGCCCCGTTTCTAGTTGCAGAAGCAATGTCAAGATTAGCATATGGCTTTAAAAACTGTAAACAAGAGTAGTTATGATGACATCTCTCCCACTTTCTTTTGTTTTGGGCATGCTTCCTAAGTGAGTGCCGTTATACTGGTAGCAAAGCTCCGGGGGCCCTGTGAGCCCTAGGTCCCCTCTGGAAGTGGGTGGACGTCTTCCCGTGGACATGCTGCAGGAGGAAGGGGAACGCCTGACCAGAGGGCATTCCTCTCTAGACTCATCAGTGCCAGGACTGTCACAGTGAGCATTTGACATCCCGGAGTCTCCACGTTGCCATCTGTGAAATTGGATCATGACTCATCTTACAATTGGTTATGAAAACTAACAAGATAATCAATATAAGCACCTTGCCTAGGGCCTGGCAAATTCAAATGCTCAAAAAATATTAGTTGCCTTTGATTGTGTCTGTATAAAGAAGACCAGGGAGGCTCCTGTCAACCTCTGCTCGTGGAATCAAGCTTCTTCACATATAAGATGTCTCAGAAGTGTTGGAGGCTCGAGACAGGCATTTAGTTTTTTTACTTGTGTGTAACTCTTTCTCCCTTTTTATGATCACATGGACTCCACAGATACCTTCTGAGCATCAGGGAGCAGTCCAGGTGGGATGTGTCAGCAGACAAATCAGATGCTCTTTCTCTTCTCAACAAGCTCGCAGACTAGTGGGACAGGAGGGGACGGAGGGACCGAGGGAGTCACTGGGCACGGAGAAGGTCTCCTCCAACAGGCAGGAAAGGAAGCACCAGGAGAGCAGCTTCCAGGCTTGGAGCCGGGACCACAGATCAGGATCCCAAGTAAAGATGGAAGAAGCAGAAGGGAGCAGAGTGAGGCCGAAGAACCCAAGGGGAGGAAGCCAAGGATTTCTTTATAGTTGTCCGCCCTCCCCCTTTACAAGTCACGGTACAGGGAGGCCACCTGCACAGCAGAGTCGCATGTCAAAAGCATAGCTAGCTGCACATATTACTCTGGACTTCATCTCTCAACACACGTGGCCACTGCTACAGGGAGCAGCCAGCCCTAAGGGAAGAGGGGATGGGGAAGCGTGTGCCTGAGGTACCCAGGAGAGAAATTGTCCAGGCCCATCTGAGCACAAATAAATGTACTTTACGTGCAGCAAATACTTCAGAAGATGAGGAAATCCATCTGGCATGAACTTCGCTGGATACAAGTTCAGACCGTGTGTGTGTGTGTGTGTGTGTGTGTGTATGTGTGTGTGTGTATGCATGCATGCGCTCATGGTTGCTCGTGCACATGTGCACATGGTCCATGGGCATCTTCCAAGTACTCTGGGACTCTCAACAACATATGACCCACAAGATAGAGCCAGGGAGGGCACTTTTAACCTGTTCCGGGATCCTGTGCAACATGGTGCCAAGCCAAAACGTATGCCTCCGGCAGCCCCTCTCCACTCTCCTCCCACGAGAGAGTGCACACCGGGCCGGGTGTCCACAGGGGGAGTCTCCCACCTCCCAGTTCACATGGAGCCACTGTAACTTTAAAAAGATTGAACAAAGACTACCTCCACTAGCTAAGCTGAAATAAGAACGTCTCCCGAGTTTAATGGATCAAGTAGCGGTGATAGGTTTTATGGCTCTTTTTCACTTTAGGGCACGGGGAAGAGAGAGCCGGGCAGGTTGGTTTTAAATTCAAGGATTTATGCTGTTAATCCTCCGGGCTAATTATAATTTATGGGATCTTGGCAAATTAATATGCGGTTGCTATTCAAAAGTGGAGAGCAATGTGAGGCAGGCATAAACAAGCCTTGTTCATTTTTAATTTATTTCCACCAATGGAGAATATTAAATAAAATGAACACTAGGGTATTTCGCCCTGAGTTCGGTGTTCATTATTTATCTCTAAATTATGAAATTCATATAACAACTGCTTGTTTTTTCACCAAGAACCCAGAAATAGCGAGTGATAGCATCCGGATAAGTTAGAGGTGATCAGTAATTTTTCCCCCTCTCCTGCTTCTAAGACAGGCTTAGTGGCACATGCATGGAGATGGAAGTGTTCCAACATGCATGTGGGTGACGTCCAAGGTTTGGGGTCATACACATTGGGATAGTTTAGAAATAGGACTTGGAAGTGGGACGTGAGCTTACAACCTCGGTCCCACAGAATTAAAAGTGCCAGTCCAGCCGAACCGGTTTGGCTCAGTGGTAGAGCATCGGTCTGCGGACTGAGGGGTCACGGGTTTGATTCCGGTCAAGGGCATGTACCTTGGTTGCGGGCACATCCCTGGTGGGGGGTGTGCAAGAGGCGACTGGTCGATGTTTCTCTCTCATTGACATTTCTAACTCTCTATCTCTCTCCCTTCCTCTCTGTAAAATATCAATAAAATATATATTTTTTTAAAAAAGTGCCAGTCCATCCGGGCCAGGGCACATTGCATCCCAAGGGCCTTGGGAGGTCCCAGTGTACTGCTGGCCTGGTAGATGCAGAGTAGAGAGGTGACCCTACGCTAGGCCTTTTATCAAGCAATCTCGTTGCAACCAGGACCCCCATTGTATCAGTGAGTTCACTTGTAAAGAACTTTACTTTTCACCCATGAACAAGAGGCAGGAAAATATTTCCCCAATTGACAACCAGGAGGCAGGCAGATCCGTCTCGCATGATAATAAGTTGTTCCACCAGACACAAAAATGTCCCTCTCATTTTCCCTCTCCCTTCCCCCACCCCTCCTTCCTGGCTTCCCTCCCCCGTCTCCCCCTGCCCGCAGGGAGAGGCCAGCACGTGCTGCTTGGAGAGCTGCTGAAGCCTTGAGCCCTGAGCCCACGAAGCAGGCTGGAGTCCTCCCCCTGGCTGTGCAGCTCAGACAACAGCTGGAGCCGAGAACAGGCTGTGCTCGCTGCTGGAATATCTGACCCAGTTCCGACTGGCGCAGAGAGTTCCTAGCTGGTACCCCAAGTCGTTCTCGTGCCTGTGAGAACGGGGCGGGGGGGAAGCCCACCTCTCTCTCTTCCCCAGACACACACTCCCGTCCCACCCTGTCCCCCTCGCCGCTGTCACTTCTTTCATTTTCTTGGCGGCGGGAAAGTGAAGGGCCACGTCAACAACTCTGAGGAATAAACGGGATGTTTAGCTTTGGGGGGGAAGGTAGCATGGAAAGGCAAGGTTTTTCTGGAGTCTGACAGCCGCCTGAAGCCAACCCCAGCTCTACCTTTGATCCGCTGGGTGCTGTGTGGGGCAAGCGACCTCACCTCTCTGAATTTTCTCACAATAACAAGAGAATGCTATTGTGATAGGTCTTTGGGACTGTTATAAGAAATGAGATCTTGAGAAGCACCTGGCACATTGCCTACCTTCTTCTACCTGGTCTTAAATGATAGCTCCGCCCCTTGAACCCCAACCCTTGTACACAATAGATGCTCAGCAAATGTGCCTAGAACGGAATTGACCGAAAGAAGGCATTTGTACCTCTGGCACCTAGGGTGACCTGGGAGGACATCCAGATATGTGAATAAATGGGATGGATGGTGTGACCTGGGATGGTGTGACCTGGGAGGACATCCAGATATGTGAATAAATGGGATGGATGGTGTAAGTATGTACATACCCACAAAGCTAGAGAGCTGAGTACCTCCTGGGTTGTGTGTCTCTGTGATATGAGTAAGGCCGGCGATTGACAAGCAGCCCGGCACCGAGACGTTGGCTAGAAGTGATTGTACCTGCAGATTGTTTTCTCCGTCATTGTTTCTCTGTCATGTTTTATTTTCGTTTCTGAAAACAGCAGGAAATCCAACATGTGTGCTGACAGACTCCTGGCTTTGCAGTAGCTCCTTATTCAGGGGGTGTTCAGCCTAGTCATTATTTTTTTGGCAAGAGAACATTCTATTTCCTGCATTATTTAGCAATGAAAACTTAAACCTAATTGAAATCATGTCCTCAGTATTCTATATTACTTTTAGTTCAGTAATCAATGATGTTATGGTTCCACTTTTTTTTTTTATGTACTCCTCTGAAGGAGTAAGATGAAAAATAAGAGCCAAAAAGTTAAAGGAAAAAATAAAAAGCTGCATTTGGCAAGAGACTGGAAAGTTCTAAAAGAAAGGCAGGAGGAAATTTAGGGGACAAATTGGCGTGAGTAATGTGTAAGCAAGGGCAAGAGGAAAGGATCAGTGTGTCACAGCGGTACAAGTGCTCAGGCTTATTATATTACAGAGTTTTGTCCAAAGAACAGTTGGTTTTGATTTATTGGCCATGTCCTGCCATGAACCCAGATGTGTGTCCACCGGGTCTAGTAGGAGACAGATTTGCGTAACAGCCTCCATCCTGAATTCAAGTTCTATTTCTCCCATCCAATCAAGCTTTGCAGCAGGGTCAGGCTGATCAGGTGTGTCTCCTTCTTGAAGATGAGCTGTCTCCCAGGACCCTGCTGGGCACCTCCCACAAATGCGATTCTTTCTGGTGGGTGCTCCAATGAGCTCCTGGCCATACCTGATGCCCACACCTGCCTGATCCCCAGGACTGGACACAGCCCATGCTCAGTCAGAGAATCTTACCCTTCTGTCCCTCCACCCCAGCTTGCTAACAACATGGGAAGCTAAGTAGTTTCATTTTTCCTCTTAAATGCAAGGGTGGGCAAAAGTAGGCTTATAGTTGTTCTAATGGAAAATAACACAATAAGCTACACTAATAAAAGAGAAAGATGCAAATTGACCATACCTTTGCGATGCCTACCAGCCAATAAGAAGTGAGTATGCAAATTAACTCAATAAAATGGCAAGTTACTTTGCATGCACAGGATCCAAATGGCTGGGTTGGGGTGGGATGCAGGTGTTTTGCACTGGCCCAGCAGCTCTGGGCCCCTGGGCAGTGTGAGAAAGTGGAAAGGCAGCTCTGGCTGGAGCAAAGATAGTGCCAGCAGGCAGTTCCCCATTTTTGCATGAATCTTCAAATTATGAATTAGAATGTTAATAACTAAGAATAAACTCTGTTTTGTGTACCTACAACGATAAGCCTATTTTTACCCACCATTGTATGTGTACCTATGAAAGTCAAGATTTTTATTCAAGTCTACTGTCCTATCAAAAGGTTCTCCACTTGATTTAGGGAAAGGAGATGAGGTTCACAAGTACATGAAGGACCGACATGTCAAGTCATCATTTTCTTATGCTGACTATTTTAAAAAAATATATTTTATTGATTTTTCCACAGAAAGGAAGGAAGAGGGATAGAGAGCTAGAGAGCTAGAAACTTCCATGAGAGAGAAACATCGATCAGCTGCTCCTGCACATCCCCCACAGGGGATGTGCCCACAACCAATGTACATGCCCTTGACCATAATCGAACCTGGGACCTTTTAGTCTGCAGACCGATGCTCTATCCACTGAGCCAAACTGGTTTCATTATGCTGAATATTGTTGAAGCTTGTGATAGATCGCAGGAGGGAGAGAGATGGTGATATTGTTGAGTGCTGCATCCCCTACAAAATTCATATGTCAAAACCCTACTCACTAATGTGATGGAATTAGCAGGCGGAGCCTTGGGGAGGTGATTTAGTGGTGAGGGTGGAGCCCTCATGCATGGGATTAATGCTCTTATAAAATAGGCTTAAGAGAGCTTTATTGCCCCTTCCACCATATGAGGACACAAGACGTCTGCCACTCAGAAGAGAGCCCTCAACTGATCATGCTGACACCCATCTCAGACTGCTAGCTCCAGAGCTGCGAGAAATAAGTGTCTGTTGTTTATAAGCTATGTGGTCTGTGGCAGCCCAGTCACACTAAGAGAGATGGAGCGCATATTTGGTCTCATTCTCTTTGCTGCTTCTCTGAGCCCTAGAACCGTTTCCAGGAATGTCCCAACCCGAAACATCAGTCTATATGGGGGCTTCTAGCTTCCAGAATGCATGCTTTTCTTTCAATATTTTTCCCAGCAAGTTATTTAAAGACAACTTTTCCACACACCCTTTCCAGAAAAACAGGACCTAAGCCACGACCAACACAAATGTTTCTGATCATTTATATCTCGTTTTTATTTCTCTTCCTAACACTACGCAAAAGACTAAGACAGCACTTGCGCGAATGTTTGCACATCACTTAAATATTCATCTCCATTAATTTATTCATAGTTGTAAAGTTTATTACCCGCAATATAGAGTCATAGCGTTTTAGAGCCGTAGGACACGAGAGAAATTATCTAGCCCCACCTCCTCATTGTGCAGATGAGAAAACTGAGGGGAGGAGAGCGCAGGCGACCTCCTGACCAAGGTCACATTCTGAATGAGAGACACAAAGTCAAGTCTCAACAGTCAAGCTTCTGTTGAATGCAGCTCTGCGATGCTAAAAATCATCTCACTCTTCCTGCGCAGAGAGCCTTCTCCGAAATCATCATCTAGTTTCTGTACACACATAGCAGGTGCCCGTTGAGTGCCAGCTCAGCGCTGGGTGCTTGAGAACAGCCATGAATGACACCATCATGGTGATGGCACTCACAGTCTAGCAGGCAAAGAGGCTAAGCAAATAGACCAATGTATGCACGTGTGATTACAAATTGTGATAAGGGCTCTGAAGGAAATAAACAAGGTTTGTGTGGGGAACAGTGGTGGGCGGTGTCTTTGTGGGGCTGCTGTACCAAAGCACCACGACTGGGTGGCTTGTAAGCAACAGAAATTGATTTACTGCAGTTCTGGTGGCTGGAGGTCTGAGATCAGGGGTCCTTGGATGGTCAGCTTCGGTGAGAACTCTCTCTCTGTTGCAGACTGCTGACTTCTCATGGTGTCCTCACATGGTGGAAGGAACTAGGGCACACTATGGGGTCCCTTTTAGAAGGACACTAATGAGACTCTTCCTTCATGATCTAATCACCACCCAAAGTCCCTACCTCCTAATGCCATCACAGTGGGGGTTAGGATCTCAACATATGAATTGGAGGGAGACACAAACTTTCAGTCTACAGCAGGAGGGTGGGGCTGGGCAGGAGACTGGTCCTGTGCTTTCCTGGGAGGTGGGAACGGAGACTGAGCAGGGGAGTGAGCCAGCATAGTGCATTCGCAAGCAGTTGTTGCAGGAGACACGTGGTGCAGACTCCCCTGGGGAATTCTGGGGTCAGTGTGGAACACAGTCCACTGAGGTACCCCCCGGTAGGGTCAAACTGGGGCACTTACCCACAAGCTCTCATCGGCCATGGTTTGAGAACTATTCTCAGGACAGCAACTTCCAAGCAAGTTTGCACCCTGATCCACTATTTGCAATATTTGGAACATGCTTAGATTAAAATTCAAATTTATCTGAAAATGAATTTTAACTAGGCATTCTATATTTTATCAAGCAATCCCGGGCCCCTCCCTTGATCACCCCTTTGATTGGTTCAGCAGCATCTGCAGCCAGAGAAGGTGTCAGCATGGCCGTTGCTTGTGGAAGGAAGGGCTGAGCAGGAGTTGCACCAGGCAAGGCTGAGGCCGGAAGGCTGGGAAGGATGGTGGGAGAAGGCAGTGGAAAGACTTTCAGGCAGAGTGAATCTCTATTGTAAAGAGAGGTCCACTAATGATTATTTGCTCTCTGTTATCTTAAACCAGAGTGAGCATTTAGAAGTGATGTCTGAGTTCGAGTCACAGAGATGGGTGATAATCCGAAGGCTGAGTCACAACTTCTTAAAGGGCATATCTATGTGTGCGCAGTATGCCTGCATCACACAAGGTCCCATTTAATCTTCCCAACAGCCCTAGGAGGTAGGTGGTGCATCTGACCCATTTTCTAAACTGAGGGAACTGAGGCTAGGTAACCTGCCTGGTGAAGAGCAGAGACAAGATTTGAACCTAGACTGCTCCCAATGAGGCATGATCATCAGACATCTGTTAAGGAGTAGAATCCTGTTCTCCAAGAGAATACGTTGATGTCTTAATCCTCGGGTACCTGTGAATATGACCTATTTGGCAATTAAGTCTTTGTTGTTGTAATCAAATTAAGACAACACAGTTAAGCAAGAGGAATAAACTATAGAAGGTAAATCTCAAGAGTTCTTGCTGAACTAATATAAAACTTTAAAAAAAAATTAGGTTATAGCCGGCCAGTGTGGCTCATTGGCTGAACGTTGATCTATGAACAAGGAGGTCTGGGTTTGATTCCCGTTCAGAGCACATACCCATGTTGTGGGCTTGTTCCCCAGTGTGGGGAGTACAGGAGGCAGCTGATCAATGATTCTTATCATTGATGTTTCTATTTCTCTCTCCCTCGCCTTTCCTCTCTGAAATAATGAAAATTTTTTTTTAAAAAAACTGTTTTAAAATGAGGTTATATTGGATTAGTATAGGACCTAAATCCAACGAGTGATGTGACGCCTTTAGAAGGAGAAGAAAGGGAAGGTTGGCATTCTGTGACGGCAGCCCCAGGAATGTATTATAGCATCCCTTCTCAACTTACCGAAGAGCGCATAAAGTCATGCCCTCATCCCACTCAGCCAGCCACTCCAGGCGGCCAGATGGCTCACCTAGGGGCCGTGGGTATCAGAGATGGCCCGCTTCCTCCCTTTAATGGGTGTAGATGTTTCAAATTTCCTGGCCCATTGGTGATGACACAGAGGGAGGAGCAGGGGCTGCAGACAAAATTATATACATCTCAAGGGCAGTTGGACAATTAGCTCGCCCACAGGAACACTGCAATATGCACAATATTTGCTTTCCCAGCAAAGCCAAGTGCAAGTTCCTGCCTGCTCTAATGGCCCTGTGCTCCCCCAGTGCAGGGAGGGGCCAGGCCCCTTGGTGCTTCTGCTTGCCCCCTCTGCTGCCACGGGGTTTAACTCCTTCCTGTCCCCGGGCTCTTCAATAGCCCCTTCAGTTGCTGCAGCTTGGATTCAATGGGGTGGTTCTAGGTGATTGGGTCCTGCCTTTATTGAAATTCTCTCAACACAAGGCAGTACACGCAGCCCATGTGGGGGCTTCCAGCTTCCAGAATGCATGCTTTGCTCTCAGTCTTTTTACCCTCAACCTCTTTCATGGGGAAAACACAAAAACAGTTAATGCATTGACTCATTCGAACAACTACGGTACTTAAAACAGCCCATCAAGACTTAATTGGGTGCAGGGGATCGGTAAGTAGGAAAGAAACTCAAGAGTAGGAAAATGAACCCAGAGCTCAGCATGAAGCCAGGACCCCCAAACCTCTGTGCTCTTGTTACACGCAAGCCAGAGATTGGTCCCTGAGCCTCCTACAGCCTCCCCAAAACTTGGCAAGACCATCAGTTATGCAATCTACAGGCTCCATACCCGTGAAACAAGCCAGTGATCCCCGAAGAGCCCAGCTCTTCCCACAAAGCCTGTGACACGAAGATGGGTGCCCAGAGGTGGCTCCTGGGCTGGCGGTGAGCTGAGTGAGGCCTCTCCCGGCCCCCGTTCCTCTCCCATGTTTAACGTGAATGACAAGGCTGCGCTGGAGGACTGCTTTGAATGGCATGGATTTTTAAAAAATATATTCTTAATTGATTTTTTACAGAGAGGAAGAGAGAGGGATACAGAGTTAGAAACATCGATGAGAGAGAATCATCAATCAGCTGCCCCTTGCATCACCCCTACTGGGGATGTGCCCACAACCAAGGTACATGCCCTTGACCGGAATCGAACCTGGGACCTTTCAGTCCCCAGGCCAACGCTCTATCCACTGAGCCAAACCGGTCTCGGCATGGATTTTTTTAAGCCATAAGGAAAAGATGGCGAAAGATCCAAGGCATCGAATGAAGGAGGAAATGGAGGACGTGTCATAAACTCCCCCTACCCCCATCCCCAACTCTGATGTGTTAGAAAGTGGGGGTTCTTAATCTCAAGTGAGTTTTTCTATTTAATGGTCATAGAGTTCAGTGGAGAAAATCGCTAAGTCTTTCAAAAGGAAAAAAAAAACTCACTCCCATTCTGCTGGCTCTAGGTAACAATAACTACTCCCTGCTTTTCTGTCTCTCTCTTTTTCTGGGTTACGCTATGTTTGCGTCACACATTGAGGTCATACCATATACCCGTTTGGAGCACCGCCTCTTCCTTTTCCCTAGCATTATCCATTTCAGCATGTTGTCATAAATGCTTCTTAACTACAGTTCTTAGAGGTGGCTAGTCCATGGAGGGACACACTATCATATTCATCCACTTCCGTGTCATTGGGCATCGAGATGGTTTTAACTGCTTTTGCTGACAGAAAGGAGTGTTCTGATAAACATCTTTGTGCATAAAGTAGTTTCCATCCTTCCCATTATGTCTTTAGGATAGTTTCCCAGAAATGGAATTACTGAGTCAAAGGTTGAACACAATTTTTTAAAGGTTCCTGAGACACATCGCCAAATTCCTTTCCAAAAGGTTGGGAGCTTTTTAAGTGATCAGACACAGTGCTTGAGATGTGGGCTCCTCCCAACCAGCATTGAGTGCTCATGAAAAAAAAAATCACCACCAATCTGATAAACAATCGGGTGTTATTGTGGGTTTGCAGTCCTATTGTTCAATGCTTGAAAGAGGCAAATGTAGAGCATCCAAAGAAACATTGCAGAAATTAAATGTATGGGCTACATTAGCCTAGAATTCTGGGCTGGATGGTTTCTGAAGAGGTTTCAGAATATTAATGGAGGATAAGTGGATGCTTAAGAGAAAGCGCGCTTGGAGAGCTTTACAGTGATACCTTCTGAGCTCTGTCCTCTCCACGCCAGAGCCATCCACACCGCAGGAGCCTCAGGCTGCATGGAGGCTTTTTGCATTTAATTTAGGGAAGAATGTATTGCAGCGAGTGACCAACACCCATGCGATGCTGCACAGTTTTTCAGAAAGTGTTTCTCATCGAGAATCTCATTTGACCAACAAGAGCCCTGAGCTCCGGACTCAGTGACTTGCCTAAGACACACAAGGCTTCCTGCCTCCCTTACCAGGGGCGTCAGTCAGGATCCCAGCGCCCGGCTTCCCTGGGGCTGAACTTTGGTTTCCTAGCAAGTGGGCGGACTGGACACCCCCAGCAGTGCCACCCTTCCCATGGGCAGCGTCCTTTCTGCCTGTTAATAGTGCCCCACGTAGAAGGTCCTCTCATGCCAAGAGCCCCCACTAGCAGCAACATTTACTATGGTGCCTAGAGCAAAGTGCTCTGTAGTGGTTTCCTAGGATTACTCTAACAAATTACCACAGACTTGGTGCTTTAAAACAGCAGATATTCGTTCACTCAGTTCTGAAGGCCAGAGGTCTGAAATGGAGGTGTCTGCAGGCCACCCCGCCTCTGGAGCGTGCAGGGAGAGACTGTTCTTTATCCCTCCCCATTCCCGTGGCTGTCGGGATTTTCTCTACCTCTGTGGTCACGTGGCCTCCTCCTGTTTGACGTCTCCTTCTGCTTCTCTCTTATAGGACACTTGGCATTGGACTTAGGGCCCACCCAGAAAGTCAGGAATATCGTCTCATTTCAAGATCTTTAGCTTAATCACACCTGCATAGACCCCTTGTCCAAATAAGATCACATTCCCAGGTTCCCTGGTCACATGGGTATGTTTGGCAGGGTCCTTTTTCTGCCTACCCCGGGCCCTCACGTTCACTGCTGGTCACACGAGTTTAACATCTGTGAAAACTCCTGCGTGTTACCTGTCCCACGGTGAGCACTCGGCGAGCACCAGCTACCATATACTTTTTATGTTGTGTCTGCAGTGCTTTAGAGAAAAAATGTTTGCGTGGGGTCAGTGAGCTGGATTTTAAGGTCCGAGGCTGGTTTTGCCCTGGTTGGGCAGGTGATTTCTCTGGACCTCTTTTTTGCATGACTGTGAAACGGGCACCGGCCTTGTTGAATTTCCAGGGAAGAGGTGGGGATCCAAGGGGATCGCGCGTGACAGAGTTTTGTGAATGGCAGAGGGCAAGTAGGATGCGGAAGCTCTAATTCAGAGTCTGCAAGCTGGGAGGAGTGTCATGGGGGCCTATTCCAAGGGAAGCCAGGCTGTGGGAAGAGAGAGTTGGAGAAAACGGCCCGCACCGGCAGCTTTCCACAGTTGCAGGGAGTCTGAGCGAGACTCAGTTGGGAATACTAGGTTAGTGCCAGGGAAAAGCCCATTACTCCTTAAAAGCGGCCACTCATCTCTAATAATAAATAAACCAAACACGGGGATATTAAAACAATTCGTTCTGGGCATCGGAAAAGAGGTCGTGTGTGTGCGCGCGAGAGCGCGTGATTGTGTTTGTGTGTGCGTTTTTAATATCCCCACCCAGCCCCCCACCCCGGGAACTCCAAGATTGAACAAAATCCTACTTATGTACTCCGGATTTAATATAGCGTCAGGCTCCTCTAGGTGCCATAAAATACCAAGTTAAAAGTATTAATTCCTTACAGCCCTGATGGGTCCCAGCTGTGCACACGCGGGGAGGGTGTGAGGGTGTGTGCTCAGCGGGTACAGGTGCTGACGGGGCTGTTCCACCTCGGAGCACATGTGCCCACAACACAGCTGTTTCTCAAATCCTCCAGCCACTTGCTTAAAAACCTCTATGAAGTTGTACTGCCTCTGGGCACAATTAAAAGCCGTAGACTACATTTCACCGGCTAGTGTTAGAAACTTGGGCTGAGCCAAAAAAGAAAAGGGAGAAGGTGGGAGGGAGGAAGAAATGAGCCCCTAGTTAAGGTGGCATTGACCTCAATACCCGGGCTATGGAGACCATAAAGGGCCTTCACGCCACACAACATCCGCAGCTTTAAGAGTGGAGAGTGGGGAAGGAGCAGGTCAGGAACTGATCTCCTTCCTTCCTTTTTCTTTCCTTCCCTTCCTTCTTTCCATCCTTTCTTCCTTCCTTTCCCCTTCTTCCCTTCCTTATTCCTTTTTGCTCTTCTCTCTTTTTTTATTTCTTTCCTTTCCCCTTCTTCCTCTTTTCTTTTTTCTATTTTCTTCTTTCTTTCTCTTCCTCCTTTGCCCTTTCTCTTTTTTCTTCATCTTTTTTCTTTCTTTCCATTTTCTGTCTCTTGTCTATCTCCCTGTTTCCCTTCCCTCTCCTTCCTGCCTCCATTTTTTCCTTCCCCCTCCTCTTTCCTTCTTCCCTCCCTCTCACTCTCTCAGTTAGTGGTCAGGTCACTCTGCAGAAAACCCGGGAGCTGAGGCAACTGAGTTAAAATGTGATCGATTAGGCCCTAACAGGTTTGGCTCAGTGGATAGAGCATCAGCCTGCAAACTGAAGGCTCCCAGGTTCGAATCCAGTCAAGGGCATGTATCTTGGTTTCGGGCACAGTGTAGAAGGTGTGCAGGAGGCAGCTGATTGATGTTTTTCTCTCATTCGGTGTTTCTAACTCTCTACCCCTCTCCCTTCCTCTCTGTAAAAATATAATAATAAAATATGTTTTAAAAAAATAAAATGTGAATGATCGGGCTGAGTGGTAATAGGCTTTGATTCAGGTCTCCTTTTGGGAAAAGGCCCATCATACCTTGGCCTTTCTCACCCAGGAAGCTAGCTACCAATATTTCTGCTCTCAGTGTGGACGCAACTGGATTAGCCTGTTTCATTGCCATGACAACCCAGTGAAGTAAGTCTTCCTGTACCCATTTTATAGAAGCAGCAGCCGAGGCCCACTGTAACAAAGCTTGCATTGGCCCCGCTCCCATTGTCAGTGTCACAGGCAAAGACTGAGCACATCCGGTGGCCTCACTGTCCACGCAGTCATGGCCTCACACTCTGGGACTCCACTGCCCCTCTTTCTTCTTTCCTCTTAAACAATAGGTCACTATGGGCATTCGCTCCTTTCCGCACTCTCTGTTCACCAAGAGGAAAAGGCCTGATCTTATTTCTTACCTGTACCTGGACAGTGTTTGGAATCAGGTTTCATGCCAAATAAAAAGGAAGGGAGACCGGAGACCTCTGCCCATTGGTCAGTCACCCTTCCCAACGGCCAGGCCAGCACCAAAGGCATAAAGCATGTGGGACATCCCGGCCTCAGAGGGACCGAAGAACCGAGAATGAGGATCTGAGTTTGAATGCCATTCCCCGATTATCAAGCATGTGTGACCAGGTCTGTAAAACACTGTAAAGCTTAGACTCTTGCCCTTTAAAAACAATGCAGCCACATCCCCCACCCTGACCCTTCCTTGGGGATGATGTCATGATGAGGGCTGGCCAGAGCGAAACTAACTTTTGTTGAGATTCTGTTTCCTGTTTCCCTGGCACTGTTCTAGGCTCATTCAGATACTAGTCCATCAATCCTCATGATTTCTCTGTGACTCGGTAAATTCTGGTCCTGGTGTAAGGAAATGAAGGAGTGAGGAAATGAAGACCCAGAGGGGTTTTTTTGTTTGTTTGTTTTTTAAATATATTTTATTGATATTTTACAGAGAGGAAGGGAGAGAGAGAGAGGGCTAGAAACATCGATGAGAGAGAAACATCGACCAGCTGCCTCTTGCACACCCGCTATGGGGGATGTGCCCACAACCAAGGCACATGCCCTTGACCAGAATCGAACCTGGGACCTTTCAGTCCGCAGACCGATGCTCTATCCACTGAGCCAAACCAGTTTCGGCGACCCAGAGGTTTTATAACTTGCCTGTGGTCACATCTAACAGGAGGCAGGGCCAGCAATCAAAACAGTTCGACCTCAATGCTCCCAGCTTTTTTCCTGCTATTCCTCTCATCCCCAGCTGACCAGAACCCAGCCCCATTCACCTATCGGCTCTAAGAACAAGAAATAAAGTGATCGGGGTGAAATCATGCCATTTGAAAGCCAGGCACATTAGAAAGAATGATGTCAACCCGATTCCCTGGATCCTGGGGAAATTCATATCCTGGTGCCATCCGATTGGTGAAACTGATTGATATACGGCACCAATAGTTAAGAAACAGGCAGCCTAGGCTGAGGTTTGATTAAACCGATACCCCCGGTCTCCTGCTGTATCAAATCACCGGAGAGTTGGTGCCATTAGGATAAATTACTACAGCAGGCACGGCGAAGCCAAGCTAAATAAACTCTGCCTTCTCGAGCCCGTGATTGTCTTATTAAATGATTTCTTTGCCTCTTAAGTGTAGACTCAGAGCACTGATGCTCTGAAAGCCCTCCTGATTAACTATTGCCTTGGCCTCAAGTTGATTTTATAAACTTCGGATGGTGCCCCAGAAGGTGAAGCTTCCTGTTGTCCGTTCTGCCTGTTGCTATAGATACCGAACTTCACAATCAGTAATTAGAGCTTGCCCCCTGCCCCAGAACTGGTCAAACGGTGCAGAGCGCTCGGCAAATGGTCTTAAAAGCATCCTCGCTGGCATGGAAATGCATCTCCAATGGGGACTGGGTTTGTTTTATTCATGGACTTTTTTGGAAAAAAAAATTACTGGTTTATTGGAAACCGTAGAGAACTATACGCAATTATTATGCTTTTAAAAAACACAACTGAGTTTTCTCATCCTGATACGTTAAGAACAGGAAAGATGATGGCCCGAGAGCCTGCTGCCACACAAAGATAACTCTGTGGGACCTGCCACACCAGAGACGTTAATTCCTGAGCCCTCCCCCCACCCCAGAAAGCAATGCCTTGATTTGCAAGGATTTGCGAGGGAGGCTTCTTGGGGCATGGTGAGAAAATTAAAGGAAACTGTTTGTGGCAAGAAGGAAAAGGTGATGGGACGGGCGTGTGTTATTTAGCCGAGGAAAACAGATGTGGAACATTTGTGTCTTAAGGCATTTTGGTCAAGAGAGAGTAAATTGGTTAGAAAGTGTGCAATTTTGCAGGTGTTAGAAAAAATATAAACCGATGAGTCCATACTCTGTTCCCTAAGGGGAAAGAGGATGGAAAATAAAGGTTTGCAAAGACACTCTCTGGGAGTTAATGTCTTTTAATTTGAGGTGCCCAACACTGTCCTCGTTTTAAAGCTGAAGAAACCAAGCTCTGAGAAAATGAATGATTTCCCCCAAGTCACCCAGTTTCTGTCACACAGCCAGCATCACAAGCCACGTCTGTCTGACTCCAAAACCTGTCTTCCCATCTTTTCTTCAAGGGAAGACTTCTCCCCAAAGCAGACAGGGATCCTGCCAGAGACTGCTCATCACTTTATCCGTTTCCCAGTTTGAAAGTAAATTCTGGAATTCAGAGTGATGCATATTTATTTTAAGATCATCTGCAAATTTCCTTACGAATGCACACAGTACAGACATGGTCAGCCATGCCAAGAATGCTATTGACATTTGCAAAGCACTGTTGATTGTATTTTTGATTCCTTTAAAACCTCCCTAATTGCTTTGTTGATTTCAAACACCCCGAGAACTCTTCTGAAGGCTCACAGTGTCCAGCAGCGTGAGAAAATACATGGTTTACAAGGTTGATTTGGGATGTGCAAATAAAGCTTTGGACGAGAGGGCGAACCAAAGCCCGGCTTTGTAAACAGCGAGGTAATCCTGCCATCTTTTATGTGACACTTTTATGGGATCCAGAACCCCCGGCCTCAGATTATGTATATTTTAGCTCCTATACCCATGTGCAGGGAGCCCAGGCTTTGACTGGAGTTGAATTTATCTTGCAGATGTAGCCTGACAAGACCTTTCCTGCATCCTCCCAAGGAGTCAAGTTCAGGGCAGTACGTAATGCTACAGCCCTGAACACAAGCCAGAGTCGTGTTCACAATCTGGGCAGTCCCTGGACTTAACACTGGTTTAGACCGGGTAGGTCCTGGCAGGAGAGCTTGTCCATTTGTCTAAGGGCACAGGGGAAACTCATCAGCCAACTTTGCATTGTTATTCTCATTGATAAAAGCATTGATAAGCATTTTAAACACATTTTCACGTTTTTCTTTTCTTTTTTTTTCTTTTTTTGCTGTTAATTCCTTTCATAATCTTTTGAAGCAGGTAGTGTGCTCCCTGTTTTATAAGTTTGTTTTTCCACTTTGCAAATGCTTGAAGGAGGGGGGGCGGGGGAGAGTCTCCTAAAAAAAGAACCCAGGCACCAAAGAAAGCACAGAAATGTTAAGGAATTTGCCTGGAGCAGTGCTTCTCAAAAGAGGAGGGGGAGGGAGAAGGGGGAGGGTGGCTTTTGCACCCTCACCCCAGGGGACATTTGGTAAAAAGAAGACCTTGCTACTGACATCTAGTGGGTCCAGGCCAGGGGTGCTGCTGAGCACCCTACAATGCACAGGATGACCCCACCACAAGGAGGTAGCTGGCTCCAAATGTCCATAGCAGTGAGGGTGGAAAGCCCTGACCCAGAGAACCATAATTTGGGGGCAGTGTTGGGATGTAAATACTGGCCCTTTAACCTTGGGCTAAGTCACCAGTTGAGTTTAAAATCTCTCCACATTGAAATGATAGACAATTAGCATCAAAGGCTTGGTGTTTTGTTAGTTGCCTGGCTTTCCCCATAAGACTGTTGTCTCCTTGAGCTGCCATGGCTTTTTCTTAATGTGTCCCCATCACCCTTTCAGGACATGGCATGTAGTGGGTGGTTAGTAAATAAACGTCTACTGACTGAATAGATAAGTGTGTACAAAATGAACTATGACCCCCTGTAAGGTGACAGGTAGTATAAGGAGATAGCAAAAGCGTGAGCTGGGGTTTCCAAGAATGGGATTTCTCCTAGCTAGGGATGGAAGTGAGCAGTGGGTTCTGGAATGAGTTGGTGGAGAAAGGGTTGAATTGAGGTTTGGAATCAAGTACAAATAGAGGAGATTTGGGGTGGTGGGAGAACATTCGAGTGGAAAGACAGAATGACAGAAGCAGATGTGGAAACACACAGGGCGCCATAAGGAGAAGGGCATGGAACACTCCATGGTCGAGCAGGACAGGCCAGAAAGCTGGACTATGTCTCTTGGGAGATGTGAAGCCAGGGGGAGCTTGGAACAGGAAGTGGATGTGCTCACAGCTGTGTTCCTGGGAGGCCAGCATGGCCTCTGTGTGTAAGATGGAGAGAAGACTGGGGGTGGGGAAGCCACGTGTGTGTTGCCGTTGTCTAGGGGAAACAGAAAATGATGCCTCACTTATGTGGCAGAGTAACAAATGTATGCTATTGACTTTTGAATGGGTAGTACATTTACATGCCTCAAAGTCAAAAGTAGAGGATAGAAAGTATGTGTGTATGTGTATATATTTATGTATATCTCCATCCCATATACACACACACATATATTCTCTTTATATATTTTTAAATCTCCCCTGACCCATTTCCCTTGGCACCTAATTCCTCTACTGAACCAGTCCTATCATTTCCTTGTGAGGCCTTCCAGACATTTTTATGCATTTATGAGACAATGTGTTTATATATTCTTTCACCTTCCCATTCACCACTTCCCCCCACACCTTGCTCTTCTCACTTGACAGTATGTCTCAGAGATGGTTCCAAATCAGCATATAAATGATTTCTTCGTTTTTTAACAACCGCTGAGTGTAGATGCTTCATCACTCATTGAACCAATTCCCTACTGATGGACATCTGGGTTGCTCCCCGTCGTCTCCTGCTGTTACAAATCGTGCCGCAGTGTGTAACCTTGCACTGACGTCTTCCCCTCTGTGCGTGAGTGTATTTGCAGGAGAGAGTCCTAGAACTAACAGTGTTGTCTTTGCCACAGATATTGCCACACACCCTCCCAGGAGGTTGTTCCGATTTACATTTGGGTGGTACTTCCTGACTAAATATCGTTGGGTAGAGGAGTGGACTGAAAGGACATGGGGAAGGGAAGCCGCCAGTGAATTTTCCCAGATGGACTTTGTGGGGAAATGTTTTGGTGGGAGCACAGAAGTTGGGCTGTGAGATGAAGAAGATTAGGTCCCATGCATTAATTGAGTGCAGCCTGCAGTCCCCTAGGAGCAAGAATATAAGTCCTGGGCCGCTAGGGGAACAAGACAGATAAAAGGCCCGGGGAAGAAGCGTCCTTGGTGAGTGACTGGATGTGAGGCATCCGGCAGGGACATGATAAGGATGACTTTGACACCTCTGATGCCCTCAGCCAGTAGGGACCGAGGGAAATGAGGGGGGGTTATTTTTTAGGAAGAAGACAATGGTTTTGGCTTGATGAAGTGGTTTCCACCCACCTGGAGCATTTGACAGGCGCTCAAAGCTCTTTGTGGCAACTTCACTTTTCCCTGATGCCTCTCCCAAATCTTTGCTATCACTCGCAATCCATGTTGACTTGGGAGGCACCTAATTTTGTTCATTCAAAATCACCTAACAGCCAAAAAGAATTTAAAAAAAAAGAAAGGTTTTAGATGCTTAAAAATGCCTTTTTAACACTGCCACCCAAAAGCCCTGGAAAGTCATTATTATTCTCCTGTTATAGGGAAGAAAACCGAGGCCCAGAGAGGTTAAATAGCTTGGCCAAGGTCACATAGCTATGAAGCAGTGGCGCCAAGACGGGATCCAGGTTAACTTTAAATCTCCGGCTTTATAATTCAGTGACTCCAGTAGCAAATACTGCAGGGCAGAACGGCCTCAGCATTTATTTCCAAAGGCTGATTTCACTTGACTGTGGAATTCTAATCTTTAAACGGCATCCTATTTATTTCTCAAATGTCAGGGCGAATTTGCCAAATTTTGAAAAGTGCACTTGTGAGTCAGTGGGATTCCATTTGAAGTTGGAGATAATGGAGTCCATGGTGGAGGCTGGGTCTCCTTCCATGCTCTGTTCGCCGGGGAATTGGGGAAGCCAGGGAGCATGAAGGTGGTCATTCAGTTGCATGCGCGGCAAAGCCCGACTCTGGTGGAGGCTCTGACAACCCCACACAGAGGCGCCATTGTTACCCTGCGTGAAGAGAGCCGGGGTGACACCCAACCAGGCCGAGTGTCACTTCTCTGGGTTAGAAATGTTGTTTTAATTCACTGGTAAACAACAGTCCAAGCACATTGTCCCGAAAAAGAACCCTGTTTCTTTTATGCTGAGAGTTTGCAACTGAGGATCTTGATAGGAATGTCTCCCGACAATGCCCGTTACACGATGTGGCCAAGTACATTGCTCACACCAGGGGAGGTTCTAGCATTAAGCTTTCAAAAGTGTCCAGGCAGCTCTGATAGAAAGAAAGGAGCAGACCCGGGGCTTGCAAACATCTCCAGGGCCAAAGGAAGATTTAGCTGCAGGCTGCTCACCAGTCTTTTTATTTTTATTTTTTTAATATATTTTGTTGATTTTTTACAGAAAGGAAGAGAGAGGGATAGAGAGCTAGAAACATCAATCAGCTGCCTCTTGCACACCCCCTACTGGGGATATGCCCACAACCAATGTACATGCCCTTGACCGGAATCGAACCTGGGACCTTTCAGTCCACAGACCGACGCTCGATCCACTGAGCCAAACCGGTTTCAGCTGCTCACCAGTCTTAAAGGATCGTCCAATGAGAGGCTCACGCTCTTGGTACATTGGTAATGTACATAGGCACGTGACTGGCAGCGCCTTAAAATTCCATTACTGTGCCGTCTGCCTCATATGGAACCTTCTCGGTAGATCAAAAACAGAGGAGAAAATCACTTAGAGTGAAAAATTTATAAATGATAAAGTGAGTGCATAATTGTGTTTTAAAAGCTACAAACATTAGGTTTATATTGGAGAAAATGGCACTTTATTTTTAAAGGCTGCTATATTTATGCTTAAATAATTAGGATGACTTCCACCTGGGAGAATTTTAGGGACGTTTCAGCGCTTGCATTGCAAATAAATTCTTAAAGGCAATTTATTTTAGACTGATTGCATCCCAATATTTCTTTATAGGTTGTTTTCTGTGCCTGGCACTGTATTTACTATTGATTAAGATCTAAATCTATTCGTTAATTAATGACTTAAATTGTTATCTAGCTCCCTTAATGTGTCAGGCCGCATGCTTGGCTCTGTGATTCAAAGATAGTCACAGTTCCACGGAGCCACACCAGATGGGCCACTTAGACTTTTTGCGTCTCCATTCCCTCATCTGTAGAATAAAGATTTTTTTTCAAATCAGCTAATATTTATTGCACACTTACTCTGTATTAGCACTTCCCATAACTTAGTCAATGTATTTCTCAGAAGAACCCTATACAGTTGCCATTTTTATTGTCATCCCCACAAGAGGAATAGAAAGCGAAGCTGTGCAAGCTCGTGGCCACTGGCATGTGGACACAGGATCTCAAGCCCAGAGTCTGATTCCGGCACCTGTGTGCTCATCTATCCCTCCCCCAGCACCCACTGCAGAGGAACCAAAGGAGGTGATTCACAGGACGTGCTTAGTGCAAGGCTTGCTACCGAGTCCTCAAAAGATAGTTTTCATTGGATAATTAAATAGGAAATGATGGAAAACACTCTAGTTAATACTAATGATGAATAAGTGCATCCCTGCTGTAGCTAGAAAAGACTGTGAGGTATGAAACAGGCAGGAATTCCAGGAGCCTGGGGCCTGTTCTGATGACAGGCTTTCCAGAGAAGGTGTCATTGGCCGGAGTCCCAAGACCCATGGGGTGAGTCAGGGCTGCCGAGCAAACGCCCGTGGTGTACTAGCGCTCCAACACGCTCAGAACACTCAGACACTGACCCGGCCTTCACCCAGTGTATGCTTCAGTGGCTCACCGTTTAGGAAGCAAAAGAACAAATTAACCCAATGCGGCAAGACAGGATGACCCATTCGACCATGATGAGGTGCTGCAGACTGGGTGCGCTTCCAAACCAGCCGTGTAGTCACTGCCAAGCAAACTCGTGGCCTTGAGCTCGCTGGGCTGCTAGTGAGTCCATATGCCCCCGGGTGCTCTTAGGGATGTCCACGTTCTTGCACTCCGATGAGCTCCTGCGGGTGTGTTGGCCAAGGAAGACCCGTTGCCCTTGAAGCAGAAGAGGGAGAAGAGGCCGTGTGCCAACCAAAGGAGACCCTGCATTCTTGGCCATAAATGAGACTACCGAGATGTGTAGGATATCCTAAAAAGGACATTTTTATCATCCTTTTTTGAATAAGATAGTATTATAAACAGAACCCACAGTGGCTCCCAGGCTTGCCTTTCCATTTGACCTCAGTCTGGAAAAATGGGCTTCAGTGAGAGTCGGCCCGCCTCCATGCCACCCCTCTCTCCTCCTAAGTCTTTCTTCCCAAGTGGATGGGATCCCCCAAAGGGGTGGATACCTCCTTCAAAGACAGCAAGGAAGACGATTGAGCAAGCCTGGTGCTGGTCGCTGCCTTATTCAAGGTCTGTTTGTGAGGGGGAGACACAAAATAGCAGCAAAGGAAGACGCTATACCCTTCTAAGAGTGTCAGGCCTTTGGATGAAATACGTGTTTGGAAAAGATGTTGGCTTGCAACTGAGGAAGAGAAAAAGTCCAGGAACCCGAGTCAGGGATGAAAGAATTAAAAAAATGTTGTTTGTGTTCCTCCACCGAAATTAGATGTAGCCAATGCTTTGATTCAGTTCATGGGATTTTAAGGAATATCCCATAATTCCAGGTGAGCTCAGAGCAGAGTACAAGAGGGGAACACCCAGAAGCCCATAAATCAGTTCCTGAGTGGCGCTGTGCGAAATGATAACCTTGTCAGATGGAAAGTCACACTGGAAGGATATATTGAGGTTTTGTTCTTTTCATGGTCTCGGCATCAATGAATTACCTCTGGGTGTCTTAGCTTTTCAAAAACAGGGCACGGGTGGGTGAGCGAGCCACAGTATCTATCTCCTTCTGCTCCCCGACCCCAACCCTGGGGAAACACGCCGGGCACCTGCACCCCTCTGTTCAGGAAGCAGTCCTTTTCTAAGTGGCTGCTCTTTTCTAAAGAGCTCCAGGCGGCTCCGCTGGTCCCATTTCCGGGCGGGCAGCCTGGTAACGGTGAAAGCGCAAGCGTGGGCCTTGGATTCGGGCATGGTTAATTTAGACCCCCGGGTTGAGACTTCTAGTTGGGGGACTCTGCTCAAGAAGTAATCCCTTCCTTGAAGAACTGTTTATGAGAGCTAAGCCAAAGAGATAAAACCACAGTGGGTGTTAAGTAACTGGTATTTTAGTATCAAAATAATAGTATTCATTGGGGACAGTACTGGCCATATTTCACATGGTTTGGATATAGGGAGGGGGTGTTTTCCAGGAGCGTTCCCCACTGGTTTTGTGGTTTCATTAGCATCTCTCATATTCACTTTTTTTTTCTAGTTTCCCTGTCTTTCTTTATCCCTTAAACATCCATTTTCTCTTTTTAAAAAAATCTTTTAAGCCCTTTGCTAGGTTATTACTTATATTGTCTTTAAAACACACACACACACACACACACACACACTCACACACACACACACACACACACAACTTTGGAAAGAGTCTCTGGCATGCTTTACCAAAATTAAGCACACTTGAGCCTCTTGAATCCTAAATTCGGTTTTGAATATGCTTGTTGTACTGATGTGGATGGCTTTCCAAGAGAGAGTGTCCCAGTCATTCAGATGGCCAAGAGTAACAGCTCTAATGCTTCATCACATAAATATGCCTCCAGCCGTGATTCAAAACAGATGGGCAGAGGGGGCTGCATGAGTGTGGGGCATCTGGGCTGATCCCAGGTCCCGGCCCCCCGGGTGCTGCCTGGGTCTCTCCTAAGGCCTGGATCTTGCGAGATTTTCCTTTTGGCTTTGCGTGAAGCTCTCGAAAAGAAACCTCATCCGCGCGTGTGACCTTTCCCGGGGTTGCTTCGAGTGCCTTGGCCTTCCATAAAGCCCCTGCTCATTCAGCACGGTACGTGCCTGAGTTTATTTTTTAAACAACTTTATTTGTGCAATTAAGGGAGTGAAGTCATTCATTTTATTGATCTAATGAAACGCATTTTATGATTTCTACTGTCCTTCATCTCTGACCTTGCCCTTCAGATCATAAACCTTCCCCCTCCCCCCCCCTTTTTTTGGGGGGGGGGGCTTTTGTAGATGTTAGATGGTCTTAGCATTTAACCATTTAACAACTTGTGTGATAGATGTTAAATGGTCTCAGCTTTGAACCACTTAACAACTTTTCACTTTGCTAAAGTGGAGGTCCCCTCAAGACGAGAAGGGAACCCTAACATCTGCTTCCGGAATGGATGCAGAGATGGCAGCGGGCAGAGAACCATGGCCCCAGCACAAATGGAGGGAGGGATGAGAAGGCCTTGAGGAGAAGGGGCGTGGGTTCCCAGGGCGAGGCACGAGCAGGTGGTTCTCATTTCAGGATCTTCAACCCTCAGCTCCTTCAATGTGCCTTTCTTCTTCCCCCTTCATTCTGCTTTGGGTTTTAATGGAGTGCGAGGCGCAGTCTTTTTGATGGTGTGGAATGTGGGCTTATAAAAGCTGAGTGCTACTATATGTTTCTGCTGTCCTCGCCCATGGCCCGCGCTGGGGAGCTGTATATTGTGTCAGTGACTCAAGAAGCCCGCACGCGTTCTACCAGCTCATGACGTTTTCCTTACGGTAGCTGGTCACACGTGTTATTTCACTAGGCAGATAGAATCGAAGTGAAACACGGGAAGCAATGCAGTGGCATCGGTCAATTTTCTTCAGATGTTTCTTTCCAAAACCTTGAAACCAAAAAGTGCAAAATCACAGAGGTGGGCTTTTGGCATCTGCCAGGGAGGGTATTAATATAAAATGGCATCGATTTGGATAAGTCTTCAAGAAGAAAATTGTAGAAGCAGATGTACAAGCTGGGGTTTGATGCCAAAGGAGGAAGGAGTGGAGGAAGAGTTTGTCCCATCCCAACCATGTCTGCTGTAGCCACAGAGATTTGGTTGTCACTGGGAAGGAAGGAAATCTGTTCACTAAAAAGCATAGGCAGAGCCCTGGCCAGTGTGGCTCAGTTGGTTGAGCGTCACTCAGTGCACCAAAGAGTCATAGGTTCGATCCCCGGGAGGTGAGCCTATGAGAGGCAGTGGGTTCAAATAATTTTTTTTTCCTGTTTGTCATTTATTTAAAATTTGTAATTTTTCTCCAAGGAGAAATTTTAATTTTATGTGTTTGACTCTACAGTGAGTTTGGGGAGAAAACTATTTGGGTTATATGTGTGTGTGTGTGTGTGTGTGTGTGTGTGTGTTTTCTTTTATAAAAAAAAAAACCCACAAAATTATTTCAATTGTATTTTCAAAGTCTTATATTAATCCAGACTGAACAAGCAAGCAGAAAAGTGAGGAAGCTTTTAGGGCTTGTGTTTTCAAAAGCAAGTGAAAACCAAGCCTGACTCGAAAATCAAGCAATCTTACCTGAACAGGAACTATTTGTACCCGAAAGTGTCCACGTCAGAATCGGGAGAGCCAGTGGTGGGATTGGCATAGCTATGCTGCTCCTCACTCACTTTTAGGTGAAACTCACTGGGATCAAAAGTAACAGGGCCCTGGAGCCAGCCATGGCAAGCTAGCCTTCTGCCCCCGATGGGGGACAGAGCATGGACTCCAAAGACAGGCCAGAGACCACCCTCCAGTCCTCTCCCGGTGTGATGGGGCAGACGACTAACTGGGGCTGAGCCTCAGCTTTCTGATTTACAATGAGAATAATTATATCTCTCACAACAAACGGTTCAACAGGCAAGTGCCAGGCACATGCCTATGACATGCCAGGAACTTCTTGACATTTCCGGAATATGCGTCATGATATTTAGATGTAATATTGACCTATATATGTCAACTGTCCAAACTGTATGAAATATTACATAAATCAATTAAGTTAATCCTTTCCCCGATTTTAAAGATAGTAGGTAGGGAAACAGAGCTCCATGGGTGGGGAGCAGGCCAATGAGTAGAGACTATCGTGATATTTTATTACCATAAATAGCCAAGGGTTAGTAGCAATTCTCCTTCTCCCAGCCAATTCCAGTTTCATTCGTATGAACATCCTCAAGCTTCCAGAGGGAAATTCCTTGAATGTTATGGATCTTTGTGGTAGGCACATGCAACGTAGAATGTTTCCCTTCTAGTGACGAGCTACTTTGATACTGCGTCCCATAGCGTTAATACTGATGGCCTCTACTTCCTAGACAGGCACAACGAGAAGCATCACGCTTCCCTTTAGAGGAAGTGAGGGCGTCACATCAAGCAGGAACTAAGGAGCTCGACAATCTTGGCAAGACTTTTCGAAAGAAAATCCGTGTATGTCAGCCGTCAATTAGGATGAGTTTTTATTTGAATTGTTTTGTCAGAGTTGACAGAGATTTGGTAATTGAGCATTTACAGGTATAATTCACTTAAGAATATCAGAAAGTCTAGGTCACTGGTCAGGTTGTTTGCTTTCTGTCACTCGGAATGACATGTTTGACCCCTGCCTTTATCCCAAGGTAACACTGTGGAATTTTTAGAAAGTATTTGTTTGACTGTTAGCTGTTTGTTTTGAACATCTTCTTCACCTTTGGCTCAGATTTTCCATAATGGAAAGAGAGTGTCTTTGTGTTGGGAAAGAAATGGCATTCTCCTCCCCATCCTTCTCCCCCTCTTCCCTCCTCCCTTCTTCTCCTCCCCCTCCTCCTGGAGCATCCTTAATGACTTCCAGGTGTGTCTGTGGGTCAAGCTCCTGGCCCCCATCCTGGGGATGCTGGGTCGGTGCCTCCACAAACACAAGACAAAGTTGGGGTGGGCACAACATGAGTACAACATCGGGGGTGGGGTAGGGGGGGGAGTAATGACTTTGAAGTGTTGAGGATGAAATCGGTAAAAATAATTCTAGGTGAAGACAGACCCGTTTACATTCCAAGAAAGGAAAATGTTTTACGCACACGGTCGCCCTGGCCTGCACAGGCTCTTGTTAATACCTTTCAACCTTGTGATTGAAAGCCGCCGAAGGCCTGTGATCCACAGCAGAGACCACAGCCAGAAATAATTCTCCGAGAACACTGCGTGTGCCTTCAAATGGTCCTTGAGTGTTTTTCTTGGATGCCCCACTTTCAAAGGCCAGAAGTTGTTTCAGGGAGTCATTAAAATCTGGGAAGGTTTTATGTTCCAAGAGCAAGGTGCTGTCCTCATAGGAAAATGTGTAATTAGCCAGATCTTTCTGCTTGGAGAGGATGGCTTGGAGAGGGTGGTCCCCTTCTCCCCCTGGGAGCCTCTTAATGATCCTCGGGGGGACCCTTGCAGCCCCGCCTCCTCCCAGGATGCCTGTCCATTTGAGGGAGCAGTGGAGTGTCACTTCTCTGTGAAGGCTTTCCTGAGCTCTTCTCACCCTCCTATCGGAAGACTTACCTCCTTCCACCTTTGACCCCCCCAATTCTGCATTAGACAGATCGGGGCCCAGCCTGAGACACGCCTGAGAATCCTGGCTCTGCCCCAGTGAGTGTGAACTGATCAAGTGAGTTTCCCGAGACCCTTCTACGAGGGGCCCTGGATGGGAGCTGCCATCACAGAGTTCTGGCCTGGTGTCCCGGTGACTTGCTCACACGTACCTGTTCAGACAGACATTGCTCTCCCAGCGCCGAGTAGACCAGGAGCCTCTGCAAGGCGAACTCCCGTCTTATTCTTGTTTGAATCTTGTCCCCACAAAGACCTGGGCACACAGTAGGTACTCAACAAGAAAGCGGTGAAGGACTTTTCATAGAGACCTCAAAGGTATTCATCCCCAAGAGCTATGTACCAGACAGGCTGGGTAGCTAGGGGCATTCAACCAAGGACCAGTAGCATTGAAAACCGTTCTCTCCGAAATTCTTACAGAAACTGCCCTGAACAAAGACAGATGGTCCCCCTTCAGCATTCACGTCTGCCTCATTCACCCATCTCATCTACCCGGTCCCGTGCCCCGTTCCCACCGTCTCAGGAAAGTAACTCCTAACAACACTCCTAAGTAACAGTAATCATACTGGGATGTCTGATTCCGCGTGCCCCCGGAGAGAGCCAGTGAGCCGACTGCACAGTGCAGAGAGGAGAGAGCTTTGTGCTGCTGCGGCTGACGTGAAGGCAGGAGGGGATTACAGTCAAATCTGATCAACTAGAGCAAAGCCCGGGCGCCCCGCTGGCACAGGGGGTCCGCTTTAATGCTGTTCTCTGGGTTTTGCTTAAACTGCCAAGCGAATTACTGTCATACCCTTTGCCTGCAATTAGCTTGACGGGTGGTGCCAGAGAGCGCCTGCCCGTTTTCCAAGGCGAGCCAGGCACAGGGCTTTCCCCGATGGCCCAACACGGTCTCTTTCGCCTCCTTGGAACCTCGGTGTACAAATCATGTGGGCTCTTTTTTTATTTTTTATTTTTTTCCCTTTGAAAAGGATCGCAGGAAAAAACAACAACCCAGCGGGGTGGTTTGTTGAAATGTTTTTAAACTTCTCCAAGTAATAAAGCAGGTTCGTGGTGTTTGGTTATGAGAACTGCCTTTCACTAGGACGATTTGCACCCATCACAGGAGGAAGGGGTGTGTGTGTGGGGGTGACATCAAAGAGGGAGACGGGCCCTTGAAACTAGTCCCTGGCTGTTCCCCTGGGTGACCTTAGAGACTGTGTCCAAAGCAGGTATCAATCCTGCTGCCTATCGGGGCACCCACCTAGGACCCCCCCCCACACACACACACACACACGCCACTTGAAAGAAGCAAGGTGACTGTTCCCCACACGCAGGCTCTTCCTCTTCTGACCGTTTTAGCACCCACACTGATCTCAGCCCTGGCGGCCGGCCGCGGTGCCAGCTGGGCTGTGCTGCGCCGTCAGCACCGTGGGGCCTGAGAAAGCGTTTTTGGGTTTTTCATGCTCACCAAGCCCCATGGTCCCCGCTCTGTTGGAACATTAAGCTCCTTACCTGGGAGGAGGGTTTTGTGTGTGTGTGTGTGTGTGTGTGTGTGTGTGTGTGTGTGTGTTTGGTTGGTTTTGGTAAAGAGCTTTCCCTGAAGTCCTAAGGAAAATGACCAAGTGTGGCAATCCTGTCCCCTAGCACACTGTCGCCAGCGGCTAGACCAAGAGTGGCATTTCGGATGCTTCTCCCAAACGCACATTCTAATCGCGTATGGAGTGGAGTGGAGGGCTGATAGTTTCTCGGATCCATGAGATTCTTTGGGAAGTGACATGCGTGACGTGGCAGCTGGTGGCCCCTCTGTGAACTGGTGCCTGGGGACTCAGGGGCCACCTGTCCCCTCTGCTCCTCCCCCACCCCGCCTGCAAGTTCCCCTGCTCTTAGAATCACTTGCTCTCCAACGATGCGAGTTTTAAGCTGCTTTCTCCCGCACCCTGCATCCCTGGCACCTGAGAACCACAGTCCTTTTTGGAGTTCAGCAGGCTCCCCCTCTCTCTCTCTCTGGGAAATCAGCAGAAAACAATGCAGACTCGTCTTGATTTCCTCAAAACTTCCCAAATCTCTCCCTGCCGTGACTGCGCTAAGGGCGCTCCCAGTGTGCGGCCCGGCGGCAATGAAGAAGCGCCAGTTCCTTCCATGTAGCTTTGCAGGCCGGTGGGCTCAGAGAACAGCTCACTCCCACGAAGCGGGGCATTATCTTTTGCCTACTAAACATCAGTTTCCGAGGCGAGTCGTGCAGAGACAAGCGCGGCCGCTGTTTTATTATGCTGACGTGTATGCTTCCGAGGGCACCGGCTCTGTCTATATCAGCCTGAGAAGGAGCAAGCTCATGTTTAGCCGCGGATCCTTCTTGTCACTCACATGGCTGCCATAGGTCAGTCTGATGCAGCTCCTCTGCATTTCTCCGTGGGTCGGGCCGCTGATGCCTGCGATGTGGAAGGGAGCTGGCTGCCCCTCTGACTCCGAACAGCAGGGACTCAAAATGAAAGAAACGAATAGGCACCCACTTGGACTTCGTTTTGCTTAAAGGACCCACTAGCATGAACTCCCGGTGGTGATCGGGACAGTTATCAATGGTGTCATTCATGTTAATCAGCAAGGACTTTTACCAGGTGTTGTTTAGCATTGGAAAATTACGTGCTCCACACTTAAAAAGAAGTTGTAAGAAAAGTTTGGGGTTAAAAGAAAATACAGGTAGTGGCAACATTTCTGGCCCATAGTTGGCTGGAGGAAGTAGTATTGTTCTTTTGTTTAATCAAAAGTATATTTCATATATATATATATATATATATATATATAAAATTTTGTATTACTACACAGTGGTTAGACAATCATATACTTTACAAAGTGTCCCCACCGACATTTCCAGTACCCACCAGGCACCATACATAGTCATTACAATATTACTGACTATATTTCCTATGCTGTACTTTACTTCCCCATGACTATTTGTAACCAGCAACCTGGATTCTCAATCTCTTCACCTGTTTCACCCAGACCCTCAACCTCCTCCCCTCTGGTAACCGTCAGTCTGCTCTCTGTGTCTCTGAGTCTGTTTCTATTTTGTTTGTTTATATCGCTCTCTAGATTCCACATGTAAGGAAATCATATGGTGTTTGTTTTTCTTTGAGTGGCTTAGTTCACGTAGCATAATGCCCTCTAGGTCCATCCATGCTGTTGCAAATGGTAAAAAGTCATTCTTTTTTATGGCCCAGTAATATTCCATTACACGTATGTACCACAGTTTGTTTGTTTGTTTTTTATCCTCTTATCTACTGATGGACGTGTGGGTTGCTTTCCTATTTGGCTATTGTAAATAATGCAGAGGCAGTATTGTAGAGGGTAATTCTTCAGTGCTTCTTGACTATTCTGACGAGCCTGCCTACGGGGAAGAGATGACCACAGGATGCTATCCCACATGCTAAGAAGAGCAACAAGGGAGGATTTGGTCTGGATGACACATACCTTTTCCTCCTTTTCTTTGTCTGTTTTTTTTTGTCCTCATCTCCATTGCTGTTCCCCTCTTCTGCCTTTGCCTCATGTATTTATTCATTCTTTGAATCTTTAGTGAGTGCTTGCTCTGTGTCAGGCCACAGTCTAGGCCAGCCGTGGGCAAACTATGGCCCGTAGGCCGGATCTGGCCCGTTCGGCTGTTCTATCCGGCCCATGGAGCCGAAAGAGCGGAGGGTTCTCTTGTTCTCCCCTCCGCTCCTTCACCAGCAGCCCAAGATGAGAGTGCCAGCATGGTCAGGTTGCTTTTGTTCCGGCCCTCTGGTCCAGTTTAAGAACCCATTGTAGCCCTCGAGTCAAAAACTTTGCCCACCGCTGGTCCAGGCAGTGGTTGCCAACCTTTTGGACCTCATGGACCACTAGTGGTCCGCCGACCACTGGTTGGTGACTGCTGGTCTAGGGCATATATGAAGTGTGGAGTTGACCAGGTGTCTCTTAGGCTAATGTAGCTCCCATTCTGATGGGGTCATAGGTGACAGGCAGGGGCTATCAAATTCATAAGGTGGTTTCTAATAGTGATGGGTGCCTCAAAACATATAAAGGAACAGGCTAATAGGAAGCTGAGGTAGAGATGGCATCCATGGTCTGCAAGCAAAAGCAGATTCAGCCCATCCTCCATGGCCAGTGACATCACTTTGATAGCTTGAACTCAGCCACCGTGGGAGTATTTATACCATGGAAAGTGCTGCAAACCAGGGCTTACTCTTCCCCATCAGAGTTGACCATTAACTAGCTAGTAGAACATCCTTGGAAGACATCTGGGAGGAGGTGACATTGATCGCCCCTTTTATTGGAAAGCATTTTCATTTTGAGTTTCAGCATGAAAATCAGAGGTCAATATATTTTTTCTTTCTCCCCTTTGATCAGTTAATATCAAAACATTCTGTTAAGGGTACAAGAAGTACCCGGATCAGTAATGTTCAATAGTATTTTGGAGATAACAGGGGAAAAATAAGGGAGAGAGAAAATCCACAGATATTTCATAGGGCCTGGTCTTCAGGTTTATGGTTTCTCTCAAACAGTGATAATCCTGTTTTCTATACCTGCTTCACCCTATGAGATGAAGTCTTTCTCTATACTTTATTTATTTATTTATTTATTTATTTATTTATTTATTTATGGCGGGGGGGGGGTTCTTCTCAATTCTGTCAGTATCTATCACAAACTGTTATAGCCTCGCCCATTAAATGTGTTTAAATTATTTGTTCTATTCAAATGTCAATGCATAGCTTGAGTTTTCATTGTGCCTGAGGATCAATCATTGTAACAGCTTCAGGGAAGACTTTATGACTTACCTGAACAGTGGTACATTGAGCCACTGAGTCATTTGAGTGGCTTACGTTAGAGTTTTATTCTTGATGTCAGTGATGATTTACTCACAGCCATTAGAAAAATTGTGTGGATGATGATAAAAATAGTAGTAATAATGATAATAATAGAATATTGTCCAATATATATATGGAAGGCTTACAGTGTTCCATGTCATAAACTTTTTGTGTGGCACACATTTGAATTGCATAGCAGCTGTGTGACATACACTGAGTGGCCAGATCATTAGGATTTCTGAACCAGTGGCATAATAATCTGGCCACTTCAGTGTATTTGTATCTCAGATGGGTACCAATTCTAGACTTTTGCTGGAGATCAACCACCTATTTGCCCTGAGCTTTCTATCAGCCAGTGCAAAGGAGAAAACTGATGGGGTTCATGATTTGTAGTATCTTTGATATCAAATAAATGAGGTACTCAAGAGAAGTACATGGAGTGGCCAGATTATTATGCGTTCAGAGATCATAATAATCTAGCCACTCAGTGTAGATTCTGCATTGTCTTAAATATACACATGGGAATCTGGAGCACAGAGGGTTTAAGTCACTGGCCCAAGAGCACACAGCTACTGCAGGCCTTTGTCATTATTCAAGTCCCTTTCTGCAGATAGGAAGCCCATGCTTTAGCTACCAGATACTCCCAATTTTCATCAAAAAAGGGTCAGTTTTTTTTTTTTTGTCTCAGACACCCAGGATCTACATCCTAGCTGTGCCATTTACCAGCCCTATGGTTTGGGATAATCAGTTTAGCCTCTCTAGAGTTCAGTTTCCTTGCTTACTACATGGGGGAGATTCGTAGCACCTGCCTGCAAAGGCTATTTCGGAGTTATGCACAACCCGTCACTTCTCAAATGCTAGCTGCTGCTCCTCTTTGTGTGCAGAGAAAACTAAGGATCAAATGCTGTGATCAAGTGAGATAATAACACATCATAGAACCTAGCACCATGCTTGCCACATAGATAAGACATATATGTTAGTTTTTTTCTTCTGCACCTATTTCAGCTTCTATTTTGTATCATGATTTGAACACCAGACTACTGAGTGTTTATATGCATTTTTTTAAAGTGTTGAATGGAAAGAGAATGTTTCTTAGGAGAAATAGATACTTAGGAATTTAAATATTAAGTTCATTTATGCTATATCCCCTAGGGTCTTATTAAAATGTTATTGATTTATATACTAAAGGAAGAATTTTAAAACACTTGTTAGATGCATTTGCCTACACATGAGAGCTTTTCTAGATTTAACTAAAAGTTGTCACTTGTTATGGATTGGAGCTTATTGCAAGGATATCAATGCATTATTTACTAGAACTAATTAAATTTTCATGTCATTTCTTTATATACTTATTGTGTTTATTCTCTATCAATGTGATTTATTATACCAACAAATTAAAGAATAGCTTTATGATGCCAAAAAAGCATTTGTTCAAATTCAGCTGTCACTGTAAGGCCAACCAATCAACCAAGAAACCAACAAGAACCAATCACCAATCAACCTAAACAACCACAACACCATTAAGTAAACTAGAAAGAAGGGAACTCTTCTAATAGAGTCTGATGTTATTAAAAACCTCTTGCATATATTTTAAATAGTGAAAACACTAGACAGGAATGTTCACTATGCCCATTGATATTCATATTGTTTTGAAAGTTTCAGCAAATATAATAAGACAGGAAGAAAGATTTAAGCAATGGGATAAAACTAAAATGTTCTTTATTTTAAAACTAGAGGCCTGATGTACAAAATTTCTGCAAGGAGCTTGGCCCTCACCACCACGGCTTTGTCTGGAAGGTCATTTGGCTGTCCAGTTTAATTAGCATATCATACTTTTATTATTATAGATTAGATAATTATAATCTTAGAGCAACTAAAGTATCATAATAAAAATTATTAGCAATAGGATCATTGGAAGAGTTGGCTAGATATAAGGTAAATATACACAAATCAAATGATTTCCCCTATACTATCAGTAGACAAAATATTAGCAAATATAAAATATTTACAAATTAATAAGAGTAATCTAACACTTATATGAAGATTACATAATTTATTGAAGGGCATATAAACAAAATCACTCACTTTCTGCAATGATGCCAAATAATTTGGCCATAACGTGTCTGCCAAAATAAGGGCCAGTCAACCAAAGCTAAAGTTCAAAGTAATTGTATTTCCCAACTCATAATTCTTTTATTAATTAAACATTGGTAGAAATTTGAATTTCTGAACTGAAGTAACATGTTATATTTTATCTCAGATATTCCCAATAACTTGCAATTCCAAGGAAATAGAAAGGGAATGGGCTTAGAATTTAGTTGTGTAAGTTCTTGTTTTATGTTATCTTAAACATAATACAGAGGAAACATTTTTATTGTCTATGTAGTTTCATCAGATTTCTCTATCTATGACTGCAGCAAGGTATTCCATACCAAGCTATTTTTGGGGTTTATTTTTTCCCTCATTATAACTCTCTGGAAGCTCATCTAGGTGTTGCATGTGTCAATAGTTTCTTCATTTAAAAAAAATAAATCTTTATTGTTGAAACTAATATATATGGTCCCCTTCCCTCCCCCCCCATTGCCCTCTCTCACCCCTCTCCCGCATTTTCTTTATTTTTATGGCTGAGTAGTATTTCATGGTGTATTATGTATGAACCATAGTTTATTTAATCATTCCACCACTGAAAGAAATCTGGGATGACTCCAGTCTTGGCCATTAAGAATACAAACTCTTATAAACATTTATGTGCATGTTTATGTATGAATACAAGTTTTCATTTATCTGAGATAAATGCCCATGTGTGAAATTGATGAGTTGAATAGTAATTACATGTTTAGTTTTATAAAAAACTGTCAAACTTTTTGTATTACTTTCCATTCCAATCAGCAATGTATAAGTAATTCAGTCTCTCTATATCCTCACCAGCAGTTGGTATTGTTGCTATTTTTTACTTTAGCGCTTCTTGTAAGTATATAGTGATAGCTCATTGAGGTTTTTAATTTGCAATTTCCTGATGGCTAATGATGTTGAACATGTTTTCGTGTGTTTATTTGCCATCTGTGTGTCCTCTCCAATGAAATGTCTATTCATGAATTTTCCCATTTTCTAATTGAATTGTTTATTTTATTACTCTTGAGTTTGAGAGGTTTTTTAATATCTATATTAAGGCACTAGTTCTTCATTGGGCATGTGGTTTGCAAATATGTTCTTTCAGTTTGTAGCTTGTCTTTTCATCCTCTTCACGTTGGCTTTCTCAAAGGAAGCATTTTAAATTTTGATGAGGTTCAGTGTAGCAATTTTTCCTTTATGGATTGAGTTTTGCTATCAAATCTTTGCCCAGTCTTAGATCCTGAAGAATTTCTTGTGGTCTTCCTCCTCCAAAGTTTTATAGTTCTATACTTCACATGTATCTTGATGATACATTTTGTGTTAATTTTTATATAAGGTGTGAGGTTGGTCAAGGTTCATTATTTTTTGCCTATGGATGTCCAATTGCTTTAATACCATTTGTTGAAAAAGTTATGCTATTCTTCCTACATTGAATTGCTTTTGTGCCTTTATTAAAAATCAGTTGAGCATATTTGTGTGGATCTATTTCTGAGTTCTGTTTCATTGATCTGTGTCTGTCTCTCTGCTAATTGAACACTGTCTTGATTGTTGTCACTATACCAGTATAGTAAGCCTTGAGATTAAGTAGAGTGATTCTTCCCATTCTTTTCTCTTTTATCAATATTGTTTTAGCTATTTTCAGTTCTGTGCTTCTCCATATACATTTTTTCAATAAGCTTATCTATGTCTACCAAAAATCTTGCTGCAATTTTGATAATAATTGCATCAATTTGGGAGAAATGACATTTACTATGTTCAATATCCTAATCCATGGATATGGTATGTCACTCCATATTTTTAGTATATGGCTGTTGAGTGTATATCTAAGTATATAATCTTCTTTGCAACAATTGTAGTTTCAATTTCAACTTCCACATGTTCATTGTTAGTATATAGAAATGTGATTGCATTTTATGTTTTATCTTGATCCAATGACCTTGCTGAACTAACTTATTAGTTTTAGGAGTTATATTTATTTTTAATTTATGTATTTTTGAGATTCCTTGGGTGTTTCTAAGTAGCCAATCATTTCATATACATATAGAGAGCTTCATTTCTTCCTTTCCAATATTTACGCCTTTCATTTCTTTTTCTTGCCTTATGGCAGAGGCTATAATTTTCTATAATTTATTGAATAAGAGTGTTGAGAAAACATATCTTTGCTTTGGTCTTGATCTTAGAGGGGAAATTGTTTATAATTTCATCATTAAATGTGATGTAAGCTGTAGGATTTTTGTAGATGCGCTTTATCAAGCTGAGGTGATTCTCTTGTTTCTAATTTGCTGAGAGTTTTGTGTTGTTGTTTTTTAATCAGGAATGGGTGTTGGGCTCTGTCAGATGTATTTCCTATGTCAACAGCTATGATCATATGAGTTTTTTCCTAGCTTGTTGCTATGATCATATGAGTTTTTTCCTAGCTTGTTACATTGACTAGATTTTGAATGTTGAACCAGCCTTGCATACCATAAGTTCCACAGATAGTTTATATATCTTTCTATACATTGTTGGATTCAGTTTGCTAGTATTTTGTTAATCATCCACTGACTTTTATTCAACAAACATCCATCTCAGTTGAGTACCTCACATGGAGAGAATACTTAGTATTTGTTGGTTGGGTTCCATTTTTGTGGTTAGGAGGGAGTGAGAATAGAATATAGCTCCTTACCCATGGGCTGGTCTCTATGGGGTCCCCACTAGCCACTGTGGAGCTCAGCTTGAGCTACATAAAAACCAGTGAGCACTTTGTTTCACGTCTCATAAATAATCTGCTGCCTATATTTTAGTGTGTGCTTCTCTCACAGCTGGCATTCAGCCACAGACTGCATTTAGGCCCATAGCCAGTGGGTTAGGGCAGAAGGCCAGACTGCCAGTCCAGGCCTCACATTGCTTAATACACACCACTCAGTTCCCTTGGCATGAATGTCCGTTCTACACTCAATAGTGGTCTTGCAAAATGGGTGTTGTGGATCACAGAGGGATTCAGATAACAGGGTTCAGATTCATCCATCCATCTCTCCACCCATCCACATCACTAGAAAAGGGATCTTCACCTGTCAGTGACCAGTAAATCACATATGTGGGCAAGAAAGAGCCAACTTATACTTGCTATGGGAACCTAAGAAGGGAATACTTCCTACTCAGGGACTTTTCTCATTTTTAAGGCAATTGAGAAGACACAGGTGTCATTCACTGAGGATGGTCCTGTTTCCCCAAGACGACTTCTGCTCAGGCTACCTATAGTTGAAAATTACAAATGGAAACTCCTCTTATTATTGGTGGAAGAGGTTCTTTTCTAACCCATAGATTCATGGGAGTGCCCAAGAGCAGCTTTGAACTTTGTCTTTCAATAACCTTATTTTTCCAGATGAGGATTGCACTAACTGTGGCACATTGGCTTATCTCTTACTTGTGCACCAGGAGCTTGGAAATAACACTTATTAATAATGAATAATTACGTAATATAAAACATGGCAATGGAGATGCCTATAGGTACAGGCAGATAGAACGAATGAGTGAAGTTGTCTGTGTGTGAAATGATAAATGACACTGGATCCATAACCCCAATGCCATTGTCTTCTCTTATGTAGGGAAGACAAAAGGAAGAGTTAGGGATTGTTTCCATGTCTTATCTAGAGGGGCAGCCTTTTAAAAACTCCAACTGAATGTTGCCAATTGGAAATTAGATCCAATTTTACCAGCCCTTCCCATTTTTCTAAAGAACCTAGGTGTTTATATCTTTTAAAATATAGAATCATCCAATTTTTAAATCTTGGCAATGAGTTAATTATATGAGCCAACTTGAAATAAGCCAAATAAGAGATATCTCAGGCCAGATTCAGCCTGCGGGATATCGTTTTGCCATCACTCATTCAGAAGACATTTTCACCATAACTTCCAGCCTTTTCTATTTCTCCCTGACATGAGGCTTTGTCTGCTATACTTCTATAAGAATTACCCTTTTTCAAGTTAGTTATTTTGCAAAAGTCAACCTGCTATCGGCACATCGATTCAATATATAAATCTATCCTTTTCATGTTAAAGAGGAGAGACTAATTTCCCCAGGAAATGCACCTTCGCCTTCTATGTATTACAGAGTTAACTGTAAAAGTGGCACTACCTCCTGAACACCCAACTGCTCTAATCACTTGAAATCTGGCACCTTCTGTCCTATAACCATGCAAGAGAAAGTTTGGCCAACGGCCTCGATTTGGACTCCAACAGACTTCTAGTTCTCTTTTCTGTGATTTGGGAATTGCCTTTATTTATCTTTTTGTTTTAGCCACGAATACCACAATTGAATACCCAAAGATATGTGGGTTGAGTCTTAAAAAGGCAACAAAGAGTCCCTATTAACAGGGGATTGGGGTAGGGTGCTAGATTTTGTTGTCACCGTATTAATCATAAGTGAGGGATCAGGGAAGGCTTTGATCTTACCATGCACTGTACACCTCACTTTATTTTTTCCCAACACTATTGAGAAGTTTGTCTTCGACCTTTTCCTATAGAATGAAAGATGGTTAGCAATTTTATTTCCCTCCGCACCGTCTCGGAACTTCTGTTTGCTTCCCTCCACTGTGCACGACCAGAGGCCCCGAGGAGCAGGATGCGCTGACCCATGTTGACAGGTAGGATGATGGATGGGGCAGAGCAGGGCACAGGCCGACTGGACCAAACAGGGAGTCTGGGCTGAACAGGCTCCTTCCTGAATCAAGAGCAGAAGGGGGGAGTCTGGGGCAAAGCCCTGTGGCAGAAACTCGAGCTTTAGAAAACAACTGCCAGCCATGTCCAAAAGAGAGCAGTAAGGTTAAACTGTAGCTCAGTGCGTGCAGAGCGCAGAGAGCTGAGCTGCAATCCCGCTAACATCTAGCACCTTCCATGTGTCAGGGGCGGGCCGGTGCCGGGGTGAAGACGGAGGCAGCCCTGTGAGCTCATTCCCCGGGAGATAGGATTTGTAAGGAGTTTGTTTCCATGCTTTGAGCCAGAAGCTGGGGTGAAAGTGGGCCTAGGATCCATGGGAAGGGGGGACTGCTCATAGTCTAAGAGTGTCAGTTCCTGGAAGAGGTGACACAGTGATCGAGGAGGATACAAGCTAACTGGGAACTGGGAACGAAGGCCTGCGGGCCAGCGTGCATGCCAGGAGCGAAGGCCTGGCTTCTGCGAGGCACACGCTATCTGTCAGGAGCTGGCCACATTGTTCATTTAGCCTCCTAAAAATCCTGAGGGACAGGCTGATCATCCCCATTTGAGGAGGAGGAAACGGAGACAGAGAACCAGAGTAGCTTGCTAAGAAGTGCCGGTGCTGAGATCGGAACCGGGTCCCACCTGGCTTCCCTTCCCCAGCTCTGCTACAGCTTTTCTGGAGGGCTTGGAGTCACATCAGGCATGCTCAGACACCCTTCCAGGGTGAGGGAAGCCAAGCAGTGTATCTCTCTGTGTCTGTGAGCATTTATTTAGGGGGTTGGCAGGAGGTGCTCAGGTAGAACCTTCTGTCATTGTACCATTTAGATCCCCAGGGAGCAGCCCGCAGGAATGTGCTTCTGGAAACCCCGATTGTGTATTAGCTTGAGTAGCAATACTAATAACGCCCATGCACAACCCGTTGCCTCTCTGAAAAGCAATAAAGAGCCTCCAGCTTTTGTTGTAACTATATTAATCCTAAGTTGGGAATCACAGAAGGCCTTCCTCTTATCATGCACACTGCTTTATCCCCCCCCAATGCCATTTAGAAGTGAGCTAAATCTGACTTTAGTATCATCTGTTTTTTTGTTTTCTGTTTTGTTTTGTTTTGTTTTGTTTAAAAGTGCCTGCTCTTTTCAGGCAAGTATTCCAATAAAGAACAGGTTATAACCTACACTCAAGGGAGACACTTTGGCCCAGTTCCAGCCCCCAAGCTTTGCATGATTTTTCCAGGCCTGTTTGTTGATGGGCCAGGCTGGACTGTCCACACCATAGTCCTGTCGTCCCTGATGCTGGCCATGGCTGTGCTCTCCAGACATTTAGAGTTGGGGAGAGAAGAGCGCAAAGCCTTCATCAAGAGCCGCATTGGCTCCCCTGGGCCCCTGTTCTAATCGGCTGAGTTGATGTATCGCAGATGATCTTCAACTAACAGGTCCCCATTTGTTCAGTGTCAAAGCCCTGCATGGTTTGATAAGTAGGCAACTGGGGTCCTGCCACTGCACATCAACACCCACTCAATCCTTTTAACTTAATCTAGTGCAACAAGTATTTATTAAGTGTCAGCTGGACAGTGGTCACTGTGGAAACACCACCTCACGGTCTTGATTTGAGGGTTTTTTTTTTCCTCCTGAAGATTGTCTGAGCTTACTTTCTCTTGTCCCTTCCCCCTGACTTCAGTTCTTCTTTCTTCTCTTGTCTTCCTTTGTGCGCTTACCCGTCTTCAACGCTGGCCCCGCTTCCAGTTTCTCAGCTAATGCACCCCTGCAGGTTAGACACGGATATATGCACGTTAAAAAGTAAAAGTTTTTTTTTTACCAAGAGGAGTTGATTCTGTGGAAAGAATAAAATCACTTTTTTTTAAAAACAATGAGGATAGGAAATGGCAATTTTCTGTTTTCATAATTTGCCAAAGCTAAAAGGTTTGCAACACTTCAAAAGCACTTCTCTGCTGAAGATGGACACGCATGTGAAACAACCACCTTTGCTTTGCTGCTCAGCGTTTTCATAGTGACTTGGGGGAACCAGTTGCACTGATTTTCGGGATTCCTGGGCTTTTCTGGGTGTGGGGGTGTATGTCCTGCTGTGTGAGGTCCCCAGGGATCTGAGTGTGAGCTATGAAAGTCACATCACACTTGCAGCTTTTACAAGCTCCATCCAAGGCATAGACTTTCGGTGCCAATTTTCCTGTTGAATACATGCCATGGTTTTTGTGATTTAAAAAAACAAAACTTAAAAGAACATAGTTATTCCTCTGACATTTGGTCGCTTGACAACTATTTGCAGTGGACCCAGTGTCACGGGGTCAGGCTTATTTCAAAAGACAGCCCTCAGCTGAGCCTTCATCCAGACTTTGGGTGCTAGCCTCGTCTAGATTCTAGAGCAGGGGTCAGCAAAGATTGGCTCATATCGCCAGATAGTCACTATTGCAGAATGTGTAGCCTCAGAGACAAAATAGAGGGCATCCTTTTGGTAGCCATATAGCCATGTAAAATCCATCCATTTTAAAATATAGACCTTGTTTTTTTAGATAATGGACAATAATAGAGAAATGAGTAACAATAACAGAATCAGAAAGCTGACTGGATTTGTCCTGCCTGCCAGGACAGCCAACCCCTGATCTAGAGCAGTGCTTATCCAACCACCACGTGCACAGGAATCACTTAGAGACCCTCCCCAAAGTGCCGCTTTGGGTCAGGATGTCCGGAATATGACATGAAACCCAAATTCCCAACACAATCTGAAGGGACGCTAATGCTGACGGCCCATAGAAGATGGTTAGAGTAGGAAGGGTTATAGTGTACATTCCTAGAAAGCCAGCATTTTTTTCCTGTCTTATCATCAATGCCCCATATTGTGTCAAGTTCATGGAGGATTGATCATACTCCTCTGAGAGGAAGGAAGGGCTGAGGGAGGAAACATTCCAGCTTAAAACAAACAAACACACACCTAGGCACACATGTCTCTGGTGATTTCTAAGCATCTAATGTAGGTGAAGGAGATTTTGAAAGCATCTAAGCTTTTATAACTCACATACCGTATTTTTCGGACCATAAGACGCACCCTTTCTTCACCAAATAGTGGGAGGAAAAGTGCCTGCGTCTTATGGTCCGAGTTGCAGAGCGGCAGTGGGTCCCCCGGGACCTTCCGTGTCCCTGGGGACTGCATATTTGGTGAAGAAAAAGTGCGTCTTATGGTCCGAAAAATATGGTAATTAAAAATGAAAGAGTAACATGATGAGATTATAACTTCAAGAAAATCAGGTACCACTTCTTTGTGCATGTTCTTGCCACGCGTCACTTCATCTGTTCCTACCAGCAAGTGCCACTGTGATCTGTAGATTTAACAATTGCGATTTTTTTGAAGCATGAAAATTTTTAATTACACAGGTGTGTCCAAATTTTTACACACCATGCAGAAGATCATGGAAGGGAAATTACGAATCCTTAAGCATCCTAAGATTAGTAGTCAGAGTTAACAGCTAAACAATTAACAAGTTTAAAAAAAAAGTGCGAATTGCACACAGATGCTATTTTTCAGAAACACTGCTTACAAAGGTAATTGCTCACAAATTTTAGAGTTTACAGCAGGTATCACAGGATTTCAAATTTAAGGGTATGTGAGTGTTCAAAGTCTTAAGAATATCCAAGGGATGTATGCAGAATTAGTTGAAATGGAGACAACTGTAGTTTAAACACTTACTGAAAGGAAGACCTTTCATTTCATCTTCTCTGTGGGCTACTAGGGGGAAAAAAATCAACAAATCAACCACTGCTAACAGCAAAAACTTTTAATGTTGAATATGTAGATTTTCAGAATGAGGGTTAGCTTCAGAAGAGGGAAGCTCTTTGATGCTTGTTGCTGATGCTCTGTGAATTGACCTCCATTCTGGAAGAATGGCCTGGACACTTCTTTAGACATTTTCTTTGTATTTGTATGAACTTAAGAGAGGTATTGGGTGGGGGGGGGGGGAGAGTGCAGTTTTGGATAAATATGCCTGGGTGAGAAACTTGGCAAATTAGATACAAGACAAAAAGTGATTGAGCAACATTTTTAAAAATGTATTTTTATTGTTTGAGAGTATTACAGATGCCTCCCCCCTTTTTCTCTCAGATAATACAGATAGCAGAATTTTTACTGATACCTCGCCTAGGGCAAGGGAACAAAGAGAAATGAATGAATAAATAAATGGGGCTACATTAAAAGAAAAACAGAAAAACTGCTGCACAGCAAAAGAAACCAGCATCAAAATGAAAAGTAAACCCACTGAATGGGAGGACATATGTGTCGATGATACATCTGGAAAAGGGTTAATCTCCCAAACATGTAAAGAACTCATATGACTCAACCAAAGGAAGGCATACAATGCAATTAAAAATAAGCAACACATTTCTAACCAGTTTGGCTGAATGAATCAAGACAATACAAAATGTATTAATCCTCTAGTTCATTTAATCATCGAAGAAAGGGATCTTTCTTCTAATTTATGAATTGTATCATCTTTATTCTGGGTTTAGCTCCCAGCTTTAAAATCTAGACTCAAGTGGCCTCGGTGAAGTGTCATAAACTCTATTTCAGTTTCTTCATCTATAAACTGGCTCCAAACTACCTCTAAACTCTGTTTCAGTTTCTCCATCTATAAAATGGCCCCAAACTACCTCTTGCAGGGTTGTGTGAGGCAGAATGAAATTAGAGTCCATTGAAGTAGTCATCCCTCTAAAGCAGTGATTGGCAAACTGCGGCTAGAGAGCCACATGTGGCTCTTTGGCCCCTTGAGTGTTCTATAGCTACTTCTTCATTGAAGGGGCCAAAGAGCCACATGTGGCTCGAGAGCCATGGTTTGCCGACCCCTGCTCTAAAATATCTGGCACATTAGAAGACCTCAGAGGTATTATTTGGTATGCGATGCAACTGGGTATCTGGAGGTGTTTTAAGGTAGAGGTTTTATTATTGCTTAGGTATAGTAAGACCAACAGATCAGAAGATAAAGTGATACAGATCCTGAGAAGGGGGCACACTGTGCCTGGGGGCCACTTGGGGAAGCACCAGGGTCAGCACCAGGGCTGGAGGGAGAAGGGGAAACTGAGGACAAGGGCCTTTATTGAGGTTCCTTCAAGCATGAACAGGTGAGGAAACAGACTTAGGATTGGCCAGTTCGAATACTTTCAGTGGGCTCTGGGGGATAGGGGTTGCCCCTAGTTGTCTGGCATCTGTCCCAGGTGTATGATGGGGGCAGGTGGAAAATGGCCAGGCGTGTGAGAACCTGACAAAGAAGGTGATCGGGGGTGTGGGCTCAGGAAGGCTGGTCTGCAGTGGGGAGACAAGGTGAGCTGTTTGCTGTCTCTGGGAATGGACTGGGCTGGGCTGGGAAGGGCAGCCCCTCCAGGATGAGCAAGGGGCCAGATGCCAGCGCCTCAGAATACAGAGAAACAGACGATGTGGTTAATACAGGAGAGAACCAAGAAGTTACCTCGGGAAGTTTAAAAATATATGCTTTTGGATTTTTTGGATGAAGAGAGCAGAAATTGGATGAGAATAGCTATAGAAGAAGGAGGTAGCCAGAAACATTTCAGTACGCCCGGTGCAAAAGCGTACCACGCATTGAGGAAAAGACAGAGAAGCCTGACCAGCAAATGCAATGTTTAGTTGGAATAAAGACAACCTAGAAGGAGGCTGAAGATAGGGGGAACTGAGTCAGCCCTCTAGTTCTTACAATAACCAGGGGCAGCGTTAGTCCCCTGGAAATTGTGGCTGCAGAAACACTTACTGTCCATGGAGTCACTTGACAGACCGTATCACTGCCCTGCTTCAGGCTCTCCAGTGGCTTCCACCACACCCACCAAAAAGTGTCCAACAGGGCCCCTCACCTCCACCCTCCTTCAACACCCCAACACCCCAGCTCCCCGCCCCTCTCTCCTTTCTGTTCCTTCCCAGGCTACGTTCATTCATTTCCTCCTCCGGAGCGACACCCTCTGTGTCCTCTGCTCTGGCGTGCTGTCCCTTCCAAGCTCGCATGGTTGACCGCTTGTTGTAATTCCAATCTCAGTCTCATTGCTACCTTTGAAGAGAGATTTTCCTGGAACTCCCCAGTCTGAAGAAGCCATGAATCCCAATTCTCCTGTGTTGCGCTTGTTACTCTCTGTTACTTTCTTGTCCATTTATTTGCTTCTCTTCCGCATTTTCCCACTGGAATCTAAGTTGTAGGAAAGCGGGGGCCTGAGTTACCCCAGGGTCTGGGGTCATGCCCAGGACACGCTGGGAACTTGGCACCGATCCCCCTAGTGGGTGAACTGTCTGCAAACACACCCTTCTCCACTCTGCCTCCAGCCAGCTCCAGAGCAATTTTCCCCGGGAGGCTCCGAAAATTAAAAAAATAATAATAAAAAAAATAGCAGCAGTGGCTGGCTTCTAGCCCCAGTAGGCTTCTGGGTTTGGTGTTTCTTTAATTTCATGTAAATTTCTCTAAGTAAATATTCCTTAAAAGTGAATAAAATTTTATTTCGCTTTAACAAGAGAATATAAAAGTTAAAAAGGTCACCGCGGTAATAGACTAATCTCAATTACCAGGGCAGCCTCCGAAACCCTCACTCCCACCTAATCTCATTCAGCGCATACGCAGCTCACCGTGTGATTTCCAACACAGCTAAATGAAATTATAAAGCAGTGTTAAATTTATTAATCATTTAATTAGCTAAATGTTCCTGCAAGTACTCGCGAGATGAATGGCATGTCATTTTCTAATGCAATTTGCCTCTCAGGCAGCCAGGGTCAGGGAGGGAAGCTCCTGGCATCTCCAATGAGCTTTTTATATCGCACCTTCTATTAAGGGACGGCGGTGATACCGGAGACCATAGCTGAGACTTGTACACAAGATCGGGGCACTCGGGTGCTGGAATGAAAAAGGGGCTCCCCAGCCCCCCCTGGGTCATACAGAGGAAGGTGGGGGGTGGCGGGGGGGGGGGGAGACACACAATGATGAGCCCCTGGGAGATTGCCTCTCCCGTGTCTCCTTGCAGGGCAAATCTTTTCATATTTAACAAGTCACTGAGCAGAGCCGAGCAAAAGATAGCAGCCAGTATTAAACGCATGCTCAATCTAGTTTTATTTCTTTAAATTTACTCAGTCGAGAAAAATTTGTGGAGTGCGAATTCTCCTCATGCTAGGTGACTTTTTAATCCCCTGGTTGAGTCAGGATTTATTTCTCCCTTCCAGCCCGCTAGCCTTTGCTTGTCATCTCGGGGGTGCCTGCCCACCGGCTCTTGGAAGAGGGTCTTCTCGGGAGGGGTGTTCTGACTCCCCGCACTGGGGTGTGTACCTGGGGAGCATGGGGGGGGGGGCTGGGGGTCCACTTGAACCCCTAATTATTTCTGACCGCAAAATCCGTGACAAGCGGCTGCTGGCAGGGGCTTTGTGAATCTCTCCCCATCTCAGTGAGGGAACTGGCGTCAAGAACACTGACTAAATCCACCTGGCAGGGAGCTGGTGGAGTGGGTGGCGCGCGTGGCCTAGAACATCCAAATGAACACGGGTCTATTTGCTCAGGAAGGGAGCTGTCAGTTCTGAGAACCGCGGTCGGAGGATGACCCTGGTTCAGGGCCGCCGAGCAGAGGCAAGCCATTCTGCATTAAGGGAGGTGGACAGGAGGGGACACAAGGAGTGGATGTCGGAGGGCTGCGGCCCCTTAGACAAGTCATGGTGCATCTGGTCCCATGGTTTTTGTCACCGGGAAGAGAGGGGTCATCTGAATGAATCTCAGTATCGCTATTGGTCAGACCTAGTCACAAAGTTATCAAAGAGAAGAAATGAAACGATGACCTTGAAACAGATAAATTCTAAAGTGATGTGGAGGCATAATGGAATAATTTTATTTTGTTTTACTTATCCTTTTCTTTCCAGACCAATGGCTTTGGATCGAATAGAGTTGCATCCCAAATTTGGGTCATCAGTTATTTCCTACATGATCCTTAGCAAGATAGTTAGTCCTCTGAGCCTTGGTTTACTTAGTAATGAAATGGGAATAATAATAATACTAGTGCAAATATGAGAAAAAATTGAGTAGATATACATAATAAACATATACACATACATAAAACATGTACACATACATATATATGCGCGTATGTATTCGCATACATATATACACACATGCATACATGTACATGCATGGTTCCTAATCTAGTTGAGGAATGCTGGCGACCTCTGGGACTACAATTGATACTATGATTTCCATTACTATGATTGTATCAACATGGCAGCGAGAGGGGACCACTTCCCCCAAAACACGCCTGTGTGTTATTTAACGCACACCTCATTAGACAGGTTTGCCAAGCTTAGATAAAGGCAGTTCTGGACTCACTTCCACACTATGAGGAACACAGGGGTACAGCACATTTGACACCCAATACGTCGCAGCAGTGAAGGGCACCGCTGCTCCTTTCAACCCTCCCCGCACCCTTTATTAGCTGAATGACCTTGAACTGGCCATTTGCTTTGTTTACCCTCAGTTTCTTTATCTGTGAGGTGAAGTCTTACAGCGCCTCCCTCCTGCTCAAAGTGGTTGTAAAGATGAAATGGGAAGCTGGTGGGGGAGGGAGGAGGAAGAGAGAGAATGAATGAGGGAGGAGAGGGAGATGCAAACGTTTCTGAATACATTCTATCTAAACAGTCCGCTTTAACAAATGTTTCTGTTACCATTTCCCTGGGTTATCTTGCAATCATCCCTTTAGGTGGGAAACACTGGGCCCTAATTTTCCCTCCCAGGCCCCAGAAAGCCCAACCAAGCCTGGAGTTGTGACTTAACGTGTGTCTTAATAAGACACTTGTGCAGATTAAGAAACACTTAATAACACTTGCAGCGGTGGGTGTGGGGGGAAGGGAGAGAGGTTAAGAAGGGGAGGGGCAGCTTTAAGTCCGAGGCCTTGGGTCCTCAGCTATCACAGTCCCCTTTAAGAGCCTGGGGAGTTAAGATAAAGGGCAGGCTCCTGCAGAGGGGCTGCATGAGGCTGTGCTGAGGGCCTGGGCGGGTCTGGAGGTCCTCCCTGACCTGGTCCCCTCTGCCTCCGGGAGTTCACCTCTGAGCAAAGAATGTTCTCCCCCGGCGAAAGTTACGTGGGGTTAAAGAAAGCACCTTTCAGCAGTCACATGCAAGCTTTCTTTCGGGCATTCATCCAAACACACACAGGAAGAGGTCTCTTTCCAAAACAGGGTTTGTTGACAAGAGTTGCAGCATTATCAGTCCGTTCACTTGGAGCTGCTGTATTTCCCCAGAGAGGCACTCTGTGTACCACTCTAGGGAAGGAGAGATGGGAGACCAAGAGAAGCAGGAGCGGGGCCAGTGAGAGAAAGGGAAAGAAGCATAGCAGAGCGGTTAAATAGCAGCATTGGCATCTGCCGTTCACTAACGGGAAGATTTGAGAAAGACCCTTCGTCTCTCTGAGCCTCAGTGCCGTGGTTCGTAGAATGGGAACAATCACCGAGGCACCTACAGCCCCTTCACGCCACCACAAGAGACTGGCGGATGAAGCGTTTACCAGGGGTGGGCAAACTTTTTGACTCGAGGGCCACAATGGGTTCTTAAACTGGACCAGAGGGCCGGAACCAAAGCAACCTGACCACGCTGGCACTCTCATCTTGGGCTGCTGGTGAAGGAGCGGAGGGGAGAGCAAGAGAACCCTCTGCTCTTTCGGTTCCACGGGACGGATAGAACAGCCGAACGGGGCCGGATCCGGCCCGCGGGCCGTAGTTTGCCCACGGCTGGTTTAGACAGTGGCCGGCATAGAGTCACTAATCCATGCATAATGATCATGTGATTGGTTATTGAAGAGAAAGAAGGGGCCAAAACAGGCAAAAATGCAGATGAGGGTATGGGAGAGGGTATAAGGTAAGAAAAAAATGGGAAGAGAAGAGAGATTGGAGGAAAGAGAGGCACTAGCCCACTGTCTTTATGGAGTCAGTTCTGCTTTTTCTAACCCAGCCTGTGTTTTCTCTCCCCAGGCTGTTGTAGGCATGGTTTACATGTAAACCCTGAGAAGCATAAGCTAAACAGAGACTTTAGACACACACACACACACACACACACACACACACACACACAAGCCAAAGGCAGGCCTGATTGCACTCACACGTCCAGGTTGCCATATAAAAGCTTTTGCTCTGTGCAACTTTATGGCCCAGAAAAACCAAACTACAAAAGCTAGGACACATTTTCTTTTCTTCTTTTATGGCAAAATATAAATCAATGCTTCGATGGCTCTTTCATGAGTTTGGGAGCCTCAGCGGTCGAGGGGTGCCCGGGTCTGGGCGCCTCCACTTGACCCCTGGTGTTTCCCCTCCCACCACATTACATATTTCTGGCTAACCAGGGAAAGTGGGGAGATGGCTGTGATTGCTTTTAGATTGCCACTTCCACATGGAGTGGATTTTATAATAAGAAGCCATCTTCCCCCCACCCCACCCCCCATAGCCTGCCCTTGTGCCCGCCTCTCTGACTTTGCGGTCCTCATTATTGTGGGTTTAAATGAAGGATGTTCATTCAGGCAGGGACGGGGGGGAGGCCACCAGGCATCAGCGCTGTTATCGGGCCCTTCTATCAGGGCAAGTGACAGGCGTCCGAGCAAGAATGCAGAGCTCATGGTGGAGACCTCCAGCTGACACCAAAGGTGACTCCCCTCACTCTCACCTTGAAAGGGAAAGTTCCCACTTTATTAAAATGAATTTCGAAAGGGCCGCTCTGACAGCTGCATAATTAAATATTGGAGTGTCAGCGATAATTTATTCCACTCGCATGTGGTGGTCAGATCCTTTTCACCAGAGGGTCACAAGCATGGTGACAGAGGCAAGGAGACAAGAGAGTGTGGGCCCTTTGTCCCTCCGGCAGCCCAGCCCTGGAATCAGACACACACACACACACACACACACACTCACACACACATGCGCAAACACAGTCACCACAAAGGGGGAACAGAGTGTGCATGAAGGTACCCTGTTGTTACCCAGTCCAACCCTCTAGATCGAACCTGTTAAGTGTTTATTAGGAATAGTAAATGTGAAGCGACTAGGACCTGCGGGTACAGACTTTCAACCTGTTCTTGAGAGAGCCTCTGGGAGCCACAGCTGTTTGGATGCACCAGCCATCTCACCCTCCGAATGAGATCTCTCCATACGGTGCAGTTAGCGAGGAAGGTCACCACACACACGGAAGTGGACAGCACCTCCTGGACATGAACTTCCGTACCAGTTGTTACAATGCTAGTGGACTTCATAGGCTCAGTGCACGCGCTTCGGTGTGGACTGGCCATTGAACATGTCAGTGGGGTCTGACAATAAACAATAATAGAAGAGAAGTATTAAGAGCAGGGATTTGAAGCAATAAACAACCATTGAACATCTCATTGTGGGATCCACTTTGTGTGTGTGTGTGTGTGTGTGTGTGTGTGAGTGTGTGTGTGAGTGTGTGTGTGAGTGTGTGTGAGAGTGTGAGTGTGTGTGTGTGTGAGTGAGTGTATGTGTGTATGAGAGTGTGTGAGTGAGTGTGTGTGTGTATTGAGAGAAATGTGTCTATGTTAAGCAGGTGTACTGCAAAAAACATGAGCGTGGGAGCCCCACACAGGATCTTCTCTTTGATGAAATCAGCTTAATTTCCCACCGCAGCCAGTGGCCTATTGCTTCATAAATGCCTATACAAAAAATCGGGGACACAAAGCCAGAGTGAATTCTGCATAGACCCCCTCGGGGTGTTTAGTCTCTGTTGATGTTGGTGGTTTGCTTTGTTTGTTTCCACCGAGGAGCAGTTGTGTGATTTTTCCCTCTTGGGTAGTTCAGAGGCGCTGAGCTAATGCTTCCTGGGGCTCAGGGTCCGGAAGGTTCTGCCCGTAGAGTGTCTGCGTAGAGAAGGAGCCCCGAGCCCCGTCCATCATGTCTCATTTGACCCCGTCCTGTTTACTGTGTCAGGGTGGGAACACGGGGCCAAGCCTGGCTAGTCAGTGTATTACCTTGTCGAGGCAGGCTTGGCTACCCGAGTCAGGCTGAACAAATTACATCCCTCGCTCCGCCGCCGAACCGGGAGCAGGGTGATAACTCAGCCTAAGCACCGGCCTCTCTTCTATTACCTTTGTGACCAAGGTCATGCTAATCAAGTCAATTACCGGTCCTCTTGGACATTTTCATAATGTTTTCTGCTAGTTGCTCTCCTGTGAAAATCTCTGGGTCTAAGCAAATTAATGCCATTTTTATAACTACCTGCATGTCAGGGACAGTGATCTCTTTGGAAAAGACCGGACCAGGAAGCAGCATGAACTGGCTTTACCTCCCAGCGTTATGTCCAGACAAGTTGGGGTATTGCCAGAGTTCATTCTCAACTTTGTGTGTGTGTGTGTGCGCAAATACCTTTTTAAAAATACTTGTTTTTTGACGAAACCGGTTTGGCTCAGTGGATAGAGCATCGGCCTACGGACTGAAGGGTCCCAGGTTCGATTCTGGTCAAGGGCCTTGGTTGTGGGCATATCTCCAGAAGGGGGTGTGCAGGAGGCAGCTGATCGATGACTCTCTCTCATCGATGTTTCTAACTCTCTATCCCTCTCTACTTCCTCTCTGTAAAAAATCAATAAAATATATTAAAAATAATTAAATAAAAATACTTGTTTTTATTGGTTTTAGAGAGGATGGGAGAGGGAGAGAGAGAAAAACATCAATGTGAGAGATATACATCCATCAGTTGCCTCCTGCTCGTCCCCTACTGGGATTGAGCCCAAAACCTGGGCACATGCCCTCACCAGGAATCAAAATGGTGACCCTTCTGTTGCAAAGGACAGTGCTCAACCAACTGAGCCACACTGGCCAGGGCAACACATATCTTCTTTTTAGAAAAATATGAAACTACAAAGAAATGTACTTTAGTCTCTTCTAGATGCAGATACCCATGTTTTTTCCCCCACTACCTTCACCCTACTCTCAACTCAGCAAGCTGCACATTCCAGCCAGGCCTCAATTTCTTTTATTTTCTTTTGTTAAAAATATATATTTTATTGATTTTTTACAGAGAGAAGAGAGAGGGATAGAGAGTTAGAATCATCGATGAGAGAGAATCATCAATCAGCTGCCTCTTGCACACCCCCTACTGGGGATGTGCCCGCAACCAAGGTACATGCCCTTGACCGAATCGAACCCGGGACCTTTCAGTCCGCAGGCCGACGCTCTATCCACTGAGCCAAACCGGTTTTGGCCAGGCCTCAATTTCTGAGCAGAGGAGAGAGAATTGCATTATTTTCCCTAAAGGTTGTGTTGGATGCCTTCATTAGTTTGCAGACCTGTTCCCTTTTGCCTCTTCTCCCTCCCCTCCCATCCCACTATGCCCCCTCCCCTGAGTTTCTTCTAGAATCACTATGTACATTTGTATAGCAATCTATTTGTAAGTGCTTTTTCAAGTTCTCTGGTTTGATTGCCATCGCAGATCTATGAAAGTTCAAAGTCACACCATTAGGGAAATAGCCCGTATTTTGAAAATTTCCTAACAGCACAATTGCTGGGTAGCTGGTGCCTTGCAGAGATCAGCTGGGCTTGTTTTCTGGCTAGTACTGGTTAGCTGCAGTCCAGGCTTAGAAAGCAGACCACTGACTTTAACTAGTACAGTGAGCTAACCAGGGCACCACTGTCTTTCAGCATCTCTGAACTGCCACCTCCCGCTCTGCTCAAATTATTAATTAAAATGAAGCTCTGAAACGCTGGGTCTACATCCTGGAGGATGTATCTTGTTCATAGGAGGCTCTGAAAGAAGACCAGTTGAATGAATAAATTATTTCTCCATGTATTAATTATTCAATGGACTTGCTTATTGAGCAGGGTACAGAGAGCAACATAAATTTCAACTTCATCTGAAATGTGTGATTCCATAATTTTTTTTTTTTTTTAGAAAAAAGAATGCAGTGAAGCGAACATGACAGAATACTAACAATTCCACCTGCAAGTGGTGGGTGTAGGTGAGGTTATATGATTCCTCGTGCCTTTTCTGTACAGCTAAGTGTCTCCCAACACATTTACTTAATGGCATGGAGGCCTGGGCTGGCCTGTACCTCAGAGGCAGGTCAGACACTCGTAATGAAGTAGTGTCTGACCACCGATGTGTACCCGCCATGCACTGGGCCTGAACTAGGAGCTCCGTTTCTAGGGTCTCAAGGAATTCTTGACAGGTTCCGAGTATCCTCTTCTTGCCATCTTAAAGACAGGAATGCCAAAGCCCAGAGTGCCAACTCACCTGCCCGAGGTTACCTATGTCGGATGAGGCAGAGATGAGATTCAGAATCAGGCCTCAGTGAATTCAAAAATACCTGCTCTTTTTCTTCCCTCCAATCACTTAAAACACTGAGGTGAAGTTTGCATAACATACAATGAGACATCTAAAAGATGATTCAGTGGCACAGAGTAAATTTTCAGTGTTGTTTATTGATTTTAGATAGAGGAAGAAAGAGAGAAAGATTTGTTGTTCCACTCTTTATGCATTCAGTGGTTCTTTCTTTCTTTCTTTCTTTCTTTCTTTCTTTCTTTCTTTCTTTTATTTCTTTATTGATTAGGGTATCACATATTTGTCCTCAACCCCCCATTCCCATCCCAAACCCCTCCCCATGCATGTCCCCACCACCCTGTGTCCCTGACCACTGGTTAGGCCCATGTGCCCTGACCGGGGATTGAACCCACAACCTTGGGTATGGGGATCATACACTAACCAACTGAGCTACCTGGCGAGGGCACTAACCTGGTTTTTCTCTCCTAGATTTACCTATTCTGGACATTTCAGATAAACATAATCATAATGCTATGTGACCTTTGGTGTCTGGCTTCTTTCATATAGCATATATATTCTCAAATTCACCTAAGTCATAGCATATGTCAGTACCTCTTTTTTTTTTTAATGGCTGGATAATATTCCGTTATATGGACATACCACATTTGTTTATGAATTCATCCCTTGATGGACAGTTGGGTGGTTTTCACCTTTTGGCTCTTGTGAATAATGCTGCTATGAACAATCCCATACAAACTTCTCTGTGGACATGTTTTCATTGCTCTCCAGGGTCAAACTAGGAGTGAAATGGCTGGGTCCTATGGTAGCTCTTAGTTTTGGAAGGACTGCCAAACGGTTTTCCACAGCTCTGCTTCCATTTTACATAAAGTCCCTGCTCTTAATACTTCTCGGTGCCTTCTGAGGCCCGGGAGTTCATATTAAGTTCTTTTCGCAGAAAGAGTTAAGGAGTCTTCTCAGGTAACTGATCAACCCCCAGGGGACTTAGCTTGTACGTGTGCAACTGAAATAGCCAGGAGGCATCCAGTCCCTGTTATTTCCGTCTCTCTCCCCCGCCTTCTCACCCGTTCAAGCTCCGCATCACCCACGAGTGGAGGATGGGTGGCCTAGAAAAGCAGGGCGAGGCGAGGGAGTGATAATTATGCCATCGCCAAGCGCTGACTAGAATTCCCGGGCGCTGCCCCTCTGGATCGCTCTCACCTCACTCTTCCAGGGAAGTCTGGCCACAACGAAAGTACACCCCAAAAGAAACTGAGGCCCACAGAAGTCATTCAACGCACCCAACTCGCAGGACTCGTTTGCATCTGAGCCAAGACCAGAATTTTCTCTCTCTCTCCACGCACATTAGCTGTGATGGCCTCTACTTCCTTCACTTAAAAAAAAAAAAAAAAGATGTAAACAGTTAAAGGTTTTCATTATAGGACCTCTTTGAAAACTGGCTGTAGTAATTACGTCTTGATCCCAGAGCTTCTTTAGAAACCATTTGACCCCTTTAGAGAGGACATTATGGAGAATGTAGTTCCTGTGCATTAATTTGGGCATGCCCTGTGCTAGTATTTTATAAATACAATCCTACTTGGTCCTCCACCTCACAATTCTGAAATGTCAATAGTAGAGATGAGGACATCCAAAATGTGTCCAAAGTCTGCCATTCTGGAGGCAGTAGTTTTTGGCTCCGGGTTTTCCTGACTCTAGACTGCGGCTTTAAGCTTCACCGTGCCACGTGTCACAAAAAGACTCGGGTCATAAGACCAAGGCCAGAAAGGCCATTAATGCATAAACTGCGCATGGCTGCAGCTCACTTCTCCATTTGAAAGTGAGAAGGGTGAATGCATAGAAAGGCAATGCCTCCTTGGGGCTGTGGAGGGTCTTGCTGAGCATCATTCCTGGAATTCTAAGGGACTGGGCTTGTGGGCCTCCTTTTCTTCTTGGACCAACCCCCAGGTTGCCCTTTGGAAGCTAGGGAAAGCCCCTCCCCTTCCCCCCAAGCTCTAAATCAAGAATGGGGAAGAGCAATTTCCAGTCTGTCCTTCCTGCTTCGCACAAATAGCTAAAGCCAGACACGGTTGCACAAGCCCTAACCAACCCCTAGAAAGTACGTTGTCCCAGACACGTAGCGATTAGAGAGGACCTGCCGGACAGGTGGTGGACAGGGAGGCTGCAAACACCAGATCATGAGTCAGAGGCCTGATCTTTAGCCCAATCTTACCATGGATTCCCTTTGTGACCGCCCCCTGCCCCGGGGGGGTGGGGGTGGAGTTTTCTTCTCCTCCATGGACCTTACCCCAAGTGTGAACAGTGAGAGGGGTCTGTAAGAGATGGTTATCTGTCAGGGAAGTTCGTAGAGCAGGTCCAGTAGAAACTTGGATCCAAAACTGAAGATGGAAAACAATCCCTATGTTGATGATCATTCTGTGTGGCTTTTTTGACTAGCACTTGGGGTGCCCTTGCAGGGCGTTGCTGTCTTAAGGGCATTGCTGTCTTAAAGGCATCACCGTCCTAAGGGCATCCTCACTTCTTCTAAATGATGTTATGTGAGCACAAACCAGCTCATTCAAGTTGGGATCTCTGGTATCTTCCACCATCTTGGGAGAATTTCCTATAGTGTCCTTCAGTAATCCAATCTATTCATATTTTCCCAGAGGACCAGTTCCCTGTTCAATGCCCTGTTTCTTTTTCATGTTTGTCTTCGCAAACATCATTTCACTTAATGCTCACCCCCAATCCTGAGGATGTTGTCATTACCTCCAGTTTATAGTCGAGGAAATAGGGGATCAGAGAGGTTAAGTGATTTACCCAAGGTCACCCAACTAAGAAGCTGGCAAAGTTGGAATTTGACCCAGGTCTGACTCCCAAAGCACTCACCTCTGCTGCCTCCTGATACGTTTTCTCATAAGGAACATCTGACAACCAAACTGATATGACCTCTCAATTTTATCTTTGGATAAAAATGGTACCAGTCTCAAAAGTCAATGAGTTAAATAATGGCTGATTAAGAAAATTAAATCTATGAATTCCCTAGGAGCAAATGATTGCAGGATCCCATTGTAGAGGATAAAAGTTTTACTCAAAGAAAAAAACAAAACTCATTTTCAGTCAAGAGTTACTTCTTCTTTTACAGTAAATGCCCTCTTTAAGATTTTGCAAGCTCATTTCATGATTTTTTCCCCCTCTTTCAGTATCTTTCCAAATTTAGAAGTTGAATTTATAAGGCTGTAATTTGCAAGGTCATCTTTTTTTTTTTTTTTTTTTTTTAAGGAATGTAAGCAGGAGATGAGGCCTTTCCAGGTTTGGGGGTGATAGCTCGTGATCCTTTATTGACTTTGGCCAAGTCTCTTCGGATTCCTGCGGGCTGATGATTATTAACGCCTTGCCTACAAAATGTAAATACACTGGCTTATCTAAATATTTCCCCCCACACGCTCCCCAATTTAAGAAAAATGTGAGATGTTGGGAAATGTTTCCAAGAATAGCCCGAAGGATTAGCCAGCCTAGAGAAGTGAACTTAATGTGGAAATGGAATACGTTCAACTCCATGATGATGATTTGCTGTCCCGGTGCTAGGCACGCCGAGAGTGAGATGGATGGAATTCATACAGTAAAGCCTTCGAGGTCACAGACTAGCCTGGAAGACAGGTATGCAGGCAGACAAGTACTACACAGGGTGTGTGCACCCCAGGGAATATGCAGACAGAGGGAGCGATGAACTCCAGAAGGAAGTATTCCCGTAATGACTTTCAATCATAGGACACATCTTATACTATGATGATATGCTTTCATAACAGTGTGCTCCTCTCATTATTATTTATACCTCCACAATGAACCAACAGGGTTACTTACTATATGCATCCTTTCCTTCATTAGTTCTCTTTATTCCTAGTGAAAACAGTGGTGGGTAGTTTATAAAAAATTTTTTTTGTGAGCCTTCACATCATTTTTCTAATCAGAATCTAAAAAGTATTTATTGGGGAGTTTTCTTGTGTTTTTCTTAATCTTTTCATGAAAACAGCACCCCCCCACCCCACCCTACCCCTGCCCCTAGGGGCTCTGGCAATGGCGCTGATTTTGCAGTGGGCTTGTGCATGCTTTCCAAGAGCAACTCAATGTTGGATCAAGCCACCCAAAGGAAGTGGGTTCTCCTCCGTGCATCAGGCCTTTTAGTACCATATTGCTTTTTACCAGCCAACCCAGAGATGTTTCCCCCCTCCCCCATTGAAAGCACTCTGCTGTGGAAACGGGCAAGTTTGTTATCTCGCTGTTGTCATTTTCTGATGTCTTGACAGCAGAACCAATCTTCGGAATCCTTTAAAAAAAAATTACCAAAACAAATTCGATCACAAAAGCTTTTAAAATCTGAAATCCCAGGAAGCTAATTAGTGCATCCTTTTAAGATGGCTTCCTGCATTTTTATATACACATAGGCTTGGGTTTCAAATGCACTTGGCAGTTTGCCACAAGTCAGTCAGGTCATCCCAGCTCTTAGGAACACGAGCTTCTGCAGAGCCCTGCGGAGGGAGGCCAGGGCCGTGACTCTCCCCTGCGCTAGCGCGTGACTGTGATCTGTCACCAGCTAGCAGGTGGAGGCCGGGAGCTGCAGTCACGTGGGCTCCTGGTGTTCAGTTGGATACTCCACAAACTTCTCTCGTGACCCTACTGATGCCCTTATTTTGCTGTCTCCCCACTTGACATTGAACCTGTAGGGAGCAGAAACTGTGTATATCCCAGCGCCTTGCATGGTACTTGGCACATGGAAGGTGTAATAAATGCAGCTGCTGTAGTGCAGAAAGCAGGGACTTCAGAATCGGTCAAAGATAGATGCGTCTGGGAGCACACAGCCTTCTTAATAGGTCTGAGTTCCCTCCAGGCCTGGATGTCTGCTCTGGGCTGCAAAATTTTGGAGCGCCATAGTGCCCATCTTTGTACCCACAGCCCTTACTCAGTGCCTGGCTCAGAGCAGGACCCTGGCTGAGTGACTGTATAGATCCTGCCTAGAATATCTACTTTAAGACAGAGCTGGTGGCATATCTGTAGGTGTATTTTCACCTTCCCCAGGAATTGGGAAATTTCACTGCCAGTGGCAAAGACAGACTGTGAGAGATGTTGTGTGTGTGTGAATTTGAATACCTTGGTGAGTCCATGTCATTGTTTTAGCGAGATATCCAGGACTCTCTCCAGAAAAAGTCTTTGCCAACATAGAAACCATGAGAATCACATATGAAATATACATGTGTCCATGCCTCCAGGCTCATGTAGTCACTGCAGAATGAATCCTACTGTTTGTGTCATTTTCTCTCTTCCTGGACTTCCTGAGAGGCATGGGGGAAGCATCCTCCTGTTGGAGGGGGACTATCTATGAGCCATCTTAGAAGCATAAAAACACCTGGTGTGAGGGGACACAATTGAGTGACTCATTGGTTCAGATAGTTGATTGATTGCTAGGATGGTCGCATAATTCTGTCTCAGTCATCCTCACGCACAACCCAACAAGGCAGCAGGCAGATTAGCTCAGAAGCTCAGTATAGTTCCAAGCCAATAGTTGACCTGGTCACCCTGAAGCTTCCCTTAATCAGTCTTCAAAGACACAAAGAGAGACTGCAGCTCTCAGGCCCATAGTCAAGACCACTGAAGATAAGTGTTGTTATTGTTTTATATAAAATAAAGCTCCACTCTTTCAAATGTAAGCAATCCCACCCAGAGAAACCTTAGAACTGGAAGGTTCAACAGCAGAGGAATGATTTCGTAAGTCATGGTAGACCCACTTACAAAATGTTAGATTTAAAGACAAAAGTAGGGTTGAAAATGGGATACATTGAAAGCAATGTGAATAGGGGGAGAGGACAGTGGAGGATGTTCTACACCAGAGTATTTTTTCACCTTTTTAGAGTGTTAAGTGTAATGCATTGCCTTTATAATTAAAAAAAAAGTCTAATTAAAAATGTGTCACCAGGAAAGTCCTATGGCAACTGGTAAACTGGTTACATATACTGTATTTTCAAGATACGATATTGCGAGTAGCTGTCACATATAGCCAGACTATTTATTTGAACTTGGTCTTGTGAGGTCTCAGTTCCCATGGCTTTGTAGAGTGAAAGCTTCTGAGGGGCAGGCTAATAGCAACACTGATACAGTATTGTGGCTCCTCATAAAGCATGCACCGTTCAGTTTAATGCTATGTGTCAGGATAGAATGCCTCTGGGTTGTCAAGGCTGTGCACATCTCTCTGTTGCCTTAACTTATTGAAAATTGTATTTTCCTCCCATCTACACTAACTAATGCTCTGGCCAGACAGCCACGACACATCCTTCAAGAATAAGAGAACGCTAATGTCCAGTGGATTTCTACTTTCAGCCAAAGGACTGAGGTAGAATGAAACCTGTGTGTTCTTTTACACAATTAACAAAAATGACTAATTAAACTTACAAGCTAGTAAGTAATATATTTGATAACAACAGAAAACGTCATACTAAATCATTAAGAAGAATAAAAGAGGAGGATGAGTACTTATTGAACCTTTTCTAGATTCCTTTTTAAATACATGCTTCTCATTTAGCACAATGTATCCCATTTAATGTTAGCAGTAGCCCTAAAGAATTTGTATTCCTGCCTAGATCTCACATCAATGTGCCTGCTTTTCTCCCTCAGCATACTATTATCCCTTCTCTACATCCCCTGGTCTCTGCCGATATCTACACATTGACTAGGTACCTCATAGCTCTGGGGCTTACAGTGTAGAGCAGCCTAGGAGGGGTCCAACTAAAACCCTGTAAAGATTGGTCAACTCTAAGTTTAGGCTCTAATTTTTAAAATTTTTAATAATTTTGATAGAGAAACATTGATTTATTGTTCCACTTATTTATGCATTCACTGGTTGATTCTTGTCTGTGCCCTGACCAGGTTAATCAAACCTGAAACCTTGCATATCAGGACAATGCTCTAATCAACTAACCAGCTACCCAGCCAGGGCCAGGGCTCTGATTTTTAATAGGCCTTACTCTAGTTGTGAATTAAAAAAAAAAGATTTTTGGGAAATTGTTGAACTGCTTCTCAGTGATTTGATGTTACCAGTAAGTTTGAAATCTAACTTTGCTGAACACAACAAAACCTAATTCTCTTGAAGCCTAAAGAGAGATAGTTCCCCGTATTGTACAGTGTCTAAGGATTCCATGCATAGGCTTTAAAGTTATTTTCCTTGGGCGTCATCTATGTTCCCATGTGGCCACTAGGTCAGCCAAAAAGCTGTGGTTCTGATCATCCTGGTCCGTTCAGCAGGAACCACGTGACAACCTGTGTCTATTATTAGCTGGATGGATCTGACCTGGTAGATGGTTCACTTGGCCTTGGTACGACCTTCCTGGGGCTGCATGTGACCTAGCTGTGGTCCCAACCTACTGATGACACCCCTTTATTCTGATCAAAGATGAGTAGCGTTAAAGTGTGCCCGCCCTATGTCCAGGCACCAATATTTAACAGAGTTAACTGTGTGATTCCACCATTTCCATGTGAGCCCCTATCCTGTTCGGTTGATTGGGTGGCCCTTTGAGTCTCACCCCTTCCGCCCACACATCCTGCTCCCCACTCCCTGGATTACTCATGATTCCACTGGCAGGCCACATCCTTTCACACCTCTGAGCTCTGGTTGTATTATAACCTCTACCTGAGGTCCCTTCCTGCCTCCACCCTTGCCTGTCACATTCCTTACGCTTCTGCTTTTGAGTTTTAGCTGAAATGCCGCCTTTTCTCTGAAACTTTCTTAGACCCGGTGGTGTAGTTATAGATCCTTCCCTTGTACACCCATGTTACCTATCACGTGGTCTGGAAATGACCTTTGCATGGATTGTTTATACATCTAAATGGCGAGCTTATTGGTGAAGATAGACTAGGTTGCAATATAAATAGCCCCTCCCCGAGTCTCTGTATAGTACATGATAGCTATATTCCTTATCCAAAGAACAGAATAAATGGGTGCTCCTGGCCAGTGGCAGCGATGTTCCACAAAGTGATCCAGGACCCACGACCCAGGTTTCAATGCCCCTGGGTCTCCATTCACCCAGTTGCTATCTGCACCAGCTGCCTGGTGTCTCTCACCAGCTTTAGCTATGGAGGATTGGTAAGAATTAGCCACGTGGCTATCTCTAACTACAAGGTAGACTGGCAAGTGCAGTCTAGCTCCTTGTCCAGAAAGAAATGGGCGGGAAACTGGCAGACTGGCGCAGAGAGGGCATAGGCTGTCTCCTTCCCCCCAGGATCGCCAGTCCCTGGTATAAACTTTGGTTCTCTCTTTAGTCCCCAATAAACATATGTGGAATGAAGAGCCAGGAGAACATTAGTTTGACTTCCATTTGCCAGCGTGTCATTAAACTTTGAATCAAGTGACGTATATAAAAACACATATATTTAAAAGAAGGCAAAGGATGGCTTCATCTGTAGTCTCATACTACAGAGCCACGAAATCAGAGTGTTGTTGGTCTCAAGGTGAAAAGACCTGATAAAGAGAAATCTAATGATGTCTAATGAGAAATTGAATGATTCCTCTTCCTGTTGAAAATCTGTCCTCCTGCATTCTTTTCCCCACCGGCAGAACACAGGCCGACGCTGGCTCCCCTTCTTCCGGAATGCCTCCTTTCCCTCTCATCCATTTCCACGCTCCTGCCTAATGTGGAATACAATGGGTAGATGTATAATAAAATATTTTAATTGTCTTAGCATATGTTGCTTTTATTAGGTGGGCATAATTGCATTCATGGGATCACCTACAAAGTCCTTCCGAATATAAAATTGAAATGGCTTCACACTCCGTGCGCAAGTCCTTCTGAGCCGCTGTTTTCCCCTTCGCTGCCTCCTGTCCCCCTTTGCTGTGAAGTTCACATTGAAGTGTGCAGAGAGAGCCGTGGCAACTGACACGCGCGCTGGGTCTTATCAGCCTCGGGTGCAGCTGTGGCCCCGCCGAAGAGCGCCTGCCATTTCTACCCCATTTATTCCTCGCCTGGCCTCATTGCTTGCTTCCTTTCGGAGGAAATTTTCCCTCTTAGAGTACTGGGCTCGTCATTTATTTCCCCTGTTTTCCGCTCGCTCTCCGTGGAAGGGCTTCGAGATGCATTTATCCCAAAGGCAAGCCTTTTACACACTTCCGCTAACCTCTCAGGGTCAGGCTCCTCTAAACTGCTTCAGGCTCATAAAAGCAACCCAGCAGAGCTTTTATGGTGTCATTACGGCTCCCTTAAATCTCTCTCCTTCCAGCTTCCAATAATTTTATTGCCGCTAATCAGTTCGCAGGCTCTTTTATTTGAAAGCGGGTGGCGGAGAGGGAGAGGAGGGGAGAGAAACGGCCCGAGACCCACTTCCTTCGGCGGACCAAGGTTTACAGAGTCTGTTTCGGTTGTGGCCCATCCTTGGCACTTACATTGAGTCATATGGAGCAATCCCGGCCTTCATTTCTTATTTTTGACCAGGGATCGGCAACTTCCCAGCATGTGGGGGAGTCGGGTGTGGCCAGGCTGAGGGCATCCAGTAAATGTCTGAATGGGGAGAGACTGGGCAATCCCAACTGTGGCCCCATTGCCTTCTCAAGGTCTGTATCGGGGGAAGGAGGCATATGAGTTATTTTCAAGCATTTCAGCTGATATCATGAAACCTGACCACATGTGTCTTATTTTATTTTGAAAGATGTTGATTGGGTTGGAATTGCAACATGGAGGTGGAGTGACTTGCCCAAAGCCAGGCAGACCCAAGACACAAGTCTTCTTGACTCCTAGACGAGCTTTATTCTCCACCCCTCCATCCCCCGTTGCCCCTTCGAAGACGGCTGTTGTCCGGTGGTTTTCACTGGGTTGCTTATTGAGAGACAGGATGCTCTTGTGCTATTGTGCCCAGTTCAACGGGAAGAATCTCTGCCATGTTGGAAGATGTAGGGCAGTGGTCGGCGAACTCATTAGTCAACAGAGCCAAATATCAACAGAAACTTATTTCAAATTTCTTTTGAGAGCCAAATTTTTTAAACTTAAACTTCTTCTAACGCCACTTCTTCAAAATAGACTCGCCCAGGCCGTGGTATTTTGTAGAAGAGCCACACTCAAGGGGCCAAAGAGCCACATGTGGCTTGTGAGCCACAGTTTGCCGACCACTGATGTGGGGGATCTTAGGCCTTGGTCACAGTGCATGTAGAAACAGATGCTGGTGAGGAGAGGGGGAGAGAGAGAGAGAGAGAGAGAGAGAGAGATCAGAAATTTGCAGATTGACAGTTTCCTTGGGTTCTCATAATACTTGTTTATTAGAGATAATTTGCTTAAGCGTGCACAGGGTGGAAGGTCACTCAAGGAAGGTTTTTATTAGTTGTATGCTGAATGGATCAATAGTAATTTGAATACTATAAATCTGCCCTGTTAACAGGTTTATTTTTTCATCATATATTAATTCCAGAGGCTCTGGCCCATTATAGAATTGATGTAAAATGTGCTGTGCAGATGTTGCTGCCTCTGTAATCAGGTTCAGCTGCAAATCTGTGTGAGGCCATGCAGGCCCTTGAAAGTGGGCAGCACACAGGCACCCGCTGAACTGAACCCAGAGCCCTGGTTTCCTGGGAGTAGAAATCAAAAAAAAAAAAAAAAAAAAAAAAAAAAAAAAAAAAAAAAGGAGGCTATGCACTCATTCAATCCCTGCATTTTCTTTTTTCATTCTTCCTTCCTCCTTAGCTCCCTTCCTTCCTCTTTCTCTCTTTCTCTTTCTCTCCCTCCCTCTCTTCCATCCTGTCTTTATTCCCATTAGAAAGTGACACAGAAAACCAAGAAGGGCATTTTGAAAAATGCAAAACAACAACAACAACAAAAAAACACACCAAAAAACAAAACAAAACCAAAACAACCCAACCACCAAAATACAAACAACTTAGTGAAACAACAGTAACTCCCAGTTCCAGCTCTAAGCAATAGCTACAGATACCTAGGAGAACATTTCTCTCTAGTCTTCTTTCCCATCCCAGGCAGGTGCATTTTAATACACTTGTGATCATATTGTGCATCTGATTTGTTTACCATGTTGGATCTGTTGCATTACTAGGCTGGTACAGACTCACTGAATCAAGCAAAGAACTATAAAGATATGAGAAATAAAAACCAGTACTCCACGCTGTCCCTTTGGCTAAACGATGGTTGTAGATCTTGTGTGCCCATGCAAACATGCCACGCATATGTGCATTTTCAGGGGTAGAGTGGGTGTGTGTGTGTGTCTTAACAGGGTAATACTTTGTCCATTACTTAGAAACTTGCATTGTTCCATCAACAATACATTTGGAACACATATACATAAAACAACTTTTCTTAAATGCAACTCTGCTCTGGGGTAGCCCAAATTTAATCATTCTCTTATGATGGACACTTCATTTCCTTTCAGTTGTGTTGCTATTGTTGTGTTAGCCATTATACATACTATAGCAATACATATCCTTATGGATATGATCTAACATACTGCTGGTTTCAATATTTGTAGGATAGATTCCAAAAATGGGAATTCTGGGTTAAACGTGGGGTGACATAACTTGGTATCCTGTGTGCTTCCTTAATATTATACAAAAATCAGTTTCTACGTGAATATTCTTTGTAAGGGATTTTCTTTTAAATGGGTTGCAAAACACTGCAAGATAGTTGTATCAAAGTTTCTTACCATTTCTCCTGCCACCGAACCTTCGGGTGGTAGGTATGCAGCTCTTTGCTTTTATAAAGAATGCTGAGATGAACATCTTCCTGCATGAATCTTTGTCCTCCCCTTGACTTTAAGTAGAGTCCTAGAGGTGGAATTCCTGGGTCGAAGGTCATTAAAGGAGAAGCCTTTTAAAATCCCAGCTACACATAGTCTCATTTTGGGTTTCTGCTGCCCGATTCCTCCTCATGTAGCCACAGCACTGTACAAACCACAGCCTCAACCCCCAGAATTCTCCCAGTTCCCACTGGGCCAGAGCATTGTTATTAATACAACTTTACAGACATCATTCTTTTGAAAGCTTCGTCTAACCTGACCACAGCTCATGGGAGAACTTCTGACAATCCAGGGAAGCAGACAAGTCACCATGAGCTAAAAGGCATCCTACCCAAAAGATGACCTCTGCCCATGCCAATGGAGACATTAGTGCTTTACCTCAAGGAGATAAGGGAAGATCACTTTTGTTCCCTCTTTGGTTCATTTTTGAACAAATATATGTTTTTGGAATGTGTATTTTATTAATTATTCACAGAGAGAAAGGGAGAGGGAGAGAGAGTTAGAAACACTGATGAAAGAGAAACATCCATCAGCTGCCTCCTGCACACTCCCTACTGGGGATGTGCCCGCAACCAAGGTACATGCCCTTGACCGGAATCAAACCTGGGACCCCTGAGTCCGCAGGCCAATGCTCTATTCACTGAGCCAAACCAGTTAGGGCTCTGGTTCATTTTTATCTTCAGATCATGTCCACCGTTTTTCATCGGGGCACTACTGGCATTTGGGGCTGGACCGTGTTTGGTGTTTGGTGTTGATGACAGTCCTGTACCTAAAAGGGTGTTCAGGGTACCTGGCCCTGCTTTCTGTCATGGTAACAACCACCATTGCCCTTCCGGGCCTCCCAACTTCCCTTTTCACCCCTTTGATCAAAACCATATATTCAACTTTGTATTTTTCCTCATCTTCTTTTGTACATGTTATTTAAATATGTGCTATCTTTGTGTATGAGTTTTTGCTGTGAGACCTCTCTGATAGCACAGTGATTCTTAAATGATATTGGAAAGGACCGGGAAAAGTGAAAGTAATTAGTGGAGCTCATTATAATGGGGTCACGGGGATTACTCATGTTTCTTTTTAATAGGATAACATAGTGGTTAAAAACTGGCATTCGGGAGCCAGAAGAACTGGGTTCAAATTCTGACACCACCTCTTACAAGCTGATGACCTCAGGCGTATCATTAACCTCTTTATACCTAGATGTTACTCTTAATATGGGATAATTATAGTTCCTGCTGCATAGTTTTGTTATGAGGAGTAAATGAGTCACTAGTCTAAAACAGTTGGTGCCTGACACAGAACAAGCACTGTGTGTGTGTGTGTGTGTGTGTGTGTGTGTGTGTGTCTAAAGTCTCTGTTCTCTCTCACTCTCTCTCTTTCTTTTTAAATATACTTTATTGATTTTTTACAGAGAGGAAGAGAGAGGGATAGAGAGTTAGAAACATTGATTAGAGAGAATCATCGATCAGCTGCCTCTTGCACACCCCCTACTGGGGCTGTGCCTGCAACCAAGGTACATGCCCTTGACTGGAATCAAACCTGGGAACTTTCAGTCTGCAAGCTGACGCTCTGTCCACTGAGCCAAACCGGTTTCGGCTGCTCTGGTCTCTTTATCTAGAAATTTGAGACCTGCCGTTCAGATAGTTCCAGAACAAAACGTGCTTTGATGGGACTTATTTTTGTCTTTTTCTCCACTCTCTTCATCTCTCACACTGTATCTTTATGACAGTTCTTTCGTCAGTGCTTTCACTGGAAGAGGCAACATGGACATTGTCAAGGGGACTCAAAAAATGAGGACGAGTGGCAATAATTGCCAGCACAGCCACTTACTGTCTTCTTCTGAATAGGCTGGTAAAGGAAACCCTCTCCAAAACCTTTCATTGAATAATTTAAATCCATTGAATCAAATGCAGTTAGTTTTTACAGCTTAGACACAGTCAACTTTTTTTTTTCTTGACCAGGAGCCTACTATACGCTTATTCAACACATGCTTTTGAACACCCACGACTGTGCTGGGCAGTAGCAGTGCGTGTAGGAACAAGGCATGTCTACAGGGCTGGTGGTGTGGAATAAACAGTATTGCGATTGAGAATTGTCCCGACAGCCTATGTATTCCTATTGTCTTGGCCCCAGATCGGCCAAAGGACACAAGCCACGCTTTTGCCCGCTTGGATTTGAGTGTCTTTCCCTGGCCACCCCCTTTCTGGTGTTCGGCCCCCACTCTTCAAGCTCTCCAGCCCCAACCCTGTCATGCCAGCTCGTACCTGCCTCCCCCAGGACTCGAGATGGCGCCCAGCCATGGCTCAACCTCCCGGCACCTCAGTGATTCATGCCTGATGCTGAGAATGTTCTCCCTTCCCCAGGACAGCGTTCCCAGAAGAGGGGAGGCTAGAGAGATAACTCACAAAGATAGGAGTTAGAAGAGGAGGCATGGGCGGCCATTGGGGTTGATAACCACCAACAGCTGGTTCGGTCCTCGTTTTCCCGTGCCCCTGGTGACGGTGCCGTTGACCCCAGAAGAAGGTGATGAAATCCTATCAGTGGAGAAAGGACAGAAACAAGTTGCTACACTTTGGGATAACGGATTGGCTGAAAGGGCTTTCCTTCAACTTCAAATGTTAGCGTTGTGAGGTTAGCTCTGTCCCTAGCATTGATGATTAAACATTTATGCTGTTTCTAAAAATCAGGAAACACAACAACCATTTGATTAAACCCCACCTTCTGGTCCTTTTGTGATTCTAAAGACCCGGAGATAAGAAAAACTGTTATTAATTTTATTGGATTATTGAACTGAGCATAGCTGACGACGGGGTGGGAGGAAGTCGGCCTCTCTGAATCCAGGAAAAAAAAAAATGGTTCTTTTCTTAGATTCCAAATCCCAAATAGCGCCACCCTGTGGTCTGACCCCTGAACAAGACAGGGCACTGCCCCCTCCAGCCCCAGGGCAGAGGAAGGCGGAGGTGTGAACAGACTTCCAGCCCTGCACCCACTTTGGTGGTGGCACTTGGCTTTCCTGCCCCTGCTGACTTCTAGTTCCAAGGGGAAAAAGTCAATACTGTCATGTGTATTTGACCATGTTTTCTAGTAAACATTTCCCTCATCCATGTTCCTTGTTAGGGATAGGAGATGCTGCTCCCCATCAGGCAAGCCCCCTGTGTCATCCAGATGGTCTCGGGTGGATAGGGAGCTCCCCACACAGATCTCTAGTCAGAGACCCCCAGGGCATGGGTTGTTGAGACCCTTTAGTCCAACACCTGCCCGCGGACATTTGAAAGAGCCTGTTCTGGAATGTGTCATAGATCCCCTTCTCTGTTGTCGGGGAGCAGAGAAGGGGGCAGGTCCTCGGACCAGGAGAGGAATGAGGTTGGGGATAGATGAGGGTAGGGATCATGGGGCAGACCACGCTGGGCACTACTTGGGGCGAGGGGGGACGCGTCTGATTTCTAAGAAATAACCTAAAGGAGATGAATTCGGTGCTCAGACACCTGAGCCTGACAACAGGCAAACATGATAAGACATGCTTTTGAAGAGCTGGCCTGGGTGAGAGTCCGCGTGTTGGGGGTAACTCTGCCGGTCTCGCTATAAGGTGCATTCGGAGCTTTCTGCTTTCTTTTCTGCGGCTGCACTGTCAGAAGCTGGCATTAGGTGAGTTCTCCAGCGTGGCTCGGGTGTGAGCCTTCTTTTCGTCCACGGTCAGGGCTCTGCTGACTTCTTTGGGGTTGATAAATTGTTGATAAATGCAAACCAGTATTTCCGGAGGCTGCTGTGACGAAGTGGACAAAGTGGGTGACATAAAACAACACACATTTCTGAGACCCAGAAGCCCAAAGACAGGTGCCGCTCCTTCTGGCGGCCCTGGGCGGGCCCTTCCTCCGCCTCCTGCTGCCGGGCTTTGCCGGGAGCGTCCATGTTCCTTGGCTGCCGCTGCTGCTCCCCAATCTCGGCCTCCACTGTCACAGGGCCGGGTCCCTCTGTCTTTTCTCCTTGTCTTACAAGGACATCGTCTTACAAGGACACATCTACTGCCATCCCTACTGCGAACTTTTCCTCCAATCCTCACTTCAACCTTTTCACTGGGAAACCGACACTCGGGAACACTTGAGATCCACTTGCTCCTCTTTCCCACTTCCCTCCTGTTCCCCGTTGGGGTGACTATTTATCCCAGAGCCCCAAAGCAGACATGCAGTGCGGCAAGTGTCATGGTATCCCCGCGTGACAGAGTCGCAAAAGCCAGAACTGCGTGAGAGAATATGACCGGTGCAGCGGAAGGCAGCACTGGGCAGGTTCCGAATGGATTGGGACCAGCTCTGAGTGCCTCAGTTTCCTCCTCTATGAAATGGGCTCACATCAGTGCTAACCACAGAGTTTCCATGAAAGCTAAATGGGCTCATCTATTGTAGTTATAATATTGTAATAGTTATAATACTATACTTACAATATTGTAGTTATAATACTGTAGTAATAATATTTCTCTGCCCCCAACGGGGATTTAACAGGCATTTATCTTCTACCTCCAATGGGCAAAGTACTCTAAATCTACCCCTTTCTCTTGTAGTTTTGAAAAGAGACACAGAGAATATCACGAGTAAGTGGATTCTTTGGAGTGTGAGTCCTCTCTGTGCAGCAGCCATGGGCGCAGCACAGCATAATGGGTAACGTTCCTTCTTATCTCTAATTGCCACTCTCCCCGCCCCCTCACAGGAGGGCACGCTGTGCTCTTCACACACAGACTCCAGCTCCCCTTCCTGTGGCGCCGCCCTGCTTCCCGGAGCTGCTAATCTTTGCCAGTGCCCTTTGGAGGAGTCCCTCTTCCCCTCTTCCTTCCGGGAGTGTCCTCAATGGAAACCCAAGCCTTGGGCTTGGCAAAGCAGAGACCAGGGAGAAGGGGCGAGGGGACCAGCGGGGCCTCCCGTGATGAGCACAGAGACACCCACCTTTTTAAAAATATATATATTTTATTGATTTTTTCACAGAGAGGAAGAGAGAGAGATAGAGAGTGAGACACATCAATGAGAGAGAAACATCTATCAGCTGCCTCTTGCACACCCCCTACCGGGGATGTGTCCGCAACCAAGGTACATGCCCTTGACCGGAATCGAACCTGGGACCTTTCAGTCCGCAGGCCAACACTCTATCCACTGAGCCAAACCGGTTTCGGCAGAAACACCCACCTTTGCTCTCGGTGCCCGTGAGGAAATGTCCCAGGAGGCAGGCGCCCAGGCTCCGGCCTGGGGTTTGTGGCTTGAGGCACAGCCTCCTGTCTGAGTGCTGGGCAAAGCCGTGTGAGCCCCCATCGCAAACGCTTGTTCTGTCTTTCAGTAACTGTCCATTCTCCTAGATTTCCAAGATTTCCAACACCCCTTACTCCCAGAGTATTTGGATGGGGACCAAGCTGAACACTTTGTTGAGAAATTACAGAGGACCACCTTAAGGGCCTCAGAGGATCCTCTTCCTTTTGTGTTGTCTAATTTCTCCACTTCGGGCAGCAGCCCTTCAGCTCTGCGTTTCCACAGCAGTTCAGCCCTAAGCCATGTGTCGCCAGCCGGACCTACAGGGCTCGGTGGTCTGTGCTGGGGTGAGCCCCACGCTTCTTAGCACAGAGGCCTGATGTTTAAATCCCAAAAGCATACTGCCACCTGGGTCTCCCCCTCCCCCTACTCCCTCGCCCCCAATCCACATTGCTCCCTCAAGACACCAGTGGGGCTCAGGGCTTGCTTAACCTGGACGGGGGGCTCGGGCCGCTCACCTTCCTCTCCTGTTGTTCTTTTTCCTCCCCAAATGTTGGCGGTGCCGAGGTAAGCTGCGGGCATTAGTATTCACGCTTGTGTGTGAACAGCCGAGCTACCACGCACCGGAGGGAAAATATTATTTCTCATAAATGCTCAATAATTACAGTCTTTATTGCATCCAAATCTATATGGTGACACATAGTGGAAAGCTTTCTGATTCCACATGGAAGAGTTGGCAGAGACTTGCAGGTGAGAGAGAGAGAATAAGTAAATATGAATATATGATTTTTTTAGAGAGAGAGGAAGTGCTCCCAGTATAAACAGGGAAGGAGGTGGTGTTGAGACTGGGGGCACCGGGCTGTTTGTTGTCAGTGTGGCTCCTCCTCTTGCAAAAAGGGCATGAACTTTCTGAGACGCAGAGCACATTGAAAAGGCAGCTGTTAGGAAAGCTTGTGTTTTCAGGAATAATTATTCGGGGTAATTCCTGCTCCGATCTAAGGGGTTGGACATTCTCCTCTTACAACAGATGCTCTGAGGAGGAGAGATGAAGACTGTGGCTGGGGGAGGACTTCCATCTGACTGGATTGGCTTGGCTGCCCTGGACAGGGGGCGTGTAGATGTGTGTGATTATTTGGGATTCGGTGATTGATAAGACCTGAGTGATTTTTCTGAGAAATTTAACTCTTTCAGAAAGGGGTGCCATCCTTCATGTGGCTTTAGGAAACAGGTCCGGAGTGGAATTGGGGGGGGGGGGGGAGAGGTAGGAGGATAAAGATGGGCTCACTGGGAAGCATTTGATTGCTCCATTATTTTATCTCCCCATGGAAACGATTTCATAACAAGTTGTTTCTTTATGGGAACACGTTACAGGGATTAATGTGGAAACATTAGGCGCGGACTCCTGCCTGGGGTCTGGATATGAATTCCAAAGACCACAGGACTTACTGATGTGTTTCTAGATCAGCCATGGGCAAACTATGGCCCGTGGGCTGGCTCCGGCCCGTTTGGCTGTTCTAGCCGGCCCACGGAGCCGAAAGAGCGGAGGGTTCTCTTGCTCTCCCCTCCGCTCCTTCACCAGCAGCCCAAGATGAGAGTGCCAGCCTGGTCAGGTTGCTTTTGTTCTGGCCCTCCTGTCCAGTTTAAGAACCCATTGTGGCCCTCGAGTCAAAAAGTTTGCCCACCCCTGTTCTAGATAGTCAAGTGCTTGGGCAGGGGGGCGGGCGGGGGTTTAACAACATATATCCTGGATTATACTGGCATGAAAGTTAGTCAAACAAGTCAGTGTCATCAAGGAAGGGAAGTCATTAAGATGAACTAGTGGGTATTGCTTTGATGATTGGGTAGTTAATATTCTGTAGAATAGGTATATCAAACTGTGGCCCCACAGGTCAGATGCTGCCAGCTGCCTGGTTTTGTAAATAAAGTTTTATTGGCACACAGGCTAGCCCATTTGTTTCTGTATTGTCTATGGCTGCTTTTGCCATACAATAGCTGGTCTGAGTAATTGTAATTGCACAGCCTGCACAGCCTAACTATTTCCTGCTTGCCCTTTTATAGAAAAAGTTTGAGGACACGTTTTTGAATTAGAAGATTAACTAGTTGGTGTTACCTGGATTTTTTGAAAGGTGTCTAACTGTCATTTGCCTACATGTTTAAACAAAATAGCATATTATTGGTGAATTGTTTATAATACATCAAGGAAGGCACACTAACAGTGACTTCTGTTGATGGGACAATAAGGCCATTGAGGCTGCAGGTATAAACCAGTCACTGATTCTAATAGGTCTTTTGGACATCCTGCCTTTTGCTTTTTCTGAATGTTATTTTTAAAAAATCTTTATTGTTCAGAGTATTACCCATGTCTCCCCTTTCTCCTCTGCCCCTCATTGATCCCCTCCACCCAGTTCCTGCCCTGCCCCAGACCTTCACCACCCTACTGTCTGTGTCCATAGGTAAGATCTTTGGTTAATCTCTTCCTGCCCCTCCCCCCTGCTTCCCTCTGAGTTTTGTCGGTCTGTTCCTTGCTTCCATGCCTCTGATTCTATTATATTCACTAGTTTATTTTGTTCATTAGATATCTTGTTTTATTTTGGTTTTTAGATTCAGTTGTTGATAGATATTGCCATTTTATTGTTCGTATTTTTGTATCTTCTACTTCTCCTCCTCCTCCTTCCTCTTCAGTTGTTGATAGATATTTATTGCCATTTTATTGTTCATATTTTTATATCTTCTACTTCTCCTCCTCCTCCTCCTTCCTCTTCTTAAAGAATACCCTTCAGCATTTCATGTAATGCTTGCTGGTTTGGTGGTGATGAACTCCTTAAGCTTTTTCTTGTCTGTGAAGCACTTTATCGGACCCTCAATTCTGAATGATAGCTTTGCTGGATAGAGTAATCTTGGTTGTAGGGTCTTACTATTCATCACTTTGAATATTCCTTGCCATTCCCTTCTGGCCTGAAAGATTTGTATTGAGAAATCAGCTGACAGTCGTATGGGTACTGCCTGGTAGCTAACAAACTGTTTTTCTCTTGCTTCCCCCCCCCCCCCTTTTCTCTCTTTGTCTTTAACCCTTGACATTTTAATTATGATGTGTCTTGGTGTAGGCCTCTTTGGGTTCTTCTTGTTTGGAACTCTTTGCACTTCCTTGACTTGTAAGTCTATTTCTTTCACCAGATAGAGGAATTTTTCTGTCATTATTTCTTCAAATAGGTTTTCAATATCTTGCTCTCTCTCTCTTCCTTCTGGCACCCACATAATGCAAATGTTGGTATCCTTAAAGTGGTTCCAGAGGATCCTTACACTATCTTCATATTTTTGGATTTTTTTTCATTTTGCTTTTCTGATTGGGGTGTTTTCTTTTCGCTCCCTTATATTCCAATTTGTTTGATTCTTGGAATTCTCTATTCTGTGGAAACCTTGTAAACTATTCTTAATTTCAGGTAGTGTGTGCTTAATTTCTGACTGGCCCTTTTTCATGTCTTTGCCATTCTCACCAAGATCCTTGAAAGTCTCATGGAGATCCTTGAGTTACCTTATTATAACCATTATTTGGAACTCTGTGTGCAGTAATTTGCTTGCTTCTATTTCTTTCATTTGGGACATGTTTCTTTGTCTCCACATTTTGGTTGCATCCCTGTTTGTTTCTATGTATTAGGCAGAGCTGCTATGTCTCCTGGAATTGGTAGAGCGGCCTTGTAGTATGTAACCTGTAGGGCCCAGGGCTCAGCCTCCCCAGGCACTGGAGCTGGGCACCCTAGATGTGCCCCTGTGTGGGCTGTGTGCCCACAGTCTTGTCCTTGAGCCTTGATTGCTGTTGGCGTCACTGGGAGGAATTGTCCTTCAGCCAATTGGCTGTGAGGACCAGCTGCGACTACAGGGGGAGAGCTGCTGTGCAGGAGACACCCTTATGGAGCAAGACTTCCTTCAGTGGGGCTTCAGTGCTCACTGAGTCTGCCCCTTGAGTGCGTTGCTTGTGGAAGTGTGGAGTTGTAGTCTGCTGTGGTCTGAAGCTGTCCACTAGGTGCACTAGCCCTAGGGCCCCCAGGAAGGTGCAAAGTCAGCCACTGCCTGGGGCCACCTGGGGGGGGGGGATTTCAGAGAGATCTAGAGGCTGCTATTTGTATTGGCCTAAGAAAGACCTAGTGAGGCCCAGCTGTGAGACAAGGCAGTCTGGTGCTTGTGTTGGGGGTCTTGGGCCTTTTATTGAGAGGTTTGGGGCACACTGACACCAGCTGCAGCCTGTTTGAGAGCTTCCAGCAAAGTCCGAAGCCTGAGCCAGGATAGGCTATTCATTTGGAAAAGCTGCTGCAAACAGCTAGGGTGGGGCTCTCAATTGGATGGGGCGGGGTCTCAGGGAATCACTAGGGCAGAGCAAACAGTGTGGGCTCTGCTGATGGACACTCAGCTATGGCTGCCTGTCAGCTCTGCGGCAGGAGAGGTCCTAGCACAGCAACAGTGACCCCCTGTGAGCACCCCTGGCGGGGAGAAAGCTGCCCCCCCGAGTTCCCGCGGTAACGCCAGACAATCCAGTTCCTCCCTGTATGGTCCACCAGGCGCTGGAGCTCAGAGGCATGGAGTCCAAGTAAGTTTGTGCGCCGGCCCCTTAAAAAGAAACGCCTGGGTGTCCCCCAGCCACTGTCCCACTGGTTTTTACAGCCTTAGGTGTGGAGACTTCTCTCCCCAACTCTGGAACCCTGGGCTGGGGGTTTGGGACTCCTTGCCCCTCACAGAGGCAGGCGGGGACGGGGGAGGAAGAGGGAGAACTCCGCAGAGACTGTCTTCCTCCGGATTAAAACGCAGCATGTGGGTGCCTGGCCAGCCTGTTCCGCGCCTCCGCCCTCCTGCCCATGTCAGCGTGCTTTCTTCTCTGTTTGGAGGGCTTCCATTCAGCTCAGAATGATGGTTGTTCTGTGCTTCAGTTGTAATTTTGAAGTGGTTATTGGGAGTGGCGAGTATTGGCATTTACCTATGTTGCCGTCTTGGTTCTTTGTGTGTGTGTGTGTGTGTGTGTGTGTGTGTGTGTGAGAGAGAGAGAGAGAGAGAGAGAGAGAGAGAGAGAGAGAGAGAGCCTCCTGGCCTCCCTGGCTACTTTATAAAAGCCCAGTTTTCACCTCTCACTGGACGATGGTGGTAGGAGGTCATTTTTTGCTCAGTCTCTGAGGACCACTCAAGACATGATTTGGAGACGGTGTCTATCAAACCCTATTTGGACTGGGGAGAAAGGCTGTCCATCGACAAAGCCACCGGACAGGCCGTGATGGGGAGCAAAGGCCCTCGCCGCCCCCTGGGTGAGTGTGGATCACCCAGAATGTAAGGGGCCTGGAGTGGAGGGAGATGATGCTGGGAAATCCGCTAAGTAAATCATCCCCCTTAAAAAAAAATCCGCCAAGGGGATGTGTCCTTGTGCGCCTGCTCATCAGTGGATAGGAACTCGGGTGCAGTAAGTAGTTTAAACAAAATGAGTGGAAAAACGGGGAGTGAAAGGGAGCAAGAGATCGGGTTTCCTGGGCTCGCCACACATCAGGTGACTGAAGCTAAAAATGGCTTAAAATGCCGCAATCGCTTGAAACTCCTTACATAAACTGACCAGGAATCTGGGGCATCCGCGCTGGAGACAATTTTCTTCTCCTCCAGATAAGGGCTGGGAATTAGTCACCGGGTATTTCCAGATAATGCAGTTAGCACCTCATGTACTATTAGGTGGGCAGGGCGCCCTGCTCTCAGGCCCGAGGATGCTCCTGCCAGTTCTCATAAGGAATGCGCATATTCTTAATGCCCAGGCAACCGCCAGCGAGTTGTCTCCACCACATGCCTCCCTGTGGTGTGAAATGGGGCCAAAGAGTGCCTCAGACAACGTTTGGTTCCTCATTCAGTTATCCATCCATCCATCTATCCATCCATCCATCCATCCATCCATCCATCCATCCATCCCAAGGTTACTGTCAGGCCCAGTGCTAATGTTGGGGAGGTGTGTGTGAATGCAGTCTTTTCCAAGCATCTTATTGCCATTGCGTATTTTGGCCTCAGCTAGGACGTGCGAGTAGTGATTTGCCAGCCAAAAGAGAGGTGGAGTCCTACCTGGTGAGGTCCCTGTTGACCAGGAGAAGGTTCAGTGTGGGGAGATTTCTCTGGAGGTAGGGAGGTGACTCAGATGCAACACCAAAGCCAGTCAACGTGGCGCCATGTTTAGGAGAGCAGCCTTTTTCTCGCGTTTGTTTCGTTTACTTTCTTTTTCTGCCTCCGTTTTCTGTTTCCTCCGCGGGGTCCACCCCCTCCCCCCATTCTCACCATGAGAGAGACAAAATAGGGAGGAGGACATGAGTGATTCAGAGCCCCCCCTCCCTCTCCCTTTTCCCATTTGAATCCCAACTCGGCCACTTTCTGGCTGTGTGTCTGTGGGCAAGCTGCTTCCCCTCTCTGAGCTCCAATTTCTTCCCCTGGCTGCAGGACCAGCCACTCCTGTCACCGGTGCCTGGGAGAAGGTGAATCAGGAGAGGGTCCCTTTTACTCCCTGACACCCCACCCCCACCACTCACACCTTCCTGCTACCTCACTGTGGCTCCTGGATCGCTGGTGAAAGTTGGTCTCCATGGCTGTGATTCATCAAAGAGTTGCAGGTCTTCAGCTGTCTCTGGTCCAGAGTCAAGGCCAACGCTTCCCATTCTCATCAGAGAGGGTTCTCTTGCTGGCGCTTTCTGCTGGGATCTTACAAGAGGGAGCAGAAAGCACAGGCTCTGGAAGGGGACTGAACGGGTTCATTCTACCACGTCTACATCCCCAGACCCTCCTGGGGCTGAGGAAGAGGAGGGTCAGATAAGGGCGCCAGAGGCTGACCTGAGAACACCGCGCTGTGGAGAGGGACCTCCCAGCAACTCAGAGCTGTGTGTGCCCACCACTCAGCTGTGTGTGCCCGGAGCCAAGGACAGGTCCTCTGCCCTTCTTCCTGCTCTGCCCTGCTGAAACTCCAGTGAGGAAGAGGCCCGATGAAAAATAAAAAAAGCTTTGGTGGTGGGCCTTGTCTTTACAGACCAGCCCCTCTGCTTCCCACTTCAGTGGGACTCAGCTGATGAGAGGTGATTAGCCAACAAATTAGAGGCAATAAGTAACAGCCGGCGTGGCCTCTCTGTAGATAAGGCACACTTTTCCTTCGGCTTCTTAAAGCACCGAGGACAGACCGCCCACCCCCTTTCGGTCTGCCAGCCGCTTAGCCAGCGAGCAGCCCGGGTGGGACCCCATGGATAGGGAAGCACAGGAGGCAAGTCTCCTCTTTGAGCAAAGACAGGGTGCTCAGAAGACTGCAAAGCCTGACCCCTCAAAGGGATGAGATTTGCCAGGGAGCTGAATTGGGGGGGGGGGGGGTCAGGAGTTTGCTTTACCTTCAAAATCCTGTGCCTGAGCTCACCTGGACTGCTTCACCGTTTCCTTCGCTCCCCCCCCCGCCCCCCTTCACACACACACACACAACCGTGTGGATGTGGCTCTGGTCAGTTCTTTCCGGAAACAGCCACTTGTCCAGGACCAGGCTCTGAGGGTGTCCTCAGGGCTCGCCCTCTGCTTGCAGAGGGCCAGGGCTCCCAGCCGCTTGGCTAATTGGCAGGAGGAGATGTCAGAATGCTCGGGCCTTCTTCGAGATGGCGTCTCCTCTTCTGGATTCACACTCTGAGTAGCCTCCCTGAGCCCATTTGCCCTTCACCCCAAGATGTCTGTAGGAGCAGCTAACACCCATGGACTGGGAGTCTCGCAAAAAGCAAGTTCAGGGACAAGAGAGAGCTCCCCAGGACTTCAGCTCCTCGCCTTCTGGGCTAAGCGTGGCCTTTGGAGCCTCGGGGCATGAGTTCGAATCCAGCTCGGCCACTTACTAATTGTGTAGACTTCAGCAAGTTCCTTAATCTGTCTCTGTCTCAGTTTTCTGTAAACCGAGGAGATTAATAGCAAATCTATTCCACGGGGTTGTTGTGAGGACTCTGTGTGTGTGTGTGTGTGTGTGTGTGTGTGTGTGAGAGAGAGAGAGAGAGAGAGAGATATCAAGCTTAGATCAGTGTCTAGCATATAATAGGCATAAAAGAAATGTAGCTCCAGTATGAGTCATAATTTGCCAAAAACAACCGTGTCAAAACCACACCAACAATAATTTGGAAAGAAAATCACTTGACCAGTAATTTTGTTTATGCAGCAACTGAGTCTGATTGACACGTTTTTCTTTGCCCTGCTAGGGCATTCGATCAGGCATTCACTCATCTCTTTGGAAACACTCACGAGCTACCTACTGTGTGCCAGGCACCAGGCTGGGTGCCAGCGGCCCCTCTCAGAGTGAACAGCACACACCCAGCTACACACTAGATCCAGGCCGGGCATGACGTGAGGAGAGGCTTCTCTTAGAAACTCCCGGGGGACTTGACATCTGAACTTGGCAGTGAACTTGGCTGTTTCCCGAATGGCTGCCCACGTGAGAGGCCTCACAGGCGGTGTCTCCGAGCCTTGGCGATGCTTCTCTCTTGGCCCCAACCTCCGTCCCCTCCTTCCGGGTCCTGAGTTCTGCTGGGAGTGGGCGCAGGGCAGGCCTCGCTCTGCTAAGTCAGAGCTCTCTCCTCTCCCTCTGCTTCCCCGTGCCCTGCACGTCTGCTTCTGTTCCTCCCTCACCGAGTTTTTCCTCTTCATTACACTTTTGTTAATAGCCTTTCTGGAGGGAGTGTAGACAGAAATGCCTGAATTGAATCCACATGTCTAACCAGAAGCCCTCACAGAGTCTGTGCTGATTTTGGGGGAGGGGGAGGGCATGCCATACCCCCAGCTGAAGGCTGAGAGAGGGTGAGAGAGGCAGAGAGGGGCCTGAGCCTGCACCTGAGCCTCTGCTGCCACCTCCACCCCTGCTGCCTACTGAGTGGGGTTCCCTGCCGGCACGTAATGTACGTGGTCTAGTGAGCTCTCGGGATTCCCCTCTGTGCACCGCTGCCTCAAGTTTGCAGGCGCGGACACTGGCTCAGAGTGGTTAAATGCACTTCTCAAAGTCACCCAGCCGCTAGCAGTAGGTGGGGTCCTGGCTGCAGGCTCTGTGGCCCAGTGGGCACACGGGTTCCTGGGGAGTGCTTTCCATCTGTGCCTGCAGGAGGGCGGAGCTATGGGGTGGGAGCAGCAGGCACTTCAGTCCCAAAGAAAGCCAGGGTGACCCTTCAAGATGTCCTCCAAAGAGGTCAGGTGGGCACTGATGTGGCTGCCTCCTGGCCGGTGTCCTGGGCAAGGCGGCTCCTTTGGGTGGAGGGCAGCTCCTGAGGAAGGACTCCGCCTTCAGCAAACAGCTAATCCGGCAGCCCTGCAGCTGAGGGATGAGCTTCTCCTCGTCCAGACGGGGATCTGGGCAGCTCCCCACAGTCCCCCCGCCACCCAGTGCCCTGGGCTGGCTTTGAGGCCACAACTCCCTAATTAGAGTCCCTCCATGGAGCTGGGGTGCAGGGAGGGGCGGGACCTGGAAAGGCGGCCATCCAGCCAGGCTAGGAACTGCCCTTGCCAGGAGCCAGCACTGAGCGGGAGGGCCGTTGGGGGAGACAATTCAGGTGGTAGCACACGGATTCCCAGAGTGGAATCAGCTGACAGACTTAACGTGACATTCTATGTTCCTGAGGCAGGGATTTCCGTGGGAAAGGAAAGAAAATTCCACTTTTTTTTTCTTTTCTTTCCTACATCAGTGGTTTCTCTTTCTTATTTGCAAGTGCTGTTCCTCACATCTGGGGAAGATCTGGTGTGTCCAGATGGTGAAGGTATCTTTGCTTAAAATACTCTTTTTAACCAAAACTGGTTTGGCTCAGTAGATAGAGCATCAGTCTGCAGACTGAAGGGTCCCAGGTTCGATTCCGGTCAAGGGCATATATACCTTGGTTGTGGGCACATCCCCGGTAAGGGGTGTGCAGGAGGCAGCTGGTCGATGTTTCTCTCTCATCGATGTTTCTAGCTCTCTCCTTCCCCTTTTCTCTCTGTAAAAAATCAATTATATATATTAAAAATACTCTTTTCAGAAGCGGGACACCAGGATCCCTGGGCTCTAGGGCAGACTCTTCTCATGCAATGTGATCGTGGAACCTGTTCTTTCTTTTGAGGAAGTGACAAAACCAAAGGCAGCTAGGGGGTTTGGCACCTTTGATGGTTACAGAAGTGCAGCGCGAGCAGACAGCATCCTCCTCTCTCCTCCTGCATGTGGACAGGCCGGCCCCAGGGGCCTTTGGCTTCAGAACGGGTGCCCGTACCTGTTTGGGATACCCGGAGTGTTATATCTACTCGCCAGGCATGCAATGTTGGGCAATTGGAGTAAATTCTGATTGAATATGTGCCCAGCTCCCAGCAATACCAGACAAACAGTAGTTCGGTGTCCTGAGATTTCCAGTCCCATGGCAGCCCTGCCCTCTCTTCTCCCTGGTTCCCTATCTACCCAGCCTCCCTCCCTCCACACCCTCCTGTTCTCACCCACAATCCCACAGGGTCTCCAATCCTGTCTCCCTCTGTCCCTCAACGGCAAGCATTTGGGTGGGGGAGACGGATGTATTTGTTACAATATATGCATTTCACTTGTGGTAGAAAGGATCTAAGGCCACAAACCTGGTGTTTTCAAGGATGCTGAACTCCTGGAGAGCCGGGGAAGCGGTGAGGCCTGGCATCAGGCAGGCCGGGAGCAGGCCTGGTGCTGCATAGCCAGAGCTCCGTGTGACCTTGAGCAGGTTCCATCTCCCTGAACCTCAGCCTCCTCATCGCTGCCATGGCGTTCTTGTCTGCCTTGCAGAATTATTGCAGTAGTAAATAAGATGATGTTGCAGTTTCTAGAATGATGTTAAAGACTCACTACTGAATACCTGTTGGTAACTATGATTAAACTAGAGGCCCGGTGCACGAAATCCATGCATGGGGTGGGGCGGTGTCCCTCAGCCCAGCTTGTACCCTCTCCAATCTGGGACCCATTTAGAGGGGTGTCTGACTGCCAGCCAGGTCAGTTGGACACCCCTCTCACAATCCAGGACTGCTGCCTCCCAACTGTTCACCTGCCTGCCTTCCTGATTGCCCCTAACCGCTTCTGCCTGCCAGCCTGATCACCCCCTAACCACTCCCATGCCAGCCTGATTGATGTCTAACTGCTCCCCTGCCAGACTGCTTGCCCCCAACTTCCCTCCTCTACCGGCCTGGCCACCCCTAATTTCCCTCCCCTATAGAGTTGATTGCCTCCAACTGCCCTTCCTTACAGACCTGGTCCCTCCCAACTGCCCTTCCCTGTTGGCCATCTTGTGTCCACATAGGGGCAGGATCTTTGACCACATGGGAGCAGACATCTTGTATGTTGGAGTGATGGTCAATCTGCATATTACTCTTTTATTAATAGGTTAGAGGCCTGGTGCATGGGTGGGGACCAGCTGGTTTGCCCGGAAGGGTTTCCTGGATCAGGGTGGGGGTTCCCTTGGGGCATAGGGCGGCCTGGGCAAGGGGCCTGTGGTGGTTTGCAGGCTGACCATGCCCGCCCCTCCCCCATGACCCAAGACAAGCCCCCTGCTCACTTGGCTGCCACCATTTCTGTTTGGTTTTATGTGCCTTCTATAACTGAAACTTTGTAGCCTTGAATGGAGGCCTAGGCCAGCTAGGGCAGGTGGATAGCTTTGCTTCCTCCATTGCCAGGGGCAACACTAGCCTGCTCTTTCCAGCTCCATGGCTGATGTCATTTTTCTTGGGATTTATCTTCTATAATTGAAACCTTGTAGCCTTGAGTGGAGGCCTAGGCTGGGCAGGGTGTGTGTAAAGCCTGGCTTCCATTGCTGAGGAAACCCAAGCCTCTCAACTGCTCTTTGTTGCTGCAGCCATCTTGGTTGGGAGTAATTTGCGTGATCACTCTGATTGGCTGGTGGGCATGGCTTGAGCAGAGTGATGGTTAATTTGCATATTACTCTTTTATTATGTAGGGTAGGGCCGGGGAGCCACCTGAGTGGAATCAGCTTTTAGGTTAAGGGGACCAACATGAATAATACCTAAAACTCATAAGTCTTTGTCACTCTGGCCCCCAGCTACCCATACTGGTTTGGGTTCATACTTTCTCATATTGTCTCAATGGTATGATGACCTGTTTTTGTCATGTCTCATGATCTTCCTCAAACAATTCCTACTGCTGTATTCCATAGGCCATTAGCTCATTGAGGTCTGGAGCAGAATCACACCGGCTTTCAAGAGCTAGTTGTGTGGCTCTCTTCCTATCTCTGCATTTTGCTGGTCATGTTGAGAGTATTTACATCACAGGATTTGGCAGACAGTACAAATCAAGGCTCCTTCTCCCCTCCATGCTCCAGTGAGCCAGCTGTTAAGCACTTACCAATATGCCACTGTCACGAGCCCTGTTTTTCAATGATGTGTCATTTAAGCAAAGCAAAGCAACTCATGGAAAAGTTCATTTTAATGCGCCTATGCTGCTCATCCCCACAAAGGGGTGGTAAACTGAGATTCTGTATTGGCTTAGCAAGGCACTTTTGTAATACCAGACGAAACCTATGGGTTGGCTGTTCATTTGTGGGTTTTTCCCCCCAATACTTCCTACTCATTATGATGAAAACATGAAGACTCTAGACAATGGATGGGGCACATGTCACCATGATGATGGGAAGTGGTTGGTACATGGACCCTGGAGATACTGTGGTCGTGAATCTGAAGCTCCGGCTTTCCAATTACCAGGAAGTGATGCTTCTCAGCCTCTAGGGAAGGATTAAGTGGTGCTGAAATCTGGGGCAGTTATGGATCTGGCCTTGTATGTAAAACAGTTTAAATCAATTGGTCCTTCACCAAAATCTAGGAAATAAGAAACAGCCTTAGAGGAAATATTGAAAACAAGGACAGTTAACGCCTCCCCCTTTCTTCTTATTAGAAGATTGTTCTTTAATATGAGAGGTTAGCCTTTAAATAAGAGATTTCTCCTTCATGGGACTCGCCCCACCCTCAGATCATAGACTCGAGGTAACCAATGGGCTCGTTCCCTTAGGATTTTCTCATGGAAGTGGGATCCCTGGCTTCCACCTCAGTGTTAGCATCACACTTGAGAGTCCAGTGCCCTGCAGAGCATCTAACTGGAGATGCTCTTCCTGCCACTGGGTACATGACAAACATCATTGGGGGGATCTGACTTCTGTGGCTCAAGATGCCATCCAGCAAAGGGGTTGGGGGCATGGACAACTCAGGTTCAGATGCCAGGTCCCCCACCCACTGAATGTGTGACCTTGGGCTACGCTTTACCTTTCTGCACCTCGAATTCCATATTTGTCCAGTTGGGAGCAGCATAAATGAGAGAGGACCCATAAAACAGTTACTGTAAGCCTGGGATGCTCAGAAAAAGGTCAGCTCCTTACTGCTGCGCAAAGATCTACTGTGATGACAGTGCAAAACCTTGGCCTGGAGGAGGGTAGTGCTCCCACCTGACTCGGACAGTGAGCACCTTCCCATGGATCCTGGATCCATTGCTAAGAGTGGGGGTCTGCAGCCCCCACTGGGGTCCAGGGATGGGGTCCAGTTCGTAACTCGGCCACTTGCTCTTTGACCTCTGTCTCTCTGGGCCTTAGCTCCTGCCCATAAGTGGGGAGAGTGGATCTCAAGGGCCTTAAAAAGGGTCTGCTACAGGGTGACCCTCACCAGTGGCTGTAAAGGCACATCAGTCCCTTAGCCTAGACAGGTGCCACCTAACCAGAACTCAACACAAGAATTGTTACTAAGTCATTTCACCTCTGTGGGCCTCAGTTTCCCTGTAAGTAAAATAGGGACAATGATATCCGCACAGGGCTATTGGAGGAATTCAACAAACACTTCGGGGCTTGGCAGCTAGAGTGTACCACGGAGGGTATCCAGGCCCCACGTGGGAATCCTGCATTGAGGGGGCTGCCTTGTGATGTCATGCAGTGAGGGACCCAGAGGGCACAGGCAGAGAGGACAGATCTTCAACCTCCTCGCCTACCTGAAGGCCAGCTGCTCAGCTAGCTTATATCCTCCCTGACATCCTGCCTGGGAGCTACGAGCGTATCCGTCCACCTGCCTTTTTACAAGCCAGCGACTGCGAGAGGATGAGTCCTACCAGGTGTGGCAGCCAGAGGGGGCGGAAAAAAGGCAGAGTCAGATATTCCCGGGAACCCCGATGTCCTGAGCTCAGCACTTCTCTGCTCTGTGAGGGCCCGAAAGTTCCAACTGCAGTTGGCCAGACAGGAGCCCGCCCTGGGGGTGCTGCCAGATGGGCCCCGAATGCCCAGCGCAGCCGCAAACCCGACCCTGCCGGCCTCCCCGCACGAGCAGCAGAAGAGGCACTTGGCAGGGGTGGCTCTCAGACCCAGGTCACATGCAGGCAGCAGTGGCAGGCACCCTGGGACCCGGGGTCTGAGGGCGGAGGAGTGGGCTTGGAGAGGAGGAGGAAGGCCCCTCGGGCTTGGTGAGCAGGGGTGCAGCCAGCAGGGGCATCCAATTGCCCGGAGAAAGAGTATGTGCACAAACTCTTGGGCCTAGATTTCCTCATGTTTGCCTAAGTTCAGGATGCCACAGAGGGACCCGGATGTGTGGGCTCAGAGAAAGCATTACCCATAGAACATGGGCTTTGAACTAAAAGCCACTCAGTTTGGGTCTTCGCTTCAGCACGTCCCAGGGACGTACATGGCCATGAACTTTGCCATGAGTTACTTTGCCCCCTTCAGCCTCCGTCTCCTGAGGTGGTTGTAAGAATCGGAAGTAACATGTCCTTGGCACGTACCGGGCCATCGCCAGCCTCGTTATTAGTTTTGTGGTTGGCTACCCCTGTTGGACTGACTTAGGGCAGACTTCCTAAGGCGGCTGTGATGTCTCGCACACCCCCTGGCCGAGATGGGAGGACTTGGGATGGGTTCGGAAGGGAGATGATTAAAGAGCTGGTAAGTGATGGCCGTGATAAGGCTGAGCGATCCGATCGGGCTAAAGGCGAGGCGCTGGGCCAGGCGACAGGTGAGTCTCTAGAGAGACGCCCAAAGGTGGATGGCATGCAGGCTTCCAGCTTGAGGGCAAAGGGGGGGGGGGTCAGCTAGCAGGAGAATGTCTGACAAGAGACTGCAAGTGGATCATTCATGCCCAACATGGCACCCTGAGGTGCTGGGCAAGACTTGGTGGGAGAGGTAACTGTCACTTGAATTTCTTGCCTGGAACCCAGCGATCTACCCCCACCCCCTTTGCTGTTAAGTCTCTGGCAATGAAGGAGAGAGATTTTGATCTGTGTGCTTCCTTCGTTAACTTTTAATAAGCAAAATTGTAGCTATCTTTGAACCAGTGTCTGTGTACTCAGGAAATGACTGTTAGCACTGGTCCTGCCCAAAAGCCCCGTGAATGGGCTGTTACGCCCATTTCATTGATGAGGAAACTGAGGCTCAGTGGCTGGTCACAGAGCTGCTGTGTGTCCAAGTCAGGATTCAAGTTCGGGTACCTCTAGCTTCAGCTCCCTGGCCTTTTCCACCACCCCACACTGCCGCCCCGTCTCTCTCCTAGTCCTACCCCTTCTCCTCCGTTCCCTCCAGGACTGAGAGGTGATATTGATTCTTGTTCAATAGGGGCTGGAAGGGGTCCTCCGATCCCACAGTGCACGCCGAGGGCTCTTTAAATGGAAAACTACAGGGAGTGAGGCTGGCTCTTGGCTGGCTCTGTGGGAGAATGGGGTTGGATGTGCACACAGAGCCAGAGCCGGCTCATTTTTCTAAAGGCCTAACTTTCAGCATTCTTCAAGGGCTCCGGAGAGTTCCTTGTGCCATCAAATTAAGTTTGGAAACTTCAATAAAAAAGTCCCGAAGGAAACTGTCAATTAATGCATTTACACGGAAGCATCATACTTAGAAAAAAAACATCTTCAAACACAAGTGTTGTTTTCCAACCATTAAAAAGTTGGTGTGCCGCTTGGTTTCCATAGAGACCCGGGGTAATAGCCTCCTTCCCCTCACTGAAGACTGAGTGTCACTGATTTCTTTCTTTCTTTTTCTTTTTCTTTATCTTTTTTTTTTTTACCTTAGTCTTTCATACTTTTTTCTCCATCTCCATTTATGAAAACAAAAGATAGCTAAATTGAAACCTGGCCATGAGATTTGTCTGAGGAAGACAGCTTGATTTATAAGCTCACGGGACTTCATTTTTGCTCACCTCCTCATTTTATGACTTCTGCAAATAGTGTAGCTACCTGCGGGGAAGGGGTGGAGAATTTTCAGTTGATCACACGATTCCCCCGTCCATCAAACTCATACTCAAAAGGGAAGTGTTAACGGTCTGCTGAAGAGCAGCTGAGTTTGCCCAGGGTGTGGAGCAGAGGTTGGCAAACTGAGGCCTGTAGGCCAAATCTGGCTCATGGCCCACTGGGTAAAGTTTTATTGGAACCATGTTCATTTGCATATGTGATATCTGTGGCTGTTTTCAGGACAATGGCGGATTTGAGCAGTTGTGACTAGACTGTATGGCCTGCTGATCCTTGAATATTTCCTCTCTTACCCTTTGCAGGAAAGTTGACTGAGCCTGGGTACGAATTGGGATTTTGGAGACATTTAATCGGTTTGTCACACGGGGCAGATGCTGATCTTGCTGTGACTCATTCGTGCATCTTTGCTGTAGGAAGGATGGGGTTCTTTCATAGGGGGTTTGGGATGTAAAGCACCTACGGGAACGAGGAACATGAATGCTTTCTGCTCCAAATACTTTTGCTAGAAAAATCCAAAGATGCCTATCTTATGATTCTAGAGATTCTTTAGAAAACTCAGGGAAAGTGTGTAAAGACCCAAGCCACATGGTCCGGCCATTGTCCCGGCCCCGCGCCTGCCCACGTGTCTCTTCCGGAGAAGGCCAGAGAGGCTGAGGGGAACTGGGTTCAGGGATGAGACGGCAAACAAAAGAAGCCACCACAGTCTAGGAAGAGACCTTTAATTTCTATTCAGCTTTTAAAGAGTTTGCGAGGTTTTGTGTTTTTTTCCTTTTAACAAACCAGTTCAAGTACATGCCTGCAGATTATAAAATTACCTGAAATCGTCTAGGATATCAGCATGCATGGCTTGTTAGTATTTACATATATTTACACAGGGAAACAAGAGAAAGATCTACAGGTATTTACAGTCTACATAGGAGAAGAGAAAGGCGGCCTAATTGTATTTCCTAAAATACAGTAGATGAGTCGTCAGTACATGCATATTTAGATAATATTTGCATGATAGAATGCAATTAAAAAAAAACATACCTGTGTAACTTTCTATGCTAAGGTGTTACATAATCAAGGTAAACTTTGCTTTGTTTCTAGTCTATTTGCATCAAGTGCTTTAGAATGTTCGCTAACACCCAGGCAGAATTATGTACCCTGGCAATTAAAGCAACAGAGCACACGATCATTTCCTACTAACTAGCAACAAGCTGCTGGTGAGTGAAATATCTATTGTTTCTCATTACCCATCGACCACTGTTGACGAGATCTCTCTGTGTAAAGGCAGGGCCTAAGCTATCACCATTAATTATGGAAGTCATATAAATGAGACACTCTCCACAGTATGTTCTAAATGAAATATTAACAAGGCCAGTGTCTCTGAGCCTGAGAAATGATCTGTTCGCGTGAGCTCCCTATGAAAGTGCATGCGCAGATCTAATGCAGTTGTGCGTGCCTTGAAACGGTGGGGCTGGTCTTAGGGTCTGCCTCTGAGATCTGAATCGCTGCAAAGTTTATTCCTGCGTTTGTTTCTGAGTGATTGAGTTAAGAGTTATGTTCTCACCATGATGTGGCCCCATCGGAGCACCCTGTGGATTTTATCTGCTGCCCCCCCCCACTCTTGCCCCCATGCCTTTTCAGTCAATGTTATAGGCTATGCCTGTGACCTAGGTGTAAGTGAACTGTCCACCTTAATGTCTAAATAAACAGCTTGTCTGGGGTTTGCCCGGAAGTCTTGCCTGCTCCCAGTCTGCTCTTGGCTTTCCAGGCCAACTGGGCAGAGCGACTGTTGCAGAGGCAAGGGAGATGTTTTTGTTTCACCGCTACTCTGAAGACAGCCTTTGATATTAGAACTGAACCCATTAATTCTGCCTGGCGATCATGTCAAAGGTTTCTTTCTATCAGTGTACATGGCAAATACAGAGGCATCCATTATCTACATTGTACAGAGAGCTAGCTATCACCGAGGTTAAAAATATCGAGTAAGAATGTAAACTGTTTCCAAGGAACACCAGCGAAATCCTCTTTTCCCGCCCATAAACACGCAGGCGATCCTTTGGCGCCAGCTTTGAGGTGGCCCCGTGGGCACATTTCCGTAAGGGGCCATCAGCTCCGTCCCCGTGTCAAAGGATGAGGCGTATTTCGGTGATCGGTTCCTATGGCTCTTCTGCTCTGCTGTTGCAAACCAACCCGTGGGAGAATGGATAGCCCAGTGCAGTGTCCCGTCCCATTGAAAAAGAAGCTGTGCTTTGAGGAACGTGGGTATTCCAGAGAGCACTGGCAGGGGATGCCCAAGGAACTCTGTCGTAGAAGTGAGACATAGTCCATATCTCTCAGTTGTGACGAGACCACCTCTCAGGCCAGTCCATTCCAGAACGTGTCTGGCAGACACAAATGAAGGTGGGATGTACATGGGGAGCATCGCCCGCCTGGACTGGACCCCAGGCCCTCTCTTTCCCCTCCCCTCATTCAGAGTCCGTTAGTCTCACAGCAGCAGCAGCAGGTCCCAGAGAGGTGACATCATTCTAAATTGCACACTTCCGTTCTTCTGGGACCAGGCATGAATCTTCCACAGACCTATAGATGGCAAGGGCTCTGGGACAGGGAGGAGGTATGCACGGGGCCTCGTTTATTTGAAGGAGAAGGTCAGAACAGTTCATGGAACTCAAAACACAGGTCCTGAAAGCCTACCAAGGTCACCCTGCCCTTGAATCCCGCTGGAGTGGAAACCCCTCCCCGCCCGACCTTCCCAAAACAAACATGGCTTTGGACCTCCCTGGATGGTCCGGATGCACTACTGCTTCCTCCCCCAAGCTTAAGGCTAGCGCAGACAAATATATTCTTTTGCTTAAAAAAAAATTTTTTTTCCAACTTCCCATCCAGCACCTACTTCTGGGCTTTTTTTCTGCAAATATTTCTCAGAGAAATAACAGCAACACTCCTGCCTTTGCAAGTCATTCTGTCCTGGTCTTGAAGTCAATCTCCCAAAGCCCCGTAGGGAGCTTGCTAGAAAGTCGCGTCTTCTGTCAGGAAGAATGGTCCTTGTCCCCTCACTTGGTTTGGGCTTCCTATTTGGGATGCAAAGGAGAAAGGCTCGGTGTCACCTCTGAGATGCTCCCCAAATGGAGGCCCGTGAAAGCTGTGTCACCTTTGTTTGCCTTCAAACGTTCCACTCCAGATGCCTTTGTGGTCGTGGGACCAATTGCATCTCGGGATGGCGGGGGTTCGCCCACTGCTCAGCTCGCCCTCAGCGGACAACTTCTGTCACGCCTTTTCATAGACTGTGTCCCCAGTGTCACTGGGCACACAGTGTCAGAGACAGCCAACTGAAGAGGAACTTCTGGGCCTTTCTCACAGGTGTGATCCTGTTTTTAGCAGAGAAACCATTACCTTGTGGCAAGAGGTAAATACGCAAGCACATTCTGTGGTGCTGGCTCATCTCTTTGGTGAGGCCAGGGCTACGTCAGTCTCCAGGGCTTCTCTCAGACTTCTAACGCTCCCACTGTTACCAACAGATACCCACTTTCCTCTGGTCTCTGTTCTTTCAGATTGAGAAGTTGAGTGTATTTCCTTCTATAATAACTGCTAAGAGTAGCGGTGAGCAAAACCCCTGCAAGCTACAGGGCGGGTCTGTGTCCATGCCCACCAGAAGCATCTGCCTGTACCGGGGCCTGATTGTGTACAGCCTTTGTGGGGGTCACTGGTTAGGAGTTCGTGGGAGTTAATTTGTAGGAATGAATTGGGGGGGTGGGGGGGCTGGAACAGAGTTTGCCTGCAAACCTGACCTAACCTGTCTGCTAGTATCCTCCAAAAGGCCTCGCTCGCGTTACACACGCACAGGTTCACAAGGTGGAGATTGCTTCTGTTTCTCTGGTTTTGCTATGGTTCGGTTCAGGTGATGAACAAAGTGTCCCATCCCAGACAAGGTCCCTTAGCTGGGCCAGCCTGGCACCTGCAGGTGGCGTGCTGAACCGTGACCGTTGTGTTAAGGGTCATTTGCTATTGGAGGATCGTCTGAGGTTTCGCTGAGCCCTCACTTCTGTCCATCCAAATGGATAGAATTTCAGTTTAGTTCACGGACTAAGTCAACAATGAGAAAATCTCCTTTCAACATTTCTCAGGTGAACTCAGGGCAAACCCCACGCTTAATTCCAGGTCGTGCCAGGGTGTCGCTCTGTGGCCGGGCACGGACTGGAAGCTTTGGCCACACGGGACACAGAACGAGGGTCGGCAACACGCAAACAGCTGTGTCACGTTTGGCAGGAGGTTTCTATGGCGGCGTGTCTGCATTCTGGGGAGGGTCCTCCGTGTGGAATCAGAGTGACTTGGGACAAGTTGCTTTTGACCTCTGACACTAAGGTGGCTTCTCCACACATGGGGATCCAATCGCCCCACTCCTGAGGCTGTTTGGGGTGAGAATGGCGTGCTTACAAGCTTTCCCCACGGTGCCTGCCCGAAGAATCGTCAGCTCTTCATAGATGCTACCTCGTGAATGGGCCTCATTTGCAACAAGCGTCTAGAAAAGCAAGACCATTTGGAGGGCAGGCAGAGTCCTTCCAGAGACTTCTGTTCTCTTCTCGCCTACTTTTGGCATGATGGTTGGTTAGCATATACTTCAAGACCTTGGTCTGTTCAGGACACCAGCACCCCAGGGGAGGCAGAGGGTGACTCTGTGGCCACAGTCTTGCTAACGGGAGGCCTGGGAGCCTCCTTCCTGTGCGCATGGCGTGGCCCTAAAAACGAACGCAACCCATGGCACCTTTGTCAGCTTAGTTGGTTCTCGGTCAGCAGGGACTGGTAACCTTTCGGAGCAGCTTGCTTTTTTCTTTAAAATCAGAGGTTTCAGCTGCCCTTGTTCTGGAGGAACAGACGTGTATCCGGGGATGAAGCTGAAGCCTGCGTGGCACTGTCCAGGCGAATGGCAGAAACCCCCTCCAGGGTGTCACTGGGAGGCGGGAAAGGCAGAGGCTGTGGGGGCAGACAGTCACCCCACTGATTGTCTCGCTCCAGCGCTCTGCGGTAGGTTATCCTGCGTATTCCCGGGGCCGCTGGGAAGGCGGCTGGCTTTGCCTTTGGGAAGGGTCTGTCTTGCCTAACAGACCCCAGATGAGAAACAGGGAAAGCTTTGAGGGTAGGAAGAGGCACCTGCTCACTTCACATCACCTCTTTGTCCCGGGAATTTAGCACAGTGACCGCTGCTCTCCTTCCTGCCCGTGGGGTTCCAAGCCCGGTCTAAGTCCCCTGACACGTCCCCTTACACATCTGTACTGGTTGCAAAAGTCGATTCATTCAGCATTTTCTGTGCAATCTCCTGATAGCTGTAGGTCTGTGAGAAAGCAATCTTAGAACATCTACTACTTTCAGAATCATTGACTATAGCTATTGTGACAGTGTCTATGTTTTTATACATCTTGTAGTTAAAGCTACTTTAAGATAGGAATCTACTCTCTTTTAAATAAGCATGCATTTTAAATTAGAGAAACTTGAAAACTAAACAGTAATTGTGTAATATGTGTCCTTATATAAAACATGAGTTATATTAGAATACTAACCAATGCATTACAAATATCGATATGTGGGTGGTTAGAGTACTAACCAATGCATTACAAATATTGATAGGTGGGTGGTTTTTCCTTAACCATATATTGTTTATTAGAAACCTCTGTACCTCTTCCTTTAAAAGAGTCAATATTCATTTTGATTCCATGCTGACAGCTACAAATTGCTGGCTAAGCAGTCATCAAATAAATGTTGATGAAAAGCGGCTACTTAATATTTTCATCCCAACAAAGGGTTAGGGAAGGATGGGTAAGGTAGGTCTCAGAGCCTCAGCTAGAAATAAACAGCAACTACTTTCTAAGTCTACCTTCCTGAGCTGGAGACGGGGCTGCAAGTCTGACAAATGGTCTCTGAAGGAGAATGATGAACCTTTATGACCAAGATACTCTTAACTTAATCCCCACAAGTATCCTGGGTGATTTTGCATACACTATAGCAGTGGTCTGTAGTGTATGCAAAATGACTAATGAGTTTGCTAACGACTGGACTTGACTAAATGGTACCTTGTAGTTGGAAGCTGTGAGGATTAGGCAGTTGTGGCATCTTGTGTGCAAAGAGGTAACGGTAGTATATGACAGGTTGGCAAACTCATTAGTCAACAGAATAGCAAACCAAGGCTCACGAGCCGCAGTTTGCCAACCGCTATACTATAGAGATGGATGGCTCAGCTCTCCTCTGGTGGCTGGAAAACCTTTGATCAGATCAGAAGTGGCGTTCAGACATGATTAGAGATTCTAAGGCAGGTGTGCGCAAACTACGGCCCTTGGGCTGGATCCGGCCCATTCGGCTGTTCTATCCGGCCATACCCTTTTATGTAATGATGTTTACTTTGAATTTATATTAGTTCACACAAACACTCCACCCATGCTTTTGTTCCAGCTCTCCAGTCCAGTTTAAGAACCCATTGTGGCCCTCGAGCCAAAAAGTTTGCCCACCCCTGTTCTAAGGGCTTCCCAGAAACTCTGTTCTGAGCCAGCCACACCCTAACTCATCGCTAGTCCTAGGGGATGGAGCCTGGAGCTGCCGCACCCAGCTCCCATGAAAAGCAGGCTTCTGAGAAATTGTTCTTAAATTGAGGGGGGACCCACAGCTCCAGCCAGTGCTTATATCCAGGTTTTGCTGTTATCAGGATGGATCAGTAAACAGTGGTGACAACTCACAAGACCTGGTGGCTTCAGGTGTTTTATAACAAAGTTGGTAGCATTGTTCCCTTTATATGACTTTCATCATTTCTGAATTAGGTACTGATGCCCCCGCCCCCCCACCCCAAAGTGGCATGAGAGCCCTTTGACAATGATGAAAGTGCCCTTTTAAATGTGTTTATCAGTTTCAAAATGTTTGATCTTGTTATCAGCAAGCCCAGCCTATGAACTAATGAGATTCCCCTCACGTGGCTCAGTCTCCTGATGAGGCAGACTGAACAGCTGATGAGCCAAGCATTAGAACTTGTTCTGAAACTGTGGGCACATCTGCTCCTATGGAGATGCCACTCGGAGGCTGCCCTGGTGCAGCTAAGAGAATTCCCCCAGAAGCCAAACGGGTAGTGAGCGTGGGCCTGAAAGAGCTTGTTACTACTTAGCTGTCCAGCAAGAAAGTCAGTGGAGTACCAGTTGAATTGGGCATGGATCAGAGGGAGACTCTGCCCAATGCGGGGCTGATCTCCGAGTGGAGAAGGTGGCCGTTCTTTCAAGTGCCCCTGGGTTCTTCTCCAGAACCTCTCACTATGGAGTTAAGATTGTGCATCTCCCACGCCTGGTAGCAAAAGACTGAAAGCCAGCTCTTGATGCAAGATTGGTCTCTTCTAAAATGTCTGGTGTTCAGCATGGTGGTCAAATACAGGCTTATATGAGCTGAGGTCATTGCAATTGCTCTCGAATTCCATGGAGGGAAAACGCATGCCCCCAGCTCCCTCATCAACACGATTCTGAATCAATGCAGGTGCAGAATTTCTTTGCAAAAATACCGGTCCAACAATGCAAGGGTGCAACCTGATATCATTGTAGAAGGTCACAGTGGCAAAATATTACACCGGGTGTGGAAGAATTCCGCTTTGTGCTTTCCCAAGTGGCCTACTTTCACCTTTTCTCGCCATTGGCGGCACTCTGAAAGGCCAGTGTGTCCTGCTCTGTAAATGCTGATACTCTGAGGCTGGGTGGGGAGCCTGGATCTGGGGCTGAGCTGGCTGGATTCTCTCACCCCTTACAGTTGATGGTAAATCACCTGACCACTCTCTGGTGGTTTTGGCAGCTGGGAAGTAAAATGGAAATCTAAGCTACATATCCAGAAAATTATGCAAAACACCATCTCCAACTGAACTCTGCTAAGAAGGGAGGCCAACAGGATATTTGGCTTGAGTTAGGGGGACGAGCATCTCAATTCTTCAATTTGTCTTTAGGGGCACTTTGCTTACTTTTTCCCCCCACATGAGGTGCAAGGTGTTCTATAAGCCTCGCGGACTCTTTAGAGAAATGTGCCAGGTGCTAAACAGAGTGTAGTTAGCAAGAGTAGTTCCGTGAAATAAAATTTGGATGCCATGAACTTATTTCCATTAGACTTGAACCACCACCCAAAGCAATTTCAAAAGAGCGAGCTGAATCCAAGAAAGTAGCTGGATGTTTGGGGGGGAGTGGGCCCCGTGAGGGGGTTGGGGAAGTAACAAACCGATTACAATTGAAGTTCAGCCATGTCAGGAGTTCGAGTTCTGAACTAATGGGGCTTGTCTTGGGCTATCAAGAAGCCCGCTATGATCAGAACTCAAGGCTCTTCCCCTTCTCCCCACACCCATGTCCCTTGGCTGATTTGACTGTGGGGTTTTCACATGAACTAGATATGACAACAGATGTTGACATGGAAGCTCCCCCACAAACAAAACCCAAGCACTTTCCTCAAATTAGAACATCTCAGGACCCTGATCCTCAGAATGACCTTGACCCCCAATGGCTGTAGTGAATGTAAACCCAACCATTTGTGAGGCATGGTTTTCCATTAAGCACCCTGCTTGGGCACAATTTAAGCCATAGAGGAGCAGGAAAAGGGTAAGCTTTGAGGGAGGACAAACCCATTTCTTCCTCCATCCAATGTCCTTAATGTCTTTCTAAGTGCGACCTTACCCCGGGTTACCTTCCTCCACCCTCTTCCACAATCCCCCTCTCTATCAGCCTATAATTAGTTGATGCCACCAGGGCTGTGATGCACATAAATAATCATAAGATGCCGGATAAACTGTATTGGTTTTAAATGAGAGCCGTGCCTACCGTGTCTCCCTGTGAACACCAGCCTATTATTTTTAATGATGGCTTGCAAAGCAAAGGGATTTCTTGCCCTCTTTGCAGCATCTCTGACAGCACCCTGTCAGCCAGGATGATGCGGAGCCTCCCAGCACACACAGCCCTAGCCCCAGTGCTACGCCGGAGGTGAACGGAGAGCTGTCCGTAGCACCCATTGCAACCTGCGATCTGGAGTGGGCTGGCTCCGGTCCTGCATGGGGCTTCTCCCTGATGGGCCATTATGAGAGTGGTTGGTTCCATCCAGACCCAAGGTTCTGGAAACATCTTGGTGTGTAAATGGAGTACGCACTGAGAGGCCAAGGGGTTGGATGATGTTGTCTTGTGTGTGCAGAAGGGTGCCGTGGCTTCCTCTTTGCTGGGGAGAGATGTCCGTTGAGTGACGTGCATATTTATTTTTGAAGCCTTTTCCTATATGAGGTGCAGAGAGTCACACCAGCTTTAGAGAGAGTTATGAGCTTGCTGCTCGCCTCTGACCTTCCAGGCGCAAGTGGACGGGGTGGGGAAAGGCTTGCTGATTCCCAGTCAGAAGAAAGTCGTCTCATCACCTCTTACATAAATTGCTTATGATTTTTTTGTTTTTGTTTTTGTTCCAGCAACAAGGAGCTGCCACCACCGTCTACTGTGCTGCTGCCCCCGAGCTCGAGGGCCTGGGAGGGATGTATTTCAACAACTGCTGCCGCTGCCTGCCCTCCGCCGAGGCCCAGAGGGAGGAGACGGCCCGGGCCCTGTGGGCGCTCAGCGAGCGGCTGGTCCAGGAGGCGCTCGGCGGCCAGGCCAGCTAAGCGGGAGCTCAGGTGGCGATCGGGACACACGGCCACCCTGTGTGTCCACCTGTCACTGCCAATGCTGAGCCCCCCAACTTACTGTCCAGGCCTTTCCACGTCTCTCCAACATTGATCCCCCAGAGCAAAGGAAGTAAGAGTAGCCACAGCAGATGGGAAAATGTCACATACCGGCGGGAGGCAGGGAATTAATTCTAGGGGTTAAGGGGCAGAATCTCTGTTCTGGTGGTGGCCTGTCTCACTGTAGAAGCACCAGTAAGTCTCTCACCTGTCCCACCCAGCCATCAGCACAGCCAGAGCCTCCCTGCCGCCGGGGGCTCTCTCTGTTCAGGAAAGAAAGAGCGAGTGTTTACCCTTCTCTGCTGCATCGCTCCAGGAGATCATCGCTCCATGCTTTCTGACCAAGTCTAAGTGGGCTTGGCAACTCCTGGGCAGAGGCCCCCGAGCCCTGTTCCCGTCAGGGAAGATGGAGGTGACACTGAGAATTCGGTGGCGTAGACAGAGCTGCGAGTCACAGAGGTACTACTGGTCCTTTGACTCCCTTTGCCAAACTATACAAACATTCTTTTGCCAAACATCCCCGATACCTCGCCAGGCAGGAGAGGAAGCGTTGAGGCCGTAGGCATTTGCAGGATCATTGTGGGGTGGGCTGCAAAGCTGGTCCTGTCCTCCTTAGTTAACGGTTTCAAGCCGCTCCTCACGGCTCCTGCTCACCAGTCCTGTCCTCCCTCCCAGCCGACGCTTAATAAAAGAGCATGCTCAAATGTTATCACCTGAAGTCTGTCTTTAAATGTTTGTTACAGTTTTGGTTTTTTTTGTTTTGTTTTCCTTTTTTTTTTTTTAGAAAAGAAATCTAGAGGAAAAATAAAGCGCTTCTTGTAGACGCCAGGAAAACACCTTTCTTGTTTCTTCGGAGTTTGTTTTGTGCTTTGTGGCGGTCCGTGTCTCACGCGATGAGCATTCTAGCATCATACTTTCTGTTGAAGAAAGAAGAGAAAGAAACATGACTATTGTTTAGTTTCACCTAGAGAGGTTCTCATTACTTATAGTGGGTTATTCAGTCCTCAGTAGTCCGTTCCCCCTGTAATTATCAAGTTATTGGTCATTAGAGAATATCTCTGTGGGCGGTTTGGGGGTTCTTTCCCCGTCAGCCCCTTTTCACTAACCCCTGGTTTCTAGGCCATTCCAGGGGTCTCGAGAAGGTCCAATTAGGCATGTGGAGAGGATGCATTTGCAAAAATACTATAATGGCCCCTTCAGGCCACACATAATGATGAACCTCTGTGGCCCAGTCCAGTCAAACACCATTGCTTTCCAGTGGCCCATCGCCTGGATACCCCCTCTGGTCTGGCTACATTCAACCTTACAATATTCTTAATATCATAGCTCCTTTAAAGCTGTCAGATAATGTCACTTTTCTCTGGTCCAAAACCTCCAAAGCTTTTGAGGTAGACTGCAAAAGGGATCACAATTCCCAGTGTCCACACCGTGACTGGGGGTCTCCCACACTAACCTGGCCGTGGCCGCCTGACTTACCTTGTCCAGTTGGAGAAGTGCCTGTGCATTGGGGTTTGCCCTTTTTAATATATACATACATATTATATATATATATATATAATTGATTTTCCACAGAGAGGAAGGGAGAGGGATAGAGAGCTAGAAACATTGATGAGAGAGAAACCTCAATCAGCTTCCTCCTGCATATTTTCTACTGGGGTTATGCCCACAACCAACGTACATGTCCTTGACCGGAATCGAACCTGGGACCTTTCAGTCCAGAGGCTGACGCTCTATCTACTGCGCCAAACCGGTTTCAGCTAGGGATTACCCTTTCTTGCTGCTCTTTGGAACCTGGCAACCACCAGCTAGCCTGCCTGATGATGGTGAACACCTGGTCGCTACCAAAACTGACACCAAGCTCACAATTAGACATGTGGGCGAGGCCATCCCAGGCTCTTCAGCCCCAGCCAGGCCAACCCGCAGAATGGCAAAAAGCAAAAGCTTGTTATGTGAAGCCATGAAGTTTCCGGGACTACTCATGCACAGCCAGCACGCACTGACACAGCTTCCCATCTGAGCCAAGTGCCAATTTTTAGCACAGCCGAGGGTTTCTTTCATACTTTTCTCTCTGATTCTGTGTGACAGCACTTTCTCTTCACCTCCAGCCTCTGTGTTCTTGAAATATGCCCAGTACCCTTCCCGGGCGAGGACTTGATCTTTGCTGTTTCCTCTGATGAAATGTTTTCCTTCTAGAGAATCGCATGGCTTTCTCTCACCCTGTATTCTGGTCTCTGCTCAAATGTAACCCCCTTTCTGAGAACATGGCCGACTTCATGGTGGCACCCCATGCACCCTCACCCTTAATTTTTCTCCACAACACTTAATACTATTGGACACATTCTGTATCTATTTGCTATTTCCTCTACCTACCTCCTATAATATAAACCCCACTAGATTTGTCTACTTTGTTCACAACTGTGGCCACAGTGCCTTGAACTGTTCCTGGCACATAGTAGGTGCTTAATAAATAACCACTGAAGAAAATGATTCTTGGTGACCAGGCATTATGTCTCTGAAAATAATTCCCACCCTTGCGGGGATGATTGTGAGCCGCACACTATGCTAAGCAGGCTGCAACATTACATCTGATTTCTAATGCGTCCATGACCCTCCCAGGTGGCCTTCCCCTTCCTGTCTTAGGGATAAAGAAACTGACGCCATGATGTATGTTTTACAATTTGCCCTGGTCCACACAGCTCATAAATGGCGGAGCTGTGATTCACACCTGGGTTGGTTTGATCTCAAAGCCACACCTCTTCCCTGCACCAGTGCCACCGCTCCTTGAAGGAGTTAGCTACATCCTTTCCAAAGAGATGCATCATGTTGAGGTCTCAGACTGAGCAAAGAAGTGACTTTATGGATCTGACTCTGGCTAGCTTTAGGCACTTGGTGGAGGTGGAAGTTAAGCCATGGAAAAGCAGAGTGTCATCAGCCAAGAGGATGCCTAAAGATCAAAGACACCCAAGGGACACTCTGGGGGCTATCTGCCCCCTGGTGCTGCTCAGCTGACTGACTTCCAAGCGGGTTCTGCACCAGGCAGGCACAGTAAGGTTTGGGAGGAAATTAAGTCAGACGGACGAAGCCTCCAATCAGTCATTCAACAAATATGTGTACTGAGTGCCACAGGTAGAAATTCAAAGAACACACACACACACACACCAAAACAAAACACCAAACTTGTCTCTCATGTCTATAGGACTGCAGTGCATAAGATCCTAATTAACTTGACCAAAAGTTCTCCAGGTATATGAAGTTAAACTGAGGCCTCCTCTTGCCCAGTGTACTCTGAACCCACTCAAACACCATTCCTTGGGAGCCATTTCTCCTGTGAGACACATTAATCTTACTTTAAATTTCATGGGGAATTCCTGGACAAGTAAGCAAGTAGATAGACCTACTTTTTTAGGTTATTCTAAGCCCAAGGCTATTACCATCTTTCGTGACATATGAATATGTAAATAGACATAGAGAGACATGATTATATATGTAATATATACTTTAATTCTACAATATTGATCCCACTCTACCATCACCACTACTACTAACTGCAGATACTATTTATTGAACATTTACTCTGTGCCAATTGCTAGTCTCAGCAAACCACTCCATCTTATTTTATTCGTAGATGCTGCAACTGTGGTATAAAAGTAACCTATCCACAGCCCCATAGCTTCGGTGAGTATCAGAGTCAGTATTTGAATCCCGGTCCATCCCCTTCAAGCCCAAGTGGCTATAGACCAGCAGTGTATTCACATCCAGTTGATGCAATGGGTGAATTATTCACAAAGAAAGACTATTTGGCTTCCCACCTAAGCACTGACCTGGCTCTTGTCCTGGTGCCCAGTGCCTCACAGAAACTTGACCCATGGTTTCTGTAGGTGCATTTACCCAGCAATATGGCTTCCGCTCCATGGACCCCTTCTCCTGTCCTGGTTGTACACAAGTTTGCAGATGGCCTCCTCTCCCTGCACTTACCCTCTGATGGGCTCAAGGTCCAGCATTCTCCATGGTCGCCCCAGTGCCACAGGGCCGCCCAGAACAAGAAGAGCGAGCCAGCTTCTTTGCACTTATGTGCTTTTCAGTTGCTCACTCCCTGAGTTTCTTTAAACTCAAAAGGCAGCCAGTTTCCACTTTCATGGCTGATTAGGGAGGGCTTTCTGTGACTTATCGATAGGAAATAAGAAATGGAAGCATCCCCGGCAATGACTGAAGCTGTGGCTTGTGGTTTTGCTCTTTAAAATGGGGTTATAGGTGGTTTTGTTTTGAATTTCCATGGAGGAGGCCCGGCTGCTTTCATTAGGGTCAGCACTGGGCCAGAAAGCCTGGCCTTGCAAAATGGCTGCCCATTCTGGTCAGCAGCAGACACCCTTAGGAGGAGTTTACATTGAAAAAAGCATCTAAAATAACAATTCTTGCCTTGTGTGTTAACTCTTGGTGCCTTTCACCATTCAGCCAAACTGGTTTGAAATTAAGAATATAAGTAATATCACAAAATATGATCACTGGAAAAACTGCTATGAATTATGTCTATTGAAAATATTATGTACTAATAGAGTCTTGTTTTTTTCAATCCTCACCCAAGCATACATCTTTATTGATATGAGAGAGAGAACAAGAGAGAAACATCAAAGTGAGAGAGAAACATTAACTGGCTGCCTCCTGTCTGTGCCCCAACCTGGAATCAAACCACAACCTGAAATCGTGCCCTGACAGGGAATCCAACCCCCAACCTTTTGGTGCACGGGACAATTCTCCAACCAGCTGAGCCATGCAGAGAGGGCAAGAGAAGCAAGTTTTCAAAGAAAAAGAAAGGCTCCACAACACAGCTAGCTTCATCTTGGTTTACTACCTTTCAAGTCTTCGTACTATTTGGTTTCATCACCTCTCCCCTTTTCCCCCAAGAAAATTATCTTATCTGTCAGTTTCACATTTATTTTAATAGATGCTAATAGATCATCTTGCTGGTGGGTCCCCATTTGGAAATTCCTACTATGGGGCCTTTAGATTATTCCTAGTGTTTGCTTTTAGAACTAATGGCTCAGCATCTTTATGCAGGCAGTGTTTTCCTTCTCTTAATTTACCTCCGCAGCATACACTTGCAGAGCTGAAACCATGGGATGCAAGAGCCCCTATTTGGCTCTTGCTGTATACTGCCATGTATGATCTCGAAGGGTTATAACCAGAAGAACATACAGGTTTCTGTTTTTTAACAACCTCATCAGTGTTGGGTTTTCCCATTTAAATTGTTTTACATATTTAACTTATTATTGTCATAACCATTTACTAGTATATAAAATACTCCTAGCAGCCAATCTCTTTATGTAAAGTATAAGCATTTCAAGTAGTGAAAAGCAAAGGCCTAAATCCAAGACTATTGTATCCAGGAAGGTTGTCATTTAAAATTAAAGGTGAAATATAAAGTTTTCCTGACAATAAAGGGCATTGACACCAAACAAGCAATGCAAGAAATGTTAAAGGGACTGCTTTAAGAAGAAAAGGAGAGAGAGAGAGAGACCATAGGCATAAAGAAAATGGCAATAAATACCTATAAATAATAACCTTAAATGTAAATTGATTAAATGCTCCAGTCAAAATACATAAGGTGACTGAATGGTTAAGAAAACATTATATATATGATATACAAGAGACCCACCTCAGAACAAAAGATACATACAGTGAAGGGATGGAAAAATATGTTCCATGCAAAAGGAAAGAAAAAAAACAACAACTAAGTAGCAATACTCATACCAGACAAAATAGACTTTAAGACAAAAGCCATAGCAAGAGACAAAGAAGGCCCCTTCCCAATACTAAAGGGAATGATGTAACAAGAAAATACAACTCTTATAAACATACATGCATCCAATATAGGAGCATCCAAGTACATTTTTTTAAAAAAAAACTATTTATGGACTTTAAGGGAGAGATTGACAGCAATACAGTCAAGTAGGGGACTTTAACACTCCACTGACATCACTGATAGATATTCCAGGCAAAAAATCAACAAGGAAACAGAGGCCTTAAATGACACACTAGATCAGATGGATCTGATATTTATAGAACATTTCACCCTCAAAGCAACAGAATATACATTCCTCTCAAGTGCACATGGAACATTCTCAGAGGTAAATTACATGTTAGGACACAAAACAAGTCTATACAAATTGAAGAAGACTGATAAAACACCAAGCATCTTCCTGAGTCACAATAGCATGAAGTCAGAAATCAACTATAATTAAAAAAAAACCAACTCAAAAATACCCAAATACATGGAGGTTAAATAGCATGTTATTAAATAACGAATGTGTCACCAATTAGATCAAGCAATAAATTAAAAACTTCCTGGAAACAAATTAAAATGAATACACAACCACCCCAAATCTGCAGGACACATTAAAAGTAGTCCTGAGAGGGAAGTTCACAGCACTAAGGCCTACCTCAAGAAACAAGAAAAAGAACTAATAAACTATTTAACACTATGATTCAATGACTTAGAAAAAGAACAGCGAGAAAAGCTCAGAGGAAGTAGAAGGAAGGAAGTAATAAAGATCAGAGCAGAAATAAATGGCATGGAGGCTAGAAACACAGTACAAAAGATAAATAAGTTCAAGAGCTGGTTTTTGAAAAGATAAACAACATTGATGAACTTCTCGCTAGACTCATCAAGAATCAAAGAGGGAAAGGACCAAAATATATAAAGTCAGAAATGAAAGAGGTGCTATAACAACAGACACCACAGAAATACAAATGATGGTAAGCAAATACTTTGAACAACTATATGCCAACAACCTGAACAACCTGGTGAAATGGAAAAATTCCTAGAAACATACAATCTTCCAAATCTCATTCAGGAAGAATCAGAAAACCTGAGTAGGCTAATAACAACTGATGAAATAGAGTTTAAAAATTTCCAACAAACAAAGGTCCTGGACCAGATGGATTTACAGGTGAATTTTTAGCAAACATTCAAAAAAGAACCAACACTTACACTCTTCAAACTATTTCAAAAAATTCAAGAGGAAGGGACACTTCTAAGCTCTTTTTACAAAACCATTATTATCCTAATTCCAAAATCAGATAAAGACACTACAAAAAATAAAATAAAATAACAGGCCAATATTCCTGATGAACACAGATGCTAAAATTCTCAAAAAAAAAAAAAAGAAAAGAAAAAAGAAAAAGAAAAGTTAGCAAATTGGATCCAGCAATATATTAAAAAGATCACACACCATGATCAAGTACGATTTATTCCAGAGATGCAAAGCTGGTACAATATTCACAAATCAATAATGTGATACATCACATAAACAAATTGAAAGATAAAAACCACATGATCATATCAATACATGCAGAAAAAGCATTGGACAAAATCCAGCACCCTCTTTGGATAAAAACTCTCAGTAAAGTGGTTTAGAGGGATCAAACCTCAACATAATAAAGGCCATATATGACAAAGCCAGCATACTATCCCATGGGCAAAAACTAAAGTCATTTCCTTTAAGAACGTGAACAAGACAAGGACCTCCACTTCCACCAGTCTTATTCAACACAGCACCGGAAGGCCTAGCCACAGCAATCTGACAAGCAAAAGAGATAAAAGGCATCCAAATTTGAAAAGCAGTAAAACTGTCATTATTCGCAGATGACATGATATTGTACATAGAAAACCCTAAGACTCCGCCAATAAATTCCTAGACTTATAAGGGAATTTGGCAAGGTAGCAGGATAAAAAAAAAATCAACATCCAGAAATTAATGGCATTTTTTTAGGGGATAGCATGAACACAGTTCTCCACTACCACAAATTATGCAGTCAAGTTTCCCATATTTGGGGAAATCGCAGGGGTCAGCACATCATGAGGGCAATGGATAAGCCTCACTCTGGGAAAACTACCTTCATGATCATGATCTCTCCCCTGCCAGGTTAAGTATCAATGGCATTTTTATACACCAATAATGAACTCTCAGAAAGAGAAACTAAAAAAGCAATCCCATTGTAACAACAACAAAAAACATACCTAGGAATAAACTTAATCAAGGAAGTAAAATATCTGAACCTGGAAAACTTTAGGACATTGCAAAAAAGAAATAGAGGGAAATGCAAACAAATGGAAGCATATACCATGTTCATGGATTAGAAGAATTAACATCATAAAAATGTCTATATATCTAAAGAAGTCTAAATAGTCGATGCAATCCCTATTAAAATACCAATGGCACACTTCACAAAGCCAGAAAAAAATACTACTCCAAAAATTTATATGGAACTATAAAAGACCCTGCATAGCTGCAGCAATCTGGAGAAAGAAGAATGAAGTAGGAGGGATCGAATTATCGGATATCAAACTACACTACAAAGCCATCATAACCAAAAACAGCCTGGTACTGGCACAAGAACAGGCATATAGAATAATGGATCAGAACAGAGACCCCAGAAATTGACCCTCACTATTATGGTAGATTAATATTTGACAAAGGAGGCAAGAACTTATGATGGAGTAAAGACAGTCTCTTCAACAAATTGTGCTGTGAAAACTGGGCAAACACATGCAAGAGGATGAAACTAAACCACCAACTTATACCATACACAAGAATAAACTCAAGATGGATAAAAGACTTAAATGTAAGGTGTGAAACCATAAAAATTTTAGAGAATATTGGCAGTAAAATCTCAGACATCTCACATAGCAATATATTTATGCATACATCTCCTAAGGCGGTGTTTCCCAAAGTGTGGTAAGCGTACCCCCAGGGGTACAGGAAGAGTTTGGTGGGGATATGCACTGCACTGTGCTTAGCTGCGCCTAATTCTACGTTCTCATGAGTCAAGTCAAGACAGTCTTGTGAGGCATGAGATGGTCCAGTGTGCAAATAAATGTTATTTATAGTATAACTTTTATTTATATTTTATTATGAATAATTTTATTTTTCATTTATTATTTTGTGTATGTACCAAATAAAGAAAAAGTAAATATATTTTGATTATTATTAAAATGCATCCATTTTTTTTTGACGAGGGGTACTCAGCATTACGAAAATTACAGAAGGGGTACACCTATGTCAGAAGTTTGGGAAACACTGTCCTAAGGCAAGGGAAATTAAGGAGAAAATAAATAAATGGGATATATAAAAATAAAAAGCTTCTGCACAGCAAAAGAAACCACCATCAAAATGAAAAGGGAATCCATTGTATGGAAGAACATATTTGCCAATGACACTTCTGATAAGTGGTTAATAACCAAAAATATAAAGTACTCATACAACTAAACAAAAGGAAGACAAACAACCCAATTTAAAAATGGGCAGAAGACCTGAATAGCCATTTCTCCAAAGAAGGCATACAAATGGCCAAGAGACACATGAAAAAATGCTCAAAGTCATTAATTATCAGAGAAATGCAAATTAAAACCATAATATCACCTAATACTGTCAGAATGGCTATCATCAAAAAATTCAACAAACAAGTGCTGGCGAGGATGTGGAGAAAAGGGAACACTAGTTCACTGCTGGTGGGAATGCAGATTGGCGCAGCCACTATGGAAAGCAGCATGGAGTTTCCTCTAAAAAATTAAAAATGGAACTTCTGTTTGACCCTGCAATCCCACTTCTGGGAATATATCCTAAAAACCCCAAAACACCAATCAGAAAGAATATATGCACCCCTGTGTTCATAGCAGTGTTATTTTCAATAGCTACGATTTGGAAACAGCCAGAGTGCCTATCAATAGATGAGTGGTTAAAAAAGTAGTGATACATTTACACTATGGAATACTATGCATCTATAAAAAATGGATCTCTTACTCTTTGGGACAGCATGGAAGGACCTGGAAAATATCATGCTAAGCTAAATAAGCCAGTATGAGAAAGACAAATACCATGTGATCTCACTTATTTGTGGAATCTAATGAACAAATGAACTGACCAACAAAATAAGACCCAAAGCATGGAGGCATGGAACAGACTGGCATACCTCAATGTGGGATTGGGGGATGAGAAGAGATTAAACCAAAGAACTTACATATTTTATATATACATAGCCCAGGGACGCCGGCCATAGAGTAGTGAAGATCTGGGAGTGGGGATAGGGACAGGGAGGAGGGGGATAAAGGGTAAGGGTTAGGGAGATATCAGTAATACTACCAACAATAAAAATATGTTAAAAAATAATAATAAAGTATAAGCATTTTCCCACTGGACCAAGTTCACAATTTTAATTCAAGTGACACTTCTGGGTGACTCTACATTTGATTTGGGTGGGGAAAAAACCCTCAGGTCAGCCAAGCTACCACAAGTTTTTATTTATTTATTTTCAATTTTTTATTAAGGTATTATATGTGTACATATCTTACCATTGCCCCCCCCTTCCCATTTATGCCCTCCCTCCCCAGAGTTTTGTGTTCGTTGGTTGTACTTATATTAATGCATACCAGTCCTTCGGTTGTTCTCTTATCTCCCCCCAGGTCTCCTTCCCCTCCCCGCTGTCATTTGACTATCTGCTTGTTTTATGGTGACTATCTCAGGACCACAGGAATAGAGTCCGCTCCTCCTCTGGTTCTCACCGCCCCTCCCCCTGAGTCCCACTGCTTCCCCTGGGACACACCGCTCACCTGGGGCACACGGCCCCCTGGGACACACGAAGCTACCACAAGTTTACCACACTGTCCAGTCAGGGAACATCATGGCTTCTGTTCCTTGTCAACAACTACACCACCACTTGGACCCCATCTGAACGCCTTACCCCGACCAGCACCAGCACCCCAGCCTCTCTGGCTCCTTCTGGCTTATGCGTTTCCCCCCACTGGCTGCAGCCCTGGCTGCTTTTAGGAAATGGGCCGCAACTCAGAGAGAGAGTCTCCTTGGGAGCTGATCTGTTTACAAGGCCATGCCCTCCTGCCTCTTAAGTGCGAGAGAAGAAAAGCTTCCTTCAATTCTCCACACAGGGATATGCAAATGGAGGCTCTCCCTCACGCCCTGGGATGGAAGAGGCTCCCTGTCTGCCTCCGGCTGCCCTGATTTCCCGTGGTGCTTGCTGGGTGCTTGTCCTTTTCCTTTGGAAAGGGGACAGTTTCTCGTTTGAGGCGGGGCAGCCAGATGAGGAACCGCACCTTCCTCAGGTGTCTCTTCCTGAGTGCCCAGAGGCTGAACTGAAACGCTGGTTTTGTTCATTTACATCTCCGGGCCCTGGAGTTTAAGGCCGCTGTCCCCTTTTCACCCACAAGTACGTTGGAATCCTGGGGCCACCACTTCCTTTGTGATGTTGGCCCAGTAAGTTCACCTCTCTGAGCCCGTGTGCCTGCAAACCACTCCGCCTCTGTGGCTTCTCTCACTCTTCTCTCCCTTGTCTTCCTTCCTGTGCACAGACTTGTGTGGCCGCCTCTAGAGCTGAACCAATGTGGTTTCCATCAGGAACCCGCCCGAATATGGTTTCATTCTTTCTCCGTGTCCTTTCAATACGGCCTGTGAGATTCACTCGGTGAAAACAAGAAGTCCTACCATTGCATTTAAATACAGTCAGTCTTAGATATAACTGCTGAAGAACTTTCTTTAGACAAAATGTACTGTGCTTTTATTAGACAGTTAAAATGAATGCTCAGCTTTTGAACTTGGGGCGGGGGGGGGGGGGGAGAGGAGACACTAGAAAAGCAAATGTGGCCACTGTCCCACCACTCCAAGACAACCACTACAGAGTCTGATGTATTTTCTTTATTTTAAAACGCACTTGTAGTTTTTACGTTTTAGTTTTATATAGTTGTGACTGCACTCTGTACACTGTTCTGTATATTTCCAGCTAAAGAAATCCTTGATAAATCTTGTAATGCCCCTAGGAGCCTGCATTCCATGAACAGCTATACCGTAGTCATTATTTTCTTACATGGCCAACAAGATGGGGCATTTTGAAGTCTCTCGGTCCCTATTAGCAAGAAACCCTTTCTGGAGCTGCCCCCGTGGCTGGTCTTTCTCTCTGCCAGGAGTCTTCTTTGAGAAGAGCATGTGTGTTCTCCCCCCGGTGGGTTTGCTGGGAGGGGTTCACTCCCCCTAGATACTCTGCCTGTCTGGTACGTGTTGGGGTGAATCTCACTCAGAGGCCCATTCAAGTCCCCAGATGGGGAATCTCATCCCTCTGGAACCGAGACAGGAGAGGGCTGGAGCTTTGTGTCAGCAAAACAGAAGAAGGCTGAATGCGGAAGAATCCAGCTAAACTCTGGGTCAGCCGGTCTTGCCAGGCTTGCGATTGTGTTCCTTGTTCTGCTGGGAAGGCCTGAAGACGTGCGTGGCCGTGCTGGTGAACGTTCAGAATCCTCGGCCTGGTTTTCTGAGACGGGCTCACCCTTAGCCGTGGTCCTGGGGAATTTTACCCGGCGTGGCCTAGACTTGAAGGACTTTATGATGAAGCCCTAGTTTTCACTTTTATTAGTAGCTGCCTTCAAATCCACTTCAGGGAAAGAGGTGGCCACTACATCTTAGATGATTTAGGAAAACATTCAGATTACCCTCTTTCCTGTACAAGATTCCAGAACATTCTAGAAGCCTGCATAAATCTCCCATAAATATTCTGGAACCTTCACAGCTTAAACATTCTCGAAAAAAAAAAGGGGGGGGAGAAATACCCACACACATATACAGAGAAATATATATATTCTATATAGTAAAAGCTTAATATACTACTACTAAGTGTCCAACCATTTGTTCAACCATCCGACCAGTCACTATGCTATGATATGCACATGCTCCAATTAGTAGATTAGCTTGTTGCTGAGGTCCCGCCAATCAGGATTGGGCAAAATGGGCTGGACATACTAAAGAGCCCTCCTTCAGTCCCTCCCCAGCTCCAATAGTGCACTGGTGGGGTCCCTCGGCCTGGTCTGTGCCCTCTCACAATCTGGGACCCCTCAGGGGATGTTGGAGAGCTGGTTTCAGTCCAATCCCCACAGGCCAGTCCAAGGAACCTCACCAGTGCACGAATTCAGGCACTGGGCCTTTAGTATATACATAGCCATATATAGATATTCAAATATTAATATCTCTCTATATATACTTAACTTCATGGTAACAAAAGATATTATTAGCAGTAATGGGTACTATTTGAAATAAAATCACAATGAGCATTATTAATAAAGCAAGCCAGAGCCTTTGAAATTCAAGTTCTAAATATTAATTCAATCCCAGCCTATACAATTGATGAGAGATGGGGGCAGGGAGTATAAAGAGATAGAGAGAGGGGGAGATGGAGAGAGAGTGCATGTGCTAGTATGTGTGTAAAGGAGTCAGGAGCTTTGGAATTCAAAGGCTGCATTAACATACTAATGAATCCAGGAAGTCCCATTATTAAAAACAAATAAACGATTAAACTATGTTTCACCCAAACCCTTTGCACACAGGCCACTGTATTTAATTTTTTTCTTAAGATACCTGTTGTTAACAGAAACAACACCATTCTCTAGAACACAGAGAAATGTTTTTCTCAAGCAATAATTAATGATGATGAAAAACTGAGACCAATTTCAATATCCAACAGCTGGGAGCAGGGCTCCCAGACTACCATGAACTGATTCTGACAAAGAAGTTTACCGGACTGAGATGGCGTTTTTAACACATTAGGTGAAACTTGCAGGTTATAAAAGAGTTTGTAAAGTACGATCCCATTGTTGATAAACAAATATGTATATTTGTGTTCCTGTACACATAAATGATGTATTAAGAGACAGAGAGAGAGAGGACTGAACGGTGTTAATCGTGGCTATCTCTGGAAAAAGGAAACGTGGGTGGCGTTTTTTCTTTATGCTTAGCTAGGTCCCCCCCACATTTCCCCCCATTCCCTGACACCAGTTCTAAGCCACGGAACGCGGGCTGTGATGGTCAGCATGCCCACTGCTCTCCAGGCCGATGGCGGAGCCGTGGCTGACCCGAAAGGCCGCTCCTGGGCTGACAGTCACACACAGGCAACGGGATTCCACGGGAACAGGTGGGGAGAGTGGGCTGCGTCAGGCCCAGAGAAGAACAGTTGAAAAAACAGAAGCAGGTAGGAAATTCTGGGCCACTTGATCTCTTTACCTAACCTGGAGGGCTGTGGGAATTGTAGCTTTCCCGGCTGTGTGAGTCTAAACACCGCTGCTGCCTGCGGCCTGGCCAGGTGAGTTTAGCAAGCACTTCCCTCCATTGGAGTCTGACCTCTGCCAAGGCTGAGTAGCTTCTCCGTGGCCCAGCTCCTCACCTCTCCACCTCGGTGTGCTCTGTGAGCCCTGAGCGTCCACACCCAGCTTTTACAGAACTTGGGTTGTTCATGTCCATAGAGTCCTTTCCACTTTTTGCTTTAATATTGTTTACTAAAAGTTTTTTTTTTTAATTATTTTCATTGGTTTCATAGAGGGAGGGAGAGGGAGAGATAGAAACATCAATGATGAGAGAGAATCATGATCAGCTGCCTCCTCCACACCCCCAACTAGGGCTGAGCCCGCAGCCTGGGCATGTGCCCTGACGGGGAATCGAACCATGACCTCCTGGTTCATAGGTCGACACTCAACCACTAAGCCACACCGGCTGGGCATTACTGAAAGTTTTTAATTAAAGGATAAGCTGACATACAGATTTTGTTTGTGCATTTGATCTCTGCTAATGTCAAGCTAAAGAAAACAAAACCTGTTATTAAGAAAGTAAGTTATGTATTTTATGTGACTTCAAATACATATACTCATCACAGATCCTTAAAAGAGGTATTTAGACATAAAAATATCAGCCATGTTACTGTGACTTCTGACTGAGAGAAATGCAGGCAACTTCTTAGAGTGTGGATGGTAACTTATTGCTTTGGACTTAACGTTTTCCCCCTGAGTTTTGTGACAAGCTATTTGGGAGGCTAGGATTCAAAGTACGCCATCAGAAAATACGAGTAACTGAGAAAAACAGCAAAGTAATGTACCTGTCTAAATGAGAGTGAAATGAGACCAGTGTAACCCCCGCTCTCAGCACCCCGAGCTTCCTCCGTCAAATCAAAGGGAATCGCTTCACCAGGTCCTGCTCTGACTTTAATCCGGGGCAGGAAGGTGCCCCGATGGTTGGCACAGCTCCGGAGAGCAAGCCTCACCCCCCAGCCGGCTGCATTTCTGCGACGGCAGGTTCTCACAGACGGTCTTCGCGACTCAGAGGCCTGGCCAGTGCTCCCTCAGGACCCGGGCCCTCCTCAGGGGTTGGCGGCACTGATCGCTACCACCTTGGCAGAAACATGGAGGCAGATGCGAAAGGTGGGAGGAAGGGGCACTCTGCCCATATTCACCATGGTTGAAAGTGCACAAGTTTTTCTGGGCCTCCACTTGTACCCCTGAGTTCTGAGGTCATTTGCTGGGGTGGGGGAACTCAGACTCCAGGGAGAACGGCACCCCCTGAAGGTGTGCAAAGTGGACCTGGTCTCTCCTTCCAGCAACCCTGTGCTAGATCTGGGGTGGGGCATGGTGGGTAATGCCAGGGTGGGGCAACGGAAGGATCCAGAAGAACAGAAGTAGGCAAAGCCCAATCAGACAGGTCCCCGCCCCTCTCCCCTCATCCAGCTGTGCAGTCCTGGGGTGTTAACTTGCCCTCCCAGAGCTTCTTCCCTCCAAGACACAGCCTCAGCATCAGCATGTGGATGTGTGAGTCTATCAGTTGTGGACAAACTACGGCCCGCAGGCTGGATCCGGCCTGTTCGGCTGTTCTATCTGGCCCATGGAGCCAAAAGAGCGGAGGGTTCTCTTGCTCTCCCTTCCGCTCCTTCACCAGCAGCCCAAGATGAGAGTGCCAGCATGGTCAGGTTGCTTTTGTTCCGGCCCTCCGGTCCAGTTTAAGAATCCATTGTGGCCCTCGAATCAAAAAGTTTGCCTGCCAAAACCGGTTTGGCTCAGTGGTAGAGCATCGGTCTGAGGACTGAAAGGTCATGGGTTCGATTCTAGTCAAGGGCCTGTACCTTGGTTGCAGGCACATCCCCATTAGGGGGTGTGCAAGAGGCAGCTGGTCGACATTTCTAGCTCTCTATCTCTCTCCCTTCCTCTCTGTAAAAAATCAATAAAATATATTTTTTTAAAAAGTTTGCTCACCCCTGGGCTAAAGGCTCCTCGGGACCTGGGCCATCTCGGAAGTGAAGTCTCTCTAATTTAAACCTCTCCCCCCTGGACCAGAATGGCACCAGCCCCTGGTAAACAGGGTTGGATGGGCCATGAACACAACAGAGCCGGGAACTCGGTTGTCAGGTGATGACTTGCCGGTGCCCAGCGCTCTCCTAGAAGACAGGCCTTTAGCAGGGTGTCTCCTCGATGGTCTATTAAGAGCTGCCTTGGCGGCCTACACCTCCGTTAGAGCGGCCTCCCTGGTCTGTGGAGTGCACTCTGCACTTGGAGGGGCTGCCTGCTCTGGCCCTGAGCGCAGGAGCCATAAAGGTGTCAGGAGATTATGAAGAGCCCACAGTTGGGGCCTGTTGTTCTGCGCTGGGCAGCGAGGTGGGAAGGGGCGAATGGTGAGCAGCCTGCGGGCCTTTTGGAACTTCTATCCATCGGAGGAGAAGGAGCGAGGACAAGGCAAGGAGACGGGGTAAGGGACTGCTTGCTGGGGCCCTGAGCTTGCTGAGAGCCACCCAGGAGCCGGCCGGAGGGCCGGGGCTTGTCTCCAGGCAGAGGGTCTGATGAAGCATCTTGGGCTGCGATGTCTTCTCTCCATTTCAAAGTGCAAGATGAGGATTCTGTCCTAACCTCGTGGTGAGACAGGTCCTGAATTCTCTTTCTCTGCGGCTCTGAGCTGGCAGCAGCCTGGGTAGGAACTGAACTCCGTTTTTACAGGCTTTTTTTTTGCATGTGGAGTTCGGGATACATCTAATTAAAAGGGACTCATCAATTTGGAGAGGAAATGACAATAGAAACTCTACACGGATGCCTCCATTCTGAAGAGGTAAACATCTTCACCCAGGGAGGGTATTAGCATTGAATCGCCTACTTGCTGAGTAAATCTGTAGAAAAGGCTCTGCTTTCAGAAACATCCGTGGTTCTTAGATAGTTCACTTTCTAGAGTGAAATTGCACAGAGCCTTTCTGAGGAGTGGATATGGGAGGAGGCGAGGACAGGGGAAACTCGTTGCCACACCCTGGCCACGACTTCTGTCCTGTGGGCTGGCTAAGGTGGGCTCCTCTGGGTGCCCACGGCAGTGGCAGAGGGAAGGCGCAGTGTGCCCGGCAGCTGGGTCTGAGGAGGAAGGACTATGGCTCAGAGCATGGGCCACCCCCCTCCGGAGCACTGGCCTGGACATCAGGTGCAGGAAGGCTAGCCCAGAGCCAGGCCTTGCCTTCCTGGGTGGCTGTGAGCAAACTGGGCAATCCTTAGTTTTCTCACAGACCATTGATTTCCAGGATGCTCCAGCCTGGGACACTGCATTCAATGGAAGAGGCTCGGTTCAATCCTGCTTCCACAGCTGAGACACTTCAGCAAGAAAGGATGCCTCCCTGTGTCCACAAAGCTGCCCCGAAGACGCCCACTCACGTGGCTGTTTTTTTTAAAAAATATATTTTATTGATATTTTACAGAGAGGAAGGGAGAGAGATAGAGAGCTAGAAACATCGATGAGAGAGAAACATCGACCAGCTGCCTCCTGCACACCCCCTACTGGGGATGTGCCCGCAGCCAAGGTACATGCCCTTGACCGGAATCGAACCCGGGACCTTTCAGTCCGCAGACTGACGCTCTACCACTGAGCCAAACCGGTTTCGGCACGTGGCTGCTTTTAAAGATGGACAAAGTCACGTTAAGCCTGGGAAAGCCGCTGGCACACTGGTTTGCAATGGGTATCAGCTTCCCAGCTGGGGTAGCCTGTCTGAGGCCGCCATTCTGAGATTATGCCACCCCCGGGATCCTTCTGTTTGGGCTGGAAGTCAAGGGCACACACTTCGCTGACCCCGCCTCCCCACAGCCAGGTCTTTTTCTAGTGCGATGGCGCAGGGCTGCATTTCTGTAACGTTCCTTTGCCCAAATTTTACAATCGTCGCTTGTCTAAAACTGGCTGCAGTGTGTCAGGCTGGTCTGGTTCAAGTACCTATTTTTAAAAATCACCCCAAAAGCAAATTAAAATAAGAAACGTTATGTTCTTCTGTGTAGTCACATTATTTGGCCTCTGGAAAAAAAAATGGGGGGAAAAATAGCTTCCAGGCAGAATAGGAAGGAAAGCCAAGGCGCGGTGCCCACCTGGATGCCTCCGGGAGGGTGGGGCTCGGCTGGAGGGGCCCCCAGCCCGCTCCCTGCCAGGGGCTCTTCTGGGACAGGATCTGGAGGTGTCCAAAGCCAGGGCAGTTGGGGCGGACTGTTTGATGACCTGGGTGAGGGTGGCGGAGGGAGATGCCGCCGTCTGGGTACTCTGACCTGGTTTCTAGGGTACAACTGGACGCCGGTTCTTGCTGCATTTGACTGTTTAAGCTAAATCAGCGATGCACCTGCACCTACAGAAAGGCCCGCAGGAGTGCAGGCCGCGTCCTGAAAGCTGACGGGAGTGGAAATTAACTGACAGTGTCTCCGTGCTGAGCACAGAGGGAGAACACTCCGCCATTTGGTTCAAGTGTGATTTCTACGTGTTCTCGCCTATCTAGTTATCAGGCCTCAGCCTGGCTATCTTTCTTTTTTTTTTTCTTGCTTTTTAAACTACTAATCTTTTTTAAAAATATATTTTATTGATATTTTACAGAGAGAAAAATAGAGAGCTAGAGAGCTAGAAACGTCAATGAGAGAGAAACATCGACCAGCTGCCTCTTGCACACCCCCTACCGGGGATGTGCCCGCAATCAAGGTACATGTCCTTGACCCGAATCGAACCTGGGACCTTTCAGTCCGCAGACCGATGCTCTACCACCGAGCCAAACCGGTTTCGGCAGCCTGGTTATCTTTCTATCCATTGGCTCACTCCAGCCCATGGATAAGAGGGGATCTCAGATTGCGAAGAGAAGAAAACAGGAGAGAAAGTGTTATAAAGATGTTAACATGAACTATGCAGACAATATACACATTAAAAAGACTTAAAATGCAGCGTGTTCCATTAAAATGGCTCTGTTGGCAAGAGGTCAACGTGGGAAGATATGAATATAGGCATATTTCCTTTCTGCCCTCACACTTATTTAAGACACATACTTTACAAACTTTGTACAAGAACATTTTCATGTTAGTAACTCCACTTTGGGTAGCATCTGTGTAATAGTCCAGAATTTAGGCGTACTTCCAATTGACTTGACAATTACCCTATTGTGTAAGAAACTTGGAGCCCTCATGCATTCTAATACCATAATCAACATCGTACAGAAGCGCACTGAGAAGGCTCTTAGAAACATGATCCAATATTAGACAAGGTTTGGGGTTTACGCCCTCCCCACCTAGCACACAGGACACATGGACATTATGAGAGGTTAGGTTAAAGGACAGCCAGTTAAAAACTAAAATGTCCAGGTAAATGTATGTCTGAGTTATTCATTCTCTATGATAACCGATGATCACACAGCTGCATTTCCCCTCCAAATTGTCCAATGTATTTGATAGGATTAGACCGAAGTTCCAGAAATAACACTCTAGTTCAATAATATTTGGAAAAGTATTACCATCAAGACAGACCATTCTTAAAGAACAACTACCCTGACAGGCTTTTTCATGCACTGAAGAAGGATCTTTGCCTAGGTAATGAGAAAGTCAATTTCTAGGATAGGTCACTTATTCACTCAACAAACAATTACTAAAGCACCGCCTAACATCGATGCTGATTAATAGCCTGAAATGCAGCATTGTGTTAGTCCGAAAGCTCAGACTGAGGACTGGATGCAGATCCACAAATTGACCATCGAGGGCCCTTTACCCAACCGCAGGGGGCAACATTACACTGGACTCTATGTGATAGCCCCAGGGGTTCTGTTTATGAAGATCCAAGATGGATGTCTTCTCCCAAAGCTGTCACAACTGGGACAGTATGACTAAGGAAAAACATACAACAATGAACGCTGTCATGGGTCAGCAGAGGGTGGAATTGGGTAAAAGATGACCCAGCTCTGCCTCACTGGAAGGGAGGGCAGTTGGGGATAAGAGGAAGGGATGCCAACAAAACTCCCATAGAAGGTGACACTGACATTTGAAAAATGGTAGACACGCAGACTCAAGAATAGGTACATAGAACAGAATAGGATTGACTGCTAATTTTTGCTTTCACCAAGTATTTCAAGAAATGGATCAGAGATCTGCCCATCTTCCAAAGACCTTCATGGGGAAGTAACCTTTTTCATTTCAAGGCCTGTGGGTCTTCTCACACTGTCTTTGGCTGGAGGAGCATCACCCTTCACACTTACGTGCCACACACAGTGTTTTCTCTGGGGCTGGAAAGCATCCTACTTGCCTGATGCTTACTTGTAAGCCACTAAACATCAGTAGTTCAGCATAGACCACACGATTAATTTTATTTTTGCCCTCAGCCAGATTTCAAACAAAGACCCCCAGAGATATCTAGAAAATTAATTTATTAAAAAGCAATGGCTTGATAGCACACATGATGGCAGACGAAATGAATATGTTCAGTATCGAATAAAACAGTTGGCAATCACATAATAAAGCATTCATGCTCAATTTCATAGCTTGTCTCATTATGCTCTGCAAAGAGTTGTAAAATGGTGTATTATTCATGAACCAACATGCGTTAATTACGTTTAGTGCATATTTATTTTTCAAATGCAATAAGAGTCAGATTCACCTTTGAAAGCAACTTATTTGGCAAAATTCCAACTCGGAACTCTTTCAAAGAAAGAACCACAAGTTGTATTTCTCTGATTGGAAAATATAAGCTCATAATTGTAAACTTTTCTGTCCCAACATAAGGCAGGTAGTGACAGCCCCTGACTTAGATTGTCCAGCAAAGGGCTCGCTGATACCATCCCCTGGGTGTAGACCCCACCTAGTGCCTGCACCAGTCATCTCTGATGGGGGTAAGAAGTGATCCCGCCACCTTGTCTCTCATGAGTTTGGCCATGTAACTGGCTTTGCAAATGGATATGAGTAGACATCCACACAGGGAATTGGAACCTCTTGCATTGGTGGACGTGTCCTTTTACTCCCCTGTCATTCACCGTAAGGAAAATACTCCCAGGGGACCACCAGCCTAAGGAAAATGGGATCCATATAAAATAGACCTGAACCCAATCCACAGCCTGGACCCAGACCTAGCCTGGATCAACTGACCCTTAGCCCATTGACAGACACGTGAGCAATAACGACTGCTGCTTTCAGCCACTACATTTTAGGGGTGGTTTTGTTAGGCAGAAAAGCTAACTGATACATGTGGCATCTGCAAACTTTGCTTTGGGATGTCCTAAGGGAATCTTCAAAGCAACTGGCAGTCCATTTACCTCTATTTCACTTGCTGTGGAGGAAGTTTGGTCCATAAGAATATAAGCCCAAGAGAGAAGCCACACATAGTCTATAGAGTAAACAAAGATTTTTTGCTTTGTTTTTCCAAACGTTAGCCTCACATTGAAAATGACTGGGGCAGATGCTCTAACTGGGTTTTGCATTGCATCAAGCTGCTGCTCACTTGGGCAACTCCATGCATTAATTCCCCTATTACTTACTCTTAGGTAAGTAATAGGGGAATTAATCTAGTTATTAATGGCTAATAACTCTTCACTGTGGTGCTGGGGGGAAGGTTGACCATGCAAGGTTGTTAGAAATATCTTATCTAATAAAAAAGTAATATGCAAATTGACCATACCTCAGCTACACCCACAAGCCACACTCAACAGCCATACCCAACAGCCAATCAGAGCAGGTATGCAAATTAATCCCAACCAAGATGACTGTGGCCACAGAGAGCAGGAGGGAGGCTTGGGTTTCCCAGGCAATGGAAGAAACCAAGCTTTCTGCCTGCCCTAGCTGGCCTAAGCCTCCACTCAAGGCTACAAAGTTTCAGTTATACAAGGTAAACAAATCCAAGCAGAAATGGTGGCAGCCATGGAATAAACAGAAGGCTTGACTCCGCTCTAGGCTACAAAGTCTCAATTGTAGAAGGTAAATAAATGACAAATACCAGGGCCTTCGCTTGGGTCGCTGGTGGGGGGAAGGAGGAGAACAGCTGGTCTACAAAGCACCACCGGCCCCTTGCCCAGGCTGCCCCACACCCCAAGGGAACCCCCCACCCTGATCTGGGAAACCCTTCAGGGTAAACCAGCCATCCCCCACCCATGCACCAGGCATCTATCCTATCTAATAGAAGAGTAATATGCAGATTGACCTTCACTCCAACACACAAGATGGCTGCTCCCATTTAGTCAAATATCCTGCCCCCATGTGGACACAAGATGGTCACCACAAGATGGCCAGCAGGGGAGGGCAGTTGGGAGGGACCAGGCCTGCAAGGGAGGGCAGTTGGGGGTAATCAACCCTGCAGGGGAAGGCAGTTAGGGGTGGCCAGGCTGACAGAGGAGGAAAGTTGGGGAAAAACAGGCTGGCAGGGGAACAGTTAGACATCAATTAGGCTGCCATGGGAGTGGTTAGGAGGTGATCAGGCTGGCAGGCAGAAGCGGTTAGGGGCAATCAGGAAGGCAGGTGAGCAGTTGGGAGCCCAGGCCTAAATGGGCAGTCGGGCATCCCTCAAGGGGTTCCAGATTGGAGAGGATGCAGGCTGGGCTGAGGGACACACCACTACCCCCAACCCCCCATACACGAATTTCCTGAACCGGGCCTCTAGATAAAAATAATGGAGAAAGATGCCTACCACCATAGGCACATTGTAACTGGTGGTGGTAGCAATCACAGTCACAATAGCTGGAACTATTCACTGATAATGGAATTCAGCAGAAGGGAGAACAGAAGCCTTCTTTCCCATCCCTCATTGCCAGCCAAGCCTCCCAAGAATCCAGGGGTCCTTCTGCTTGTCTCCCAAGATTTCTTCCTCAGTAGTGCCAGTGCATTCTCCTGGAACTCCACTGAAAGCTCAGCTGAGTGCTGAACCCCTGACACATCCATAGTCCATACTAGCTGGCCCTTGGCTGGTGGGCCCGAGAGTGGGCTTCAACAGGTAGAAGACCCTCCTTCTTCCAAGTTGAATTGCTTCTTGGCCTCTCTCCCTGCCATAGCTGGCATGCCCAACTGGTCCTCTTGACCCAGAGGAAGACTTGGACATCACTGAGTTCTGGTGAACCGTCCCACCTAATGCATGTGTTTTGGCACAAACTGTGTCCCCTACTGCAATCTCCTTTCCCTCCTTCTTCCTCCTTCAGGTCCATTTCCTTCAAGACCTACATCATGGGAAAGTCTAACAGTTGATGTAACAGAGAGAGTTGACCTTTCTTGTCTTTTGGTTCCACTGACTCCTGCACACACTTCTCTGATATTAAGTAACTGTGTTTTGTTTTGTTTCATCTTATTGGTGACATTCATTGCTGTGATCTTTGAGAACAAGGATGACACCTCATTCACCTCTGGGTGCCCACAGCATAGCACTGAGACACAGAAAGTGCTCAGGGAAAGTTCTGGATAAATGAGTGGATGTTCTTGCTGAGGCCAGCCTCTGAGGCCAGAGGAAAGGCCCTTGTCCCTGTCTTGCCATTAAGGCTTCCCTGGGCTCCTTCCTCTGCCATCTGGATCCCCAGGAGTCCCCATTGAGGACATGGGATCATATCATAGCCCCTTCTTATTAGCAGTTTAAAAAGAAAGGAAAGGAAAGGACAGGCCATCTCTGATGATCCCAGCCCTCCAGGGACAACCTCTGTGAGGTTACAGCAGCGGGGAGCATGTGAATTTCTAATTAAATTTTTTAGTGTTTCCAATTGACCTCATTTCAACTATGCCATACATCTTTAAAAAAAAAAACCACACCCACAAATTCAAAATTTTAAATAATGCTTATGATTTGGTTTAACACAGGGACTCTCCTTACGAATCCAAATTGCAGAGCCTACTAGGGCACATTTTATAACAGGGTCAGTGAAAGGTCACTGACCATTTCAATTAAAGCTGTTTTCAGTATTTCTAAACAACCAACTGATCTTACCTGTAATTACAGATGAAATAATAATGAAAAAGCCCCTCGTAATCCTGTGTGTAATGTTATGGACACCACTGGTGTCCATGCACCAAGACAAATACCCCGGCGAGACAGGGCGCCGTGGAAACAATTAAAGGAGCAACCCTGGGAACCCATTAACGCCAGGCTCTATTAGCTTCCTGTCTCTGGTCACATTAGGGCCCCATAGAGTTTGCTGGCAGCTTGGGAGGGAATGGTGTTGGTCCCACTTAAAGGAAGATGTAATTCCTCTCTGTAAATCTCTGCTGTAATTGGTTCATAAGCTTTCCCTTCGACAAAATAACCACTGGGGATGATTGGTTGGAGGGGTTTCTCCCCTCATTTCTCACTTCCTGTGCTCCTTCTGGCTTAGGGGGTGGTTCTTGTCACGCCTCTCCTGGGCTCTCAGAGTGTGGGGGTGCAGAAACTCCAGGCCCCTCATGAGGAAGGATGTTCTTCTTCTTAAGCCTTTTCATCCATCCTGGGTGCCTCAGCCTCGGACTCGGACTCTAGGCAGTTGGGGTTAATTATCTGTTGTATGGAGCTGGCCTGCAGCATCTCTGGCCTGGACCCACGAGATGCCAGTAGCCTCCCCCGACCCTGATGTGATAACCCCAAATGTTTCCAGACATTGTCACATGTCCTCAGGCACTTAGTGGGGGAAAGGAGGGGGCACTAAGAACCCCTGGTCTGGTCAGATGTTCCCACGTGTGTGGAAGGGGATCCACCTTCCTCCTGACTTCTCTGCGGCCCTGATCCGGATCCGCTTGTGCTCCACTTTGGATGCTCCTCCCATTGGTTTCCTGCTCCGGCTTGTGTTGGATTTGACCCGCAGTCATCACCAAAGGCCTCTGATTCTGACCCTGCCTGAACTCGTCCTCCCCGGCGGCACCTGTGACAGGTGACCTACAGGCTCAACCCTGCCTCCGGCCCTCATGGACCAAGTCCAGCCTCCACGGCCACCGCAGGCAGTTTCGCAGCGGCACGCCTGTTTCTCGCAGAATCCCAGCTGCCCCTGGTCGAGAGAGAGAGGTCACAAAGGAACCTTTGTGCCTCTTCCCAGGCTCTTGGAAAGAGGCACCCCCCCTCTCTGTGATTTTTAGGTTCCCGCTGCATCTAAGAGAGCCAGGACACCATAGCTCAGTCTGTCTTTTTGGTTTATTTTAAATGCTTCGTTTATTTTTTTTAAGAGTCTCTGGCCAGGCATTAGAAAAAAATGTGATCTGGCCTATTCTGTGAACTTGAACTCAAATATAACACTTACTTAGTGTGGTCGCTGCCAAACTGCTATCATTATTGTATCGGGGGCCTGGGGCCTTCAGGGGGTGCCAGGTGCAAGGCAGAATGGCTCCCTGAAATGGTAAATGGGGCCGCGGATGGAAATACAGGACATTCCATTTAATTTGAATTTCAGATAAGCAACAAATGTATTTTTTTTTCAATAAGGGAGTTCCATGCAATATGGGATACATTTCCGCTCAACGATCAGTCATTTATCTGAAATTGGAATTTAACTGGATATCTTTTGTTTTTATTGGCTAAATCTGGGCACCGATAGGCAGGGAGGATCTCTTTCTTTCAGGGATGTAGGATCTGAACTTGACCCCACATTTCCACGGCGCCCCTCTCCCCTCAGTTTCTCAGGCTCCTGGACCTGGCTTTGTTGTCTCTGAGCACGTGTCAGGTGGCCGCCAGGGGAAGTGAGGGAGGAAACCCAATAGAGATGCAATCTCTTTCTGTCACATCCTGTCACCCTGACCAGGCTGGCCACAGGCCAGGAGGTCTGGACACCTTTCTAGGCCTGGCTCCTCACAGCCACTTCTTTGTCACAACCTCACTGTGGTTTGTCACTCTGGCCACGGCTGTGTCCATATGCATTGCCCCGCTGAAAAGTGAAAGGACCAATAAGGCTAATTTGGTCTGCAGCTCCTGATGCTGTAACTCACAATTCTACCGGGTTCTCCCTCCATTGCTTCTGAGATTCTGCCAGCTGGGATATCTGCACAGACACCCAGTGCTCCTATGTCACGTGCATTGAGAGATGTCTGGTCACCCTAAGCACCGTCAGCCGCCCTCTAGTTGCCTGCGGACTGAGCAGTCTCCTGGAACTCGGCATTGTCCACCCTAAAACAAAGTCCTGAACACTTACTTAGTCACCCTGCTGTTGAGGCTTTTGGGAGAGTTGTCTGAGGACATGGTCTTCAGGAAGCAAACCTCTAAAATCCAAAGTCCGGTCCATCACATGATGCGGCCTTGCTCACCCAGTGTTGGGTAGATGACAATGAATCCTCCATTGAGTTATCCATCACCGAGAGGCCTCCCTGGACCAGTCTGTCTCCATAGCGCACTCCCTAGCCACTGATCATGCCTTTCCTAGCATGTCTCACGATTGGTAATCACAGATTTGCTTTGGCTACTTGTTTGTGGCCCACCCTCCTCCATAGTGAGTCTCTCTGTGAGGGCCGCCAAGGTGTGTTTTATTTATTGTTGAAACCTCCAGAACATAGAAGAGTTTCTGGCACACTGTAGATGCTCCACAAATATCTACGGACTGAGCACATGGCTGATGAGTGCCTTGCCGAGCCAGGGGTGAGGCGCTACAGAGATGGGCTGAGGAAGGGCAGCCCTGCCCTTGTGAGGGAGCAAAGCTGGTGTTTAATCACATGACGGCAGCCCGGTGTGCGAGGTTCATAGCGGTGTGAGGCTCAGAGGTGGAGTGTGAAGCAATGCCGAAGGCTCGGCAAAGGATTTACCCACTGTTGTAAATGGATCCCAGAAGACTCTGAGCTCTCTGCTTGGCAAAGGGCACTGTAGGAGGGAGCTGGGGCGGTGGGCATGGCATGGTACTGGGCTCAGGGTCCCATATAATGGCTGTGACTGAGGAAGATGATTAGAAAGATTGGCCTGGGGAGGTTGGATAGACATTCAAGGCCAGAGATACCCAAACCCAGTAATTCTACTTATAATAGCAAAAAAATAAACAACTGGGAACATAGTCGTTCTGGTTACACATGTCCAATGTTGTCAAAAGCCCTCTCCTGACTTCCTGCAACCCCCAGTGTTTCCTGTCCCTCTTCCCTGCTGTCTGTCATTCCTACCAACCTCCACATCATACACTGAAACCCCCCAAGATTCCATCTGCCCTCAGGGCTTCTCCAGCCAACAGCATCTCCCTCTTTCCCACCTGAACGAGAAACTCTTACCCCTCACATTGCTGGGAAGCACTGGGAACACCCATTTAAGCCTTTTATACTAATTGGTGAATGACTGCTTTTGGCGATCTAACTTTTCAAGAGTTTTCTGATTTTTAGGAAAAAGTCATTTACCTATCCCATTGCCTGAAAGTATCTCAACCCACCGGTTTTATCAAATCACCATCTGGCCTTCACCCTTGATTCCAAAAACCATGGCTCCATCATGGAGGCGCCCAACAAACAGGCCTGGTACAGTTTGAGTCCCGGAGGAGAACCGAGACGACTGGGCAGGTAAACGTCAGTAGCACTGTCTCCCACAACCACATCAACATTACACTAAAACACAGAGCCACCATCACTCAGAACCGCCTGAAAGCTGGCTGAATGGAAGCCTTACAACTAGAGGAGAAAGCACGCTGACACTGGTAGGAGGGGCTGATGCACAGAACGGGCTGATGGGGCACTTTTTTAATCCAGAGGGAGATTATCTTTTCAGAGGCCACCTTTGAGGAGCAAGGGGTCCCAGCCGCACAGCAGCCCCCCAGCCCAGCGTTCCAGAGCTGGGAAGAGAAGGCCTCTCAACTGTGGGTTGTAAAAACCAGCAGGACTGTGGCTGAGCGACACCCAGGTTTTCTTTTTAAGGGGCCGATGCACAAACTTACTTTGACTCCATCCCTCTGAGCTCCAGCGCCTGGCGGCTTTGCAGGACAGGACCATACAGGGAGGAACTGGATTGTCTGGCATGTGAACAGAAACTCGGGGGGCAACTTTCTCCCAGCCAGGGGTGCTCGCAGGGGTCATTGTTGCTGTGCTGGGACCTCTCCTGCCGCAGAACTGACTGGCAGCCATAGCTGAGTCTCCATCAGCAGAGCCCACACTGTTTGCTCTGCCCTAGTGATTCCCTGAGACCCTGCCCCATCCAATTTAGAGCCCCACCCTAGCTGTTTGCAGCAGCTTTTCCATATTATTGGCCTAGCCTGGCTCAGGCTTCTGACTTTGCTAAGAGCTCTCAAACAGACTGCAGTTGGAGTCATTGTGCCCCAAACCTCTCAATAAAAGGCCCACCCAAGACCCACCCAGCACCAGCACCAGCACCAGCCTGCCTTGCCTCACCAGCTGAGCCTCATCTGAGCTGACTTTGCACCTCCCGAGAAGCCCTAGCCTGGGGCCAGTGCACCCAGGGGACAGCTTCAATCCATAGCAGATTAAAACTCTACACTTCCACAAGCAACACATTCAAGGGGCAGACTCAGTGAGCACCAAAGCCCCACTGAAGCAAGTCCTGTGCCATAGGGGTATCTCCTGCACAGCAGCTCTCCCACTGTTAGTCGCAGCTGGTCCTCACAGCCAATTGGCCTGGAGGTCAATTCCTCCCAGTAATGCCAACAGCAATCAAGGCTCAAGGACAAGACTGTGGGCACACAGCCCACACAGGGGCACACCTAGAGTGCCCAGCTCCGGTGAATGGGGAGACTGAGCACTGGGCCCTACAGGACACCTACTATATAAGGGCACTCTACTAATTCCAGGAGACATAGCACAGGGAAGCAACCAAAATGCAGAGACAAACATGATACAAATGAAAGAAATGGAAGCAAGAAAACTACTAGATACAGAGTTCAAAATCATAGTAATAAGGTTACTCAAGGATCTTTATGAGAGCTTCAAGGGACTTATGAAGTTTTTCAAGTATCTTAGTGAGAATGTCAAAGACATGAAAAGGACCACTCAGAAATTAAGTATACACTCACTGAAATATAGAATAATTTACAGGGTTTCAACAGTAGAGGATTCCAAGAATCAAATCAATAATTTGGAATGTGAGGAAGCAAAAAACAACAAATCTGAAGTGCAAAAAGAAAAAAGAATCTAAAAATATGAAGATGGTGTAAGGAGCTTCTGGAAAAATTTAAGCATACCAACATTTGCATTATGGGGGTGCCAGAAGGAGGAGAGAGCAAGATAGTAAAAACTACCCAGCCAGTGTGGCTCAATGGTTGAACTTCTACCTATGAACCAGGAGGTCATGGTTCAATTCCTATTTAGGGCATATGCCTGGGTTGAGGGCTCAATCCCCAGTGTGGGGTATTCAGGAGGCAGCTGATCAATAATTCTCTCTCATCATTGATGTTTCTATCTCTCTCCCTCTCTTATTTTCCTCTCTGAAATCAATAAAATTATATTTTAAAAAATATATTGAAAACTTATTTGAAGAAATAAAGACAGGAAACGTCCCCTACCTGGTGAAAGAAATAGACTTACAAGTTCAGGACAAGCAGAGTCCCAAACAAAAGGAATTGAAAGAGGACCACACCAAGACACATCATAATTAAAATGCCAAGGGCTAAAGTCAAAGAGAAAAGCAGTTAGTTACCTACAAGGGAATGCCCCTACTACTACCAGCTGATTTCTCAACAGAAACTTTGCAGGCCAGAAGGGAATGGCAAGGAATATTCAAAATGATGAACAGCAAGGTCCTACAACCAAGACCAGCAAAGCTATCAGTTAGAATTGAAGGTCAGATAAAGAGCTTTTCAGACAAAGAAAAGCTAATGGGGAGAGAAAAATAAATAAATAATATGAATAAAAATAGCAATACATATCAATAATTGAATCTAAATATCAAAATAAACAAACAAGAAATCTAATGAACAAAATAAACTAGTGAATAAAATAGGGTCAGAGGCATGCAAACATGAATCTCAGAGGGCAGGGGGTGGGGGTTGGGAAGAAATTAACCGAATATCTAACCTATAGACACAAATAATAGGGTGGTGAAGGCCTGTGGCAGGGCAGGTGAAGGGGGGTGGGCAGGAGGGGAACATCTGTAATACTCTCAACAATGAAGATTTTAAAAAATAACTAGTTAAAAAGAAAGTTTGAATTCCCTTTGCTATATTGGGTTTGGTTTGCCATGTTGTTTTCTTTTGGCAGTATACTTAAATATTTCAGCATATTCTTCAGCTGCTGGTAGTGAAGAAACAGGTAAACAGAAGCAGAACACGTCCAAATTGGATCAGAAATCCCATTTCTAACAAGACATGATGCATTTTTAAATGTATTTCAGTGGGTGTCTTGGTACACCAGCAGAGCCATTTGGCATGTGGAAAGTATCCAATGGCAGATGCAATTGAGTCTAGGCGTTCAATATCTGAACTTTGCTTAAGAAGAACACCAAAGAGTAGAGGTTATTCAAATTGGAATTTTTTTTTATGTCCATCCATCCATCTATCCACCCACTCATCATCATCCATCTATTCATCCATCCATCCATCCATCCATCCATCATCCATCCATTTGCCCATCCACCCATCCACCTTTCAATAATTTTGACTAGGGACTCTGTGCCAGGTACTGTTTCAGTTTCCGAAACGACTCCTGTTCTAATGGAACCTGCGTTCTACAGCCAGGAGACAAGAGCAGAAAAACAAAACCCACTGATAGACAAGAAACACCAGCCAGTGATAAGGGCTGTGAAGCAAATGAACCATGGCCATGGGGTAGAGTGCAATGGAGTAGTGGGAAGTGGCAGGGGGGCTGCTTGAATCCGGGTGATCAGGGAAGGCCTCCCTGAGGTGGTGACATTTCAAACAAACCGCAAACTAAGATTCAAACAGTGAGTCAAAAACGGAAAAGCTCGAGAAGGAAAGCCATCTTGAAATTAATGTCACAGCCATGGAGAGAAGATGAAGCTGGGGTCTGTCTTTTTACACTAGCGGCGACCCCCCACATATCCGCAGAGAAGTCACCCTGACTTTGCTTTGCTGATGCCACCAGCTGTGTGCGCATCACTGGAATGAGCTTTTCTCTTGGCGGCTCACCTGATTGAACCCGGTCTGATTCGGTAGCCGACACCACCAGTGGCTCTTCTTTGCTGAGCGGTGTGGAATCAGGCACTTGGCGAACTGGCCTTAAGGGAGGAGGGATGGGGTTTTCTGCCGGAACAGCCCCAAACGTTCAGTGCAAACGTTTCCCGAGGCACCACTTCCCCCGTGGAAGTAATGGGCGGCCATTTGCAAGCTGCTTGGCCTTCCTAACCACCAGCCCTCATTAGCCGCAGCTGAACAAAGCCCCTTCCCAGAGGGCTTTGCTGCTTTAAAAACAAAACAAAACAAAAAAAAAGGTTTTATCTGGACCTTCCTGATGATCGTTTTGTTTTGCATCAAAAATATGTAATTTTTTTAAAAAGTGGAAGACGGGAGGGGGGGGGACTGTTTTAGCACACCCAAATCAAACATGTATTTGTTAAGACAATTATATTTAGAAAACAGCCACGGCCTGGAAAATTCGGGAATGAGCAACAGCTTTTTATAATTTTCTTTCCTTCTAAGTATGCTTATAACAGTTGGTTATTTTAAGGACAACTTTCCCCAATCGTCCTCGCTTTACCCACCCAGCTCTGGAAGCATTTTTGCCAATTTCAATGTCTTCTAACACACAACTTTTTTTTTTCTTCTTGGTTTGTTTTCATCTATGCCCAGTGAACCTCAAAGACAGTTCACCCTGTGCCTGGAATACATTTCGTTATTGATTTATTTTATTTGGATGATAAAACAAGGGTGCCATGTGTTCAATACGGTGGGATGTCGTTTTAAAAGCGTTACTTCTGCTGGTTAAGATGGGAGAGTTCCATGGAAAGGGTCACAAGAGCCACTTAGCGTGAAGTGATAACACCTGACCATCGGTTTGCTTTTCCTAAGAAAGTGTTACTTTTCCCCACTGCCGTCTCATTGATGTGACACCGTGTCTGAAATAACAACTCCATTTCAGCCAGCCAAGTGCCCCCACCTCTCCCAGCTCTAATTTCTGACATGATTCCCCTGGTTTAACGGGTATTTTTAATAGGGCGCATGTTCCAGATTCTTCTACACAGGCAAATCCTTTCATAATCAGAGACTTGTTTCTCCATAGGAATTTAATTCGCTCTGCAGAACTGTAACACGGGTTGGACTGGTCTGGTTTACATTTTCTGACATGTTTTCCCTCCCCTGAAGATTAGCTTGACTATCGCTTGGCTCCTGCTCAATCCTTTTCATCTCATTTTCACTTAAAAAAAAAAAATCCTGATTTCAGCATGCTCTGAAGGTAGGGCTTTTAGCTCTGGGAACCTGGATTCCTCCTGTCAGGTGTTTCTCCCTTAGACGTCAGATGATGCTCAGAGCCTTTGAAATTAACCCAAGTACCAGGCTTTTTAAAAATATATATATTTTATTGATTTTTCACAGAGAGGAAGAGAGAGGGATAGAGAGCTAGAATCACCGATGAGAATCATCAATCAGCTGCCTCCTGCACACCCCCTACTGGGGATGTGCCCACAACCAAGGCACATGCCCTTGCCCGGAATCGAACCCCGGACCCTTCAGTCCGTAGGCCAATGCTCTATCCACTGAACCAAACCGGTTTTGGCACAAGTACCAGGCTTTTTAAATTTTTTTTAATTCAGCTTGATGAGTTGGATGTTTCTATTAAAAAGTGGTCACATTAATAAAATTTTACCTGAAAAATCAGTTGTATCAGTCATTTATTGTTAGGTACACAACACATTGGGTTTGGGAAGAAAAATTTTTAAAAACTGCCTTACCCAGAATGCTCTGACCTCCCTACTTTAGAAGACTCACTCTTTTTCATTCTATAGGACTCAGCTAAAAATATCTTTGGAGAAGTAGTCGGCCTCTTATTCTCCCTCTTTCTTCCTCCCTCCCTGTCTTCCTTCCCACCTCCTCCTTCCTTCTTCCTCCCACCACAGCGCTTGCAGTTGTCTTATTACTTTCTGTTTGTTTGGTCTGTCTTTGCCACTGTTTCACAGTCTGTGAGTCCATACTGTGGTGGGTGTGAGGTTCACTGAACCTCGCCCAGTGCCTGACATGGAGCTGGTGCTTAATAAATATTTAGTAAATGGGTAGCAAGGTGGGCCCCAGTGGGTGCAATTCTCCTCCTTAACTCTCTGATCGGCCTTCTACAGGAGCTGCATTGGCATGATCCGGTGGGTGTTTTATTTTCACTTGGTGATGGACTGTGCTTGCCGTGCCGCTGTCGTTGTAAAGGTCACGCTTTAACCTCTCTGGTCCATGTGTCCACAGATGTGCCCTCAGGAGAGCTCCAGCAACCCCCTGGCTCCCGGGTCCCTCCTCCCTGGGGGTCAGGTTCCAGTGCCTGACACTTTGAGCAAGTATTTCTCAGGACTATGCCATCCTGCGAAGGAGGCCATACAAAAAAAAAAGGAGGGGGGTTTCCGGTCACATTCCCCATCAGACTTGGGTGCCTACACATACATGGAAGGCGATCTGCAGAGAGCACAGATCCAATCGGCCACTGGACAGCTCAGCCATCTCCAATTTGCCGAAACACATTGGAAAAGTCATCTCACCTCTTTAGCCCTCAACCTTTAATCACCAGAACGAGGGGAAATGACTAAATAAACTGTACACAGTGTCTGGAGAACGTCCTGGTGTTTTGTAATTGCCTGCATTCCCTGGAGGGGCCGTGCTCCTTACTTTCCCAGGTGGGACTCTGGTTATTCTGGCGCTCGGGGGAGACGATGGGGAGAGGTGGAGCAGTTACAGCACATAATTCCAGGGTGATGAGCGCCGGGGCTGAGGTTCCTGAACAATCCGTGTCTATTTATAGAGAATCTGGGATCCCATCCAGCAGTCCCGCCGATTGCACTAACCAAATATTAAACTTGTTCTAGAAATTTTTTACATTCCGAGCTGAGGTTGCCAGTTCACCTCTTACAGCTTGCTAGCTTGGCCTGGCTTGAAGAGGATGGACCAACCATCCCTGTCTGCCCAGGACTGAGTAGGTTTCCCAAGACTCGGGACTGTCAGTGCTAAAACTGGCACAGTACCCAGGAAACTGGACCATTGGTGACCCCCAACTCCACTTATCTCTAATAATGCTGCGATTGTAACAGCAACCCCGCCAACACCATCGTCGTCGTTAGCGATTTATTAAGTGGTTACCATCTGTTATCGGTTACTATGATTTTACCCGTATCACCTGACCTTCACAACAATCCTCATGATTCATCCCATTTCACAGATGACAAGAATGAGACTCAGAGAGATTATGTGAGTTTCTCAAGGTCACAAGGCTAGTGGGGAAGCAGCGTGGGAATTCCAAACTCTGATCAGCTTGAACTTCCACGCTGTGTCCAAATTGGATATTTGAAAACTTCCTGGGTGTCTGACGTTTATTGGTAACTGCTTTCTAGGTGTGATAATTTCATTATGGTTGGTATTTTAAAAAAATACATATTTTTAATTAATTTTTTTTTTTTTTACAGAGAGAAATGGAGAGAGAGATAGAGCTAGAAATGTCAATGAAAGAGAAACATCAACCAGCTGCCTCTTGCACACCCCCTACCGGGGATGTGCCCGCAACCAAGGTACATGCCCTTGACCGGAAGCGAACCTGGGACCGTTCAGTCCGTAGGCTGACGCTCTACCACAGAGCCAAACCGGTTTCGGCAGGGTTGGCATTTTTTAAGTCCTTATCTTTTAGAGATATTTATTGATGGGGAAAAAAATCAAATAAAACCCATGTCACTAATTCTTATCAGGCTCAAATCCCCACTGATGTCTTTGAATGCAAGTTCCCAGGATGGCCACAGTGTAGGACGCGCCAAGCCTGGGGGCCAGTGCTGGGACCTCCCCTAACAAGCCTAGTGACCTTGGGCGAGTCACTTTGCCTCCTCCTCCTTCTCTAAATGCAGAGGCTGAGCTCGGTCACTTCCACACCTCCTTCTGCTGTGTGGCTCTCAGGCTGAATGTTACCAGTGACCTGGGTCTGATAGGACACATTTTGGCACAAAATTTCTTTAATAGAGTGGAGACTGAGCCCGCTATGTATTCTCCAATTTGCCTGCTTGTAGACATAATCTTAATCTTCAAAAGACATGAATATATGTGTGTGTTTTTCTATGAGAAAAGTATTGATATTCAAACTTCAAGTTCGTTTGGCAGTGGAACCCTTTCTTCAAATGAAATATTCCCCAGATGCCAAAGTTTATAAAACCTTTAAAGAGAGCTGCACTGGGCTTAAAGGAGAGCCAAGAATCCCCAAAATAGCATCGTTTGGAAATGTACTGCTCTATGCCATCCTGGCCAGCACAAATCTAACAATATTAAAAGAAACATTTAGAAAGTGCAATAATTATGTTTCTATAAAGGAGGGTCAGAAAACTCTTTCTGGGAAGGGCACATAGTCAGTGGTTTAAGCTTTGTAGTCCCCAAGGAAGGACTCTGTTGCAATGGCTCAATTCTGCCCTCACAGTGTGAAAACAGCCATAGAAAATACACAAAAGCCCAGCCGGTGTTGCCCAATGGTGAGCGCCAACCTATGAATCAGGGGGTCCAGGTTCCATTCCCCGTCAGGGCATATTCCTGGGTTGCAGGCCGAACCCCAGTGTGGGACTTGCAGGAGGCAGCCAATCAATGATTCTCTCTTGATGTTTTTATCTCTCTCTCCTCCTCCTTTCCTCTCTGAAGTCAAGAAAAATTTTAAAAAGGAAAAGAAAAGAAAATACACAAAAGAACAGATGTGGCCAAGTTCCCAAAAAACTTTACTTACAGACACAAATACTTTTTATGTGTCACAAAATATTCTTTCCTCCCTCCCCCAACCTTGACAAAGAATGTGACAGCTCTTCTTAGCTGGCGGGTCACGTAAAGGCAGGTGGCGGGCTCACTTTGGTCACGCAAACCCGACAAGGTGTCAATAGCCTGGTTTCCTTTCTTGCCTCTCAGAGTTGCTCTCCGCACACTTGTGGGAACGTTTTCTTAGACATGAAAGGGGAGTAAAAATAAAACTTATGGGGACAGGGGGTATATGGGAACTCTCTGTACTTTCCACTCAATTTTGCATTGAGCCTAAAATTGGTCTAAAAAATGAAAGTCTGTTTTAAAGTGAGGTAAAGCCTGCTTGGTGAGTTTACTGTGAGGATTCGATAAGATGAGACAATAACACACGCAAAGCGTACGGTGGGCACCCTCAGCTGCTGCTGGCCAATCCTGATGGAATCCAGGAGCCGCCTTCTTGGTTCTTCTGAACAACCTTCAGAGAGCTGTGCCCTAGGCTGGCGGGGCCTGAAGCAATGACTTAGAACTTGATGCCTGGGCCTCAATCTAGAAGATCTAGAACCAGCAGGTGAAACTCTCACATTAGCCTTGCCCCTCCCCTCGGGACTGCTGGCTCCCGGCTGACCTCCTGGGCCTGTGCTCTGGACAGAAGCATTGATTGCTTTTCTTCTGTAACTTTTTGGAAAGATCTGGGCAAAGTTCACTTCAGCATCTTAATCACTCTTACCTTCAACTCCCGCCCTCATTCCCCATCTTGGCAGGCTGATCTTTATGTAACCATTTGTCAATTCCTGTGACCTCCCCAGAAGTTTTTGTTTTTGTTCTGTGCGGTCACATCCACGCCTGATCTTATTTTTCTACCCCATTATTTTTCTACTCCTTTTCCTCAGCTCCACTGAGCTGTGTCTTCTTTCTGCCTGCAGCTCTGGGTTTTTGACTTTTTAAAAAATATATATTTTATTGATATTTTACAGAGAGGAAGGGAGTGAGAGAGAGAGAGAGCTAGAAACGTCGATGAGAGGGAAACATCGACCAGTTGCCTCTTGCACATCCCCGGAAGGATGTGCCCGCAACCAAGGTACATGCCCTTGACCGGAATCGAACCCGGGACCTTTCAGTCCGCAGACCGATGCTCTACCACTGAGCCAAACCGTTTTTCGGTGGGTTTTTGACTTTTTAAAAAATTATGTTTTTATTGATTTCAGAGAGGAAGAGAGGGGGAGAGAGACAGAAACATCAATGAGAGAGAACCATTGATCAGCTACCTCTTGCACCCTCCTACTGTGGATCAAGCCCACGACCCAGGCATGTGCCTCGGCCGGGAATTGAACTGGTTTATAGGTCGATGTTCAACCACTGAGCTACACCTGGCAGGCTCTGTGTTTTTGACTTTGAAACTTGGAACGCTTGCTAGTCCTGAGGGGGATGGGGGATTGGGAGGAGCAATTCTGGCCTGCCCCTGTCCAGCCTGTCCTATCTCAGAACCTGGGGTCTGGGCTGTGACTTCTCCTGCTCTGAGCATAGTGATCTCTTTTTTTTAATTTAAAAAAAATATATATTTTATTGATATTTTTACAGAGAAGAAGGGAGAGAGATAGAGAGCCAGAAACATCGATGAGAGAGAAACATCGACCAGCTGCCTCTTGCACACCCCCCCACCGGGGATGTGCCCGCAACCAAGGTACATGCCCTTGACCGGAATCGAACCCAGGACCCTTCAGTCTGCAGACCGACGCTCTACCACTGAGCCAAACCGGTTTCGGCCATAGTGATCTCTTTATATTGTTGCTGCAGAAAGAATCCCCAGATTTTTCCTTCTTCTTTTTCTCCGCCAACCCCCCACCTTACTGGCTCTGTGTCTCCTGAATTCAGCGCACGTACCTATCCCCAGTCAAGCTCCCCGCACCCTCCCATGTTGTGGGGGCATCTGTACCATGCCTCAGCAAGCCTTTTAAAAATATCTCTCTACGTGTTCTTTTTTGTTTTGTTGTAAAAATAAAGCACATCATGTATATTTACATTATAGAAGTAATCCATATGCCTTAGTGAAAGCACAGAAAAGTTGAAAAAGAGAAAAATATTCAACCATGTCCTTACTCAACATTGTGGAATCGTTTTCTACTAAGGGATTTAGACATACTCCTGGGATTAGAGTAACGGATGCCGAGATGGTCATTTAACACAGAACCACCAATGTTTTCCCTCTGTTATCACTCTTTATTGAGCATCACTCTGGGACTTCATATATTTCAACCAGGGGCCACATCACATTTTATTTAATCATCTCCATTTTACTGTATATTTGTTCCTAATTTTTATCATTTTATATACTAATCCAAACACATCTTTGTACATAGGTGATTTTCACTGCAGTTTGAATTAAATTCCTGATTTATGGTTGATGGCTACAGGTAGAATGACTGCAAGAACCTCTGAGAGGTAGTTATATACATGGGGAAGGTGTCGTCAGGGTCTGCCCTGAGTAAATCACAGTTTCTGCTTCTTCTGATTGGTCTACAGTCATGGTGTCTGGATGGCTTTCCCAGACAAAATAATCCTCCAGGGTAGTGGTTGGCAAACTGCAGCTCGAGAGCCTTGGTTTGCGGCTCTGTTGTCTAATGAGTTTGCTGATCACTGGTCCAGGGCCTTTTTGCTCAGCTTCTCCTCTCTACACCAAGCCATGCTCTCCCCTTCCTGCTAACTCACCTGGCTGCCAACTGCCCCAGGTCAAATACAGGGATCAGCTTCTGTTTGGGAACATACATACCAACCCAACCACTGATCATCTGGCCTGAACTTCCTGAGTTCATCGACTTCTAAGTTTAAGTGGTAAAACTTAAACTTCTTTGCTTTAAGAAAACTTCTAGGAATGGAATCCCCACAGCCATTCATCCCCAAATGCAGTGCAGCCTTTGACATGGTAAGTGCAGCTGAAATGTTGCCCGGCTCGGGCCTTTGGGAGATCAAGCAGTCACACTGGACTGGCCTTCGTCACTGGTTTTACATGTTCTGAACATGTCTTCTTTCTGAACATACCAAGGGCTAAGCTGCTCCCTGGCTTCTTGACCTGCATATATCCAAACAGGTAACTGCATATATTAGGTATAGTGGTTAATAATGCGGATTTTTTTTCAATAGATGGTAGTAATACATGTTTATATATATATATATATATATATATATATATATATATACACACACACACACACAATTTAATAGGTATGCATTTTATTGTATTGACAAGCTTAAAAACTACATATGCCAAATTTTCTGAAGCTGTTAACATCATCTACATTTTTATGCTTAAAAATGTCAAATTTCGTGCCAAAAAAAAGCATTTGCGGGAAGTTTTAATTCATTACTTTATTTTGAAGAAAAGTGCTGCTGAGAGTTATTATATACTTCGGGAAGCTTATGGTGAACATGCTCCATCTCAAGACACTTGTGAACGCTGGTTTAAATGCTTTAAAAGGGAAGATTTCGATGTGAAAGACAAAGAATGCCCAGGGGAACTAAAAAAGTTTGAAGACCAACAATTACAAGTATTACTGGATGAAGACGTGTGTCAAACTCAAAAATGACTTGCAGAAAGATTAAATGTTGCTCAGCAAACAATTTCTGATCATTTACAAGCAATGGGAAAGATTATAAAGAAAGGAAAATGGGTGCCACATCAACTGAATGAAAGACAAATGGAAAACCAAAAAGTCATCAGTAAAATGTCGCTTCAACGGCACGAAAGGAAGTCTTTTTTTGCACCAAATTGTGACTGGCAATGAAAAGTGGATTTATTTTGAGAACCCCAAACGCACAAAATCATTGGTTGATCCAGGTCAACCATCAACATTGGCTGCAAGGCCAAATCGCTTTGGAAAGAAGACAATGCTCTGTTTTGGTGGAATCAGGAAGGTGTGGTGAATTATGTGCTTCTAAAACCAAGTGAAACCATTAATACTGATCTCCTACCAACAACAAATAATCAGTTTGAACCACACTTTGATTGTAAAACAACCAGAATGTGCCAGAAGACACAGCAAAATAATTTTGCTTCATGATGACACAGCATCACACACTTCAAAACCAGTTAAAGTCACGTTAAAAGATCTTGCCTACCTGGTGTTTTCACTAGGCCTTGCTCCTTCAGATTACCACTTGTTCCTATTGATGGCACAGGCACTTTCTGAGCAGCACTTCAAAACATACGAAGAAGTGGAAAACAGGGTCTCTGAAAGGTCTGCCTCAAAACAAGAAAACTTCTACTAGGGTGGTATCCACAAATTACCTGAAAGATGGGGAACTGTGTAGCTGACGATGGATATTACTTTAACTAAAGCACTTTTGATGTTTCTCTTGAAATTATCGTGTTTTCTTTGATTACAAAATCCGCATTATTAAGCAGTACACATGCAGCAGGAGATCGATCCCCCACGTCTAGGGCATCTGGAAAGCACGGGTTGATCTCCATCCAAGAATGGTTCTGCCTTTTCTGTTACACAGCTCAGCTGGCTCTGTGACACCAGGCTGCAGTGTTCCCTCTGTGGGGACAGGGCCTCGGTCTAAGATTCTGGGGCACGATGGATATGAGAAGTGACTAGGATGCCCTCTTTTCTCGTCTTGGGAGACAGCTACCTCCTGTGTCAAGTGACAGCAGTGAAATTCACTACCTGCCTCCCTTTCAGAATGAATAAAAACCCAATCCATCCAGAAAATGCATTTGGAACTTATCTCGATGCTTTTATATTTAGGCAGCGTTTACCTCACAGCAACATCAAATTTGCTTGACTGCCGCAAGGGGCCTTCCAGCTGATCTGGAGAGCTTGTTGGAGATTTTAGCTGGGAGTCACAGACAGCCACTTCTAAACGCCTCCCTGATGGGCCGGCCTTGGTCTGGGGAAAACATCCTCTTCAAGTGTCTGCTCAGATTTGGGAGGGATGCACAGGGCACTGAGGGAGGGACCCCCGCTTGGCCATTAGTGATGGACCCTGGGCCCACGATAAGCTGTGGCTCCGTTTCCTCATCCGTGACCGGGAAGAGGAGAGCTTCCCCGGCACACTGCTTTGAGGAAGAGAGACACATGGCGAGCCCTTCTGCATGGTGCCTGGCCTGAGAGATGATCAATACTGAGAATCCTCACCGCGAGCTAGCTAGATCCCTTAAAGAACTGCAGTGACTGAAAGAAGGGTAGAGTGTAGGCAGATCATCCTCCCAACCTGAAAAACATTCATTTCTTATGTTTGACAGGGGAGGAGCGTGAACCACCAGTGACTTGATGCTGACCTAAGGGCATATTAAGACTTAAACCACAGCCCAGTAGTCCCTCTGGTCAGGATGTCAGATACTCTTCACTGTTGACCAAATAAATAAATAAATATCCAGCCACCATCTCTAGAGCCTAAGACCATCGGAAAACACAGATATTTACATTACGATTCATTAACAGTAGCAAAATTACAGTTATGAAGTAGCAACGAAAATAATGTTATGGTTGGGGGTCACCACAACATGAGGAACTGTATTAAAGGGTCGCGGCATTAGGAAGGTTGAGAACCACTGCTCTAGACCTTTGGACCAAGACACAGGAGGGTACCTGAGCTGACAGTGGGATGACAGACAAGGCATGTCCCGGTGTGAGGTCTGAGCCATGGGCCTGGGTCTCTCGACCAGGACAGTTAGGTTGCCCTGAGGCCTTTCTGAGTTCTAGACACTGTGGCCCTTGTCTGTTCACCGACACCCAGCCGGCACTGCCATCTGATGGGTGATTCTTGGCAACCTGTCCAGGGGAAATCTTGCCAATACACTTTCAAGGCTTAACCTCCCCTCCACCCTTTCCCCTCCCTGTTGGTGCCTACACGAGTCTATAAATGGGATAAAATGTCATGGAACCACACACCAAACATAAAAAAGAGAGTGCATGTGAAAACTGTAGCCATCCTAGCAATGCCTGTAGTTCAGCGAATGGCAGCACACGCTGCCAGTTCCTGGTTTGCCAGTGCCCGTGGTTATGTAAGGTGTACCGCTGCAGGGCCCGGAGACCTTTCTGTACTATTTTTGCTAAATTCAGAAATCATTTTAAAATAAAATAAAACAAAAACTACCAACCTCTATGCCTATGCCTCTTTTCCCCCAGAAATCATCCCAGGGAAATAAAGATGAATAAAAACAGCCCTAACCTATGCCCTGAGAGTTTCCACAGTAAACTCTCACCCAGCGATTGGATGGGGTGCTGAGCAGAAATCACCGTGTGGTGAGGACAGTGGGGGTGAAGGCGAGCCTGCATGGGGGACCCTCACAGTGCTGTTGGACCTCAGGAAAGCTGTTTAACTTCTCTGTCCCTTGGGCGCCTTATCGCATATATAATGAGTATAACATCATAAGGTCTACCTTGGAGCATTGTCTGCTTGGCTATACGTAATGCATGCACAGAACCCGATCTGCCACCTTTTATGTGTTCAATAAATACGACCTATTATCACATTAAAGGAGACCACTAATGACATGAGAAAATGTGGCCATTAGTGAAAATTGGAGACTGTAAAACTCCGTTTACAATAATGATGCGATTTCACACAGATTTACTGGTGTTATGAGAGCGCGCATCTTTGGGTGGTACATTGTTGTTTTCCCCTTTAAGCTCTTCTGTGGTTTCCCAAAATAATCCAATAGCAGGAGTATTTTGAAATTTTAAACAAGCATAAAAGGTGACCTTCCATTACAATGAGTGGATGGATCGTGCCACCTCCCAGCTGCTCTGGCTGCCTCCGCGCGGCCCGCAGTTCTTTCTGTGCTGCCATGTGCGCAATCTCTGTCTCTGCGATCACTGCCTTTCCCTGGGAAGGGGGGGTGGCTTGGACTGCTCTGGGTACGTGGTTATTTGCTGCTGTGACTCTCAGAGCCACTGTGCCCTCTGGGTCCCCAGTCTGCCCGCAGTCTGCCCACAAAACTTGTGCCAGGCCCCGGCGGGTGGCCCAGTTGGTTGGAGTGTCATCCTGTCACCAAAAGGTCATAAGTTCCATTCCCGGTCAGGACACACATCTGGGTGTCAGGTTCGATCCCAGCTGGGGTATGTGCAGGAGGCAGCTGATCGATGATGCCACTCACATCCATGTTCTGTCTCTCTCTAAAAATCATTAAAAACATTATCCTCAGGTGAGGATTAAAAAAAAGAACAGTTAAAAAAACAACGTGCCATGCTCCAGAAAGCGGTGAGGGCTGTAGTCCAGGGAGCGAGCCCTCGCAGGGTTGTCAGCCATCTGCCCTGTGGAGACCAGGGCCTGCCTCCAGCTCTCCCCTCCCACACCCTCCTGCCCCCCAACAGAAGTCTCCACGGGCCACAGGCCGCAGCACACTGTGCTGCTCAGAGGGAGAGTTTTCTGGGGTCCGGCCAGTCCCATTCTGGCGTTCATGCTTCCCTCTTCCCTCCTGCAATGGACCGTCCTGCCGAGCCCGGGCTGCTCTCCTCGGCCTCCCTGCTGTCCTGAAGGCCTCTGATGGGCAAGCACGGGCACTGAAGGTGCCTGTTCACTCTTGTCCAGGGTTCTGGCTCCTCTAAGCTGTCCGTGACCCTGAGTGGGTTTGGGGGAAGGAACGAGGAGCCATGGGCCGCTGGGGAGTGCGGAGGGATTCAGGGATCAGGCCCGCAGCCCTGCAGCGGTCAGCTCGGCCGGCTGGAACACAGGGCTTGTGTGAGCTAAACAGACACCCCCTCTCCCTGCAAAGGCTGCCCGACCCTGCCAGCAGGGAGCATGCTAGCGAGCCCCTGCATCCCAAGGTCTCGGTCCAACGGGTTCTCAGCCGGTGTGAGACCCAGGTTTAGACTGCCAAGTGCTGGTGCCACCTGGCAGTGGGAGTGGAGAGAAGATGGGGGGGGACTTCTGGGAGGACCCGAGTCCACCCCATCCAAGGGGAAAGGGAAGACACGCTCCCAGGTGTCACGTGGGGAGGTCAAAAGTTCTCCCGGTGCCGTGAGTTCACAAGCATGGCCTCTTTTCCAGGAGGCGTGCCCGATGCTGGCACTTCTCCACGTCCGGCTCGCCAACGGCTTTGGGGGGCATTTGGAATGAAAGCCAAGTCCTTACCAGGCCTCTGGCTCCAACCTCCTCTTCCTTGGTCAACTCAAGTCTCTTTGGCCTCCTTCCTGCGCCTAAATGTGCCATGGCGGCTCTTCCCAGCGCGGGGCCTTTGCACACGATGTTCTATGTCCCCACCCGCCACCTCGTAGGACACATTCCCCTGTCACTCGGGTTTATAAACCCAGAACTTGACAGAGGCCTCCTGAAGTCACCCCGCTTACTTCCTTGTGGTCCCAATCACAGTAGGGAACACTAGGATGCATTTGTCTGTCCCATCAGTGACTACTTCCCGTCCCTAGAAGGCAGGCTCCATGACAGGGAGTTTGTCTGTCCTGTCCATCCACATCTCCCCAGGGTTGAGGACAGGGCAGGGCATATAGTAGGTGCTCAGTAAATCACTATTGGCTGAATGGAATGATGAAAGAAGGAGGCTTTTTCTTTTTAATCGTTGTCATCAACTGAAAGCCTGCTTGTGAAAACTTCCCCAGAGAAGGCGATTGCTTTGTTGGAGTCTTGGGGTGGCCATGGGGGGACCCTGGCAGCACGGGAGGAGCGTCTGGGGGACCGGGTCACACTCAGGTGGTGCATCTCCGTGGGCCTCCCACTCGCTGTGTCACAGGGCATCTCAGGCTCGATGAGAGAAGGTGAGGCTGGGGTCAGGGCAGGGACGGTACAAGGGGCAGAGGGAACAGCCTGGAGAAGGCATGAATGCCACTGGGAGTCAGGCTAACATGGCTGCCTGTGAATTATTTCATGTCCTGTGAACTATTTCATGTCCTGCGAACCCTTTCACGGCGGGTGTGAAGGTCCCGCCTCCTTGAAAAGGCTGCATGTGCGGGGCAGGCTGCCCGCCCTTGTTGGAAGAGCGACTCCTCGTCTTCTGCATGTTTTCATCTTTACCGGGGAGATCTGGCGAAGGGCGTGTACTTTCTAAATGACTTTTTTTCTATAGAATTATTCATTTCTAACCTTTGAAGAGAGGTGATAGATGTCCGATAGATGCCACGATGATAACAGGAGGGGTCGGGCATCCTGCCCCCCCCTCACCCTTCAAGGGGCACCGCCCATAAACACCGAGGGCTGGCCCAGAGCCCCAAGCAGGACCTCAGAGGCCCAGGCCGACTGTGGGGCCACAGGGAGGATGTGGCCGGGGGCCTCCTAGTCAGGCCCCAAAATAGTGGGCAGGAGGGGGAAGGTGAAACTGAAGGCATCCTCACCCGGCCTAAAGCAGCCCTGTGGGACTATGGACATGAGAAATGGCCCCAGGTGCTCATGGGAGGATATGTTTCATTTCAATGGGGATGGGGGAGCAGGCATCGGGGAAGATGATGTTATCATGGACTTGCAGCAAAAGATATGTGGGTGGAGGCACATGTGAGAAGGCTGGTCCTCACAGAAAAACCCTAACAAGTAAAAGCAGGGAAGTGTGCCACCCCCTATACATTGTAGGGAAATGGCCATGGCACATCGTGGGCCCTACGGACACGGGCAATTGCTTGCACTATGACCACAGTGCATTGTGGGACCTATGAACACAGTGCATCATGGGAACTCTACAGAGACCCTGAGATTAGAGGGAGGGCAGCCATACATTTATTTATTACAATTATATTTTTCCTTCACCCTTTCCCTTATTTGTTTTGTCTTTGTAACGTTGTCATCAACTAAGAGCCTATACACACTTGACTCATTTATCTTATTTAATTGTTCTACCACTGGAATAAAAACTGTAGAAGGCAGGGGTTTTACCATTTTTAAAACTATATTCCCAACACTGCTTGGGACATAGCAGGGGCTGGATCAAGAGCTTGTAAATAAATAAATGCTGACAGTCTTCCTGGCCAGCCGTGTCCAAGGAAAGTACCTGATGGCCTTAGATGCCATGCAAACAAATGCTCCTCGCTTTATTAGTTATTTTTAAAAACTCACACTGGTAACAATGCTCAACTGACATCCATGGATGATGTTGCTTGGGGTAAAGCCAAGTTTAAAAAAAAAAAAAAAAAGGTGCGCTCTTTTACAGAAAAGTATTTGTATAACAGAGAATAAGGCCCAGATGGGAACCAGCACTTGCATCGCTGACATGATTGACAGACTGGCCTTCTGGAAAGATGACTCGGGAGCAGTCAGGTGTGCCAGGACAAAGCAAACAGGCACAAAGACTGTACAAATGGTCCCGGAGAGAGGACATGGGGATGGGACTAGGGGCTGGGGTGGGTGGGACAGTGCGGAAGCTGGTGAGGAAGCTGGGAGGGGGCAGGGTAGGAGGCACCTGACCTAAGGCTTAGGGAGAATAGGCACTCAGTGAGTATTTAATGAGGGGCAAAGGAGTAGATAAACGAATAACTGTGAGTCTCTTCATCCATAGAATCTTCAGGGGCTTCTCATGCCCTCATAGAGGGGGCAATAAGAAGGGGGCAGGGGCCCCACAAGGGCTGGCCCGCCCTCAGGGACTTTGCAGAGTGGCGGGTCCACAAGAGGAGAAGGCCCCCCAGCAGATGGGGAAGTGATGAGGGCTGGCCTAGCCTGGTGGACAGCTTCTTTGACACTCTGTCCTATTGGTCACCCTTGGCCCAGGGTCTGAGGGGGTGGGACTAATGCAGCCTCTTTCCTGACAGTAAAGAGAGTCAGTGAGGGCTCTGCTTCTCCTTAAGTTGCTCATATGGATGTGTCAGGAGCCCTTCTGAATTGGCTGCAGGAAACACCCTGCACAAATGGGAGACTCAGCATTTCTCTTCACTCACCCCCACCCCCAACTCCCAGGAGGGGTGAGGCCAGCACAGCTGACATGTCTTTAGAAGGAAACCAGTGTCCCGTCCCCCCCCCCCCCCAACTCCCAGTCACCCACAGGGCAGATGGGCGGTACAAGGGGACTAACATCTGTGGAGTTCCTCCTATGAACCACATACTTAGCATGAGTTTTACGAATGTTACTTCACATCTTTGTCACGACAACCAGCAGGATGGGTGATTTTTTGCATCTGAGGTTTGGAGAGTTGAGCTTCCGAGCTAAGGCCCTACAACCAATAGGTATCAGAGCTGGAATTTGGAATAGGGCTCGTCCACACTTGAAAACTCATGTTCTCTCTAATACTCACAGCCTATGGTGTGTCCAAAATAGTCCTCTGGGCTCCGTGCCCAAAGCAAGAGGAAATGTAGACCAAGGACATGAGACTTGGGATGGAAATACTCTGGGACATTCTGGTGGCTAACTGCTCTAGACCCGGGGGGAAAAGCCTTAACACAAAATCTGTTAGATCAAGGGCCTCAGGCCGCTACCTCCTCTGTTCATTCAAAGCAGAAGGAAGAGTGCTCCAGGCAGAAGACACAGGCCTGGCGACGTGAGTGTGGAAATGTGCTCACTGCTGCTGGGACGGCGCGTGCACATGAGAGGCGCGTGCACATGAGAGCGTGGTCGGAGGCAGAGCCCCAGGATGGCGGGATTGGCTGCACCCCTGTTATCATACTGGTTCTGCCGAGGAGAACCCGCCCTGAATCAGGCAGCTGTCCAGGTGCCCTGGGGAAGGATTCAATGACCACACTATCCCGAGCTCCTCCGATGGCAATGAGATAGCTCAGTCTCAGGCTGAGCTCTCATTGGGTGGTGTCCTCCCAAATATCAGCAAGTTGGCACTTTCTCTATAAGCTGGTAGGTAGATGGCATCGCAGAGGAGAAAAGAAGTCATTGTGGCAGTTTCTAAAGAATTTAGACATGGTATCCTGCTATCTCATAATGTATGTTTCAAGCACGATAATGAGTGGAAAAATCGGGTTCACATTTATGCTGCAGCTCGTGTCAAAGCAAAGGAGTGGGGATTCGAAACCGGCCACCGCATCCTTAGGCTGTATGATTGAAATGAAGAAATATATACTTGGCCGTTGCCCTCTTTTCTGGAACAGAGCTCCTGAAACTATTGGATATTTGTTTCATCCCGGAAGGGCAAGCCCAACTATCAGCTTCTCATGTGGCAGAGATGGCTCCAAAGCCCCCGGCAGGTACACCAAGCCGGCTGAGTCAGGCCGCCATCTCCTCTGTTCATTAAAACCAGAGGAAGAGACAGAGGGCAGAGGCTCAGAGGGGGTGCATGGTGGAGAGGTTAGGGAATGGGCTGCCAGACTAGGATGTCTGCACGAATATGAGTGTTTGCCTCAGTTCTCTACCAGAAGGACTCTGAATGGGAGAACCTTTGAGTAGGAAGAGATCCTAAGAAGCTTTTACTTCCTCATGCCCACTTGACAGAAAAGAAATCAGAGGTTTCAGAAGTGAGATCACGTGGTAATAAACGGCAGAGCTGAGACTTGAAACGAGGTGTTCTGACTCCCAATCCAGACCGAGTATAAAGAAAACATCTGGGCTTGAAGCACTCAGGGGATTCGGCCAGCATAGCTGCCCGCCCTTGAAAGTCACCATCGCGTCACACACTGTGTCACACACTCGCCTGTGTCATTTTAGTGAGTTCATCTCCCCGCCAAGCATTGTCATCTATGTCCATTTTATCAATGAGGTGAAATAAGGCATTGCTTAAAAATGAAAGAAAAAAACCAGCACCACTGGTCTCACCGAGAATAACAGAGAAATCAAGCTATACAAGCGCCATTACAACAGGGAGCCTGCCCAGGCTGTGCATCTACTTCAGACAAGGACGCCAGTCCAGAGAAGTGAGTCCCTGGTGCATGCCGGCTGCCTGGGGAAGCCGGGTTCCCACTCACCAGCTATGCAGTCAGAGTGCTCCGGACAGGAGTCTTCCTTGGCCACGTACTAGCAGTGTAACCACGAGCAAGTCACTTCACCCTTTTGAGCCTCTGTTTCTCCATCAGAAAAACGGGAATAATAATCAGGACCCCTTAAGAGTGTGAGAATTAAGGGAGATAAAAGCCCTGGACGGTGGCTCCTGGTAGAAGGTATCCGATATTTCCTAGTTGTCATTCTTCCTGCCTTTCCTTGCCCGAGTCTTTGTGGAAAAGAACTGTAATTGATTGTAACCCCAGGGTCTGTCTTCACCCATACTGGGCACAGAATGCTAGCTGAGCCTGCTTACCGCCCCAAGACATCTTTGTGTTTGCCTTAAGGAACTGAAAACAGAGCCCAACACAGAATGGAAAATGCATCAGCCCCAGGGACTGCTTAGCCAAGAGGTCACCTATAGCGGTGGCCATGTTCTTCTGCCCCTGTATCTGCTCGCGCTGGAGGGGCCTCTGCCCTCCTCCCCCCCCCCCCCAATGGCTCAACCTTGGTTCAGCCTCCAGCCTCCAGGTTTGATGGGTTCACATGGCCATGCATTTTACACATCTTCCTCCACCCCAGCAAATGGGGACGCAGGTGGGTTGCTGTGGGGACCTGAATCACAGCTCCCATCCCAAATGAGTCAACCCCATTTGGTCTCCAGGCTATATATATTTTTATATAATTTAAGAACTAGTTGTGATTAGTGACATCCTGATGTTCCTCGTGCAGAAATAAGGTCACGGTGAAGATACAGCCGTTTTGAAACCCCGGTGAACTTCAGGGGCCAGAACAGAGCAATAATCACTTTGGTTTTGGCTCATCTTCCTTCTCTGTGGCCTGTGCCTTCAAGGCAGGGGGCTGTCCCTGCCTCTCAGACTTCCTCTCATGCAAATCACCCCAGTGGGGGAGTGATGGCAAATGAGAAAAGGCAGCAGAGGGAAGTGGTGAACTCCGACCTCCCCAGACCTACTTTCTATTTCAGAGGCAACGCTCTAAGAGGCAGGTGCCCCCTGACCCCATCACCATCTCCACCTCACCAAGGACCTCCTGGCTTCCAGTAAAACCCCAAATCTGGAAGCAGGGGCTTGGAGGCAACCCTGGCCCACCATTTCTCATGACACAGATGCAGTGGTTGGATTCAGAGGAATATCCCAGCTCTGAGGGGTGCATGGCTCCCCCCCCCCCCAATCCATCTTTTGCCATCCTGTACATTTGCAGAAATACCAGTCTCAGGGCTCTCTTTGCTCAGATGGATGTGTCTGAGGAGGGCAAGGGCCTAACTGAGCCACGGAAAACAGAGTTTAGGGGTCATGAAGCATTTGGGACAGGAAGCCCTTAAATAACAGGTCCCTGCCCCATAAGTCCCCATAAAGCACCCCAGAAAGAAGCACCCCAGTGTAGGAGTGCTGACCTGAGTGCCACAAGTGGCCTTTCTCTCTGCTGGCTTGAGTAAGTGGGGGGACGTGTAACCCATTTCTTGAAAGCCCCACACGCCATAGCAGGCTTCACAGCTAAAGGGGCTGAGGGCAGGAGAAAACCAAGATGGCGGCATAGGTAAACACCTAACTGCAGCCTCGCACAACAATTTCAAAAAATACAACTAAAATACAAAATGGACATTATCCAGAACTACAGGAAAGTTGACTGACTGGAAATTCTACAACTAAAAAAAAAGAGAAAACCAAAAGAAAAATCAGAGGAGCAGTAAAAGCCTAAGGTATGGAGACACAGTGTGCACATGGGGAGAGGACTGAACTGGAGAGGAGGGGGCGGCTGAGTGCCTGGCTGGCGTTCCCTAATGGGAAGGAGATAAAAGCTCCAGACTGTGCTGACCCCCAGTTCCGAATGCACTGAACCCCAGTTCTGGGCGAGACCCTGGGGACCCAGGCTCATACAGAGGGAATTTAGGCTGTAAGGCAGAAACTCAGGGGAGTGGCAAAAGGCAGAGCCCCAGAGGTGAGCATGTTGCACGCAGAGGACAGACTGTTTGACTGTGCCACTGACTGCCCTAGTGGGAAGGAGACAAAAGCTCCTGACTGCACTGAACCCCACTTTCAACCCCACTTCCAACTGCACTGAACCCCAGTTCTGGGCTCATTGGGGGAGAGACTAGACTGTCTGGTAGCAGGTGAAACTTGAAGGCACCTTTCTCTCAGAGGTGCTTGCAGCAAGTACCAAAGGACACTGAGGAACACTGAAATTCAGGAACCTCATAGGGCAGGGCTGATGGGAAGCCAAGGTTGTAGGCTCCACCCTGAAACTCTGCCCCATCCAAGCAGAGCACAGAAGCTTTTGCAATTTTCCAACTCTAGTTGAATAAGGCTGTCTCCTGGCATAGACACAGCTGATCCTCACAGCCAATTGGCCTGTTGGTCAGTTCCTCCCAGTGATACCAATAAAATCAAGACTTAACTACAATAAGGCTGTACACACAGTCCACAAAGAGTGTCCACTTCAGGTAACTGGGAGGCTGACCCACTGAACCATATAGGACATCTTAGCACACAAAGCTACCCTACCAACTCAGGGAGGCTGTGAAAATGTCTTGACAAGGAAACAGATCACAAATGAAAGAAATGGAAAACAACAAGTGACTGGATATAGAGTTCAAAACCATGGTTATCAGCTTTTCCAAGAATTTCCTAGAAAATGCCAATAAAATAAATGAGATCTATGAAGATATGAAAAGGGATCAACTGGAAATAAAAAGGGGTCAGCTAGAATAAAGAATGCATTGTCTGAAATAAAAAAAAAAATTATACAGAGTCCTAAAAACAGAATGGAAGATCACAAGAATCAAGTCAAAGATTTGGAACATAAAGAACCAGAATACACTCCTCTGCAGAAGCAAGAAGGCAAGAGAATCCAGAAAGTTGAAGATAATGTAAGAAACCTCTGGGACAACTTCAAGCAAACCAACATCAGAATTATGGGGGGTCCCAGAAGAAGAGAGAGAGCAAGATACTGAAAGCATATTGGAAGAAATAGTGACAGAAAACTTCCCCCACCTAGTGAAAGAATTAGGCTTATAAGTCCAGGAAGCTCACAGAACCTCAAACAAAAGGAATCCAAAGAGGATTACACCAAGATACATCATAATTAAAATTCCAAGAGCAAAAGACAAAGAGAGAATATTAAAACCAGCAAGAGAAAAGCAGGTAGTTACCTATAAAGGAGCACCCATACAATTGTCAGCTGATTTCTCAACAAAAACCATGCAGGCCAGACGGAAATGGCAAGAAATATTTGAGGTGATGAATAGCAAGAACTTACAGCCAAAAATACTCTACCCAGCAAAGCTATCACTCAGAATCGAAGGCCAGATAAAGAGCTTCACAAATAAATTTAAGCTAAAGGAGTTCATCACTGCCAAACCAGAATTATATGAATTGCTGAAGGGGGTTCTTTAGGAAGAGGAAGAAAATAAAGCTAAAAATTATGAACAATAAATACATAACTATCAATAAGTGAATCTAAAAACCAAGGGAATTAAAAAATCTGATGAACAATATTAACTGGTGAATATAATAGAATCAGAGGTATGGAAGGGGAGTGAACTGATGATTCTTGGGGGAAAATGGGAGTGGGGGATGTGGGAAAAGACTGAACATAAACTGTGCACCTATGGATGGGGACAATGGGGGGTGGGGAAAGGGCAGAGGGTGGGGTGGGAACCTGGTGGAGGGGAGCAATGGAGGGGAAAAATTAGGAACATTTGTAATAATATGAACAATAAAGATTTATTAAATAAATAAAGGGGCTGAGGGCAGAGAGGAGGACAAGCACACCTAGGCTGAGAGTCCTGACTCTGTTCTGTGTAGGAGACCTCAAGGAACTCAACCCCAGTCTCAGGGCCTCAGTTTCTTCATTTGACAGCAAGAAGGCTGGAATACACCTTCTTTTCAGTCCTCTGTTTTATTTTTTAATATATCTTATTGATTTTTTTTTACAGGGAGGAAGAAAAAGGGATAGAAAGTTAGAAACATCGAATAAGAAAGAAACATCGATCAGCTGCCTCCTGCACACCTCCTACTGGGGACATGCCCTTGACCGGAATCGAACCTGGGACCCTTCAGTTTGCAGGCCGATGCTCTATCCACTGAGCCAAACCAGTTAGGGCCCAGTCCTCTGTTTTATAGGCAAGCCACTAAGGAGAGGTTTGTCTTAGTCCCATCCTTGCCTTAGGCAGCACTGGCTTGCTTCCAGTAAAATTCAAATTTAGATGCTGTGGCTTTCCAGCTCAACCATTTCTGATGAAATAAATGCATTGGTGACCGTGGAGAAGAGAAGAAAGACAATATTCCCACGGGCTCTGGCTTGTGATGGTCAAGGGAGGACCTCTATTCCCGCTGCAATTCGCTGAGTGACTCCACACAGCGGGGCCGCTGCCCACTCTGATGTGGGAAGAGAAGGCATAGTCAAGGCTGTAAGTGTGAACCAGGTCAGAGACCTAGGTCCCTACTTCCCCATTTACAAAAAGAGGACTGCTTCCCTGAAATCGCCTGGAGCCGTCCTAGTCAAAATTGTCTAGCCTCTTAACGTATGCAAATCCCATAAGGGACCTCTGCCAAGCCACCTAAAACTTTTGGGATGGAATTCCTAAAGTTAGCAAATAAAGAGGTTAGTTGACTTACCCACTCTCCAAAGTTCCCCTGACCTCTATCATTAGGTGCATATGAGTAAACAGGCAAAGATACAGGCTCTGGAAATTAAACCTAGGTTGTTTATTTCCTCTCTCATACACAGGTCTGATGATGTGGCTATCGATCCCTTGTTGATATGAATAAAGGACTATCAGTAAGCAGCTCTGAGGCTGTGGATCTAAAACATAAAATGGAACAAGGCATGACATCTCTCTGGGTTAGGAGTTGGGACATCAGCCCAGCTCCCTTGCTCGTTTAGCCACTGGGACTAAATGTTCGCTTTCACATGTGTTGAAAATGGGGGATAAGGAGGCGGGTGGGAAACCCAGATAAACAAAGGCTGCCCAGCAGCAGGGAGCATGATGAGGAGGGCTGTGGGAAAGGAGGGAAGGCCCACCCCACCTTCCCTCTGCTTTCCCCACAGGCTCAGAGCACAAGAGCGGGGTCCTCGGAGGATATGGGACCCTGTTCTCACCTCCAAATCCTTCAGATAAGTTCCCACAGAGAAACAAGGATGGCTTGTTCTCCCAGAGGACAAGCACCTGTGAGCCAATGGGGCGGCGGGGGGTGGGAGGAGGTGGAGGGGGCAGGGAAGGGTAAGGGCAGAGGCTGGGGGTAAAAGAAAACCTTTGCTGAGTAAGCACCAGGTAGGGGCCCAGCCAGGGTGTCTCTGATGAAAACGTTCAGCTTGATGTGGCATCTCTGGGACAGGCGCTGAGCAGCGCTGTGTTTGAAGGTATTTCTCTACAGCAAACACCAGGAGGGGAAGAGAAAAACCCAAACCACTTCAAGTGGATTTCAATTTTGAAAGTCGCCACATGAAAAGTGCAGAAAAGCTAAGCCCCCTTTAGTCCGGGCCCAAGAGTAACAGACTAGAGAAGGGGGGTGCCGCCTAACTTCTCAGACGCCCTCTGCCCAGCGGCCCCTGTGTGTGTCGCCAGTGCCGAATGCCTCAGCCAGGGGCATAAGGACCTTTCATCTCTGCACACAGGTACGCCAAGAGCTAGACCACAGCATCAGCCCATGCGGATGCACAAAGTAGGACAGCTTTCATTCGTGACCCAGGGGCCCTATCCGTCTGAATCTCTGGGGTTTGGGGTAGATCTGGGAAGGTTGGGACCTTCAGGAGGAACTCAAAGCACACCAGGAGCCAATACACTGAGTTAAAGACATATCATTCATTGATTCATTCATCCATCCATTCATTCATCTGCATCTATTCATTCTTCTCTCTGAACCATGTTCCTTTAACACTACAACCCACAATCCTATAGAGAAGTCTCAACTATTTTTTCACCATGCCCTGTGTCTTCTCTGCCCGCTCTCCTCCACCCAGACTGAGTTTCTTTTCTCTATGTTCAGAATTCTCATTTGTGTCTCTGGTTCTTTGGTCTTGGTGTCCCTTTGCCAGGTCCTGATAATTGCCTTTTGTTGACTGACCCTCTGCCAAAGCCTGATCAGAGGCCCTAAACTTAGATGAGGTTACTTTGTTCCTCTCCTTCTTCATTTCATGTAATCCTAAATGTTTCAAAGCACTAAAGCATCAAATATAAAAGGAAGGAGGAGTATGTTGAAATCGAAATGGCATCTCTCTGGACTTAGTGATAGTGGAATGCTGTACAATTTCATCGGTGTTGGAATTCTTGTTTTGTTTTCTGGTGTCATGGTTTTACTGAGACATGTTTAGTGGGACCTTCAGATAAGCCAGCACCCTCTTCATTCCCCACTTTCACCCCCTTGAGAACCTCCTGGCCCAGACCCTTGCTGGGCATAATGTAACCCACTGGCTTCTGCCGAGGTCTGAGCATTTGTCCAAGCTCTGGGCTCAGACAGCGCTGAGAAAGGAAATAGCTAACCCTCAGAAAGGGCATGTAGACTGGGCATTAGCATTTTCATTGGAGCCACTCTCCATTTCACTCTGATGTATTAGATGCCTATGGCTGCTGTAATAAATTACCACAAACTTGGTGACTTAATGCAACACAGATTTACTATCTTATAGTTCCAGAAGACAGAAGTCCAAAATGGATCTCCCTGGACTAAAATAAAGGTGTCAGCTGGGCTGTGTTTCTTCTGGAGGCCCCAGCAGAGAACCTGGTCCTTGGCCTTTTCTGGCTTATGAGGCTGCGTGCATCCCTTGGCTTGTGGCCCCCTCTTCCATCACGGTGGGTTAAATTTTCTCACAATGTTACTCTGACTTCCTCCTCTGCCTCCCTCTTGCACTGTAAGTGACTATCATGATTACATTGGGCCCGCCCAAACAATCCCTTTATTTTCAGATCAATAATTAGCAATCTCAATTCTACCTGAAACTTTAATACTCTCTTGCTATGTAACATAGCATATTCACAGGTTCTGGGAATTAGAACCTGGGCATCTTTGGGCATTATTATTCTCTCTACTATATCTGGATGGGTTCCAGGTTCTTCCTCTGTTATGGTCTTAATATCTGTGTCCTCTCAAAATTTATATGTTGAAATCCTAAGGATATGGGGCCTTGGGGAAGTGATTAGGTCATGTAGGTAGATGAATGGGATTCATGAATGGGATTGTGCCCTTATTAAAGAGACCCCAGATTGCTCTCTAGCCCCTTCCACCATGAAAAGACTCAGCAAGAAGATAGTTGTCTATGAACCAGGAAGTGGGCTCTCACCAGATACTATATCTACCAGATTCTTGATCTTGAACTTCCCAGTCTCTCGAACTATGAAAAAGCATGTCTGTTGTTTAATACATTCAGACTGTGATATTTTTGGTATAGCAGCCTGAATGGATTAAGGCATCATCTCTGCTTTTTTTTAATTTTCAAGTAAGTTCCCCCCTCTCACCCTTGGCTCTGTTTCATTGACAAGAAACAATAAGGCTATGGCTTCATTTGTGGTTCACAGATATTCGGGAGCCCTGTAATCACTTGGTCACTAGTTAATAATGCAGATATCTGGTTGTCCAGCAGATATTCAGATTCAGCAAGTGTAGGAGAGGCCTAGAAATCTGTATTTTAGTAAGCTTTCCAGGAGATTTAAATGCAAATGGTCTAAGAGCCACACCCTGAGAGTCACTGACCTTTAGGGAGCCATTGACAGCAGATGGATTTCAGGATCACAGTCCACCTCCAAGGCAGAAGCCTGGTTGTCCAGGACTGGGACAATGGCCCCGCTATAGGCTGGCAGTCACTAAAATCTGTAGTCACTGTAAACCACAGTCCAGCCTCACCTGGGTCAGCGCTGGAGCCTAGAGACCAGAACTCAGAGCACTGCCCTTGAGCTGTAAGATCTTTTTGTGTGCCATCAGTGCCCCTACTCTCTGCCCGATCAAGGGAGTCAGAGGCCATACTCTTCTAAGGCTCAATGGGAAAGATTAAGGCCATGGGTCATCTTCATATGTGAGGAACTTCGTTTTGAGTGAAACATTTTTGGACAATCAAAAATTGTATAGAGGAGCTGAAACTGGTTTGGCTCAGTGGTAGAGCTTCAGTCTGAAGACTGAAAGGTCCCAGGTTCGATTCAGGTCAAGGGCATGTACCTTGGTTGCGGGCACATCCCTGGTGGGGGGTGTGCAAGAGGCAGCTGGTCAATGTTTCTCTCTCATTGATGTTTCTCTGTGTAAAATATCAATACAAAATATATTTTTTAAATTGTATAGAGGAAAGGAATTAAAATCCAAGTCCAGGAGATGAGTAGCTATGTGACTTTGGGGATGCTGCTTAAACATCTGAGCTGCAAAATTACACAGACTACAACCAATAGCAACTCTAACTGAAATGTGTGTATGCAAAGTAGAGGCCTGCTTCTGTACAGATAAAAACATAATAGTAATAGTTAATTATTGAGAATTCACATGACTGTTGCTCTGCCAAGCTCTTTTTGTTCACTGGCTACTCACATCTCTAAAATGAGAGTGATATAATAGTACCGACTTCATGAAGATGAGTAAACGGAGACATACAGTGACTTGTCTGAATTCACAGATAAAATGAGACCAGAGGGTGCACTCATAAGCAGATTGGCTTGGACAATTCAGATTTTGAATTTTCACTGTCAATCATGGCTTCTGTTTCTGCTTTTTTACTTGGAAAAATATGGTCACTGAACTGAGAGGATTTACAGCATCATGATTTTTTGGTGAGAGAAGAGAGCAAGAGGGGAGGTACGGTGAAAAGTGTCTTATGTCCAAAAATTGAAACATACATTACTGGAAACCTTGAGTTGATTGACAAATAAATTTGAAATGGGCCACCGACTCCTTTTTGGAATTTTTGTGCCAGCAAATTCTATCTGAGCAGTGTACATTAAGGGACTTTTTAAACAGTAGGTCCTTGACCCTTTAGACTGATCCAGATATATGTTTGAAGTGGGCCCCTTTGGGACTTGGGGGCCCACCACTGATTTGTCATCCAAGAAAGGAAGGTTATGAAAGGAACTAATGTTTATCCAGTGCTCTGTGGCTACCATTTTTCCGTCTTTCTGTCTCTTGAACATTTTCCCTAGGGAGACATCTACATTACACCAGCAGGATGGAGCTTGGGAAAGCATCAAAAAGCACAAATCTGTGTGCATCATAAAAGAATCTTTTTTTATATACATATATAATTTGGATGAAAATCAAAATAGTCTGTGTGGGTAAGTCCAAGCAGAGGACATAATGGAGACTGAGCAACTCCATCCTTACCCATCAGCACGGACTAGGGGCCACTGTCCTGTGATCTGAGTCCAGTGTAATACCTTGTGCTCCATGAAAGGATGGTGATGGTGGTGATAGCAGTGGGGATGGGGATGCAAAGAAGATGAGAGAGCCAAGGCTATCATACTGGTTTCCTAGGGCTGCTGTCATAAATTACCACAGCCTGGTGGCTTCAAACAACAAGAATTTATTCTCCCACCATTCTGGAGGCCAGAAGTCCAAAATCATGGTGTTGGAAGGGAGTTGTTCCCTCCAGAGATTCTGAAAAGAATTCTTTCTTGCCTATTACAGCTTCTGGTGGTTACTTAGCTTCCCTGGCTTGTTGCTGACTCATTTCAACATCTGTGGGGACTGGACCAACAGCTCAGCTGGGGTCTCGGTTTCTAATGGTTACAAATAAAATGAACACACTGTGTGCTTTTTTTTTTTAAATGACACACCTTAGCTGGCGTACTCAGTGGTTATAGCGTTTGCCCTCACACCAGAGTAGTGGGTTCAATTCCCGGTCAAGGGCATGCACTTGGGCTGCAAGTTATATCCCCAGCCCTGGTTGGGTGCATGCCGGAGGCAACTGATCCATGTGTCTCTCTCACATTGATGTTTCTCTTTCTGTCTCTCCCTCTCTCCCCCATTCCACTTTCTCTAAAAAAAATCAATGTAAAAAATATCCTCGGGTGAGGATTAACAAACAAAAATGACTCTACCCTCCTCTAGAGAGCCAGGTTCAAATGTAAGTTTTGAATTCCTGGAGTTCTACCATAACTTAGAAGCATAGGGATTACTTTCTCTTCCTACCTAAGACTCATTCCCAACAGAGTGAGCCTCCTGTACAGTTGTCAGATTGGTTCCTGTGGCTGCTGTAACAAAGTACCACAAACTGGGTGGCTTAAATAGGAATTTATTCTCTAAGCTTTTAGGAGGCCAGGAGTTGGAAACTAAGGTGTCAGCAGGACCATGCTTCCTCTCAAGCCTCCAGGGAGGACCCTTCCTTTCATCTTCCCACTTCAGGTGGTGGCCAGCAATCCTAGGTGTGCCTTGGATTATGGCTGCATCATTCAGTCTCTGCTTCCATCCTTACATGGTCTTCTCCCTGTATCTCTCTTCCTATAAGGACACCCACAGAATCCAGTGTTACCTCATCTTAACTGATCACATCTGCAAAGACTCTATTTCAAATTTGGTACATTTTAGGTTTTCAGGTAGACATGAATTTGGAGGACACTTTTCAACCCATGTTCATACTGCACTCTGCATATCCAGCTGTCTGCAACATCAGCCCAGGGGTGCACACTATGTTCATGGATAGCTGTCTGAGCTGGGGAAGAGGCCCCACGGGACCCAGAGGCAGACTAGGAGGAATTCTAGCTCCCTGGGTGGCTGGGTGGACCTGTCTCTGTGGTGTCATGGAGTTCTCACCTCATAGAGAGGGGAATGGCAAGAGAAGGGTTAGAGAGGCCTCCCTGGTAGCACTCAGTACAGGGTGTCTTAGTTGTGATGGCCAGGAAGCAGGGACAGTTGGGGGAAGGGTTAGTGCGGTTGAGTAAGGCAGAGGTGAATTTTCAAATAAATGATCCTAACATAGAGGAACAGAAATCATGAACAGAAAGTCCTATATTACCAATGAGCTTTGCATGTAGTTGCCTAAAGTAGCATTAAGGTTCCTGAGGCAGCTCGGGAAACTTCTGTGATTTGCAAAGCAGCTGGGAAGAGTAGATGACTACAATAGGAGTAATTAATGAAAAATAAACACAATATGACTGAAATAAAAAAGAAAGAGGAGTTGTTAATTCTCTTGAATTAAGCAGTGCTTGAGGGGATACATATGTTTTACAGGGAAGATAAGAAGCCTGCTGACTCTTAAGGAGGGTTTGAAAGGGTGGATGCTGCTATACTGTTGATTACTCAACTCTTCCGAGTGCTCAAACACACCTTCTCCTGAGAATTGCCCTTGGCCATTAAAAGCCTCTACATCTAAACATGCCTGGAGGTATGACCTGCCCTTGGGGATAGCTTGAAGTTATTGACTGATTGATTTGGGGGACCAACTCTAGAGCCCCCTGTAGCATCAGGCCGAGGCTGGACTTCAGCTGAATCTATGTCTCTTCCTAGCTCCTTGCTATGCTCGAGTAAGGCAGAGGTGATTTACAGGTAATAATAGACCCCTCATGAACCACCATCTCATACTCTACTCTAGGGAACCGGACCTAAGATAGCATGGGGCATTTTCAGGGATTTTGATGCTGATCCATCATTGAGTATCAATGTACTCTAAGATATTTGATTTTTTTCCCCCTTAATCTGCTGTCATGTCAGTCCAACCATGACCACCTCCGGCTGTGAGAGTGAACTATGTCTCCCAAATCATCATGAGAGGCAAGAAGCAAAGAGAAAGAAGGATGAGAGAGGAGGAGGACATTAGAAATAAGACAGAGAAGTAAAAAGCAGAGAGAGAGAGGAAAAAGGGGGGTGGAGGGAAGCAGAGGATGAATGGGTAATCAGAGGTAATGAGAAGGAAGAATTTGGAGCAAGGAGACTGGACAAGTGCATATTTAATAAATACTTGAATGCTTGAAAGAAATGGAGATAAGCAAATAGGGTTTAACGAGTGAGGATGATGGGTGAATGTTGCAGCTAATCCCAAAGTAAAGAGCAGTGAGAAATTGAGGGAGTGAGAGAAAGCCCTTAAATAGAGTTTTAAAAAATACAATCTATGGTTTAATAAAAGAGATCAGAGGCTATAACAATATAAGAGAGAGTCACAGGGCACTAACTCCTGAATCTTTTAAGATGACCCTTGCTTTATGCATTTAGCTTTCTTGAAAATAGTTTGGTACATCAGTTGTTGGTCTATCAAATCCCATCTTCAGCACACTGTGAATAGTCCATTCTTAGAAGAAATTTTTTTTAAGGAAAAGCCATTACAATTCTTTACATCCGAGGCACATACTCTTTCCTAATGCATTAATCATAGAATCTTGCATTTTGTCTGTGGACAGCAAGGACCACACTGAGGATGCTAATCTGCAGCCCCACACCAGGGCACTGTGATATGGAACAAGTCAACAGTAGTCCTGGTGTCTGGTGCTTCGTGATGAAACAGGCAAGAAAAAATAGATGGCAGAGAGCCCTCTCTTGGAATCCTGGGATAAAGGTTAACTCTAGCAGCAAAGGGTGATAAATACTGCTTCCAGGCAAAATCATTGCCTATTAAGGAGCAGAAAGTCTGTGCCTAAACCTGGACACCAGAGTGGTGATCAGTGTGACCCTAAGTGGGGAAGAAATGCAGAGTGGTATCTCATAAATAGCCATGGCTCAGGCCTTGAAGAAGTCACTCCAAATTCCTCCGGAGAAGGGGTTATAAAGATCATAAGTGTGGGAAATTAATTTCTCTTTTAACTTTGAATCATAGAAATGGCAGAATTGTGACAATCATGAATGTGACATCAGTCACTTGCCCCAGCCCCACCACATCCCCCCAAAGCAAAATATTAATGGAAACACCCAAGTGTGGGAGCCATTTGAGCTGAGAGAAGTCTTGCAAGTTGGACTCCTAGGGAGCAAGTATTTGTAATTGGCTTCAAAGTCACACATCTCCCCAAGGCTGTGGTAACAGAGGGCAGTCTTTAATATTAGCACAGAGCAAGTTCTTACATCACTCAAGATTCGTTTACTATATCATCTTTCCCATCAAAACTTGAAGTAGATCTCTCTCCTTTCTCTTTAATTCCATAAATAGCATTGGCAGATGGTTTCTTTTGGGAGTTTGTTGTGTGCCCTGGAACAGCATTTTATCCTTTGATGAGAATTATTCTGTGTTCAAAACCACAAAGTTGATCTCAGCATGGATGCTGGTATGTCAACTATGCTCACGCATGAATTCAAAGACTCCCTCTTGCTCGTCCAATTCATTGAGGGCGCCATTTAAATCCATTTGTATCATGCAGTAGCAGAAATGACAAAGCTTTGGGTTGCTCACAAATAGTCAAAACCACAACTGTGAAACATGCACATGCGTAGGGCCTATTTTACCAGATCCTGAGCTCCTTGAGGGCAGGGAACTGGGAATGTTTCTGAGTCATCAGCATGGTGACAGGCATTGTGAATGAGAAAATGAAAGGATGGAGGGATGAAGGATAGAGGGATGGATGGATGGACAGGTGGATAGATAGGTGGATGGTTGAGTGGATAGATGGACAGATGGATAGGGTTTGTGTAAGATAATGATTAGTAAGACTAGTTCAACTAATGATGAACAAAGCAAACTACCTTTTTGGGAAGTTTGATATATTGCATTAGTCATAAGAAACTTCCTCACAATTCACAATAAATGTACTTGAGAGATACTGCAGCCTGAGCAAAAGTTTACAGCATCTTCTTTTCATGATCTTTGAAACTGGTAAAAATTCTCATTCTGGAGTAGTGTAAGCATAAATCTTTATTTTCCAGAAAGACCCTAAAGGCTTAAGTTATAGTCCCAAAGCTTTACATATATCTCCTTTAGTAAATCAACTTTTTGTTTTCAATTACTAAGAGAAAGAAAAACAAACCTTTTTAAAAAGTGTTTTAAAATATCCTTTGAGAAAACATTTTGTAAGTCCTTAAAGTGATGTCACAAAAATCTTAGGTAGTTTCTGAAAATTGTCCAAATATGGCAGTGCACCAACTCCTCAGCCATCAGTATCAACTCAGGGTTAGAGCTGACAAAGGAAATGATATTCTGAAAACGCAAGTGTCTCAGAACCAAACACAGGCCCTGCCAAACCTCCCAACACGTGGCTGTGGGCCTTGGAAACGTTGGGCAGCCATGGCTGCATTTCCATCAAGCGCTTTGCCTCTGTGCTCCGGCAGCAGTGCTGGTCTCTTGCACGAGCAGGTAGCTGGAGGCGCTCTCCGGTTTTGCCCACCTTCCGTGTAAATGAAACAGTAATTTGCCTTGGAAAAGACAGTGATGGTGGAGGAGGGTCTTTTCAGGATCAATTTACATGAACTATGTTTCTCAATTACAAGGGTTTAAAAAATATTATACACACACACACACACACATATATCTATACATCTATGTCTATCTATATCTATACATCTATATGTCTATATATAACCATATATCTATATCTATATACCTATATTTCTATATCTATCTATATCTATATACATATCTATCTATCTATATCTATCTCTCTGTCTCTTCTGTCTCTCTCTCTGTCTCTCTCTCTCTCTCTCTGTCTCCCCCTCTCTCTCTCTCTCTCTCTCTCTCTCTCTCTAAATATATATATATATATATATATATACTTCAGAAAAGAAGGGAGAGGGAGAGAGAAAAAGAAACATCAATGATGAGTGAATCATTTATCAGCTGCCTCCTGCACGCTCCATATTGCAGACTGAGCCATGTGCCCTGACCGGGAACTGACCCATGGCCTCCTGGTTCATAGGTCAACGCCTAACCACTGAGCAACACCGGCTGAGCTACAAAATATTTGAGGATGTTAATTTCCTGATGTGTATGGCAAACGACAGCTGGTCATCACCGGCATCAGGTGGTAGCTGAACAGGCCTCACTGGCCCTGCACCATCCCTGAACCTGGGAGCAGAACTAAACAAAGGATGGACCCCTCTCCCTGCCCTCCTCAGGACGCAGGCAGTGCTTCCTGCCTTGTGCCGTGTGCACCCTTCTCCCCTCCACACGCATCCCTGCAGCAAGGAAAGGTGGGAAGCCTGTTGTTCTTCAGCGTGTAAGGACCCCAAGGGAAAGCCAAATTCCCTGTGCAAAGCCACAGGCCACCCGTTAGAGGGTCCCCCTGGGTAATTACAAAACACCCGAGTGGCAGCGGCATGCTGAGTAGAAATTAAGGCATCCAGAGATTTGCCAGAAAACCTTCACTCTGGCTCATGACTGTTCTCTGGAAAATAAAAGGCCGCCAAGGGGAGAAGTGGGGAGCATTTTCAGGTCTGCAGATGAAGGCGGAACTACCCGCATCTTTATAATAGTCATAATAATCGTGGTACTGTAATAACCCCACTGACATAATGATCCTAATTCATGAGGGACGAAATGGGGTAAGTTTTTAAGAAAGGCTGGGAAGTTGTTTTAAACCCTGCCAGGCTGACGTCACAGCACAATGTCAAACTCCACTTTAACTTCCCTTTCCCAGGCACCGTTATTTTGCTTCGGGGGAGATCTGGGCACTACAAGGGCTCCACAAACTTCACTCGGGCACCTTCCCTCTTCTCTGCCCATCTCTCAACTCTCACCTGGGCTCGTTAAAACACAGACCTCCAGCCCCAGTCAGAATGACAATCAGTGGTTCCCAGCCAACAGCCAGCCGGAGCCCGGATTTCCACCGAGGCGCATGGCTCTCTTTACAGATTGCACAGTTGCGTGCTAAAAATAGAAACACAGGGCGTCACACGTATATGCAAATTGGCCAGCCAAACTCGCTGCTGAAAATAGTTATTTACTACTTGGCTTGCATATTGGCCCAGAAAACTCTCTATACCTATTTCATGCTCATTTACATTCTTTAAGAGTTCCTGACCCATTTAAATTCCTTGAGGAATGCTTGGCTTCCCGTGGGCATCCGTCTGCTCCTCTCCTTGGCTGCTTTTAAAGAAATACCGCCTGTCACTGCGGATTGGACTTTGGAGACATATACTGACCCCCATTTTTTTAAGGCCCATTCTGGGCACTGAGCAGCCATGTGTGGCCTCTGACCTTAGAATCGTGGCTTCCTTCTAGAGAGCTCCTCGGGTTAGGGAAGGTGAGGTTAAGCTGCACACCTGGAAGGTTTGGAGAGCAGTTTTGTTGTTTTTTTTTTTCTGAAAGAATAGGGCTTGGAAACTCACATCAAAGTCAGGTGGAGGAGGGGGTTCATGAAAAATGCCCGTTTCTGGTCCCTCCTCAGATTCACTGAGTTCGAATCTCTGGGAGTGGGACCCTGAGTAGACACTACGTCCTTAAGAAGCTCGTTGGGGAGCTCTTGATGGCCCACAAGGGTTGGGGATCCTATGACTGAGAATCCAGCCAGAAATCAGGAAAAGATACTGCTGGGAGGAGAAGGCCTGAGGTCCAGGCAAGCCAGAGGGCACTGGTGGCACTTTTACTGACATCCTGACAGGGGTGACATGGGAGCAGAGGCGAGCTCCAAAGCCACCCACCTCCCTACTGCCACGGAGCGGTCCTGATGCGCAGACTGAGCCCCCACCTGTTCCCTGGAATTTGCAGTGAGGCAAGTTACAGTCACTGCAACAACGGCTGGTGACGGGGCATGATAATCTGGAGAGTGTGGGGGTTTAATGCTGGATAGCATATGTCCAAACCCTGGCTCCACCATGTCCACCCACCTAACCCTACAGAGGAGACCGGAACAGTTCCTACCCAAGCAGGTTCTTGGGAGGATCAACTAAGATCGGTATTGAGACGCAGCGGGGGCAATACCAGGCACGGAGTAAGCCTTTAATAAACGCTAGCTGCTCTGCTAATGCATTTATATCCCTGTGGATTTTGTAGCATTCCAAGAATTTTCCATAAAGTCCATCCAGGTGAACAAGCTTGGTTTGAAAACAAGGTGTGACTCCAAGGGAAGCCTGGAGGCACCTCTGGAACCCCCATTTCCTTGTCCTCTCCTGGAGCAGGAAGCCCAGTTTACCCCATTTTGCAAAGACACCTCCCCATCTATTGAAATATCTATTCAAGCAGACACTCTAGTCCCCCATGTGGACAGGAACCTTGCTCATGACCATCCACAGACCCATTCCTGCTTGTCTATATGAAACATCTCATGCCCACGTGAACACCCACATGCACATTCTGTTATCACTGAGTTACATCCACATGCTCCCGAAAAAACCCCTATTATGTGCGCGCACCCCCCCCCACACACACACACACCCCTTTCCTAGGAATATGGCACCGGTTTGACTCTCTGGCCATAACACGTACAAAACAAACTAACGAGAAACACTTTTAGAACCTCGTGTAAATGAAGCCAGAGGTGAGCGTTCCCTCGGCGCTGGCAGCAGGCCGCTGATGGGAGAGCAGGGCCGCACAGGAAGGAGGAAGGAGCACTCCAGAAGCCAGAAGCGGCTCTGTGGCCCTCCATGTCCTCTGCCTTCCGGTTCTGTTTTTTTTCCCTTCAGCAACAACAGAAATCTGTGAACTGACGGAGGGTGCTTAATTAAGCATTGCAGCCCATATTCCACTGCAATTTCAATGGGATCTGGTGTTCTCTTTCGCTTCCTGTTATGCAGGATTGCAGCGGGCTGTTAGACACCTGCCAGGCCCAGCCCAGCTGCTGCTCTGCTCCCTGAGCGGGGAGGACACACTGGGCCCTCAGCCTTGACAGGGTCTCACTCTGCAATCCAGCCTCTTTCCCATGGGGGGGGAGGGGGAGCGGGGTGAGTTGGGGATTGGAGAGCATTGGGGAGGAGTGGGAGGGTGGGATGGACACAGCTGAGGTGAGTCCACGCGGGAGGCTTGAGGACCCGCAGCTGCCAGTGGAGACCTCCTCCCCCCATTGGGAGGATTGTGGCGGAGGCCAGCTGTTTGTCCCCAAGCTCCCAAGCCCCCAGTGCAGCCATGACCTACGTGTTAATAAAGCCGGGCCATCCACACAAGCCAGAAGGACATGTAATTCTTCCATTAGCCTGATCCCCTTAGCATCAGGAAGAGTACTGTGAGCGGAGCATCTGTTTATGTGTTCATTGATTCACTCACTCATTCATTTATGCATTCATGGGTTAGCTTCTCTGTGCTAGGCAGTGGAGAAAAACAAAAAGAGCACAATTTTTTTATCTTAATAATATCAACACTCCTAATTTTAGCTGATGTATTGAGAACCCATTATATGCCAAATAACTGATCAATGAGATTCAGTCCTTTATTCCAGGAAACCACCTCCAGCTTAATGCAGAGATTTTGCACCATTTGTAATTATTTATTTCTTAGAGTGGAGCAGAGAACTGGGCACCCGGGGCAGAGAGAGGGTGAGGGAGAATCAAAGGAAGCTGGCTCAAGGACCCCCAGGGCTCCATGCTGGGAGGAAGCCCGTGTGGGCCACCTGGAGGGTCCAGTGGAGAAAGAGCAAGGGGTCTCAGCCCAGCTCTTCTGCCCCAGGCCCTGAAGTCATGACAGTTTGCCCCAAACATCATGGAGCAAAGCTGAGCCCTCCCTGTGTGAATTTTGGGCCCATGGAATTTGAAGAAAAAATGACAGATTGTTGCTTTCAGCCATTAAGTTTGGGAGAGGGGCAGTTTGTTATGCAGAAATAGAGAATCAGAATGATGACTGAATAGCGGGACCTTACAGGTGAGCGAAGTAGGTAAAGGTGAGGGAAGGGCATTCTGGGTGGAAGAGAATGAGCAAACTTGAGGGGCGGGGAGAATACGCAGGCCTCTAAGTGGTTTGGTCTCACTGGCGTATGGGGCAGGAAGAGGCTGCGGGAGGACTTGTATTCCAGCCTGAAGACTCTGTTCTCGAGATCATGGGGAACACTTCAGGGATTTTGAGCAGAGGACACGCTGTGATCACTGGCAGCGGAGTGGTGGGGGTAGAAAGTGCCATGAGGAGGAGGCCTGAGACAACGGTGGTCTGAGAGAGCCATGGCAGCGGGTGGGAGGAGAGAGAAGAGAGCGAGAATTCTCTATGAGGTTCAACTGGCAGGTCTCAGGGGATGGCTGGATGAGGCAATAGGAGAAAACACAGGAGAGGGAGGATGGCAGCCAGGTGTCCAGCAGAGGGAGGATGGCAGCCAGGTGTCCAGCTTGAGTGACTGTTTGGCTACTCACCGAGATAGAGAGAGAACCCAGAAGAAGCAGGTTGTGAATTTGCAGAGATGCTGAGAGGGACTCATTATACTGAACAACGTTTCTAGGCCATTTGGGATTGTTGACTAATACAAAAGTGCAGACCGTGGGTGATGGCATAACGATCCTGTGGCCATCAGAGGAGACCCTACACGGCGGGCCTGTGGTTTTCCTAACAGCTTTGCCAAGCAGCTAAGTGAGGCACCTGGTACCCAGTTCAGGGACATGGAAACTGAGGCTTAGAGAAGCAAGCCATTCTCCCAAGGTGTCAGGGCTGGAGTCCATGTGCTCAGAGTCCAGAGCTCGCTCCCTTCGGCAAGCTGCCCCACCAGGGATGCATACGTTGGGGGATAATTGGCTCTAAATCCTCTTAAAACCCCAAGCCTGAGACCCCATGCGGAGGAGAGCGACCTCCAATCAGATAAAAGAGTTATCTCCCGGGCAGCTTAGAACAGAGGGCAGAGCGGGCAGGCAAGACCTGGCTCTTATCTGGTTAAGCGATACAGCCAACCTTTACATATTAATTTCCCTCAAATCATGAGGGCTCAGTTGTCCAATTATCTTTCCCCAGGACTAGTTACATGGGCCATTGAGTCAGTGCCTGGGACGGAGAAATCTCTTCTTCCTGAACGTCCTCTGGGTTACAGAAGGTAACGCCGGGCTGAGAGCCAGAGTGGCCTTTTCAGAGAGAGCTTAGCCATGGGGAGCTGAGATGTAATCTGGGCGCAGCTGACTCAAGAGCCAGTGTGCTTAAGCTTTATGTCCTGTGTGTGCCGTTTCTCTAATCCAGAGGAAAACAAAGGAATCCTGGCGCAGGATGTGGGCTGTAGGGCAGGCCAAAGGGAGTAGACTGTCTAGTGGGTCTTGGACGTGAAAGAGGTATGCTTCCAGGCCCTGTGCGGCCTTCCATTCCACACAACAGCTTCCAAAGGTGCCCGCTCCTCCCTCTGGAATCTAACGTATCACCCAACTCCTGGAGCTCACTCCGCGTGTCTCAAATGATTGACCTTCAATCAGCATTGGAATCACCAGGGCTGGTCTCCCACGAGAGGGCAGCCCCTGTTAAAAATACAGGTTCCCAGGATCAGCCCCCAAGAGGATCCAGGCCACATTTTCAGTGGGCAGGGCCTGGGAATCTGAATTGCACTTGCACGTGTTTCCTCCGGGTGCTCAGGCACAGTGACAGCCGAGGGCCATTGCGAAGAAATGCTGACCGCCCATCAGAAATACTCGAGTCTGCACAGGTCTATCCAGAGACTAGTTTTCCCACATCTTCCATAAGGTCCTCCACAAATTGCAGGGCAATTCATGGGCGCATCCACACTTGGGAAAGGGGCGAACATCTGCTTATGCCCTAATGTCTCTTCCCTGATCTCCCCTCCTCTGCTCTGGATGGCAGAGCACTGACCACTGAGAAGGACTATTCCCAGCCTCCATGGCCCAATGGTGCCCTGACAGAGTTGGGCAATGGGAGGTGCTGAGCGGTGAGAGGATTTCTCCCCCTCCTGCCCTTCAAGTGCCACATCACCTCCCTGGACCCAGTGCCCATTGCACAGCCCGCTCTCCACTCCCCTGGAATGTTCCGTGCCTGATGCTGAGCCATTCCAACAAGACCCCAAACACTAGGACACCCAAAACACACATCCTGCAGAAAGCGTGGATTCAGGGGGCCTTACGAAAACAGGCATCCTTGAAAGATATAGCATTACCTTTTAGAAACCTGGGGGGGGGGGCAAAATTAGATTGTGGGGCTTTAGAGTTTTTGCCTCAGGAGATGGCGGATTGTTTTTGAGCTCTAGGCAATTTTAGATGGTAGCTTTAACTTCTGCCCCTCCCTTTAACTACATAGAAGAACTTGAAACTATAACTTCTTTTGACCTACCCATAGGTCATGACAAACTTCTATTTACTAAACATCTGCTCTTATCACTCTGAAATGACCCTTGGGAGTCACCAAGGGGCACGACCTCATCCCTCACTCATGATGTCTTATACACCTATATCCCCCCTTCTGTCCCAGGACCTCTCCTGCATGTGGGTCTCTGACTGCCATGTATGTGGCATTCCCATACATAGGTATGTATTAAATTTGGTTACGTTTTCTTGCTAATCTGCCTCATGTCTATTTGATGATTAGACTAGCTGAAAGAACCTTGAGGTTCAAGTTTCTTTCTCCCCTCAAAGTTATGGTTTTTAAAAATTGCCTGCTGTCTGATACAGACTTCTATACATGAACTACATTTTGCATATAATAGCACTATCCTATTTTTTTCCCTGTAAGAAAATGGAAGGTCTACATGAAGATTGCCATCAAATGAGCCATACAGGACTTACAGAGCCTGGGACTAGCTCAGGACATCTGATTCCATGACCTCTGCCCTTTTCACCCTGGCCTGTCGCTCCTGGCTACCAGGTCACAGATGACTACCCTTTCCTCAGGTCCTTGGACTAGCCTTGGTGTTCACCTAGTCCGAGCTACATCCTGTATCTCTGGGAAGGAAAAGATCGCTTTATCAGAGCGTCCCATTGTCGGATCAAAGATGCTAGAACCACACCAGATTGCATTATCTGGCTTCTCACTGCCGGGAGAAGTGCTGGAGGAGAGGCGGGCTTCATCTCTATCTGAGACCGGATCAGACAATTTCAGTCCCATGCCCCGCACAGCTGGCCGGTCACTTGTCTGGATGGGGCCTGGTGGAGAGATCCTCCACACAGATTTTCTGTAATAAGGTAAGATATGGTGATTGTGCAAGAGGCAGTGGCCCCCAGGGTAATTGAGATGCCATCCCAATCTACCCGGGGATCTATAGAACCTTCTACGGGAATGTTCTTAGGTAATTCTGAAGAGACTTGAATTCAGGGACAAAGCAACATTGCAGCCGCTTTGGAGATAATGTCAGGGTCACTCTTCGATGGCAAGAGCTCCTAGTCATACAATCATCATCACATGCACTGTTCTGGACCCCTCCCCCCTAAAACTCTTGTATACTTGTCCCTTTTCCTTAGGCAAAGGAGAGCACTGGGGAAAGGTGACAATCACAGTCGTTAGCGAAGAACTGTCACTAAAGGCTGTTTCTTTTTATCAGGGCAGCTTGTTTGTTATTCCTTTATGGTCAGAGAAGCTCTTCATTCCCTCCAGGTGAAGCCGGAGGCCTGGCCCAGGTGCGGTCCTCTGACAGCACACGAGGGTCTGGGCTTCAGGGCCACCACACTAGGCAGGTGCAGTGTTGTCAAGAAGGGGTGTCATATCGGGTCCTCAACTCAATGCTTTCAGGCAGATATTCCTCAGGGTTGCCAGAGGAAACCAGTGTCCGAGAGCTCAGGAACTTACTCCCTCTCAGCAGATAGTGGCAGGGAGGGGTCCAATGCCTTTTATCTGGCTCCGAAGTCTACGTTTGTCCTGCAGAGCCAACTCTCTATCCAGCACCGAGCAAGTCTGACCTACCAGGGACTAAACCACATCCAAACTACAGCAACACAGCACCAATCCAGTCTAAAGACCAACGGAAGCGGAAGCAGGAGCTGGCCCTTTTGTTTCTTTTAATCCTCCCAATGAAACCCCCATTTCAGAGGGGAGAGTCTGAAGTCTCCTCGCGGAGGCCTTTGGGACACCAGCCAGCAATGTGTGTGTTGTGCTGCTGCAATCTTTGCTCTGGAGTTTTTTTCAAAGCCAGGACATCAAATCCCTCAGGCTGTGTGCCAGGCTTTCCTTAAGACAGAGATAAACTGAGAGCAACCCCAGTCCTCCATGTATTCGGCCCCTCCACTAGCTGAGAAAGCTCTCCAAGTGGGTTGATGGCTTTGAAGCAGTCAAAGAAAGCCTAGAGCTGATTCAAGCATAGTCTAACTTGATCTTTCTTTGCCTCATCTGTAAAATGGGACAATAGCAAAACCTTCCTCTTAGCTTTACTGTGGAATTAAGTAAGTTATTACATACAAAGTAAGCAGCTATAAATAGTTAATTTTATGAATGAGATCAGGAAGACGTGTGGCCAAGGAGGTAAGAAAAGCTTAAAAGTCCTACATACATTTAAGGATAAATCTACTGAAATATCAGCGTCCCTGAGATCTCATCAGCTTACGGTCACAGCATGCCTACTGCATGTTTCAACAACCCAGTCTTTCATTTCCAAGTCTGTAAGTGTTTTGGACTCCACTAAGGATTTGATCCAGCACTGGCTGGTGGTGTTGCTGTGTGGTTAGAGCACCGGCCCACATGCAGAAGGGTCTTGGGTCCAATTCCCGGTCAAGGGCACATACCTGGATTGCAGGTTGGATCCCCAGAACTCCCCTCTCTCTCTCCTACCTCTTTCCCTTCACTTTCTCAAAAAAAAAAAAATCAATGGTAAAAATATCCTACTTGAGGATCAAGGGATCAACAACAACAAAGAACTTGATCTGTTTCCTCACCTGCCCCAGGGTCAAGAGAATCAAAACCCCAGGACCCAGGAATGGCCCTGCCCAGCAGGCACTGAGATTAATGGGAAACAAGCCACCCGTTTCCTCTCCAGCCCTCCACGATCACCCCGCAGGTTCAAGGCTACTGAGATGGTTCAGTTGCCCCTCCACGTTTTCTGAGCTTGTGACTCTGCTTTCCATGCCCTGCTGGATGTACACTCCTCTGTGGGCACCCAACTCTGCCTTTTGGAAAAAGCAAAGACCCTTTGCAGAACAGACTCACTGAAGTCTCCCCGTCTGTGGCCTTGGCCATTGTCTCTGGCTGAGTCTGCCTTGAGCAGCTGCTTCTTGCTCCCAACCCGTCACTCTCCAGGATGATGTTTGTGGGGATGAAGCCTGGAACATGTTAGTGTTCAGGTCACGAGGTCCTGCTCCACAGGTTAGCTCAAGGCCATCATAATATTATGGGGAGCAAAGGGGATCCAAGTAAGACAACATGGAAAATACATGCGAGGGGTTTTTCTTGGCAATTATTCTTGACAGTACTGAGAGCAATAGAAAGTTTCCTGCCCAAAGAAAATAACAAAACATGGCAAAGTCTTTTGTGGGAGAACTGATTCCACATGCGTTTGCCCAGAACCTACTGTGTGCTGGGCGTGATATTGGGGAAACCGAGGAGGGCATCACGATGGTGTAAGAATGTCGAACTGTAAACATCATCCAGTTGACCACCCTGGATAGCTGTGCAAACTCCTGACGCCCAGAGCGTCAGCTTCCAGTCTGTGCACAGGGACAATAGCGTGACCGGCCTGACAGGGTTTGAGACTCAAACGCAATGATGCGGAACAGCACTTGGAAGGGCGCCTGGCTGAGGGTGAGCACCCACTCAACAGCATCACCATCACTCATGTTATCATGTTATCGTCGCAATAAAGCGGGTTCACAGGGGCCAATCATTCCAGGAGAACAGGAGCTGGCCTGCGGCTTTCTCAGAAGGAGCGTTGGGGGGAGCGTGTGCACCCTCCCCGGTTCCCTTACACGCAGATTTCTTTTCTAGAGCGCTGGGTCTACACCTAACCTACCTGACCGGCGACATCCAAAGGAGCCTCCCGAATAGGGCCCACGCATGTTACAGCCTGCACAGGAGACTGTCACGTGCAGCTGAGGGCATGACCTGCTCTGTAATGCGCAGGGTCCGGCGCATAATGAAAACCCAGGGCCCCTTGTTCACAGTTGTTAGGCATACATACTCAAGACAACGAGAGCAGAGCGTCAAACCAGGAGCCGGGCCCCTTTCTCTCTGAGGAGGTCAGCCTGGGCTGAGGTTTGCAGGACACTCCAGCCTCTCTCCGCCCGTGGAGTCTCTTGTCCTCAGAGAAGACCCAGTGGGTTCTCTGGTTGGTTACATTTGGGGGAAGGAGCAGCCGTGCTGGGGGGCATGTCCAGCACTTCCTCCCCGGGTTTTGTCTCATCCTGGGATGGAGACTTTGCAAGTCCGAGGACTCTCTCCGAAGCAACCCTTCCCTTTGAAAGTGGCTCCCATACATCTATCTGGCCCAGTGGGGAGGACCAGGAGGAGACTGCCTGGCTGTGCTTCAAAGGCTTTAAAGACGCTCTCACTTCACTTTGGTTTTCTGACCCCAGGAAGCTGCCAGCAAAGACCCAGGGAGATTTTTTTTCTCATCTGGGAGAGCGCAATGCCAAGGCCACCGGCTGGCATGGAGCTGGACATGCCCCAGGGGCTGGGAGGGGCAGGGTGGGGCAAACAGGGCAGTGCTATGAGAGCTTCAAGGGGACCCCCGAGGGTCTGCGCAGGGGAGCAACTGAAACTGGAATATCAGCAGAGACACCCCCCAGGGCTGGGTCCAAGGCAGGTGGTCGAAGCCACTGTGTGGTGGGCTGAGCCCTTGCCCACAGGACTAGCTCGCAGAGCCTGGTCCTTTCGGGGCGTCCTTGGTGGGGCTGCCTGGGGGTGCTGATGGGGGCCCCACAGTCCCACCGCCCAGCCCATGCACTCCAGGTTTGCAGCCCGAGCGCTGCGTTTATCACCGACTGCGCTCCTCTGATTGCCATCTTGAGAACCTAACTTGAGAATTAAGAGCAAATATTTGACTTTTTCTTCCCTTTCTCCCTCCCTCCCTGCCTTTTTTACACAGTCCTGTTTAGACTGGATGCTGGTTAATGGGCGACCTTTGCCCTCTGGCTAAAAGCTGTGACCAGGAAATCCCACCTCCCATTAATGAGAGTTTTGTTCTGGAGCGCTGGGCACACAGCTTCTGCTCGGCAAGCGCATTGTCCGCCTGGCTTAGGCAAAGAAAATGGGAAAGAAAAACAAACAAAGGAAAAGAAAAGAAAAGAAAAAAAACCCTTCCAGTGTTGAATTAAAGCAGCAAACTCCAGGCCCTAAGCAGGTCTCGGTCTCTATTAAAGACAACAAAAGGCCCTGCATGCCAGGCCCACGCACAAAGAGGGGAAGAGAAGTGGGGGTGGGGGGAGGGGCTGGGGGTGGGGGTTGGGGAGGGGGAGGGAAATAAGCAATTAACCTTTGTGGATTTTTTAGAGTTGCGAGCCTGCCTCCAGCCCGCACTGAGTTTGGATGCTCTGAGCATTTCAAATTTAAAGGAGGAGCCCTGGGAGGACTCACCCTCAGACCAGGTGTCCTGCCCTCAGACGCGGCCTCCCATAGGTGCCTTGACCTTGATCCTCCTTATGCAACGTTCTTGCTTCCTGGCTCCAGGTGGATGCCAGCACACTCCCATCACATGGCCCCAGTTGCCTGCTTCCTTATTTTCTCTCTCCCCTGTTGGTGCTGAGTTTGACTTTTTAAAGGCTTTAGCCTTTTCTTTTATGCTAAGCCATTCTGGCCCATCGCCATAACGTTGACCCTAAAAATTATAGCCCCTGAGAACCAGGCTCGGATGGTTCAGCTCGTAGGACAACCCTGTGTGCCCCGCAGCTATTGCTCAGGGCGGGGAGCGGGTCTGCCCTCGTGTCCACCTTGACCCTCCTCCCCAGAACCTAGGATAGCATGCGGCCTGGTTACCCACTACACCAATGTTTGATCCTGGAAGGCCTGCATATGAATAGCTGCTGGTTATTATAACTAATGCATTATATAACATTGTATTATAACTATTGACTGTTCCTGAGCCAGATAGATGTATGGACTGAAAATTTTAAAACAGCCAGCATTTACTGACTCTTGACTATTTGCATGTTAGATTATCCTACAATTTCTACAAGTTTCTAAAATGAAATCCTCCCCCCCCCCCTTTTTTCCCCGGAAGGGAGAGAACATGAGTGATGATTTAATAATTTCCGTTTGTTTTTCTAAGAGATTGTTCAGAAATCTACTGAATGATACTTGAATAAAAAGCTTACTTTCAAAAGCAAACTAACGGGTCTATTGCAAGCTTTGATAAATCAAAATGCTTGTATTTGGGTCTGTTTTTGATCAACACATGGCTAGGAGAGCAAAGGAAAGAGGAGGTCTGGGGAGAGAGTAGAGGAAAGGGGGAAGGAGGAGAGGCACAAAGCAGGTGCCCTAACAAACAGAAAAGCTGAATCTTGACAAGGGGGCGATCTGCCTTCCTACCTTCCCCAACTCCCCACCTTCCCCACCTTCCCCTGCAGTAGTTGATTGGCTAGGATCCTGTTTTTTCATCTGTGTGGAGGACACTCACGCTTCAGGGGAGGATGGAAAAGGGGGGATTCCTGGGTGTCAATGCCCACCGGTCACTGACCAGCCAGACTCAGGGAGTGACCTCTCCTCCCCTGGGGAATGGGGACACTGGCTTGTGCGGGAGGCTAGTTTTAAGGAGCACAGGTAACCCCCCAAGGCACAAAATTAGAACACTATGAAATTTAAGGAAGTACATTTGTTTTTCAAGTTGGAAGGGCAGAAGCATTATGGGACAAAGCTGGAGGAGGACGAGGAAGACTTGTGCTATTCTTGCCTCCTGGGATGGGCATTTTATATCTGTTTACATAGTTATTATGTACATATTCCAACTTTAGACACACATATATATATCTATACATTTAATTTATATGCATTTCATCGTGTATTATACCTGTGTGAATCCACACATATGTGCACACATAATACATTTTATTATATAGGTTAATGAAGTACATGTAAATTTTATGCACATGTATATACACACACATATTAGCCATATTGAGCACTGCTACAGGCTTTCCACAATTGATCTTTTTTTTTCCAATCCTCACCCCAGGATATATTTATTGATTTAAAACATTTTTTTTTTAGAGAGAGAGAGAGGAAAGGAGAGAAACAGAGGCAGAGAGAAACATTAATCACTTGCCTCCTGCAACCAGGGATTAAACCTGCAACCTAGGCATGTGCCCTGAATGAGAATCGAACCCACAACCTTTTCCTGTACAGGATGATATTCCAACCAACTGAGCCACCCACCCAAGGCTACCGTTGATCTTATGTAAGCTCCACAATAACCCTGTGAAGGGTAAACTACATTATTGTCCTTATACGGTGGGTGAGGAAACCGGCTCAGAGAAGTTAGGTTACTTTCACAAGGTCTCCCAGCCTTTTAGGGTTAAAGTTGGGGAGAACTGAACTGTGGCTTACCCCGGGCCAAATGCGCAACACCGCTAACCACTGAACTTCCCCGCCTCTCACAGAACACCCGGGCCATGGCAGGACTTCACCCACGGTGCCCTCGCCACCTGCCTCCCTCACGTGCCAGCGGGGCCTGCCTTCCAGCCCTGGTGCCACGGTGACGGTGCCAACTGAGGGCTCTGACCCCGAGGGCGGACCTCCGTTTTGAATGACAGCACTCCATCCCGGAGGAGCCGTGGCAACTGGACGATGAGTTAGAGACCCAAAGATACCGGACTGAGTTCTGCTCCACTTTAAATCAGGCCGTTAGCGTTCTAATTCCTAGTGAGAAATGGCCCTTCAGACCGGCTGCCTCTCAGAGAAAGCTTTTAATTAACCCACTGACCACGGGCTACGGCGAGAAGTGGCCAGTGCGCGAGCGACTCTCCTTCCTGTCGCTGCGTATTAAGACCCTGTGCCAGAATCTGATCAATTGATATGGCCATCACCTTAATCAGATCGAGTCCTGCGCTCGGTCCGCTGGGTCCCCGGCGGCACCTCGGATGAGAACGCCTCCTTCTGAACACCTCCCTCCCTCCCTACCGTGGCCCGCGCTTGCGATTTCCCGCAGAAAGTTTGGTAATGAACGGGCCTTCTGTGTTTTCCAGCTGTAAAGAGCAGACATTCCCCCTCCAGGCGCTCTCCGAGACCTTTTATCCACACTCAGGAAGAAGAATTGATTGATTTTGAAGTTCAGTGTTGGCATCTGCTGTTATTCAAAACCAGGACCTTGGCTCCAGCCGTACACGGAGCTTTCAGCGCTGCCACCGTGTGCGGCAAATGAAGACAAGCTGTTGTCAAATGAGAAATGCAAAATAGTCAATCTGTTTGTCTGTTTAATGTAACCGGGAACATAAGCTGCCGAAAGTGGTACCATTCGGCACTGTCAGATGGGAGACACTCTCCAACAAACAAAAGCCTAATGACCCATTTTACTCGGCGCTCCGGAGTTGCTCCTAATGGTACTTCCCATATGCACTCGAACATGCTTTTATCTGAAACTGCAAATGGTATGATTTTCCGTCCAACACAAGCGTGTAATGTGTGTGTGTGTGTGTGTGTGTGTGTGTGGAGAGAGAGAGAGAGAGAGAGAGAGAGAGAGAGAGAGAGAGAGAGAGGCAGGAGGTGTCCCTTGCTCCAGGCACCACGGAGGAGGCTGATTTTCTCGACATCTTAAAGCAGGAAGCATATTGCAGAAGCATCTGACTCTCATCTTCCCTTTCCACCTGTCATTGTACTGTATTAAAGGGAAAGAAATCAAGTCATTAACCATGATAGATATGTTTTTAATAAGTAAGTGTTGTGCCTCACCAGGCGGATAAATAGCGGGGCTTAAGATAGCATCAGAGCCCGGCGTGGGATTACCGCGGGAGCTAACGGCACTGCCGGCTTCTTCAGAGCCTGGGCGGCTGGGGACACACGCGGGGCCCTCCACACCGCCCAGGCGGAAACTTCCAGAAGGCTCCCTGCTGGGCCGGCTCTGACTCCCCTTTGACTTTGGGAGCTGTCCGCACCGTTGTTTCTGAAGACTTTCGGTGCCTGGAGTAAGGTGCTCTCCCCAAGCCCGCTGCCTACACACGCCTGTAGGAATGTGTCTCTCTCTCCGGAGGGGAGGCGGGGATGGGTGGGTCGGCAGAGATCACCCAGAGAACTTGTGTGCATCTATGCAAACCCCATGGACACAGACGATAGGGTGGTGAAGGCCTGGGGCAGGAGGGGGGCAGGGGCAGGCTAGAAGGGGTCGTGGGGGGGAAAAAGGGACATATGCAATACTTTCAACAATAAAGATTTTGTAAAAAGTATCTCTCATTGGCACGGTAAACACCGATGCCTATTGATTCGCATTGCCCGCCGGGAGCAGTGTGTTGAGCAGGATTCTGAGGGGCACGGACCGAAGAAAAGAGTGTTGTAATTGGTTATTAGACCCTCGTGCTATTTGCTGCCACAAACCAGTGTTTCTTTAAAAACAGCAACCAAAAAATAAAATAAAATAAAATAAAAAAGTTAGGACAATCAAAACCCAATTCTTCAGAGTCCAACAAAGATCCCTGTATCTATACCAGAAACTCACATCCACTTGAGCCATGACACAATGTGTGTGTGTGTGGGGGGGGGGGGAGCGAGGTTAAGGGGGCTGACACACTCCACTCTAAAGACTCATTGCGAAAGAACACGTCTGGCCGCAAACAGCGCGTGGATGGTGCGTTCAGTGGAAATAAGGAGAAAGCATATGGTTTACATTTCCTCTATAAAGAAATATGGGTGGGAACCCTGTGGGACCCAAGATGCAATAACAAATACAGATACTTGACAAGGCTTGGCAGGCGAAGACAGAATATTTCTGTGTTTACCTGACAATGTGACTGGAGTCCAGCCCACTGGGGAGCAATCCGTTTGGTTGTGACCGGTCGCACCCTGGCAGAACGTCCTTGCAGAGACATTAATGTCAGCCTGGGAAGCGTCGCTCCCTCCCCCCTCCAGGCGGGCAGCCCCCCCCCCCCCCCAATGAGAACTGCTTATACCCTCACACCGGCTAATGATGCAGAGGTACAATGCCTGGACACCGGGCCATACTGCCGCGTGTTACTATGTAATAACATGTGGAAGGAAGTGTTGACTTTTTTTTCTTTTCAATCATCCCATCCCAAAGCTTAAAAACAAAACAAAACAAAACAAAACAAAAAAACCTATCTGACTTCTCTTTTGATATGTCACCATTTGAATGGCTTATTTTACTATTCCTTTTTGTTTTGCTTTTTTTTTTTTTGTGGTCTCACTCTCAGGACTAGCCTTTTCAATTCTGTAAATTATTGGGGACAAAGGGAACAAAAGAGAAGTGGGTGAGACAAGGAAAAGAAAAGTGTTTTTCCTGCACTCAGATTGTGAGAAATGGTAACGGGTTTGAAACCTCAAACTTACTGGGGACGAGAAAGAGAGATGCTTCCCTTTCTAGCGTATCTATTTTGTTTCAGGAAAAAAAAAGTGTCATTTGCAGACTAGAGACTACATGGTTAGTTTTGTGTCCATCACCCCTTTTGCGGGCGGAAAATAAAAAGTTAATAACTGTGGGTCCCCCCCTTTCTTTCCACGACAGATCAAAAGTCACTCGCGTGGCGCTGCGCTGCGGCTGCGGGGTTATCCTTGGCCTCTGCATAATAAATAGGGAGTTTCTAGAAGCGCCGGCTCATTAATGAGGCCTAATTCAGAATGGATGGCACCATGTTCAGTAATTTAAGCAACGTGGACAATGAAGGTTCTCAACTCTGGTACAAAGAGCAGCCCGCAGAATCATGTGGAATAAGTAATTACAGCTAATATCCATTTCAGCTTGTATTAGAACATCCAAAGAAAGGAGGTCGCAGCAGCGGGGTCGGGAGCTGATCCCAGGAGCACGGCGGGGGTGGGAGGGGGGAGGGACGGAGTCAGCAGGGCAGGTGAACTTTCTCCATTACTTGGGCTCGCCCACCGATAAGCCTGTGGCGGCTCCCGCCTGCATCTGGTGGCTGAGCTGCAGCAGCTCAGGCACGAAGCAGGTCCACTGTGGCCTGGAGCTTTCGGCAAAGGACCCCCAGAGTGCAGAGGTGGCTCCAGCCCCCCCCCCACTCTCCACCCCCCACCTCCTTGCAGCCTGGATGTGCTGTTGGATCAGACAGGGAGCCACGTTTGGACGCTCTTCCTCCCTGGGGCCCATAGGCAGTGTGTGTGCCATGGCGGAGAGCACCCTCCCAGAAGGTGCCCTGGTGGTCTGGGCGGTGGATGGCTGAGCATCTGCAAGGCTAGGGGCGAGGAGGTCATGGAACCTGCTGTCCCTGGGAGGGGCTGCGTTGCCGTTGGGGCGTTTAGACCCTCCTGGCACATGGGAGAGATCACAGAGGCTCTGGATCCAGTCTGAGGGTGGCTCTGAATCTGAGCTGTCACGGGCAGGGTTCTGGCTGCAGGCACTAGAAGCGGCTCTGGGAGGTTTAAGCAGAGAGGGACTCGCTGGAAGGGAGCTCAGGAAAGCTGGAGGGGGATGCTCAGAAGACAGGGACTCGAGGTGGAAGGCGGCACCGTGCTCTCAGAGCAGGTCTGCGGCCTCGGCCTTCCTGGCCCTGTCACTGCACCGCCGCGGGACACAGCCTTGCTTCCCGTGTCAGAGACCCTGATGCTGGTGCCAACACGGGCACCCTGCAATGTGGTGGGTCACTCCTGCCTCTTCTTGGCAAGATCCTGTAAGTTGGGACCAAGGGAACCAAAGAGAAGTGGCAATGGATTCCAAGTCTAGGCTTCTTGCATCGGATTGGGCAAAACCAGGTCATGTGCCTGCCGGCGCTCAAGGGCCGCTTGGGAACGCAGCATCGGCCTTTCTGGCTTGCTGTTGGGACTGGGGATCTGCTCCTGAGGAATCACAGGAGGTACATTCCCTTTAAACTGGACTGGCTACTGAGTGCAATGTGTCCCTGTCTGTTCTCCCTGCTCTGACTCATCTCTGAGTTTCCTACGAAAGCCACTTTCCCATCCTAAATCTCTGCTCCTGGGGGAAAACGGAGCAAGAACGGTGCCACCCTCACAGGCTGTTATGCTGACAACACCGGGCACTTCATTAATTGCTTCTACGTATCCACTGAGTGCCTGCCATGTGCAGAGTTCGAAGCAACTTCATGATGGCGCAAACACAAGGGCAAGTCCCTTGCCTGGGGACAGCCATGGCCTCCTAGTGGAGATGGAGGGAGGTAAGTAGTGTGCGAGGACTTGGGAGGCAGAGTTACTAAAACGTGCTCATGAACTGGGTGTGTGGGGTAACAGAGAGGAAGGAAGCAAAAAAAATGTCCAGTTTCTGGGACATTTTTCCAAGAAGGCCATTGGCTCAGTTCTTGGCACACAGGAAGTGCTCAACAAACGTCTAGTGCAATCGGGACTGGCAGCATGGCGATCATCATCATCATCATCGTTGTTTTATTTTGTCCTCAGCTGGCCAGTGCTCACAGACAACCTGGCCGTCTGATACAACGTAAGGATCAAAGCCTGGACTCAGCCATTTGCTAGCTGTGTGACCTTGGGCAAACTACTTAACCTTTCTGTGCCTCAGCTTCCTCCTCTTCAAAAGGAAGCTGATCAAAGTAGTTACGTTGTAGGGCAGTGTTTCCCAAAGTGTGGTACGTGTACCCACAGGGGTACGAGAAGAGTTTGGTGGGGGTACACGTTGCACCGGAGTTTGGTGGAGATATGCACTGCACCGTGCTCAGCTGCACCTAATACTACGTTCTCATGAGTCAAGACATTGTGAGGTGTGAGATGGTCCAGGGTGCAAATAAATGTTATTTATAATATAATTTTTGTTTATATTTTATTATGAATAATTTTACTTTTCATTTATTATTATTTTGTATATGTGCCAAAAAAAGAAAAATATATTTTGATTATTATTAAAATACATCCATTTTTTTTTTGATGAGGGGTACTCAGCGTTACAGAAATTATAGAAGGGGTACCCATATGTCAAAAGTTTGGGAAACACTGTTATAGGGGCTGATTATGAGAACTGAGTCGCTGTGTGAAGGGAAAGCCCTTAAGAACATGCCCAGAGCAGAGTGCTCCATAGGTACCATCTCCTGTCCTTGTCGCTGTTGTTATTACTTCCTGTTTCTATTTGTGGTGCATACCCGCTTCCTTCCATCCAAACTGCCTGTCTGCAAAGTGGGTCTCAAAAAATCTGACCCTCTTTTCCCACTTGAGAACCAAGGAGAGAAAGCGGACACCCACTGCCTGTGAGCACCATAAAGGGAGGGTGTGTGGGGAACCCGGATGCTTCTGCCATCCGGCCGTGGGTCACTCTGACTTCAGACCAGCTGACCATGGCAGCTCTTTCCACAAACTCACAGCCCCTTCCTACCAGGTGAGTGATACAGGCTCTCAAACCCGAGGACGGCTGTCCCCACGTTACATGGGAGGCAGGGCCCAGGTTCCTGAGCCTGGGCTTCTGCTTTCAAGCCTGGAAATAGCCCATCAGCCCCTTCCCGTGTGGTCAACGCTGTTCGCAGTGCCTGGGCCTGCTGGAAACGGGAAGTGAAGACACCCCGCCCTCGCGCAATCCCATCCCCCCAAACCATGAGCGATGGCATTAAGAAATGGTAGAGTCCACTGCTACCGTTTACTTAAAAACTAGTAATGACAATACCGTCTAGCCAATGTGTAAGCAGAAAACAAATAAAATGTGACCGACCACAAAACGGAAAATGTGCGGATAACCAGCAGGACTATATTAGACATCCGCCCTCCTCCGCACTTGCTTTTCTGAATGGAGGCCTCAAGCGTGAGTGTGAACTAAGTAACCAGCCCTTGGGCTCTGCCAGGATCCTCACTGTGGGGTCTGAACTTCACAAAGTGGGGGCACCTCCTCTCAGCTTCGCATCTCTGGATCTTGCATGCGATGTGGCATCGCATGAATGCACATTAAAATGAAAGCCCATGTGGACCTGTGGACTCAGCACCGTGGCCAACTGATTTCTATCATGTCAGTGCATTGTCAAATCTACATGCATGAAAATGTAATATGAAGGCATACCGCTACTGAGCTGCCTCAGTTTCCCCATGCAACTAGAGCAGGGTGATCTGAGCCTAGCCAGGCTGGTGTAAGCAGAGATTCTTTGGTTCCCGCCTGAGAAGGCCTGTGATCTCTGAGGCAGCGACCCCACCAGGCTCCCGGGTTTAGGCAGCCACGGCTCACGGAGGCCAAAGGAAACCCCAGAAGACAAGAAACATGGCACCTGCTTCCTACGGGTCCCTGGATGAGCCTGGGAACGCTTCTTACTGCTGTCTATCTACTTTGATGGGTGGAAGATACACGAACAGTAAGAGCATCAGCAACAGGTCCAAGGCTGACCACAACACCCGTGATGGCAGTAACTGCAAGCGTGTGCCCAGCGCTGGTGTGTGCCAAAGGCCAGGGTGCATGGAGGGGGACCAGCTTCCCTGGTTTTAGCCCTGAAAGGCCTGCATCCCAGAACACCCCTCAGTTTGGGCAAACTTTAGGACCTTATTTTTTCTTTTTAACCCCATGTTTTCACATAGGGAAACAGCCTTGGTGAATTATCTTGTCCCGAGCTCACACCGCTAGGGAAGAACAGAGCAAAGAACCAAGTGTGGGCTGTTGGAGTCCAGAGCTGATGTCCTAACTACTGAACTACATGGCCTGGTCAGGTCACACCCTAACCAAGCTGTGGGACTGGATGGAGAACCTTTCCTAGAATCCCGACAAGCCCGCACGCCAGTTCCCCCGTGCCCTCCCCTTTGCCTCACTGATCCTTCACGTCAGTAAGCATGGGACTGCAATTTACAAAAGCCCTCTGGCCCTCAGACCGCCTTTCCCTGCCTCAGTTTCCCTTGTTTTAAGGACAGTGGTGATAATACCTGACAAAGCGTCGGGAAGGGTCAGACCATGTCACGTCTGTGGTGTCCCTGAAGACCCACGGCCCTCCTGACCCAATCGATGGGGCTGTCTAGACGCTCAATACTGGTCACCGCAGCTGCATTGAGCGACACAGGTTCACATTGATCACTTACGACACCTGGAAGGGTCGGATCAGCTGCCGCACGGTTCAGGGACTTTGTGCACGAAGGCTCTGGTTAAATGAGGATCCAAGTCTTTTAAAAATATAAGGCGTGGCTTAAAAAATCCCTCGGCATTCAGAATCCCTTGGATGAAGGGGTTGGGTTTCCAGGAGGAGGGTGAAAGGCAAGTCTTACCTCCCTCACCCGAGGGCCCCGGTGACGGCAGGCAAGCTAACTAACCTCTCCGTGCCTCAGTTTACTTTTCAGCAAAATGGGGATGGAAGGCTATTTGTCTCATGAAACCTCAGGGACCAGGCAAGCAGTAAGAGGAGGTGGCAAAATGCTTAGCAGCGAGTATGGAAACTTTGAAACGTGGCTGTCACTGGCATGACCTACTGGGAATAGGAGCTGGATCCCGTGTGAAAGCACCTTGTCTGCTGGCATCTCAAAACACCAAAGCCCCGTTAAACATCGCCTGAGCCTGTGCTGATAGATGCCGGTCCTCATCCTCAGAGTAACGCTCAGGTTTTAAAAGTGACAACGAACAACAGCAACGTGTGCGGCCGCTTGCAGAGCTAGGAAGCAGCCTGTGCAGATGCAAAGCCCGATTCTCCGGACTGAAATCTGCTCCTTCCATGGTCCAGGCTGCTTTCCCAAAGCCCAGCCCCGGGCATGTGGGAGATGAGAGAGTACAGGAGTGCCGGCCTCAGGAGGACAGGGGGCTGTCCGCCCGGGAGAGCAGCCATTTATGCAAATAACACAGTAAGAACACCACCACAACCTCAGTGAAAGCCAGGTGTTCCAAAGGAGGCCAGGCTGAAATCTAGTCCTGAGGGAGACTGGGGTGGGGGGAGGAGGGGAGTACGGGGGGGTGGATAAGGCGTTAACACAAAGTTGGAGTTTGATCTGAGCACTGGATGGTGAGAGGTGGGTTATAAGATACGATGATATGTGAGGAAACTGAGGCCAGAGGGACAACAAGCGGCGTGGAGGTGGAAGAAAGTCGTCGGGCTAATTCAGCGAATGGCCTCAATTGGCTGAGGTTGAGTCATGGCCAGCTTCTCACAGGCGCCGTGTTATGTAATCACCTTTATTGGCTATTTGTAGAAGATCTACTTAAGGTTACCTTTTTTGTTGGCTTTGCATTTCTCGCTCCCTCCCTCCTTCGGTTCCCTCCATTGTTCGCCCTCTCCCCAGAAGTTCAACTTCCCTTCTTTTCCGCTTACCCGTGAGCAACCCAAGTGAGGACGTATGTTTTCATATTCCAGTTGGTTCTTATATGTAAACTGTTTCTGCCCTAGATTTTTGGTGCACTGCCTCGCATTATAGAGCGTGAATATTTTATCGGGACGCATATTTCACTTTTAAAGGAGGCTCGTGACACTTGTCCAAAGCTACAATGCTTCCACTTGAATACACTCAATGGCAGGGAAACAATATCCCGGTGTGGACGATCCCCCTTTCAAACAAAACTCTCTGCTGTGGAAAATTCATGAAACTCAACTCCCGGCTCCTGCAAAATGAATATTAAAAGAAAAAAAAATCCCCGGGGGGCTGCTTTAAACTCCAAGGACTTAGGAAATTGACTAATAATGCAAATATCCAGAGGTTAATCGCCTGGTGACATTGCTGTAACTTACAAGGTGTCTTAAAGGGCGTTATCCATCACATGGCCAGCGGTGGTCAGTAAGCAGAACAGACAGATAAATATCAAAGAGGAATGAGCTCCCAGAATCAGGAATGAATAAAACCTGGGCATTCCCTCGCCCCACCCCCCTAATTTTTTTTCTTTCAAGGAAGCAGGTATCATGCAATCTTAATCTCATTTGCACGAGGTTCAGCCACTTTCTTTCCTTTCTTTCTTTATTATTATTATTATTATTATTTTTTTGCATGGGAGGCCAATCCCTGACAGGATCCATGAATGGGAATTCGAAAAGCCCATATGGTCTCATTTTGCATTTGTGTGGAGGGGAAGTCAGTGAGATTCCACCAAGGGCATAAGAGACCATGCGATGCTGTTGGCTATGGTGGCTCTGGACCAAAGGAAGTTAGCTAGGTATAAGTCAGCTGGAAACGGCTCCTCTTAATTTGGTTCCGGGCCAGGCCAGCTCCCGGGCTCAGGTTGAACGCCCTTACTGACTTGCCGCCCTCGAATTTGGAGTTTGGAAGGCACGGCTGCTGTCCCCAACGGTGGTTCATCTCACCGCTGAGTGGGCTGATGCAAAGGCACCTCCCTGTCTGTCCCTGCTCGGGGACCGAGACCCTTCCATTGTCATGGGCTCTCCTGGGGGAACTTCTGTCCCTCCGCTACCTACCGGCTACCGTGCTGGGCTTTCCGAGGGAAGGGTGGAGTGGTGTTATCTTTGGGAAATTGTAGATTCTCAGCTCCTGCTGCTAAAAGGAAAATTACTGCCCGGAGCAGTTCCTGGTCGGGCTCCAAAGGAGTCTTGTCGCATTATTTAAATTCTGAATTGCGATATGATTGAAGTTGGTACCAAGTTGCTCTTGGCAGAGCCGGGCGGCTGGCAGGTGCTGAGTGGAAGGGCTGTGTTGCTTCAGTTAACTGCTCTGGCTTGGCTGCTCCTGGGAGTGCCAGCCACGACCCAAGCTGCTGCCGCTCTTAATTTTTTTTTTCTCCTGCAAAATGCACAGGATCCAAATACCCACCCACTCCACACTGGCCACTTTGAAGGTAGTAAGTGTCTTGGGGGCTCCTTAATCCAATTTCTCCCTGGATTCCTTCAGCTCACCAGGCTGTCTGTCCATCAGCCCTCTCTCTGCTCTAATCTGCATTGAGCACAAGAGGAGGAAAGATGCCCGATCCAAAGAATGCCCTGTTCCCATTCTGTTTTTCCTTACATATATATTTTTTCTCCTAACTAGCTTGTGTTGGCACCTTTTGACCCCAAGAATGGCACGCAGGCTTTGGCCTCTTCCTGCTTCTCTTTGGAAATGGAAGGCATGCATCAAGCAGCCTCTTCAGTGATCCTTAGGGGCTAGTGTGCATTTTCCCAGAACTGTTTGGATGTCCAGGATTTAGTGTGCCAGTTTCACCAAAGCTGTGTGTGTGTGTGTGTGTGTTACTTTTAAATTTGTTTTCTTTTTCTTTTTCTTTTTTTTTTTAAATATATTTTATTGATTTTTCAGAGAAGAAGAGAGAGGGATAGAGAGTCAGAAACATCAATGAGAGAGAATCATCCTTCAGCTGCCTCTTGCACACTCCCTACCGGGGATGTGCCCGCAACCAAGGTACATGCCCTTGACCGGAATCGAACCTGGGACCTTCCAGTCCGCAGGCCGACGCTCTATCCATTGAGCCAAACCGGTTTTGGCAAATTTATTTTCTTTTTAAAATTATATGGCACAGCATTGTGTCTGGCCTCGGGGTTTCCCAGACTCTGGGGTGAGGTGGGGTGCTGGGAGAGAGGCCTTCTGCTAAGAGGGGGGGGGGGCAGGAAGACCCTCCCTCAGCAGCTGCTTCTCAGCCCAGAAACTTCAGCCGGCCATTTCACTCCAGGGACTCAATTTCACAGCTTGCAAGATTTTTTCCGCAAGCCCGTTAGCCCACTGCTGCGTCGCCCTGATGCCGCCCCAGCGTGTCCAGGTTCGCTGAACTACGACTCCCTGAAATGGTCCGGCTCTGCGGGCACGGAGGAGGCAAAAATACACCCCTGCCTCCTCCACGGCCTGGGACAGCCGCAGTGTCCTCCGCCACCTCTGGGCACTCGGCTCACAGCAGGCCGGTGCCGGGTGGCCAGAGGGAGCAGGAGGGCTGAGGGAGGGCTGCTGACGGGAGCCCAACTTCCCGCTGGGCTGATGAGCTGGAAATGGATCTGAATCTCAGTGTTTCACCTCCGCTTGCTTTCCCTTCCTCTCTCTCCTCCTTCTCTCCTCCCATCTCCTCCTTTTCTTCCTTCTCCCCCTTCTTCATTACTATTATGATCATTACAAAAGTAACGATTGTTTCTGGTACAAAATAAAAGGAACATACACATATAACCTAAAACCTGACTGTGGTCATCCATTCAGCAGTCGCCAATAGATGCTCACTGTTGACTTCGGTACACCCCTTCCAGCTTTGTGCACCTGCTACCACAAAGCCACACACCTGCAGGACAGAGCTGATTGGACGGTGCCCAAGAGTCCCGGTGAGCCCTGGGTAGGAAAGTGGATGTGAAATAGCAATGTTACTATCTACCTGATCTGGTGTCTCATTTGATTTCACTAACTTCTACGCACGCCTTCCACCCGGGCTGGCTCAGTGAGCATGTTCAACACGCACACTTTCCTCCACATTGGCTTCCCTGCCACAGCCCAACCCAGTTCCAGAATGATCGCTTGCTCTTTTGTTTGAATTTCCACAAGCCACGGGAGAGAGACAGAAAGCCCTTCCTCGCAGGCGCGGGGCTGTTCCAATCCAGAGGCCAGGCTCAGAAAGAAACATCTCAGCCATCAAGGTCAGGAGAACAAGGCAGTTCCTCTGTAACCCAACGAGCCGCTACCTTCACATCTAATCGCAGCCCTGTCTTCGTGCCTGTCTCCCCGGGAAGAAAACATACCTTCCCTTGTCTCCCGCTGCATCTGTGAGAAGGGTATTTGATGAGTCAGACTTTCTGGGCTGCACACAAGACAGGCACCTTTGCGAGTTTACATACTCTGCAACCGGGCAATAGTCTGTTTTATGTTTCATAACTGGTCACCTGATCAGTATGGGGTGATCGGTATGGGGTGAAATGGGGTGGGGAGGGTGGAGAGAAAGGAGCTGCGTGCAGTCAAAAACAACCTTGGAGCCCTAGCCAGTTTAGTTCAGTGGCTAGAGCATCGGCCCGTGAACTGAAGAGTCCCAGGTTCGATTCCAGGCCAGGGCATATACCTCAGTAGCAGGCTCAATCCCTGGCCCTAGGTCAGGGTATGTGCAGGAGGCAGCCATTTGATGTGTCTCTCTCACATCAATGTCTCTCTGTGTGTGTGTCCTTATCCCTCCCTTCCTCTCTCTCTAAATATCAATGGAAAAATATCATCAAATGAGGCCACCAGCGCACCAGGCCTCTAGTCTATATATCATCAAATACATATATATATATATATATATATATATATATATATATATAGATAGATAGATAGATATAGATATATAGATATATAGATATTCTGAATATAACTGAAATAACTGAACCACCAGACAACTGGTCGCTATGATGCGCACAGACCACCAGGGGACAGACACTCAACGCAGGAGCTGCCCTGCTGGTCAGTGCTCTCCATAGTGGGAGTGCCACCCAGCTAATCAGTGGGCGCCAGACAACAGGCTCATGGCAGCACTACCAGAGGCAGCCATGGCAGGTACAGCGGGGTGGGGATGAGTGGGGGCAGCAAGGTGCCTGCCCATCCAGACTCAGGTTCCTTCCCAGTTGCCAGCCGCTTTGAATGTTACTACATCCCTTGGGGGATGTCAGATTGCCGGTGCGGGTTTCCAGCGAAAGCCCGCAGGATCAGGCCAAAACCCGGCAGTACAACTCCCCCCAAGGGGTCCCGGATTGCGAGAGGGTGCAGCAGCCCAGGCTGAGGGACCCCACCAGTGCACCAGGCCTCTAGTCTATAATAATCAAAGCATAATATGCTGACTAGACCAGATGTCCTTCTGAATGACCTTCTGGACGCAGCCAGGGCTGCGAGGGAAGCCTGGGTCCCGGTGCCAGAGGAAGCCGGTGCCAGGAGCCGGGAGAAGGACGGCCTACTCCTGCAAGAATGTTGTGCATCAGGCCTCTACCCTATTAATAAAAACCCTGAGAGAGGTAGACGGGTTATACAGAGCTAAGTGGCTTTGGGCAGAGATGAACTGCTGAGCCTCAGTTTCTTCACCTGTAGTGGGAACAACACCCATTGCACATGTTTGTTATAGAGGCTGATGATAATAATACTTGGGAAGTGGTTAGCGTAGTGCCTGAAACATGGGCACAGGGTAATGGTTCTATACATCAATGCTTAAAAAAATAAAAAAAAATTTAAAAGAGGAAATGGCAAGATTTTTAGTCCATTACAATGATTACTTTTCCCTGAACAGCAGGAAGGGGAAGAAAAGGGTCTCGCAGAATGGAAAGCAGAAGAACTGGTATTTTTCTGAGGCTCTCTGATGAGAAGGCGCAGTAGGAAGGAAGTCAAGGGGTCAAGAATGAAAAACCCTGACTTCTCTGCCGAAATGGCCCCATTGTTACCCACTTCCATGACGCCCAGATTTCTAGGAATCACCTTCCACTGCAAAACTTATTAAACTTATTTAAAACTTATTTAAATCCTGTAAAAATGGATTCCAAGGTTCAGCACCTGCCATGGTCTTGGATGAGAACTTTGCCCTTTTCTCCAATACCCTCTGTTACTGTTACACCAGGGACCGGAATTCTGTCTCTACCTTCCTTGGTGGGGGCCACGTTTTAGGCCATCTTGAATTTCATTTCTTCTGGTTCCTTGGCTTTAAGCATCTCTCACTGCCTTGGGCGAAGAAACACAGCGCCAGCCTTGCTTCTGCAGAACTCTAAGGCCCCTGTCTCATTCAGCTCCCCAACGGGGAAGACCAGACCCTGAACACTTCAGTGCAGGTTTCCAGCGAAAGGCAAAGGCCCAGGCTGGGAGTCAGGCAGGGGGGGGGGTGCAAGCCTCAGGACCCCTGATTCTAGTATGGGAAGGTCAGAGAGACTCTCTGAGCCCACATGTCCACAGAGACATTTAGCATCATGTCACCTACATTCTCGGGGCTCCTGTGCCGAGTCGGCTGTGCAGAGAGAACTCCCCCCGCAGTTGGAATAGAACAGCCTTCTACACCTGGTGACTATTGTTTCCAGACTGTTTTGGTTCCAGACATGGGCACTGCATGTTCTCACATTTCTCACACATGATGCATGTGAATGTGGCTGCAAGTGTTTCACGTGCTGGAGCCCCTGCTTCCTGCTTGCCCCTAGAAAGCTGTGACTAGATCCTCGGCACGTCATATGGCCAACGGCATCTTGGAACTGAGAAATGGGCGCCTTATGGCCACACACATGCAGGGCCGTCAGCTGCCCTGGAGGAGCAGCACGTTTGGGGGACTTTCTCAGGGTGGCCGCCACTCTCCCGACGACGGCCACTTTTCTTTGTGTGGGTCCCGCTGCCCTTGCCCCCCAGGGCTCTTTGAAGGCTGGATGGATTGGCTAAGAGGCTCAGGCTGCAAAATGTCGTGGGAACACTGGGCCTGATCCAAATGCGCCAGGTTCCCCATCCCAAATCAGGCTCCACTGGTCTCCAAGGAGACGGTGGCTGAAGCGGGAGTGTGGGAAGATGGGAAGATGGAGTTCTGAAGGTGATACCCTGTTTCCCCGAAAATAAGACCGTGTCTTATATTAATTTTTGCTCCCAAAGATGCGCTAGGTCTTATTTTCAGGGGATGTATTATGTTTCCATGAAGTAGGTCTTATTTTCAGAGGTTGTCTTATTTTCGGGGAAACACAGTAGTAGTCCTTGAAGTCTGCTAAGGTGGTTCCTGTTTGGCAAATTAAGCAGGAGCCGATCCCCCATTTTAAAGCTGGGGAAGCTGAGGCAGGGATTGGTTAAGCAGCTTTCCCCAATTCACAATGCTGAGTGGTGGGATCTGGCTTTCACCACCTGTTCTGTCTGACTCTGTAAACTGCATTTTAATCAAGCTGCTATACGAACCATAGTGGGTGGGATTTTACTCACATAGATGAAGAAACTGAGGGTCAGAGAGGTCATAGACTAGTGAGGGCAGCATTGAAATCCAGAGCTATTATACCTCAAAGTCAAAGTTATTTTCTCTCTACCACACCCTGCTCATTGATGAGGGGAACCTTAAATGACCAAGATAGTGGCTAGCGGTGAGACTTCCCAGGAGGACCTAGAAATGCATGCCTGTCACCTGCTCCTGGGAGGATCCCTCTGTACATGTGGGCCTGTGGCGGTCCCAGGAACAGCTTCTAATGCCCTGAAAACCCTGGTGAGTTGTGGGTCCTTGCAAGGTTAACTGTCTCATGATCATGACTGAGAATCGGTGTCATTTTCACCAACATGCATTATCTCAATATGCAAAACATGAGCTTTATTTTGGTGAAAACAGAGTGCCACGCAACCCCAGGACGTGAGTGCATGTCAGAGCCTGACTCACCCCATCTTGAGCTTCTACTGCTCCCAATTTGATGACAGGAATGGCTTGGAAGCTGCTGGTGACCTTACATAGCAAATGACCAAAACAATAAAGACTAGACTGACAAGCTCACCACACTCCATTTCTAGGGAACTCTGAGCCTGTGCAGTGTTCTCTCCACAGGGTCATGTTCACCATCAATGGAGGAGGCAGCTGCCCACAGACACCAAGAGAGCCCTCCTACCTCCCAGGCCGCCTCCTTCCTGGCATCATGCTTCTGCTCCAGTGCCCACAGCTACACCACTCATGATGCCATTTTCATTTTTCCAAGCCTCAGGTTTCTCTTCTGCTAAGTGGGTTAAGTGGTACTTTCGTTGAGTTGCTAAGGCATCTTCTTTCAGAATGCCATTGTCCCACGGACCACCTGAAGCTGATACCAGTCCCTGCTAACCTAAGCCTCGGGCTACTTGTCATCTTACAGCTTGCCAAAAATCGCCATAGTAGGCAAGAGAAATGTTGCCAGGGTGGAAAATGAGGGGTGGGGGACCAAGAGAATATTCAATAGGCATAGTAGAGAACCCCAAAGATGGTGACAGAGGAGAAGTACCCATAAAAAGACCCCAAACAAATAGCATCCACTTTATCTTCCCTCTCTAGGCTGGTTGGCAATACCAAGAGGTTAGACTAAAGCAGTGGTCGGCAAACTGTGGCTCGCGAGCCACATGCGGCGTTCTGGCCCCTTGAGTGTGGCTCTTCCACAAAATACCACGTGTGGGTATGCATGTACACTGGGATTGAAACTTCGTAACCCATGCACAGAAGTCGGTTTTCGGCTCTCAAAAGAATTTCAATCATTGTACTGTTGATATTTGGCTCTGTTGACTAATAAGTTTGCCGACCACTGGACTGAAGGAAAGGGTGAGGTTAGAGAAGCCAACGTTTGTTGAGCACCAGCGATGTGGCAGTCACTTGAACTAAGCCATTTCATGAATTCCCATACCTTCTATTTAGCAAAAGAGGAAAACGAGGGCTCTGAGAAATGAAAATGCATTACATTACAGCAAGAAAGGGATCAAGCCATCAGTTACCTTGCTCTTTACTAGGGACCTGGAATCCTCGAGCCCTCCCTCTCTTCTTTCCTCCCTTCCTCTCTCCCTCCGTCCTCTCTCCTTCCCTCCCTCGTTTTCTTCTCTCTACTTTCCCCATCCCTTCCACAAATTCTTATGCATTCCCAGCACAAGAACAACAGTGAGTAAAACCACTATTCCTGACCTCTCAGAGGTAACAGCCCAGGGCTGGAGGCAGACACCGGTTTTCACCTTTCTTATCCATCAGCGACCCACATTCCTTATACCCAGGTTGCTGACACCGCTCTGGGCTCCAACTGACTCGTATCTCACTAGACACATGACATTGTCTACATATTTCGTGTGACAGGTCTGGGCAGACTGCACTTTCTACTCACCTGCTGTGTTTAGAGAGAACTTACAATCTGCAGGTAGTAGTCATTCACTCACCATTATCTTCCTGTAACATGGGCACAGCCTGTTACATGATAGTGTCATGTAGTTATCTTTCCAGGGCTTAAGGTATGAGTATGCTCTATAAGTCATTCATTCATTCATTCATTCATTTTCATTCTTCAGATATGTTTTGAGCATTTATAATGTGCCAGAAATCACTGTTGCGGACCCTGGGGCTATGGAGTGAGCAGGACTGACATGGTCCCTGTCCTTTGGGGTCCTCGGACCAGGGAGAAAGCTGATGTTGATTAAGTGGTGGCACACCTGGTCCCAGGTTGCACCCATGCAGGACACAGCTCTGTGGGAGAGCACATCATGCCGGATGCAGAACGGTAAGGAGCAAAGTGGACATGGGGCATGGCATGCTCACCAGGAAGGACATCCTGGAGGAGAGGAACCTGACCCCTCTTAACTAGCATAGGAGGATTTCTAGAGTGTCTGCCACACTCACCCTTTGAAGTCCCCAGGGCCTTAAAGATGCAGATAGGTAGCGGCCCCCAAAGCTGCCCTAACAATACACAGGATGCTTCTTCAGCTGGGACCTGCACCCAAAGGAAAAAGGCACCGACACGCCATCACGGGGTGTCATATAAGTCATGGGGAGATCTAACTGCCAACAGCTGTCACACCGTCACCGCTTCTCAGGAGGAATAAGTTAAACACCGCTTTCTGTTGCTCACATCCATTTCATGAATCCTTTAAAAACTATTATATCGCTTAACAGTGTCTGCGCGGCTTCCCTAAGTATCAAAGATTAGACCATAAAGTACCCCAGAAGCTAGACGAAACACAGGGAGAGGGCATTTTAGGACACCAGAACACAGGGCCGCTGCTGGAAGACGCCCCTACTTTCCCGAGTCCAAGGCTGTGATTTGGACGAGAAAAGCTGTAGACGCATCCCCACAGCAAAGCTGCTTGTCCAAATCTCCAGAGCCAGACTGGCAATTAACGCGCATCCTCCAATCAGCGCCATTAAGCCTCGATGAAGCTCACAAAGAAAGACTGTAAGGGGCTAAAATAAAACAGGAAATATAAAATAGCTAGGAAAATTGGAAAGCCCACATCTGTGAGGGAACTATAGATTTTCGCTCCCGTAGATTCGCCCTGTTAGCAAGCTCGTTCGCACTGACTGCCCCCACACTCTGAACACCCAGGCTGGGAGCCTGGGGCGGCGTCAGGTGCCAAAGCCTATCTTCGGGGGGGGGGGGGTTCCCCCTCTAATGCTTCTGTGTCCAGGTTGAAACCCAGCCAATTACTAAGCCATCGAGAAAGAAACAATAGCTAATTAAGATGAACTTTAAGGGGGGAGAACTTAATTAATTTGATCTTTATCTGAAACTCTTTCTAATTGAAGTAAACTTTAGAAGTTGTATGGATCAATGCCTCAGACTATTTGGAAAAAGGTTCATACGGAGCTTCTTTATAAAGCAGAAGGTTGAAAAACCGGATGCTGGCGCATGTATTAAATTAACATTGACCTTCAGCCCCCTTTGCCACGCATAACAGCTTGTGAAGACGCTAATATATACACATAAAGAGAAAAGTATAGCGGCCCCATGTTCAGATGTAACAGATAGGAAATAGGTGTAAGGGGTCTGAGGCAACAATAATGGATTTTATAACAAACAGGTGGGATGCCTGTCATATTCCTTATATTATTAAAATAGCAATTCAACTATGTGTCCATTAATTTATGCATTTACATTTTGCATGAATATGTAAATGCATAAATTAAGCAACTATGACATGCTAGGGCTGTTTGGGAAGGTTTGGGTATAGAGGGAAGAAGCATCAGGAGAATTCTCTGCTCTCCTGGAGTTTACAGTCTAATGAGGGAGGGGAGCAAAGATGATGGAGATCTATATTTCTGTGGCTCAGTCTATGGCACACCACGCTTCATGAGGACGATCCAGGATTTAAGCTGAAGCTTGACTAAAGAGAAGATGTTTAAATATGCAGCTGCCAGGAGAGTTGAAGGTATAGCCAAGGGTGACACTCATGGCTTAGTGCAAGGGCATGAGTCTAACCAGGTGTGGGCTCTACAGTCAGTGGAAGGAAGTCCAGTGTCAAGGTCTAGCTCAATGGTTGGCAAACTCATTAGTCCAGCCGTGGGCAAACTACGGCCCGCGTGCCGGATCCGGCCCGTTCGGCTGTTCTAGCCGGCCCACGGAGCCGAAAGAGCAGAGGATTCTCTTGCTCTCCCCTCCGCTCCTTCACCAGCAGCCCAAGATGAGAGTGCCAGCACGGTCAGGTTGCTTTTGTTCCGGCCCTCCGGTCCAGTTTAAGAACCCACTGTGGCCCTCGAGTCAAAAAGTTTGCCCACCCCTGCATTAATTAGTCAGTAGAGCCAAATATCCACAGTACAACCATTGACATTTCTTTTGAAAGCCAAATTTTTTTAACTTAAACTTCTTCTAACACCACTTCTTCCAAATAGACTGGCCCAGGCCATGGTATTTTGTGGAAGAGCCACACTCAAGGGGCCAAAGAGCTGCATGTGGCTCATAAGCCGCAGTTTGCCAACCACTGGTTTAGCGGAAGCCAGGTACAAAGTGAAGCCTGGGGCAGAGCAGGAGCCAGGGCCAGGAGGGCCCGCTGGACCATGGATTTTATTTAGGGTCAATGGAAGTCATCGAAGGGGTTTTGCTGAGCAGTGACCTTGACCTAATTTATATTTTTGAGATTGTAGGGAAATAAGGCCAAAGGGAGGCTCTGGCCTTTTTCTGCTACACACAAAACAAAGGAGACCCTAGGTCTCCGTAAAAGGGGTGAATGTCATGGTGTTTGTGTATGTAAAGGTGTTTACACGTGTGAAGGCGTTCTAAGAATGGCACTGTCATAACCGGCCACTTTGTAGGTCCCCAGGGGACTAGGTGGAAAATAACTGAGTGAACTCTAGATTAGATCAAGGAAGTCTGTTTTTCTAGATCACGCTTGAGACCAGAGGAGAACAAGAGGTTTGCTGCAGAGAAGGGCAATAGAGAGGCCCCCAATAATTCTTTGCAAAAGATGAAAAGAAAGTGAACAACAATATATTAGCTATCTCCCATGAGCCAGGCCCTGTGCTGGGTGCCAGGAATAACATGGGGAGCAGAGAGAGACCTTCCTGTTTTCTAGAGGAGGCAGGCAAAGAATTGCACAAATAAATGGAAGATTGCACGTTGTTAAGGTCAAACAGCGGGAACCAAGTTTATGGGTATCTTGAGGAGATTGATCTAGCCAGGTTCAAGGTCATGACTGAGGGTGCACACCTGAAGTGAGAGGCCATGGAAGGGAGCGGAAGGAATGTGGTCTCACTCCAGCTCACAGGGCCCTCCCCCACCCCCAGCCCTGTAAGCAGTTCTAGTTTTGACTTACTAAGTAGGGGGCTGCTGGAAATGCCGCAGGGGATACCAGGAGACCTTGGCTAGGTCGGGGGTTGGATTGGAGAGAAGCAGTTGGAAATACGTATGTTTGTAAAAATATATACCTGTGTTATTTTCTACAAATATGGATCTCTTATGCAATTAAAAAGGAATAAGTAAAAGTAGTAATAGAAGGGAGAGACAGGAATAAACTTGAGGCTGCAAGATCCTTGGAGAAAATGGGAGTGAAGGTGAAAGGAGGAAGAAGAAGAAATGCCCAACATTGGACATTCACTTGTTCCAAGGGGTGTCATGGGAGGAGGAGGCTCTAGGTGAGGGGACCATACTTTGCATTGGGCCACTGGCACCAAGGTGCAGTGAGGGGGCCTGGGAGTGTTCCAGTCCACCTGTGCAGCTCCTTGGAGATCTCCTGGCACACTGGGCACCTGAGAGCTGCACCTGCGCCCACACTGTCCACTGGGTGTCCCGCAGGCTAAGGTGGTGACAGGGGAAGTGTGGGCCCAAGAGGAGGAACAACTGGTTAAGAAGAAGTGACACAGCCTTGGGAGAAAGTGACTGACTATGAGGATCTAGCTTCTAAATTCCCCCCCCCTTCATTTTCCAGAGTGTGGTCAGAATCATACTCATCGAATGATTACAATAGTCCTGAGGAATGAGCAGAACTTTACAAAATGCATGTCTCCCCACTTAGAGTGTAAGCCCTGCTGAGGGAGGGAGACTGTCTTCTTTGCCCTGGTCTTCGGTGTATAATGCTGAGTATTTGTTGCTTAAACCATGAGTGCATGAATTATCCATTTACATGAATTTGACAAGTTACTTTAAACCTTGTGCTTCTGTTTCCTCATATATAAAATGAGTAGTGCCCACTCATAGGGTTTTTGTGAGGATTGAACAAAATTCTGCATTTTGAAGATTGCGTATCCGTTGTCAGAGCTCAATAAATGACAGCTATTGATATTGCTGCTATTATGACGTTGTGAGTAATCATTATTATTCATGCTATTAAACTAAGAAATGGGATCTCAGGAAGGCAAAGTAATTGGGACCAGAAGTGCCCAGGTAACAAACAGCAAGTCCAGAGGCAGAGAAAATACAAAGCTCCATGTGCGACACTCAGCCACCTCCAGAGAAACTGGCAGGGGCACTGAGAGTGGTCTGATGTGTATCAACAAAAGATGATATGAAGGAAAGATGGACATGCAGGAGGAGTGTTCATTTCCCAGGCTGCTGCAATCAACTACCACACCCTTAGTGGCTTAAAACAACAGAAATGTATTCTCCCACAGTGCCGAGGCCACAAGTCCAAGGTCAAGGTGTTGGCAGGGCCATGCTCCCTCTCAAGGCTCCAGGGTAGGATCATTCCATAGGCCTTCCAGATTCTGGTTGCTGCCACATACTGTTTGGTTCCTTGGTGTGTAGACGCATCTCTACCATCTGCTTCCATCTTTCTATCACCTTCTCTTCTGAGCCCTCTTCCCTTCTCTTATAAGGACACTTGTTATCCTAATTCAGGGCAATCTCATCTCAAGATCCTTAATCTAGTTACAACTGTAAAGACCCCACATTCTGGGGGACAAATCTCATTGGGGGAGGGGGCAGGGGCATCACTACTCAATGCTCTATGGAGAAAATACCCTCAAAAGCAAAACAAAGAAATCTGATCTCTGGGAAGACAGAAGCCTGGAATCAACTCTGAACAACCACCACCAATGCTACTGGCATTATCACATGCTTCAGGCATGACAAGCACAGTGCTAAAGCCAGTGCCTTCAGACGCTATCTCTTTGAACCTTTACCTCAGCCATGTGACTCAGGTACTATCACAGTCCTCTTGTTACCTAGGAGGCAACTGAGGCTACAGAGAGGAAGTAACTGGCCCAGGCCCACATCTAGCAAGTGGAAGCAGCGATTTCAAGGTAGACCAGCTATCTCCAGAGCCGCCCCTCCCATTCCCCCCTCCCCCCCCCACACACACACTCAAACACACACAAACACCTTTTGAGGTCCTATAAGAACCAGAACAAAGCAAGATATAACTACACAGCTGGAGGCTGATGTATAAAGTGAAAAGATGACAGTGAGAAGGCAGGAAGACTCAACGCTTCATTTTCTTTGTCTTATCCATCAAAGGGAATGAGGTTAAACCCAAAAGAGCAGAATCAACATGGTCAAGAAGAGAACCAAAGCCCAAGACATGTGAAATAGTAGAGACAGCTCCAGTCTAGGCAAAATGCATTCAAGTCTTAAAGGAGGAAATTGTTACACTGCTCATGTAAAGGAGGAGATTGATCTAGCCAGGTTCAAGGTCATGACTGAGGGTGCAAGACCCTCCCTCTCCATGTTGTTGAACGCGGAGAGGCAACTGAGCTAAAAGGTTGGACCTACAAGCGTAGGGTTCTGACAGCCAGCCTGACCCTGGATCCATCACTTAACCTGTTGTGCAACTTTTGACAACCACTTTGTCAATTTCAACCAGCAAAATGGAGCTTTGTCCATAAAGTCTGAAGACATAGATACTTTGTGTGTGTGTGTGTTTTTAGAGACTGAAGGTTTTCTTGTTGACATTTTACACATTGCCCTGTTTTCAGAGTTTATGACCTCCTGTAGAAATAATATTTTTAACCTCATAGGGTTGTTGTAAAGGTTATGTTAATATCTGTAAAATTATTTATTATGGTGCCTGGCATACGAGGTGTTCAACAAATTTTATTTAATATGTTTTGCCCAATTCACTATCCAAAAAAAGTTGATGGACAGGGTTTTGGGTTTTTTTTTTTTTTTCTCCGCTCCCAGCTTAAAAATTTTCCATTCCAAATTGCAGCTTTTTAAAATCTGCACTATAAATATCTAATTTAGCTCAGCATCTATATTTAATGAATTTGTTACATATAGTAACTTTTTATATATTTCAACAGAAATGATTATGACATTGGATTTTTCTACACCTCAAATTAGTTTCAGAGACACTGAACTAGGCCAGAGGTTGGCAAGCTGCTCTGTAAAGGGCCAGAATGAAAATATTTTAGGCTTGTGGATCACATGGTGTCTGTTGTAAATGCTCAAGCATGCAGTTTTATTAGCAAAGCAGCCTCAGAGAATATGTAAATGAAGGGGCGTGGCCGATTCCCTCAAACTTTCCAGAACCAGGTGGAGGCTGACTTTGACCATAGTTTCATGACCTCTAAATGCGGGTGCTCAGAAGTTGTGCAGATGTTCTCAATAATGTCTGAGGGAAATAAGGTCATGCCAGGTCCTTTCTGGACAGGAATGGAGAAGATTTTCAAAAGAGAGAAAAGCAGATGAAGGATTCCAGTTGGGATAAGTTTGATCTGGGTCTTGAGGTACAGAATAACTTGCCCAAGGCAACTCCGGTTGACAGTAGCCTCCGAGGGGTTTACGCCTGGACATTCTATGCCTTGACCGGCTCCCGGTCAAGAAAGGACCGGAGGTGATGTGACTGTAAGGGAAGCTGTCACCAGTGTTCAGGGGGAGGCAATTGGATTTTTAGTTTTTAAAATGTTTTTAAAAGCTTATTTTCTGGAGAACGGCTTGGGATGGGAACCCTGGGGGGAGCGGGAGGCCTTTCTGGTGATGCCTGAAGTGTCACCAAAACTAACTCCCATGTTGGTTTCTCACAATGACATTTTTTTCTTTTTTTATATATTTTTAAAATATATTTTATTGATATTTTACAGAGAGGAAGGAAGAGAGATAGAGAGCTAGAAATGTCAATGAGAGAGAAACATTGACCAGCTGCCTCTTGCACACCCCCTACCGGAGATGTGCCCGCAACCAAAGTACATACCCTTGATCGGAATCGAACCTGGGACCTTTCAGTCCACAGACTGACGCTCTAACACTGAGCCAAACTGGTTTTCGGCACAATGTCATTTTCTATGACATTTATTATTCGAGAATGTGTTTTATATTCTTAGAACACTTTTACTCATGTATGCCTCTATTTTCCCAGTGAGGGCCCTCTTGGAGGCAAATGGGTTGGGACAGCTGTGGCCATGTCCAGATAAAGCCCTGGTTGCTCTTTGGCAGGAGATAAAGCTGAGAGGCATGGATCTGACAAGGTCACGTGGCCTTTCCAACTTTGGAAAAACCTGCTGGAGGTGAGTCAGCTCCACCTGGGGTGGCCCAGAGGTAACTAAGGAGGAAATAGTGTTTTCCCAGCTCAGACTGAGTTCTCTCTCTTTCTATCCAGTGATACCCATTCTTGTCCATTGTAAGAAGTGATATATTGAGCCTGGCAGTGTGTCAGGGACCGGGCCATGAGGAGTCTTGACTGATTATCTCTCTTATTTGCACAAGTCCATGCAGAGAGCACTCTTACACTCCATAGTAAAGAGGAGGAAACTAAATCCCTGTCCCAAAAACACGAGCACTTGCAGAACCTTAACGCACATGGAGGCAGCCTCTCCATTATGGTTTGATCGTCATAAAATCCCAGACTTAGGTGCAAAGCTTAGCTGTGCTGTCTCCTTAAGATATGAGAATCTGAGCAAACCCATTAAACTCTCCAAGCCTCAGTTTCCTTCTCTGTGCAGTGGGGATAAGAATGCCCTCCTCTGCCAGGCCAGTGTAGCTCAGTGGTTGAGCATCAACCTATGAACCAAGAGATCACGGTTCAATTCCTGGTCAGGGCAAATGCCTGGGTTATGGGCTTGATGCCCAGTGTGGGGCATGCAGGAGGCAGTTGATCAATGATTCTCTCTCATCATTGATGTTTCTCTCTCTCTCTCTCTCCTCCCTTCCTCTCTGCAATCAATAAAAAAGTATATATATATATATATATATATATATATATATATATATGTGTGTGTGTGTGTGTGTGTGTGTGTGTGTGTGAATGTGTTCTTCTGAGTTGTAAAGATAAAGTGAAATAGCCAAGTTGCTAGGTGCCCTTATTCTTTCATCCTGACAGCCACCCCATCAACAGGCACGCATTGAGTGCCACTGGAGGTCGTGAGCACCTGGTATACAGCAGGTGCCCAATACACACTGCCTCCCTGAGCGTTTGTCACATTTTCCTCCCTGGTTTTCAGAGAGCCTGGCCTGGCCAAGACCATCTTGGTCAAATACAAATTCAAATGGTTATAAATCAGATGCTCCAACTTTTTGAAAATTCATATTTTTGACCATCCTGCAGACCAGGACATGCAATGTGAAACATTTAGGCAACTGTACTTTTTAGGAGAGGAAAACAGAAGGTAGGGGGAGTTCACATCCGTGTGGACTCCTGGGGGCCAATGAGAATCATGGGTGAGGAACCCTGTATGAGAATTTTTAAAAATTTTTTTTATCTCTTGACAATTTCTTAATGAAATAGGAGGACAAGAGGAGCGAACTCTCGGCAGGATCTAAATCCCCAGAGCTGAGCAGGCGCTTGTGTGGAGACGAAGGCAGGCAGGTTGGGGAGGGAAGGTGGCGCTACGATTTGGAAGCCTTTCCTCCAGCCAATACAAGTCCATTAGGTTTGGGAAGTGAACCCAGGCAGAAAAGCTGGGAAGGGGGAGGATCCAAAAGTAATAATCTCCAGCCAGTGTGTAATGAAAATGCAGCCCTTGGCAGGCTCACCACCACTGGTCCCTGCAGCCACTCTATCTGACCGAAGGAAGCGCTGCCCTGAGCTCTGGCTAGCTTTCCGCGGGTCCCTAAAACTTATCAGTGCTGTGTGGCCTAAACTATGTTAGTGCCAAGGACATAGCTGGGTGCGGAATCAGGCGCACCTTCCTGGTGTCTGACTCTAGCTCTCACGGGAACCAAGGCCCTGAGACCCTGGGGGGGGGGGAGGGGCACTTGGCAAGCCTCATCTCTCCCTTTCTCCCAACCTGCATCCTTCCTGCTGTGATTATTTGTTAAACTCCCGTTTCACTTCCCACATTCTGGTTCTTATTCTTTCTGGAGACCCGGACCCAGCAGAGAACGCCTGGGCACATTAGGTTAAAGGAAACCTTATTTCCCCCTCTCTGCTGGCAAAGCTGGTGGTTGCAGAGCTGACCCATCTCCCCAACCCAGTTCCTCATAAGACGGGGGTGGTCAGCGAGTGACTGAGAAATGGGCTGTAACAATCCGGCTCTGGCCTGACCAAACTGGGCTTTTAGAGAAGCGAGAGTTTGCATCAGATGTTTGGCTTCCAAAAAAGAAAATAAAAGCCTTTATCTGAAGAAAACACCATGCAAATAAACTTTCACGCCACAGGTACCTGGGAACCTGGGAATGATTGTGCCATTTCTTTTGGGTCCATGGTGGAATTCATAAAGAAAAATACAGGAGATAAATTACTGCATTAAAATTTTTGGCTTTCCCAAATCTCCATTTAGGGTCTTGAAACTCAAAAACTATTTGGTAAGCAATGAAATACATCACCCCCAAATGTGATGGAAGTGACTCACATTGGTGGGGCCTCCCCCAAACTCACATCCTCCCCAACACTGCATCCCTGCGCTCTGATGTGAACACAAGATATGTGCTCATCTTTTGTAAAATGAAAATTAAAGGCACTTTAGAAAACTGCACTATTTTTTGACCTGTGGTATAGAATCTAAGTAAAAACAGTGTTTCCCATTTAAATGCAGCTTCAAAACAATTTCAAAATTGTCTTCTTCCAACCTGATCATCTTTCCTCATTCCTTTCTAACATGGAAATGTTGGTTGTGTAGTGAATAGCCTTCCTGAATAAAGAGCAAACACACAAATTAAATAAACAGGAACTCACCATGGAAAAAGAGTAAAGATTATAGATTACGCTATGTTGACCGGCCAACAAGTCAATCGGCAGAAGTTTAATCTTACTAATAATCAAAGCTAAATCAATTAAAATACACTTGCATCATTTTTTACTAATCAAGTTGGCAAATCTATTCTGTCACTGACTTGATGCAGGTAGAAGTGTGGGTTAATAGGCAACCACTTGGCTGTTGTACTCAAAGAGGGCAAAGGTCACCTATAAATGCGGCATGGCAATCCAATTTTATGGTTCAATCCCCTTTGTGGCCAGATCATTCCAAGCATAATTTGATGCTAGCATGCATTTAATTTTTGAGAATAATGTGCTGTAAGAGGTGGAAGGAAACTAAAGTTCCAGGGCCTCCCCCAGTCCAGACAGATCCCAAGATGCCAGGAACGGCCCTAGCAACTTGGGAGTTATACTTTTGTAAGTGATGTATCATTTTTATAAGCTCTGGGTCTCATAAACGGGGCCCACCTTTGAATAGACTTGGAGGAAAGGCGAGAGCTATAAGAGGAATGTCCAGGCCATGGGTAAGGCAGGTGCCTTGGTTCATATACTAGGAAGCTAGAAGGAACTCAAGAAATGGGATTCTGGTCCACTCATGAGGGTGGGGGTGAAGAGAAGCGCCATGACCAGGACAGAGGTCTCCCCCAAAACAGCCTGTGATGAGGATGCTCTGTTCGTGATGAAAGAGAGAGACACGCAGTCACTGAGCAGGGGAAGAAGCCAGGGGCGGTGCTGGCAAATGGGAGGCATGCGCATAGACACCTGCCCTCCTGGGTGTCCCAACGAGGAACACGGGGCCTGGAGCGAGAAGGGGACTTGCTCATTCATGGTCACAGAGTGAGTAAGCGGCTGGTGAGGAGTTAATCCTGGTCTACCTGACTTCAAAGTCCCCTCCCTATACAAAGCCACTCTTCTTATCTTGCCAAGCATCATAAACCCCGCACATGGAGGCCAACCCCTGAGAGGAGAAGGGCAGGAAACCATGTAAAGTTGTAGAACGAGAACAAAAAGCAACCTCTGGGCTCACAAGGGAAATTGCCTCAGATATTTCAAGAAACAAACTTGGGTCGTTAGAGGAATGAAGCGCCTTCCATTTATTCAACTGATCCGCAGTGAGGTGAAGTCCCTTAACAAATAAAGAGCGAATGGGGGCCTAATCCCAGGTGGAAAATGAAAAAAATATGTCTGAATGTCTTGTCTGGCCTGGAAAGTGAGGCCCCAAGTGCGTGAGGCTACCCCTCCCACAGGCCAGGGAAGGGTGGTGTGGCATAAAGTGGCTTCCGTTAAAATGTAAATGCTGGCTGACAGCACTCGGGGCTTCGTAGTAGTCCTGGGTGAACTGATAGAAGTGTGTGATATCCCCCCCCCTCCGACCCCCTCCCAACACGGTTCTGCTCTTCAACTACTCGCTTTGAAATGAGGTTTTCTTTCTTGATGCTGTAGGCTTGGTTTGCTCACCTGCAGCCTGGGACAATAATTGGGTGTGGGCCTCTCAGAAATGTTGTGAGAATTGAGTGAGAAAACATTTGTGGAGATGCCAGCCCGGTATCTAGCCCATGGCAAGGATCCTTTGACACTGCCTGCTTCCTCTGTGCTCCCACTGTCTTCATGGATTATTATAAAAGCATCGGGCTACTCACTTTCCTGCTATCTCCCTAAGAGGTTTTGTGGTTCCAGCGGGATCAGACCACTTCACTTGATGGGCCCCCCAGGAACCAAACCATCATGATTTGGTCAGTTCTCAGTAGTTCTCACTAAAGGTCAGTCCTAAGGAAGTCTAAGTAATGGTCCATTAGGATAACTTCCATTAGTTCTTAGTTCTAGGACCTCTTTCCCCCCATATCCCTAGCCAAGATGACAGTGTCACTTTAAGGGAAATATAAGCTCCATGTTTGTCTATTGTGATTATCAATGGATCAGCTAGCCCAGAGCAGAGGTCCTGAGCTTGGATACTAAAGCCAAATATCTAGAGTGTTAGTTCTCATATTGACTAGCTGGGCTCTACCGTAATCTCACTCCTTGTTTTTCAAAGCAAGGATAATAACAGTAACCACTTCATAGGGTTGCTGGAGATTAAATGAGACAGTCATAAAGGACTTAGCATGGTGCCTGCTGTAATGTAAGTGTTCCAAAAACCCTCTCCAGCCCTAGCTGGTTTGGCTCAGTGGATAGAGTGTTGGCCTTCCAACTAAAGGGTCCCAGGATCGATTCCAATCAAGGGCACATGCCCGGGTTTTGGGCCCGATCCCCAGTGTGGGCCTGATCCCCAGTGGGGGGTGGGCAGGAGATAGCTGATCGATGATTTTCTCATCACTGATGTTTCTATCTCTCTCCCTCCCTCTTTTTTCCTCTCTGAAATCAATAAAAATATAGTTAAAATTATATATATATATATTTGAAAACAAAAATGTTCTCCAGTCCTAATGGTAGGGCATTTCCTGTTTCTGTGGAATAGGCATGAGGTCTCCCCTGTGCAGATGTGATGAGGAAACATCGCCCTGTGGTTTCTCTGCCTCCACATCTGTCTTCATTAACATCATGATCACTTGGCTCTGTCCCCGATCGATCTGTAGTCCCCCAAGCTAGTTTTCCAAGCCAAGGTAGAGGCACCATTTTCACATCTCTGGTGAGCATCCTGCCCCTGTCTTCCCTTCTGGGCTTGCCCCATGACTGCTTCTAGGATCCCCAAGGGCCTCCGGTTGGTGCCAGGGCTGGTGTTTCTGCCCATTGGGCTTTCTGGACCCAGTGACACTATTTACTTGGCACAGAACTGACATGTTATTTATTCATTTCCCTGTTTTCATCTTTTTAAAAAAAAATCTCATCCAATCTTCACAACAACCCTCTTAGCTAAGAGTGAAAAGTAGCCACAGCAATAGTTCTGACAGCTAATATGTAACAGGCATTCATTCCATGCCAGACACCACCTCGATGAGGCCAGAACTATTACAAGCCCCCTTTCACAGATGAGTATACTGAGACACAGTCTGATGCAATACCCAGATCACACAATCAGCAGAGTGAAGTCAGGCTCTAAGGTGTCTAAGCCTGGCTCTAAAGCCAGTGCACTTCTCCCTCCAGCCTCACTGGCCGCAGAGGACTTACTCCATGACGACAGGGAGAGAGCTTTCATCAGGAGCAGAGTTTTCAAAGCTGGGGTTCACATCCAGGAGCTGCTGGCCTCAAAGACCAGGTGCTCTTTGCATTTGGCTGCCCAGCAGCCCCAGCCCTGGGAGAGGTCAGACACACACAGTGGGTGAGTTGGGGATGTGCTGAAGAGGATTGAGGCCTGGATAGAAGGTGCGGTCCTCATTCCTCATCCAGTAGGAGATGGTGGTCCAGGACCCTGGGCTGCACTGCCCCGGTGGCTCCCTGGACCAGAACTCCCATGCATCACTTGGGGGCGCAGCTATGTGTCCCTCTGAACCAGACCTTTTTTCTTTGCTGACCTTACCCAACGTGATCTCAGACCTTAGGGGCAGTTAACGTGAACACACCAGATAGGTGCTTGTTTCTAAGTTAGTGCCCACCCTCCCTGCCCATCACAAGCATCAGGAGACTAGGAGGGACTTGAACGGTGGCAAGTCTATAACAAACCAGAGGGGCATGTCAAACAGAACATGCCACCAGGCCAGAACAACCCAGCAGCCCCTGAGATGGACAGATGTGCCAGCAGGACTGGCCAAGACCCCAGGAGGCCTTTATGTCCATCTGGCTTCCACTGGCTAGATGGGGAGAAGAGGCAGAACATTTTATCTCAACCCAATGTCCAGTTACATTTTTTAAAACTTTTAAAAAATGTTTTATTTATTTTTAGAGAGATGGAGGGAGAGGGATAGAGAGATAGAAACATCAATGAGAGAGGAATATCACCAATTGGCTGACTCGTGCATTGCGGAGAACCAATTCCAGCATGTAACCATTACTAGAGTTTCACCAAAAGGTTGGTAAATCTTGGGGAGCTCCACAGGGTTGAGTCACATGTAGTTTACCTGTTGGAAAGGGCTGCAAAGCATCCCTCCCAACCCTGAATGGAATTGTTACCTGCCCCACAGCCCAGGGCATTTCATTGCCTCCTGTTGGCCAAACACCTGAACAGTGGTAGGCTATGCCCGAAACTGACAATCTCTGTAAACCCTTTGATACCTTACCTTTTGAAGTGTATATCTCCACCTTGCCTTGGGACAAATTGTGTTTAATAAAAGCGCGGGTCCTTGGTCCAGGAGGAGAGTCTTCTGGCTCCTTCAGCTGAAGCTCCTCTGGCCCCCAAGCCTCTCAAAAATATCTTTCGTCTGCGGACTCCTTCTTAATCATCTACGTGCAGCCCTTTCTCCAGAATGCTGAGCCCTTTGTAAGGCTGGGGAAAAAGAACCCCAGCACTGCGCAGCCTCCACTGGGGATTGAGCCCACAACTGAGGTACATGCCCTTGATCAGAATCAAACCTGGGATCCTTCAGTCCATAGGCCAATGTTCTATCTACTGAGCCAAACCGGTAGGGCCAGTTACATTTTTTCAGAAATGCCAGTTTTTATGCATAGAGGCCAGAATGAGAAAATAAGATGGTCTAATGCTGGATCCCAACATCTCAGTGTGAGCTGGTGACATCACCATTTCCAGAGACCTGCCTGATGGCTTCATGAGGGCTATGTCTTTCCATCATGCCCCCTAGATGACACATCCCTATTCCACATGAAACCAGCACAGGTAGGACTAATGCTATAGACACAAGACTAGCCTCTGACCCAGCAAAGCATCCAAGAGAAATCATTGCACGTGTCTACCAAAAGACACATCTGAGAGTGTTCACAGCAGCTTTACTCACAAACCAAGATGGGAAAACAACCCAAGTGTCCGTATCAGGAGGCGAACAGATACACAAATCAGGGTAGAAAGGTGAAATGGGCTACTAGAGACCAATCGCAAAGCAAGAGCTTCTGTTCCCATGAGAATGTGGTGGAAGAATCCAGACACAAGCAAAGGGATCCACGCTATACCAGCCTCTGTGTATGCTGTTCAAGGACAGCAGCGATGACCTCAGTCACCACTAGGGGGCGCTGGCTGGGAAGGGGCAGGAGGGAGCTTCCCTGGGCTGCAAATGTTCTACCTCTGGATCAAAGAGGTGGCCACATAGGTGTAGACAGGTAGCACAATTCACTGATCTCAGCACGGGTGATGTCATTTGCAACACCCAGTGCAAAATGAAAAGGAGGGTCTCAATGAACAGCAGCGACAGAGCAGTAAGCCAAGTGCAGGCCCTTTTGGCATGGGGCCCTGTGAGTGTGGACAGGAAGCTGCCCTGGGTAAGCTGGACATGAAATCAGCACACTTTATGCACGTTATCTGTACTTCACTAAAGAGGCAACAGCAAAACACAGAATTTGAGGAAAAGAAGTCTTGATTTGGGGGGCTGTTGAGGAAGGGGAGATTTTAAGAAAAGACATCGCTCCACATCATTCCTTCAGGGACTCCTGTTGGTCTCGGCAGTGCTCACTTCCTGGGTGCCATGGTCAGAAGCCTTTTCTGAGAGCTTCCCAAACTCCCTGGCTTATTCTTTAAAAAAAGTTAAATGAGGCCGAAATGTGCATTTGAGATTTATTGTGTTCAACTCAATTGGGCTTCAGAAGGACCAGGGAAGACAGGAAGAACCCTCCCCTGATATTGTCCCAGAAATTGGTGGGGGTCCAGAGAGGACATCTTAGTCCAGCTGGACCTTCCAGAGAAGTCTGGGTCAGCCACAGGAGGAGCTGTGTCCCAGGCAGGGAGCTGTCACGGGTGGTGAAGCCAGCGGCCAGCAAGTCTATAGACTCAGGGGGCAGTTGGGGATGGGAGCCCTCACTGCAGAGGCACAATGGCACTTGGGGCAGAAGTTGGGGCTACGGAGCCTCAGAACTACACTCAAATTTCATATCCCTCCCCCATTAGTTACCCCTTCCCCCAAGGTAGCAAGCAACATAACCTCAGGCGTAGTGTTTAAGTCCTAAGCTTCAGTCTTCTCATTCCAACAAAAAAAGATTTACACCATTACTTGTCACGTAGTCACATTACATAAATGCGTTATTTACATGATCTCATTTGGAGGTCCTGATATTATCATCTTCCTTTTGTAAGTAACGTTACCCCAGGCACAGAAAGGTTAAGCAACTTGCCCAAGGTCACACAGCCTGTCAAGAGCTAAGCCGATTTTCAACCCAGGTAGCTTGCCTGCAGCATCTGTGTCCCTCACCACTCCACTCTCAAACATTGAGAAATCCGAAGTCAAATTGCCTACGACGTCATTGATACTCAAGGAATTTAACCCTGCCCTATTTTTTTTTTTTTTTGCCATTTCTCATTTCTCTGAAGCTCAACGGTGCTGTGGCATCATTTAACCTTTCCAACTGAGTGTTTCACTAAAAAGGACACCAGAAAGGTTACATCATTGGCCTGCGATCACACAGCATCTCTATACCGAAGCTGAGAACATAACTGAGAATTTAATATTTTACCCCCGGCAGCTTTAGGACTCTCTACTTAGGCCCATGCGTTGCTTGTTTCGCATTTTCTTTTCTTCTGTAACTTGGTGAGGATTTTCCTCTTTCTCGAGTTTGGAAAGGAGGGCTGCTGCTGGAGCTACGAACTAATGAACACAGACATAATCTTGGTTTGGATTTATTTACATCTTCCATAAATCATATTTATTGAGTGCCTGGGGTGTACAAGGCATTGTGAGAGGTCCCACACATTAAAGCAAGGAAAAAATAAACATTACAGACACTTGGTGTATACTGCAGACTACTTAAATATCCAAAGGCATCAAATAAATCATCAGACTGTTTAGAAATTGGCTCTGGCACGCTCCCTGCAAGCCCTCATACAGAACCCTGTGATTACGCAATGTGAGCTGAGGGCTGGTCTCTGCACGGCACTGGGGGTATTTGTTAACACGAGGGAGTGGGTCACAGGTCCCCGCAGTCATCCGTGGGAGGGAGTTGGGAAACGCTGCAGCCTCCTTTGCACCTCCCTTCTCACACTAACATCTTCTTCAGACCAGCAATAACAAGAAGGGAACCGTAAAATTTGATAGCATCCCATCTGCAATGAAGCTGACCCAGGCCAGGAATAATCTCCACCATCTTTAAAGGTGCTGCAAGCAGGATTTTTAGAGGTGACAGCTGGCGAGCACACACACACACACACACACACACACACACACACACACATGTACACACACACACACACACACACACACACACATATATATGATTGTGTGGACCACCTCCTGCCCCCTGCTCACTATGTGAGGGGGGTCATGCATGACCTGTGTGAGACCTTGCTGTAAACTACACAACCTTTCTATGCACACACACAGAACCTTACTCCCTGCCTAGAGCGTGGCTGACCCACAGTGTAAGTTCACACCAAAGGACACCTCTGCTTTCCCTCCGTTTAAAAACCCGGTGGGCATAAAAACACTCCTCCCTCTGCCTATCTTGTAGCTCAGCAGCAGAACTGTGTTTTCTTTTATGTAATCAAGATGAACGAGCACCGACTTTGCATCAGGCTCTGTGCTAGGCATTGAAAACAAACAGGAGGTGTCCGTCCTCAAGGAGCCCGCAGTCGAATGGGGAGAGCACACAAGTCAGCCGTCAGCCACAATCTTCCGTCCGGTCTGCCTGGTGCTCTGGTCACACGGAGGAGGGAGCCCTTCCGCTGAGCGATTCCCAGCAGCGGGAATGGAGCAGGAGGTTGAAGGCAGAGCTGGTCTTAACTCCATGAAGACAGACAAAGCCAACACGTTCCAGAGAGAGGAGCAAGCGCACGGAGACAGGAGCCGGCCAGCCAGCGGATTAAATGAAATGTGGGGAAGACCTTGAGGTTGGCCAAGAGGCTGCCAGAGGTCTATGCAAAGGCCCTGGGGCCTCTGCATGCCGAGCTGCGGAGCGTGAACTCCCTCCCGAAAACCAGAGGGAGGCCTCAAGGATTATTACGTAAGGGAGCGCCAATCTCAGATTTGCCTTTAGAAACATCCCTCTCCTTTCATTTTCCTTTTCAGCCTGCCTGTGCTTTGGAGAGTGAAACGAAAGCTTGGGCAGCGATCTAGTCTGATGTGCTTCGGACGCATCTCTTCTAGGTGAAAGGCAATTCAGTGGGGATGCTTTTTGGAGTCTGAAAGAACAATCTTGTGGAAAACCTACAAAGTTTACAGAAGCACAAGGTTTGCGCTTTAGAAATTGTGGAGGTTTAGGAGGAAAGATAAGGGAAGAAGGAAAAGAAAGAAGAGGAGAGAGGAGAGCAAGGAGAGGTGGCGGGGAGGCAGAGAGAAAGGAGGGAGGCGAGGAGAGAGTGAGAGGGAAAGGAAGCGAGGGAAGGTACACGTCTGTAATCAGTCTAGATGCAAATCTCAGTGCTGCCCCAGGCCAACTGCAGAATCCCAGCCCGATTGCTTAACTCCTCTGAGCTTCAGGTTCCTTATTTAGAAAAAGGGAAACTCCTGACCATTTCTCATGGGCTTGGTATGTATCCGCCTGTGGCCGAGATGGGTAGCTGTCCATCAAGGCCCAGGCTCCCCTCCACAAGATGTGTCACCCCCGGGGAAGGGACACCTTCCCGGGCCTCTCTTCCAGTCAGGCACGGCTACGGCTACGTGACTAACCCTGAGCAGGGGCGCGTGAGCGGAAGTGTTAAGTGTCACGTATCGCGTCTGGGCCCCAGGCTTTAAACCCTGAGGAGGCCTGCTCTGTGCCCTCCTTCCTCTGCTGTCGGCTGGAAGCAGATGTCACCGAGACCACGGGGGGTAAGGGAATCATAGACAAAAGGAGCCCGAGTCCCCGCATCACGGAAGGGAAGAGAGGCACCCGAGACGGGGAGCTCTGATTGGACGGCCGTGGGAGTAAGAAATCAGGTGTCAAGCCGGGAACACTGCGAAGTTTGTTTATTACAGCGCCTAACACTACCCTGCCTAACCTAGTATGCTAATATCAGGCTTACACAGCAATTAACACCTGTTTAATAAGCAGCAGATAAAGGGGAAACACGGTGCACCTGCTGCGCGTGTCCTTTTTTCAGGATCAGAAACGTAGTACCATTTGCAGATGACTGTTTCCCACCAGTATCTTTGGAAGAACCTTTTAATCAAGCAGCCCCCCTAACGAGATTATCTCTTTGGAGGAAAACGGATCCAATCCCGGGTTTCTTCCTTCCCCCTCCCGCCCCGAAAGCATCCTGCCGAGATCAAACTGTCGTTATTTAGCGAGTTCTTCCATTTAAAAAAGTTACCATCTACTCACCACCCTGGCAAAGCTGTCAGTTGCTGAGACATGGAACTCGGCCAGCTGATTAGTTTTGATGGACTGCCGTGTGGAAATCCAGTCTCTGTCACTAAAGTGCCTGTTCATCCAATTAACCAAATTACTACGGGGAACTCGAGCCAAGTGCAACACTTAGTGGACGGCTGCTCCGGGAGGTCAGGGATGGGCGAGGAGGGATTTTATGAAATGCCTGCTCCTCCTTCCCTGTCCTCGGGCCAAAAAGAGGGCTGAGCAGAAGGAAAAGGAGAGGAGCGCCCACCCTCCTCCTCCCCTGCCCGGGCGAACACTTAGGTGTGACTCTCTAAAAGGAGGTCTCGGTGCTGTTGTGATTGTTATTATCAGCAGTGTTGTTGTTTTTAACTTAGTCATTGAACACCTACATCTAAGGCACCTACTGTGTGCTTGGGACTGAGAATAGAGCAGAGAACAAAGCGATCAAGTCTATGCCTTTCTGGAATGTGTATGCTAGAAGGGCCATAGAGTCACTGGCATAATTTATAACCTTGGCAGTATCAGCATGTGGACCAGCGCATTCTTTGTGGTGGGGCCATCCTGGACATTGTAGGATGCTCAGCAATATTCCTGGTCTCACCGAAACTGGTTTGGCTCAGTGGATAGAGCGTCGGCCTGCGGACTGAAAGGTCCCAGGTTCAATTCCGGTCAAGGACATGTACCTTGATTGCGGGCACATCTCCAGTAGGGGGTGTGCAGGAGGCAGCTGATCAATGTCTCTCTCTCTCATCGATGTTTCTAACTCTCTATCCCTCTCCCTTCCTCTCTGTAAAAATTCAATAAAATATATTTTTAAAAAATATCCCTGGTCTCAACCTGCTAGCTGCCAGCAGTACTCTTGAGTTGTGCAACTAAAAATGTCTTAAGATGTTACCAACTGACCCCTTGGGACAAACACACCCCTATGTCCCCATCTCCCATTTAGACCACATCTCAACAGTTAGAAAAATATATATATAAATACTGGTTGCAATACAGGCTGGAAAGAATAGAAAGAGCTCAGAGAGATAGAGGTGGTCAGGGAAGGTTCTCTGGAGAGGTGACATTTAAGCTGGGACTAAAGAGGAAGAGGAACAGGTGACGTGAAGAGCTGGGAAAGAACCTTTCGGGCAGAGGAGCACAGGGACATGGATGAGGGGAGCACGATCCAGAAGTCGCGTTTGAATGAATGGACAGAGCGCAGCAGCAGGCGTGAGGCACACCACGGTGTGGGAGAGAATGCCTGTTCAGATCCTGCCTCTTGTCGCCAAGGTGAAGAGTTTAGATTTAAACTCTTAAGCACAACGAAAGGAGGCAGTGCACTGTGATCAGGCGCTGAAGCCAGACTGCCCATGCCTCAGTCTCCCCATCTGTGTCCTAGACACGCAGGAAAGCACCTGTCTGGTAGAGCTGTGGTGAGGGTTTGATAAGCTCATGCATGTGAAGTGTGCATGCCCGAGCCTGGTACAGAGTAACCTTGCAATGGCTGCTCAGTGGGGTGCTGGAGCTGGCGGGAACCGGGTCATGGAGCCCACGGCACACATGTGCTCTCAACTTACCTCTTTAGGAGCTTGAAATTGGCCATGGTAGGACTATTGACACCACAGAAATTGGCAGATTCTAGGAATCAGGGTTTTTCCCCACCCTGGAGTGTTGGTAGTTAGGCATCAATAAATCCCTGATTATTGGAAATTATTATTAGGTTGGTTATTGAAGGGTTTTGAACAGAGTGGCACGATTAGATTTCTGTTTTTTAAATGTAACTCTGACTATGCTATAGAGAATCAATTGAGAGGTGGGGTTAGGTGTGGAAGCAGAGAGACCATGGTAGTAATATAACCAAGCAGTAGTCTCTCAGACCAGGTAATAGTCACTTAGATCTCTCTGGTCCGAGGCACTTGGAGATCAGGAGGCAAACTGAAGACAGATCCTGGAGATAAAAGAATGGAGTTGTTGGTGGATTGAATGTGGCAGAATGGACTGAATAGGGAGGACATTTCTGGACTTAGTAGTCAGGTGGTATATGATGTGATTTCTATACTATTACTGGCAATAACAGTAATTACTATTACTGGCAATAACAAAACAATGTGTGGTTGCCTTTTATTAAGCACCTACATACTGGGCACAGACAACTTCCATATATTTTTCTGATCTTCTCCAAAATGCCGTGAGGGAACCATAATTCGATTTAGCTATACGCTGTGGATGTGACACTGAGGCTCAGAGGAGTTAAGAAACTTGCCCAGAGCCACCAGGGTGCAGGTGGAACATCCTGGGCCCAGTCAACCCTCTCTGACGGGGAAGCCTGTGCCCACCCCCGCCTGCCTCACCTCCTCTCCACTCTGAATCTGCTCTACAAATGCCTCTTGTTCTTGGGGCTCACATCCAGGTATAGTTTTCAAAACATTTTGCAAGTATGGAAATCAGGAGAGGCTGCACAGGAAAGTGGTACAATTTGGAGATGACTGTTTCCCATCAGTATCTTTGGAAGAACCTTTTAATCAAGCAGCCCCCTAACAAGATTATCTCTTTCCAGGAAAACAAATCCAATAAAAGAGGCTTATGTTTCAGCTCCCTCACTTTCAAGCACTTCTCCCAAGCTTTCTGGGACTCTTTTTCCTTTTCAAGTATTACGAGGGTCCAAAAAGATGGCTCTAAAGTTCCTGGGCAGGCATTCATCATCCTCATCATCATGACAAAACTAACATTTGTAGACATTAATGCATATAAACACACACACACACACACACACACACACACACACACACGAGTAATATGTAAATCAACCAAATGGCATAATGACCAGAATGACTGCTCAACCAGTTGCTATGAGGCCCTCTGAATACCTCTTGGTCCCTCCCCACTGGTGAGCAGGCTCAGATCACCCAATGGCAAATGGGGAACCGGGGGTGGGTGGCGTGTGTGCAGGAGAATCACAGGCCTGGCCTAGGGACTGTACCCACACACAGATTTTGTGCGCTGGGCCTCTAGTTAAGATATATTGTTGAATTGTTAACAATGCAATAGGCATTGTGCAAAATGCCTTAACTTATTGGCTTCTAGAACTTGGCTGAGGTAGGTCACATTATTAACCCAAAATATAAATGAAGAAACCAGGGCCTAGAAAAGATGAAAGAAGTTGCTTCAATCACATGACCAGAAAATGGCAGAGGAAGATTTCAAATCCATTAAGAGTTCATGGGGTTCTTGGGCTCCAGCATACTTGCTGTTACAATTAAATCGCTCACTATGAAATGGGTCAGGTAAAAAGGCTAAGATATGCACATCCCTCAGGTATCTTTTTCCATCACTGATGCTATGAGGCATCTACAGAAAAAAACAACAAAAAAAACCACAACACAACCCTCTGACACCTTGCCTTGTTCCCAGCCGAAGGTGAGCCAGCCACCTCGTCCAGGTGAAAATTGAGTTGGAGGCGAAGATGTCAAGGCTTGTCAGAGCAAGTGGATGTGGTATAGGAACAGAGAGTCCTTGGGTCCTCTGGTGACATCCTGCCACCTACCAAGGAAATGTGCCCCAGTGCCACAAATCTAAGAGCATGACAAATTCTACCTGTGAGGTCTGAAGAACCAGAAAAAAAAGCACCTAAATGTATGTTCTTGTTCAAGTTCTCATCTCACTATTTACCACGGGTGGTTCATTGAATCGACGGACAAGGTCAAGGGCTCCATACATCAATCTCTCACCTGAAAGGTCTCTTTAGAAGGCCTATCTGGAACTGGGCAACTGTGTCATCTTGTTAAAACCCACAAATGTGCAGATAACCCCTCAAATGTTCCACAGAGCAGTCAGAAAAGTACACACACCAACTATAATCATAAGTGGAAACATTCTTTTTAAAAATTTTTGCTTGGAAACAGATGTCCTGGTCTGTCTCATTATTTGTGTCAGTTGCATCGATACTTGCCTTGGCTTACAGACGTGCGTAAAGTTGCTGTCGTGAATGCAAATTTTGTGGTAAAGGCCATTTATATTAGCAAACCCTTGACTTTTCGATCGATAATCTTTAAGGTGTCATCTGGATTAGGTCTCTCTCTGGGTTATCTATTAGAATTCTTTCGGCTACAAATAGGATGGCAGATCTGCCTGTCTTTGGCAACGGGTCTGAAAGTTTCTAAATGGTTTATTTATTGACCGGGTCCTCCTAACCCCACCTTCCTTAGCACACTTTTGTTTTTATTCTTAATAGGCTGGCACAGTGACATATATAAGACAACCTCAGGGTGTGGTTCTGACAGTTAAAAACAAACCTGTACTTCCTTAGTGAAATCAATCTGAAGCTTGCATTTATACGTCCCCCTGAAAACTCAGTGTCACTTGTTCAACACAGAGGGGCCCACATTTAAAGGAAGCCCTGTGCCCAAGGGCCTTGCAGACCTCCTCAGGCCCCTGTAGGAATTCCCTAGCACTCCTGTTTGAAGAAAGGAGGCTGGTGTTTGCAGAACACCTCCTAAGCTGTCTGCCTCTTTAGAAGGAATGGCACATGCATTTATGTACACCTCTCAACAGCCCAGCAGGTAGAAACCCTCCTACCCATTGTGCAGGTGGAAAAACTGAGGCCCCAGGGAGATTAAGTTACTCACCCAGGGAGCTGAGGGAGATTGGACCCAGAGCTGTGCTTACCATAGCATTGTGTTGTTTTTATATGACTCTCCCAGGGTCCTGGTTAAACATGTAACTCGGTGTCTAGATAGCGATGATTTTGAGCATTAAAATGGGTGCTATTAATAATTATGGTTGTCATGCATCATACATCCTATGTCAGGGCAGTCCCAGACAAACTGGGGCAATGTGGTTACTGGAGTTAAAAGGCTAAGTTTCCACCCCTCATTTCAGACCCACTGAACCAAATCTCTAGAGGAGACCTTGGCCACTGTCTGTATACTCGGCATCCTGAAAGACTCTCACAGTTGTGATGTGGTCCCCACATCATGGTTAGCTCCCCCAGGATCATCTAGGGAGCTTATGAAGATACTGTGGGACCCACCCCCCCTGCGTGTTCACATTTAGTGTGTCTGGCCTGGGGCACAGGGTTTGCACTTTTAACAGAGGTTCCAATGTTATTGCCACATGTAGGAATCATTCTCAAGGGCACAGGGACCGAACTAAAAATTCAGCCTTCCATTTTGTCACATATGTGAAAATAGAAAATTCTCCATCTTAAACCTATTTAAAATTTTTCAGTCTCATTTAAGATTTATTTTAAAATTTCTTGTGGAGAATATAATAAAAAAGAAGAAATATTTTGTCTCATCACAGGCTCTTGTGTAACCTTGAGGAAAGTTACTTTACTTTTCTGTGTCCAGTTTGCTCTATTTGACAAAAGGAATATTAACAAGAATTTTCAGTTTGTTTAACATTTAAATTGGTGAGAATCATGCTGAGCTTGGAGAGAGCCCACTAAATGTAACCACTGTGATGATTGTGCCTGCACCTGATTTTCCCCAACCTGTTTCACGACCTGCATAATCTTTTTGTTTCTTGCAACATTTATATATTACTGGAGGCCCGGTGCATGAAATTTGTGCAAGGGTTGGGTCTCTAGGCCTGGCTGCTGATGAGGGTCTATCAGGGCTGTCTCGCTCAGTCCCAATTGGAGCAGTGCTGGCTGGGGCCTGCCAGCTGCCGGACAGGGCCTGCCAGACGGGGTGGAGGGACCACAGAGGTTGTCTAGCCATGGGAGGTTGGCTGTGGGAGTGTACTGACCACCAAGAGGCAGCTCCTGCATTGAGCATCTGCCCCCCTGGTGGTCAGTGCATGTCATAGTGAGTGGTCAATAGCTCATTCTGGTCATTCAGTCATAATGGTCACTTAGGCTTTTATATAGAGAGATTTTATCTGATTACAATATAATGTGTTTCCAAGCTCTTAACCACTGTCATGCTACCCAACATCTGGCCAACAACTGTCACTCTGCTCCAAACCAATTTTGTGTGTAACCCTTCCTTCTGACTTTGTCCTAAAATTCAACAGGGATAATTTGCTAAAATAAGAATGGATTGAAAGGTAGTAAAAATTAGTATTCTGAAAACATAAAAGACATCATTAAAATCTTTCTTCAATTGCTTTATAGTGGCTGTATAGTATCCCATTATATACCATACACCTATATCATACTTTAGTTCACCGGTTGTATAATGTTAGACATTTAGGTTGCTTTGGTGTTTAGATACTATAATTATTTGTTTACTTAGTTGTTTGATTAGCTATGATAATAATTTTCTCTTAATAAATCCAAAAGAATGATTTGAGCCAGGTTACTTTCATCCTGGGGAAAATGGAGTTTGAAACATAAATAAGTAACTTGTCCTCTGTGCATCTGTGGCTCAGGGCTCAATCTTTGCAACTTTCTTCACCTCCCACATTTGTTCTAAGCAAAATCAGGGCCAAGAAGTGGTAAAATGAATACTTGCTAAATGATACAAAATAAATAATACTCTGAAACATGAAAACAAAATGGGACACTCTCTGTTTAACAGGCAAGGAAAAATAAAAAGGCATTCTCTTTCATGTTGAAATCCACACGATGCCTTCGGAGGCTTTACTCTTCAACTTCAAGGAAGCTAGAAGGATTTTTCAGCTGGGGATGGACTTATCCTGTGGCAAAAATGAACGTCACAGCAGATGGAAATGACACCAGCAGCGAATCCGTGCCTTCTTACTGCATGCGTGTGTCCTATTACCCCACATCAGTAGTGACACTATCTGCTTATAATTGAAAGAGCTTGAACACAACGTTCCATATTTCTAATTTTTAAAGACCCAACTCCTGTATGTTTTTGCATACTTTTATTTACTTCCTAGGGAGAATTGACAAATGATTCTCTTAGTATTTGACAAGACTTAAACTGCTGTCAAAATAATTCCATTAGCTTTTTTTTTTTTCTTTCTCTCTCACAAATAAAGTGAGACCAACAGTGTGACTCAGTGTAGATATTGAAGACAACTAAACACAGATGACCCCAAACTCAGCTATGTAGCGGCTGTGTGACCTGGTGCAAATGTCTAACCTCAGCATCAGGTACCACATCAGGCATTTAGAGGGCTCTCAACAAATGGTCCCTGCATTGTCAGGAAATGTCCAGGTTAGTTCACTTGCTGAACTACCTGCTCCAACACGAAGCTTCCAAGTAGAAGATCCATCCTTGCTGGAGGAATATAACCTTCTGTTCTGATTACTGCCACACAGACAAATCCCTGGATGTGCAGAAATAAGTGTGAGGGGTGTGCAAAGCCCTAGGCCCGCCCTGGGCAGCGCTCTGCCTTCCAATGAGCTCCCCACCGGCTCTCACGCAGCCAGTCACTGACTGCAGACGTGAGCAGCGAGCCAGGAGTGTGGGTGGTACCATTTGCATAGCATGCTCCAGTGGACAAGAAGCATCAGCCCCAGACCCAAAGCAAAGCTGTCCCTGGACCCATATTAATGGGCATCGGCGACTTCCGTCCTCGCGCGGCTGAAGTACGTCTTCCCTGACACGGCTCCCAGCCCTCCCTATTACCGAGAAAAGTTCTTGTGCTTTGCACGCACCGAGCAGGGAACAAAAGCGGCAGGGGAAGTGTCAGGCGGAGATCTGAGCCGGGTTTAAAAAATGATATGCTGGCAGGCAGTGCGCCAGGCTGGGGACAGTCTGGCCATTAAAAAAGGTCCAGAGAGGTTGCGCCGGCAGCAGAGATTCCAGCTCCGCTCACCTGGCATCTGTGTCTCCGAGCTTCCGGGGCCAAGAGCAGAGGGATCACCTCTTAAAGGCCATCTTCCACCCCCCGTGGGTCACCTGCACCCACTGGGCACACTCAGGGATCACGTGTTTGTTTTGTCCCAGGCAAGAGCTGCAGGTCAAATGCAATCACCCTTTTCCCTCGCAGAGGAGGAAAGGGGCATAGAGAAATAATTTTTAAATTAAATTAGGAAATCCACACTTTGATTTTTTTAATATTGCCCTTTCAAGGATGTCTCTATTTGCATAGTTTGATCCTCTTCCTCTCCCCGGCACCAACATTAGTGTGACCTTTTCCTGCTAATTGGAAAATCTTACGGAAATAAACCCTGTCAGAGAATGAGAAGTGACTCCCCCTTTGGATGGCCAAACGACCTCAGAGGGGAAAGAAGTTCTGAATTTCTGCCCCTTTTGCACACGCTGCAAAATCTTTATTACTTCGGAGAGCCTTGGAGCTCAGTAATGCCCCTCCTGTGCCACACGGAGTAAATAAATTTCTTCTTATGACCACTTTGGAGAAACACACAACCAGATTTACTCAGCAGGGATAGATAGTGGACAGGATAATGAAGAGAGAATAAGAATATGATCGGGGTTTACAGCCTCTTCTGTCTCTTTAAAGGGTTTTAATCCTTCAGAAACAGGATACGGGGTCCATTTCCTTAAAGATACAGTGTCCCTTCTGGGACGAGTAATGTTATAAAAAGCTAAGATGTAACATCTATCTCTCGATATTGATTGGCACTTTAGTGTGATGAAAGGGGTTGAACCTGAAGGGGAAAAGAGGGGAAAAGGTAAGCCGGGAATGACTCTTGGAAGAATTCAATGTGTCCCTGTCATCTCAGGCCAAACTTCAACAACAGAGAAACAAAAGCACAGTGGGCCAGGTGACGTTCATCCGCAGAGCTGGCTGATCCGGGGACCACTGACTCCCCTCTGCCAGGAAGTGACTGTTGTCTTAAAAGCAGTTCTGAATGATCCTGGTGGCACTTCCTGATGGCTCTTAAGTGGACCCCAAATAAGTCAGGGCCGATATCCGAATCCATTGCCATTGGCCCAACTCTCTGTTGAGAGCTGAATGCAAGTGGGGACATAGCTGCTCCACATCAATGGCCCAGATTCCGTGATGTCAATGTCAGTGGCTCCCCGGGCATCTCCTCTGCGCTCTGGCTTCAGTCGCCACTGCTATGTCCCCTGAGCATGACGATCTCCCCTCCCCCCACAGGTGAGGACACCTTTGCGGAGCACTCACTCTACACCCGGGATTCTCATTAATCCCCACACTTCGGTGGCAAGGCTGCTATTAAACCCAATTTACAGACTAGGAAAAGGAGGCTCAGAGAGGTCATGACTCCTGCCCGGGGACACACAGCTTGTAAGGGGCAGAGCTGGGAGTAAGTCTGAAGCCCATCGTCTCTCCCACTCGTTAAGCCCAGATCAGGATCCCGAGCGGGACCAGAGGTTGCCTTCCTGTGACTCTGCTCCCGGCACCTCACATCTCACATCCCCTGATGTCATTTCAGATTCGTGCGGGACTCCAAGGGTGGCCCAGCTCAGTCGTTTAGGAAATGACTTCTCGCCATGGCCCGAATTCCCATTCCGTCTTTTATCCTTTACCAGGAGAATGGAATGGTCATCACTGATTTCAAACATGCCAAACTCACAATCTATTTCTGATTTTACTCTGCAACTAACCACTATCAGACCCAGGCCAGCTCGGGACTGTTCAGGGACCGAGGGCCTGTGTCTACACAGACCTGCTCATCCAAGTGCAGCGGATGTCTGTGCAGGAACTCAGAGGTCCAAAACCTTTGCCCATGCCCAGGGCTAGGGGCATTGTGTGCTGGTGTTTGGCTTAAGCACAAAGCGTTCTCTTGCACTAGCTCACAAGTACCCTTTATACCTGTCCTGTCTGAAACCCTCCATGGCCTGAAATCCTCCCTGGCCTTGGCATTTTGATAAGGCCTTTGAAATCTGTCTATTCAGTATCACTCAGTACCCTTCCCTGTGATTCCAAACATATGCAATCCATGAGTCTGTTGCATACACACCAAATTTTTTTTATCATTTCCCCAAAACACAGCATCCTTCAAAATTCTTTACTTTTTCTCTCACTTTGATTGGCCTTTCTCCTTGAAAGCACAATAAGAAGCCACCTCCTCTGAGAAGCCTCCCCTGATTGACTGGCTCCATCACATTAAGCACTTGTCTGCTCTGGCTTCCCACTGCTCCTTTATATTCTCTCTCCCCCAGCACAGCCTTCATATCACTCTTCTAGGAACAATTTGTTTATATGCTGCCCCCCCCCATTCTTCAATTGCAGATTTATTAAAGTATGAACTGTGGGCTTTTCATCTTAGGTTATCTATGTACCTGTTCCAGATAGGCTTGTTAGTGAAATAAGTGAGTATGTTGGGTGAGTTTAATAAGCACTGCTACAATCCCACTGTGTGCTAACTTGATACTAGGCTCTAGAGTTCTAGATCATATAGACAAACCCTGACTTAGAAGTCTTTCCATCTCCACAGAATTCTCACCCAAGGAATGGGATTTGGGTCTCCGCTATGGACAGATAGAATTCTGCAGCAGATGTACCATGCTGTGGTGTTTACTGGTTAGCTGTTCACCAAATCAGTTTATTTTCTTTTTGCATACATGGCTGGACTTTATTTTCCAGGCTTCCTTGCAGTTAGGTATGGTCATCTGACTAAGTTCTGGACAGTGAGCAGAAATGTTGTGCATCCCTTTTAGGCCTGGCCCCTGCAAACCTCCCATCGCTCCTCTCTTCTCTTTCTCCATACAACTACAGGCTGGAGAGGATGCCTAGGACTTGGCAGAGGGCAGGGCTACAAGGTAGAAGGAGCTGCTGACACCCTACCAGTAGAAGGGCTGTCTTGGGACCTGTTCAACCAGGCACACTAGTTTTGAGCGAGCAAATAAATAATTTTAATGTGTTAAGCTTCTAAGATAGTGTGTGTGTGTGTGTGTGTGTGTGTGTGTGTGTGTGTGTGTATACAGATCTCTGAGATTTAGCATGTACTCAGGAAGACAATCTGGCCCGCATTCCCCTTTCACATTATAGCTTCCTGACTCAAGTGTCCTACAGGCCCCCTGGCCACTTCCACAGAGAGGCCGGCGCTCAGCCTTCCTTTGTCAGCTGTCATAACAAGTGTCCTGATAACTCTATTCAAAGGAGGGCTGGCTGTTGAGTCCCTGTTTTGGAGACTTGACCACATTCCCTGCAGGGTCTACTTTCTCTTTCTGCATTTGGCAAAGGCCCCTTGTCTTGCCCTGTGAGAGCTACGCACCTCAACAATGGGGTGCCTCCCTCCTCCACCCCTGCAGCCTGCGCCCCAGGAGATGTCATTCTGGCCGGGTTAGTAAGGAGCAGAGGGGCTCCTCTGCCACGTGGGCAGGTCTCTTTCTTTGGTGCTTAAAGAAACTCTCAGGACCTCTGGCCGTGCTCCTCCCACCAGAGTGACACGTTCAGGGCTCTTGGTCCAGACGTGTGGAGGGCACTCTCTGCTGTTAAGGATACTATGAACCAGGGAGTGACATAGCTATGCTTTCAAAATCCACATATCCATGCAAAACTGATCACGGAGTCTCAAAATTCCCAAGGCACAGAATCTGGGACATCTAGAACCCTGGAATTGAGGGTTCAAGGGATCTCTGAAACACAGAATCCTTTTAAAAATATATAGATATTTTATTGATTTTTATAGAGAGAGGAAGCCAACGGGAAAGAGAGAGGAACATAGATGTGAGAATAAAACATCAATGGGCTGCCTACTGCATACCCCCTACCTGGGATTTGGGCCCACAACCCGGACATATGCCCTTACTAGGAATTGAACCCACAAACTTTCAGAGTCTGGAATGATGTCCAGACAAGTGAGCCAAACCGGCCAGGGCAACAGAGAATCTTCTTAAATTAGTCTCTAGGCTACCAGTCACTGGGGTGGAACTCGGAGCAGCATACCAGCCTCTGCAACCAGTGTCCACCTCCCCCCACTGCCCTCCCCGTACTTCAGGGAGCTGCGGCAGGATGCGACATGCCAGGTTCTCTGGTGACAAGTGTCATGTAGGAGCCCAGAATGGCAGCCTGAGCACGCACTTGCGGCCTTCACACGGGGCTGGAAAATCAGGCAGCTCTGCTGGCAGCAGGCCTCCCTGGGCACGCTGCTTGCTCACCTCCTCACCTGGGGGATAGAGTGCAATGGCACGGAAAATGCCAAGCCACCAGGTTTTCACACCCTGACAAAGTACACCGGGAGGCAGCCCAGGGGTGGAAATGTCACCTCTGAGATGACGTTATCCCCCTTTGGGCCAGGTTCTCACCTCTGGATCGGAGCCTTGTGGGAAGTGTCCGCTCTGTGCTCCGGGCAGCCAGAGACCCAGGCCAGTTCCTAGGGGAAGTGGCACCTGCTTGAGGGACCTGAGGAAGCCACGGGATCACAAGATGTCCTGCCAAAAGGCCGAGGCAGACACGCCCTTGACGCAGAATGGAATCGTCCCCTCAATTCCAAGAAGGTGGGTGGCCAACCTCTGGGCGAGAGTAACGTCACGTAGCCTCCCCCCACCTGCTTTTGGCATCCCAGCAGCGGTAGCCACACATCCCAGCTCTTCTAGAATAACGGAGTGTGCTGGGGGATTTTGGCCTCCAGGTTGGTTCACAGCTGGGAGCCGGGAGGCCCCATTGCTCAGAGGTGAGCTCGGGGTGAGGCGATCCCAGAGATGCAAGAACGATTCTGCCCTTTATCTGATGCAAGGCCTTGGGCAGCTTCTGAGCTTCTCCAAGCCTGGGCTTTATTGTCACAATCACATGGAACACTAACAGCTAATATTCATGTGCTAGGAATTGTGCTAAATATCACCTAAGGAACAACCTCATCAGCTAAGTCTCATTGATCTTTTTCAACAGCTCCCAAAAACGGGGTAACCAGTGCCCAAGCTCTCTCAGCCAATAAACGTGGAGGCAGAGGAGGGGTCATTCAATCACAGAGACAGAGGGCTTTCCCTATCTGCACTGTTGCCATTTTAAGCCAGATAATCCTTTGTGGCAGGGGCGGTCCTGTGCATTGTGGGATGTTTAGCGAGGTGCCAGCAGCACACACCTTTCCCCCAATTGTGACAACCAAAGATGTACCCAGACATTGCCAAGTGTCAGGAAGTGGAGTTAAATAATTTGAAAACCACTGAGATGGATGGAGAAGCAGAAGGGATACGGTATGAAGGTGTAGTGCCTAAAACATGGAGTATCAATATATGTCTAATTATAATTCAAAACCTGGAACCCTTGCCCTATAACTCATGTCAAGGGTAGGAGAAAGAGAGAGAGAAAGATGAAGAGAAAGGAGGGAAAAAGGGAAAAAGGGAGAGAGGGAGAGAGGGAGGGAGGGAGGGAGGGAGGGAGGGAGGCAATATAAGACTTCTCTGGCCTCAGGATCATATAACAAAATATAAATGGGAACGATAAAATATGCAAACTCAGAGCAAAATTTTTCAAAGTGTTTTGAGGTTATGAGACTGGCAGCCCTGTGAGCATAACTGTTACCCACACCCTCGATGGCACGAATCTTACTTTACAAAGTGGATCCCAAACCCATGGCAATGGACGTGAGAGACATGGGCAGGGAGACGGATCATCGCTGTGGCCTCACGTTCTGTATGTGGTATAATCCTCCCAAGAATCCTGTGACCTGTACCCCTGTTTCCCTTCCCTTCCTGAGGACAGCTGAGGGCAGGGAATGTGGCCGAGATTATACAGTCAGGCTGTGGCAGAGCCAAGACTGAAATCAGAAGCTTTCGTTTGCTTCCACAGTAGGGTTTGAACGGCTACTGAATCACCCATCTGTGACCGAAAGCTGCCTTTCTATTTACTTTGAATCTTTTACAGAAACTATGAAATAAAACATTTTTAAGCTAAAAAGAAGCAAAAGATCTTTCAGATGATGGTCCTACTCCTGGGGCTGCCAGTTCTTACTCAGAGTGTCATAGGGATGGGAGTGATCATGTGTTCACGCCCTGATCACCCTTCAGTGCTTCCTAGACCCGGGAAATTCTCTGAAGATCCCTGCACACCTGCAAGTGTACATGGCCTCCTGACATCCAGAGACACTCATCCAGATCATTTCACTGAGAGGTCCAGACTGTGCTAGGAGCGCAAGAGGAGCCGGGAAGGAGAGAGGAGGAGAGGAGATGCAGGGTCCTGGAAATGGATGCCTGAGCTGGGTGACAGTCACGCATTCAGCATTGCTTCTTTGGGCCAAGGTAGAGGTGGGTTGGAGAAGGTCAGGGACATTCCCAGTGCAGGGAATGCTGACTGCGTTTTTATTGTTTGTTTTTATAATATATTTTTATTGATTTCAGAGACAAAGGGAGAGTGAGGGAGAGAGAGAAAGAGACTGAAGCATCAATGATGAGAGAGAATCATTGATCAGTTGCCTCCTGAAAGCTCCCCACTGGGGATGGAGCCCGCAACCTGGGCATGTGCCCTGACCCGAACCGTGACCTCCTGTTTCACAGGTCGACTCTCACCCACTGAGCAACACTGGCTGGACACTGACTGAGTTTTGAAGGGTAAAAAACACCGGAGCTAAAGAGAGAGGAGGCCGAAACCGGTTTGGCTCAATGGATAGAGCGTCAGTCTGCGGACTGAAGGGTCCCAGGTTCAATTCCGGTCAAGGGCATGTACATTGGTTGTGGACACATCCCCAGTAGGGGGTGTGCAGGAGGCAGGTGGTCGATGCTTCTCTCTCATCTATGTTTCTAGCTCTCTATCCCTCTCCCTTTCTATCTGTAAAAAAATCAATAAAATATATTTTAAAAAGAAAAAGAGAGAGAGAGGAGGAAGGCTAGAAAATGGACTAATGTGAGCAAAAGTCAGATTTGGGTGATAACCAGGAATTATAAGCATTCCAACACTCCACTTTCTGCTGCAGGAGCAAAGAAGGGAAAGGGGCAATCACAACATTCTATGTCCACTTGTCCCAGAAAAAAACTGTCCTTGGAAACGGTCACATGATTAGGTGCACTTTAATCCCCCGTTCTCTGCTGTGAGTGTGACTTCTGTGACACCCTACTGCCTGGACCAGGGGACAAGGGGAAAGGGTCTTAAAAGCGATCAAGCAGTGAACTTGTATGCATATGCCGCAGACACAGGCAATGGGGTGAGGAGGGTCTGGCGAGGAGTGGGGGGAAGAGGAGCAGGATGCAATTTGATATCTTAGTCAAATGTTACAAATACAATAAGACCTTGATGTATAAATTAAAAATAAATAAATAATTTGGAATGGCAAAAAAAAAGTAACAGGAATTAACTTTCTTCTGGTGGAAAATAAAAGAAAAACAAATACAGGAAGAAACCCAAGAAAACAAACCATGTGTGTAAGAAATCTAAAAAGATAGTGTCCGATTGAAAGGGGGGGGGAGGGAAAAAGCAAGAAAGAGAACCCCAGAGATGCCAAAGAAAGAAAGAAAAAAGCCACAACAACCCTGTTTGGGAAACAGAGTTGTTTCTTAACATTTTAAAACCAAAGTTGGCTCACATAGAAAAGATTTCTCCTTTTATGATAAGATTCCTATTTCCCCCTCCACTATTTCCACGGCGCTAAAATAATCTTTGCTTTAGGACAGTTAATCCAGCCTATCTTCTTGATGAATCCTTACTGAAACTCCTGCACGCTGGCGGTGCTTGGAGCCGTCTCCCCGATTTCACAACCTTCCCTCCTGAAAAATGCATCCCACGTTCTTAAAATAGAATCAGACCTCTGGCTGCAGTTGGTGGGCAGGGGCTGAACTCATGGCACCAGGACAATGGGGGGCGCCGCCTGAGGCCTGGCTCTGGCTGGGATCTGGGCTTCCCCAGAGATGGAGGAGACGAGGGGCAGCTGCAGGGGACATGCCCACCATCACTTTCTTCCCCAGTCCCCCCCCTCAGATCTCCCCAATCCTCAGAAGCCTCTGACTTTAAGCCAGCCTTGCCCCGGGGGGGAACAGGGTGAGCCAGGTGGAGTGGAGTGATAAGCAAGGTGTTCCTTCTATGACTGCGGGTTTCTGACACCGCAGGGCAGTGAGAAGGAACTTGGTGCTGGAGGGTATGAGTTTGAATCCTGACACTCTGCTGGAGTTCCTTAAAGGAGCAGCCCAGCCTTCTCTTCCCGGAACTAAGTCTTAGCTCCCTGAGTGGTTTTAACACACACACACACACACACACACACACACACACACACACAGTAGGGACTCACATATGATTTGTCTTGATCTAACTGAAGCTGTTTCTAGTACCCAAGAGGAAGTAGTTGGGAAATTGTGCCGGAAAGAAATTGCCCCATAGCAGTCAATGCTGAGCTTCCTTATTTGCAGGGAGAGCTAGAGCCGTGCCAACCAGCCTGGCCTCCAGCTGAGTGGCCCTGGGGTGGGGATGGGACCTGGGATGAGGTCCCAAGTCTTGACTATTTGGGAGTATTTACTGTCAGTATTCCCAAAGAGAGATGAGGTTCTGAATCAAACTAACACAAACTCCAGAAAAGAACCCTGAGCAACTAGCTTCTAATTTTTTTTTTTTTTTTCCGGCCGAAACCGGTTTGGCTCAGTGGATAGAGCGTCGGCCTGCGGACTGAAGGGTTCGAAGTTCGATTCCGGTCAAGGGCATGTACCTTGTTTGCTGGCACATCCCCAGTGGGGGATGTGCAGGAGGCAGCTGATCAATGTCTCTCTCTCATCAATGTTTCTAGCTCTCTATCCCTCTCATTTCCTCTCTGTAAAAAAATCAATAGAATTTAAAGCATTGAAAAAAAAAACTTTATAAATTTTTTTCCCGTAGCTAATATTTCTAGGGTGTTAAAAACCTCTTTTCTCTAGCCACACCTCCACCCACAGGCACATTCATACACATGCACACAGTCACACACACACTCACACACATGCATCCTCACTCAGACACTCACAAATGCACACAAGCACATGCACACATTCACCAAACCCCAATTCTTCTTGCAAGCTCTCAGCTTTAACTAAAGAGCACGAAATTCTCAGGTGGCACCATCACCTTTTCAGATGTGTGAAGCAGCCGGCCCAGTTGCATGGTTTTGTAGAGGCCAATGCAAGCAGCCTTTCTGGGTCTTTGTCTTCCACCAACTCTTAGAACCTCTGTGGCTGAATACGAAGGTTTTCAGCTTGCTCCCCACCTTCCCAGCCTGCCTCCCACATCTACCTGGTGCCCTGAGTTTCTGCAGCCCAGGCCATGCCCCCTGTGGGTCCAAGCATGCTTTGCTGTGTCTCCCTCATCCATCTGGCAAACCAGATCTCATTCCTGCACCACTGGCTAAGCAGTGTGAGTACCTCCCATGTGCCAGATTTGGAGCTGGGAATGTGTGGCAAGGGGGCAAGAGGGGGGAGGCAGAGCTGATCAAAGAAACATCCCTGCCCTTTATGGCTGAGCTTGAAGCCAGGCTCTCCCTGCCCGTGTGAAGGCCGTCATTCCCTCTGACGGATCGGATCCCTGCTTCCCCCACGACTACAGACCATTTATAATGTTCACCCCTAACCGATGCTTCTGCAGTGCTCCCTGGAAGCTAGAAGGCCGCTCCACCCAGCCCTGCGAGCCGCTGCTGCCCCCTCCCTCTCCTTCCTTCATTACCGCCAATCACTGCCAGTCCTAAAGATGTCACCTCCCAAACACCCCTCAGATGTGACTTCTCTCCATCTCCGTCGCCTCATCCCAGCCTAAGCTGCCACCATCTCTTGCTTGGACTGTTCAGTAGACTCTTAATCACTCACCCAGTTTCCTGTCATTTAATCTCACAGCAGCCAGGGCAGTTTTTTGAAATCACTCATGTCCACTTACCCTTTACTGCCTTTCCCCATCCCCTTCTATCATCAAATGCACCTGTTTCTCCGTAGCCCTGACATTAAAAACCAAGACCATTGCCTGCCTCAGCAGTCCTTGTACGCATGCGCCCTTTCACTGCAGCATTTTTCAGTTCCTTAAACCCGCTCTTCTTCCTCACCCTGCAGGACCTCTGCATGTGCTGTTCCTTGGGTCTGGAATACGTCTCCCTTCCCCCCACCCTGCCCCATCCCTCAAATAACTCCTGTTTTCCATCAGCTCTTGGCTTAATTTCACCTTTGCAGGAAAGAAGCCTTCCTGAACCTCAGAACTTAATCAGCCCCATCTCATAAAAATCCTCACAGCATGAGGCCACCTCAAGGCTACCTCAAGGCGTGCTTGGGCCCTCGGCACTCTGGGGTCTTTGGGCTCCTTCCTCCACTAAAAAAACAACAGAAGATAGATTTCATAATTGGTATGAATATAAACGTGATCCAGATGGGGCTCGTTGTTATGCCTCATTATTATTATACTCCTTTTCTCTTTTGATTCTAAAATAAATTAGAACAGAAACTTTTTCGTGGACCCCTAAACGTTTCATGGGCCCCCAGTTTCGATGGCCACGTGGCCCCTGCGGGGTTGGTCCTTCACTGAGGTTGACGTATGGGAGAGTTTGCTGTTGGGAGAGCGATTTTTAGCCCCTGCCTCTGGGCTCCAGGAGGATGGGGGCCCCGTCTGTCACCCCCACTGGGGAGTCTGCAGCAGCCAGCCAGGGCCCGGCGCTGCCCAGGTGAACGCCAGGAAATAGCAGTCAAGTGAGTGTATGGTCTCCCCTAAGGGACGCTGAGCTGTAGGCAGCAGGGAAAGACCTGATTCTCCTCTCCTTCCAGGGTCTGACGTCGGGGGACTGTAAAGCTCCATAGCCAGCCGGATGGAGTGTCCTCCTTGCCTGGAGCTCTGCTGTCCCCGGCAGCGGTCAGCACCCAGCTCCTCCGTGGCCACCCTGCTCTGGGCCGGGGCTGCTCCGCGGGACACCTGGTCTCGGTCCAGAACACCCAGCATCCCTCTTGGACACCACGCGAAGGAATGCAAATGGCCTATTTGTGGACAGTGTCACTTTACCACCAGCAACACCTCTTGGGCATGTGCAAGGAACTCGAGGTGGCCATTCTGGGGAGCAGCTGCCTCGTTTTATGGCCTTGGCCGCAGGGAGAGGCAGCGGGACCAGGGCCCAGGGGCCTTTTCCACCAACCGCTAGCTGAGCTGTTTGGTGAGATGAGAACTGGGCTTTGGGAGGAGGCAGATGACTGTCTGCTTGGACCCCGGGATGGGATGGGAAGCAGGTAGCAGAGGGTCCCCCTATCCCCAGCAGGCCCGGTGTGCCAGGCTTATCAGTGAGCGCTTCAAGTGACAGGGAGCTTGACCCTTAACCCCTCTCTGCTCACTGATCCTAAGCTGTGATTATTTTTAATTTCAGTGACGTCCGTGTGGGAGAAGGCAGTCCAGCACAGCCACAGGATCACATCCAGCCGCAAAGGTGCGCCAGCACCGGGCCTCTCACGCAGCGGGGCTGATGGGAGTCCTGGCGTCACATGAGTACTGAGTCCCCTCCCTGGCTGCCCCTGGGATGTGGACCAGCCCCTTCCCCTCCCAGTGAGAATTAAAGGAGACAATGGAGACACACAGAGGGTTTACTGATGGCTGGCACCTAGAGAGGCAGTCAGTGTTGCTGTCAACGTGTAAGTGTGCTGGCTTCTTCATGAAACAAGAATGCCCCTCAAGTATAAAGCTCCAGCTGAAGCCGGTTTGGCTCAGTGGTAGAGCGTCGGTCTGCGGACTGAAAGGTCTCAGGTTCGATTCCAGTCAAGGGCATGTACCTTGGTTGTGGGCACGTCCCTGGTGGGGGGTGTACAGGAGGCAGCTGGTCAATGTTTCTCTCTCATTGACATTTCTAGCTCTCTATCTCTCTCCCTTCCTCTCTGTAAAATATCAATAAAATGTATATTTTTAAAAAGTATAAAGCTCCAGTCTGCTACCTCATTCTCTTGCACGCTTGCTGCAGAACCTGTTTTTAGAGATTCCAAGACCTTGGCAGCCTAGGAAGCACCCACCGGCCGGGCTTTTGCCCGAAGGTTGATCCGGAGGCTGCTCTGATATGAGTGGCATTTCCCCAGCAGGAGTGACTAATGCCACTCGAATCAGGACAGGCCACTTCCCGCTACCCGGGCAGGCCACAGATCTGAGTGCTGCTGCCTCCTGCACTTGCCACACTGGGGATCCAGCCCGCAACCCAGGCAAGTGCCCTGACCAGGAATGGAACCATGACCTCCTGGTTCACAGGTTGACGCTCCACCACTGAGCCACGCTGGTCAGGCCAAAATGCACTTTTTCAGGGAGGCCTGAATGAGGCAGGATGGAGGCAGAAACAGAGCCAGTGCCCGTGTCCCATAGGCATCCGTGGAAGCTGGGGACAAACAGAGCTGGTGTGAGTCCAGAACTATAGCCTCCTGCAGGTTCCTAGTGCTCTCCCTCCACACACCATCCTGTTCACATGCCCCGCCCCCACCACTCTGCTCAGAAGCTCCGGAGGCTTTTGATGTCATTACTTTCTTTCCTAAAACAAGGTCATTTTTTGCCCTGTCCTAAAAGGGCATGCTGATCAACCTTTGAACGCAGTCGCAGGAAGTGATGGTGGTATCAGTTCCAGTACCTCGCAGACGGGCATGCTTGCTAATAGGAACTTGACAGGAAGCTCTGGGCTACACCAAGGAGTTTCTTTGGTAGAGTGTTGATGTTTTGAGGCCACTTCTTACAGAAGAATCATGTAGAAGTGAATTCATCAGACCATCCACTCAACCACCTGGAGCTAATGCCCGTTGACCCGTATCGCACCAGGAAGGGGGTTACAATGGGGGACAAAACCAACCACAGTTCTTTGCCTCAGGAGGCATGCAGCCAAAGGAGGAGGATCCGGAGAGCAATTAAATAATCACCCAGCTCATCCCCAAATTGCTCCCGGGATGAGTGCTACAGAACAAGGCCTCGCTAATAACCCAGGCGCCCTGTTCTCACATTGCATCTGACAAAGAGACACTGACATTCAGGAGAGATTCCAGAAGCAGGTGGCAGTGAAGATGGTGCTTCAACCAACTGTTTCACACATGGGACAGCTGGAAATGGAGGGACACTGGCCGGGCAAAGAGAAAGCCCGGGATGTTGGGTTGTCCTTTTGATGAAGGGTTGCTATTGATGGGGGAGGCAAAGGGGTAGAAAGAAGAATGTGGAACATTGGGTGAAAGGGGGTGAGGGTGACTCTCAGATCCTCACAAGGAGTTTCTTACTCCAAACTCCCAGAATGGCGGCCTCAGGGAAGAGAGAGCTCTCCCTGCACCAAGCATTTCGCCTCATTTCTGTCTCTATGCGCTCCCTGCCCCCATGCTTGCAACTGGCTCCAATGAGAAAGATATCTCATATATTTTGATTACTCATTCCATCCATTTGAAGTTCCTCATTTCTTTCCTGCCTCCTCTTCTTCACTTCTCTGTCTCACCTTTCCTGGGCAATCTCACCTGGCCGGTCATCCATCTACACACCCCCACCCCCAGGTGTTCTTAGATGATGATCTTCTGCGATTGGTTGCAACATGGTAGTGACCAAAAATACGGGCTTTGGAGCAAGACAAACATGAGATTAAATATCAGTTCCACTACTCATAAGTCATGTGGCTTTTGCAAATGGCCTCTGAGTCTGTTTCCTCCTTGACAGAGTAGGAACGTGGGGATGATAACATCTGCTCAGACTTCATGAGGCATTAGATGAGATTGTGTGTAGATAGCCACAGCCTCTAGGGAAACAATGTACTTTCAGTTTTTAGAAAGGCAATTAACCAATTTGACTGAATTCTTTTCCTTTTGATTCGGTAGCTTGGAGACTAAACAGAGGTAACCTTAGAAGATCAAAGTAGGGCAAGGTTTGCCTTTTCTGCTTGTTCTTCAAATGTTGTGGATGTTACCATCAAATGTCAGAGAAGAGGCAAGGTCTACGTTAAGGAGGCATGGAATGAGGGCTCTGTCTGCCCTTGAGATGAGATCATAGCCAACCCAGCAGAAATGACTCTAGCCCAGCCGTGGGCAAACTACGGCCCACAGGCCGGATCCGGCCCATTTGGCTGTTCTATCTGGCCCGCAGAGCCGAAATAGTGGAGGGTTCTCTTGCTCTCCCCTCCGCTCCTTCACCAGCAGCCCAAGATGAGAGTACCAGCATGGTAAGGTTGCTTTTGTTCCAGCCCTCTGGTCCAGTTTAAGAACCCATTGTGGCCCTTGAGTCAAAAAGTTTGCCCACCCCTGCTCTAGCCAAGGTCTAGCAAAGTTGGTTAAGCTTTTTAACCAATAGCATGGTGGAGCTTCTCATGCCGGGAGAACTGATTGTGTGAATAACTTCCTAACTCTGTGTTTAGTGTCATCACACACATATTGTTAGCTTGAAATCAGCCATGGTGGGAGCATTTACACCATAGCAATTGGCAAACCACCAAAGCAGGGCTCCTCCACCTGAAGAGAGCTGGTTAGTAAACATTTTCCAGCATGCTATCGCCTTCCAAATGATTCATCTTTAAAATCTGTGTGTTTCTGAGGAAAAGGATTTAGTGGTGCAGATGAACACCAAACCACAGAACAGCTCTTTCTATCACAAGAGAACTTGTCAGACAGAGACTGTACCTAGCTCTGTGTCCTCTCTGTTGTCTCCTCATCAGAGTAGCAGAGGATACCTGCCTGCATCATGACAACCTTAAATTGCCAGCATCCTGGGAGAGTATGTGCAGCCCATCAGGAGGGTACTCGGGAAGGATGCAGGACTTGTCAGTAACTGGGAACAGGCAGCCCCTCTGAAGCCTGGACTGGGGCCTCTCAATAATTTACCATTTCCTTATAGGGACCAAGGAGGCCAGGCATGGTGTTGAAGTTTGATTAGTAATAAGAACATAGCAGCTTAACCTCTAACATTTAGCACTCTCCCCCGGATCCAATTACTGATCTCTATCTGGTTGAGCCATGCTAGCTGGCTGCCTGGGAACATGACACCTCTCTAAAAGCTGTCCGTCTCTGTCACTGTCTTTGCACAATGGAGCCCATAGCTATTTTTAAAGGACTGTGTCACCTTTCAAGAGAAATTGTGTCTGCACAGAAGATTGACTGGTTGGGGGGGGGGTTGTTGTTGTTGTTGTTTTATATACATATTTGGAGTTCTTTCATCTCCCAAGGTGAAGGTGGGCATTCAAATCCCCACAATCATTTTTTGATTTTGATTTTAGGAAAAATGTGAAAGAATTAAGGAAAATACAATCATTGCTAAACATCCCTGTTGTCAATACAAAGGAAAGGACTGGAACAGAAGGGACATTTGTATTGTCCCTTCTATTAGGTAGCAGGCATTTGACAGAAATAACCATTATTTTTTTTAATCCTTTCCCCAAAATTCTGCCAGATAGCGGTTTGTTAACCCATTTGCAGGTGACTCCAACTAGAGTGGGGACTCTGGAATCAAACTTTCTGTGTTTCTGATCCCAGCTTGACTTAGGGGCCACATCCTTACTGTGCCCTGTACCTTGGTTTTCTCATCTTCGAAACAGTGATATTAGTAGTGTCTATTTCATCATAAAGTCACTGGGAGAATTCAGTGAGTTAACCAATTGAAGTATTTAGACAAGTGCCTTGAACGAAGTAAGTGGCCCATAAATATGGCTTTTATTGGAGGGTAGAATCTAGTGACTACTACTTTTCAGGCTCTTTACTAAATCTATCACCCCCATTAATTCTCACAGATGCCTTCCTTGCAACATGAATTGTCTCCACCTTTCAGAGGAAATAACAGCACTTGCCTGGATGGGTTTTTGTTAGGAGGGTTAAATGGAGATCCTTCATTTCCAGTATTCAACTCAGCACCCAACACATGGCAAGTTCCCAGCACATGATAGTTATTTATTAGTCATCATTAGAAATAGTCTTACCACAAGCAAACTGATGTAGGAAGTTTTGGATAAACTACAGGCATACCTATGTGCAGTAAAACAAGCAGCAGAATGTTCTGGAAGACTTATTATCAAAGGCAGATGAGGTGGTGAAGTTAGATGAAGTAAGTTTATAAAAAACCATTGATAAAATTCTAGACTGCACGTCTTTAAGTTGGCCATTTTTAAAGAAAGTGAACCCCCACATTGCAGATGACGCATATGGGTGTGGTTTACGCTACGGGATCACGTGATTCTCCATCACAGCCCTAACTCAAAGCAAACGCCTTGTTCTTACGAAAGAGATCAGTGAAAGAGTGTGCTTGCATCGCAATGTTCTAGATCAGTGGTCGGCAAACTCATTAGTCAGCAGAGCCAAATATCAACAGTACAACTGTTTGAAATTTCTTTTGAGAGTCAAATTTTTTAAACTTCTTCTAACGCCACTTCTTCAAAATAGACTCACCCAGGCCTTAGTATTTTGTGGAAATAAAATTAAAGAGTGTGGCTCCAGCCACACTCAAGGAGCCAAAGAGCCGCATGTGGCTTTGGAGACTCAGTTTGCTGATCATGGTTCTAGGTTAAAGCACAATGCTTACTATATTCTGGTGTTCGGGTTATGATTCTCTTCTTTATCTTTTATGAAAACAATCCTACTCCTAATCCTGTTAGCTATGCATAAGTGACTTTGTAGTTCATCTGAAAACTAATTCTAGCTTCAAGAACTATCCCCACATCTTCCAGTGCTGACCGGTCTGAATTCTTAAGAGGGAGGGCTGTGTAGGGAAGGAGAACATTTCGTAACGTTAAAAATGATTCAGGAAGTTCCTAATTCAAGACATTATAGAAACAAAGATGAACAAGGTGGGTAAGGGTGTCCCTGTAGATCTTGCAGCCCAGTGAAGATTACATATTAAAATAATTATAATACAGTGATATTGGTGCTTAAAAGGAGGTCTGATGAAACATGTGGGAGCATAATGAAAAGAATGGTTAGGGCTGCTGGGGCATAGAGAGGATATTTGAGACCAGTTGTACAGAGTAATTAGGAGTTCACTAGATGGAAGAGCATCTAAGCAAGGAAACAGAAAGAATAAATACCTGGAGGGTGAAAGAGTGTGTCCTATTGAGGATGGCAAGTAGTTCAGTATAGTTCAATGTAATCCATCTAATCCTTCTTGCTGAACATCCAGAGCCTGGTACGGTGCCTGGGATGGAGGTGCACTCAGTCTGTATCTGCTAAAGGAATGTTTAATTGGTGGATGGTCTCTTCACTACACTTTGTGATCAGGAGTCCTAGCTTCCCTGCTGGAACTGTTGTAGGCTTTGAGAATCTGTAATTTATGTTGGGGGTCAGGGGGTAATTTGATCTCAGCTAGTCTCACTCATATGTCTGTGGATTGGGTGGGAGATAATTGATCTAGGCGTGCTTGACTTGGATAAAAATGTCTTTATTTCCCTAATTACCTCACAGGGAAGATGTTTCTTAGAACCATGAAAGTGTTGGCAAGGTGCATGTTCCTTCCACGTTACTGAGCATGTACTCTTTCCAACCAAGAACACTAAGGGATGCTTTTCAGGACAACACCTGCACTGAGTGTAAGGAACTCATTAGCCTGAGCAGATTTGACCTTTGGCAACTTAATGACTCTCAATAACTGGGATCTGATCCACTCTGCCAACCAAATCAACTTTTCCACCACAGGCATTTCCACAGACAAATGTTTCATTTTGAGATCTGTTCATCCTGGCATTTCTGAAAAACCATTTAAGATTCTGTAATGTTTTTCCTTTAGCAAAATAAATATTTGTTTACTGTTGCTAGGAACATCCTTGGTTTACCAGCTGTCATTCTCACAGTGGCATGCTTTTCCTGAGCCTGGGAATAGTGTCAGGACATTTGAAACCTCAAGGAAGGAGAATATCAGCTGTAAAGGAGTCAACCTTTAAAAAACAACTAACTGCAGGGCAGACTCTCATGGTACCAAATATCTTTTGGAAACTTATGTAGAAAATAGAAGTTAAGAGTATAAGGCAGAGTACGGCCTATGAATAGAGGTGAGATTGCCTATGTTCTAAGTTCAAATCACAAGTTGACCTCTTATTTTGCTTTTGTAATTTTGGATCTCAGAACTTTTCTAAGTGTAGGTTTCATTAGCAGTGAAATTGGATTATTATTAATAATAATATACTGATAAGAATTTTTACACGTATTGAGTTTTCCTGACCTTGGTGAGATTATACTTCTCCATTCCCCAAAGAGGGTATAACCATGTGACTTGATTTGATGGGTGAAATATGAATAGAAGTACAGGATGTGGCTTTTCTGGTGGAAGCTTTGAGAGTCCAGGATGCAATTGTCCATGCTTTGTTTCCATCGCCCATAATGATCGGTAACCTTCAGATGGGGTTCTCAGTCAAAGGAGAGGACATGGAATGATAAAGATGCGGAACCTGAGGACCTCCTGACCTGTGATGTACAGGCAGCATGAACAAGAAATCAACCAATGTTTACTTACTCCACTGAGATGTGGAAGTTTCTATTATTGCAGCATAGCTTGGCCCATGCAGATTCTAACAGAGACTTACTGAGATCACATATAGAAAGAACATATCATGCTTCATAAATATTAGTTGCCATTGCTGTTACTCCCCATGAAAATGCTAAGAACTTTTCCCATCTCTCTGACAAAGAATATTTCTCCCCTGACCCATCATTTTCTCTTCACTGCACTTAATTCTCCTTGAGAGCGTGAACATCAGCCATGTAGAGACTGCCAGCTTCCACACTTAGACACTGGAATCAAGTAGCTCCTCTACATTTCCTCTGTCAATTCTGTGAGTGCTTAACTTTGCTGAGTACCTGGTTCCCTGAGGAAGTTAGCTTCCCTGCCCTGGCCACTCCAATGATAGCCTTGTTATTGACCGGTTGAGCCTTACCTCAGAGCAGTGTCATTGAAACCCATGTCACTGGCCCTACACTCTTTGGCTTAAAGGATTGTAGTTATCAGCAGAGCTGATGGGGGGGGGGGCAAGAAAGCCAAATGGACATAGTTATAGGGTTATTTGTCACAGTCAGAACAGACTCGTTGGGGTCCGGGCTTTGAAGCTAAGCCAGGGCCTTAGGAAGTCTTATTTTACCGGCTAAGTGCTTACATGAATGCAAGTAAAGGTTTAGACTATCGCCTGTGAGGAAATGAGAGACTGAGAGCCCTGACATCTACAGAGACAGTGAAATGGTCACCACAGGGGAAAGGGAGGAGGAGGATTATTACATATGAAGCACCGCTGTGTAGGCTGCATAGGTTCTCTCATCTTATGGGAAATGGGGTCCCTGAATCAAAATAACGTTAGCCATCCTTTATTGAGTGAGAGTGAGCTCCTTCCCCAACTGACTTACACATGTGAACTCATTACCTCTTCAGGCTAACTCTGTTCCAGATGTAGCATCAATTTTAGGCCTTTTATAAATAACAAAATTGGGGGTTTACAGTGGTGAAGGCCACCCCACCAGTGACCCTCAGGGCTGAGATTCCAGACTAGGTTTCTCAACCTCCAAAGCCATTCCCCATCTACTAGGTCCACTTCTGACTTTCCCCAGACATCCTTATGATAATATCACTGGGAGCTTGTGAAAGTTTAAAAAAAATCCTCAAGCTCTTCTTGAGAGATTCTGAGTCAGGACACCTATGGCAGGGCCAGAGCTTTTTAGGTAATTTCCCTGGTGATTCTATGACCAGGTGAGCATAGATGTCACTGCTCACGGGACGGCCTTGATAAGCAACCAAACTATAAGGTCATGTGGAGCCCGACATCAGCAGGATCCTGGGTACAGTTTCATACTCTATAATTCTTAATAGTTTTATCGGTGAACTTGTGTCTTGTAAGTGGGAAAAGGAGCAGGCACAGGAAGTGAAGTGGTACCCAGGTGTGTGCCCACCGATCTTTGTTACCCTGGCTGCAGATGGCATTTCAATGCCCCGTGAGCACAGAATTCCGGCGCACCCACAATATATGCAAGTCCAGCAAGACACAAAATGAGTACTAGTACATCTGCGGCTGAGTGTCGTCAGCCCAGAGAGGCCTCCTTCTCTTCAAACCAGAACTTGCTTTGAATAGACAAGAAATGGTTATAAGAAGCACAAGTGACCAAGGAGCCCTATCATATCCTGTCTTACTCGTGTCACTTCCCTGCATGAGGCAACCACATACACTGAAAATGATGACAGAGAAGGAAAGGAAAAGATGGGGTAACCCATGGTTCCTTTCATCCTCCCCTCCTTATCTGTAAGCCAGAGGTAGAGAGTGTCCATGGAGTGTGTGTGTCTGTGACAAGTCAGCCACTGGCTTGAGTCCCAGACCAACCACTCAATCAGTATCTTCCGCTTGGAACCAGTCTCTCCTGCCTGAGACTCGGTTTTCTCACCTGGGTAAAGAGCCTGACAATTCCTATCTCTCAGGGTTGCTGTTAAGATTCAAGGGGATGTGAAAAGCAACCTCGCTCCCTGCCTGACATACAAGTAGGAAGCCCCTTTCTTCCCACCCCAATTCCCTGTCGAAGGAAGGGGTTCTTTACAGTTACCCCAGAAAAAGCAGAGAGGAATGAAGTTATTGTGCAAATCTGATGGGCCACACATCAAGGAGCAATGGAAGGAGGGAGAAAATTTGTTTAAAAAGACAAGTGCCACGTTCTGAAAGCACGCATCCCCCAGAAGTACCAGCATCCTTACAGGGCAAGTGCTGTCGGGCTCTGCCACTCCCTGAACAACCAGGGCTGCACCTCTTGGCAGTGCAGAGCCCTGCAAGGGAGGACCGGCAGAACTTGACCTCTTCCTGGCGGTGTCACTCTAGCTCCGACCCCGGTCCCCTGAGACTCATCTTCTGCATCTGTGGGATGGTGGTTCCAGTCCCATCTTTAAGGATCCTGGGAAGACTAGAGGATATAGAGCAACACTGTCCAAAAGAACTTTCTATGAGATGGAAATTATTCCTATCTGTGCTGTCCACGATGTGCTTGAAACATGGCTAGTGGGACCAAGAAACTGGATTTTCAGTCTCTTTCTATTCTAGTTCATTTGGTTTCCCATGGAAGCAGCCACACATGCCCGGGGCGCTCCTATGGGATAGCACAGACCTAGTAAACACAAAAGCTAGTGCATCGTGGGCACTCAGTAACCAGCCATCCCATCTTAATTCTTTTATTCAGTTTCTGTGGGACCTTAGTCAAACCAAATTCTTAGGGTCTTCGGCTCTCACAGGCCTTGCCAGTGCCTAAGTGCTTTCGGCCAAAGACAGTCTGACCAGACGCTAGACCGGGCCAGGTGAGACGCGCTCCATTTGTCCAACAAGTGTCAAGTGCAGAAAGATCCTGGCCGCAGGGCTGCTTGCAAGCCCGCTCCCAGGCTACAGGCTCACCAGTCTGCATGCTGTTCCCTGTACTCCCATTGAGGCAGAGGAAGGGATCTGTGGCCTCTGAATGAAGCCCAGGATCACACAGGCTGGGACTCTCTTAGAGGTTCCAGGCCAGTCTCCGTCTTGTCTGGGAGTTGACCCTGCTCACTGAAGCTCCTTTTATAACAACTCCTGAATAAGCCACGTTCCCAGCTCTTGAGGTTATGGGTTTTGTCTGCTTAAAAGCATCCACGGTGGGCATTAGGAGTAGACAGTAGGGTGGTATTTAATTTTGAACAATCAGGAAAATGTCTGGAGGCCTTTCCTGGACCTCATGTTCTCTGAGAGCAGTGGTTTTCAGCACATGACTCTGAAGAGAGCAATCTCGGTCAATTTTACAAAAATTAACACACAAAAGTATTTGTGAAGTGCATACTGTGTACCAGGCATGTTACTGAAAACATTATCTCTGTTCTCACAATAGATGCTAATATCTTTTTCCAAATGGCCTTAAAGTCCCCACCAATGTGGCCCTTTGGTTCCCCATCCTATTTTTTTACTCTGTTCACTTCAGTCACAATGGTTAAATTTTGTTCCTAGAACATGCCATTCAAGTTTCTACCTCAGGACCTTTGCACATGCTGCATGGCCCAGTCATATCTACACGACTGATTCCTCACATCTTTAGTCTTTGCTTAAATGTTAGCTTCCACTCAAGCTTTCCTTGACCTTCTCTTCCAATTTAAAACTGGAACCCCATCTCTGCCTTCCTACCCTATTTTCCTGTTTTACATTTCTCCATTTGACATCTCACTTTTTAATGCATCATAGTTTTTTTTTGTGTGTTTTTTGTTTTGTTTTGTTTTTGTTTTTTGTTTGTTTATTGCCTATCTCTTCTACTTGAAGATGGCTTCCATAGAGACTGGCAGGCAGTTCTACCTACTTTGTTCTCTGTGATGTCATCAGCACTAGAATAGTGTGGAGCACACAGTAGGAGGGACTCAAGAAATGGTTGTTGAATGCATAATTCTCCATTTAATCCTCATTATAGAATCTGCACATATTTATAAATAAGACACCTAAAGCTAACTGGCTGAAGTATCACAGCTAATAAGTAGGAGAACTTCATCCATAAATTCCTCCAACAAATATTTTTGGAGCAGTCCCTCCATACTGACCCTGGGTTACAGGAATGAACAAGACAGACAAAATCTCTGTCTGTATGAAACTAACATTCTAGTGATGTCTGTTAAAGTCCATTTCATCCCAAGGCCATATTTTCCTACTGTAGGACACTGCCTTCTATATTTAGGCAAATACTGTTGTGTCTGATCATACATAGTAGGTCTGCTGTTCTTGAGGATGGAAGGATGCTCTGATATCACAGATCCTGGATTTTCACAAAACTTAGCTTGTAATTGGTGTGTTTGCAAATATTCCTTTTTCTTTCTTTTCCTACATTGGCCTCCTGGGATGATGACACCGAAAACTTGAGAGTCTGTGTAGGTGGAAGTGACTTTAATGTGTGTGTGTGTGTGTGTGTGTGTGTGTGTGTGTGTGTTGATTTCAGAGAGGAAGGAAGGAAGAAGGAGAGAGATGGAAACACCAATGATGAGAGGAAAATTAATCAGCTTCCTCCAGCATACCTCACATTGGGGATCAGGCCTGCAACCTGGGCATGTGCCCTGACCTGGAATCAAACCATGATCTCCTGGTTCATAGGTTGACGTTCAACCACTGAGCCACACTAGCCTTGGAATGGAAATGATTTTGGAGAAACTGTAGCCTGGCCTCTCACTAACATTTGGAAAAGCAGACTTTCAGAAAATAGCCCCAAGTCCAAGGCCAGAGGGCAAATGGAAAAATCTCAGCCCCCACTACAAAGGCTCCCATCTCCCCTGGTAGATTCAAGGCTTGGCACTCAGGGCCTCCGCAGCTAATCTCAAATCCTGAACACTTTGGACAAGAGCAGATTGCTGTGACCCCGAGCCCCAGCTGAGTGAAGCAACAACTTGAAAGGGAACTGAAATTCAGCAAATGCCAGGCCTCCAAATCCTCCAAAATGGTCTCCTCCACAGGCGACCTCTTCCGACCTCCTGAAGCTGTTTTCTTATTGGCATTCACTGAAAATGACATGGGGGTGACTCAGCCAAGAGTCGGGAATAAATGCTGATAAGAGGAGCCTGACTCACCCACAATACTAGTTACTGGGTCAACCAGAAAAGACTAAGAAGTCTGTCCTCCAAAAGATTCCTTCCCTGGGAGTTACCTGGCAATATCCTATTCAGTGAATTTCTACACAGGGAGAGGAATGGTGTTGATTGTTTCCCTCAGGGTTGGCACAAGCTGGAGCAATGATGTTGAAAGGTGGTGGGTTTTGAGCCCTTTCTCTTTATTTTTTTATTTTTTTAAATATATTTTATTGATATTTTACAGAGAGAAAGGGAGAGAGATAGAGAGCCAGAAACGTCGATGAGAGAGAAACATCTACCAGCTGCCTCTTGCACACCCCCTTACATGTGCCTGCAACCAATGTACATGCCCTTGACCGGAATCGGACCCAGGACCTTTCAGTCCGCAGACCAATGCTCTACCACTGAGCCAAACCAGAGTCCTTTCTCTTTAGACCAGTGGTTCTCAACCTTTCTAATGCCGTGACTCTTTAATACAGTTCCTCATATTGTGGTGACTCCCAACCATAAAACTATTTTTGTTGCTACTTCATAACTGCAATTTTGCTACTGTTAATTCATCCTAATGTAAATATCTGTGTTTTCTGATGGTCTTAGGCAACCCTGCTAGCAGTTCTCAACCTATGAATGACTGAAACACACTGAAATCCATCTCCTCAGTTCCACTCCTGCTCCTCCCTCTCTCCCTACAACTCAGCCTCTACATAATGGTTCTAGCTATCTTTCCACAGTGTAAGTCACCAAGTCTAAAATCCCCTGACATGCCTTCAACAACTTCCCATCTGTTTAGGATACGTGCTATGTAAAAACCTACCCCAAAATGCTGTGATTCAAAACAATTACCATTGTATTGTTGCTCTCAATTTTGGGGTCAATAATTCTGACAGGGCTTAGCTGGAAGGTTTTTCTGCATCATTCAATCAACCGAGGTCCCTCAGGGGCAATCAGCTGGTGGATGGCCTTGCTTGAAGGGTCTAAGATGGTTTTTCTCACATTACTTTTGGTGCTTTGATGGGGGTGCCTGGAGGGCTGGGCTCAGATGGGTATGCTGAATGAAGTGTCTACATGTCACTACTCCAGCATGGCCACCTCAGGTTTTCTGGCTTCTTACAAAGTAACTTAGAACTCTCAAAAAGTGTTTCAAAACAAGTAGAAGTTGCCCCTTCCTTGAGGCCAGGGGTTGGGAACTTGCATCATCACTTCTGCCATATTGCCTTGCTCGAAGGAGTCAGAGAGCCTCCCAGAATCCAGAGAAGGAGCCACCCTCCAAGGGAAGAGTTTCTAGAACTATGTAGCTACCTCTACTTTGCCGCACAATTTCACTCAGAAAGACGTCCACCTTCTTGGCTAACCGACAAGGCCCTCAGGACCCAGCCCTTCCTTGACAGTCATCTACCACTTTCTTTCTCCCACATCCTCCAGCCACATCGGGCCCCTCCCTGTTCTAAAAACACAGTAAATTCTTCTTTTTAAAAATCCTTACCCTAGAATATTTTCCCATTGATTTTTAGAGAGAGTGGAAGGGAGGCAAGAGGGGGAGAAGGGGAGAGAGAAACATTGATGTGAGAGACACATCAACTGGTTGCCTTCTGTATGAGCCCTGACCCAGGCCGGGGACTGAGCCTGCAACAGAGGTACATTCTCTTGACCAGGCATGGAACCTGTGACTCTTAGGTCTGGGGGCTGATGAGAAACCACTAAGAAAATTGGCTAGAGCAAAACACAGCGAGTTCTTGCTTCTCATATCAGAAACCTCACACATGCTGTTCCCTGTCTGAAATAACCTTCCTTGTGCCCTTCTCATGTTGGCATCTCTTTGTGATTCAGATCGTAGCTCATATGCCCCTACACTAATTGCTCTCACCAGCATACTCTCCCAGTGAGGCCCTGAATCACTACCACTGAAAGCTTCCAGACTAGAATGTTCTAGAATGTCAACAGCTTCCTTTTAGAGGTTGAAGGAAAGAATTAGTCTGTGGTTCTAGGGAGGAGAACACATCTTGTTCTTGGATAGAGGTGAGTTTAAATTCTGCCTCTTGATAAATAATTGGCCATTCTCTCCAAAAGCTTCACTTTGCTCCTCTGTTAAACATGGATAAACAACATTTACCTCAAAGTTTTGTCATAAGAAAAATGAGATTGCCTATGTGTAAGCATCCTACAAAGCCCCTAGACATGGTAGTTTCAATAAGAATTTGTTAGAAGTTTTGTTTTTTTTCCCCCCAAGTGCAAGGCCAGTTGCAAGCTATAATTTCCTTGTTACTAGACATTCTGGGTTGGCCTCTAAGTTCCAGATTTTTTTTTTTTTGCTTAATTTGAGGGCAGCAATGTCAGCCAGCCCAGGTCAGAGAATTCAGTGCACGCCGTTCTTAGTGGGGAGGGTGAGAACGGGGTAACTTGCTCAGAGTAAACAAGCTTCGGAACTGTAGGAGCAAACACATAACTGGCAAGAAAGATTTTTTTAATAATAGATGCTTAAAAATGAATCCAAACAAGAGAAATCTACCCACTAAAGAGGGGTAAGTGTAATGTCTATCATGAACTGTGATATATGTCTGCTCTGAGATCAGCTCGACCAAAGGCCAAATTTTCTTAAAAGCATGTTAAAATATTAATAGATATCTGAAACAATTTTCTTGCAACTGCTGCCAGTCTTCAGAAAGATTACATCAGACTGGAAAGAACGAGGAGAGACGTGGTAATGTCTTAGCAGTGGCGACATACTGGGGCACCTTAGGATCCACTTCAGCAGGCAGGCTGCGGTCTGACGGGCAACCCCCAGCAGGCTCCACTGTGTGAATCAGAATTATTGAGAAATTTCAGCTTTGACTTCAAGCTGTGATTCACTCCCTCTAGCAGAGTCTGCCATCCTTTGCGCAAAAGGCCCACGCGGTTGGGCTCCAGCCTCTCTCCTTGATCTCTTCTCCCACCAGGACCCTCTCAGCTCCAGACCCACAGATTTTCTTTCCAGACTCTCATACTTAACCTGGTTCCCTTCTACTGCAGGACCTTCAGCCCACTCTGCCTCTTTCTAGAACATTCTTTTCTCCCTTCATAACTAATCTCCTCCTCATCTGGATCTCTTCTGGAGAGAGGCTTCCTCCAGAGCATCCCCAGGCACTTCCTAGAAGTTTTAGGTAGGACTCCAGCCCCCCACCATGCCCCCTTTGCTGTTTTTACATTAAGCAGCTCTACACAGTCATCTCTAGCCTCTGTTGTAAACTCTGCCAGGGCAGGATTGCAACACTTTTGTTGTTGTTGTAAATCCTCAACTGAGTATATTTTTTTTCCCACTGATATTTAGAGAGAGTGAGGAGAAGGAAGAGAAGGGGAGAGAGTGAGAGAGAGAGAAACATCAATTTGAGAGAGACACATAGGTTGGTTGCCTCCTGCATAGACCGACTAGGGCCAGGATCAAACCTGCTACCCAAGTACATGCCCTTGACCTGGAATTGAACCTGAGACCCTTTGCTATATGGCCCGACACTTTAACCATTGGGTACACCGGCCAGGGCAAGATGGCATCACTTTTCATTTACTATTGCATCAATCGCATCCGATAGGGGAGGAAACCCATAAATAACTGTGAAGAGATGAATAAATTCAGAACAACTGTCCAACACACCAAATGAATCTAGTTCTTCCTCATGATTCTGAGAGTTGGGGGGGGATTCTATGCAATGTCTGATTAGCCTTATTAGTTTGATCTGTGAAGGAAATCTTCCTTCCCTTTCATTGCCTTGCCAGTACAAACATATCAGTTGACCTACAGTCAACTTGGTGCATGTCTCTCTCATGCTCCATCTCTTTTGTGAGAGCTCTTAATCCATCAATCACCTGCATTATCTTCCCTCCAAACCTACTAGGAATTAATGGTGCTCAGGGTCCTCCTTGGCTCTTCTCTCACCGTCTGTAGCAAATTGGTCAAGGATCTCTGTTGAATTTTCCTCCCAACCTTTCACTACCTGTCTTTTCCTCCAGCCTTTGCCTCTGCTTTGGTTCACGCCTCTACATTTCACTCCTGAATTGCTGCAATTGCCACAACAGCCTACTTACTTACTTCTTACAATAACCCCCGCTGGTTATCCTTTTCCCAGTGACACCTGGTAATATTTCTAAGTTACAAAGCATCCATTCAGCACCTATTTATTGATGATGCTATTACAGGACAGCCACTGTGAAGGCCCTGGGGATATAAGACCGCTCGTGACCTCCTAAAAGAGACAGGTGTATAAGCACTGGCAGAATCCTAGGGGGAAGGGAAGACTGCTATCACAGAGGGATAAACAAGCACAGTGTCGCCGGAAGTTGGAAGAGGTTATTCATTCTTTCTCTTCTTTTTTTTTTCTTTCTTCCACTGTGGATTTGTCTGTCTCGATGATCCATTTAGAAAACACTATCTGGTAACAGACAAGATAAACAAGATGTGTGCACACTGGGAAAAGGCAGTAAGTATATGGAAATTAACATGATATGGAATCACCCTTAAATAGCTGACTTCTTAGTGTGCATATGTGCACATACATGTGTACGTGCAAGAGCACCCCTGTCCACAGTGTGCACAGGGTGTTGAGATCCTATAGGGCCAGAAACTTGTATTATCATCTAACTCTAGTACATACCATAGAGCTGGGACAATGTAAATTCTTGGTGAGCATTTATATAGAATGAAATGAATGAATGAATGAATGAATGAATGAATACATAAGTATTTTCAGAAGAATCTATCTCTTCCAGCAGAAAAGTTTTGATGCGCCAAGTTAAGTAGAAATTCCCTGTGATAAACAGGCAGGAATGTCTAGAGTTCTGCCTACACGAGAGACGTTCTCAGCATTGATTCTGTCCTGCTAGGAAGAGAATTTCTCCTTATCTCCTAAAGTCCATGTTCTTGACATATATCATGCATACCCCAGATGCCCAGGTAGTTGGTATAGAGGCCTCATTGCTCTTCAGAAAAGAGAGAAACTGGGCTCCATAATTCCATATGGACTAGATGTTCTTTCCCAGAGGGGAAGATGATGCTTGATGAAGAAGAAGAAGAAGATGATGATGATGATGATAGCAATGACTTATCACACACCTACTATGTGCCAGCACTGCACCTGACTTTGGCAATCAAGCAAAAAAGTATTAGCACTGCATTACATCAGAAATGGGGATGCTTAAGTTCAGAGCAGTGACATAATAAAAACTACTGTAGTTCACATCCAATCAAACAATCCCACATTTCTCTGTCCTTCTACCTTTTGGTAAATCCTAGTTTACTCCCTCATGGTTTCCAGCCTCAGCAGCCCAAATCTACTGGGAAACAAAATAATGGTGAAGGGATGAGGGACTCCATAAGCAACTATGGAAACATGGATAGAGTCAGAATATATCAAACCATGCGCCAGAGACGTGGGTTAGAAGAAATACGGGTTAACAATGAATCCCTCAGATGGAAAAACAAGTGAACGCTATCATTCAGTTTCTGTATCCTGAGAAACTTGTCAGCAGACTTCTTTCAAAATATTGATATTTCCTGGGAAAACAGTGAAGTAACAATTACTCAAGTAGTGGTGAAGAGGGGAAAAAGCAAGAAAATACACAAACACACATACACACACACAGAAATGTTATTCCTTCACATATATTAGAATTTTAGTTTCAGTTAGGTTTAGTTTACTTTGCTTTGTTTTTTTATATTTTTGCTTTTGTCCTTTAGTGGTATCATAAGGTTTGTGTGTATCTGTTACACAAAAAATAGGGTAGTAGCATCTATCTTGATCTGGATTTCTCAAATCTTCCCTGCCTTTGCCTTTGATAAATGGAGTCTATTGTATTTTTAACTTACATATTTTTTCACTTAAAATATTTTTATTGATTTTAGAGAGGAAGAGAGAGGTAGAGAGATAGAAACATCAATGGTGAGAGAGAATCACTGACCAGTTGCCTCCTGCATGCCCCACATTGGGGATTCAGCCTACAACCTGGGCATGTGCCCTGGCTGGGAATCAAACCATGACCTCCTAGTTCATAGGTCAACACTCAACCACTGAGCCACGCCAAACAAGCTATTTTTCCCTGTTGGAAAAGCTATTACCCTACAGCCTAGGAATGATATGAAGACCAAAAGGATATTTATTCATAATCTAACCACCAGAGATAATTACTGTATGTTTATCTTTTCCAAGTATTTTTAAAGTTATTTTTAATGCATATATCTAATAATCATAACATTTCAGTTGCTGCGTTAAATCAAATTAGTGTATGCTACTTATCTCTTTTCTTATTGTTATGCATTTAGATTACTATCATTGGTGTTATAAATACTATCACTGTGAACAGCGTTTTCCTACAAGGAATTTCCTGAAGTAACACTATTTCTTCAGTTTAGAGTCTCAGAAATGGAGTTACTAGGTCAACTGGTCTACATGTTTTAGATGCTATTTAAACAGTCAATATCTATTTTAATTTTAATTTGAGTAAAACTAAAGTGGGACCTTCTCTCAAGATGATTGCTCTGGCCTTGTCCCATAGAATACAATTTTCTCCTTGCGAGGAGTCATGAGCTTTTTAAAAGTCAGATTCAGCTTGCAACAAAATGAAATGATTGGTAATGATTCTAAGATAATTTGAGTAAGAGCTTCTCTGGATCACAGATGCTGGCATGAGAAGGTTTCCTCTCTCAGGGAGGGTAAACTGCTTTCATCCTCCCTGCCAATCTCACTGACTGGCCTGCCTGTCTGGAGAACTGTGTGGAGAAGAGCCTTGAGGCTGTGGCTGGCTAGAGAATCAGGAGTGTCCCGATCCATTGGTGATGCCTGCAAGGATGCTGGCCAGTCCTCCTCTACAGAATAATGACAGTCCACTTTGCTGATGTTGCATGCACAACTGCCTTTATGCACAAGTTGCCAATATGAAACCTGCCCGACAAGTGTCTATCTAAGATCTTGTAAGACATAAAATGTAGGATCAGAAGTCACCTGTTTCTTGGTATGTTGTAAATGCAAGTGCACACGCACACACATGTGCATATACACACACGTGTACATATACACACATGTGCATGTACACATACATACACATATACATACAGAGAGAGACATATACACAGAGAGAATTGCTTTAAAATATAAGCACACTAGCTCAAGTCAAGAAATCCTATATGAAATTATGTTTTCTTTTACTTTCCAGCTAAACTTCATTGAGTTTTAGCAACTCTTTATGAAGCAAATGATTGATCCTGCATGTAATAGACTACTTTCAGTAAGTGAAACTGGCTAAGCTAAGAAACCAAGAGTCTTGCCCATGTCTACCTGCTTCATTTTTGGAGAGAGAGGGGATGCAAAGAGGAGAGACACACCTTGGGTCTGAATGTATATCGTGTGCATAACTACAGCTAAAGACTAACAATTCCCAGTTGAGGAGCTCTGAGCTTGAGCTGTGAGATGCCTCACTGAGGCCTCAGCGAAAGGCAAGGAGCAAGCTTGTCTGAGCTCAGAGACCCCATTGGGACAGAGTGTGAGTCCATGATGGGGCAGTCCCTCCAAGGCTGTAAGAAAGCCAGATGGAAAACAATAATAATATAATTAAAAAGAGAAATGGCTTTTTCAAAACTCTTCCAATGTCCTGACGTTGCTCCCAGGTCTAGGGAACACACACCCTATCTGCAGGCAGTCAAGGGGTTTCCTAGTGTGTGTTCCTTTGGCCCAACAAGATACTTTATTGTTTTGCTTTGTCAGTGCATTTCCTCATGGCTGATGCCTCTCAAAAATCTGTCCCCTGTTGGCTAAATGCAACTTAGGCTCTTTGGTAGAGCTCTACTTGAAACAATAAGTCTATTAATTAAAATAGCTAGGTATTGACTGCTGAGCCTCCGTTTGCTTCTCTATAAAAACCAAAGAACAGCACCTACCCCAAGGGTAGTTGTGATCATCCAGGGGGATGATAATTATAATAGTGAGTTAACAATAGCAGGGGCTTGTATGGAGTGTTTCTTAGGCACCACGAATTGTACTAACCATTACCTATTTATTTCTTCCAATAGCAATATGAGAGAGGTATTACCATCTATTTATTTATACAGAAAGAAAGAGAAACTTGGAAGGATTAAAAAATTTTGTCATGGTTTCCTGGCTAATTAGACTATTTCTCCTTCTTGCATTAACTGCTATGATATGCTTTTCCCACAGTCATATTTTATGATGCCTGCATCTTTAGTAGTATATCTGGGGCAGAATAAAGAATCAACGGTCTCTTGGTCTGGAGTAAATGCAACACACACTTAGGAAAAACTGCTTTAAAATGCAGGCACACTAGCTCCTAGGTAATCTTAAATGAAGTTATGACTTCTCTTATTATTATAATACTAGAGGCCTGGTGCATGAAATCCATGCATGGATAAGGTCCCTACGCCTGGCCAGTGATCAGGGCCGATCGGGGACTTCTGGCTGCTGCCCAGGGCCTCTCTTCCCCAGTTGCCAGCTGCTGGCCAGAGCCTTCTTTTGTTTGGTTCTGCCCCGTCAGTGCACGTCATAGTAAGTGATCAAACTCCTGGTCTCCTGGTTGAACACCTGAGGGGACAATTTGCTTATTAGGCTTTTATATATATATAGAGAGAGGCTCAATGCACAAAATTTATGCAAGGGGCTCAGCCCTCACAGCCCCAGCTTTGTATGGAAGGTCCTCCAGAAAGTCGTTCAGCTATCTGATCTAATTAGCATATTGTGCTTTTATTATTATACATAGTTTATAATGATTAGTAGCATCATTGCTATAGAACATTAATCAGATTTACTCCCCATAAACCAGCTCCATCGTACAGACAGGGAAACTGAGGCTAAAGCCTCAATGCTAACCCATGGCAGAGCCACACACAGTTGCAATCCAAAGCCACACACCTGCCAGCCACTGGCCATGCAGCTCTCATATTTTTTCTGATTCTCAATTTGTGTGGCAACTTCCTTTTGTCATAATCAAAGTTACCTAGTAACTCTGGGTGACAGAGAATAACTGTAAACCAGGAGATCACTCTGGTCTTTCCTTTTAGATGGAAATGTTTGTGAACAGAGCTTCTCCCCAGAAGCCCTCTGGCCCTGAGATCTGAGCTGCACCTTGGAGATCCTCTGACCTCAAGGGCTCGCAGGGCCCACCCTGGCTCTGGCCCAAGGACAGAATGGAGGCCTGTGAGCATGCCCCCCTTTGCATTCAGTAGCCACAGCTGCAGCTAGAGATCAATGATAAATAGAAATCAACTGTGTTTGCCTGCTCTCCCTACGAATCATGTGACTTCCTATTAACGGTATCTCTCGTCTTACCAAACTGATATTTCCTGTAAAGGGTTTAGACTAATTGTGGTTTTAACAAGGATAACATTATGCATTTCTGTGAGAGTGAACAACCATAGGTCAGACAGTCAGACGGTCAGTCTGGAAAACAGATCCATACTCCGAATCTTTAAAGCTGATATGAAACCCAGATAAGTGTGTTTGTGATGTGGAAGTTACCCAGGGAAAATATAATGGGAGAGAAATGATCTCTGGACAGCAGCAACTGCCTGGCTAATAAGGATTCCTAAGAGATGGAGCACAGCATGTCCCTGGGTGTTTAAATGGGAGAGGAGCAGCCTGGGAAGATTGGAGACCCTGCTCTAACAGATGAAGCCCCTGCCACCCTTGGCTCACAGGTTGGTGGTGGCTGTCACAGTAGTTACAACATGGATGGTGAGGTTGCTAATGACAGTCTTCTCTTGGAGAGATTCCCTCTTGGTCTTACTCTTTCTCTACAGCTTGGAAGCCCTGTAATCATTTTGCTCTTGAGAAAGTCAGGGGCTGCCTCAGAGAACACAGTTGCTCTGATTGGCTCGTTACTCCGAAAAGTGGATATGCTGTGATTGAACTCAGGGCTCTTGAACTCAACCTGCGCCTTGCAAAACAAAATGAAGACGAGAGAAAGGTTTGAACTTCCTCCCTAACCCACATCTGGCTCCACAGCCCCCTTTTCCTGTTAAGACGTCAAATACAATATGACAGGGCACCATTTATCACTTAGACATCCTCCGCTGCTTCCTTTCCTCTCCCCTGTCTCTTCCACTTACTTTAGGTCAAACTAAGACATTTCTTACAGGGAAGCCTTCAACTTGGGTGACACTTTCCTGATTCTGAATCTTGTTCCAAAATGCCACAAGCAAAGTCGCCAGCCTAGAATATCAACATGTCAGAAGGTTTTCATTTTTTTTAGACACAACTCAATCATTTTTCTTCCAGTTCATATACGAGTAAATGAGTGTCTCATTGTACTATGGAAATTCAAAACAACCACCAAGCCACACTAAATTCTTCTTCCCTCCCCCCACTTGATTGATTTAACAAAAAATATGTATGCATAGATTTTATGCAGGATTTGCCCAATAGGACTTTTTGCAAGGATGCAAATGTCCCATATCTGGTAGCCACATAGGTCTATTGAGCAACTGAAATGTGGCTGTTGAAATCCAGAAACTGAATCTTAAGCTGTGCTAATTTTAATTTAAGGTTATATTTAGATATACAAATAGCATATAGTAGAGACTGGTAGAAATAATCAGACCCTGAACTATGCTATTGATAGAGAAGTGGTAAGATTTTTATTAAAATTGCATTTATCCATTCAATTGTTTTCTCCAGCCCCGAACACTGGGAGCCTGCCTCCATTTGCATATGACCTTATTTTTTTTTGGCCTGAACACAGTAACTTGGAAAAAGTTAAAGTTGAAGAAAACGAGAAATTCATAAAATGGTGCATTTCTGTTGAGGTTTGGAACAAGACAAAAAGCAAGAAAAGAACTGGGCAGTGATGAGTTAGATAATAGGATGCAACCATATGAGAGAGAGTGAGAACACTCTGCAAAATAGTACTAAAGGAGGGGATTGGCATTCTGAACCCAGGGGTCTAAGCTCCAGCACTCATTCATTCATTCATTCATTCATTCAATATGTACTAAATCTCTACTACATGCCATCAACAATGTCTCCATTTATAAAATGGTTGAAATAATAGATAATGCCTAAATAGGTAATGTATGTAGTATACTTGATAAACTTAAACCATTGGTATATTGGCATTTTCTTTAGCATTCTCAACTAAGAAGAAATGTTCAGACTGGAAGACATTTAAACTGCAACTGAAATTCTGGACTGGGGTGGGCATGGAGTGAGGATAAAAAATAAAGAATCCAGATTACCATTTTAGAGAATTATTTCAGAGGGTCCCAATGGATGCATTCAGATAAATAATATACTAATGTAATAATAAAAATTCACCTGTAGAAATTCAAGAGATCAAGACAAAGGTGAGGAAGAAAGAAAAGAATCATTTTTAATGACTTGGTTTCAAAAGAAAAATGAAGAAAGGAAAGATTTCAAAAACTAAATGATGGTAAACTACATATTGGCGCAATTTAAGAATGGATTATTAGCCAGTTGATTTTGAAAAAGGAAAATGAAAATCTAATATCTCAAGGAAATGCCACAGTTTGGTTTGACCTCAGGAAGGCATATGATGCTGTTGGAAAAGACAAGGTGGGAAAATGTGAAAAGAATGAGAGGATAACCAGCAATTTGTAGCTACTTAACTTATGGATTAACCTTTTAATTTTTATTTTTATTTTCTTACTTATTTCAGAGAGGGAGTGAGGGAGGGAGAGAGAGAGATTGGTGATGAGAAGGAATCATAGATTGGCTGCCTCCTGCACACCCCACACTGGTGTTTGAGCCCACAATCTGGGCATATGCCCTGACCAGGAACTGAACCATGACCTCCTGGTTCATAGGTCGACACTCAATCACTGAGCCATCCAAGGATTAATTAATCTGGCTGCCCATGGATTAATTTTTTTACCTGTGGCATACCACAGGACTCTATGCTTGAGCTGATTCTCCTTGAGCATCATTATTTTGAACAAGGACTTAGAGGTGTGCTCATTAAATCTGCAATTGTTACAAAACTGAGGGAAAAGTGAGCAAGCTAGATGACCTATCAGGATTCAAAAAGATTCACATAGTTTAGAATTGATGCACTAAGATTATCAAGATGAAATCTTGCATTTAGATGAAAAACGTTTTTCTCAAAATTACAAGATATAGAGATTCCTGCCTAAGAAGCCACTTATGTGAAAAAACCCATAGACATAGGTTAGCCCTAAGAGTAAGAGAACAAGACATAATGTTACTAAATCTATTTAGGCTCTGTTCAAGGACGATGGATCTTCCAGTGCTGTGTAATCCAGATGAGGATGGCAGAAAGAGGGTCAGGAAAGTGTTACACATAAGCAAAGATTGGGGAAGTTCACCTTGGAGAAGTAAAGATTCAGAAGTTATTCATATAATTAATAGACATCTTGCATGTGGAAGGAATGTGATGGTAGGAAACAATTGTACACAGTGATGTCATTAGATCTGAAACTGCTAAGCCGGTGGTTCTCAGAGTGTGGTCCTTGTACCTGCGGTGTCAGCATTGCCTGGAAATTTGTTAGAGATGCAAATTCTCCTACCCACTACAGACCCACTAAATCAGACACTCTGGTTTGCAACTAAGCCTTCTGGATGATGATTCTGGTGCTTGCTAAAGTTTGGGATTCACTGTGCTAAGGTCAGACTCTACTGCTCCTTGGATTCTCATTGGCAAAAACCTGGACTCGCCGAAACCGGTTTGGCTCAATGGATAGAGGGTCAGCCTATGGACTGAAAAGTCCCAGGTTCAATTCCAGTCAAGGGCATGTACCTTAGTTGCAGGCACATCCCCAGTGGGGGTGTGCAAGAGGTAGCTGATCTATGTTTCTCTCTCATGGATGTTTCTAATTTTCAATCCCTCTCTCTTCCTCTTTGTAAAAAATATCAATAAAATATATTTTTAAAAAACAAACCTGGACTCCTCCCCCAGCTTGAGGCTCTGGCAGGATCCCTTGGAGGGTGAGGAGGAGAGGAAATAGGGGAGGGTCAACAAGAGAATGGTAACTTTTTTAAGTGCCTAGACTTTAATTTTTAAAGGGCTCTAGAGAACAGAGGCAGAACCAACATTTGGAAGCTAAAAAGATGGTTCCTATTCAGGAAAGAAATGATAAACTAGCAGTTGAGAGGATTTGACTATGATAAAGAGGGTGATAGCCTCACAGGACTGTGAGTCCTCCATCACTGGAGGCAAAGAAATGGCAGGTATTTTGTAGTAGAATGTCCTGCATGTGGAAGTTTGGGTCAGACTAAATAAAGATTTGTTCTAGTTTTATATCTTCTGTCATAAGGCGTTGGCTTACCTCTCTCTCAGCTCTCAAACAGCCACCTAGTTGACCCCTTCATATCCATCTATGCACACCCCCCCCCCAGGAAGCCAAGATGAGCCCCAGGTTTGGATGAATGTAAACCCCCAACGGGAGAATTCTGGAGCTCTAGAATTTCTCCCCAGCAGTTCAAGATCAAATTTTAACTCTGAAGTTGGTTGTAGGAACAGAAGGTCTTCACAGAACCACATTACTTTTATAAGTTTCCTGTTTGTTTCTTGCTCAGCAGCTGAAGATAGGCCTGAAAGCCTTGGCTAGGTCTCCCTTTTGATGAGCTTCATCAGAGAGGCGTTGTGAGATCACTGGTTAAAGAGCTTAACCCCCATTCACCCCTGACTGTGATTTGGGAAGGCACTACTTGTTGCCTTTGCTTCCTCACCTGCAAAATGGGTTGGAGGGGTCAAACTACTCAATGCAGGTCATGGGCAGCTATGGTGGTCATGAAAGGCACAAGGATGCCGAAATGTATGTAACATCAGCCTCTCCTCTTTCCTCGTCTGCCCAGGATGATTCTGTGTTTCAGCTTCTTTGGTTTGAGTGAAATTTCAGAATTGAAACAAGCAAGGCAACATTACATATAAAGGTAAAGGAGGTGAATACAGAGGGGCACTATGGATCGGAAGGCAAGGAAAGAGGATGAAGAGGTGAGCTAGAGTTTTCACGAGGAGCAGAGGAGGAGGAATGCAGTGCAGGCGGCATGATGGGAAGTAAGGTGGTTAAATAGGTCTCTAGAAAGAGAGTTTGCTGTGTGTATGTAAAATAATTCTCCCCTGGCTTCTTCTACAGATGGCTTCAGTAAAGGCTTACATTACTGCTCAAAGATCTCGAGGTCAGAGGGATGTTCCTTTGCATTGGACACTGGCCTCTTAACAAGGGCTCAGCTGAATTTGATGATCATTTTATTTGCTAATGAGGTCAAGCCAGCCTTTGTAGATCTGTCCTGGTTGCAATCATTAAAGGGGGACCCATTCCCACTGCCCATCCTCCTGACTTCAAACATAAACATCACCCACTTAGAAGACTATTTGAGCATATTTCCACCCAGGGATTGACCAGTTGTTCATCAATGACAGATCTTGCAAGCAAAATTCTGAGGCAAGTCCCAGCTTATACAATGGAGCAGAAGAAATATCTGAAGAGCACACTAGAGTCAGAGTCAAATAGTATGCCCTGGTTGTGGATTGCTTGGAACATACTTAGAGTCATGGTCAGCAAAGACCTGCAGAGTCCAAGTACAGCCATGGGCCAGAGGGGAATTATACATGTACTAGCCTAGGAAGATTGCTGGGCACAGTAGGTTTTTTTCCACTTGCTCTTCCAAAACCCTTTAATACACATGCTGAGATGAAATAACGATCATGTCACCAGTGCATGAGAAGGATAATAAGATATTAATATACAGCCCAAATAAATTCAACTCCCTTTGAGGGAAATGACTAATAGCATGCCAATATGTATGATTCAATTTAACTTATATAGGGAACAGAGTTGCTCAATGGATTACACTGAGAATAGTGATTAACAGACTGTCAGTATTAATATGAATTTTGTCTCTGCCAAAGTGAAGGTTTAAAATTCATTTCATTTTTATGCATAAAATTCTGTTACTTATGGTTCCCCCCCCAAGTTTTAAACTCTATATGTTCTCTTTCTAAAAGAGAAAGAAAGAGAGAGAGAGAGAGAGAGAGAGAGAGAGCTGAGAGACCCTCCCCCATGTGCCCTGACCCAGGGCAGGGAGTGAACCTGTAACTCAGATACATGCCCTTGATCGGGAATGGAATCCAAGACACTTTGGTCCACTGGCTAGTGCTCCAAACACTGAGCAACACCAGCTAGGGCTTATAGATATTTCTTAAGCACCTACTAAGTACCTGACATTTTATTATACTCTCAAGGATTGAAACCACGAGCTTGCCCTTAGAGTTTAAGTGAAGAGGAAAGAAAATAACAAGAATGTAAATAAGTATATATTGTATACATATATATTATATGACACATATAATCCCAAATTGTGAAGTATGATGATAGAAATGAGTAGGAATGGGAAACAGAAAACAAAGAAGTCCTATTCAGTAGGCAGTTATTAATGGATGAGACCCAAAGGATAAGCCAGGAAATATCAAAGAGCCAAAAGAAAGCAGTGTTTCAATCAGAGAGATTATTGAGAATAATTATAAGTAAAACCCCCATTTGGTTGGTATTATGATATGCCGCATTGTACTGAAGAGGAGACTGAGGCCCAGGGAGCCTGAAGAACTTCCTCAAGTCACACATTAATTTCTGTAAGCCATAACCTAGCCTTGGAGTGAAACGGCTCCACAGTTTAGTTATGTCCCACAGCTTCCAGTGCACATTTTCCCAGCATAAATATCTGCTCCAAAATGTCACACCCATACCAGCTGGTTTTGGTGCTGTTCTTATTATCATCTGTTATGGTAAGCACGCCTTCCTCTGACCATTCTAGAGCCAGCAGCAGCTGGCATCGGCAGGACTCCCTGCTCGGTGTCCTACTGAACCATGTTGCCCTTCTGTAATGGACACTGTGTGCTTCTGAGGATTGGTATTCGATTGACCATCCGACATCTCTGCCCTTTTAACGCTTCCCATAAGCAAGTCTAAGAGATAGTCATTTAAGTGCACGGAGGGCCAAGGGAGGCTCTCTTTTTGGTATCTATTTATATCCTTATGAGCTAGATGGAAATCCATCCTCACGATCCCAATATCCACTACTAAAGGAGAAAAACAAAAACCACCAGATCAGAACATGAGTCCCATTGGGAAGTTATTAATGTCATCTCGGCATTACTCTAAGTCTGCTCCGCTGTATGTAGTACATGAGCAGTCAGTGCGTGCTGGGTAAGGCAGTGGCTGCCAGTGCATGCACTCTGAGGCTGTGGGCATGTGTGTGTGCACATGTGTCTGTGCGATCTTTGTTACAAGTGACGCAATAATGGGCACCTATCGATCACCTTCATGTACCCAGACCTTGAGGAGGGCAGTACATTTAAATACAATAAAAAGAATAATTGAAGTTCTAATATCTAGATTAAAGATACTTGCAGTTCATACTATACCACTTATAGCATTTGCTACTTATAAGCAATTCTGGTAACTCAAACAAAACTATTTAAGACCTAAAGACCCGTTGCACGATATTCATGCAATAGGCCCCTGGCTTCACTCTGGAGCCAGCAAGTCCCCGCTCCCCACCCTAGCCACTGGGAGCAGGCACATCCCAGATCCTGGGCCTCCTGGAGCTGGCAAGTCCTTGCTTCTGTCTAGGGCACCACTCCAGTAGCTCCCTCCACTGCCCTCCTTCCCCTCACAGCAGGCTTCACACAGCTTTGCCCATGCATATGCAAATCAATCTCCATATTTGTTGGTTAATTTGCATATCCACTCTGATTGGCTGTGGGCATAGCGAGATGATGGTTAATTTGCATGTTTCTCTTATTTGGTAAGATGTTAAGAGAAAAATGTGAGGATGCCAATGAAAAAAATGCAATTCCTTATTCATTAAGTGCTATGAAGGCAGAAGTTTTATTTAGTGACACAGTTAACAGAGTGCATTGTAGATTTAAAAAAATAATGAATAGTAATAATTTCTTTATGAATTGGTGAGAGCACAGTGAACTTGGGGAGATTCTTGTCTCAAACCTTCTACAGTGTTTTGTTAAGAAATCCTAAAGTGGATTCTTTAGTGCTAAATTCTTTAGTGCTGCTTTCACTTCTCCTCTCTCATGCTTAAATGGCATAGAAGACGTATGGGAAACTGAAATAAATAAATGCATAATTATGTTCATTTATAATGCATTCAACTCAGCTACATATATCTGACCGAGTTATGCACACTGGTCTGACCTTGTGGATAAATAGCATACACTTTATAACTTTTACAGAAAGTTCATATTCTGCCTGTTTTGATTTCTGTATTATAATAAAAGTAAGTTATGTGGATGTGTGAAAAGCCACTGTCCACTCTTTGATAAATTCCTCACCATAGTACCTCTTCTCCAACTGGAAGATTCTAGGAGTGACACACCTACCACCATATGCAAGACACAATATTTCTCTTCAATAAGGAGAGGCCATTCTGTTTTTATTTTTCTTGAATGTGTATTAAATCTATTTTTAAAAACCAAATAAACGACTATGGGGCAATCTCCTTATCACAGCAGAGCTCTGCCTCCATCTACAAGCCTTTGTTTGTTCTTCTTTATCTCTTTCGAAGAAGTAGCCAATAAAAATGGCATAAAAAATAAGTGATTTTAGAAAAGGCTGAAATGTGCTGATCTCTATAAAGACACAAAAGCATACTGGATAATTTAGAGTGAAGACAAGGAAGGGAGGAATTGTCTATGTGGAACACGACATATCTCATAACCTCCCGACAGACCAGCAGCAGGAACTGTCCATTTCACAGGCGAGAAAACTGAGGCCCAGAGAAGTTCAGTGACTGGCTTTGGAGCACCCAACTAATTGGTCATGAAGCCAAAACTCAGCTAGCTTGATTTATGGTTCATGCTTCCTCTAAGGTCTCATATTCTAGAATGACTTTACTACCCTGCCTTATTATTACTGTCCTATACGGAGATCCTTGCAATCTGAGTCTCAAGGCCATGGAATGTGGATCTATTTTAGAAACACTGATTCGCCTTTGAAAATTATCACACAAAAGAATGGAACACAGGTCTGGTTATGGAAGGGCAAGCTGGGGGCCAAAACATTTGGATGAACACAACTAACAGCTTGACAACCTCCTAGTTTCACATTGGCCAACCTGCCCTGGCCGATTTGGCTCAGTGGATAGAACATCAGCCTGTGGATTAAAGGGTCCCAGATTCGATTCCAGTCAAAGGCACGCACCCTGGTTGCAGGCTCAATCTCCGGCCCTAGTCAGGGCACATGAAGGAGGCAACCAATCAATGTATCTCTCTCTTATGGATGTTTCTCTCTCTGTCTCTCCCCTGCCCTTCCCTCTCTCTGAAAATTCATGGGAAAATGTCCTCAGGTGAAGATTAACAACAACAAAAATGGCCAACAGCCAAAAGCAATTTGGCTCAGAGATAGAGCATCGGCCTGAGGACTGAAAGGTCCCAGGTTTGATTCCGGTCAAGAGCATATACCTTGATTGCAGGCACATCCCCAGTAAGGGGTGTGCAGGAGGCAGCTGATTGATGTTTCTCTCTCATTGATGTTTCTAACTTTCTATCTATCTCTCTTCCTCTCTGTAAAAAATCAAAGATATATATATATATATATATATATATATATATATATATATATATATGGCCAACAGCATATTTCATCCATCACTTCACCACCTTGAGAGCCTTCCTGGCTACAGGTGGTCCATCCTTTGTTTGTTTGTCTCTATCTTGGCTAAAGGAGAAAAAAAAAATAACTTAATTTTTTTAAGTATGGGAAATGTGATGGCCTTTCACACAGTCATTTGACATCAAATCTTTAGATCCCTTTTCTCATTTACTTTGGCAGAAAAAAAATCTTCACCCGGTGTGTTTGGGGTGGGGTGTGTGCCTAGGCCTGTGCTGGGCCGCATGTGCGAGCATCTTCCCCACGTTGGGGTGACGCTGTCAGAGCGGAGGCATTAAATGGCCTTGGCCAATTCGAACAGCTCCCCTGGAAAGCCGGGTTTATTTTGGCAATCCCGCCTTTCTCCCCAGTTCCCCCTGACCTCGTGTATTACTGTGCGTGGATTATTTTTTTTTACTGAGGGAGATACTTAGGCATGGGCTGCAGGAGATAAGTGATATAGTCAAATCACTACTGCCAAAGCTTGAAATTCCTGGCCACTTTAATAGCTCTGGCTGACCTCTAAATGAAACGCCACCTTTGGTTATTAACATGTCTCTCTCTACTTTTATGATTTTTCGGAACATAATTTGTCACAGTTTTTATCTGCACAGAGCAAGCTTTAAGCTTTTAAAAATGTGAGTTATCTTTTTACAACTGCTAACAATTACACATCACAGAACAGGCTGCTCTGAAAACCAATTATGAAAAACCGGCATGGACTCGGCATTCAGCCCCGGAGTGTGCCTGTGCCACTCGGAATTCGACATTTCTGAACTCTTGCCACGGAGCTGCCGGTGCTCGGAACCGGGAACCAGAGACTCAACTTGGAAATGGCCTGTGAGATGCGGGAGATAAGACAGGGGCAGGGAAATTAATTGTGCTTATTCTGTAAGATCATCTGATAACGGGACCGCGGGGCTGCTCCAGGGCTGCAGGGGCTGCGGCTGCTTCTGCTGGGGAGGCTTTGCTCACACCTGGGCATCCCGTATCATCTTTCAAAGGCCTCCTGCTTGCCCTGAGATGCCCAGGGGACTAGAGTGGCCCTGGGTTCAAATTTCAGGCTAAATACTTGCAAAACTGAGGGACAGAAGAGAATGGTTTGTTTTTTGTTTTTAAATATATTTTATTGATTTTTTTTTTTTTTTTTACAGAGAGGAAGGGAGAGGAAAAGAGAGTTAGAAACATAGATGAGAGAGATACATCAATCAGCTGCCTTCTGCAATCCCCCTACTTGGGTGCCCACAGCCAAGGTACATGCCCTTGACCAGAATGGAACCTGGGACCCTTGAGACTGTAGGTTGATGCTCTATCCACTGAGCCAAACTGGTTAGGGCCAGAAGAGCACTGGTGAGACTGTTCTGACTTTTAGCAGGCCAGGATGCTCAACGGTTTATCCCTGTTCTTGCTCTCACCTGCGGGCTAATGGGGGCAAGTGCCATGTCTCCTCGCTGCAGCATCGGTCATGTGTGGCTCAGCATGTAGACTCCAGAGACAGACAACGTTGCTACAAACCCTGGCCCTGAAACCCAGTGCTCTGAGACCTCAAGCAAATTGCTCACCCTCTTTGTACCTCAGTCTCCTCATCTCTGAAATGGGCTTAAGAATCCTGTGCCTCTCAAGGGTGGAGAATTAAATAAGCAATGTAAAGCACTTAGAAGTAAGTAAGTAAATTATTTCTTTATGTTAGTTGTTTTATTGATGTTTTTGTCTCCAGCCATCAGCACGGAGCTGAGCGGTAGGTCCGAAGCACAGCCGGGGACAAGAGGACTCCACAAGCCGTACCTTCCTGCCATTTTTAAGGGGAACAGTTTTTATTGCGTGGCAGTTAAGATGATAACGGGGAGCTGGCAGGAAATGGTGTGAAAGCTGGGGGCAGCCTTTTCAACACGAGATTCAAAGAAACATCTGTGGTTAGACCACGAAGAAAAGTAGAGCAGGGAGAGAAACGGGGGCACCCTGGAGGGGCGCACCCTTGCTCTCCAGGCACGGGTGCCCTCTGTGGGCGCTCCCACGTGGAAACCTAGGTGAGCCCCTGAGTCAGCGATGCTCAGGGAAGGTGAGCAGAAGGAAGAAATGGAAAAGCCTCGACGTTCAGGCTTTCCAGTCTTAGTGCCAGAGTATAACATGGGCTTCTTCAGGGGGCTGATGGGAAAGCAAATGTGACCCCATTCCTAGGAATGAGGCACGACCTTGATAAAGGAGCAGCAGGAGGCTGAGGGGGGGGGGGATGGGAGGAAAGAAGGGAAGGAGGGAAGGAGACAATGTAGTAAGCAAGAGAGAGTTAATAAACACGGGCTGAATCACCTAAGACAGTGGTTGGCAAAACGCGGTTCTCAAGTTTGCCGACCACTGACCTAGACTCTCTGTTTCAATAATTACAGGCTGTTGGTGTTCCTTGTGATTAAGCCCTATACCAGTGGCTGGCAAACTCATTAGTCAACAGACCTGCATGCAGTTTGTTGACCACTGACCTAAGATATGCTTTTGTTTTCATATAGTATCTCATTTAAGCCACAATTGGACAAAGCCTAAGTAAGAGTTTCACTGATGAGTTTTACAAAGTAGGATTCAAATTTTTAGGAAGAAAGCAAAACTTGGAGAAAGACTGAAACCACCCAAGCCCCTGTGCTAAACAGAGGACACGGCTGGGCCCTTAGCCCACGGCCACACGGCTACCTCCACAGCCTGCCCTCCCTCCTTAGCACATGGGACCCGAAGACGCCTCCACAGCCGGACAGGTTCCAAAGGGGAGTGACGCCCAAGGAAAACCACTGGTCCATGGCCAGTGCTCACGGCTGGGGGGCGGGGGGGTGGGGGTGTCTCAGCTTCTCCTGTGACTGAGTGCTTGGAGACACCCCAATAATAGAGGACTGTTCTGGGCCTTGGCAGCTCCTGTCTCCCTCTTAAAAGAACAATTAAAAGACTCTCTTCCAGGAAGTGATTTTTTTTTCTCCTTTCCAGGACCACTGTCTGCCTTCGCCCCGGGGGGAAACATTCCCTTTGCTCCCGTCTCCCTGGCAGGAAATCTATTCAGAAAGGATGTTGATTATCCTCTTCAGCACTTATTTCCTTTACATTATTTTGATTCCGTTATTTCTCATTATACTCCCAATATGTTTTGGCAGCCAGGGGGCTCGCAGATGGGAACAAACAAAGGTTTCTCCAGTCCTTGGGCTGTACCTTCAGACTTGACTCCGAAATGATTTCTTTGGGGGCTGGCCATTCCCTTGCAGGCCTGGGCCAGGGGGCCAGGGCTGATTTGCATGGTTGGCCAACACCCAGGGCTGGCTGGGTTTCCGGGACATAGGATTCACAGGCAGGGCTGCAGAGGCTGAGGCACTGAGCCCCCTCTGCTGTGCGTGATGGAACTAGGACCGTGCCCCCAGACTCTATCTGTAAGGAGAGGGTAATGCAGCCCGTTGCATAGACCACGGACTTCATCGTCTACATCCTCTACATATTTTTTTTTTCCTTAGAGGCCTCCTGCCTAACTTGTCCTCTGTGCTAATCTGACTTCAGGGGACTGCCTGAGCTCAGCCCTTTCTTTGCATAGACCCAGCGTCAACTCAGGGGCCCAAGTCACATTCATGCCAGCTAACTTCCTGTGACCCCAAGGGACTAGATCACGGGCAACCTCAGACTGAAAGCTAGTTCATCCAGAGACAACCTGGTGACCTGGGCCGTGGATGCCTGGCCAATCGGATCCTCTCTCTCTTCTGGCCATTTGAAGTAGGGCAGTGGTTGGCAAACCATGGCTCTTGAGCCATATGTGGCTCGAGAGCCTCGGTTTGCTACTCTGTTGATTCATGAGATTGCCGGCCACTGAACTAGGGCATTAAAAAGCCAAAGCCAGCAATTCCAGGTTCTGAAGTAGAAAGGGGTGTTTACCAAAGAGCTTCATGGATGAACCTGTGAGGACGTAAAGACAATAAGCACAAAGGTGAAGGGGGTTGATGATAACGAACTTAACAATTGTGGTAATGCAAACGTATCTGAGCATCATAGGTGCCAGCACAGGCCCTCCTGCAGCCCTCATAAAAGCACTCTGAAGTAGGTTTGTGATCCTCTCTGTTTCACAGATAAGGAAATAAATTTACCAAGTGTGACTTATTCTAAAGCATATGTTCTTTACCTTCAAACTTTCACTATGGTCATCTATGACGTTCTCGATAAAGAGGGAAAAATAAAGCAGGACTTGAGTGGGGAGATACACCATGGATGGGGCTGGAGAAGGCCCGCTCAGAGCGCTGTCGGAGGTGGGGGGTGGGGAGGGGGGGGGGGAGAACGGCCTGCTTCCATTCTTGCGGTAACTTGATTGGTTATTTATTCCTGGCAGCCACGAGTCAGACTGAAAATCTTCCTTCCAGACTCTGTTTAAAAGTCTTTTCTTCTGAGAAGCTATCCCTGACTTCCTCCTTCTCCCACAGGCCAAATTGGTTACCCCTCCCCTGGGCCTCCCCAACGTCAGGCTCATGCATCTTTCACTGCTTCTGTCTCACTGCTTGATTATTAGTTTACAGCTCCAATTCCCCCACCAGCCAGCAGCTCAGAGCCAAGCAGATAGTAGGTGCTTATGAAATGCTTATTGAATTCATTCATTCATCCAACTAATATATATTGTGCCAGGAATCATTCTAAGCCAAGGATATACACACTGTGGCCCATGGGCCAAATACAGCCCTCTGCCTGTTTGGAATAAAGTTTTATTGGAACATGTCAATGTTCATTCATGTAAATGCTCTCTGTGACTAATTTCATGTTGTAATAGCAGAATTGAGCATTGTGAAAGAGACAACATGGTCCACAAAGCTGCAAATATATATCGTAGGCTTTATAGTACAAGTGTGCCAAACCCTGTTTTATGCCAGTGGTTTTTAAACTTCTCTTCACATTGGAATCATCTAGAAAACTTAAAACCATGCTGTTGCCTATAACTTACCCTCAAGGTTGAGAATGAACCTGGTCTGGTTTTTGGATTCATAAAAGACTAGTGACTTTGTGCATGAAATTCATGCACATTAAAAGGGAATTAGAGGAAATATTTTAATATTGCTATTTGCCCTCTCTCTATAATAGAAGTGTCAGAGATGAAAAAAAATGGTAAAATGTATATGAAAATCTTCCTCCTGTCAGAGTCTGGGGCGCGGAATAGGAACCAGAGTCATGTCCCCACTTACCCACATGTGCCTCGAAATTGCATGAGACCCAGACCCGGCCAGCTCCACCCCCATTGGGCTTTATCCAGACCTGGCCAGCCACACCCCGTCAAGCCCTGTGAGGGGGGGGGCGGGGGTCCTGTGGCCTCAGACCACCTGGCCCAGCATCGGCGTGGGGAGGCACGGCCTGAGTTCCCCCAGCCCTGGCCGGGGCAGGGAGTGTGCCTTGAGGTCCCCTGTTAAGCCCCATGGGCAGGGGGTAATGGCCTGAGATCCCCCATCAAGCCCCACATGACAGGGGGCACGGCCTCAGGTCTTCTAGCCTGGCACCGGGGCAGGGGTTGTAGCCTGAGGTCCTACAACCTGGCACCAGGGTAGAGGGGGAAGCCTGAGGTCCCCTGTTAAGCCTCACCAGGCAGGGGGTGAAGCCTTAGGTCCCCTGCCCCAGCCCAGCACCACGCAGCCTCCCTGCTGGTTGCTTGTTAAGGCTCATTACAGGAACTTGGCCTCCACTATGGGTGCAACCATCTTGTTATGGTGTGACAGTCAATTTGCATATACCCACTTATTAAATAGAATGTTCCAGTAATTCTACCACACAGCCAAACCTGAGGATCTCAATTATAGTCATGACTACAACTAAGTAAAGATAGCAATTGTCACAAATTGGTAATTCAGGTTTGGAAAAAATCATGGACATGTGGACCCACCTGGTCTGAGGCAGAGGACTCAGTCTGAAGGACACAGGTCACTTTCCAGACATACACAATGCTTTTGAGGCTCAGGCTAGAAGCCATGAGCTCAGTCTTCACATCCATGGCTCCTTCTGTCATCCCATGGTCCCCTGTTGTTTCTGATCCCACTTCACCCAAAGAAAATGACAGCAGTGGGGCTGAGAGTGAGCCAAAGAAACATAATCCTCCCAGGTGGAAGTCCCCTCAATCATCATTCCAGAAGTGCTCAGTGTAAATGGCCTTGAAAAGCCCAGACATGTGTTGACTACACGAGATATGGCAACAAGGTTGGAACTGAGAGCAATTTATAACTTTAGGGGAAAGTCATTAGTCATACTAGTACATGGGCATCTTTACTAGTCCCTCATTAGAATGCTAGCTCTCTGAGACTGAGGGCTTTGTTTACCCAGAATCTAGGATAACACCCAGTGCAGAGTAAGGAGTCAAAGACTTTGATTGGGTGGGTGGATGGGTGGGTGGGTGGGTGAGTGGATGGGTGGATGGGTGAGTGGGTGGATAGAAGGAAGATGGGCACTCACAGCAGAGTCCTGCAGGGACCAGGCTATAATTCATTCAGTATTTTCCCAGCTGCTAGTCTGAGCCTTAAAGACATGAACCAAAGAAACCATGGCAGATAGAGAGAGAGAGAGATCACAAACATGGCATGATGAGGAAAAGATAATTTCACATGGTGATGAGTATTATGAAGAACATAAAAACATAGTTTGATTAAAAAAGAAAAAAGAAAAATCTGGGAATGAATTTACAAAGAGGTGGCCCTGGACTTGAGACCTGCAAGAGGAGAAGTCGCCTTTGTGTGGGGCTGGAAGGAAGGAGCCCAGCAGAGAAGACAGAAGGACAAGAGCCTGGAGCTGTGCACACAGCCCAGGATGAAGGCCAATGTGGTGGGTATTGGGCAGTGTACCTTGAGCAGAGGTTGAAGAGCCCACTTGAGCCTGAGCATATGGGAGCCTGGAGACCAGGCCAGGACAAAGAAATTTTATCCTGAGAACAATGGAGAGGTTATCAATAGGCAGGGTGATAATCCAACACGCACTTTAGAATATCACACAGCTGAGCACCATTGGTTTGGCAAGATGGAAAGTAAGTGTACTGGGGGAATGTGTCCTCCCAAAGGTCACGCCCACTGGGACCTCAGAAAGTGACCTTATTGGAAATAGAATCTTTGCTGTTTTTACTAGTTAGGTAAGGTCTTACTGGATTAGGGTGGGCCTTCACCCAAATAGGAGTGCCATTATAAAGAAGCCCAATGAAGACCCAGAGGGGGCAGAAAGAATACCATGTGCCATGGAGGAAGAGACTGGAGTGATGGCCCTGCACACCAAGGAACGCCCAGGATGGTGGCCACCACCACCAGCTCAGAGCAAGGCATGGCACAGATTATTTCTCAGAAGCTCCAAAAATCATGCAACTTCACCAAGACAGTGACCCTGGACTTCTGCTCTCCAGAACCATAAGAGAATAGATTCATTTTGTTTTACCCCACCAAGTAGGTAGTAATTTGTTAGAGCAACAAGAGGAAATTAACCACCAGGCAGATGTGGTCTGGGGATACACACACACACACACACACACACACACACACACACACTAGAGTGAGAAAGACAACTAGCCAGACACGTGACAGGGTTGAGGCAGAGGGAAGGAACAAGAAGAAGAAAATCAGGCTTGGGCTGCAAATGCTCCCTGGTTGTTTGCAGACTGAGTAATTTCCACAGCCCAAACCATCCAAGAAGAGGCCTTCCTTCAGTGTCCTGAAGTCTTAGAGATACCAGCCATGTCTCTATTGAAGAAAAGAGGAAATGTCCAAATCTCCTATGCATAGAAGATCCTAGGCACTGCTCTGAGAATCTGGGCTCCTCCAGGGAAGTGTTTGTTCTGCAGGTTAGGACTGGGGGCACCTGAAGGCCACACTTCTGGAGACATGGAAGCAAAAGTCCTCCGGCTCAGGTCCACATGTATCATGTCCTATAAGTTGCTGTACTGTTAAAAAAAATACACACACACACACACACACACACACACACACACACACACATACACACACACACACACACTAGAGGCCTGATGCATGAAATTCATGCAAGAGTAGGCTTTCTCTGCCCCGGCTGCCTCGTGGCCCTGTCCCCCACCCACTGGTCATTCCAGAAGGTTATCCAGAAGGTCCTTCCAGAAGGTCGTTCTGCTGTCCAGTATAATTAGCATATTAGTTCTTTATTATATAGGATTATATAGGATATGTGTTTAAGCAAATTCAATTATGAGTTTTAAACTCCAGAGGAAAAGGGGGATGCTAATAGCAAAAGGAATTTCACTTTCACAGTTGTGCAAAGAACTAGAAACCACAAGATGGGAAAAAGCTTGATTCAATTTTTATACATCCCCAAGGCACAATGCATTCTCTTGGAAGAAGCCTCTTTTGACTCACTAACAATATCCCACTAGGAAGGTGTTTAAATGTAGTGGTTAAAAATGAGTGTTCTAGAATGTTCTGGTTTAGATCTCAACTACATGGATGTCATCTGACCTCTCTGAGGCTCAGGTCTCTCACCTTTAAAATGGGTCAATAATATTAATTCCTTTGTAAGGGACTTAGGGGATTTTGATGAGAGAACGCTTAGAAAGCAGTGGTCACCCATCTTGGCTGTGCTCTGGGGTCGTCTGGGGATGTTTAAAAAGTACTGATGCCTGCCTGCCACCCCCAGATGTTCTGATGTTATAGGTCTAGGGTGAACCCAGGCATTAGGTTTCTAAAGGTTCCTGGTGATTTTAATGTGCAGCCAAGTTTGGGAACCATTGGCCTGAAGCACTCACACAGGGTAAGGCCCATGATCATCAGCTAGTGTGGCAGGCACAGCCCTACCTCCTCTCCCCAGTGAGGAAGAGCATGGAGCTCTGAGGCAAATCAGCCTTGTCCAGTATCTGCCACGCTGTGGCCACGTGGCTACATAAGTCATTTACCCTATCTGAAGTCAGTTTACTTATCTATAAGGTGGGACTAAAAAGCTTATCTCTTACAGGTAAATTGCCAGGATTAGGTGAGCACTTGGGTGAAAGACATTTACGAAATGTCTGTCACTTAGTATTAAATAAAGGGTGTAATTCAAATTAATCATTGCTTCGGTTAGAATTGCTCTGCTATCAGGCTCTTCCACAAACACTGAGCCTGTACCAGTCTCTTTGCCCTTGGAAAGAGAACCCCAGGGTCCCGTCAGTGTGTGGAGCGTCAGAGGCATATTCAGGGCACTTTGTTCTTTAAAGGGTGCCATCCGTGCACAGGCTTACTTTGCTTATCTGCCTGTTGAAATCAGTGGTGTAAATAATGAAGCAGTGCGATATCTGAATATTTCTTCTGCTCAGATTTTTTCATTCTAATTAAAGCCAGAATGTTCCGTTTTAGAAATGAGTATGAATAATAAAAACTCAGCTGCCTAAATATAATATTGTAGTTTTTGTTTTGTTTTTTTAAAAAAAAAAAAAGTAGAGGAAAGGACTGTGTTCTTATAACAGACTGAGTATAAGCAACTGGCTAGCTTTCCAGGGATGACAGACCCATGTGTGGAATTCCTGAGCCCAGAGACCTACAGCTTCCCTTCCCTTCCAGGCACCAGGATTATCAAAACTCTCCAGGGTGTGTTTATGGTCACTGATAAGCGATATTCCCTTTCCTTATATCTAGAAGTGGATCACACCTCCCAGTCTGAGGTTCTACCAGGCGGAGAAAGGGCTTTCTTTAGGAACCCAAGAGTTTAGCATAGCTTGTGATGCCTAAAGTGTACACTACAATTCACCTAATAGAGGTGAAGAACAGGCCTGGTTCTGGAGAATAAGATGTATGAGTTTCCTGTGGATGCTGTAACAAATGACCACAAATTTAGTAGCTTAAAACAGTGCAAATGTATTCTCAGTTCTATAGGTCAGGTGTCTGACATGGGTCTCACTGGACTAAAATCAAGGTGTGGGCAGTACTATATTCCTTTGAAGGCCCCAGGGGATAATCTGTTCTTTTTCCTTTTCTAGCTTCTAGTTTGCCTTTTCTTGTTCTCCTGCTTTGGCTTGTGGCCCCTTCCTCCATCTTCAAAGCACATTACTCTAACCCAGTGGTTGGAAAACTGGGGCTCATGAGCCACATGTGGTTCTTTGGCTCCTTGAGTATGGCTCTTCCACAAAATACCATGGTCTGGGAGAGTCTATTATGAAGAAGTGGCATTAGAAGAAGTTTAAAAAGTTTGGCTCCCAAAATAAACTTTAATTGTTGTACTGTTGATATTTGGCTCTGTTGACTAAGGAGTTTGTTGACCACTGCTCTAACCTGTGGCTCTCATCACATATTCTTCTCTGACCCTGACTCTCCTGTATCCCTCTTTTAAAGGCCCTGTGATTATGTTGGACCTATCCAGATAATCTATAATAATATGCTCACTAGACTGGATGTCCTTCCAGACAACCTTCCAGATGAAGCTGGGACTGAGGGAAGCCAGAATCCCGGGGCCAGAGGGAAGCCAAAGCCGGCAGCCAGGGGAAGGAAGGCCTACTCTTGCACAAATTTCATGCATGGGGCCTCTAGTTTAACAAATCTCTCTATCTCAAGGTCAAGTGATTACTAACCTTAATTCCACCTGCAACCTTAATTTCCCTATAACCTATTCATAACATACATATTTCCATTCATATTCACACTAGAGGCCCATTGTATGAAGAGATTTGTGCAACAGGCCTTCCTTCCCTTGGCTTCCAGCAGCAGTTTTCCTCTGGCCCCCAGGAACCAGACCTTCACTCTGGCCAGAATCTGCTGTCTTCGTCTTTTCTGCAGACTCAGGCCGGAGTCTGCCATCTTCATCTTCCTGCAGACTCTGGAATCTGCAGTCTTTCTGCGTTGCGGCACTCCACTCCTGTAGATCCCCTAGCCCCCTGCCCTCCCTCTCATAGCAGGTATCCTGCCCCACCTGGCCACTATGTGCCTGGTGCAGCTGGGCAGCCACCATCTTTGGCCTTCCAATTTACATACTTACTCTTATTGGCTGTGGGTGTAGCAGAGGTACGGTCAATTTACATGTTTGTCTATTATTATGTAAGATAATGCCGAGGGATTAACATGCAGACACATTTGGGAGAAGAAAGGCATTGTCCTGCCCATAGTTGAAGAGGAATGGAAAGGCAGAGGTAGATAATGTTCCCTTCCAGGGCATTGTACCCCCACTCTGAGAAACACACATTGTGCCTGCTGACTTGTGTGTCTCCTGTACTGGACTGTGGGCCCTGGAAGGCAGGGAGAGAGGCTCTCATCTGTCAGTCCATTCTTCAGTGCTCAGCCTGGAGCAGGTACACAACAGAGAGATGATCATGGACTTGACCAAACTTTTAGGACATCAAGAGGCTTTGCAATTGACAGAGCAGCCCTTAAATTCTAACTCTATCCTTGGACAAGTTACTAATCTGCCTGGGACCTCAGATCCCATATACACAAAATTGGATAAAGAAAATATCATGGGCTATGGTAAGGATGAAGCGAAATAATCCATGAAAAGTGTTCATGACAAGACCAAGCCTACAGTAGTGCTCAATCATTATTAAATCATCATCACATGGCATGGAAGGATGGAGAACACTCACTCCTCCTGATTAAAGACAGTTCAGCAGGGCGATAGCAAAGGAATTCCCCAGAGTGTGGTTCCAGGTCTCCATAACTGAGGCAAACAAAATGAAAACCCTAACAGTATGGATGAACTCAGTTTAGCCAGAGGGCAAAGAACCCCACAAAAACAAACCAACAAACAAAAGAAAGCACCTGGAATCAACTTCTTGGGGTCATTTTCCATTTTCCAAGAAAACCAGAGACTAGTATGTGGGTGTGGCTCTTAGAGGTCCTTCTGAGGAGTAGGAGCCCTTATACTAGGAAAAGCCCCTGAATGCACCGAGAGCAGATAAGCTGCCAAGTGACACAGCTGGCCATTTTACCTGGACATCCGGTGAAAGGAATTGCCAAAGCATAGCCGACATTCATGCCCTTTTGCCTGTGATGGTGCCTGCGTTCTGAAATAACTATTACTAGTCACCACTTTCATCTCTAAAGGGTCCTAGCTTGGACCATACCTTTTATATTGAAGCTCACCTGAGTTTCAACATACCTGCCAAATGCAAATGGGATGCTGGCAAGGACATCATAATCCTAATGACAATCTCAAGTATACAGAATCATGAATACTGGCCACAGTCCTGGGATAAGTCTAGAGAAGTAGACCTCACTGGGGCTATTTTTCCCCAGAGGAGCAGTTGACCACGTCTAGATGTTATTGGTTGCAGTTGTCAGAAGTTGGGGTGAGGAGGAAGTGATATTGGATCTGGTGGGGCAAGGTCAGGGATGCTGCTAAGAATCTTACAATGCAAGTCCAGGCCCATCAACAAGGAATGATCTGTCCCAAAATGTCAGTGTGACACCTTTGACAGACCTGAGTTAGGGAGCATCCTTTTGTGCTTAGAATAGAGACCAACTATTAGGGTCAAATTCTGGCTATAACTCCTGCTAGCTGGGTAACTCTGGGCAATTCGTAAACTTCTCTCAGCATAATTTCCTCTTCCTCCAGTGCAATAAGGGGAGTCCCGACCCCACTGTATCGTTAGGAGGATTTAGTGAAAGAACCACATTGTGCTCCTAGCACAGCTGGGCTTGGAGGTAGGCATGCACACATGAGCTGGAGTGGTGCTCTCTTGGGAGATTTCTTTCCTGTGCTCTATTTCATTTGCCCCTCTGTTTCCTGAGCTTTACAGCAGGTAGGCTAACCCCTCGCAAGTTTCCCCTGTGGAAAAGTACCTGTTGATTTGGATCGGACTATTCCTGACCACTCGGCAAAGTGAAAAGGTCAAACTTTATCACATCTGCAATGTGATTTGACGGGGATCCTACAGCCGGAAGTAGGAGCCAGGAATCCTGGCACCCAAGCAGCATCTTGTCCTTGGTTGGCTTGTTTGTGAAAGCCCGACAGTTGACTTTCAACCCTTTTTTATTGAGAATGAGTGTTGAGAAATGTACTGGGGTATACCCTGGGAAGGAGGCGCTGCCACGTCCCAGCCCAACTGTGTCCAAAGTCTGGGCGGCAGACCCGCCCGCTGCAGGAAGAGGCCCGATAAACACTTCCAGCCTCCTGCCACGAGGACTCTGAGCCCACCGATAAGGAGGCGCAGCCCTGCCTTCAAGGAAAGCTGCAGATTTCATCAGGAAGTTGGGAGCCCGGCTCCAAAGGGGCCTTGGACCTCATCTTTTATGATCTCCTAAGGGCCTGGCTTGGGACACAGTATGGAGCTGGATCCTCAGCTCCTGGTCCATTGTCCCATCTTCCCTAGCGGCTTCATCCCAGCAAAGTGCATTTCTTTACTTCCTTTTCTGCTCCCCCAACTACCTGTGGTGTTTAGATATCTTCCAACTAAAGTCTGGATTGTATTTTATGGAGCACTTACTATATGCCAGATGTCACTTGCCATTCTCTCCTTAAACTCTCTCCAAAACCCTGTGAAAAGTGTCCCACGCATCTAATCATTCAATCCCAATTGGAAAGGAATTGCAGCTCAAAGATGTAAGAATTTTGCCCAGAGTCACACAGCTGGCATTTAAATCCAGGGTCTATTGACAGAGCACTTCCTCTATGTACTTTATTTGGAGTCTGGTGAGCTCCTCACTTTGAATTGTCAGTCTTTCTGCAGCCATCCAGCCTAAGACATCCAATCAATTGGGGGAAGAGTATGGGTGACCTTTAGTGGGAAATGATACCAAGATACCACTGTGACCTCACAAAAATAATCATAACGAAGATGAGCCCAGAAATCTTTGGGGCTTGTACATGCAGAATGTGAACCGGAAGCAGGCAGAAGAGACAGTCTATGACACAAATACTGGGGCAGCAGCTGAGGTTCTGGAGTGAGTGTCCCCCATCGGAGCAGGCCTTAGATAATGACACACCAGCATTCTCTCCCACTCATGAGTCACTTCCCGGGGCCAGGTGCCGTTCTAGGCATGCTGCAGGCCCCCCGGCAGTGAGCCACGTAATCCTCACACATTTGGTGTTATTGTTATCCCCAAGCGGATGACAGAACTGAGGCCGAGAGAGGTTAGAGGACATGCCCAAAGTTGAACAGCTACTATGTGGCTAGGAGCTTGGCCTGTGGAAAACCTGGGTTTGAGTTCAGACTCTGACATTTACTAGCTATCTGAGACTTTGAGCAAAACTGCTTCATTTTTCTGAGCTCAAGTTTACTTGTCTCTAAAATGGGGTGTGTGGGGGGGCATGCCTTCACAGAACTTTTTGGGGGAAAATGAGGATTAGGTAAGATGACAAGTATCAGCTTGACATAGTACTTGAGGGACAGAAACAACTGGTTAGAAAAATGAAAGCTGTTAGACAGGGTTTAAACCTAGGGGCGCGCGTGTGTGTGTGTGTGTGTGTGTCTGTGTGTGTCTGTGTGTGTATGTGTGTGTGTGTGTGTGTGTGTGTGTGTGTGAAGAGAGAGAGAGAGAGAGAGAGAGAGAGAGAGAGAGAGAGAGAGAGAGAGAAAGAGAGGGGAAGAGAGAGGGAGAGAGGGAAGGAGGATGGGAAAGCGAAGAAATGGACACCCTTTCTTGGGCTCTGCCTCAGGTGGTTCAGCCAATTCTTAACCCTTTCAAAGCTATGCAGGTCTTTCCAGGTGAGTCTCTCTCACGTGTAGGCCAAGCTGACCTCAAGGAGATTCACCCGGAAGCCTGGTGCAGGGCGGGCTGGGAGCTCTCAGCCTGCGGGGTGGGACTGGGGGAGAGGCCTGGGCTGGGTGGGGCCTGGCCGGGCTCCAGGAGCAGGCCCGGCGCCCAGGCTGAGGCCAGAGACAGGCCAAGGTCGGTCAACAGGGCCAGAGGGGAAAGGTTGGAAGTGCCAGGGTGCGGTTGGATGAAGGCTGAAGAGGCCTGGCTGCTGGCAGGGCGGGTTCCCAGACCTGGGGGACTGGAGCTCCTAGGTGGTGAGGCACCCCTCTTCCTCCTCTTCCCCAGAGGCCCCACTGGGGAAAGTGCCCAGGCCTGGGTGTCCATAGGAGGAGCTCCGTGATGTTTACCCACAACCTCAGGAAGAGCCCAGAGCCCAGCAGCAGGTCTGAGTCAGGACTGACTCCTCCTGTTTCCTTGACCACTCCTGGTGATTCTGTTCCAGATGGCAAGGTTGTGGGCAGACCCGGGTACAATCCTGAGGATTTGGTGTGGCAGTGACTTCACCTGCACTTCCATTCCTCATCTTTTTTTCTTTTTTTTTAATATTGATTTTTTACAGAGAGGAAAAGAGAGGGATAGAGAGCTAGAAACATCGATGAGAGAGAAACATCGACCAGCTGCCTCCTGCATACCCCTTACTGGGGATGTGCCCACAACCAATGTACATGCCCTTTGAACCTGGGACCTTTCAGTCCCCTAGCCAATGTTCTATCCACTGAGCCAAACCGGTTTCAGCCCACTCCTCATCTTTTAAAATGACCAATTATCCAGCTTGTGTGGCTAAGTGATTGAGCCTAGAGCTATGAACCAGGAGATCACAGTTCAATTCCCAGCGGGGGCGAATGCCCGGGTTGCAGGCTTGATCCCCAGTGTGGGACATGCAGGAGGCAGCTGATCAATGATTCTCTCTCATCATTGATCTCTCTCCTCTCCTCTCCTCTCCTCTCCTCTCCTCTCCTCTCCTCTCCTCTCCTCTCCTCTCCTCTCCTCTCCTCTCCTCTCCTCTCTTTTCTCCTTTCTGAAATAAAAATATATTTTTTTAAAAATGACCAGTTGAAGTAAAAGCCTCCTGACCTTGTCCAGATTTGGGCTTAGTAGGCAGCATACGCTGACATGTGAGTTCAGTCCTCTGGGTTTACTGGTCCAGCCGTTTCCCACCAGGAGAAGGGGCTGAGCGGCCCTGGAGCAGTAGGAGCACAGTGTTTGCCAAGCATGGGTAGGGAGTGTCAGCTCTCACCTGGGATACCAACGTAAGAAGATGGAGGAGAGGAAGCTCTGAGTCCTGGCTGGCATTGACTGACAGGCTCAGCACCACGATGGCACACTGTCCGGGGAACCAGGTGGTCCTGGGTGTGAGCCAGATTCTCTCAGCCTCAACTTCTGCATGGGCCCCACGCCAGGAGCACTCCTTCTGGCCACGCCTGTGTCCCCAGCATCACCACCCTCTTGCTGTTTAAGGCCTGACCCATCCCCACCAGCTGGATTAGGTCTCCCCGGGCCTCGGAATTCTTAAAAGAGCCGTAACATATTGAGATCATTAGCTTGATCTCCCATAAGGACTGTGAAATTTCAGGGGCCTGGGCATTGCAGAGAGTAGTTCTTAACAGAGAGTAAGCACTCGGAATAGATTTCTGAAGAAAATAATGAATGAGAGGGTGAGTGAGAGACCAAATGTCACCATGGAAATGAGAGTTTTGGGACCCTGGAGAGGATGTCAGATGAATTATTCAGATGTTTTTCTTTGTGGCTTGGGTCAGGGAGAGGAAGAGAGGTGAGTGTTCATTCCAGGGATTTCTCACCTGGAAAAGTCAGTCTGGGCAAAGTGGAGGATACTCATGATGTCTGACTCGTCAGGGCCCTTAAACTGCATTTTAGTGTCAGGATTTTTTATTTTAAAAGTGTTTTCCCCTTTAAGAGCTGGCAGAAGGTGCATGGAGAAGGGATCCTCCCATGCTCAGAGCGCTGAGACCATCACTGGGCCCTCAGCACGAGGTGCCATGGAGTTGGTTAGGGACACACATTGAGATGAAGAAGTGCAGTAATCTCTCATTATTACTATTAGTTATTATTATTATTATTATTATTATTATGTGTTTTTAGTAGCCTGAGCACTATTTATTCTTAACTATAAGACTGGGGAATTCTCTCTAGTGGATGACAATAAGGTAAGAACAGAATTTTCGACACCAAAAAGGGAAATCTCCCATGTCCATGGACATGTAGCTTGGCTTCCTGGCTTCTCGCACAGTCAAGGGGTGCAGTTACAGAAGTTACTAACCCTGACCCCGTTTATGCACATTCAAAGGGGCCTTGCCTTTCTCTGCCACCTCCTTGACATTCCCACTTTCATTCTTTTGATCATTTCTCCCCAATTCGACCTGGGCGTACACAGTGGTGTCTATAGTTTGCAGATAACGTTGGCCTCATACATAATCATATGAACAAGTGCAGCACCAGCCATGGTGCCATAGCACCGAGGATGCCGAGGATGCTGAGTCCTGCGTGGGTTTCTGGAGGCCCTTCTGAATTATGGGTAACCCTAAGGATACCAAGGTCCCAACTCTTCCAAATACAGCAACGTGCCTGCATCCCCGTCAGAGCTGCGGGCTCATGTCATCCTAGGACCCATCTGGCCTCCCAGGAATTTGTCCTGGGGCCCTGAGAGAAGGGGAAACACTGGGTTGCCTTCTGAGCTAAATGTCCTTTGGCGTGTCCACCCACATTCCAGCGAACTGGAAGCAAGAGGTTCTGGGCATGCCCCCAGGGCCACTGCTACACCCTCTCATGAAGACACTCACTGAAGGTCAATAACCTAAGAGATGAGGGCCCTCTGGCCAGTGACTTGGAGCCATAACAAACTGACTCTCATTCATTGAGGAGTTCATTGAGCACCCCCCACACCTGGGATGACAAGGACCTGGGCTCCTCTGTGCTTCATGCAAACATGGCACAAGGAAGTCATTCCTTCTCTCTGGCTTTCTTGTCTCAGGAGGAAAAGCACATTCCTTGACCTACAGTTACACCATTTATCCATTTAATGCCAAACATACAGTCAAGTGTGTTTTCAAAACACCAGACTCTCTGTGTCCTGAAGAAAGCCTTAAATGTGGACGATTCACAGGTCCAATGGATGACCTTAATTGCAACAAACGCACCCCTCCTCTGCCTTAACAATGATCCTCACTGGCATCCCTTGGGCTCTCATTTATGTCATTGATCATCAGGCCAATGCCAGGAGGTGGGAAGTGTAGGCTGCCTTGTGGAAGGGAGGAACGGGACTTCAGTGGCAGATGCTGCCCCTCTCCTTTCCTCACAGGCTTTACCGTTTCAGGTCCACACCATCCACACTTCCAACCACAGGCATCACCATCTGGCTGTGGGAGTCTGCTCTGCCCAGGGAGCAGCAGGCCAGAAGCCACTGGGGCAGCCCTCAGCCAGTGATGGGACAGTGTATCCAGGCCCGCTCCCGTGCCCCTCGGGTGGGAGGCTCAGGCATGTGTCTCCCAGTGCCTCCCAGAGGTCCCAGCGGGATTACCTCCAGATGCCCACAGTGGGGACTTGCTGGGTGATGTGCCATTCCTGGCATCCTTTCCTTCCCTGCTGCTTCCTGCGATCAACTCACAGATAAGTTACTTGACTTCAAATCCTTGTCTCAGGGTCTATTTCTGGTAGAAGCCAGACCCTGTCTCAGAGTCTATTTCCGGTAGAAGTAAGAGCAGTCAGGCAGCTTGCCTGCGGGGCACACAATAAGGTTGACACAGACATGACTCTAGTTTCCCATGACCCCAAAGCCTATGTTTGTTCCCCCAAACCCTTTTATGTGCAGATACCCAACGAGGCAGAAGGTAGTCAGGCCCTTCAATGGACAGCAGACAGAGGGGCATCCGTTCTGGACATCGCAGAACTGGCACAGGCTGGTCATAGGCTCTCCCGACTCTCTGTCCAGGGCTCTGGGCAAATGGAGGCAGCTGACTCCTGGAGCAGCTGGGAGACCAGGCCTTCAGCCCATCCCACCGGCTGGGAGGGAAGCACCTAACTTTTAGATCCGCTCAGCCCATTTCCAGCGTGTGCTAATATGCGAGGCTGGCACCAGGGAGGGTGTCGTCTGGCAGCCGATCCTTCATACGGAACATTAAGCCGAGGTCCTGCACAGTCTTGAACATTAACCATCCCCTGGCACCCATGAAGAAGAGCTACGGGTTTTATTAACCTCTGTGTCCTGGACGCATTGCGCGCCGAGCGCCATCATTAACCCACCTCCAGACGGGGGACAGGGGCCTCCTTCGCAGCTCTGTTCCAAGAAGGCAGGCCCTACGAAATGCCTTCAATAATTTAAGGAAACTACCAAAATGTGACCATAAAGGATATAACTTCACCTCAAGGATGGCGATCCATAAAGATTTTGTGATAGTAAAAACTGAGCTTTGTTCTGTTACAAGCCCTTTGAAAGTTTCTGTGTGCGTGTGTGAGTATGTAAGAGTGTGAGTGTGAGTGTGTGTGTGTGTGTGTGTGTGTGTGTGTGTGTGTTGGGGGAGGGTGAAGTCATGCAGTCATGTTCCTACAATTGGGATTTAGCTGAACTCACGGTTTAATTATTCCTAACATCATGGCCATAGCACGACCCATTAACAACAGCTCAGGCCGAGTTAGGAAGTCCCACTGGTAATCTCAGAAACACGTCGTATCACTCATTTTTCCCCCATGTCAACTCCAGACATACAGCTTCATTATAAAAATGGAACAAGCATAAGAACACCCCTGTGTCCCGATCCCGTTCAGCCGCCCCAGGAAGACTGGCTGCTGGCGGGCTCCTCTCCGGCAGCCTTGGCTATTCTTATGCTGGTTGATCCACCTTTACTTTGCACCCCTCATATGTGGCCTTCCAATTTGCTGCTGACAGACAAGGAGAGGGTGGGCATCTTCAGGGGGAGAGGGAAGGATCAATGATCCTAGGAGGGGAATTCCTTCTCAGATGGAGATAAACCTCCTACAGTTTACACATTAAAGAGCTGGGGCCATAAAAGAATGGGTCATATTTGAGGCTTATTTAAGTTTACAGAATAGGCTTTTTACCTGAAAAAATCAGTAGGAGGGTGGATGGTTAAAAGCAAAATGGTTAAAAGCAAGGGCTTTAGGGACAGAAGGTTTGAGATTGAAGGTTGAGATTGCATCGGGGATTCTCCTTTAACTTGTTGACTTTTAATAAAGTCACTTAAAGTCATTGCGTCTCAATTTTTTCATCTGTAAACTAAAATTATTAACAATATGCCATAATCTACCTTCCTTCCTTCCTTCTTACTTTTCTTCTCATTTTCACTTCCTCTCGCCCTCCCCATTTCCCATCCCCCTCCTTCCCTACATCCTTTCTTCTCTCCCTCCTTCCTCCTTTCAACAACACATGTGACAGAAGCTAACCTAGGTGCCAGGGGTACAGAGAGAACTAAGAGTCTCTGAACCCAAAGGCTTCCTTACAGCCTGGTTGGGAAATCAGATGAGGTATAAAGCACTTGGCAAATTAAAAAGAGTTGAAGAAACATGAATATTTTTATTATAATTGTAGAAGGATGCATAGTCTATGTTTTATTAAGTTAGGCTTATATAAAAGTATGCACATTTGATGTTTTGTTTTAACATTAGGATCGCCTGTCTTCACCCACCTGGATCAGGGGTCAGAGGCTCAGGGGATCACCAGGTTATCACCTAGACTATCCTGTGAATAGCGCCCCCTGGAGTTGTGCCTTTTGATAGCACTGGAGGGAAGACTAGAGGATGAGGCCCGGCTTCCCCTTCCAGCTTTCAACTGGGCAGTAACTGGGCAGCAACAAGAGAGAAAAAGATGGATTTGAAATCCACTGATGCTGGGATTCAATAAATGCTTTTACCTGAATTGGTGAACCAAATGATCAATAAAAAGAAAGAAGCATGTGCAAAAAACACGAACAAAGTAACACACCTCTCAAATATCTGCCCTTATTCTGCCCACTCAGAACATTCCCCGTGAAAAGCTGAGAGACATCTGTGCTCCAAGCTAGCCAGGTGTTGCTGAACCTCGCATTGTCCACTGGAGCTGAGTTCAGCTCGCTCCGTAGTTTGGCTGTGGCACTTCCAATGACAGGTACTCCTGTCTTTACACTGAGTCTGCTGGGTGCTCTCTGCAGGCTCAAAGGCCATCCAGGAAGAGTGATTTGATTTACACGGTGCAGTAACAACCCTAAGCAAACCCTGGCTAGCCTAATTCCTCTGCAGTTCTTGGCATTGTCCGAAGAGCAATATTTAACTGCACAAAGAATTGGCCGCAGCAAACCTGGCACAAGAAGAAGAGGACGTAAACAGGGACAGGAGATTGGGCATAAGAGGCCATCCTCTGCTCTCTAAAAGAAAGACCAGTGCTGGCCAATAGAACTCTCTACAATGAGGAAAATGTTTATATCTGATCTACCCAATATCATAGCTCCTAGCCACATATGGCTACTGAGTATACTTGAAATGGGCTGTAGCCAGTGTGACTGAGGAACTGCATTTAAATTTTATTTCATAGGAATTAATTTAAAGTTAAATAGCCCTGTGTGGCTAGTGGTGACCATACTGCACAGAACAACTATAAACACACCCCAAGCCTCAGTGAGTAAGTCCGATCATTAAAAAAGTTCAATTCACTCATACAGCCAACAAGTAATTAGTGTACCTTTAGTATGAGTCATACCCTCTGCTAGGTACAGAGTGGAAGGAAATATAAAGTTAGGTTCCTGTTTGCATTTCACTGAGGGAGGGAGTCGCCGTGGCAACCAATGTGTAGCCACTGTGACATGAAATGAGAAAAGAGAGGAAAGAACACAGGGAATGCAGGAAGGCTGCGTGGAGGAGGTGGCATTTAAGTTACTTACATAAGGATAGACTAGTTCATTTTTCAGAAGAAGGAAAGAACATCAACAGAGTAAAGAGCCTGGACAAAAAGCATGAAACCATGATGTGACCATGGCTTGGGTGCAAAGTGAAGGAAGGAAGGGCAGAGATGATCCTTTGCAAGGAGGATGAGGCTAGAGTGAGGGACCTTACATGATATCCTAGCCCAGTGGTTGGCAAACTCATTAGTCAACAGAGCCAAATATCAACAGTACAAGGATTGAGATTTCTTTTGAGAGCCACTTTTTTTTAAACTTAAACTTCTTCTAACGCCACTTCTTCAAAATAGACTCTCCCAGGCCGTGGTATTCTGTGGAAGAGCCACACTCAAGGAGCCAAAGAGCCGCATGTGGCTCACGAGCTGCAGTTTGCTGACCAGGGTCCTAGGGAGTTTGGATCTGACTGAATTTATAATCCCTTGACCTGCCTTAACTGTAGGTCTTAGGGATCTTTCCCTGCTGCTGAATGAAATGCCCCCATTAGATTACTTACCCATCCTTCCTGTCCTCTAAGGCCCTGCCTGAATCCTCCCTTCTCCGGGAGCCTTCATTGACCTCACGTCTATATACCAATCCTTCCCTTTCCCAATTGTGGTTTCCAGTCCAGAGTCACTGTTAGGCGATTTTCCACTATATTCTTTGCTTTGTTTGCTTTGCAGGTTTCTCACAAGACCTCCAAGTCCTGGTAGCTGGCTCCTCACCATTACCCTTTGTCCCCTTCCTGTTCCAGAGGAGAGTGGGTGCTCAGGAATCAACCTCCATTGGTTAATGAACGTGGTTTGCTGTATCACATCCCTATTAACTTGGACCTGGAGATTAGTCTAAGTATCTGTAATTCTCGTGTTGTCAACACTTGAGCTGGCTCCCCAGCCTCCATACCCTGTGCCTCTTATTTTTAATAACCAGCCTCATTGTCATTCAAAGAGGCCTGACTATGAGGCCCAGGGAAAGCTCTGGAAACTGGTTAGGGCAGGGGATGGTGAGATCTCCGCAGGCGTCTGACCGGTTCTCTTGACATCTAAGTCAACCTGGAGATCCTTTGGCCCTGAGCTGAGTCACGTCACGCAGCCAGTTGTTACAAGGTTTATCTGTGTACTCCTGACAGACATCTGATCAACCCCCAATGCTATCTTTATTTGCTAAATTACTTCTTGGAATTTTCTAGACCCACTATGAGTTGGGTTCCCCCAGGGCTTTTTTCAGCTGATCTTTGTGTCTGTTAATTTTCTTTCCAAGTCTCCCCTCAGGCCCTGACACCTCTAAGCCATTTTCTGCAACCTCAGAGCAGCCTAGGACACTACACTGCCTTCTGTGTTCCCATGCACTCATAATAAAACATGGGGTCACTAGAGATATTTATAAGAGCGGATGCCTTGATGGCATGAAAGTGTAGTAGATGGTGGTGGTGGTGTTGATACTATGACTATTGTAATAATTCACTTTATGTTACACTTTGTTTTTCCCTGGCGCATATTTAGCACCCAGTGGAGGTGAAATAGAGTAGGCACTTTCTTTATATAGATAGATAGATAGATAGATAGATAGATATAGATATTTTACAGAGAGGAAGAGAGAGAGAGCTAGAAACATCAATGAGAGAGAAACATCGACCAGCTGCCTCTTGCACATCCCCTACTGGGGATGTGCCCGCAACCAATGTACATGCCCTTGACCGGAATTGAACTGGGGACCTTTCAGTCCACAGACCAATGCTCTACCACTGAGCCAAACCGGTTTCGGCCATTTTCTTAATAAGTGAAAGGTACCTTACAGCCTCAGCTGAATGAGCCAGGCCTTAATATTCAGGGTTCTATGATCTGGGGTAACTTAGAAATCAAGCTTAATGAGGATGATAAAGATGGGGCTTCAGAGATGCTTTCAAAAAATATAGGTTCACAAAGGTGAGATGCACATGCTGCCAAAGAAGGGGTCAGCTGACACACTGGGGGAATGGTCAAAGTGACACCAGGTGTGAGCAGGCCATAAGCAACCATGTGGAGTTTTTGGAGAAGGGCACTGTTGACTTTACAGGCCTGGTATCCATCCTTTCTCCATCATGAGAGCCCTGGCATTGACAGATGTAGCTTCAATTCCAGCCCTGTTGCTTCAATGTTCCATGAGTATGTAAGTGGGTTTCTTAGCCTGGGCACTACTGACATTTGGGCTGGTTAACTCTTTGTTGTGGGGGCTGTCCTGTGTAACTTAGGATGCTGAATAGCATTCTTGGTCTCTTGGGCATTGCATATTCCTTCTATTTTCTAAGTTGTGATATATACCCCCATTGAGAAACAATGCTCTAAACTAAGCCATAGTTTCCTTAGCTGCAAAATAGGAACAATGGCCCCTATAGGGCCAGGCAGTTGTCAGGATCAAATAAGAAAACAGATATGAAAGTAGTCAGCCCAGGGACTTAATGGCCACATGAAAGGACAAAGGAGAGCCTAGCTCCCCCATCCTTGCCCAGTGAGTTCTAGGAGGCTGAATAGGAGATAATAGGGAAGGAGGTGATCCATTAGTCTTTGTCCTGAAATCCCATAAGAGTCAGCAGCTTATGGACCTTTCCTTGCCCTGTAGATATGTAAATATTGGAATTATCAGAGCCAGCATCTGTGAGATTTAAAGCAGGAAGTCCTTAGAGCTTCCTGTAAAAACACAAGTGACAAACTTGGATAAACAGCAAGTAGAAAAAAAGATATTCCTGTATCATCACCAGCCCACGCCCTCCCCCCCAAAAAAAGTTGTTCTCTCTCTCTCTCTCTCTCTCTCTCTCTCTCTCTCTCTCTCACACACACACACACACACACACACACACACAAACACATACATACACAAACACAAGCTCCCTCCAATAAGATGTAACATAAAATAGTTGCTTGAACTTGAACCAAGTATGAGAGATAGGAAGGTAAATAAGGCATGAGCACTGCTCTCAAGGAGCTCAAAGTTTAGCGGGAAAGCCAAGCTCTCCCCAAGAAGGTGCAGCTGAAAGAAAAGTCACAGGGAAGGATAGGGATGAAAACCAAGATCAAAACGCAGTTGTATTCATTAAGAGAGACTAAGCTATGCTGCAATTACAACCTTTACATCTTAGCCACTTAAAACAAGTAAGATGAGCACGCACAACATCTCCACTGTGGGAGCCGGGATTCCTTTGCACAGCTGTCCATGTGTTGTTATCTTAGCATTCTAAGCTGTTCAACACTCGTGGCATTTCCATACCAACAGGGCATCTGCAATCATTGAGGCAAGGGAAGAGAGAGCTCAAGGAATTCCTCACCCCTTCTTGATTGCTTCCACCTGTAATTGACAGGCTTAGTTCCCACCACATTTCTTTGGGCAAAGTAAGTCAAGTGCCTAACTTCAGGGGCCTGTGTGCCAAGATGGAGGGGAGGAGCCGCAGTCTTGGTGAGCAGTGCTAACAGGAACCCCCAAATTAGATGAGCTCTCTGCAACAGTGAGACCCACATGGGCAGGACTGTCACCAGTTGCGAGTTTTTAGCACGTAGCACCGTGTCTGGCACAAGATAGAAATTCAGCAAATTCTTGGAGAAGGAAGAAAGAAATGGAGGGGGGAGGGAGAGAATGGGAGAGGGAGGGGGAAATTATTGGGTTGTTCAGGATTTGGGTTGTTAAGAAACTTCTCTGCTGTCCAGGAACAGAGTGGTAGACTGGGGAAAGAATCCCCTTAAATTAGAACCAGTTCAGTTTGGGGTCAAGTGGGGTCCAGCTCAAGATGGTCAGCATTCAAACCCTGGGTCACTTTTCCTTCTGAAACAGCAAAGCAGCGTGTGTCCTAAGCCTCAACTGATAACTCTGCTCTCCTCTCTCAGGGCATGCACCCTCTCGTTTCTACATGGTTCCTATTAGAAAGAGCAAGGGTTGTGGAATCCGTTAGACCTAGATTTGATTCCTGAATGCTTCCCTATCTAACTGCGTTCCTCAGATCTAGTTACCTGACATCCCTGAGACTCAATTTCCTCCGCTATAAAGCAAGGACATCTCTAAAGTCACAGACCCCGCAAGGCAACAAATGTTAGCTTCCCCTCTCCCTCATGAGCCACACCCCTGAATTCTCTCAGCATCATATTACAGCCCTTGGAATGTCACTCCCTACAAACATCTGAGCTTCCCACCAGCATCCCCCATCTGGGAGGCCTTCCTCGCCTCCTTTCAGCAGAGTGCCATGTGTCTGGGTACACAGAGCACAGCACCTGTCTTCCTCCCAGCAGCACTGACAGAGGGGATGTACCCAGCTCAAGGCTGGCCGCAGCTGCTGTGTGCGCCCCTGAGCTGCCACACGCTGCCCGGGACGGGAGCAGGGCGATTACTCACTGCTAATAATTATAGACACGGACACCACTGGGAGACGCTGAGCCGAGCGCCTGGAGCCCGGGCTGGAGGGTTCTGGGAGCCACTCCGATTCCGCTGCCTTCTGGACCGGCTTCTGGGGGCTTCCAGGGGCCTGGGTTAGCCATTCCCACTCATTTACCCACAAATTATGGGGCAGCGACTGTGCCAGCTCTGTAGCAACTTATCGGGCGACAGAGATGATTAGTATGATAAACACACTCTCTTTTTGTACGCGCTTGGAAATCTGGCAGCTTCTGCGTCTCTTCAGGCTGAAACAAAGCATTCCCAGAAATAAAAATAAGAAAGGGATGGCAAAAATTAACATAAAAAAGAGTCAGGAATTTCTTGTGACTTTCCTAGAATCAGACATTTGAAGCTGGAAGTTGTAAGTATCACCCAGACAGGCCTGCCCCCTCCCACCTCCAGTCCCACAGCTGAAGGAGCAGAACCGGAAGAGAAGTGACACGGGCGCTGACCCCCGGAAGCGGAAGCGGGTGCTCCAAGGCCCCCCGGCTTGCCCAGCGCTGGGTCTTGCAGGTCAGAAAGGAGGGGAGCATCAGACCACCTGCCGTTTTTGCCACTTCCTCCCTGAATGAAGTTAGGGAAGCCACTCTAGGATCACGATTACTACGGCAGCTATGGTCATTACTCCTATTTCCACCCCGGCTTCCTTTTCAATGTAGAAAAATGAAATCCAGGCAAGGACGCTCTTTTCAAAACGCCAGAGTGTCCAAGGCTTGTCAAGAGCCAAACTCACAGATCGAAAGGATGCTTTTTCTTTGCTCTCTTCGCCGAAGTTATTAAGCGAGAGGAGCGCCATTCCCATTTTCATCTCAGGCCCAGGAGCCGCCTGTGGCCCTGTCAGCAGACTGGAGCATTAATAGAGCCTGATTCTTTAATGGACTCTGGGTGCATTTCTTTCTTGCATCTTGAGGTCTTTAAAAAAGGCTGTGGTGAGTTGCACTGGCAGAAACCTTTTTATAGAAACAATCAAATATCACTTGGTAAAATAATTAGCATCAGAATAGCGCAAAGTCAGTCTGTCCTGTACTTGGTGCCAAATATGAAAAGGGCTCCTGCCAGCCTCCCCCTCGCCCTGGTGTTGTGGTGGAGGGCGATCTTTCTCCCTCTCCTAGCCAGTCCCGGAGGGAGGCAAAGGCCCAAAGGTCCGAGGCGTGCCATTAAAGTGTTCTCTTACTCTGGGTGGGGGGACAGATGATCCTTAAGTGGGCTTCCTCCGGAGCATCACGGGCCAGAGGATGACTAAGGAGAGAAAGAGGGAGCCGGAGTGTGGTGTCCCCAGTGTCCCCGGGCCTGCCCGGCCAACTTCCCTTTCGGTAAGCCGTGTGCTCATCCATCCCCTCCCCATGGGCCCCTCACATCCTGCCTGCATTTCCAAGCATTTTTTTTTTTGAGCAAATATCAGGAGCTCGGGTTGTTTGTGACTTATGGATAAAATAGTGCAGGAAAGGAGTGTCCCCTCTCGGGTCCAGATAAGATGCTGAACGCAGAAAAGCACCACACGGACAACATGCACACAACTTTCTACCGTAAAGCATCTGTGGTTTAACATCTATGGGAATTCTGGGACATGGTGAATTGCAGGGGTCCTCTGCTTCGTCCTTGCCCAGAGAGACCCCCTGAGTGGGCCATGCCCCCGACCCCAGGGCATTTTCTCTCTACTTTTGCCTGGTCCCTATGATAATTGAGTTATTTAGCTAAAGAAGAAAAACACTCTCCGTGTTCCCCCTTGTCCACATCTCAAGCATGCTGCTGGCCTCAGTGAGGACACGGGGGGTGGTTTGCTCTGCCAGCCTGCAGCTGGGTCATTCCCCCTCACTGTGACTCCCGGACACTGGCTCCAGCCTGCTGAGCCTGGGAGACCATCTTCTCGTGTCTCTTTTAATTTAGCCAATAGATATGAAAACGGGTTGAGTTTTTAAAATAAGCAAGCATTTCTCATTAGCTGGGGGCAGTATGCCTCCTGGTACCTCGCCATCAGCTGGGAGCAGACTCAGAGAAGACAAGAGGCCCTGATCCCCCTTTCTGCCGCCCACACCCTGTCCCCTTGACAAAGCCCTGAATACCTGGGCCCCATCCTGGCTGGGGGTGATTAGTCCCTCGTTCTGTTGTGACAGACAGAAAGGGAAGGCAGCAAACCACCACATTTCCTAATTAGCGCGCTGGGAACGCTCCTGGTGGTAATTTGGAACAAAAAAAGGGCAGCCCCTTGGTGCGAGGGTGAGGGAAAGGGAAGACAATAAGACCGGGGGGGGGGGGGGGGGGGGGGCAGAGCAAGGGGCCTGCTCACTGTGGGCACGGAAAACAGTTCTGGAAGTTTCTCAAAGGTGACAGGATTTCTCTTTCCAGAGGCTGCTGCTCACATATGGCAACAGGATCCCCAGGCGCTGACCATATGTAAGGACACACGGCTTTATGACTTATTGTCGGTAAGATTTATGGAGGTGATATATGATCAGCAATTTTTCATCTTCTCGTCTCCGGAGCTAAGAGGGAGAGGGGCAGGCCCCGGGCGGGATCGCCGGGCCGAGCCGTGGGGCCCCCACCCAGGCGCCCCAAACACCCTCCGCCCCAGCTGGGCAGCGCCGCCTCCCTCCTTAATAAAGGAACAGCCTGTGGTAACAGCAGCAACAATTTATTTGATTAAAATGGGCTACTCTGGAGCTATTTTGCGGTATGTTAATGAGTGCTATATCATAGACATTTATTAAATTAGATTTCATAAATGTCAGCCGTGTTTGCACAGGAAATGCACCAGCCTAAATGTGGGCCGAACGCGGAATTAATTTGCCCCCTCCGGAGCAGGAGCATTCCTGCCGGGCCAAGGTGTGCGGGGAGGTGAAGACAATGAGCCCCGCTCAGATGTTTAATATTAGCCCTGGTCAAACACAGCGCTGCTGGCTCCCGGCCGCCTCCCGGGGAGGGAGGATTCGAGGAGGCTGAAAGGAAGGAAATCACAGAATTCAACACTTCCTTGGAACAGGCCTCAGCTCTCGGTGTCACAATGTGTCACCTTTGCCTTACATTTAGCATCAGCACAAATGTGCAGAGGCCGAGCGCACAGTCCATGGGAGGAAATGGAACTTGGTGGCCAAAGCATCCTGGTTTGGAGCTCGAGCTTCCTTGGCCCCGGCCAAGGAGACGTCCTCATGGGCTTAAGTGCATTCAGACTGACTGAAAAGGAGCTTGTGATGAAGCCGCTCTGACTGACTTCGGAAGCAGGCCCCCCAGCTCACCACTCCTTCTTTACCTCCTATCTTCACTTCTTATTCTCCACATCTTGTCGTTCAGGCCTACTCTGCCAGAGCTCGAGATGACACATCCCCTCTGAAGAAACAAACAGACACCATCAGAAGAGCCCCGTTAAAATGGGTTTCTGGAGCCAGGGTGATTGTCAGGGCTGATGCCATAATTCAGAGAAACATCTAGAGGGAGCCCCACCTTGCTATCAACAAGAAATCGGCTTCAACAACCTACTCAGAGGGTGAAGGAGGCTTCAGATGACCCTCTAGCTAGCGAGGCTCTGGCAAGCATCACCCTCATCCAGAAATTTATCCCAGTCATAGTTTGCAAACTTTGTTTTCTTTGCTCATTCACAACCCAAAGCATTTTATACTTTTGCAAAACAATGTTGTCCATTTACACTTTCAAAGGACAGCCCTGGGTTAGCCACTGAAGTAATTTTTTAGAATGTGATACGTGATTGTTTTTTAACCCACTAGACAACTCTAAGGAAATAAATCTTCAAGGAAAAAAAAATAATGCAAAAGTAGCCATGGTCGGCTCCTCCAGAACTACAGTAATCCAATCACATGCCTATGGATTTGGGAGGTAGGGTAACGCGTTGTGTTCATTCTGTCAGAGGCACTTGGAAAAAAAGAAAATCAATAAGACTGATCTTCAGTGCTGCAGTGTATAGATGTGTATCAGTGTTTTCAGATGGCCAACAAAATGCGTGTCACTTTATATGTGATCTTGTGGGCGCCATGGCCCCCAAAGGGCAGGGCATCCACTTTGGGCAACAGCAGCTGCAAAGGAGAAGGTGTGGACACAATCAGGTTTCTGAGCACAGTGGCCACGGGCTTACACACCCTCCCCGTACAGAGAAAGGCGACTGGGACACGGGCTTCTGGGCCTTTCCAGATCGGAAGACACACATCTCTGAAGGGAAAGGACAGACATTCCAGCTCACGCTGGGGAAAAGGGAAAGCTAGCGAATGTAGCAGAGTGACCTCTGAATGGCAGCATGGCACAGTAAAATCACCGTGTTCCTTTGCCGAGGACAGAGAGTTCCCCGGAAAGGGAAAGAAGCAAGCCCGGGCTCATGCATGGTTTTGTTCCTCTTTGCTTTGTTTTCATGACCACTCGTTTGGAAGTCTTATTCAGCATGTTTTGTCGCTGCTAAGAGTTAGCTTAAAAGAAGAAGTGATTTTGTCAATGAAGCCGAAGCGAAGTGGCCCTCCCTTTCCACGGGGGCCAGGTTTTTCCCTTCTGTTTCTAACTGTGTTCCAAAGGAATGGAATTCAAGGAAAACAGGCACATATTTGATATGGACAAGACTCCTCCTAGGGGGTCCTGGGCATTCTAGAGTCTTGGGTTAAAATGGCAGCCCTGCCTTGACCACTGACTGCCCCTGAGGCCTTCAGGCAGTTAAACAGGCCCAGTGAGTCTCTGCCTACTGCTCTTTTGACAGAGAATACAGCTTTCTTCCCGAGTTTTGGAGTGTAGGAGAGATTAAGCGGCTGAGGTGTACCTGCTACACACTTGGGGCTCCATCAAGTGCTGATTCTATTCATGTTTCCATCACTTTTGGCATTTTGAGCTTTTAGATGAATAGGATTTAAGAGGCATTCACTCATTTGATCATTTACTCAGCCATCAGGAGTTTACTGAAGACATGCTATGAGCCAGGGGCTGTTGTGGGCACTAGAGATGGAACAGGAAACACAAGAAGCGAGGTCCCTGCTCTCCTGGAGAGACGGACACTAGTCAACTAAATAAGTAAGATCAGCCAGGTATGGAGAACATAAGGCAGCCGGAGTGTTCAACTACCTGGCATGGGAGACCAGCTAGATCGGGTGGTCTGTGTCGGACACAGCAGACACTGTGAGGAGCTGACATTGACACTGAAAAAAAGAAGAAGCAGGCAGCCAGATAAAGAACATGAGGAAGAGTCTTCTAGGGTAGGGTTGACAAATAAAATATGGGACATCCAGTTCAATTTGATTTTCAAAACAACTCTCCTTAGGGTAAGTAAGTCCAAGTGTTGCATAGAATGTCCTGAACTTTGTTTGCTAAATCTGGTGAGCCTATTACAGAGCCTATTACAGCAAGGGCATAGGCGCTAAAGTGGGAATGGACTTGGATTGCCCGGGGGAGGGGCAGGGGGAGAGACAGAAAGAAGGTCAGAGTGTCCAAGGGGTGCGAGATGTGGTTTCTGAGAGGAAGTCAGGGCCCCACCGTGAAGGCTATTAAGGCTGTGGTGAGAGTTTGGGCAAACGGAACATCATGACTCATGTGTTCAATACCTGGAATTATCTGGGCCATGCGTGGCGGCACAACTACCGCCAGAGGTTGGCTAATAACAACCCATGGGTCCTATCCAGCCTGCCACCCTTTTTGTAAAGAAAATTTTATTAAAACACAGCCACACTCATTTGTTTACATAATATCTAAGGTTGCTTTCTTGCTACAATGATAGAGAGAAGCAGTTACAACAGAGACAAAATTCCCACAAAACCTAATACTTTTTTGTATGTGGAATACAACTTTTTTTATTATTGTTTAAAGTATTACCTATGTCTCATTTTCCCCAGGTTGACCTCCCTCTCTACACACACACACACCCCAGGACAAGCCCCCATTGCCCCAGTGTCTGTGTCCATTGGCAAAACCTAATACAGTTATTATCCAGCCTTTTATAAAAAAATGTCATGTCCCAAGAATCAAAATGCAACAATTCCCAGGAACCAGCATTCTAGCTGTATTGAGTTCTTATTTCCCTGTCCAATTTTTTGACACTTCATCTTCCTATTATTTGATTCCTATTCAATCAGAAATTAAATTTATAGACAGGTGTTTTAAAACAGTCATGTATTCAGTTTCTAGAGTCTGGAACCAAAATGGAAAGAAAACTAATCTGATTCCATCATGTGGTTGCTAACATGAACAAAATTCATTTGCCTGATAGGACACAGTCATAAATGAAGACTTGTGCCTTACTAAGTAGGTTTTCCCCAATAAGACTATTACTTTCTCTGCTCAGAGGTGCAGACAAGGCATTAATACTGCTGTTAAGTATTTATAATTTATACAAGCTTCATGGTGGTCAAGGCAGGGCTCGTGCAGAATAATTACCTGGTTGCAAAGTCAGCTATGAAAGGAGAGGGGAAAGATTTGTAATGCTCTGATCCTCCGAAGGAAAATAAAAATAAAGCTCTACTGAGACACTGGAAAATGACACTTTTAAAAGTGAATGCTAGAAAGCAAAAACAAGACAGCATGGTGGAGAGTCAACAGATCACAGCTAGATTGCAGATTCTCCCACATGACAGTTTCAGCAAAGTTTTATAACCTAAATCTGGGTTTCTTTCTTAGTAAAATGGTACTCATCCCACCCAGATTTGGTTTTAGTGGGCCCTGGGCACTTTTGCTTTCATGTTATCCCATTCAATGAAAAAAAAATTAATAGCCGAAACCAGTTTGGCTCAGTGGTAGAGCATTGGTCTGCGGACTGAAGGGTCCCGGGTTCGATTCTGGTCAGGGGCATGTACATTGGTTGCGGGCACATCGCTGGTAGGGGGTGTGCAAGAGGCAGCTGGTTGATGTTTCTCGCTCATCGACGTTTCTAGCTCTCTATCTCTCTCCCTTCCTCTCTGTAAAATATCAATAAAATATATATTTTTTAAAAAGAAAAAAAATTAATAGATAGTATATTTTATATTCACATATAAGTGAAATCATATGGTATTGGTTTTTGTATTAGTTATTTTACTTAGTATAATACCCTCTAGGTCCATCCACATTGTTGCATATGGTAAGAGTTCAGTCTTTTTTATGGCCAAGTAATATTCTATAAAATGTATCATATCTTCTTTATACAATTGACTGTTAATGGATAGTTGGGTTGCTTCCATATCTTGGCTACTGTAAATAATGCCACAATTAACACAGGGATACATGTATCATTTCAAATTAGTGTTTTGGATATAAATCTAAAAAATAAACAAGTAAACAAAACATAGATACAGAGAACAAATTGATGGTTGCCATATGGGAAGAGGGGTGGGGAACTGGGAGGAAAAGGTGAAGAGATTGAGAAAACAAATTGATAAACATCACAGGGATGTGAAGCACAGCACAGGGAATATAGTCACTAATATTACAATACCTATGTACGGAGCCAAATGGATACTAGACTTATTTGGGTATCACTTCATAAATTATATAAATGTCTAGCCATTATGCTGTACATACCAGAAAATAATTTAATATTAAGTATCAACTGTAATTAAAAATAAAGTAATAGAAAAAATAAATAAATTGTAAAAAGGGAAAATATTATATTTTCTGACTGTTGGCATAAAGATGAATATAATCCAGGCGGCTGGATTATCTCATTTGTTAATTCTGATTTTACAAGAAATGAAAAGGTTTTTATGGGCTCTGAAAGTGTCCTGAGTCCTAGGTACTGTGTCTGCTGTACCTAATGGAGAAGGAAGACCTGGCCCCACCTACTTCCAAGGGAGTGGGGAGGACTACCAGAGCTACAGACAGAAAGCACCTGCCACCATAACAGATGCCGCAGGGCTGTTACTGATCACACACTGACACACATACTTTTCAAAAATAAAATGCTTGTGTTCCTCTCCAAGTCCTAATAGCCACACGTTTTTGTTTTAGAAAAGGAGAACACACAAAGGGGAAAATAAAAATCATTCATAATGGGCCACTGCCCAGGACTAAACTCCTGATGCATTATTGTATACTCTTATGTCCATCTTTGTTTATACAAAGGTGATTTCTAATAGAATTGAAACATACTCGACATGGTGTTGGTCCCCTGCATTTCCCCCCATTTACCCAAAGATGACAGATATTTGTCATCATATTAACCATTCTTTTACAATATTAGCTTAATGATACTATAACAGCCCATGTGACAAATGCACCCATATTTATTTATATGATCTCCTTTCATTCCTGTCTGTTTTCTTAAGTTACCATTATGGACGATGGTGTGATGAGTAATCATGGGCCTATGTCTTTGACATAAGTCTATGATGTCTTTTTTTATTTTTAAAATGAAATTCCTGTGGGCTTAACACTATCTGGAGTGTGGCCTCCCTGGGTTTAAAAAAAAAAATCTTACTACACAGTTTGCAGTAGGAGATCTACAAAGTAGAGAAAGAACACGATGGCCCAGCCTCTCCTCGGCAGATGAAGTGATGAAGACTTTGGGACAGAAAGTCCTTCTGGGCCACAGGGTGGGAGCCAGTGGAAGAATGGGACAAGGCTCCTCATTCTGTTCTCAATCAAGTACGATTGGAATAACTTGGATAGGTAAGTCTTTCAACTGTGAATATGATAAAATCTAAATACAGATCAAGCATTTCTCATAAAATTTTATATCCAACAGAGAAGGTACCATCCCATATAATAAAAGGCTAATATGCAAATAAGCCAAACGGTGGAACTACTGTCACTGTGAGGTTCACTGACCACCAGGGAGCATACTCTCAACACAGGAGCTGCCCCCTGGGGGTCAGTGCACTCCCACAGTGGGAGCCCTGCTCAGCCAGAAGCTGGGCTCTCCGACATGCCCCAAGGGCTCCCAGACAGCAAGAGGATGTAGGCCAAGCTGAGGGACTGCCTCCCCCTCCAGTGCATGAATTCCTTGCACCGGGCCTCTAGTAAGTATTATAATATACACACTGGATCTTGAAGACTTAATATGAAAAAAAAATCTGACTCATAATTTTTATCTTGATTACATGATGAGATGATATTTTGAATAATTGAGTTAAATAATATATATCATTATAATAAATTCTACCTATTTGGTTTTACCTTGTTTAATATGACTAACAATACTTGAATGTATGTATGGATATTTGTTGTTTTACATAACCATACTTCCCTTGCCTTTTACTTTTGGAATCTTACGAAGAATTTTCTCCAGGATCCAGTCCTGCCCCACATTCATTCCCAGGTGAGACCCTGTCTCCAGCTCCAGAATAAATACGTGACCCAGAATTGGCCAGTTAGAACAGTCAATTTCCCTAGCCAATATGCGTGGGGTTTGAGGGTAAGTCCCTAAAGTCAGCCTAGCCGATCAGTTGTCATTACATCCTCATGGTTCACAGAAGGGTATGTAACTGAGTGAATCCATCAATTTGGATGGAGGGTTCATCCAAATGATGTTTTTTCCCTCTAGGATCTGCTAGCAGGAAGGATGATAATGAGCTTGGAGCTGCCAGAGCCAAAACTTAGAGACAAGAATGAAGTCCTAAAATGAAGCTGACACAAGAAACAGGAATTACAAAGAGATGCAGGAAAACAGCCCCAAGGACATCACTGGTGTGCTTGGATCAAACCACTCCTGAAGCCAACATATGCCTGGATTGGTGATTTGCATCAGTCACTAAATTACCTTAATTCTGCTCAAGCCAGCTAAACTGTATTCCTGCCATTGGCACAAAAATTCCAGAATATTGCTCACTCCCTCTAATTTTGTTAATTGATTTATCTGCGAGAAAGAGAGAGAGAGAGAAACACTGATTTGTTGATTCTTGTTTGTGACCTGACTGGGGGTTAAACAGGCAACCTTGAGGTATCAGGATGACACTCTAACCACCTGAGCTATCTGGTCAGGGCCACTCCTTCTAATTCATGTGGACCATGCAAGAGAATGGGTAGAAAACCCCTAGCAAATTATATGCTGTTCCGCATTTCAACTATCATGGTTTTAGAAGAGAAGAAATAAACACAACGAATGGACAACCTGAAGGAACCCTACAATCAATGATTCTAAATGCAAGCCAAAGCCTGCGTTTGCAGACAGCCTTGTCCAGACCTCTTAGCTCTGCCTGAAGGCTGCCTCCTCCAGCTGTTCCTGGGAGCACTCCGGCTGCCCACCTGCTACGTCCTGGGCTGCCCGCAACATCTGCTGGTACTTCCACTGGCCTTGAACGGCACCATTAATTAGCCATGTCTATCTGGTCCTTCAGGCAAATGATTCCGTTGTGGCTTATCCTTTCTTGTTTCTGTTTTGTTTTTCCTTCGTGTGCTTATTTATTTATTTCAAGCTGGTGATGTCAGCTCAGGGAGTTGGGACTGTGTTTGGAGAGCTGGCTGGGCACGGCTCTTGGGCAGTCCTCTCTTTCTCAGGTTACACAGCCGGGAATGCTTCTCCCCCCACCTTGAAGGCGCTGTCTAAAGGCCCTCTAAAACCTCTCCCTCCATGTCTCCTCTCCACCCACGGCCTTTCTGCCTCTCCTTTGGGATCTGCTGGTTCAGGAAGCCTTTCCTGACAGGCCCTGCTGGCCTCTGTGCTCCCCTCCCAACTCTCCCTTCTAGCCCCTATGCAGCGTGGGTGTAATTGCTCTGTTTATTTATCTAGCTAGCTTTCCATTAGACCATGGCCCTTCTCATGGGCAGGAATCAGATTTTATGCATCTCTGAGCCTCAAGGACTTGGTCCACAGTGGCTGGAGCCCCGGGATGATGAATCAGTATAAAAGGAATAAATGAATGCAATGCGTGTGAAGGAATAGCTGCCCTGATCTCTCACAGCCCCCACCCCGCCTCAAAGCTTTCTATTGCAACGCAACCTCCATGAGGTTCGACAGAGGCTTAAAAGTTAGAGCTCTGAAGGAAAGAGATGAACGGCTCACGGGTACCTTTGTCTCCTCCGTCTGCAGCCAAAGGCTTAGGGTGGGGGAGGTCCTGGTCTCCCCACCAAGCCTGGAGATGGTATAAATCATCAGAGACAATGGACCGGCTTCAGAGACCTGACCCCCAGGGACGGGCAGCTCGTGTGAATGGTTAAACCTGCCTGCAGCCATCTCTATAGCTGACAACCAGCTCATTGCTCAGCTGTGTCAAGGACAAATTTTACATGGATCATGGTCTCATTGGCTGCCTCGGACTCTCCAAGTGGCATTTTCCCTTTAATTGTTAGCTTGGGAGAATGGGAGGGAGGGTTCCTTCCCAGAGATCACAGAAGGGAGGGGGTCTGTCCTGGGGTCACCAGAGGCAGGATGAAACAGCTTCCATCAGAACATCGCTGGTGATGGACGGGGAAATGGAGACTCCATGGAATGCATGAATACGTCACTCTGGAAATAGTTCATTTCAAGTCCATCATTCAGCAAGAACGAGGCTAAGATGTGCTATACACAACGCGATATCTTTAAATGCCTATTGGCGCTAATTAAATTGGGAGCGGGGACATTTTGATGCTTTTCCTTGGCACAACCCCGGGAGGGTTATCTGGGGGCCTACTCAGAAACACGGTCTCTCAGACTTAAGAAACGCTCTGAGCCTCCGATCAGACTGGACCATGGCTGGGCAAGTTCAGATGATTCAGTAATGAGTCAACACACATCTCCTGCCCTCTCATCTGAGACCTGCTGCCAGAGAAAGCAGAGGCTGGTGCTGCAGACGCAGAAGAGGGGACCCAGGGAGAGACAGGTGCAATCTTGTGGGCACCTCCCGGGCCGCTCTCGGCCTCATCTGCTGGGCTTTTTCTATCCCTTGGCAGGCGGCCTCCCCTCTGAGAAGCTGCCCTTGCCTGATGCCACAAGATTAGCGATTTGCTTTTAATTAGGACTGCAGTCATTTCCAAAGGAAGCAGCGGAGAGCGGGGAAGCAGGCTGGCTCTTTAAAGTTTCAGTGGATCCGATGCACACGGCAAATTCAGAACCCACTGCAGGCAGCCACTTGGAGCTGCTTGTCCCTTGTGCCCTGAGCTTCTTACCGGGATCTACAAGCATCCACTCTTACATACCAGGTGACAGAGATGTTGGAAGCGGGGTGCGGAGAAGAGAAAACCGTGGCCCCTTGTTCCCTCTGAGTCTGGTGCTGAAATTCTATCCAGACAGTGGATGGGGCCTGGGCGCTCCGTCATCCACCTAGTGCAACATTCAAACACATTTTCCTCCAGCTCAGCCCCCCAGGAAGGATGTCACCATGATTTGCAGCTCTTGCTGGAGGAATATGAACACTTTGCTGAGGGTGGGAAAGAGGGGAGAAATGGAAGGACCCCAGGCTGTGTGGCATGACCCCACCAACATGGAGTTGTGGGGTGGGGACCAGTCTTCCTGTCTTACCGGGATTACAGGCCAGGAGGCCCTTCCTCCTGGAAGCCAAACACTGTAGCCGAAACCCAGCTTCCCACCTTGGCTCCCTGCTCCCAGCACCCACACATTTTTATGACGCTAATTGGAAAGGAAAGAAAGGTAGCGGCTTTGTTTACAATGCAATTAACATCTGAATAATTTACCGAGAAATAAGCTGGAGCTAAATTCAGCACAGAGCCCGGCTCCCTTTCTAAAGCCGGCTTGTAATCCTCAGTGGAGGGCCTGTGTCTGTTCCCTTGCCCTGGGCTGAGCTGAGCTCCATGAGACAACCAGCCACTGGAGTCAACATCCTCCTTTGACAAATCTCAACTGGACGTTTTCTCAGGAAGCCATCACTCCCCGATCTGGACCTGCGGCCTGCAGGACTGTTCTGCCCGGGGCTCTGGTGCCCTCATTCCTGGCCTGTCTCCCCCTGTCCTCACCTAGAGCAACTTCGTTTCCAGATGGCCCCTCTGCAGGCACCGAGCACAAGTTAAGAAATGTGTATTGAATGGGAGAGCGAGAGGCCAGGCGTGATGATGGTCAAAGGGAAGGCTGGCTCTCCGCTCCCGGCTTCGCTCGGCCCTGCCCAGAGCCAAGCTTGGAAGATCCTAATGTCTGGATGAGTTGGCAGGAAGAAAGCAACTTTCAAAGTGGGCCCGGCGGGGGGGAGGGTGCTGTCTGCACAAACAGCCCCCCCTTGCCCCTCCAGCTGGCTCCGCTCTGTGCTTCTGGTTCATCAAGTAAGCGCAGGCCTGCTTCATCACGCTAAGCGTGGCCCGGAGCCGCCGTCGTCTCGCTTCCAAACACATAGCTTTGCTTTGCCCACTGGCCTCCGCCGGCCTCGGCACTCTTCCCTCCTCCCTCATTTTCCATCAAACCCTCAGGTTGCTCTTTCTCTCAGTGAGGGCTTTTGGAGACAACAGTCTTTCCGAGAGATGGGAGATGCTGCTGGATCAGCACCCACATTCCTTTCCCGGCTCCTGACTTCCATCTCCCTGACACGGGTCTCTCTGCCAGACGCAAAGGGAAGCCGTGCCATCCCAGGCCCCCTGCTCCGCTGCCACACACTGCAGGAAGGTAGCGAGACTTTGGGGTTCAAGTGTGCATGTGAGTGGGTTGGGGCAGAGGGAAGCTCTTACAGGGAGCATTGGGACAAGGAGGAGATGTCCCTCCTTTTAATTAGCTCTAAATAAAGTCACTTAGGTCCAAGCAGTTCAGTAGAGTTGGTTTTTATTTTTTGTTTTTTGGGGTTTTGTTTTGTTTTGTTTTTATGCCTTGAGACCATTCAGGGCTACAAAGAGCCAACAGGCACCTTTATTTGAATGAGAACAGGTGCCCTGGCCACAAGGCAAACGGAAATACAGACCCTTCCACTCCTCCCGCCCCCCCCCCCCAGGGCACACAGCTTGGTGATTAGTGTGCAAGTTAGATTTTCACCCTCCCTTGACCCTCCAGCTGAGCAACTTGGAGCAGCACAAGCTACTCAACCGTGCAGAGCGGCCCAGGTTCCTGGGAAGGAAACCAGCGGGGTGGTGAGCCGGGTCCTGAATGCTAACACACAGGCCCAGGGTCCTAATTACAGAGCAAGGGCTGCGGAGCCAGCAGCCTGGACTTCCACTCCATCTGGGCTGAGCACCAGGCAAGTCATGTATCGTCTCTGCGCCTCAGTTTCCTCATGTGTGTCCTGAGCACAAAGTAGACCTTGAATATAAATACATACAACATCCATCTTCTTACAAATATTTACATGTTCTTGGGTCCTCCGCTCACAGGTAACTTTGGGCAACTCACCCCATCTCTCTGGGTCGTTCATATTCAAAGGATAATTTCATTGGTGGTGCGTCTTAAAATTTGTCATTAGAGAGAGAGCTTCGCCCAAATCTGTGACCATGTGTGTCTCCCTCCCTAACGTGCTCTCACTGGTATTTTCTGATGAGACACCACTTTTGCTGGTCTAACTGCAGTTCTATTTGCGTTACTGGTAGTGGCTGTTGACCAAATCAGGCCATTCCACACAGGGAAACGTGAGTTCTGTGCGAGGGTTCCTCAGCCAGGCTGATGCTGAGCCGGGCTTGGCTCCCTGACCAGGTGTCATGAGTTGAATTGTGTCCCCTCACCCCTAAGCCTCATAAGTTCAAGTCCTATCTCCAAGTACCTCAGAATGGGACCTTATTTGGAAATAGAGTCATTACAGGTGTAATTAGTGAAGATGAGGTTGTACTGGCATGGGGCAGGCCTCTCACCAGTATGACTGGGAAAATTGGGATGCACTCACACCGAGGGAATCCCATGTGAACATGAAGGCAGGGATCAAGATGTTTCTACAAGCTCAGGAACTCCAAAGATGGCCAGAAGCGAAGGAGAGACCTGGATCAGACCCTTCTCTCACAGCCCTCCCAGGAACCAACCCTACCAATGCCTTGATCCCGGACTTCTGGCCTCCAGAACTGAGAGACAATACATTTATATTTCTTAAGGCACCCAATCTGTGGTCCTCTGTTACCGCAGCCTAGCAAACTAGTAGCTTAGTTAAGAAAGTTCTTCTTTCACATTCCCGATGCCCACGACACACCCTGGGACCCAAATCTGGGCCTCAGCAAAGCTTCACATTCCTGGAGGTCATGGCACCTCCTGCCACAGATCAAGAAGGGTTAAAGCTGTGATCCTAAGTCCTCAACTTCCAAAGGGTTACTGCAATTATTTACACTCTTCTTTTTCCACCAAGAATTTGAAGTAGCTTCAGGGAAATACATAAAGTAAGATAATACAACCAATAAAAATAGCATGACCAGAAAAACTATAAATCTAAGAAGGTTAGTTGAAGGAAGGGGCTGGTACAGTTTCACCTCCCTGGGTAATGAAAAGGACATGGCTGACTGTGTTTTTCTTTCTGCCCTGGACAGCGGGAAGCTCAGAGTCACATTTGCTGCTCAACTGTTTCCTCTGTTCAGAGTGTAGCTCTGAGCTTCTTGGTGGCAATAACATGCTGGTTGCATAGGGTAAGCATGTCTAAAACAATGGGCATGAGAGGGAAATCTCAGTCCCTTGAGAAGCTAAGAGGAGATAGATATAATTTCAGACTATGATAGGAAAGGACCTGCTATTTTGAGTCCTGAGAAAATGCTTCAACTTGTCACGCTTCTCTACTTACTGGCCACATTAAATACTGCTGTGGGGTCCACTGGATGATGGAGTCACACATGAAATCTAATGCAAGTTGGGCTCACAGTGTTTTAAACACTGGAAATGTTTACTTTTTTAAAAAAAAAAATTGTCCTCCCTTCTTAATAAAGCAGAGAAAGTTGGCATCACTGGTCCCCCTGTACTCCCACATAGCAGTGATGGACTGTAACTGCTCCATGGCCCCAGTTTGCCACAGTCCCTACCACCAGCCTTCTGTAGGTGTTTGGTTATGGTGTCCTGAGCCATCAGCATCCTTCAAATGAGGTTGCAAAGGTGACAACTCTCCCCATTGTGTAGGTGACAGAACTAAGGCCTAGATGTGCAGCAGACAACCTGTGCCACTGCACAGGGGCCTGCAAGGTGGGTGACCTGCCCAAGATTTCAAATCTAGGAAGTGCCAGTGTCAGAAGGTTGTAATGAAGATTGAGTAAGATAATAAAATGTATGCATGGCGATGAACACAATTAAGGCTCCACGAAGCTTACACACACACACACACACACACAGAACATACACACACACGCATGCATACACATGCACACACAGTGATATGCTTATAAATATGAACAAATAAGTTCACTGAGAGAAGGAAACCCTAATTGAAATGTCTGCCAATTTCTGTGGTGTAAATGTCCTTTACCCTGGCTAATTTCAAATTACCAATGTGAAGTCAATTGGCTTTTAAAAAACCTGAAAATTTAACAATTGGCTCTTAAGAACCAATAACAAGCTAGTCACAGTTTACTGCTATCCTGGCTCCTATTGGCTTACAAGAGCCAATTGTTAAATTTGTGTATCATGTTTTATATTATAAAATACATTATCTTTTGTTATACATTATACGTATAGAATAATGACATTTTAATATATAATATATATTTAATATATAAAAGGTAAGACAATTTTAATGAATGAAATACTTTTAATAGATAACAATTCATAAATATTTTATTTCCAATTAAAATTATGTAATAAAATAGAAAATAAATGTTAGGTTTTAAAAGTGTGTAAAGAAAAGAGCAGAACACCCACGGAGGCTGGTGTCTTCCTTTCCAGGAACTGCAGGTGCGGGTTTCAGGCCTACGCTGCCACTCCCTCTCCTGAGCCCAGCAGTCCTGCATTGGAATCCGGAGAGGAATCCGGGTCCAGGTACGGCATGGGATGGATTCCGTGAGGCTAAGACTTGTTAATGGTCTGCAACTGCTGATGGGATCTCTCTCAAGCCCAGATCCCGCTGCTTATCTGATGGGAGCGCTCAGTGCTGGGCTCCAGCAGAGCGTGGAGCAGAGAACAGAGCTGACAAAGCTCCACCTGCCCCAGACCAGTGCGCCTGACACATGGGGCCAGTCTTGTTATGGCTCCACTTACACACACACACACACACACACACACACACACTTTCTTCTTTAGAATTTTCCTCTAAATTATAATGATGGATTCAACACCTCATTGTTCACCAAATTCAAGAGCAGTGCCTCATATTTAGAAAAACAAATACCTTCTGTGATGAAATAGATTGAATTAATGGAGAAGTCTTTGTTAAAGCCACTAGTCGCTGAGCTTTTCCCACGTACCTGAACCTTCATGTACATCCACCTGTTCACGTCTTCTAGGCACTTATGACATAGGTCCTACATTTCCATCCCTATTTTCCCAGGAGGAAGCAGTCTCCTTAGGGTCACCTCGTTGTTCACTGGTAGTTTTCCTCACTGGTCTACCTCTAAGGGCATTTCTGTTTTGTCCCCAAATTCCGCCTTCAAGCCCCTATGCCAGAAGTGTACCAACTTCAGAACTTTCATCAGAATCCAGTCTCCCCAAAATCACATGGGAAATTCTGGCTCTAGCCACTCTCTATCAACAGATGTCCATTTGTCTTTTGCACATCCATGGCCATTGGTGCACTTTTCAGTGCAACGATCAAGCTCAGCATTTTGTGGCTCAAATGTGCGAATTAACAAAGGCATATTCTGCAATGACTCTAAGAACAGTCCACCAGAGCGAGTGAGGAAAGTCTGGTCTTGGGTTCAAGGGAGGGGGACCTGCTCTCAGTAGTATTCACTAGACAAGAGGGGTGCAGGATGCAAGAGGAAGCCCTGTGATTAGATATCTGATTAGGGAACTGAGGTGTGTGATGCTCATGATTCACTTTATGAAAGAGGAAAGACTCCAAAAAAGTGCTTTTTTTCTTTTTAACACAGGTCCCTTTGAAAATTTCATAAACACTTATTATATGTCAGGCACGTGTGTAAACTAAGGTGTCAGACATCCTGCTTTTGGCGGGACAGTCCCAATTTTTAACAATTTGTCCCGCATCCCGAGGCATTTTAAAAAAGTCCCAATTCTGCCGAAACCAGTTTGGCTCAATGGATAGAGCGCCAGCCTGGGGACTAGAAGGTCTGGGTTCAATTCCGGTCAAGGGCATGTACCTTGGTTATGGGCACGTCCCCAGTAGGAGGTGTGCAAGAGGCAGCTGATCGATGATTCTCTCTCATCGATGTTTCTAACTCTCTATCCCTCTCTGTAAGAAATCAATAATATATATATATATATATATATATATATATATATATATATATATTTTTTTTTTTTTAAACCCAAATCGGGACTTTTTAAAAACACCGCGGGACTCGGGACAAATTGTTGAAAATCGGGACTGTCCCGCATAAAGCGGGACGTCTGGTCACCTTACTGTAAACCCTCTGTGAACCACAGGGCCAATGACCCATTGTGTGCTAATTACACAAAGGAGTGTCGCCCCTGCTTTAGTTCTCATGCCAGTGGACTTTTTCACCAAAAGTTTATTTCCCGCCTTTTTCTAGATTTGAGTATAATTCACTTTTCAGGGTTTCCCAAAATTGAGTTCACTTTACAAAAATGTGTCCGCTGTGAAGGTATTTAAAAGGGGACCCCTTGTGCTAAGCTCTGTCTTAGCACATGCCACACATTGTACTAGTATGTGTCGGTTTAAATGACCATTTGCCTCCAAGAAGACTTGAGTCCCCTTGGACACCTGGCTGGGTTGTCCCCTTGTGTCCCCAGGCTTCTGCCCCGGCACACAAGGCCCTGGGCCCGGTGAGAGAGCACACACATGTTCAATGATGGAGCAAAAGGGGAGACATATAGGTTGGGGTTTAACTGTTTTAAGGAAAGCAGCTTCATCCCAGGGGAATAATGTCATTACTCGAGGTGTCTATTTGTTCAGATATCTTGCGTTTTAGAACAGCATGGTGGGCTGTTTTCAGAATGTGTTTAAAGAGACAGAAAATGGTCATATGGGCCCCTGAACTCTTAGTCACTTCTGCATCTGGCCATCCAGAAAGCATGTGACAAGGACAAAGAATGGGATAAAGCTGTGTGTGTGTTCCTATGCATGTGTGTACATGCACACATGTTTATGTGTGCCCACGGACACTTGTGCATGTTTTGCATACAGTAGTAAGGAAGAGAGCATGCTGCAAGGGAACATGGGGTTTGGTTGTCCTATTGGCATGCATTGGAAACCAGACTACTCTTTGCCAGCAGAGAGACCTGGGGCAAATCACGTGCCATCCAAGAGCTGAGGATTGCTCCTGCCCAGTGGAAGCAGTAAGACCTACATCTAGGTACAAGGGGACCCTAAGGCGCAAAACCACGGGGTGGCCTATCTGGGATCTTAGGGGGATGCTGGACTACACCCCGTTCACAATGCTTCAGTGAAGTCTGTAACTCCATTGGAAGTCAGGCTGGCGGGACCTCCTGCCACACGCTAGGGAGAAGGAGCCAGGCCTGAGGGAACAGCTACCAGGAGCCAGCATGCACACCCACTCACAGCCATGAAGGCACCTGCTCCAGCCCCTCTGACATCTGAGGAGAGGCTGCCCTGCAGAGCTGCAGGCCCTCAAGCCGGGTGACCCAGATTCAACTCGGAGGAAGTTGGCCTGGACCCCCACCTTCAGAAAAACCCCTCATTCCTCTCCGGAAATGTCCAAAGCCCAGGCCCCTCAGCCAGGGCAGTCTCAGGGAGAAATCGCAGGCTGGTGCCTGGGTTGCTCAATCAGAGCACTTCCTTCCCCCTCTAATAGAAACTCTGCCTGGGCTGGGAGAGGGGCCGCAGGCTGAGAGAGAGAGAGGGCCTCCCCTCCCCCCCGAGGGCAGTGTCCCAGCCTGGCAGGGGCCTGGGCCTGACTCCCAGGAGGCCTGTTTGTGGAGACAGGAGTCCGCTGGGCACCAGGGAGCCAGGCTGCTGCTGAGCGCATTTCTGGGGCTGGAATGCCATCCCTTGGAGAGCCTGTCTCTTAGAGACGCTGGGTCTGAGCGGGCTTTAGAAAGCTGCAGAGGCCTGTGGCATTGGGAGGGTGGGGGTGGGGTGCAAGGAGGTCCCCACATGCCAGGCTGCAAGGCCCTTGGTAGGGGGTTCCCTCAGGCATTTCTAATTACCGGAGTTATTTCTGCCCCGCAGATTATGTGGTTCTTGCGCTTGGCGCGAGGCATGGAGCCAGTCATTATTAACTCGGTGAGTGTCAGCCTGGTCCAGGGGCGCCCATTTGGAAGCAGAGCAGTTAATACAGGAGCGGATTAGGTGGCTCTTCGGCTCCTCCACAATTAGAAACGCAGGACACTTGAAATATTAACTGGGGAATGTGGGGCAGCACCCGCTTTCTCTGCCAAGGAGATAGCGGCCCTGAGGAGGCTTCGGAGATTATGTAAGGGCCCGGTGGTGGGATGTGGCCTTAACCGAGTGCTTGCTGTGCGCCTGTGGGTTTTGCAGGCATTCCACAGTCCATCTTCCCTCCAACCAGGGTTTCCCCAACTTTTGACATATGTGTACTCCTTCTATAATTTTCGTAATGCTGAGCACCCCTTGTCAATAAAAAAGGATATATATATATATATATATATATATATATATATATACAAAAAATAATAATTAACAAAAAATAAAATTATTCATAATAAAATATAAATAAAAGTTATATTATAAATAACATTTATTTGTACACTGGACCATCTCACGCCTCACAAGACTGTCTTGACTTGACTCATGAGAACGTAGAATTAGGCGCAGCTAAGCACGGCGCAGTGCATATCCCCACCAAACTCCGGTGCAATGCGTACCTCCACCAAACTCTTCCCGTACCCCTGGGGGTACGCGTACCACTCTTTGGGAAACACTGCCTACAACCATGCTGTGTCGCCCACTTTACAGAGGAAGAAATGAGGGAGAACTCATGGAGGGCAAATCAGGTTCCTAAGTGTGTACGGAGAGGAAGTGTGGATGGGAATCTAACTCCAGTGGGGCCTTCTCTCTGCACCCTCTTGCACCGCGCCCTTGGTCTCACCTGCCCATCTCCAGGGAGGCATTGAGATGCTCATAAAAAGTGAAAGTGCTAAGAAAAAAAATACCAGCAATAGTAATCCTAGTAGCTGGTATTAATTGAGCACATAGAGTGTGCTCACCCTGCTACAATCTGTGTGTGCTCCTGTTTCCTCCTTGGGACCTTGGCAGAAAGCAGGGACTGTTACCGCCCCCATCGCACCACAGAGGGACTGAGGCATTCATAGATTCATAAAGGGGTTAAAGAGCCAGGATTAAGTGTGACCTCAGGCCTGCCTGCCTCTCAAACCTGCCCTGTTTTTAATATGCTATTGTGCCTCCCCAAGTCTGAAAGACAGTGGCCAGTAGGCTGCACCCTCTAATCTAGGGCTCCTCGCTTATGGCCCTGCCTGTCCTTCATTCACGCGTTCCTTCATTGGTCACAGATAAGGATCTGTTAAACACCGCCATGCACTGGGCATCGTGCTAGGAGCGTACCACAGGTTCACTTATTCAACTGTCTCTACAGCAGTGTGAGGTAGGTACTATTTATTACTCTTGTCATGGTCTGGATAAGCAAACAGAGTTTCACAAGCAGTATTCTGCTTAATAAACAGCGTACTCTGCTCCAATTGGTCCACAGGAGCAAAGCCATGGACTGTCACATCGACTGCGAGGAGAGTGAGGACAGCAGCGGGCATGTGCTGGAGGAACCAGCATGCACCGCGGCATGAGAGGCGCCCGGCAATCCTGGGATGAAAATGGCGCACACAGGTCTTTGGAGAAGCCAAAGAGACGGCTGGGGAAATATTAATTATGGGACATAAAATTCATGGCCTTCATGCTTTGTTTTGTTTCCCTTGCTGTGGTTTGTATTTCTGAGAGGTCTTCGGGCCCTGGCACTTCACCTAGGACCTTGTTTACAATCCGAGGACAGACAGGCACAGTCAAAACCAGATCCCTTCAGCTCAGTTCTAGTTTCCACTTCCCTAATTACAACATGCCTTCCCTTTGGACGTGGTTCAAGTTCTCCTTTCCCCCGAGTGGCACGGCCACCACCTGGATGTGGGAAGGAAGCAATAGACGGCATGTTTCTAAGAATGACGAGGGGCGGGGGAAGGCAGCAAAGGGGGCCCTGCATGCCCAGACCCATGCGTGCTTCCCTGGAGCAGGGACATGTGAGCATGGACCTCATCCCAGAGCTGGACGCTGAGCAGCCTGAGTGGAAGGGTTCCCAAAGCTAAGCACACAGTAGGCTCACTGGAGATGCCCAACCGGGACATGCCCCCTACCCAGTACAACCCTATCTCAACTTGTTTCTAATTCTGGCACCTAACACGTGGAAGCTTTCAAACAGGTTGCTGTTTTGTTGTTAACAATTATTAATTTAAAGCAGATTTGATGCTATGCCATTATCGCTTTTACTCATTTGCATCTTGGCCTGCTTTGTGAGAGTTAGAGAGAGAGGGGATATGCAAGGAAAAGGAGAGAGCTGTGCATCCTCTCCAGCTGGGCCAGGTCTCCCACAGGCCTCCATAAATGGTTACAGACTTGTTTCCAATCTGGGGTGACTTTGAATTGCAAGGTGCTACCACCCCTTCACAGCGTGGGAGACAGATTAGTTAAAATATGGGTCTCTATATTATAGGGGCAGGGTCACTCATGGGTACCCTATGTAGAATCTGTTCCCAGCTGTAAGTATGGCACCTTTACAATGTCTGTGGCTGAGGAGTGGAACATAGATGATTATGTGGGAGGCTTTCATTCTCCACGTTGGGAAAAGGGTGAGATGCTTACCCCATTGCACACAGGACTCTTGACTTATCCAACACAAACTAGATAGTCGGCCTGTTTTACTTCTGGCATTCACATCTAATTTCTAAATGTTGTGAAACATTTCCCCTAGGTTGGGACGTTATGGGGAATGTGTTCTTGTTCTCCCAAACGGTCTGTTCGCCCTTAAAACGGGAAGTAAAAGGTTTGAAAATCACTGCTTTAAAGCGGGAGTCACAAACCCGTTCTGGAGAGTACCAGATAGCAGGTATTTTGGGTCTTATGGCTCATACATACACTTGCTGTGACAGGTCCTCAACTCAGCCTTTGTCTTGCAAAAGCAGCCCCAGACAATAGGTGGATAAAGGGGCATGGAGGGGTTGTAACACAGCTTTATTTATGGACACCCAATTAGGAGTATCACACCGTTTTCACAGGTCATGAAAAATGATTGTGGTTTTTCTTGATTCTTTCCAACCACTTAGCAGTGGAAAAGTGTTTTAAGCTCACAGGCCAGCCACAAAAGCCATCGGGCCAGAACTGCCCAATAGGCCAGCGTTTGCTGATCCAGGAAATTTAAAGGAGTCCGTCTGACCACTGACCATAGGTGCCCATGGGCAGACTGTGTGCTCCCTGTGGGCTATGGTTGTCTTTAAGACAGAGGGTTGCAACAGGCCCATGCTATCCAACGTTGTAGTCACTTGCCATGGGTAGCTACGCAAGTGGAAACGTAAATTAACTAAAATAAACTATTGAGTAACTGAGTTACATTAACCACATTTCACTTTTTTATTAGTTTTTTTGTTTTGTTTTGGGGGGGGGGGAAGGAGGAAGGAAGGAGAAAGAGAAAAACATCATTTTACTGTTCCACATATTTATACATTTATTGGTTGATTCTTGTATGTTCATATGTGCCCTGACCCGGGATGAACCTCAGGCCTTGGCGGTACCAGAAGGATGCTCTAACTGAGCAACCCAGCCAGAGCAAACATTGGTCACATTTCAAGTGCTAAAAAGCCACCTGTGGCTAGTGGCTTCCATGATGAATGGCACAGATATGGAATATTTCTATCATGGCAGAAAGTTCCACTGGATAGCTCTAGACTAATCTTTAAAGCCCCTCCTTGGTCCGAGAGTTCCTGTATCGACGTTATATGGAAAAGGAGAGGAAGAACAATTATTTATCCACTTCCATATGATGAAGAAAGATGCTGGCACTGTAGCGTGTTCAATAGTGTCCTCCCAAATTCTTGCTGACAAGGAGCCTCAGAATATAACCTTACCTGAACACAGGATCTTTGCAAAGGTAATTTAGGGTGGGCCCTACCTCCAATGGCTGATGTCCTTATGGGAGAAACAGAAGGCTGTATGAACCAAGGCCCAGACAGGAAGGGCATATGAAGGTGGAGGCAGAGATTGGAGGGCAGCCACAAGCCAAGGTGCACCCGGGATCCCCAGCATCCATTAGGAGAGAGGCAGGGAACAAATTCTCCCAAGAGCTTTCTGAGAGAATGAGCCCCGCCCACACTTTCATTTCAGTTGTGTAGCCTCCAGAATTGTGAAAGAATTCATTTCTGGTGTATTCAGCTACCAAGTGTGTAGTGATCTGTCCCATCAGCCGCAGGAAACTGATGCAGGGGTCCAGGGAGTTTGACTTTTGACGAGAAAGAGGAGGACCAAGTCGTTAGCAAATTACATAATCCCTGAAATAATTCGGGAAAGGACGGAAAAAACCCAAGCAAGGATTTCAAAAGAGCTCCATAAAGAGCTGGGTCCAGAGAATACTATTTTATGTAGAAATTCCATTTCCCAATAGCAGATGTGGTGGAGAGAGGCTTTGGAAACAGAAATGAGAGCAATAAATGCTAAGGGGGTAAAGAGGGAACAGGCTGCGTCCCCCAAGGGGAACTGCCCTGCTGAAAGAGGGGGCAGTTGGTCCTGCACAGAAGGAAATGGATGGGAAGGGAGCAGAGAATACATCCATATCAGTTTGCTTAAGGTGTTTGCTCACCAGCCCACAACACCCGTGTGGACTGGGAGGTTGCCTCGTAATAGTCCTTATCTTTGGAGAATGCAGAGCCGTGATTAAGGGCAGAGTCTAAAGGGGGTAGAGAGGTGACAAGTATAAGATCACTTTGCTGAGTTCATTTTAGGAGTCAAGATGTTTGAGATGCAAGGCTGTCAGAAATAAGAAACAAACTTGATGGGCAGTCTCCTGCTTCTCTCCTGGGCGTCTAAGAGGACATGGAGGAAGTCAGTCTGCTCCCTGCTTAGGAAAATCCTTCAATTGAGACCTTTGCTCTAACTTCGGAGATGGGCTTCCTTAGGAAGAAGTCTTAAAAGACTCAACTCCCACCAATCCCAACCCCTGCAAACACAGGCGGTCCTCTCTCCCCATCACCTACCATCATGGGGTCAACCCAGTTTCCTGGCCCAGCCGACCGGACAGCTCTACTGTGCAGGGGCCTTTCTGAACCTGGGACAGAAGCTTGGGTGGCTTAAGCCCAGACTTCCCAGCGTGCAGTGGCCCTGTGCGGAGGAGTAAGCCTCTTATCATATTGCCAAAGAGAGCATACATTTTATGGAGGTCAATTTAGGCATCGATATCAAAAACTGGAGAGCAACGCCTGTTCCTGCACCCGGCCACTCCCCTTCTAGGAACGAATCCTAGCAGGCTAAGATCAGACACAAACAGCTTGATGGGCGGCCACATGGCAGAGGATACCCGCCTGACCTTCTGCAAGTCTTGCACTTGACTCTTCCTCTGTCGCAAGTTTTCTGTGTCTGTCTGGATGATGTATTTCACCCTGTTAAGCCTCTGCTTTTACATCAGTAAAATAGTACTAATAATAAACCTACCTCATAGGGTTGTTATGAGGATTAAATTAAACCGTGTAGGTAACATGGCACACACGTGGAAGGCACTCAAGAAAAGGTAGGAACACCTGTCGCTATAGTTGTTTTTAATCAAAGATGTCTATCTAAGTGTTAGTTATGATTAAAAACACTCCGAACAGGCACAATGTCTGAGGATTAATTAGCTATGATATATATGTATGTATACACACATGTTCACGGGAAAGAAAAATGTTATATAGCCTATAAGCCATTATTTGTGAAGACTATTTAATAATGGTTAATGATGTGGGAAAGATTCAAAATAGAATATTAAATGAGAAAAGGAAAATTAAACTTTGTTTTATGGTAAAATTTTTTATTATCATTCTTACACACACACACACACACACACACACACACACACACCCTATGGGAAAAACAAAAAGATTTACAGAAAATGAAAATATTGATTATGTCTAGGTATATGGATAATTTTTACTTTTAAAACGTACGTATATTTCTTTGATAATAAAAATTCTCAGAGAGGGGATAAATGGTGATGAAAAAAGAAAATGCCAAGAAAAAATACTGTAGATTTTGCAGCCAGACTAATATAATTTCAAAGGCTGACTTTCTTCTTAGTTATTGTCTAACCTCGGGTGGGTTCCTTAACTGAGCCTCAGTTTCCTTGTATTTAAGAAAGGGCGAGAGGAGGGGATCACTGAATTCATCTTGAACTGCTGTACTGAGAATTACATAAGACAGCACAAGGGCAAAGTGCCTGACATCTAGAAGGAGACCACGTGCTCTTTACCCAAGGTCAGAAGATCCTTGTGGGAAGACTCCAGCCAGTTTGGGGAGGACAGCAACCTGCTAAGTGGATCACTGGATGCAGAGACAGAAAGGACACCAACGCCTGAACCGCGTTTCTTGGCGGCAGGGCTCCCCGGAGAAGCCGTGGAATGCCACTGTGAAGGACTTTGGCAGGTTGTTGCCCTGCTCATGTAATCTTTGCTTACCATAGCAACGCGTCTCAGAGCCCATTGGAAATCCCAGATTGATTTCATTGATGAATCACACCTGCTACTTACACCGCCTGGTCCAAGAGAATTGACATTTGGGGTAATCTTAAAAACAACAACAACTACCACAAACTCAATGGCTGGTGTCTGTATGAGGGAGGGTTTCTGGCAAAAGTTAGCCAAGGTGATAAAAACAACATGCCAAAAACACATATGCATCTGTGTTTATGTATAACTTCCCGTGAGAAGCACTGTTTGTTTTTCTTCCTATTTTCCAGCTTGATCGAGATATAACTGGCATAAAGCACTGTGTAAGTTTAAGGTGTGCAATGTGTTGATTTGATACACTTACATATTGTGAGAGGATTACCACTGTAGCATTATCTAACACCTCCATCTTCTCCCATAATAGTTGACCATACAGCATTATATACTTGATAGTTGTTAAGAGAGTAGATCTTCAATATTCTCACCACAAAGAGAGATGGTAATTATGTGTGGTAATTATGTTTGCTTTTCCATTGACTTTTTACTATTTTTTTTTTAATGGATGAGGACGCCAAAGCTTGGGAAATGTAGCATGACCAAAGATGGATCTAGTAGGTGGCTGAGCTGGAATTCAGCACCTTTAGATAGCAAACTCCAGGTCCTGCCTTCACCCACAATGCATAGGGCCCCTCCTGGCCTAGGGCCACCCACAGACCCCAATGCAGAATATCCCTCAACAGAGTCAGAGAAGCACAGAGGGGAGAAGGGTGCAGAATGTTCTCCGTGGACCGCCTGGCAGAAAAGGAGCGGTATGCATGAGACTCTCCCCTTGGCCCCCTGTGACCTGGGAGGGTGTTTTGAAAGTTTCCTCAGGCTCTTCTATTTTTACAATTACTCCTAAATGTTTAGATTGTGGATGTTATTTAGCACTATACATCATTAATGTGAGCATTCAAATTCATTCTCTTTAGCAGACCATCCTTAATAAAAACAATATATCAGCCATGGACTATTATTAAAAGGCTTTCAATCCCCCAAACTAAGCCTCTTTTCAGACAATGCCCCTCTCAAAATGTCAGGAACCTGGCTTAGAGGTCAATGCGAAATTGATAGAACAAAAGAAACGCAAAAAAAGATGGAAGGAGGGAGAGAGACCTAACTGTATCTCAGTTTCATAAATAGGAGGCGGTGTGTCTCCAGGGTATTTCCGCAGTTGTGCGGGTCCTGGAGAGAGGCAATGGGGAATGGTTTGTGGGACACTGAACCGGGAACCTACAGCCTTGGGTTCTGAGATCAGCAGTGCCAGTCACTCATGTGCGTCTTCGAACAGTTCCTCACCCCTGTTTCTTCATCAGTCACCTCGTTTGCCCTTGTCTTGCCTAACTGGAGCACCTACCGTCTCAGTTTGCCCGGGACAGCCCCAGGTTACACCTGTTGTCCTGGCGAGATTATTAATAGCACCCTTTCACCTCTACCAGTGACCCTCTTTGGGCGATAAATTACAGATTCACCCCATGCCTAACTTAGAGTATGATGATGGCTAAAAAGATAAGGGTCTGGACACGTTTTATAATAGTTGAAGTCCTATTACAGATTCAAGGGGGGAGAAGGCACTTCTGAATGACTCTGAATGCCACCTTCAAGGAATGGAGATTGGTTTAGGAAGAGAGTACAGCAATGTGGGGGAATGCTCCACATTATGAACTGGGCATATTCAAAATGATGTTTGCAGTGCGGTCCCTCCAAATGCACAAAGTGACGAAAATATGCAATGGAAACACACAAAATGACAACAGTGGTTGTCTTTAGTGAGACTGTGGGTAAGATGATGCCACATTTTTTAATGATTTGGTTAGCTTTTATTTTGAGAGAAGAATAGCTTCAGAAACACAGAAGAAAGAAATGATAGTTGGTGACCTACTCTAGAGGTGGCACCGAGAGCAGCAAACAGGATTCTTGCTGCACCTTCACTGTGAGAAGGAGGTGGGAATGGCTACCAGAGAGCAGAGAAGCTTCCAAGGCAAGGGTTTCTCTCTCACTGGGAGACTCTCAGGCTGCAACAGTGTCCGAGCCACCAGCAGCCAACTGCAAACAGGACCCCAGGGGTGAGTGAGCGGAGGGACTGAACTGGCTGCCTGGACATCCGGGATCCATCTATTCTCAAAACCAACACAGGTTCATGCATAATCCAGTGGTGAGGGGGTGATGAGGCTGGCAGGCAGAAGCAGTTAGAGGCAATCAGGAAGGCAGGCAGGCAGGTGAGCAGTTGGGAGCCAGCAGTCCTGGATTGTGAGAGAGATATCCGACTGCCTGGTGGGATCGGGCCTAAATGGGCAGTCAGACATCCCTCAAGGAGCCCCAGATTGGAGAGGGTGCAGGCTGGGCTGAGGGACACTCCCCTCTGTGCAGGAATTTCATGCACCAGGCCTCTAGTTAAGTTAATAACAATGTACCTGCCTATATAGTTTAAGTTTTAAAAATTTGGCTCTCAAAAGAAATTTCAATCATTGTACTGTTGATATTTGGCTCTGTTGACTAATGAGTTTGCCAACCACTGTCTTAAATAACCCTGAAAACCTTGGGGAAATATGTGTTCCAGTTTCCACAGAATTCCCTTATTCTTAAGCAATCAATGCCACGTGTGTGACTTCATCATCTCTCCCCCGAAAATCAACATGTCATATCACTGGGCAAAACCAAAGAAGACCTGTCAAGTGTCACCTAAAAACAAGTATGTCCACTTGCATTTTCATTAACTTCATCTTAGCACAATTTAAAAAATTATGAGTTTTAGATCATTTGCAGTGTTCCCTTATTAGGTGGAAATTGTCTTTTATTGGCTTTATTTTCTAACAGATACGAACTTGCTCAAAAGAGGCTACCATAAAATGTACCTGCATTGGAGAAATGTCCATCTATCACTGTAGACTCTCGTAAAGAATTCAAAGTATTAGATAAATTGTTTCCATTAAGCTGGAAATACTCCTTCGGGTGTGAGCTTCTAATTCATGAGTTGCTGTAAACTGATTCAAATAATGAGACTTTTTTTTCCCCTGGGCTGATAATAATCTGGTAGAGAACTGACTGAATCCCTAAAGAAGATATTATCTAATGGTTTCTACAATTGTCCTGAAGTCCAAACAAAGCTGTTGTATTAAAATGTGGGTTTTGTAAGGGTCTGATTTTGTTCTGCTGTTTTATTCCTATTTTACCAAGAAAGTGTGATATTTGACTGACATCTGGGTAGATGGATGGTAATCAGAGCTGCGGTCCATGGAGAGATGAAGAGAGAAATCAGGAGCTGATAAAAACTGAAATTGGAAGGAGAAATGCGGCCGCAGTTAAAGTTTTTACATTTCTGTTTTGGAAAAGCACCAGGCGGCACACAGTAAATGAGGAGGGAGCTTGATGACAAAGGCTGCTGATCACTGGGGCCGCCAGCAGACACTGGCATCTCTTTTCTTCATGATAATGTGCCAGGATTGCTGTCTGGGGTTAATTTAGGTTAATCATATCCCCAACACAAGGCAATCTCACCTATCACAGCAACAGTCCTAAGTCTCACAGAATGTGTCCCTTTATTGCAATTGAAGGAGGAAAAGCACATCAACTCTGAAAGGCATAAGGCGACTTGGTCTGTAAATAAAATGCTGTAGGCCAGCTTTAGTTTGCTGCATCATCCAATTAAATCTAGCATGTGTTTAATGAATGTGCACTCTCTGCCAGGAACTGTGCTAGGAATGCAGGTTAGGTAATTCATGCAGAGAAGCATTTATAAGCACCTACTGTGTGCAGGCTTGCGGACCCTGACTGTCCACAGGTTGCTCAGATCATGTGATCAGATGAGAGCAGAGGGACCAGGGAAAGATCCTGAAAGACCGCTCCTCTTCCCCTTTATCAATGTCATTGTCAGCTAAATCCTCAAAAGAGGAAGTCGAGACCTTGCCTTCCTCGAAGCATTTCAGGCTGTGTCAAAACTCTTTCAATATTATTTTGTGGTTCAGGCTATGATCCTGAAACTCAACTGCAGCTGGTTGTTGAAAAATGCAAATAAGTCACATGTCAGGCTTCAAATGTAGCCTTCTTCTCTGAGTCAGCAAAATATTGGAAAGATATACATTTTAAAGTAACTTTTTATTATAGCTGTAAAATATGATCATTGGGGAAAAAAATCCAGACAACATATGAGAATATAAATAAATAAATAAATGAGCAAAAATATTCCCTTCCCCTAAGCCCCTATGCTTATAAACTTCTTCCAATGTTTAAGGTTGATGCTTCCAGACTTTTGCTATGTCTATCTAAACTTGTATCCATTGAGTTTTAAGTGCTTCGAAGTCAAACCACTGTATGCATTTCTAGCTAAGTGGAGCATATTAATATTTACTGAGCACTACATGTGTGCAGGCCTCTCCGTGCTTTGCATACATAAGTTCATCTCCATCGTATACTATAGGGGTTGGTAAGCTTTGGCCCTCAGGCCAAACCTCGTACCCATCTGCTTTTGTAAATAAAGTCCTATTGGAACACAGCCACTTCCATTTATTTACATGCGGTCGGGAGCTGGTTTTGTGCTACCATAGCAGAACTGAGTAGTTGCAACAGACACAGTATGGCCTACAAAACCTAAAATATTTACTATGTGACTTCTTCCTAGAAAAGTTTTCTCATCCCTGAAATTGTAGATAACTATGTGAAGGCAAAGAAGTAGATGGATATAAAACAGCTATTAACACAGGTTAAATGATGAGTGAATTTAAATATTGTATCAGTGTTATATTATCTAAATTTTCTACTGTTTTGCAGATATTACATTTGTGGCTTATTCGATTTTAAAATAAATTCCGTATGAAAAAAAACAAACAAACTGAGGAATTATTACCACAAATGCAGACAATTTATAACTGGAGTTTTCACGGTTTGCATATAAACACAATATCCTAAATGGGATTTTTTTTTTAAGAGTTTGTAAACACAATTTCATAAAATGACATTTTTGCAATAATGTTTACTCTATCATTTTCTAAAAATATCTATTTTCTTAGAGATTTGACAGTGTGGCAGGCACTGGTAGCTTGATCCTCAGACTTGCTGCTGCTTCCACTTGGGAAGCTCGAGTACACCTTTCAGCTCCCTTTGAAGCGAGCATGGCCATGCACCCAAGTTCTGCTCAAAGGGATGCCGCAAAGTTGAAGTGTCCCGCATCTAGACCTGGTTCATAAAAATCTCTCTGCTAGAGCCTCCTCCATTTGGCTGACATGGAGACAACCTCCTGGGTACACTTGGGTAGCACCTAATAAAGATGGCCGAGCCACAAGACGGAAAGAAAGAACCTAGGCCTCCAAATTAAACTTGGAGGAGAGCCACCCAGGAGAGGCACCTATTATGTGAGTGAGGAGTAAAGTTTGCATCAAGTCTTTGAGATGTCGGGGTTTACCTGTTATCTTTTTTAATGAGAGTTCACTGTATTTATGAAGCTAGCTGTTGACATATGGCTTTGAGATGAAGAAATGCCATAGAATCCCTTTACTAGACAATGTCATTCAATAGCTTCTCCTTTAAATAAAAGTACTAGAGACGCCTTTTGTACCTCTGTCAACTGGTACTCAATCACAATGAGTAAGTGGTTCCTAACCCTCTCACCTAAGCCTTTGTCTGCCTCTATTCCTAGTTCTCTACTGCAGCAGTAACTGTGCCCTTAGGGACCACCTCAATCTCTCTCCTGCCAGCATCATATTCTACCATGTTTCCTGGTCCAGCCTTTTCCTCTCTGCCACATGGTGTTGGGTTCCATGTAACTTAAGATGCCAACCGGTAACAATTTTTACATTTATCAACCAGGATACTTTCTCACCTACTGACTCCTATATGTCTTGATAGAAGATAAAGCACCATTCTGCCATCAGCAAGGAAGCAATGTAGATAAATTCCATGCCATTTATAATTCATTCCACCTTCATTAAGTATTCATACACTACTTATTGGCACATCACCTAAGTATTCTATGTAACAGAAAATAGAATAGCTAGAAGAGAAACTGGGAGAGGCTGGTTTATTAGGAGACTGAGAAAGAGAGGAAATAATTGAGTTGCTGTATCCCTTACCCCATGCTTCTTCTTGCAGGAAAATTTTCTGGACAGGTCAGTCACAAGTGAATTAGATATGTACCTTGAGGGTGAACTGAACAGCACCAGTAAGAAGATCACTGCTATCCTCATTCATTATTTCAACCCACATTTTTTGGAGACCTACTTTGGCAGGTTCTGAGAATAAAACAGGTATCCCCTTCTTAAAGGCTGTACTTCTTAAGCAAATACAGAAAAAGCTCAGTGAATCCATACTGGAAATGTTAAACCCCTAGCTTCTTATTAAAGGTTAATTTCTCTGATCACCAAAAGTTATAATCACAACATATAACTAGAATAAGCAAAATGTATTAATATCATACAACATACCAATTATGAGACTGTGGTAAGTAGTATATGAATTGTTTCATTTAGTTTTCATAACAACTCTGATATTTAATTTCTATTATTTGTGCCCATTTTACAGATGAAATCATTGAGGTTCTTAGAGATTATATAAATGTTAAAAGCACAACAATAAATCATTGACTAAGGAGAGGCTCATGTCTATTTGGACCCAGAGCCCATGCCCGTAAGCCTTCAGTATTATGGTTCCCTAAGACAGAATGTTACCCCAACAATGAGACATCAAAGTAAAAGCATGGGTAGTCAGGAGGCCTCTGAAGAATCAGAGGAAGGAGATAATAGAAGAAGGATACCAGGCATTGAAGATCAATAGTGCACACCTCATGGCTTTTATTACTTGTCACAGATGGCACCCCAACCAACCCAATTTGGTAGTGTAGAGAAAAAGGAAGAACCCTTGTGTATTCATTCAGTTTAGTGATATCAAAGAGTTATTCTTTCATACTTACAAAAGAATTATTCAGCACTCCTCTCCTAATGGAAACTATTCTTGAATTCAAGTCTTGAGAATAAATTTAGGATTGGTCATATCCCTACAAACTGTTCTTTCAAACATCTATTTTCCCATTAAGTGATCCTCTGAATTTGGCATCTTCAGGTCAATCCCATCCATGAAAAAGGATCTGGAAATCATGGTCCCATCTTTTCCCCATAACAACTGATCTGGCAAAAAAGTTCTACCATTCTTTGTCAGTTCCCTGTGTCTACCATTTCTCTTAAGGGGAAACATTACTTAGATGGTCATATTAGTTAGAAGTAGCTTTGAAGTGAAACAATGATATTCTCCAATCTAACTTCAAAAGAAAGCCTTCTATATCTTAAGAGCTCAAGGGAGCTTTTTTTGGGGGGTTAAAATATAGCACTTAACTTTAAAAACTATGTTCTTTGCTCCATGATTTTCCATTAACTGTTAGGTATTCTAAATAGAAAATGGACTAAAACATGGCCCCTGCCTTGAGGTAACTCCAATCCAGTAGGTGAGTATACATATACAGTAACTTTTACCCTACCTTCGACTAGGGGCCTGATGCACGAAGATTCGTGCAAGAATAGGCCTTCCTTCCCCTGGCTGCCAGCACCAGCTTCCCTCCTGCATCCAGGACCCAGGCTGCTTTGCTCCTGCCACTGCCAGGCACCCGGGACCAGGGCTGCTTTGCTCTGGCTGCCACTGCCACCCACCAGGGGCATGCTCTAAGCCTCACTGTGGCCACTCGGAGCATGCCCCCACCCCTGGTGTGTCTGCCCATCTGCGTGTGCAGCTCCTCCTGAGCCTTTGTGATGCAACTTCCTCCTGAGCTTGTTGTCACCATTATGGTCCCGGTTTAATTTGCACATTATCTCTTTATAGATATAGACATAGATATATAGATATATAGATTTATAGATATATAGATACATATATAGATAAAGAGATTGGAAAATGCCCAATGGAAGAAATGAGATATCTTTAACTCCTCTTCTACTGCAGCCAAGATATCCAACACATCTAAAAGACATCTTTCAAACTGACCAAAAAACACTTTTTTTTCCATACGAATGAGGTGGTTTTTATTTCCACCTATTTTAAATAATATACATCCAACATACTTACATTTAAAAACTAAATTCGAATCAAGTGGATGAAGATAGTTCCTATTAAACAGGCAAGTAGAGGAACATCCAAGATGGCGGCCTAGGCAGTCTCCTAAGCTGCCGCCTCATCAACAATTTAATTAAAAAAACAACTAAAATCAAAAAGGACTTCACCAAAACGTCAGGAAAGCTGGCGGAGTGGAATAGCTACAACTAGAAAGAAAGAGAGAGGCTCACGGATCGGACTGGGAGCCGAAAAGCACTGAGGTAGGAGACGCTCGTGCACGCGGCCGCCGAATACCTGCCTGGCGGGAGGGGAGGAATCCCCGATTGCACGGAACCTTTTCGGACTGTACTGAACCCCAGCCCCGGCTGAAATTCCGTGGTCCCAGGCTCATACGGGTGGTGTCTGGACTGTAGAGAAAGGCACCCAGAGACTCAGAGACTCAGAGACTCAGAGACCGGGGACCTGGAGCCGCAGTCGCAGTTTGCAGGGTCTACAGACTCGCGAGTGTGAGCAAGTACGCGCTGAGGTCTGACCACCGCCTCTCCGGAGCGGAAGGAGTCAGAGGCTCCAGGTCTGACCGCGGAGGCTGCCACAGCCTCTCTGTACAAGGTGGTGGCCTCTCCGTAGCAGAAGGAGTCAGAAGCTCCAGGTCTGACCCCGGAGGCTGCCGCTGCCTCTATGTACAAGATGGCGGCCTCTCTGTAGCGGAAGGAGTCAGAAGCTCCAGACTACAGAGACCAGCCCAAGTCCGGGTGAGCCCCTGGGGCACCCACGCTCTTGCTTGGGGAAACTGGGCCGGTCAGGCGGAAACTCAGGCGAGTGCACAAGGGCAGGGCAGAAGCCAAGACTGTCAGTTCAGCCCTGAGACTCCGCCCCATCCAAGCTGAGCAGAGGTTTCTGCAGTTTTTCAAGTCTGATCCTATAAGACTGTCTCCAATACAGAAGTTATCCCAGAGTAGACACAGCTGATACCCACAACCAATTGGCCTGAAGGTCAATTCACAACAATAAAGACTTAGCTACAACAAAGCTGTGCACGCAGTCCACAAAGGGGATCACCAAGAGTGTCTACCTCAGGTAACTGAAGAGGCTGACCCACTGTGCTATATAGGACACCAAACACACAAAGCCATCCTACCAACTCTGAAAAATAGTGATAATGCCGAGACAAGGAAATAGATCTCAAACAAAAGAGATGGAGGATATAGAGTTCAGAACTACGGTTCTAAGGTTATGCAACAATATGCTAGAAAAGCTCGATAAACTTCATGAGACCCAACTAAAAAGTATAGATAAACTGACTAAATTGGAAAATATTATGCAGAGATCCAACAGCAGAATGGAAGAACACAAGAATCAGGTCAAAGAGCCAAAAGACACTCCGCTGGAGAAGGAAGAAGAAAAGAGGATCCAGAAAGTTGAAGATAGTGTAAGGAGCCTCTGGGACAACTGCAAGCGCAGCAACATCAGAATTATGGGGGTGCCAGAAGAAGAGGGAGTGCAAAATACTGAAAACATATTTGAAGAAATAATATCAGAAAACTTCCCTCACCTGGTGAAAGAAATAGACTTACAAGTACAGGAAGCCTACAGAACCCCAAACAAGAGGAATCCAAAGAAAAATTCTTCTCGACACATCATCATCAATATGCCAAGGGTAAAAGACAAAAAGAGGATCTTACAAGCAGCAAGAGAAAAGCAGTTGGTTACCTATAAGGGAGCACCCATACGACTATCAGCTGATTTCTCAACAGAAACCATGCAGGCCAGAAGGGAGTGGCAAGAAATATTCAAAGTGATGAATAGGGAGAACCTACAACCAAGATTACTGTATCCAGCAAAGTTATCATTCAGAATTGAAGGGCAGATAAAGAGCTTCACAGATAAGAAAAAGCTAAAGGAGTTCATCACCACCAAACCAGTATTATATGAAATGCTGAAAGGTATTACTTAAGAAGAGGAAGAAGGTCAAGTGAATTAAAAATCTCAGGAATAGAATAAACTGGTGAATATAATAGAATTAGGGGCAAAGAAAGGGAGTGGATAGATAATTATTAGGGTGAAGGGGTGTGGGGTGCAGAAAGAGACTGGATTAAAATTGTATAACCTATGGATGAGGACAATAGTGGGGGGAGGGGGTAAGGGCAGAGGGTGGGGTGGGAATTAGGTGGAAGGGAGCTATGGGGGAGAAAAAGGAGAAACAATTGTAATAATCTGAGCAATAAAGATTTATTAAAAAAAAAAAAAAAAAAAAAAAAAAAAAAAAAAAAAAAAAAAAAACAGGCAAGTACCACATTTTTACTAGTAACAATAAAAACAAGTTAATATGGGGGTGTTCCTTTGATGCAGAGACAAATTCTGCAGGGAAAACAGGGAGTTAAATTCTATGTCCCAGTCATCTGCGATTTACTTACCTATCAACCCTGCATGGCACACAGCTGTGTCCACACCACAGAAAGTCTGTGTGCTAACATACAGCCCTGGAAATCGCCCTGTGTGGAAGACTTCACCACAGGATTTATGGAAACTATCTAATTATTCCACTCAGTTCCATTCACTCCCATCAAGGTCCCTATTTAAAGCCTCTATGGAAAAGGCCATTTATCTCCAGGGACAAATTGTCAGAGCAGGGTTTTATTGACAGAAATATACCCATTCTGTTTGACAGCAACCCAGCAGGAATAGACATTTCTCCTTCACCAATCCAAGGAATTAGGGCCTTGGAGGTCTACACATTCCAAAGGAATCCCTCGCATTCAAGGCATGCTCACTGGAGGAACCCACTGGGTTGATGAATAAACACTGATGCTTCCAGACCTCTCTATTTTAAACTGTGCTTAGGGCTTAGGAGAAGGTGATTAGCTACTAAGTCAACTCAACAAGACAAAGCTGTTCATTACAACCCAATGCTAAGTAACAGATGACAGAAGTCCCCTTTGCTGAGCAAGTACATTCTACATCATGACCTTAGAATATCACCACTCAGTTCTTCATACCCTGGCAGCCAGCTCCCAGAAATAAGAAAATAACTCAAGTTCTACCTCTCATTTGGGTGGACTCTTCCCAGAGCCTCCTGTTCTTTGAGACATTTGGTTAAAAATTAAACTTTTAATAGGAATGATTCTACTCATATGCAAATGAATGTTGATCCTTTGCAGCACAGAAAAGTAAATATATTTATTCCTACAAAGCCCTGCTTAGAAAATACAAACACTGCTGAAATCGGTTTGGCTTAGTGGATAGAGCGTTGGCCTGTGGACTCAAAGGTCCCAGGTTCGATTCTGGTCAAGGGCATGTACCTTGGTTGCGGGCACATCCCCGGGGGGGGGGGGGTGCAGAAGGCAGCTGATCGATGTTCCTCTCTCACTGATGCTTCTAACTCTCTATATCTCTCCCTTCCTCTCTGTAAAAAATCAATAAAATATTTTTAAAAAATAAAATACAAACACACACATACACACACATTTATGTATGTGAATTTGGAGCTTGTGTGTTTGCCTGAGTACTTCTATGAGGGCTGATAGGAAATTTGGGTTAAACATAACCTTGCAGGGACTTAAGAATTGATGGATATGGTGGTCATCACTGTTGGACAGAAAACCTGCTTTAAAGATGAATACACTCTCTTGATTAGGATGAAGTTGAAAGGAGCCATTCTTTTCCAAAGGATATCTCTCCCTGCATTAATTTCCAAATGAGATCTGCAGGAATTTTCTGTGCAACAAGTGTCACCTGCAATTTGCCCCATGGTTTGACACAGCTTCCCTCCCAGCTCCATGGGCTGTGTAAAGGACAGCACCTAAAAGCCAGGCACCTCTCCATAATTGAGTAGCACCTGCATTTTTTTTTAGCATGATCCCATTCGGACAATGATACTACATGGAATGAAACGACTAATAATAATACTAAAAATGTCAAGTGCAATATCAAAATATGTCAGTATATTTTCATTCAACCATGTCAGCAGCAAATCCAATCTGAAATATGCTGACAATAGTGGAGCTATGAAAACCAATACACTTGATAAGCCAGCCATCCAATAAATTATATATGTGTACATATGCATTTGTATGTACTGTTCACAAAAGTGGGAGACATGGGCTTGGGGACTTCTGGGTGGCATGGCACATTATAGTAGCAGTTAGTTTATACTCAACATTTTGGCTTCCTCAAATTAGGAGTTAGCTTAATATGTAGTGACAGGACAGGCACCCCAGAGTGATCAAGGCACCCCACGAAGGTCACGGTATCTTTTATCAGGGCATGAAATGCCACCACAACTGAAATTGGGACCAGCATTATCCACTCCTACCTCCCACTGTATGGAAAACAGGGTGGTGCCCATATCCAATAAAAGCCTTATTATTACATTATTCCAGAATGTTGACTCGACTATATTCTCATTTTTTAAAAGAACCCACATTCTTATGTGTCCTCTGATTGATCATTGGAGAAAAATTTTAAAAAGATGGTTGATCAAAAAGAAAATAAAAATTGCCCATTATTCTATCATCTGAATAGCACTAAGATTTTGGTATACAGAACTGTGTGTGTGCATGTGTGTGTGATGGGCCTTTAGTATATGATTATTAGCTGAATAGGACTCATATCTCATTTATCTCCCTAAAACCTCTCCATTAGCTATAAGATTGGACAGAATGACGGGAAACATGGGCACCTTCTTTTCCTTTCTCCTGTAGTCATGAGAACACACATATTTCTATGAGCATCTCTGGGAAGAGTAAGCACAAGTGAATTCTTCTGTTGCTCTCTATTACCAACTGAAGACGGTTTTGCCAAGGACAGACCCACTTTGCTCTCAGAGGCTCTGGACTGAGTTTCTTCATTTCAAAAGTTTTTATGTATTTAAATAATTTAGTGACATAGGAAAATATTAACAGCTTACAAAGACTGGGGAAAATAGTTTACAAAATAGATGCCAATTTGCCTTAACTACAATGATCAAAATACAGACCATGGCCAGCTCAAGAAGGGGAGGAGAGGAATGGAATTCTACTCTCCTCTTTGTGAATTTCTGTATTGTCCAAAAATTAAACAATAAGCATGAATTGCCTTTTTAATAAAATAGTAATATTAATGGTAAAAATGATTGGTCTGTTTAGTTTATATCCTTAGACTGTCACTGTTATTTTCAGTGTCTTGGTTAAAAAATACTATGAAGGATAATGTGTGACTCTGTGCATTAGCCAAAGGTCAAAGGGAAGAGTTAAGTTCTCTCCTTGCTTAGGCATTGTCTTGGGTAGATTCACTAAGAAATACTTTTCCCCCAGGAGGACATCTCATTCTCTGGAAATTTTGCAGAGATGCACAAAGAGAGGTTTTTATTTTGTTGTGTGTGTGTGTGTTTTTTTTTACTTAAACATTTATGTTAATTATTTTTTTCTCCTCACTTTACAGGGAAGAAAATGAGTTATGAAACATGTTACTCAGCAGTTAAAATTTACTAAGTGCTCTTTGTGCACAGTCTTCATTCTCTCCATAACAATAAGGTAGGTGTTATTCTTCTTTCAATGTTTAGGACATGTGACTAAGATCAGTCCATCAAAGGCAGAGCTCAGGGCTCAAATACAGTTTTGTCTCACATCAGAGATCATTCTCTCAACCATGATGGCATACATATATGATTAGAAGGGGAAATGCAGGATATCCCAATATCATGTTCACAGATATTCTAGCCAGTCTCTCCCACCTACTATGTGCCAGGGATTGTTCTACTGGTTAGGGCTACTGCAGTAAAAACAAACAAACAAACAAACAAAAAAAACAACAACATTAAATACACTGTTCTCATGGGCCTTATGCTTCCAGACAGAGTTTTGTTATGTGTCAAATACTATTTATGGATTGTCTCATGTGCAATTGTCTAGTCCTCCATCAATAACATACTCTCAGCCCTATTTTTAAACTTCATATTTCTTGTTGACTTTATCCCAAGATATTTCAGTTTTCATTTTCATTATATATGTCCCTTCCCCAACAACATATTCCATTTCTTTATTGCTAATATTCAGACAATTGATTTTAGAGTATATAAAATATTTTCCATTTTTTCTTTCTCTTGTCGTCAGCTCTGCAAATTTGCTGTTGCCTGAGTCTCCTTAGACTCCTATTACTTCACACACTTCAGAGGCACAGAGAAGAACGTGTGTAGAATTAGTACCTAAAACACTGACTCCAACATACATTTGTAAATTTTAGGAACCTCTGGACCTCTGCCTATAAAGTAGGCATAATACTAATGGTTTCAGTAGCCTCTCTAAGCATTTGAGTTGATGAATGTCTGGTTTATTTTAAATGCCATTTGTTCATTCTTAGAATGTAGAATATATGTGATAGAACACTCCGATGATACTTTCTTAAGGGTGGTATATTTAGTTAGGGTATGTTGGTTGCTATAACAAACAGCCCCAAATTTCTGTGGCTTAAAATAACAACATTTATTTATTGCTCACACGGCCATTGACATGGATGTTTGCGGTTAGCTGTGTCTCTTGGGCCACTCTCCTCCAAGGGAAGGCTGGGGAGACCCTTGGAGGAGAGTGGTTTTAGGGAAAGAAATGAGATGTGAGTCGTATTCAGATGATAATCATACACTCCATGCTCCTCCAGGTCCTTGGAACCATCTCAGTCCAGCCAGCAGATGTGACAGCGAGGTCTTGAAGGAATGCAGAGAAGGCTTTCCATGTTATGCCAGATTAGGGAAAATCTTTACCTCCGCCCCTTTTCTCCCATTGGCCTGGCAAATTTAACTGCAAAGGATGCTCAGAAATGTAGTCTGCTATGTGCCCAGGAAGAAGAGCTAGGATTTGGTGAGTATATAGCAGTCTCTGCCATAGGTACTATTTGGGTAAAGAGGAGAGGGCACTTATGTCCATGTGGTCACTATTTGGGGAAAGGAGAGAGAACACTTGTGTCCCTGTGGTTATTCTGAAAATAGTCCAGGAAAATGGAGATGACCCCTAAGTAAGCAAGTCCCTTCCTCCTTATCCAACATTCTTCCTTCTTTCACCCCACGGACTGGGTGATCTATGATTTCTCTTTAGCAAAATCGGTCCTAACATGTTTTTTGGGGTTGTTTTTCTGGCTGTCTATTAAGAGGTTGGAAGACTGAAGGACTGAATCCAAGTTTGTTGTTCTAGTATATGATAAGGTACCTGTTACCTCTTCCACTTGACCTCAGGCCTCCCTGAGCTGCCCTTGGAACGGAGGCTCTGGCTCCCTCCACTTACCATACCTTTCCCCTGTCAATACAGGCCTAGCAGCAACTCAGCCCCACACAAACTCTCTGGTTCATTCAGTTTTGGGAAAATAATAACAATAATAATAGTAACAATGGCTAATAATTATTTATCTTCTCAACATATTTCATTTTCCCAACAATTCTAAGAGGGAGTCAATTTTATTATTCCCCTTTTCAGGCGAGGAAACTGAGAGTAAATAACTTACTCAAAGTCACGCAGTGGGAGGAAAGATGTGAGCATAAGCAGCAATCTGACTACAGAGTCCGCAATATAAGCAACTGTACTGTGAGATTAGAAATATTTCCCATTGCTCTGAGTTCAAAGTCTAAACTTCTTACTCCAACTAACAGTTCCCTCCTGGTCTGGCCTCTGATTTCCTCTCCAGTCTCACCTCACCTCCTGTCAACAGTGCATGCACACTCACATATAGTGGACAGATCTCTGACAAGAGTGATAAAGACACACAATGGAGAAAGGACAATGTCTTCAAGAAATGGTTCTAGTAAACTGTATATCTACATGGAGAAGTATGAAATTGGACCCTTATCTTAGACCATACACAAAAGTAAATTGAAAATGGATTAAAGAGACAAAAACATAAGACTGAAACCATAAGACTACTAGGAGAAAATATAAGAGAAAGCTTCATGACATTGGTCTGGGCAATGTGTTTTTTTGTTGTTGTTGTTTTTGTGTATGTGTTGTTGTTTTTTTAATGGGATGTCAAAACACAGGCAACAAAAGCAAAAATAGACAAGTTGGATTGCGTTAAACTAACAAGCTTTGGCATAGCAAAGGAAACAATCAACAGAGGTAAAAGTCAACCTATGGAATGGGAGAAATATTTGCAAACCATGTATCTAGTAAATGGTTAATATATACAATATATAAGAAAGTCAAACAACTCAATAACAAAATAAATAAACAAATAACAACCCATTTAAAATGGATTAAAGACCTGAATAGATATTTCTAAAATAAATAAATAAATAAATAAAACCAACAACAACCCACAAACATGCAAATTGCCAACAGATGCATGAAAAGGTACTCAAAATCACTAATCATTAGGAAAATGAAAATAAAAATCACAATGAGATTTTACCTCAAAATTATAAGAATGGTTATTCTAAAATAAAAATAAGTGTGGAAATTGTGGAGAGAAGAGAAAATCTGAACACTTTTAGTGAGAATGCAAATTGGTAGAACTACAGAAACAGTATGGAGGTTCTTTAAAAAAAACAACAACAGAATTATCACATGATCTGAAAATCCCACTTATGGATATACATCCTAATGAAATGAAATAAAATCAGTATCTTGAAAATATATCTGCACTCCCATATTCATTGCAGCATTATTCACAATAGCCAGAATATGGACACACCAGCACAAAGCAGATTCTGATTTAATTTCCTTGAGTCACCATGCTTTCTTGCCTTTGGACCTATACTACATGCTTACTGAACACCTCCTAAATGACAGACACAGCTTTAGATACTAGGGATATAGAAGTGACCAATATAGACCAATAACTTGCCTCTATTAAGTTTCTGTTCTTATGAGTGAGCTAGATACTAAGCAAGTAAAATAGAAATCTGTATTTTGGGACATTGCTTAGCATTATGAAGACACATAAATCGGAGTAAGAGATTAGAGAGTGGCAGAGGGGAAGGCTGTTACAATCAGGGTGCTGAGGGAAGACTCACTCTAGGGAATGACTATTTTAGTCCATGGGCATTTTCAGTGCCATAGAATGGCTTCCCCATAAAGTTGGGGAAGAAAACTATCAAGGCAAGAGGAGCAGCAATGCACAGGCCAGAGATGGGAAGAGCTTGTCCTATTTAAGGAACAGGGAGCAGGTCCCTGTGGCTGGGGGACAAGGCAATAATGGCCAAGCTGGGTTCAGAGAAGAGGCCAGACCAGTCCACACAGGGCCCAGGGTAAGGAGTTGGGATTCATCTAGAGGCAGTGGAAGACCCTGGGTGGTTGTAAGCAAGATAATGATACGATCTGATTTACATTTTAATCGGATCATTCTTGCTGCTCTTGTTAAATGCCAACTTATCTTGACACCCTGAAAGGCTTCCTTCCACCGTTTTAAGACAGCAGGAGCAAGTATCATTAACACCCAACGACAGTTTGATTTGAAAACCCGGCAAATTTGCTTTGCTGAGAACACTGACATTACTGGTATCCAGCTACCACACCAACTATACTCACTGAGCCTGTTCATTATGGAAAGTGGAACTGAGCATGTTGGCCTCTGGTCTCTCACCAAGGTTGGCCCCTTCTGGATCAAGAGGGGGTAAGAAACAAGCCATGTGATGGGGTCGCAGGATGGTGGGCACAGTTGACACTCAGGCTAGCACTGGATGTGTGAATATATGCATTTCTCCAAATCATCAGGCCTCTCTTTTGAAAATTCCTTAATACTTGTTTATCAATATTTTTCTCTAAATTACATTATCTTTTTTTCTTGATGTAGTAGATCCCACGGCGAACGTGGGAATGTGGGCTGTATCTCTAGTTTCATTGTTTTTGTAGGCCTGTTGTGCTATTACGCACCATCCCGCCCTAAAACAAATAGAACCTGACATTGCTTCTGTAAGAAGAGCATTAAATAGACAAAATCCTAGGAAGAGCTCATGCTGCAAAAATTGCTAAGGGCGACAAAAAGGGCTTGTTGAGCTATGTTTGGAGCAAGAAGGAAAAGGAAGGGATCGGGAGCAGATGATGCAATTGGAACAGATGACAACGAGAAAGCAGAAGTCCCCTCTATTGTGCTTCCACCTTGTCCCCTCAGGAACAGGATCTAACGCTGGGAAGGATCAAGCACACGTTGTTTCCAACGAATTAGCATTCATTGAGGAACAGGGACACAGGATTGCTGCAAACACTGGGGTAATGACTCACATGACTCCTGGCACCAGGCAGGGGAAATACAAGGGTGAAGCGTGTGGAGACGTGACTGGGGCTAAGTGAGAGGACACGGGGAACAGAGTGCTGGGGGCCACGGCTGATGCAGAAAAGTCTTTAAACTTTCCAAGACAAAGCAGACTTTGAGTGATGTTACACTTGCATTGCCCAGTTTTTTAAATGCCCACAAGGAATTCAGGATTCTTTTTCCAAGCACCATGCAAACCCACAGGACACCTACCTGCTGAGTGGCCTCAGCCCAAAGCTGACCCTTTGGAAATTTTGTACTAAATAAATTGGGCTCTGAAGGGGACCTGGTTCATGGCATCACCAAACACTGCAACCACTGGTAGGAAACAATTGACGTGATGGATCATAGGAAAACATTGCCCGAGGTTTTCAAAAGGGTCAAGATTGATTCTCCAAAGTAGGCTAGCCCCTGATGCTGATTTCCAGCAAATTCAAGAACAGGTACTAAAAATATAGTAAGTACTGCAAGAAAGACAGGCATAGGGTGTAGTTGCCATTACAGCTTGAGAAAGATCAAGAACTTTTATAAAGGGCTATTAGACTGGGAGTTCAAGGTAACTGTGTAGAAATGGCTTAAAAAGTACAAGAGAAAATCTAAGCTAGGGTGCATAGTAATTTTAGGTTAATCTGTGGCTCGGTACTCAATCAATCCTAAAGATGCTGATTAATGGATCAACAACCACCAATGAGAAGGTCTTTAGCAATTATTCCACAGGGACCTAACATTTGAAGTATATTTTTAAATATCTTTATTAACCATCAGGATGAAGAACTGGTGGCAGAATATATTCTAAAACCACTATCACTAGACACATGGCTTTCACCTACTTACCTGATCTCGCTGATCTTCAGTTTCCTTTCCTGCAATGTGGAAACAATAAAAGGTCCTATCTCTAGTAGGCGCTGTGAGAAATTAATGGGTTGATACACTAAAGAGCTTGATATGCTACCGCCCATGGGGAAAATGCTCAAGATGTGTTGGCAGCCTGGATAATTATTATTCTGATCACCACATTTTTAGATATTAATCATGTTTGCAGGTCTGGACTTGAGAAAGTTGTATCCCTCTACAATTCCTTCATTGTTGAATAAAGGGGTGAAGGAATGAATGAATGAATGTTTCCAGAAGTGAGAAGTCCAAGGCTGGGATAGAGAATTAAAAGGAACAGAGGCTTTTTCTTGCCTTCAGGGCCCTCCATTTCATTGGAGACTCTCTCTTATGCCCTGATTAGGTTAGATGCCCCCATCAGAGCCTCTCATGGCATTGGTCAGAACATGATGATCCTTACATCCCTCCAGCTGGAAGCTCCAAGCCAGGAGGAACACAGCTGTTTTCCTCTCCCTTACAAAAAGAGAAGACTAGTATTGCATGCTTATTGCACACTAGACACTGTGTGGGGTGTTTTACAAGTGTTACAGAGTCTCTTTTCTGCTTACATCAATCCTATGAATAGAACTCAATCATCCCCATTTTATGGGTGAGGACACTGAGGCATAGAAAAGTAAAATTAGTTGTCAGAAGCCATATAGCTTGTAAGTGGGAACTGAACCCAGGTGATTCTAGGGCTTAATTAAGCCCTTAACATCTAAGCCAGTGGTTCGAAGAGTGGGGTTCCTGGCCCAGCACCATCAGTCTTATCCAGACTCAGTTAGAAATGCAGACTCTTGGGCCACACCCCAGATCTACCAAATCAGAAATGCTGGGGGTGGGGCCTGGGGATCAGTGTCCGCACAGGCTCCTCGGGGGATTCTGATGCACACTCAGGTTTGCAAACCACTGCTCTGAGCCATATTTCCACCTTGTTAAGTCTCCACCTCCCAGGCACTTAATAAACACTTAAATATGAAGCCCTGGCAGGTACCTCAGTTGGCTAGAGCATGGTCTCAATACATCAAGGTTGTAGGATCCATCCCTGGTCAGGGCACATACAAGAATCAATTGATGAATGCAACAATAAGTGGAACAACAAATCAATCTCTCTCTCTTTCTCTCTCTCTCTCTCTCTCTCTCTCTCTCTCTCTCTCAAGTTAATAAATAAAATTTTTATTAATAAACATTTAAATTTGGAAGGGAGGAAGAGAAAGTGGATGGTAAGAAGGCAGGCAAGAAAACCTCCTCCAAAAGAACACTCTAAAGTGAGCACATGATGCTGGGGGTTGCCGTGGTTTGACCACACTTTAATCTCCAAATTGCAAAAACATTAACATTATTGATTGATCAGACATCAATTCAACAGAAATTTAATTAAATTAGAATGTGTCATTGAGCAGACATAGCTGTGTCATGCATAAATCTCAGGTAATAAGTTGACAAAGAGACAAGTGCCATCGATGCCCTGGTCTGGCTGAATTCATCCTCCCCCCCGTTTTCCTTCCCAGGCTGCAGGGAAGAAACAAGTAAAATGGGGTGAGCTCCTGATTTATGACACCCACGGAGTCCCCAGCAGTCCTGGCATCTGAGGAATGCCTTCTCCTGGGTGATTTACTGCTGCCCTGGGCTGGCCAGACAGCTGGGGGGATGCCCCTGCCTGAGTCCAGCCCTGGGCTAAAATGCTGACCCATACTTAGCTCTCCTGGGTGAGAGGATTAACACTCAGGGTGTCCTCACTGCGAATGTGTCCTCTGGAGGGAGCCGAGTCCGCAGGGGGCGGGGGACCTGCTCTGGCTGGCCTGTCTGCCCTCGCCTTGAGAATGTATTTTGGTGTCAGTGATCAGCTGCACCTGCTGTCCCAGAAACAGGTCTGGAGCAAGCCCAGGGTGCTCCAGCCTCAGGCTAAAGTATCCTCACTTTGCATAGCCCCGGCTCACCCTGGGCAGGCCAGGGGCACTGGCACTGAGGGGCAGGCAGGGTGCACAGGGAGGTGCAGACAGCAGTAATGTGGCCCCCATGCCTGGAGAGGTCCGAATTCTTTGGGAGAGGGGAAGGGGGCGGCTGAGGACAAGATAGTCCAGGGACAGAAAAGAAACCAGAGAAGCAAGTGCTCTGGGGAAGCATTACAAATCACAGGGGCTATTCTTGTCCTTGGTCAGAAAGGCTACACAGAGGAGACCCTTCTAATGGAGATCTCTTGTACTTAATCCTTCTACTTTCTTTGATTGCCTTCAATCAATCACAGACTCGCACTTCCTTTTTAACAGCCATCTTCCACAGGAAGAGTGCTGCCAGAGTGACAGGAGGATGTGCTAGGGAGACTACAGACTGTTCTCACTTATTCCTCAACGCCCTTCATGATGGCCCCAACCTCCAGGCCAAGCTCTATAGCAGAGGCCAGCAAACAACTGCCCTGCAAGTCCAATTTGGCCCACCATCTGTTTTTGTAAATAAAGTTTTATTGGAACACAGCTATGTTCACATCGTGTCTATGGCTGCTTCTATGCTACGAAGGCTGTGTTGAGTGGTTGCAAGGGATACCACCCGAATTACAAAGCTGAAAATATTTATTACATGTCCCTTTACAGACAAGATTTGCTGACCCTTGTGTAACGAAATGGTGATTGGTTGAGGACAGAGCACAAAGAACATAGTAAAACATAGGTCAGGATTTAGACCCATTTGGGCTTGAAGACTGGTTCTCTCACCTATTTATTAGTTGTGTGGTCTTTGGTGAGTAAAGCTTCCTCTCTTAGGTTCAGTTTCCTTCCTATATATGGGGATAATAAATTTGCCTATTTTATTGAACAATATGATACTGAAATAAGTTACAGCATAAAAAAATGGTCAGAGTCAAGAGCTTTTAAATAAAGGATTTCATTTAAACTCACAAATCCCCTCCTAACTAGAATCATAGTATTCCCATTATACATGTCCAAGTTAGCTTAGATCTCAAAAACTGAATAATACAAATATAGCATCTACCCAGCTCACAAATGTGGAGTCTGCTCTTTCCTCCCCCACCCCCATCCTCTCAGACAATGCCAGTAAATTTGTAAAGGAAGGCATCACATGACCCGCCAGCACTGGTCATTTTCTGGAACGTGCTTACATTTGGAACGTGAAGGATATCCCAATACATCATGTGAGTAAAGGAGATAGGAACACTGGTTCTTAGGAAGTAGGAACTTCCTTGAAATGTCCCTTTCCTTTGTCCTCTGAACCCCAACACTTGACCTGGTTGGATCCTTGCCATCCGCCCTTTCCTGGTAGAGCTGGTCAGTGGGTGTAGGGTAAGCCATAATGCTGGGCCCCTCAGAGCTCAGAGGGGCCAGGGACCAGAAGTGCAGCTGGGGGCATGGCAATAAGGGTGCCCCACTCCACCGGGGCTAGAGAAAGTGTGAGAGAAGCAGAGTGGCAACATTAGTCCTCACTGTGAGTCCCCAGAGGGCAGGTCCATGTCTTCCCACACAATACAAGTACTATTACTAATAACAAGAGCCAACATTTATTTGTTCACTCACTCTTGCCAGGTACTGTGTTAAGTATATTTTATTTCTCACAACAACCTATCGGTATAGGTATTAGTATTCTCCCTATTTTTCAACTTCAGTTAGATGATTAAAGAGGTCAGATGATTTGTTTCATGTATCATAAGATGGGAAGGCAAGATTTTATTGTCCAATATGGTGGTTGGCCCATAGAAGGCACTCAATTCAGGGTGGGGCAAAAGTAGGGTTACAGTTGTTCCTATGGAAAATAACACAATAAATAATGAGAATAAATTCTGTTTCACATATTCACAACTGTCAACCTACTTTTGTCCCACTCTGTATGTATTTTTAAATGGATGGATAGAAGGATAGGTAGATGGTGGACACAGGGGTGAATGGACAGATAGAGGGATATTTGAGTGACATGGGCCTGACTCCAGATCTTGTGCTCTTTGTCACTATGCACTACTGTCTCTTACTCATGCTTGTATCCTGAGAACCCCAACACAGTGAGAGAGACACTCAAATTGTTTAGGTTACCGGCAAAGGACAAGAGGTTGGAAACATAAAGACCAGAGTTCCTCCCCACACACACACACACACACACTCTGGCCTGCCACCAGCTGTGTCAGATGCATCCTCTATAATAGGAAGATAATGCTATCTGCCTCCTAGGGTTGCCATGAGGAATGGAAGGAAGGAAGGAAGGAAGGAAGGAAGGAAGGAAGGAAGGAAGGAAGGAAGGAAGGAAGGAAGGAGTTACTTAATGTCTGGAAGATAGTAGGTGATCGATAAATGGAGGCTACCATCATGATTGCATTTATTAATATCATTCTTATTCATCCTCATCATCACCATTACTCCTCTAGATGATTGTTTATACAAAATGGCAGATGGGTGCCATTTTATAGATGCATCTTTTTGGACATTTTTTACTGGCCTGCTTTCCTGCTGATCATTTTCATTCTGCTGAGGGAGAAGGAGGTGACAAGAGTAGGGTGGTGAGATAGAAGGGGTATCTTTTTGTTTCACAACAGAGCTCCTCTATCAATCTACAAACTTTTTCTTTCCCCTTATCTTACAGATCCTAAAAGTTACAAGGACAACACAAAGAGCTTGGCAGAATTCTCAACTCCAAGTGTTCAAAATACCCTGGATCACCAGCAGAGGGTTAAGAATGCTGACACTTAATAAATAATGACTATCAGACACTTTTACCCAAGTTGTCCTATTTAAGCCTCACTCCAGGTTTCTGGGATCACCAACGCATTGGTTGTCCACACCCCTCACTTGGAGCACCACACTGTCACATCTTGGGGAAAAACACCTATGGACCCTCATTTCTTCTCAGGGAGGAAGGAAGCCTCACTTCTCTTTGCAAGCCCTTGGTATCTACATGCCAACAAGAGGAAGGAATAGAGAGCAGTCCCTGGATGCCCAAATCCCAGGAGGACAATTAACATGACAATGATTGTTCCTTGAACTTGACTCCTCCCACTACCCAGGGATTAGAGCTGGAGAGATGGAGTCACAGCAGGCCTCCTACACCAGGAAGGAACAATCCTATCCTCTCAGTGACTCCTGCACTGGTGCACATGGCCAGTGGATGTTTCCCTTTGCAAAACATTGAGAAATTAGTCAAAAGAATAGTCAAAAGAACTCATAGCCTTTTTGCCAAACAATGTCAGACAAAATAACAAGCAGAGAGAATGCATCCAAGGGCCTTGTAAACCCTGGACAATTCAGGGCATATAAGCCACTCCCCTGAGCTTGGGCTTGGGGAAAGGGCATGGGGTGAGCGTGTCTTTATGACATTATTGATCAATTCTCCACCTGCAGTTAAAAATCATGCCCAGACAGACAATAAAAATAAGTACTTAACCGTATCACAGGCTCTGCAGACCAAAATGGATTTTACACTTAAAGATACAGCTGATCTGGGTGAGGGTTTTAATGGTATTTTTGAGTTTTAAATTAAAAGAATCAAATCTATGAAGGAATTAAATGAGAGATCACCAGTGTTGCTCTTTATGGGGTCCTGCTCATAATATCTACAGACCCAGAGGAGCTGGGATTATGGTTCACAAAGCATTGGGCAGGGAGAAAGCAAGGCAGGTAGTGGATTCAGTAGAGATGAGTATTGCCATGTCTACCGGTATAAGGCTGGGGGGAATGAGCAAGAAGAAGGGAATAGGACAGAGGAGCCTGACAGAGTATCTCCTTGAAAGATAGAGACAGACAAGAGAAGGAAATAGGAGAAGAAGGGATGAAGTGAGGGCAGGATGGGCTAGAATTATTTATGGTCTTTAACTTAGAGATCAATGCCTAAGCCCCCACCCAATTCTTTCCAGATTGTGAGAAAGAAACTCATCCCACTAGAAACCTTAATGCATTTTGTTATTTACTTCTTTGGAGGAAATAACTCCTTTCTGGTTTATACTATATGCACTGTTGGTATTTGTAAAATTACCTATTTCCCCGGATAAAGGCACAGATTATATATTATTAATCCATACGCTTTTATTCCTCACATATATTAAGTGGTGAGGGACTGGCTGGCTGGACAAACAAGAGAAGGGATGAGCTAAATTCATAGGCAAAGCAAAAAGGAATAGGGCTTCTCAGGTGTTTTCTGCCAAGCGCCACTGTGTTGTCAGTCAATTCCCATAAAGGAGCAATGAGGTTGAGTAGACACACAGAGATAGGAGCTCAGATGTTAAAAGAAATTGGCCCCAATCGCAAAGTCACAGTTTGTCTGTCTGATTCCATATCCCTTTATTCTCCAGGTGCCACCCTGCCTTTTGTTGTTGTTTTTCTGGTGAGGGAGGAAAGCTTTGATTGAAGTTATGACCCAAACATGCCTTCTGGAGGCAAGAAGGGTCCACCAGGTATCAGGAAACCAAGGGTAAGATTACTCCCAACCCCAAGCCTGATATGTGTTTGGAGTATCAGGAGAGATCTGAAAGCTAAGGGATGTGATTGGCCATGGTATAAATCTAACACAAGCCCCAGCAATTATAAGTGTGTGGACCAAAGCATCAGAGATCAAAGCACAAACCATTGTTCCTAGACACCATGCTGGTAGCACAGCTGACAATGGTAACACCATCTACCCCCAAGATAAAGGGGTACACATAATGGCTTCACCAGGCACCCTGACCAAGCATTTCTGAGGTCTCCTCCGGAGGCCATGTGCAGCTCGGCTGGGCCCCTTCTCTTTGGTTTTGTGGCATCTCATGAAGAACTTGGACTTGAAGTTAAAAGAACTGGAAGGAAGCTCACATTTCTCTATGACCTACATACTGTTGGGTATAACACTAGGTATTTTTATAACTATTAACTTTTTTAAAATTAAAGAAGTGTATATCAGTGTGTCTGACTAGGAAGGAACTTTCTAGAGGGATGAAGATATTCTAGGTTGTCATAAGGGTATGGGTTATATGGGAAGTGTATCCACTTGTCAAAATTGTACAGGGTAAGATTTGTGCATTTCAATGTTAATGAGTTTTACCTAAGAAACTATAAAAATGAATAATGATTAAGTGGGGTGAGAATGGCAGAATGTTAATTATTAAAGCTGAGTGCTGAGTATGTGAGGGTTTACAGTTGTAGGCAGAATTCTAAGATGATCCCCGATGACTAATGCCTTTGTGTAATCCCCTCCCACTGAGTGGGAGAGGGGCCTGTAAACATGGTGGATGTTAATTCTGTGATTATATTATACCACTAGAGGCCCAGTGGGATCCCTTAGCCTGGCCTGTGGGGATCAGGCCGAAACTGGCTCTCCAACATCCCCTGAGGGGTCCCAGATCATGAGAGGGTGCAGGCCAGGTTGAGGGGCCCCACTGGTACATGATCAGGGCCAGAGAGGGACTGCGGGAGGGCTCCCCAGGCCATGTTCAGCCCCTCTCCCCGAGTCCCAATTGGCCTGAGCCCAGCAGCAAGCTAACCTACAGGTTGGAGCATTTGCCATCACTGTACATCATAGAAACTGGTAAAATGGTGGAACGGTTGCACACTTAGCATATTAGGCTTTTATTATATAGGATGAGGCAAAGGCAAAGGAGTTTTGCAGATGTAATTAAGATATCTAATAAGTTTGACTTTGAATTAATCAAGAGGAAGATAATCAAGCCCAGCTGGTATGGCTCAGTGGTTGAGCATTGATCCAGGAACCAAGAGGTCACTGGTTTGATGTTAAGCCAAGGCACAACATAGGTTGTGGTCTTGACTCCCTGTAGAGGGTGTGCAGGAAGCAGCTCATCAATGATCTCATTGATGTTTTTATTTCTCTATCCTTCTCCCTGCATCTCTCCCTAAAAAGTCAATGAAAAACATATTTTTATAAGAAAAAGAGGGAGATAATCAACCCTAGGTGGGCCAGACCTAATCAGGTGAGCCCTTGGAATTTGATTTAGGTTTGCCCTCAGCTCAGACTCAAAGTAGCAGAACCTTGCGGATGGGGAGGGGTATGGAAGGAGGGACCCTCCATGAGTTCTACAGCTGGAAGGAAACAAATTCCTCTAACAACACATGAACTTGGAAAAGGACTTCCAACCTCAGACAAGACACTCTTGACTACAGTCTTGTGAGACCATGAGCAGGGAACCAGTTAAGCTATGTCCAGACTCCTGACCCACAGAAATTGAGATAATAAATGGGAGTTGTTTCAGCTGCTAAGTTTGCGGTAACTTACAACAGAGCAATAGACAACTAATGCAACATTCTGTTTATTTTGCATGTTTGAAATTCTCCATAATAAAAGTTAAAAGAACACAAAGTATGCATGGGCAGTTGAGACAGTACAGAGCAGAGTTTAAGAACATGGACACAGCCGAAACCAGTTTGGCCCAGTGGATAGAGCCTTGGTCTGCGGACTGAGGGGTCCCAGATTTGATTCCGGTCAAGGGCATGTACATTGGTTGCGGGCACATCCCCAGTGTGGGGTGTGCGGGAGGCAGCTGGTCAATGTTTCTCTCTCATTGACGTTTCTAGCTCTCTTTCCCTCTCCCTTTCTCTCTGTGTAAAACCAATAAAATATTTTTTTTTAAAAAGAAAGAAAGAAAAGAACATGGACACAGATTCTTGTCCCAACTCTACTCCTTTCATGCACTGTCTTAGCAAATTTACTTGTCCTTTCTGGCCCTAGACTTTTTCATCTTCAAAACTCCTAGAATAGTTTGAGGGTAAACCAGGAGGATTCTGGTACTCAAAGTACATGATGTGTTGGGTGAGAGGAGAGATACCACAGTGGTGACAAGATGACAGTGAGTGAGTGGATTTGGAGTCACATGGCAGAGGACTCCTGTCAGTGATTGCCTGTCTAACCTTAGGCAAGGAAGTCTGTCATCTCTATGCTTGGTGTCTCCATCATTGGAATTTTAAAAAGATGTGATTCCCTATAAGTGCTCATGTGTGCAAGCCTGAGAAGAGCTGCCACAGAGATTCTCGTTACTGTCCATGACCATCTTGAAGGTTTTTTTGGTGCTCCTTTCTCCCAAAGGTCAAGTGAACTCACACCTGTCACAGGTGATCATCCCCACCTCAACGACATCAAGCACTTGTGACAAGGCCAACAGAAGTTCCCACAGCACTGCAGGGCAAGAAGGGAACAAGGACACCAGCAAAGGCTGAAAGAACTCAGAGATGGAGCTGCTGTAATTACTTTAATTTGAACTTGGCAATGGCCAGAGCTGTCAATGACACTCCTCTTCTTGGGGAAAAAAAAGGTGCCTCAGGGTCATTTTAATGACCACAAGGTCCTCTCTTGTGCATTGAAGCTGAAAAATGCCACTTCAAGAGCCACTGGACCCAGGAGCGCGGGCCTGGAGTGGGCACAGATGCCAATCGCATGTGCTTTGCTGGACACAGAGTTCCCTGAGGTGATCTGTCACCAACCAAGCAGGACCAGCGCAGTTGGGTTCACACCATAGGAATGTCCCCAGCTTCTGTGAACCTGGCTCTTTTGGCTGGAGATGCCATTTGCCATCTATTGTCTTCCAGCATGAGGAAACTGTCTTGAAAGCCTTGTGTTTCTACAAGGAGGAGGACTAAACATTTATCAAGTTCCCAGGCCCAGCCAGTCGCTTTATATGCACTCAGTTCTTAATATTTCTATGACTGGATTTGTTTCCTTTTTCTAGCCAGGTTTTCCTTTCACCTTGAACTTTTTATTTATTTGCATCTGATTTTTGTATGTGGATTTTTATATTCTGCATGAAATTCATTGTACAATGAAAAAATTTATTCAAAAAATGAACACATACTCAGAGCTAGCTGGATAGATAAGAAGACTAAGGCTTAGAGAATAACTTGTGCAAGGCCTCAGAGTGGTTGAGTAGTGAATCTCACCTTTCAAATGCTGTGCATCAAGTCTTCAAGCCATCTCCACCTCGTTCCTGTCCTGCAGGTGGCCAAAAATAATCACAGCTAATGCAGAGTGTAGACTTACTACGTGCTTTTCACGTATTACAGCATTTGTACTCTACAAAACTTCATGAAGAAGGTTATTTCATTTCCCTATTTTATAGATGAGGGAGTTAGCCAATGCCTAAGAGGCTTAGGAACATTCTCAGGGTCACACAACCAAGAGCAGTGGGACCAGAACTCTATACCGGGCAGGTTGATTCCAAAGCCTGCATTATATACAACTATAAGGTTCCATCAGGGAAATGCAAAACCAACATCATCAGCCACAGTGACAAGCAGCGGGGTGAGGTTTAGGAGTGGCAATAGTAGGGCCCTTTCCAGAATCCAGTTAGCCTTTTTATTTACCTTGCAGTGTACCATCCTGTGCACTGTCCCAGCATATCCATGTGCCACCCCTGGGTACCATCTCCACGTAATATCCATGTATACCTTTCAGTGTGCCTCTGTAACATCCCAGTGTCCCATTCCAAATACCTGTGCACAATCCCAATGACCCATCCTAGTAGACCTCCGTATCATCTCTGTGTACCACCCAGCATGCATGTGTACAATCCCCTCATACCAATGCCACAGCTCAGTGTACCATCTAATTGCACAGTCCCAGTGTACCTATGTTCTATCCTAGTATACCAGTGTACATCTAAGCATTCCATCCCAGTATACCTGTGTACCATCCTAGTGTACCATCACAGCATACATGTGCTCGAGCTCTATCCCAATATACCAATCTACCATCCGTAGGAGGGCTACATAAAACCAGGAATAACTGTGTAGGGTTATGTATGTGCTGTATACGTATGTATTGCAGGGCCAGTGAATGGTTTATTTCAAATGTTTGTGTAAGAATCTGTTTTAAGATCTGCCTTAGCTTTCCAGTTCCTTTCTGTGGTTCCTACTCCAATGGAATTTGACAGGGAGGGGCTGTTATAGATTTCAAAAGTTACACTGGCAAGGGATCAGCATCCAGCTGACTAAGGGAGTCCTCCTCTCTCCATAGAGCCCAGCAGCCTGCCTGCCCCAGAGAGGGAAGCCAGCCAGCTGTGCAGACCCCGGTAGTGAGTGTCTGAACACTCACTCTTCTCTGCACCCCAGGCAGGATTCCCTAGTTCCTTCATGGGAAAGGAAGGAAGGAAAAACACCACTCTAGGCTAAGGTCTGTGCTGGGCCTTTATATCAATGATCTCATGTTGTTGTCTGCTGGCATTGTTGACCCAATTTTAGAGATGAGAAAACTGATGGTCAGAGAAATTGTCAGTTGGCTCCAGTCACAGAGCTAATTAGTGATGGGGTTGGGAGTTGAACCAGGTCTTTATGGCTCAAATGCCCACAGTCCTGCACTACTTCCCGCAGGTTTTGGATGGGCAAAGTGATTAGGAGAATGGTAGCTGGTGAGAAAGGACAGACACTGACATCCCTACAATTGGAAGCCACCATGGAAGCACATACTACCTCCCTTGGGTCAAACTCTTCAGTATAAGATTAATAGACTTGCCAAATCCACCGTGACTGCCTTGTTTGGTCTGTCTGAGGCAGCGCCTCTGAGAAACTCTGTTTTAGAAACAGTAAACTTGTGACTATCTGCATACTGCTGAAAATCCTTGCCACACGAAAGGGACTGCCCAAATTCCCCAATTAGTAATATGTTGTCGGTTTCAATTCTTTTCCAGGTGAAACTGGGCAGGCACAACTCTTAGCTGAGGTGAAAGACATTTTCCTTTCACTCTTTTACAAAATATATTTTTAATTGGTTTAGATTTTAAAATTAAAAAAGCCAACTCCAAGCACAAACTGGCATGACCCAGATTAAGACAAGCAGGGGGTGGGGAGAAAGAAAGGGGGAGAAGGTTCCTCCTGCAAGCCATGGGTCAGGAGTGTGAACATTATGCAGGAGAAAAGGTGTCCAAAGCCAAGAGATGTGCTCTATTTTGTGCCTGGCACCTAGGTGTTCTGTCAGAATTCACTATGAGAAAGGCATGGAAGGATTGGGGGATAGTAGCTCTATATGGGATGGAATCTCAAGGGACAGGAGTAGCACTGAAACTGGCATGGTTGACTTGGAGGTGTGAGCTCAGTGTATCATGAATCAAAGGCTGTGTCTCAGCCAAGAGTGGACTTGGAAAGCAGGTTTAACAGAAGCCACTAGGTGTTTACCAAACATAGATCCCTTTCATTCTGGGAGAACAGTTAGACTACATTTCCCAACATCCCTTGCAGTTAAGATAGCGTTATGTGACTTGGTCTGGCCAATTGACTATGGGTGAGGTAAATGATGCTAGTTCCATCTTGGTCCATAAACATTTTCCACTTGATACATTTCCTTCTCTTTCTCCATCTGCTAGCTAGAGGGAACAGTGGGGATCTAGAAAAATGATAAGTCACACTTCTGAGTCCCTGAAACACTGCTTGAAGGAGATCCACCCTACCAGGAACACTCTTCTTGAATTTGTCTCATAAAATGTTAAATGTTGTCTGCATAAAAATTGAATGTTTGTATGGGAGTTTTTTTTTTTTTTGTTTTGTTTTTTTGCATTTTTAAAAGCTATTAACCTACCCTAACAAATGTAAACAAGATAAGTAATGTCAAATGCATGGTACCATACTGTGAGCAAGTACTGACCCGGGTAGATTTAGGATGTTTTAACAAGACAAGGCAACATGAAGCAGTGGCATTGGGGAGGGAGGGAGGCAAAACAGGTAAGAGCTCTGAAGCATAGAAGACAGAGTGTACTTTCAGAGTACCTAAGCCCAGCTACTGAGGCAGCAAAGGCTACAAAAGCAATGTGGATCCCATACACAGGATCTTCTCCATGAGGACCTATTCCACCTCCTATCTCTCTTTCTCACATCCCTCCACCCCCTCTTCATCAGCATCTTGAATGTCACTCCCTGGTCCTGAACAATTCCTACATGTCAGGCCTGTCCCCAACCACATCCCATGGTTTATCTCATTCATTCCTTATAATTGCCCTCTGAAGGAGGCACTGTTACCTTTCCCATTTTTCAAATAAGAAAGGAGAGCCTTAAATCACTCTAAGTCATCGGTTGCCAACCTTTCGGACCTCATGGACCACCCATGGTCCACAGACCACCAGTTGGCGACCGCTACTGTGAGTGATTTGCCCAAATTCATCAGAACACAAACTCTGCCAGTCTGATTCCAGAGTCTGGCTCTTGACCACTATGTCCTATCCCAGTGTATCACTGTGAATACTGCCTCATCTCAAAACACATCCAGGCTTCTTTACATCTTCCTGCCCCTAACAATCCCATCCACTTATCCATCCATCCATCAGTCCATCCATCCATCTACCCATCTAACCATCCATCCATCCATTTATTCATAAACATGTTCTGAGTTCCTCCTGAATCCAGACCCTGCCTTGGCCCTAGAATGGTGAGCACCAGAATGAGTACACCTTGAGAAGTACCCATTTGAACAGGAGGGACGGTCACAGGAAGTGTGTACCATTGGAACAGGATGTGACCTGCTCAGACTTTGGGAAAGTTATTCTGACACAAGAGAGAAGATCAGCCTGGAACTGGGGGAAACTGAAGACAAAGGACGGACAATGAAAGCAGAAACTGCTAGGCCATAGGGATTGGCGCTGTGAAAGGCCATGAAAAGGAAAGGAGATATGAAAAGTGTTACTAACTGCAGAGGGCTGGTCTAATGGATAAGGTTCTTATTAAAGAGACTCAACTGACTTCAGTTTTGAGCTGGACCCATCCTGGTTGCTAAGAGCTGCTCCGCTTAATAAGGGAAGACCAGAGTCATATGACAGTTTCATTTCCCTCCGGACATTCTTGGCACTCTTCTTCTTCTCTTTTCCCCTCTATCTGGGGGTTTATTTCCTCCATGGGGGAAGTGTGGAATGCAGAACTTTGGCTGCTCTCCAGTGTTCCAGGAGGCGCCTCTCGGCAGCCTTCTGTCTCCAACCTGAAATCTCTGTGAGATAGAGAGCCTGGAAAATCAGAGACCTGGGCTCTCACAAGCCCCGAGCTGCTGCTGGATGCCAAGCGATGCTATCAATTGATTAAAACACAGCCTGCCAGCTTCCTGCTTGATAAGAGGGAGCTCAGTCTGCTGGGGGAAGTCTCCAGCCTATCACCTGGGGCGCCACCTGCTCCTTCCCACATGTCATCAGACTTCATTTCCACGGGGCAGGCAGGGCAGCAGGCAGCCCTCCCCAAGCCTGGGTGTTGTCCCCCGCCAGCAGGGCCCAGCTGCCTCTCAGTATGGACCTAGTGAGGGGTACAAGGGATGGGCTGTCGACTTCCCATAGTGCATTCTGGGCCCCGTGGGGCACCCACCATTCCTTCTTCCCGCCTTAGATCAATAAATGTGCATCAGGACCTGTGTGTACAAACATTGTGGGAGGCAATCGGGATGCCATGGGGCTGGGAAGGGAAGGAGAAGAGGCAGGAGGGGTTGGGAGGGCAGGGGCCAGTCTATGGTCCAGGATCTCACAGAGGAGCATACACACTGGCGGGGATACAACATTAAATTACTGGGAAGTGTTTAGAGGAAGAGGTGCTCGATGTTATGAGAACACCTAATGGACAGGAGTGACCATGTCACTTTCAGAGAAAGTGACAAGTGAGAATGAAAATTGGAGTTTTCTCTGTTGTAGCAGAGGCAACAGTGATGCAAAGATCCTTCTAGATGAAAGAGGTTATGGGATCACTTAAGTCAAGGAAGGACCATAGGGCTGGGATAGAAAGAAAGGAGCTGAGCCAGCAGGAATGGGGACTAGACAAGAAGGAAGGGCTTGAGGCCCCTGAGGAAGGATCAGGTCTCCATCCTAGGGGTATCATGTTGATAGACAAGCAGAGTAACATGGCTGTCCTGCCCTTTCCTGCCCTCTCCACTGGGGAGGTGGCATGGCAGGGATGTGCTGCCACATGAACCATGTTCTAGGGATGGAAGAGGTTGTGGGTGAGGGGGTGAGGGGGTGGGGCAGGTTGTGATGAGAAGACTCTGGAAAGAAACATCAACCCGGAGGCACCAGACGTTCCCCTGGGTAGGGTCCTATCTCACTGAACCATCAGACATCCTTTTATGGAGTTCGTTGTTAGTCGTCACTGTTCCACAGGAGGACACTGGAGATTAAGGGGGACATTGAGGATTAAGAGTCCTGCCCACAATCACATAACAAGCCAACAACAGAAGTAGGGTGGGACCCAGGTTCCCTGAGAGCCAGGTGAATCCTTCCTCCTTAGGCACTGGGCCAGGGGTAAGGCACATGTTTGCAATTCCTCTGAGCTTGTGACTCTGTTAACTATTTTATCTGCCCAATGACCTCTTTCTTCTCCCTCAGCTGGGACCAGAGCACATAAGTGCCCCAGGCCCACAGTGGCTGAGAAAGGAGAGAGCAGGATAGCTGCCGATGACCTCAGAGGTGACTCAGCCCTTCTGGCCACAAACACGTCCACTGGGCATTCCCTGGGGCGCAGGCCTCTCCAAGGGTCAGTCAGGTTCACTTGCATTGCTCTTCTCCCTCCTCTGGTAGGAAGGGAAGGGGCTGCCCTCAACTTTAGGAAGAGATGTTAGACTCTCTCATCATTGATGTTTCTATCTCTCTCCCTCTCTCTTCCTCTTTGAAATCAATTAAAAAAATACATTTTTTAAAAGGGGGGTTGCTAGAGACAGATTCCCCACTGCACCGTCCCCAAGGCAGCCTACACCAGGTGTCTGCCTCTGAGCGGGGTGTAATGACATGCCTGGTGGCTGAGCTCTGGGCTAAGTTCTGATACAGGGCGAGGCCACTACTATGGGCTCCTTTGTGAGAGCATTCCATTGCCAGAGTAAATACAATAGAGCCTCTGGTGGCTGGAGAGAGAGAGAGAGAGAGAGAGAGAGAGAGAGAGAGAGAGAGAGAGAGAGAGAGAGAGAGAGAGAGAGAGAAAGAGTGTGTGTGTGTGTGTGTGTGTGTGTGTGTGTGTGTGTCTATTTAGATAGAGAAAAGGCCTGCAGGTTTGGCCTAACGGAGGCATGGTGCAATGGAAAAGAATTTCGAATCAGGCAGATCTTGGATCTGCTGCTTATAAACTCCATAACTCTGGGCAAGCTACTTAACTTTCCTGAGCCTCAATTTATTATCTATAAAAATGGATATAATACTTCTTTGCCTTAAAAGCTCTTATGAAAATTAAACCAAATACTGCGTGAGTTTTGTGTGAATCTGGCATACCATAAACACTAAATAAAAGTCAGTTTCCTCTAGCAACAGTGAATCTTTTCTTCAAAGCCTATAAACCTCTGCTACTGAGTAGCTGTGTGACCTTGTAGCAAGTTTCTTAACCTCTCTGTGCCTCATTCTCCTCAGAATTATACAAAAACAATAACAATATATATCTTATAGGGCCGAGGAGTAAAACAGTTAACATAATTAGAGTGCTAGGGACAGTACAGATATACAGTAAGCACCACTCTTTCCATCAGTACTGCCCATGTATTATTACTCTATTGTGACTTATTATTTTTAAAAATAGATAGGCTGCATACTCCTTTAGAACCAGGGTCAAGATTTATCTTCTGAGAATCCCTCTCAGAATGCAGCACACTATTGCCGAAACCGGTTTGGCTCAGTGGTTGAGCATCGGCCTGCGGACTGAAAGGTCCCAGGTTCGATTCCGGTCAAGGGCATGTACCTTGGTTGCAGGCACATCCCCAGTGGGGGTGTGCAGGAGGCAGCAGGTCAATGTGTCTCTCTCATTGATGTTCTAGCTCTCTATCCCTCTCCCTTCCTCTCTGTGAAAAATCAATAAAATATATTTTAAAAAAAGAATGTAGCACACTGTAAAAGTGCTAAATATGTGTGCAGATTATATATTTAATTTAGTTGAATGTAGTCCATGATATAAGCTAACAATCCAAGAAAACAAAATTTTATAAAACCAGGCTTTTGTTTTTAATCTCTCATGAAATTTTTTTAGGTCAGATGATTCAAAAGCATCATTAAACTTGCCCGTGTCTCCTCTAACAGTGGGATCTGTAGGGTCTCTCCTGAAACTACCTTCTCTCCAAAGGACGTACAAGTAATACCACAAAAAGAATACATAGGCTTCAGTCCGGCAAACCAAAGTGAGCTGAAAATGGTCCATGGTGCCCAATGCTGGCAGACAGCATATGAATGAATCAGAAAATTAGCAGAAATGACTTTTGCTGAAAAACTAATGCATTGTCCATCCAATAATGGGACAGACTCATAACCGATGAAACTCTACAGACTCTTGCAGACAGAAACTCCGGGCCTCTGTGGAGAATGGGGAAGAATTTTGGAAGCGTTTATTGATTGCTCCAACACACATCACAGAGAAAAGAAAAGGTCAGAAGAGATGATAAACCTTGATTACAGAGTGTCTCCCATGACTCTGGTAACTAACACTTCCCTGTTCATGCGTGGCCTCCCCTTGCTAGCTCAGGGGCCTCTAGTTCCGCTTTGGGCTCATCCCTCTGGATTTTTAGAGAGAGCAGTGCAGTTATGGGACAGAGAAGTATTTTTGGTCCCCCTGTGATTCAAAATAATTAACTGCAGAATAAGAAAAAAAAATGAAGTTTACATAAGAAGAATAAAATAAACTTTTCCAAAATAAATATTCCCAACTCATGTTTGGAAAAAAAGTTTTGAAGGTGATAGTACATTCACTTTGATAATTTCAATAATGTTTTAAAACCTCAGGGCAATCTGAGAAAATACAGATGGAGGCCATATGTTTATCAGAACAAAAACGTAAACATAAAATTCTTCCACCCAAAGACTGACTTCCTTTCTACTGGCTGTCAGTACCTTCATTATAGGAAACATGAGCTCTGTAGACACAGAACAAGGTTCTCTGTAATAAGAGGTTCTGTGGACAAAGATGTTTAGTTAACGCTAATTCAACCAAATTTAAGAGCTATCCTGACAGCAGGACTTATCAGTACCTTTAATATGCTAATTGCTGGTGAGCATTATAAATCTCCAAGAAGGAGGTAGAATATGAAATACTTCTTCAAATTGATTTGTTTCACCAGATGCCCACTACATTATTTAGAAGAAACAGTAAGTATCCTAAAACAAATAAATTCTTATTCTACTCACCCTGGGTGGGCTAGAGCTGTCTGTGTGAGAAACAAGCTTTATCACAAATCAATGCTTGTAGCTGCTCCTGGGTCATCTAAGTCTTTGAGGGGCCCCTCTACCTCCTACAAAGTAGATTTCAGTTAATATATTTTCAAACAGTCCATCCTAAATATGTCTCCCAAATTTACTATAGATTAATCCAGTTATTTTCATTTTAGTGGGGAATGGGGGCAGAAGACTCAAAGTCCCTCTTCTTTTTGCAAAGAACATTTATTCAAATCTCCCCCAAACATTGTTTCATATACTTTCATTAAGATCTTTTTTTAAAAAACATCTTCACCAGAGGATATTTTTCCCATTGATCTTAGAGATACAGTAAGAGGAAGGGCGGAGGGGGAGAGAGAAAAACATCAATGTGAGAGAATTGATGGCTGCCTCCCGCATGTGCTCCGATTTGGGGGGTGAGGGGGAAGATCAAACCTGCACCCCTTCAGTAAGGGCCTATGCTTTAACCACTTAGCAAAACTGGCCAAGGCCATTAAGATCTTTAATGAGAGACCATTTGGTTATATGTAGTTACATACGTGGTTATAGAAAAATTACATTTTTAGCCAGTACCAAAAAACACATCCTTTGTGACTCCACTTGCATGAAGTTCAAATCAGACAAAACTGATCTGTGATGTTAGAAGTTAATTAAAAGATGCATCAGCCGAGGTCGGTTTGGCTCAGTGGTAGAGCGTCGGTCTGCGGACTGAAAGGTCCCAGGTTCGATTCCGGTCAAGGGCATGTACATTGGTTGCGGGCACATCCCCGGTAGGAGGTGTGCAAGAGGCAGCTGGTCAATGTTTCTCTCTCGTCAACGTTTCTGGCTCTCTATCTCTCTCCCTTCCTCTCTGTAAAATATCAATAAAATATATATATTTTTTTAAAGATGCATCAACTGGAAAGGGACATGAGGGACCCTTCTTGGGTGCTTAAAATTGTCGATATTTTTATCTGGGTGGTGGACACATGAGTGTCTGTAGCCAAAAATTCATGCACCTAAAAATTGTACATTTTTCCCAGCTAGCATGGCTCAGTGGTTGAACATCAACCTATGCACTAGGAGGTCACAGTTTGATTCTCGGTCAGGGAATTGTGCCTGAATTGTGCTTCCTGGGGTAGGGGGGAGCACACAGGAGGCAGCCAATCAATGTTTCTCTCTCACCATTGATGTTTGTATCTCTCCCTCCCTTTCCTTTCCTCTCTGAAATCAATAAAAATATAATTTTTAACAATTGTATATTTATTGCATTGTATCCCTTAATTTTTTTAAAAAAATATATAAAGAACTGAAATGACTGAAAGGAGACATTTTTCCTGTTTAGGGAAACTGAAGTTATTTTAAAATGAAAGGGAAAAAACCATGAAGAAGTCATTTTCTCTATCTGAATCTATTCCAAAGATATGACAATTCTCAATGCACCCTTTGGGTGGAGGATACCTTTTTTATTACTTAAAATGCAAAAGGCTAATGTGGAGGGAATACAAAAAGGAACAAAAGAAAAAAATAAGACTGTCTACATCGACTTAATGTTTCTTAGATTCAGGAAACTTAATCATTGGAGAACTTTGGGGGACTTCAGAGCACTCCCAGGCCACTGGGAATCACTGCTGGCTCCAAGAGCCCCTCCCCCCTGTTCCTGATGGTAAATAGCTCTGCTTTTGTCTTTGCATATGGATGAAATCTCCAGCCTGCATTTTAAATAAGATCTTCCCGTGCAGAGGATAAGGCCCTGTGCTCCCTGGGATTGAGAAGACGCACAGAAATTAGACAGCCTGTCAATCCATTCATTGGAGAGAAATGTGGTTACAAATCAGTAGGAGAATCATTTGCATTAAGAATGGAAAAGTAGAAGTCTCAAGACTTTAAAAGTCTGCCGGGAGACTAGGAGTGGCACCCTGGCATGCCTGGCACTGCTACCAAGGATCACACAGCCTGCCCATCCCCATTTAGGAAGAGTAGGCAGAGAGAAAGCTGGGCTCCAACATGGCTCTGACACTTCCCAGCCACCCAGGGACCCCTTTTCAATATGTTTCTTTTCCAGTTAGTGAATTAAATGAAATCTGCTGTAAGGACTCTGGGGGAGCAGCATGGAGAAAAACACCTTGCACTGGGCATCTAGAATATTAGATCATCCTCCCTCTTCTCCCCCTTACCCCGATGGGTGCAGCTGAGAGAGAAGGCTCTGAGGTCAGACTGCTTGGGATTGGAGCCTGATCCTACCAGGTAGTACCTGATTGGCCCTGGGAAAATTCCAGAGGCCCCAGAACTCTCACTATAAATGGGAGCCTGTATGTTACATAGTACTAACTCCTAGGACTATCCTGAGAATAACAATGACAATGCTTGAAATAGGTTGAACATGATATCTGGAACACAGACTGTGTTCCTTACATTGTAGACTCCTAATATTATTATTTATCATTATTATTACCATACTAGAGGCCTGAAGCATTAAAATCGTGCACTGGAGGAGGAGTTCCTCAGCCTGGCCTGCACCCTCTCACAGTCCAGGAGCCCTTGGGGGATGTGGGACTGCTGCTGAGGCAAGAGAGGCTCCTGCTACACTTGCCAGCCATGAGCCTGGCTTCTGGTTAAGCTCCTGCTTTGGCTCACACCCTGGTGCTCAGTGCATGTCATAAGGACCGGTCAATTTGCATATTAGCCTTTTATTATATAGGATTAGACAGAGAGACTGAAGGAGCCAACCTTCAAAGGGAAAATTCATCTTGGCCATTTGTTGGTTTATATGTAACATGTTGCTATCTAAAGTGTCTTTGAACTGCTCCCAACAGCCCCGGCCTTTCATTTATCAGCTTTTCCTCAGCATTTGGGAGAACCAATCTTCCCTCAAACATTGTAGGAGAGGCTACTGGTGTGGTACCCTAGGAAAGGCCAAGGCAAAGTCACTTCTCCTTCCAAACTTTGTTACTGCCTTGTTGGTCTTCCAGGCAGAGGACATTGTGCTGTGAAACTGCCCAGCTTCATTCCAATGATATTCAAAACCAGAGTAGTACTGGCAGCTCTGCAGACTCTCCCATCCTTCCATCCATCCATCATCCATCTATCCATCCATCCATCCATCCTCCCAAGGTAAAGCAGAGTCTTCTCCTTGGAGAATTCACAGAGAGAGAGTGCATGTGGATGTTTTCTTGCATGAAGTGAGCTCAATAGTTGAGTGAGGGGCTGTCCTATTGGAGAACAGAAGAGATGTACCTAATTCAGACTAGTGGGTCAGGGGAGACTCCTTAGAGGAAGAAATTATCTTCTTAGGCTTGAAGAAAGGTGTGGAAAGAATGATCCAGAGAGAAGAATCAGCACAGTCCAAGGGATGGCAGTGAAAAGTTGAGTGTTAAATGCCTAAATGTGCAGAGCAGAAGATGAGGGTGGAAAGGAAGGTACAGGGTCAGAGTATGAAAGGTGTTCTACACTTGTACTTTACTTTATAAGTGGTGGAGAGCCAGATGGGAGTGGTCTGTGTGAGATGTGGTCAGATGAGTTTTTTCAGACAGAGACCCTGAGGGAGGGAGACAAGAATAGTCAGAGGCTCTGTAGTGGTCAGAATGAGAAAAACAATGATAGGCCTGGAGAAGAGGGCAGGAATCCTAGAAATGTTTAGGAGTTAGGGCACGATGTAAACAGAAGTCAATAAGGATGGAAGCCAGTATTTCCTGAGAGTCCAATTAGGTGGGAATTCTGGAGGAGGAGCTGAAGGATAGAGGAAGTCCATTTTAGACATGATGATCCATTGTCTACAGCTATGTGTGGCAAGGTAGACTGGCAGTTACACTGAGTGGCCAGATTATTATGATTTCTGAACGCTTAATAACCTGGCCACTCAGTGTATATTCTATATAATCCTATATAACAAAAGGCTAATATGCAAATTGTCCCCTCCACCAGGAGTTAGGCCAGCCAACTGCCCATGTCCCCTCCCCCTGGCCAGGTTGGCCGTACCCTACCTATGCACAAATTCATGCACCAGGCCTCTAATACATATATTGAGTGGCCAGATTATTATGCATTTAGAGAACATAATAATCCGGTCACTCAGTGTATATTTCAAGTCCAGAGCATATATGAAAGTCAAGGAAGTAAATGAGGTTATGTAGACAAAAAAGATAAAAGAGCCAAGATGAACCATGGAGGACCGCTTTGACTGCATAGCAGTGATTCTACAGGTTATACACTGGAACGGCTGCACATCTTTCAAATACCTCGGGCATCAGCACAGCTGGAAATCGCCCTTAGCTTTGAAGAAGTCACCAGCCATTTGAATGAGGAAGAAATAAAGACATCACCCTACAGACTCGGATCCATCAAAACTTTCTGGGCCCGAGGAAACCCAGGACCTATGTGGGCTGGGCTAGTATCCCTCAGAAATGCTGTAGAGGGCATCCCTCAGCTTGAAAGCACTAGCTGTGCTTTAAGAGTCTCCAGTTTTAATTGGATAAATAAATAAAGGTACATGTATACAACTCACAGCAGCCATTAAAAAGAATGAGATGGATCTCTATGTACTGACATAAAAAGATACCTCAGATGTATAGCTAAGTGAACATAAAAACACTAGTAGATACACACATATACACAAATGTACTATAGTATACTAGTAGACTTGGAGGAACATATGCCCAACCATTGGAGAGTTTGGGACAGATTAGGGAGTACTTTCACTTTCTAAGTTATGTGCATTAAGATGCACAGATATCTATTTCTTTGGTAATGAGAACAAAAATCGTGTTCTGACTCTGAATATTTCTAACTCTCTGGGTCCCACTCCTGGACTGTGCCCGGTAATCTGGGCTCTCTGACAAGGGAAAGGAGGGAGAAGGAGCAGACACTGTGGTTCATGAGGGTGTTTGAATACATTATTGGTAGATGATGATGATGATGATGATGATGATAATGAAGGGAACCACGAGTGCACAATGGAGAAATCATGTTAGGAATCAGAGAAAATGGTAATGAGAATCTACAACTAAGAACATGCCACACATAGACTGATTCAAATAGGATAGGAACAGAATAGAAGGGTTGAGAGGAGGAGGGCTAGTAATTAGACTTAAGACCAACCAATCTGGGAGCCCACCAGCTTGATTACATGTAGGGTGGGCCTGACAGCTTAAAGCAATGGTGAGGACCAGATGTGAAGACATAGCCCACATCACAGATGAAGCAGACATCAAACTGATCAGGAGTTGGGAGAGTCCAGTGATTGGGAAGCAGTAGCTGCCTCCTGAAATTAACCAGCACACCAACATGAGGGTAGAACCCCTGGTCAGCCAAACAGACAGGCAAACAGAACTCTTTTCCCTACAGTGCGATCACATGCTTAGTGTTAATTCCTCTTAGCAGGGACACAGAACAGGCTCAGCTTTAAAGTCCTGGGTCCCAATCAATTCTGAAGTCGCCAATTCAAAGCCATTTCTCCCTTGTGAAACCCATTACCATCATTCCACTCAGAACCTCAGTTTCTAAGCCCAGCTCTCCCCTGTCTCCCATCTGTAAAGGAGCCTGGGTTTGCATGGACCGTTGCTCTGCCCAGAACAGCCAACCGTTCACATGTAACAAAATAATAAATGTTCTGCTGTGGATGAGTAAATTAGGCCAACTGATGAACAGTTTTTCTTAAGAGGATTTGCTTACCTAAACCCAATAAAACAAGCTCTGGAAAATCTCATCCTATCAGGCTGACACCTGCTCATGAAAGGCTTGGGTTAGAGCTGGCTAAAGAGATAGGAAATGGGTGGTTGAGAATTTCTTCCTGGTAAAGAAGTGGAGGAAAGGGGGATGTTGTGAGGAGCATTTGGGCCTCATCTGGCTGTGAGTGCAGCTCCTCCACCAGCCAGACCTTTATAAACAGCAACCTTCCTCTACCCTCCCCCCCTTTTTTTAAAAAAATAATTATTGTCTTCTTTTTTACATAATCTAGAACAGGGACCTAATAGGCCAGCATGGCCATCCCAAACACAATTAATTAATTAAATGTCAAACTTGAAATATCTTCCACTGGGCCAACAAATCTCAAAGGTCTTTGTGAATAAAAATAAAAATAGAAAATAAAATGCCCTGAAGAGACAGTGTGGCATAAGCATAAGCTTTGAAGACCAGGTGTTTAGTGCACTGTTTAAGCTGACTCAGCCTCCATGGACTCTTTGGGATCAAACATGAAGAATGTAGACAGGAGGCATCTATTATGTTTCTTAGACCTACCTGGTCAGGTATGGAACTAGGGTGAGGAGAATGGGACTTTCATGGTGGGTGTACAATTTAAGGGAACACCAAAAGTCAAAATTACAATTAATACAAAAAATCAAAATTGATGCCCAACAATCTATGATGAGCAAATATCAGAATATGAAGTAAAAAACAAGATCCCACCACCGTCTTTCATTTTATATAGCCCTAGGCTTGCACTCTCTGCAGTTAGAAAAACCTAAAACAGTTCTTTTGACCTAAGAATCACCTCATCCCAGATATATTTACCCAACAGAAACGTGTTCATGTATCAGAACTTCATAGCAGCTCCAAAGAACTGAAATGTTCCTCAACATTAAACAGGTAAACTGTACTCTGTCCATCCAATTGCCATCCAGCAATGAGAATCAACTATTGCTATATGAACAAGCAATGACTCTCACATAGGTGTTTTCACTTTGGAAAAATATATCCATGTGTGCCCTTTACAGCATACTAGTCATAGCATACTAGTTATACTTCCATAAGAAGATTACTTTAAAAAAAACACACAAAAAAACAAAACAAAACAAAAAACAAGAAGTAGGAAGCTAAGGACAGCCTACATACACCTCCTGCATTAATGTGTATTTCTGGTGGCACTGTTCTCTTTCTTTTGACTTGGAAAGAAGATATCAGGACTTCCTGAGACAACAACTTCCAAGGGAAGACTCTTCCCCAAAGTCTCAATAAGAGCAAGAAGCTGATCCCGAGTCTCTGATCCTTTGTGGGTGGGTATTAATAAAAACTGGAATGTTCTTTTCTGGGGTCCACAATCCCTGGTTCTATCAGGATTTCCCTGAAAATCAGGCTCTCTTTCAAAAGGCTTAGGATTTATGATCCTTGGGTCATTTCAACAGTGACAGCAAATGCTAAACATTTCCAAAACCTCTCTCATGCTTAGCTTAGCCATGGCTGGTGAACACAGTTATATTTGTTTTCTATTGCTGCCATAACAAATGACCACACATTTAGTAGATTAAAACAAACCATATTTATTAAATTATAGTTCTAGAGGTCAGAAGTCCATATGGTTCTCAGAGAACTAAAATTGAGGTGTTAGCAAGCTATGTTTCTTTTCGGGAGCTCCAAGGAAAAGTCAGTTTTGCCCAATCAGGCTGTCGCAGAATTAAATTCCATGTGATTATAATACTGCCTTCCCTTTTTCCTTGCTGGCTGTTAGCAGGGGTGGCTTTCAGCTCCCAGAGGACTTTCTCCAGTTTTTACACATATTCCCCTACACCTCATAACTTGCCACGGTATGTCCTTCTCAAGCTTCCATCTTCTGACCTTCTGTCATCAGATCTCTCTCTAAGCCCACCTAGGAATGATTCTACCTTTTTTAAAACTTAGATGATGAGATTAGATCCACCATAAACCAAAATAATTTCAAGGTCTATAACTTCAAACACAGCTGCAGTCTTTTTTTGCCATATTCCCAGGTAACATACTCACAGGTTTTAGAGGTTAAATCCAGGATGTCTTTGGAGAGGCATTGTTCTTACTTTCAAAACTGGTCTCCTAAAGAGCTTTCACACTATCTCAAACTTTTGATGCTCAAAAAACAAGCAAACAAAACAAAACAAAATTCCAGATGAGAGTTCTCTTTAACAACAACAACAACAAAAACCAACACAAAACAAAACCTCCAGGTTTATTTGCCCCAAAGAAGGGAAATAAATAAGACACACAAAAGACTTCTCTGGGGGAGCAATATAGAGCAGTCTCTATATTGGTTCATTCACTTAACAAATTTGAATTCATTTGTTCAACAAATATCTGGGACTATGGGTATAGTGAGGAACAAACCAGAATCTTTACTCTTATATACTTTATATTTTAGTGGTATAAAGATAATATACAAGTAAATAATTAAATCATGTGGTTTAGTATCAGCTTCTAAAACGGCTCCCAATGATTCCCATTTGAGTCTTGAGATGACCACAGTCCTAGCCAATACTTGTAGGATACTAAGAGCTAGAGAATCCAGCTAAGCCATACTCAGGTTTCTGATCCATGAACAGTATATTATAATGTTGTTCTTTTAAAACCACTGAGTATTGGGATATTTCTTACACAGAATTAGCTAACAAATACACTTATGTCAGATGGTGATAAGTCTTAGAAAAAACAATATAGCAAGGAAGGAGAATAGGGAATTCCAGATGAGAGTTTGCCTTCATGTGGAAAAGGGTTCCCTGGCAAGATTTCATATGATATAAGTGGCTCAGTGCACAGATTCGTGCACATTGAAAGGAAATTAATTAGAAGAAATATTTTAATATAACTATTTGTCCTTTTTCTATAATAGAAGTGTCAGGTTGTGACAGTAGTTTGTCTTCAGACATATTCTATCAATGCTGCTGCTTTCTTTTAGCTTCAGAATGTCAACAAAAACAACCAAATTCACGATCAACAATGACAGATCAAAACACATGTTTGCAACTGGCATCAGTGAGAGCTTTATCATTTATTTTTATATTGCCAGTGTGTGTCATATGTACTGGCCAGTCAGTCAAACAGGCGGACGAATGGTCAGTCACTTAGCCTTTTCTATAGATAGATCATAACAAGAAAGGCTACGAGGTTGCTAATTTCTGTGGTGGGTTGGGTTTTTGGCATTGACAAGTGTAGTCAGCAGCCTTAGAACTGTCATACAGAGTGAGTTTCAAATACACAACCTGAATTCTTTTACTGTACTTGATTACTCTCCCTGCACGACTCCCTGGTTTCTATTATCACAGCTGTTACTAGAAATTCCCTGAGTTTTATTAAAAGAGAACTTTCTTACTGTGGAATTCTATAACATACCTTATATGTCTGCCTTCATCTATGTAGACTGAAAATTCCATATGGACTTAGTTTTCAATGGAGGGGTTCATATAAGAAAGGTCTTCTCTTCAAAATGCAGAGGACAGTGTCTAGAGATGACTTAAATGCAAGGATAGTTAATAAACGATGGGGCTATGAAAATAAACACTCCAGTGGAGAGAGAAGCCTATGACATCCACTGTTGTTTTAATATGTAAGCCTGCCACACATGCATATTCATCCCTATAACCAAATGTGTTTTGATTTTCCAGAATCTGACTTTTCCAATCATGATAAATTCCTCTGATTATTTCTTTTTCTCACGAGTTATAATTTAAGGTTCTGTATGGTAGCAGTGGGCCTGAGAATATTGGTAGATGTAATTCTTGGTCTTGGTTGAGGCAGAAACTTAAGTTAAGTGAGTGTAACAATTTATATCATCAAATAAAAGCTTCTGAATAATAAGAATAATAAAAACATCTTTCCCAGGTCTCCCAAACTCTCTGAAGTCATTTAGTGTCTTCACCAAAATGCAGTGCTAGTGACTGTACTGAAAAGGCCTAAATGGTGGCATATAAATGTTCTCTTTTACAAAGAAGTTTCAGGAACAGGCAAAGAAAAATTGAACTCTCTATGTCTCAGAATCCCTGTGTTTAAAAGAAACAATAACAGAGGGCCAGGGATAGAGCTTATTGCATTTCTGTTCCCACTGCTGCAGATACCCTCTCTGAGATGCTTCTTTGGGCTCAATCAGGCTGGGTCAGATGTTGCCTTGTATGCCCTTCGATCTCCCATGTCCCTCTGTCGCCCATGTCTCTCCTGTCACTGTTAGTTCTCTCAGCAGACTCGAAGCCCTGAACAATTGTTTCAGTTGGGCACTTCCAAGGTCAAGGGCTTGAGAAATAACTTGGGTTGATATTTTGTCCTTATTACATGTGCTAAGCCATGTATTCTGCCCAGAAAAAAAATGGGGTACCTGTACCTTTATCTAATTCACCCCAAGGCCTATTATGGGCCAACACTGGCTCTGAGAAAAGGAGTTTGGTAAGATCTAGACCAGAGGGTGCACTATGTGAGCCCCATAACCTGGCACAATGCTTGGAATATAATGAGTACTCAATATGTACATGTTCATGAATTACTGAATCGATTAATTAATTACCTGGAAGGGAGAATGAAGCAGAAAAGCAGGAGCCTATGATTTTTCACAGTAAGTCAGAGAAAGCTGAGACCGCTGTGAACATGGAACCCCTGAATCTTGGTCTTCTTTTCACATCCACTTATTTGTTATGTTTGTTTCCTGTTTACTCATTGATTACCTGAGGCACATCATTCTGAGAGAAATGAAGAATGCACCCAGATGACAAAAATCAAGGGAGAAGGCAGGAATGTGGGGATTTCCATTTCCTGCTGTCCCTCTTCTGGGTGAAAGCAACAGCACTGCTCATCTGTGGTCATTTTTGCAGAAATCATCCTCAGACTGGCCTACTGAAGTGTGGTCAAGCAGAACAGTGCTGACTGGCCTCTGAGGACTTGGGCACATCTGCTAAGACTATAAGTCGTAAGAGCTGAGATCAAAAGCCAGAAAACTTTATCAGTGGTAAATATTTTGGGGTTTGTGGGCCCTGGGGTCCATTGTAGCACAAACACAGCCATAGACAGCATGTCCACAAGTGGGCATGGGTGTGTTCCAATAAATCTAAAATTTAAATTTCACTTAACTTTCATGTGTCTTGAAATATTACCCTTTTAAGAAATTTGTTTTCAGCAATTTAAGAATATAAAAGCCGATCTTAGCCGACAGGCCATATAACACTGGCAGCAGGCCAGATTGGGCCCATGGGCTGAAGTTTGTGGAGCCCTGGCTGAGAGAGTGCCTACCTGGTGCCAGCCCGTTCCAAATGCTTACTCATTTCCAAATCTCACCAGCCCTGTGAGTGGGGGGCTATTCATATTTCAGTTCTGCACATGGGGCAGAAACAGAGATGTTCAGGAACTAGTTCAAGTTCCCACTCCTATTCAGTGGAAGATCTGGATTCAAACCCAGGCAGTCCAACTCCAGGACCCTTGGAAGTAACCACTGTATACCCTAGCCCAGTGCAAAATTGCTTTTTATTCTCACAGCTCTTAGAAGTTGTGGCTGCTCTGCCATGCACTCATTTGCATTATTATGCATTCTTTCAGGTATGCAGAAACACTTCCACACTGTCCCTGACCCCACAGACATACTAATGGGCTAGATACATGAGTGGAAATAAAGCATTATGGGAATATAAAAGAAGCACCCCCAATACTTACAAGGTGTCAAACATTATAGGGAGACCATCATGCTCAAAGTCCTAGAAGTATTACAGTCTACTTGTAACCAAGATGCAATCTCCATTGTATTAGTCAGCTTTTGCTATAGTAACAAGCATCCCATGAATCTCTGTAGTGTACAATAAGCATTTGTTAGCTGCTCCCTAGCTTGTTACTCTCCCTGTATGACCCCCTCATGACTGTTATAAGTTCTGAGTCAGGTCAGGTCTTTTCCTCCTGGGTCTCATTCTGGTTGCAATGAAGGAGCAGCCACTATCTTGGATGTACTCAATTCATGGCAAAAGGACAGGAGCGCAAGAAGAGAGAGTGAAAAATGCATGAATTGCCAAATCAACCTCATCTACTGCAATGAGAGGCAGTGCAAAACCACATGGCATGAAGGCTATCATTTGCTGAATGTTAGCTCTCCAAAAAGATATGCCTATCTCTCAATCCCCTAAATCTGTGAGTATTACCTTCTATGAAGAAAGGTGTGATTAAGTTATCATCTTGAGAAATTTATCCTGGATTATCTAGGTTGACCCTAAATGTAATCACGAGAGAGAGAGAGAGAGAGAGAGAGAGAGAGAGAGAGAGAGAGAGAGAGAGAGAGAGAGAGAGAGTTTAAAGACATGTAGAGAAGATAAGGCATTATGATGACAGGAAAGAGAGCGATGCAGCCACAAGCCAAGGAATGCCAACAGCAGCCAGATGTTGAAAGAAACAAGGCACAGATTATTCTCTGGAGTCTCCAGAGAGAGAAGGGCTCTGCCAATACCCAAATTTCAGACTTCTGGCTTTCTGAGTTGTGAGATAATAAATTACTGTTGTTTTAAGTCACCCAGTTTGTGATAATTTATTACAGCAGTGACAGGAGACTAATGTAGAAGCTCAATCCTATTAGAGAGGGGAGTGGAGAAGCTGGAGAACTGTGAACAATAATTCCATTTGCCACCACTATTAAACTTCTTCATGAACCAGTGTTATCTACTGGGTGGTATGTGCTGTTCAGGATTAGACCAACCTCTGTCTGCACCATATGCACCCAGGCTATGGTAACCTAGAGGTAAGTATCAACCAGACTCCTCTCTGCAGAAGGGCAGACTTCATGTGTTAGAACTCAGTGGCCATTTGTCATGTGGGCTCCCCTTGCCCCCTGAACCTCTCTCATGTGGCTCTAAGCAACTGTCTCTTCCCACTGGGTTGGAGATTATGAACCCAATGGAGTCCCTTGAGAAGCTGGGTGGTTCCAGGCAGAAAAGAGACACCAGGGCTCTTCCTTCAAGCTCTCCTGTGTTCAGAGCATGCAGTTGGGAAGCCATCAGGGGTTCAACTTCTGGGAAAGGTGTTGTGTCAGCATCATTACTGTTTTTTACTGTAAAAGTTGAACAAGCATCAGCAGGGATGAAGATTGGTTTCCTGCAAGAAGCTTTAGGGTTCACTGAGTCCCCTGTGTCTCCTTCACTGGAAGGGAGGAGTAGCTAGAACTTCTCAGAGGGTATCTGGAAGCATTTCAAATGCTGACTCAAAAATACCATGAACCCCGGGAAAAGTCACTGCCTGGTTTCCTTGTATTTCTACATCATGATCATGGATGAGTTCCTGTTTCTAGAAAGAGGATCCTGACACAGCACCAGTTTATTGGTCAATTAGGGCTGTCATAAAGGGTGCCCTTGATGGATGGCTTAAAACAACAGAAAAGTGTTCTATCATAGTTCTGGAGGCCTGGGGGCCTAAATTAAGGTTTCAGCAAGGCCACACTCCCTCTGAAAGCTCCAGGGGAAGGATTCTTTGTTGTCTCTTCCAGCTTCTGTGGCTCCTGCAATTCTTGGTGTTCCTTGGCTCCAAGCTGCATCACTCCAATATTTGTATCCATCATCACATCCATCTCGTGTGTGTGTGTGTGTGTGTGTGTGTGTGTGTGTGTGTGTGTCTTACATCCACAGAAACCTATTTCCAAATAACATTACATGCTGAGGTTCTGGATTGACATGGATTTGGGGGGATGCTAGTCAACTCACAACAAATGGAAACTCGTCTTTTCTGTTTCTCTATTGACAGCAAACCTAGTAGAGGACTTTATATGATACCAAACTATCTAACGTCACATTTCATTCAAAGTCTAACTTAGATTTTCCTGATTGGTAAGCTCTCACGGAGACACCACAAACCCTCAGCTGCAGTGTTGTTGATGCTGAAATCATGCTGAATGTCAAAATTACATCAAACAACTGCACTTTTTTTCTACCAGAAAAATTGGATTATTTCACTTTGATTTACATGGCATTTCCCCCCCTCTCCTCTAAATGCTGACTTTGAAATCCCCTTCAGCACTGGACAATGAGAAGCAGGCTGTGTTTTCATTGGGAAAGGAAGCTTTCATTATATTTGATACCATATTTTTTCTCTCCTTGATTTGAATGTTATAATTGGATTGGTGAGCTATTTATTAGGAAATGTACGTTTTATTTTTCCCAACTGCTTGAAGGGCATCTCTTAATTTGCTTCTCTCTTTGGACTTCTGAGAAGTGGCTGTTGGGTATTATTCCCAACAAAACTCATTTCTTTCAAACATTTATTTAAGAGTATCATTTTTTAATAATTCTGAGGATAATTCAGAATAATTTCCACCACCACTGCAATTTTTAATTTCAATGAAATGTATGTCACCTACTCTCTCTCTGGGTTTTTCTCCCAAGAGACTCTGAGCTGTAAGTGCCAGAGTTGTTCAGGCAGGTCATGTGGTGGGAAGAGCACTGGCCCAAGACACTGAATGGCTCCATCAGCTTGACCATGACCAGTCTATGATAAGCCTGCTGGCCTCAGTTTCCCATGGCTAAAATAAAAGGGTTGGACTTAATGAGTAGTGTCAACACTTTTGAACCTCTGCTCCATCTTAATCCTGACCCTAAAGAATAACATGAAGGGATTAAGCAAATAATCAAACAAAACAAACAAAAAAACTCATAGATACAGACAAGAATATGGGGTGATTATCAGAGGGAAAGGGAGTTGGGGAAGGTAGAATTGTGTAAAGAGGGAATAAATTATAATGGAAAGAGACTTGACTTGGGGTGGTGAATATACAACACAATATAAAGATGATGTATTATAGAATTGTACTCCTGAAACCTATATAATCTTATTAACCGATGTCATCCTAATAAATTCAATTTAAAAGAAAGAGAATAACATGAAAAGCAGATGAAAAGCCCATCAGCCAATTACTGGTAACATTCTTGGGTGTTACAAATGTTCTCTATCTTCTTTGAGGTGGTGGCTACATGGGGTAATCCACTCATCAAAATTCATCAAGCCATTCACTTTGACTGTACAGATCTTACTACATACTGGGTCTTCCAAAAAATGCATACACACTTTAACAGCTGATAGCTCAATTTTAAAAATGAAATGTCTTTTAATAAACACTGCCTTTATAATTATTCAGAGTGTGTGTATACATTTTGGGGGAACACCCTATATAAGTGTTCTTAATAAGTTGATTAAAAAGATACCTTCTTTTATCAGAGGAATTGAGCCAAACATTATGAGAACCAGTAAACTAGTATGTTCTAGTTCTAGCATTGTAGAAATGTCTGAGCACTGAAATTCAAGGTGTAAAGTTGTTCGGAAGGGTGACTTTGCTTAAGGACAGAACACCAGTTCAGAAATCAATTATTCCTCAATTTGAAGAATTTCCAATATTTTATTAAATTCATCCTCTGTTTCTCTTTTCTCAACAGCCACCTTGTTTATATTCCATTCATTCACTCAGCAAATTTTTATTGCGTGTCTACAATGTGCCAGAAAGTTTACTAAGCAGCTAAAATTCCTCATTAAATTCCCACAACCGCAGAGCTACTAGGACTTAGATGAGTTACAAATTTTATTAAAAAGAGCCTACATTTTCCAAGAGCTTTTAAAAATTAAAGTAAATCAAATTCTCAAAGACTAAGCTACTGTAATCCCCAGTTTAAAATCCCTTTTTGCAGTTAGGACCCATTTCCACACTGCACTGGAGTGGCCACGGCTCCCTTGTTTGGCTCATTCTGTGGGCATCATTGTGGCTGGTTCTCTGAATCTAACTTCTAGAGTGTGAACTTCTCTTCATCTTTACCCTTAGAGAAACTGTTTTGTTTTCTCTTCTTGGACAAGGAAAATCATATGACGGATTCTATTTCCTCTTGTGCTTTGTTCACTAGGAAGCTCACAGTGAAATGTGTGGGCAGATCAGGGCAACTGTGTTTGGTCTGCACTTCTGCCCTACAGTTTCTCCCTAGTCTTGATTTCTTTTTCTAATGTGCTATTTACATCATTCTCTTTTTTATTTTTTGGTTATATATTCTTTGTTGATGGAATTAGGCCAAGTATTCATAAATAAATGAAATAATCAAGTCAATAATTTCTATTTCTAACATGCATAGTCTATTGTACATACATGTTATATACAGGGACTCAGTCAGCATCTCCTGAAATTTTCCAGTCCTCAAAGATTTCATCAAATGATAAGTTCTTCAAGTCATGTGACTTTAGATATTATCTATCAGAATGTCAGAATGAGATATCCATAAGTGACTTTTTACCTCCTGTTGAAGCAACCTCGACAGGGTTATCTTGCTGTAACATGAATTTAAATATAGCTAAGTTGAGACATTTGAAACCCTTTTCTGAAGGAGGCAGGACTGAACCAATTTGCTTATTATAAATCTTCCCCATGCCTTCCCCTCTTATCCCTTCCAGCTCATGGCACTCTCCTGACCCTTCCACACTCCCATTTCCTGGGATAGGTGATTTAACAGAAGCTCAGGCTCTGGAGTTAGACGAGGAGGGGCTGAATTCCAGTTCAGCCTCTTCAGCAGCACAACTTGGACAAGTTACTAACTTCTTAAGACTTTGCTTTCTTACCTCGGAGAAAATAACAAGTGCCTTTCCTTATGGGGCTATTGTGAGGATTAAGTGAGAGTCTTACATAACTCATGGAGCATAATGTTTGGCTCAGAACAATTACCCAATAATTCTTTATTGAGTGAAGGGAAGAAGGGAAGGAGGGATGATTGATGGAGATGATAGATGAATGGATGGATGGATGGATGGATGCATAGATAGATGGATAGATGAATGGATGATGGATGAATATAGCACAGAACATGCCACTAGGCATGTAATGCCATTCATTAGGATGAGCAGTCTGTTCTCTCGATTTTCTTGCCAGAGTTTGGAGGGTATACCATTCTTCTACACCTACTTAACTTGGCTCAAGGGAGTGACAATATATGTGTGCACACACACAGTGTGGAGTTACCACTCTGTTTCCCATGGGAGTGCTTAATTCTGTTTTGGAGTTTCCATATTTGCCTTCATGGCTTACATTCAGTTGCAAGTGCATAGAGCATTGTGTACATCTCAGGAAAACAGAACCCATGGGGTAGCTGAGAAAGGCATTATTTCCATCTACATTTTCAAACGTGCATCTTACCAAAGAGGTATTTTATTAACTTGTTTTCAAAATAAAAATTGCAAATAGGAGGAAAACAGGTGGTAGATCTTGACACTTAGCAAAAATTCATCTTATAGCACTAACACTTTTGTTTTCTGACAACAACCACCACCCCTCCCAATTCTTATGGTAACCTGGAAATTCAGATTATGGATTTTTTTTTTTCTGACCACATATATCTCATTTTTCTACAGAGTAAGGCAGCAAAAAAACAGCAAGTGCTTTTCCACTGGGCAGGTGACCATGTGGAGGGTTGGATCTATTTTGTAGTGCTGGTTTGTCCTTGTCCCCAGTCACGGGAGAGGAGGGAAGTTTGTCAAAGGAGGAAGATTAAAATTTATAAAAAGGCCACAGAAAAAGGGACCTGTTGTTCCGAGGGGAAGAGTCTTCTGATCACCAGTTGGTCCGGAAGCCCTTGCTTCCTGTCCAAAATCATAGTGCTGGGACAAACAGCCACTCCCAGGACACTGGGACCTGAGATGAAGGGACAGGCAGGCCTAAAGAACTGCACCTCCCTGGCAAACCAGCACTGGCCATGAGGCCCAAACCATCCACCAAGGCCTGTTAAGTGTCCAAGGGATTCAGCGAGACCATAAAATGAGACCAGTGGGGTCTGTACTTGCATTCCCAGAGCCAAGCTCTCCCTTGGGGGCTCAGAGGCATGAGGCTTGCCCCTGAGGACAGGGAACTAGAGCACAAATGCATTGGTGAGAAAAGAAGCAAGAGCTATTCATCCAGCCAGAGGGCAAAGGCAGTTGCCAGGACATGGGAGGACTCAGACACCACAGACAAAATTGTACACCCAACACAAGACACACCTGATAGAAGGAAAAGAAGCAAGGATAGGAGAGGGAAAGGAGGAGATGGAAGAGGGAGAGAAAGAGGAGGAGGAGGAGGAAAAAGAAGAGAAGGAAGAGGAGGAAGAAAAGGAGGAGTAGGAGGAAGAGAAAGAAGTACCCTTAGGCTACAAGATTGGCAGTGAAATTCATTCCCCCAATGAAAAATCCAGAGAGAAAGAGAGCTTGGAGTTGGATTAATGGCAGTATGGGAGGTAAAACTGGGTGAATATTCACTCTGTAATTAGGGACTGGGAATCAAGCCAGCAACCAAGGTACGTGCCCTTGACTGGAATCAAATCCAGGCCCCCTCAATCCGCAGGCTGATGCTCTGTCCACTGAGGCAAACTGACTAGGGCTTAACAGTATATCTTGGAAATCTATAATAAGTCAAATGATAAACATATGTCACTGCATTAAGAACTGCTAAATAACCTATGTTATTTAGTATTCATAACCACTTTCTCTTTTCAAAGTTTGTATATTACCGTTGTGAATATATCTACAATAACTAATGAGCATGACCTAAAAATATTGGAGTTGGGCCTTATCAAATCTCATTCTGTTTAAATGGGGGAAAGGGTCTGTTTCTAAATTTCTAAACTAAACTAAAACTCATAATCACCGGTGTGCTAATTTTCATGGTTATGTCTCTGTGTTCTCTTCGGGGCTTCTACCGCAGACACATAGGTGGGCCCCCTCCCCGCAGTCACTTGGCTGTTTGCTGCCTTGGTGACACCATCTGTGAGGCTTGGTACGAGGGGAGCAAACTCTGGGTGTTGTAAGCAGAAGCAGAATAAAAATAGGACAGGGCTTTGCAAAGGGAAACGGAGCCCTGAACCACACGTGCCTCTAAGAAAGCCCTCCGGGCCTGTGGTTCTGAGGGACGAGGAGGGTGGAGGAGCACTGAGGAAGGAAGTCCGCCCGAGGCAGGGCACATTCGGCCACATCCAGGCTGGTGGGAGAGCCTTGTTTCTCCCCTCTGCCAGCAGCTCTGCCAGAAGAGCTCAAATGTTTACACAGCTTGGCTGGCAAGTGTGTTGACAACGGAGGTCCTTGCTGGGTGGAACGCGAGGCCCTGCTGGGGCTCCGAGACCAGCTCCGATGAGGCCTTCTCCTGTCTTCCTAGCTGTCTTCCCAGGCCTCGCTGGGTGCAGCTGGAGCCGGGCCAGCGCAAGGCAGGAAAGATCTGGGGATATTGGCCAAGGCCCCTGTTACCTTGGCCCAAGCGTGTAATTCACTCGTGGCCGGAGCCTGGGGCCTGGCCCAGCCTTGATTTCTCTGGGGATGAGTGCTTTTCCAGGCCTTGGTTTTGAGATCACTGCACTCTCTTCCACAGGGGACGGAACTTATTTTGTTTCTTGGGTTCTGACGAGTCTCTTTCTTTCAATGCCTTCTCTGTGTCTACTGGTGAGCACTCACTTGGCTGAAAGATCCACCTCCAGCTTTCATGAGTGGCCCAGTGTTAAGGGGCCATCAGGCGACTCCTAGCAGGAGATAGGCAACTCCAGGAAAGGGGAGTGTATATTGACTGGGAGTGGGAACCGTGGCCCCGACCCTCCATTGCTTTGAATATGACAGAGCACTTACAAAGGAGGTTTCCAGAATCAGGTTCATAAGGCCACTTGCCAGCTATGTGATCTATGGAAAGCCAGTGAACTTGAATGCACCTCAGTTTATTTTCCTGTACAATGGGCATAACAGCTGTGCTTACTACCTATGTTGGTTGTGAGTTTAATACATGTAAAATGCTTAGGGGTGCAATAAGGACTCACTCTTACTAGAAGTATCTTTACCTTCTCTCAGGGTCTGAGTGTCCACATTAAGAAAATTAGGCTGGTAGAAGAGATGATTTTAGAGGAGCCTTCAATTGTTGTTATGTACTTCCAGAATTTTAATAAGGCTTTCTGATGGAACCCTAGAGGTGGGGCATCTCCCATCAATTTGCTGATTGTCACCGATCACCCTTTCAGATAAGTCTGCTGTTTCTGCCCACACCTCTGGGATGCGGCCATACGTTGTCCATCTGGCATACTGGACTCTGGAATGGAAGGTTGTTGCATTTTCACCCACTTTTGAGGTAGCTGTTCATCAAAGGGACCATTCTGTATAAAACTAGCTGGGCTCTACTTACTGTCACACCCACAGGCTTGTGACCTAAAAAGGCAACAGCTGGGGACAGCTTCTTGAGCCTGTGACCTATACAGGCCCCCAGGGCACTTACAAGTCTTTGCTGTCCTGGGTTGTTCATATTTTTTTTAACAAGGGGCCCCACTTTACTTTTTTTGTTGTTTGTTTCAGGCCCTGCACATCATGAATCAATCACTCCTGCAACCTAGGTACACACCCGATGGCCACCACTGTCACCACTGCTCAAAGTGTGCCTGTATGTGGTGTGTGTGTGCACACATGGTTGGGGCAGGGAGGGAATCGTTTGAATTTTAAGTTGCTACCCGTGAAGAGATGCCTCTATTAGCACCTGTGGCAGAAAAGAAACACAGCTAATTATGAGAGGTCTCCAAGCCAGGCCCGGCCTCTCTGAGAGCATAGAGCCATCCCCGCAGCAGCAGCTGGGAGCCCAGAAAGCAGAAAACGAGCTGACTCATGAAAATCCCCCAGTTCACAGCACAGGACGGTGATTTTTCTCTGCCCCACTCCTGTGTCTCTCCCCGATGATGTATGAATTGTCTTATTTACCTTTTCCCTCCAAACCTTCTCCTTTATTATTTTTATTAATATCATGCCAACCTGAAAAGGTGTTTCCTTTGCAAAAAGAAAAAAGGAAAGAAAAATACCCTCCAATATCTCATCACATTCACATGGCAGAGAAAACATACTTTTTAAAATAATAGTATTTGTGTGTGTGTGTGTGTGTGTGTGTGTGTGTGTGTGTGTGTGTGTATGTGTGTGTGTGTGTGTGAGAGAGAGAGAGAGAGAGAGAGAGAATTAAAATGGGTTAGCCATAGGATAGTTGAAATTCTGAATATAAACAGTAATAAAATTCAAATCTTCATTTCAGAAAGGCTATACTACCCAGGAAAGCTTTATCATCTTTATTGATAATAAAAGCATTGCTGCATTTAATGCATATTAATTTCAAAAGTAAGGGGAGACACAGAATTCATTCAGAGCTCAGAGAGCCACACAAGTGCAGCAATATAAAATAAGCATGTTGTTGGGTTCACAATAGCTTGGGCCTGGCACTCACTGCCAATAAATGTGTATATCTGCCATCGCCACAGCGCTAAGCACCTGGCATCTAGGGGGCCACTGAATCTGCAAAACTCCCTATAAGATGGGTATGTTTCAATTTATAGACAGTAAAGCTGAGGCTTAGAGATGTTCCATAAACTTGTCCAAGGTCACACCGCTCATGCCAGAGCCACGCTGGAACCCATATCCATGTAGGCTCAGAGCTCACATGCGTCAGTTCTCAACATCCCCCTTGGCTTGTGTTTGTAATCAGTAACCACTTTGACTAGCTGTGGCACATGTGACAGTCACAGACGCATGCTTGACAAGACAGCTGATCAGTTACAAACTCGACATTCCGGGGGAGAAAGAGATCCGAGAAGTCATCTTTCCCACTTGTCACCCAATGCATGCATTTCTTCTCCAACACCTCCTATTACAGATTCTTTTATAAAAAATGTTTCCCCTGATAAAGAACTCACTACCTGTTATGGCAACCTCTTCCAGGGTCCCATGGCTCTTTGAACAAAAACATCTGTCTTTACCCTGAATTCAAGCTGGAGGCACCAATAAGAAAAGGCTCATCTCCAGGAAGGCCCCGCCAGCTGTGTGGATTCCTCCCGTCTCAATCATTTCTCCCACAAGCCAGTTTCTAGACAACTTGCAAACCAGTGCACCGTACTGATCTCTGGCTGACAAAAACAAAACCTTTCAGCTCTGGATGTTTGCATGAGACCATTGAGGTTTGGGCGTACATTGTTGGGCCAGCAGGGCAATGGATTCTGCATTCCATGGAAAGGACGTGCTCAAAGGATCTTGGGGTAGAAAACAGCTTAGAGCTATCTCAAGGGGTCCTTTTGGGGGAGCAGCAAGAGCCCCACCTGGATTCCCAGTTCACCATCCAAGCTGTCTTTCTCCTGATAAGGAACTTCTCTCCACCTGATGATGGGAAAACTCTTTGAGAATCCTAGGAAGGTGAGGTTGGACCATTTATGAAAACAACTGTTTAATAGCTCCCAGATCATCCATATTTGAATGAGAGGAAAATAATGATAAAAATATCATAAAGAAACAGATGTGCCCAACTTGGGTTTTGTGTCAGAAAAATATGTGGGCTTTGCTGGCATTGATTTCATTCTTACAACCGATGAGAATAATTGGTTGTGAGTTCCCAGCATGGGTCATGTGGAGCCCAGTGCAGGCTGCACAGAGTTGAGGGCTCTCCACACTCTTCACCCACTTTTATACATACATACATACATACATACACATACACACACACACACACACACACACACACACACACACACACACCTGAGAAGGGGTGAGGGAGGAAAATGTAAATTTACAGCAGCTGGAGTGGGGGGCTGATGTCCAGCCCAAAGGTGCTGACTACTGTCCAAAGGGGGTGCCTGTCACCTTTTCCCAAATGTACACAAAAGGGCCTGCAAAGACTACAAGCAACACTGCATGCATACATGTGTGCAAGCACACAAGCTCACACAAGACCACACCAGGATACAGAATGAACTAGGCCCCCCACTCTAGGCACTGACTGTTCACCTCAGAGGTAGCTCAGAGGCAGCATCTAGAAGAGGGAACATAGATTTGACGGCATGGCATGGAAACATGATTTTGAATCCTACTTCTGCAACTGACTGGCCAAAGAAATGTCACAAAACCTGCTGAGTCTCAAGTTCCCCAATTAGAGCATAACCAAAGAGAGTCACCTCATGGAGGTGTCACAAGGATGTGAGACAGTGGACCAGCTCCCTGGATCATTCCTGGGATGTGGTAGAAGCTCAATTAGACTGATCTATGCAGAAGTCATCTTGCAGGTCAGGGCAGATCTACAGAAGACAATCAAGCAAATGGGTTCTAGGCAGTAGTTCTGAAATCAAACAGCTTCAGTAGGATTCCCAGTTCCACCTTTCACCAGTTGTGGGATCCTAGGCAAGTTAATTAATCTCCCTGTGCCTTATTTTCCTCAACTGTAAAATGGGTACAATCCTAGTACCTGCCTCATGAGCATGTTGATGAGATGAAGTGAAATAAACTATGGGAAGTGCTTAGCTAAGACGAATACACTCAATATATACTTGTTAATAAAATAAAAACAGCACAGCCACTTCCCTCCATGAGTAGGCTGTGTCTCATGCATAATGTCCTGGATGTAAAAATTCGTCTTTTTCAGCATCTCCCAAGCAAGTACAAGTTCAATAAATCCCCATCAGATGAAAGAATAGAATCAATATAAAGAATATCTCCCCCCATCCTTCAACACAAAAGTGGGGCATTTGATATTTGTTCTGAATATCTATTCTAACCTCCCTTCCCCTCCATTTTAGTAAGTTTAATTTCTTAAATGTTTAGCAGTGTTTTCAGATAAATCACAGTTGACTTTTCTGTCCCAATGCACAGGACTTTTCACTGCACTGGCAAATGAGTTCTTCCGGCTTGCTGGAGAAAAGCGAGTGTCCTCATTGTCTATTCACAGGGGAGGAATCTGGAACTCCCAACTTGTCTGACGTCCCATTACCTATCTTTCAGATGTGTAGCACAATTCTTTTTAAAATGGATTGCTATCCTTTCATTTTTATATTTTTGGCGAGAGAGTGGTTTACAGGTACGGTTCCATGAACACTAGCTTTGCAAAGATGAACTTAGTTTGCCTAAAGATAACATGAAGGAATTCTCAGGATGGGTGTTAATATAACATTTGCACATGATTTCAAAGCAGGGCATCCTGAATTGCCTGGCAGTTGAGAACTGAACCGTATCATAAACTTGCTACCCAGAGCTTTGATTTCCCAAAGCCCATCCCTGGATGGTACCAGCACCACCATGTTCTTCCAACAGAATGATTCAAGCTTCCGGCTCCACTGGCAGAAAACTCTGGTTTGAAACCGTTATCATCCCTCTGAGTATTCTCTGTCTAATCCCACAGATCCCATCTCCATTCTTCTCTACCCTGGGAGGCTGCCATGTGCGGCCTCCATCAGTCAAGGACCCCGTTGCCTTCCGGATACTGACTGGGTTTGGCCAGTAGGGGGCTCTATGAGGGCTGGCACAGGATGGATGAAAGAGTGTTTGGATACTTATTCCCCAGCTCTCTCCCCAGTGGACCTCATGATTGCAGTGGTTATTTTCTTTGGTGTAAGCCCTCTCCTTCCCCAGGACTTGCTGGTCAGAACCCCTCATTAACTTGCCATGACTCTGTTTGAATGAGCGTGAAAGATGACTCATGCTGGCTGGGTGACATTGTGTCAATGACTTCTCCCTCCAAGGAGTTTAGTTATCTCTGTCTGAACTTCTGATTGGTAAGCTCACAAGGCTGTATGGGGAAGTGGGTAATAACCCAATCTTTGAGCTTAGACAGACAAATCTTGTATAACTAACTATCATGGTGAATCTTAAAAACCATCAGCAGAGGTTCTTACTCAACAGACCATATGGAATAACTGTTGGGAATATGGATTATACAACCAGCTGGGCTGGATTTGATCCTGGCACCAACTCTTACCAGCTGCCTGACTTTGGGGAAGTGACTTGGTCTCTTTGTGCCTCAGTGTCCTTATCTATAAAATGGTGATAAGAGTGCCTTACAGAGTAAAGTTATTGTGATGATCAAATTAGTACATAGGATACTGAAAACAATGCCTGGCACATAATAGGTCTTTATAAATCTTAGCTAGTATTACTATTATATACTCAAGGGCCATAAGCTCCTAGAGGTGGAAAATCCATATGCTACACATCTGGGCACCCCCAACATTTAGTGCTTAGTAGATGCTAAACCAGAGCCTACTGATATTAATTTATTGCTACTACTATTACTAATACTAAAAACATTTATGTTCTACTTTCCAAAATTCTTCATGTTTATTATCTTGCTTGATGTTTATAACCTCTCTGTGGCTGAGCCACCAAGATAATCGCCTTTGTACACAGAAGGCTGGGAAAGATCAGAGAGGGTCAGTGATTTGCCTAAAACCACACAGCACAAACTGGCATATCTGGAGCTATTACCCAGAACTCATGAAACCTAGAAACAACAATGTGACCTCTTCAGGGACAACCAAAGACAGAGGAACCTCCAGAGATTGAGCGTAAAATATCCCAATCACTGAAGACAGGCTGAGCATTATTATAACTCCCAGAGGGATGAGTTCTGTCATGGTACAGAACATCCGGGGTCTGCAGCCTGCTTTGTCTAAACTGGATGTTATGGGGGGGTCTTCGGCCCCAATATTTCTAAGAAAACTTATTCCCAAGAGCCCTCAGTTCCCACCTCAGGCCCACGGTGCTAGCAGGTCTCTCTGGCACCCTGGAGAGTTGTCATCCCTAAAGCAATGTGCATTGGCTCCTCTGCCTCCCTCCCTCCCTATCAGCAGCAACACAAAGCTCAGTTCCTTATCGCCTGTTATCGCTAACAATCCCCGGGCCCTCGGGGACACAAGAGGGCCTGTAACCCGGCAGCAGGCCAAGCCCCAAGCCAGGCGATGCTGCTCTCAAATCCCCAAGTTTCCTGCCTGTGGTTTGCACTGCTGTAACTGCGCTGGTTCTCACTTCCTGTCCTAACCCGCAGGCCGGTGACAGTGTGTCCTCCAGGACCCTCTGGCATCACAGTGCAGGTATCCAGTCATACCCATGACCTGTCACCAGGTAGGAAAAGGAATTAGAGCCCCAGACCTTTGTGACCATCCACCCATCCTGACTGGGCCCTCCAGCTGGCATCCTGGGAGTGGGCCTCTCCCAGTGCACTAATTTCTCTCACTGGAGGAGTCTATGTCCGCACAGGGTGAGCTGAGCAGGAGGTCATGCTGGAGGCCTATGGGAGACAAAACTGCTTTGAACAAATACCCTAGATATATGCATTCATACTTTGAGCCAAAACGAATGTACAAATATTACAAAGGTGTGGGGGTCTTCTGGGTACTGAATATACACTGGTAAAACCTTCAGCAATTGTCTGCTAACTGTTCTCCTGACTTCCCCTCTTGCCCATCAATCATGCTTTTCAATCATCTCCGTCTAACAGCTGGAATAATCTTATAATTCAGACCAAGTCCTTCAATGGTCCTTAATTCAAGTCCTTCAATGGTCTCAGTCCTTCTGAGAAGAGAAACTAGTTCTCACTGTGGCTTAAGAGACCCTTAAGAGACCTCTGCTGCCCGGCCAGCATGGCTCAGTGGTTGTGCATGGACCTATGAACTAGGTAGGAGGTCACCATTTGACTCCCTGTCAGGGCATATGCCTGGGTTGTGGGCTCGATCCCCAGTAGGGGGCATGCAGGAAACAGCCAGTCAATGATTCTCTCATCATTGGTGTTTCTATTTCTCTCTCCCTTTCCCTTCCTCTCTGAAACTATATATATATATAAATAGAACCCTGCTTCCTGACCATGCCCACTAAGGCCACCCTGTGCCCCTTTCCAGCCCCAGGAGTGGCCCAGGCACATCTCTGGAAGCCCCTCTGCCTCCCCCCACACACACTGTCCTCTCCCTCTTACTCCCAATCTCTTGTCTTCAGCATTGTGAAATCTGGCTAAGTACATACAAATAAATGCCTCCTCTTACTACATAATTGGTGTCCAAAAATCAGTTGCCAGTTTGAAAGGAAAACATTGTTCATGGTACTAATTAAGTAGAAAAGAGCCCTGGCTTTGGACCCAATCAGATCTGGTCTGAGGCCCAACTCTGTCATAGGGTGGTCTTAGGCCATGCTCACCCACCTGCTGGAAGTTGTCTTTGCCAGTAAGTAATAATACTTATTATTTGGACTACATTAATCATGTGCTTTCGACCCTGCTCAGCACTTCACCTGCTTATCTTACTCCATCCTTACAGACCCTGAGGAAGTAGGTGTTACTGTAGTTGCCATATTTTAGATGAATAAACTGAGGCTCAGAGAGTTTAAATAATTTACTCAAGATTGCTCAGCGAGTAATGCTGGAGCTTGGCTCCACAGAATTCTCCTAACCAATATATTATACTTTCCTATGGGATTCAATGGAATTGTGCATTAGAGGCGAGAGAATATGGGAAATGCCTGCACACTGTTCGGGGGGACCAGGAGCCCAGAGTGTTAAAGTGCACCCTGGTGCTCCAAAGCCCGGGAGTTCTAAACCCAGTCTCCACCATGGATGCTGCCCTTATTTACTTTTAGTTAATAAAATCACAAAACATCATTGGATCTTAATGGGACCCCGAGGGGGTTAATTACATGGTGGGGAATTGTCTGCGAGCTCAACCACCATTGGTTTAATAGATGTCCCTTCAGAAAAAAGAAATATAGCACATTGATCTTTAAAAAGGAAAAGTAAAGATCTCCCAAATGCAGATGAGGAAAGGGAAAAGTCCTCGCTCAGCATTTAGACCCACCATTAATCCTGAGGACATGTTTCCTACAGGATCTCCGGGTTCTTCCTGTTGTGGACTCCGGAATTCTAGGGCTCAAGGCCTCCAAACAGAACTGTTTCCCACCCACTCTGAACAGAGCCTTCTACTTATCAGGCTTTTGGGGGGAGGGGGGAAGCAACCCTCTCATCCATTGCAAATGCTCAGCATCACCAACACAACCTGTGCACCAGCCAGTCATGTTTTTCCAGCAGAAGAAACTCACCCAGGCTCATGTCTCTGAGACTCAGTTACCCAGCTGTAAAATGGGGATAATACCATCAATTTCCTGTTACTGAATGATTGCAAAAGCTTTCGTATGGTTTCTATTTGAAAAGGACATTATATTAAGTGCTCTGATAAATATGTCTCTATGTTACAATCCTATGTGATAGGCATCAGTATTATCATCGCCATTTTCCAGGACTGATGCTGGGCTCCAGGGAAATGAAGATGAATAAAATATAGTCACTACCTCCAAAGAGCTCAACTTCTAGATGGGGAGACAGCTGGTGGAATAGGTACTCACTGGGAAGTTGAGTCTTGTGAAAAGAGAGGTGTGCTAGCTAAGGGTGCAGTGAGCAAATGGGCAGAGAATTTGAGATGTGTAGGGGACCAGAGAGAGTGTCCTGGGGGTTTATGAAACTCAGAAAGGTTAAGTATCTAGCTCAAGGAAACATAGTTAGAGGGAGAGCCTGGATTGAAATCCAGTTGCTTTCAGCCTCGAAACCATGGACCTTCCCCTGCTCCAGGATCATTTGATCTCCATCCCACTCTCAGCTTCTCTAGGCTACTGGTCACATTTCACCTTATGTGTGAGTCTCCCTATGTAGACAAGACAGTGCCTCACTGACTTCATTACATGGAGGAGCAGTAAACTTACAGAGACCCATTTACCTACACAGAGCTTCTAAAGGAGCTTCCTTTGTAGTTTCACCTCCTGTTGCATGCACAAGTGGAAGGAATAATTAATAAAATGAATGAATGAATGAATAAGTGTATTTATGAATGAATGAATGAATGAATGAATTTATGAAGCTCCAAATACATATAGTGACTATTCCTATGCCTGGCAGAGGGTGAATACGTTATGACCACTGAGACTTTGTCCCTGCCTTTGGGAGTTTACAATCAAGCCAGGGGAGCAAAGGCGTGCACAGTGCATGGATCTGAGGGCAAAGCAGAATGAATGCTGTGAGCAAAGTCCTGGGAGCTAGAGAAGCCTGTGATTAAATCAAAGAAGCCTCTTGCGTTGGGATTGGTTCAATGATGGCTTTCTTGCTGGGGCTTTCATCAAAAACACATTTAATATTGCAGAATGTTGTAAGGCTGAATTTGATTAAGACTAAATGCTTGAAGCTCCTTGGAGAAAGTTACTTCATCAATACCATGCACTTGGAGAACTCGGAGTAGCACATCTTCCTGGGAGAATCATGTTTAGATTTCCAAATTCCAAAGAAGAGACATAGTATCTATGGCCTCAAAATCATGCCCAGCACAGGGAGAAAGACAGAAAGGATGAAAAGAATACTGAGGGTTTTCTGAGTAATTTTAGTATTGGAGTGATCATAAAAATGCCACTCCCAAGAGATTTCTCTCTTGGCATTTAATTGGTTTTCTTTTCTTGCACTTTTCCTGATTCATTGGTCAATAGTGTTTGATAGTACATATTACCATGAAATGGGAGCACAAGGCTTTCTATGTGGCAAAACCAAAGTAGCATCTATTCCATTCAATTAACTGTTCATCTTCCAGCCATGGTTATTCTGACAGGAACTCTGCCTCACAGCTAAGGTGAGGACACCCTTCTGTGGCATCTTCCCAAGGGCCAAGTAGGGTGCATTCTTTTCCACTGGGGAAAGGAGACCAGAGGACCCTTCTCTGCCCTGGATCAAACTCCAGTATAGGAAACGAGGTTACACTGAATCTCCAAAAGTCTTACAAAAGAACTTTGACATAACTTGGTCATTTCTATTCTCACATGATCTTTAAGCATTCATTCATTCTACACATATTTAATACTGAATGTCCACTGTGGCCAGACACATTGCTGAGAGACAAGACTGGACTGACAGACAAGAGATGCTAGCTGCCCAGAGAGTGAAGCTTACATAGTGGTAAGCAAAGAATTACAAGGTAAGTGAAGCCAGCTCTTGAAACAGTGGCGCCCAAGATGGGAGCACTGAGTTCAACAAATGCTAGAAACCTCATTGTACAGAAGGGGAAACTGAGGTATAGAGAGGGTAAATAACTCATCCAAATGATGCATATACTTATCCAGCAAGGCCTATGGATCGACTCAGTACCATGGAAATAAATCCATTAGGCCAATAACAGCTTAAATTAAATGATTAGGTTTTTTCAACATTGAGGAGACTGAAAAGTTTACCCCAGCTTACATAATTTTTTATCTATCCTGGAGTAATGTATCTGTGATGACGCTGTGACTGGCAGCATGAAATTACTCCAACCTATGTTGGAAAATGCATATACACCTAACCCAGAGGTACATGGATTCTCCAGATACAACCAAGCCTTCTCAGGCCCTGGGGGATTTGGGGAGCTTTTGAAGGGACATACTGACATCCAGCTGTACCCATCAGCATCCCCAATTGCTATGCCTCCTTGACAAACCCTCTGATCCCTCTTCAGGTCAGTTTCAATCTAACTCTAGTTCTGGCAAGCAATCTAATGGACTTAACCCTTCTGCAGGGAGTTAATTTATTGCATTAGCTGGGGCCACATAGCACCTCCTTGCTCGATTTCCCGCTCCACTCTGACCCATCTCTCATAAGGATTAGGCCTTCTTCTGTGACTGGACTTTGCTGAGATGGACAAATGAAACCTACCTAGCCATTGGCCTGTTGGAATTATTCTGGTCTGGTCAGCCAAAAGAGAGCTTGGCTTCTGATCCCAAAGGTTAAAGTTGGCTATCCAACAGTCATCTGGGACTTGGAACTTCCAGAAACAACAGTAGCACAGGAATATTTTCATTTGTCATTTGTTCCCCTGTAATTGCACCTGGTTTCGTTGCAATTTTTAGTCTGATGACGGGTTTTGGTGCGGGATGTGTGTGCATGCACACCCGCCTGTGCTTAATGCTGATTTCCTCGACAGCTAAATGTTGACAGATACTTTCTCTGGAATAACATTATTTTTCATGGACCAAATATAGAAATCATTCAGTTATCATCCGGAAAAAAAAAATATGTCATTACTTTCTTTCCCCCAAATTCTTTATCCCATTGGATATAGGACTTAGATAAGATTAAGTTCTTAGGAAACATCAACTTATGGGGCGGACAGATCCTGTGCTGTTCAACTGTGTCAGGACAACATTTATATCTGCTTAGATAGAAGACAATGCAGCCAAACATGCACACAGAGATAGCTGCGTGAGGTTTGCTTTAAGTAGAGCAGCATTAGGTTACTTTAAGGTGACAATTTCTAAATGAGAGCAAAACTGTGTAATAAGATTTAAAAAATTGGACCCATTCTTAGTTCACCAGCTCCCCAGCCAGTGACAAAATATGCCATTAGTGGCCACAGCACGATTCTGAAAATATACCTTCCTTACGATTTAACGTGGGTTTTTTTTTCTCCCTGTGAGCTAAAAATTACAAAGCCCCGGATTTCATCGCTCTTGCAATCTATTCTTTTCCCCTGACTTCCTGTTTTCATGAAATTTTAATCAGGCACTTAAAATAAATAGCTATGCAGAGCTGCTCTGCCTCCCGCAATACCCGGGATGGATGTTTTGGGTAAAGTGATAGTCCAGAGACCTTGAGAACAGTGAATCCCATTCTGACTTGGCAAGACAACAGAAATTAAAACATAGCTCTGTCCACGCCATGCACTCAGAGGGGACACAGCGTTGGGGAGGATCAAACAAAGACTTAGTATGTCGGGTGTTTTTTCATTCTTCTCCCAAATATTGACGGCAACTTGATCAATTTAGAAAGGCAAGCAAGAGAAAGCATAGGAGTGATAAAAACAAAAAAATCAACCATAGTAAACTTTCAAATTCCTTTAAAGCTGAAAAATTAATCATTCAATTTAGCTGGCTACTTTTCATTGCTCCTGGTGGAATTTTTTTGTTTGTTGTCTTTTTTAAATATGGTTTTCGATTATGTATATTTAAGTTCCCTTCATCTAAACAAAAAGGATGCCTCACTTTTAAAGCTGCTAATATTTTGGCTTCTATTTTTTTATATAATGATATCTACAAATGACATTATAGAAAAGTTTGACACATTTGTCACAAACCCATTATAGTTAGGAGTGAATGTCTTTCCGAGAAGTAACTGCAGCTTCTATGAAGAGTACTATGTATTCAGCAAAAGGTAAACATGCTAGAGAAATGATGCTGTAACTTACCTTTACACAGGGCTTCTAGTCAAAGCCACTAGAACCATAGAAAGAAGGTTCTTGGAGACACTTGCGGAAATCACCTTCTTTGCCTTAAAATGCCACGCTTCCATAGTATAATAGTGAAATAGCATAAAGAACCCTTTAATTCATTAGTAAAAATAAAGTGAAATGATGTGAGGGTTAACATCATTCAACCCCACGGACAACATTCTTCTTCTTATCTCTTTGTCCCAGCTGTGAATAGATTCATACTAACGGCGAGTTCTATGAATGGCCATAGACAATTTGTCCAGGCGCACACCACCTTGATTCTGGAGGTCCAGCTGCTGGTTTTAGGCCAAAGGTTTACAGTTCTGAGTATGCAAAACACAGAGTTTATCTTGCATTTTTATTAATTAATTATTGTATTATTTTCAATACAAACAACTGTAAAGCTACTTTAGCCAGACCCTGTATTGGTAGTTGGGTCCTTTAGATCAGCAGTCACCAACTGGTGGTGCGAGGACCACTGGTGGTCTGTGAGGTCCGAAAGGTTGGCAACTGCTGCCTTAGATGATTGCTTAAAAAAGAAAGAAAGAAAAGAAAAGCTAAAAGGGCTTGACTTGTAGCACTTGCAGATTTCTATGGTATAAATACTCCCCCTGTGACTAATTTCAAGCTACCATAGCATCACCGAATGTGCAGCTGGGAAGAGATGCACCATATAGTTACAATAGATGCAAATTATATCAAAAGCATAGATAGGTCTAACACACTAAGATAATTATGAAGTAAGGATTTTTGAGTAGTTCGTATATTTAAAAATATTTTTTATTTGATTGTAAGTTTGCATGGTTTAATTTTTAATAATGGCTGTGTCTAACGACTGACTCACAAAATTTCTGAAAATTTAACAATAGGCCCTTGTGAGCCAGTCCGAGCCAACTCCCACACATCAGTGCTGGAGGAGAAGCTGGCTCCATTCAGCTGGAAGTGGCTGCGGGTCATTTGTGGTTTAGTAAACTTGCGTGTTTCCAGGGATAGACCATATTTTTGGATCTGTACTAGAGAGACTTGGTTTGGTCTTGGCCCCCCAAACCTCCCCCCCAAAATTCAATTGCCCACAAAATATCGGAGCTGCCTGGTTTCCGTGATATAGGGTTTCATCTGCTTCGCTGTCTCCAAATATAGCTCGAAGCTGGCCTTCTTACCTTGCTTAAGTGGAATCTAAATAACCTCAAGAAGAAAAATCAGCTCCTCACACAAAAGGAGTCATTCAGCTTTGTGGCATCTCTTATTGGAGGATCTAAAAAATACTTCCCCTACTACAGGCGCAGAGGACAAAGTCCCACTAGGGAAAAGAAATTAGACTAAATGTCCACCAAATTCCTTTTCTAATGCCAATATTTGGTGACCTCGTGGGACAGGAAATCTAGGGTGCTTTGACCCTGACAGGAGCCTCAGCATTTCATCTCACAATCATCAGAGACCACCTCTCAGATAGATTATGTGAAGACATCTGTAACAACTCCCAAGCAGTCTGAAGAAGACAACATTCTCAGGGGATTTGGGAGTGTGTCCTGAGAAAGGTCTCTTTAGCAAGATGGCGCCAGCAACCTGTTGGCTGGAGACCAGCAAAAAAGAAGGCAACCATTTCCCAAAAGGAACTTGAGGATTCAGTTCAAGTTGTCATGGGCCTCATATTTCAATAATTTTTCTTTGCCCCCTTCAGTTCCTTGGCCATGTCCAATTCCAAGGTGCCAGGAGCTCTTTGCTCCTTCTGTGGCAGACCCAGCAGCAATGGTGTGACTTTCTGGAATCCCGTTCATGGAGAAGAAAGCCAAGCTCATGAGGTTGGATGCATCTAGCTTCTGTAAACCACCCACACCATCAACAGACACTGTCCCAGCGGCTGGGAAATCATCCTGCTCTTGGCGAAAACGCTGCCAGTTGGGTAGGAACTGAGCAAATTCATCCAAGCCAAGCAAAACTTAGCAAAGCACAGCTCTCTCTGCACTGAAATTCAGATTCAGCATGAAAGATCTTGGCAGCAATACAGCTGGGCTTGGCCCTGGTTAATGTCACCACCATATCTCAAATAACCCATTCTCTTAATAAAACACAGTTTGACTTAAAGCTTTGAGATATCAATTTGAAGGGAGAAAAGAGGCAAGAGAGAATCCAGCGGAGAGCTTCCTACTATATTAGCGCTATTATTGAATGCATATGCATACATGCATTTCTGACAGAATAATCCGAAACTCTGAAAACGAAATTGGCAGCCTTTGCCTTCTTTATTTATGATCACTAACTACTCAGGGATTCGCGGAAATGCAGGCAGTTCTCAGAGCTGGATGCCCACAATAATGTGCCTTCGCTTCAAGCCCATGGAGGTGCTTGATGACCTGGTGCAGGATTTCCCTGCCTTTGCATATTCAAAGGTCTCCTCCAGCTCTGGGAACAGTGCTTGGTGCCAACAAAAGGAAATCAAGCTGTCAGGAGTTTCTATTTTCATTCCTACCTATAGTCTTAGTAAGCCAACCCAAGTTCTTCCCCCAATGAAAGAAAACCACCTTATGACTCAAATGCTACACTGGTGGCATCCTGAGGCAGATAACTGACTGGAACTCCTACTTCCAGAATAAGAGATTCTGAACTCCATCCGGGCTCTTGTTAATTAGTTATACTTTCCCTATGATCAAGGCAGGAAGGCGTTTTACTTTAGATTCAAATGGATCCAAGTTTGACCCTTCACTAGCTGGATGCCAAGAGAAAGTTGAAAATATAAAGAAAAACAAGGAATAAAATAATTTCACATTCATACTCTCCAAATTACTCCAAAGTAGAAAAACATCACTAATGCTTTGATCTTTTATTTTGCATATATTTTTGAGGCGTATATAAATGCAAGTGTCTATTGATATTTGTGTGAACACCTAGGAACTCACTTTATCTAATTAATAATGTACTTAAATATTTTATTTTGGGTTTGCATTTAGAGAAACTACTTAGGTATCCCAAGCCTTGGTTTAGAAAGAAAGAAGGGAAAAAGGGAGGGAGGAAGGGATGAATTCATTAATGGGAAAGTTGGATGAAGAATATTCAAAACTTATATACTATTTACCAACTTCCTGTTACCCTATGGTTCAAAATAAAAAATTTTAAATTGCATAAATAACATTTCAGGGGGAGTGTTTGCAAGGGCGAAATGGAGTCATCAGTGCCTAGCATAGTGCCTGGCATGTGGCTGACATTTACTGAATGTTATCTAAATGCATAGATGGAGGTACAAATACTAAGCACTCAGTAAGTATTCTAATTTAATTTCCAACAGGGATGATTCATATTATGTTTATTGACTGTCAGAAAAGAATTTTTCTCCCAAAGAGCTAGAACAATGTTTGAGTCTTAAAGTTAATAATGCTATGTATTTATGGACTACCCAATCTTAAAGACATCCCAAAACATTTCTTTGAAAGCCTTGTTTAACTTTCCATTTCATCTAACTTGAGAAGGATTCAGGGCACATTCCCATTCCTCACACAGGAAAACTGGAACTGTCCACAGGGATATGTTGGCCACTTGGGGACACACACTGTTGGCTGGTTTACTGAGGTCTCATGAGCAGTTCAGGAGGGTGAGGGGTGGACATTCATCTCTAACCATCCAGAGCTCTCCCATTTGGCTGTCCCATTACACCAGGGCCTAAAGGGCCTCTTTAAAATCCAGAGTTCCCCCAGGGCATTATAGGAAACAGATATGGATGCCAGTGAGCACTTAAGCCCTATTTTTCTCAAAGAGTATTTAAATCCCCTGGGAACATGTACAGGGAGTACATTAAATGAAAATTCAGGATAAAATATTTAAGGACATTTTGAACTTTATAAGTGTGTTTCTGGGCATTTACACAAATATGAATGGACACATGTATTTATGTATGCTTCAAAAAATAGATATACAAAAAAAAGGCCAAAATGTTCAAAAGGGGTTTTTCTGATTGTTGAGAGTATGACCATATGGTTGTTATTTTCATCTTTATGTTTTTCTGAATTCTGTAAACTTCCTCTAATGTACTGCTTTTACAGATAAAATAAATAAAATGATAAGAATACTAAATGAGAAAAAGAAATGAATGATTAACTGTGATTTAATGTCTCCTTTCAAAATTAGCCATGGCTACCTCTTAGTACAGTGGAGATAATAGCCTAGCAGGCCCAGGGAAGGAAGAAATGATAATTGATTTCCTTGAGCCATTTCTCTGTGGCCAGAAAGGACACAAGCATCAGCCAAAGGCTGTGTGTGTTAGAGATGCACTAGGTGGGGACAGGCCCAATGAAAGAGAAACCAGGAGGTTTTGTCCAGACTTGTGCTGCGAATACCTAGCTTCCCCCTAGACTTTGGGGGAAGCCACAACTCCCCAATCTATTCTCCTAAAATTCCCACCTCACTCACTGTTCAGAGGGTCAACAGCTAAAGCACGTACTCTAAACATCCTAGGTGTGAAGCAGGTACCTGCTGGGACATTTTAATTCTTTTGCTATAGAGATATGGCCGTCCTACTCCGGCCTGCACATTTGGGGTAATCGCCAGGAATTCCCAACTGCAAAAAATGAAATTCAAAGAAAGCAGTGTAGCTGGGGAGGAACAACCCCCATCTACTGCTTCCCTTTCCTCAACTATGGTCCCAAGAGTCATTTCCTAGGCCAGGGAGTCTTTAGGTCCTCTTTAGAGTAAGAAAATGGACACCAGTGGGACCTAAATAGTGTGGTGTCCTGTGCTATATTCTAAGTGCTGTGAGTCCTGAAAGTTAGGGCCCATGTGAACGTCCCTAAAGAAGGTGCCAGGTAAAGTACAGGATGCCCAGTTCAATTTGAATTGCAGATAAACAGTGAAAAATTATTAGTACACCAGATAGGTAGAACCCAATATTGCATGGAACCTATTTACACTAAGGTTGTATTTGTCAGTTATCTGAAATTCAAATGGAACTGGCTCTCTTATGAATTTATTTGTGGTTAAACCTACCTCAACAGCACAGAGAGAAGCATCTTGGGATTTCTCCAGTTACTTGGAAGGAGTTTGGGTAGAAACAGGCCTGACTCTGGTTTGGGAGGCGGGGCGGGGCGTGGCGTGGACAAATGGAAGCCCAGTTGTCAAGTTCTGCAGAGTTGCCTGCCACAGCGCCACCCAAGCCCTGGTGAGACAAGTTTTTTAAGCAAAGAGAGTTGCGCCTTGAGAAGCAGCTTGGCTCAGAGGTTCACTGAATAAAGGACAGGAAAATGAAATGAATGTGCAGCGGGAGAGAAGCCTGTGCATTTCAGGTGCAGTTTACTTCAGCCTGACTCACCAAATCCACCAGATTTTCAACTGCTCTGTAGCTAGAGCCAACGTACTCTATTCTAGACAAAAGCCGCCAATTACCCAGCCCCCTATAAACTCAGGCAAGATCTAACGAGTGAGAAGCAGTTGAAATAAAGTAGCCTAATCAGATTACTAGGAGAAATGGAGACGTCTTTCCCACAAGCTCTTCTAATAAAAGTTGAATGGCAATTGTGTGAGAGCTGGGGACATCCTCTTTGCTCCTGAAATAGGCTTATGGCTGGTATGATCATAGATAATGTGTATGATGAACTCCTCCTGTGTGTGTGTGTGTGTGTGTGTGTGTGTGTGTGTGTGACAAAAATAACACAAATCACTTAGGGCCTCAGATGTCTTTGAAGGAGCACATGAATCTTGTCTCGCTGTCCCCAAGTGGCCAACATATCCCTGTGGTCAGTACCAGCTTTGCACAGTTAAAATAAAGAAAACAAATATCCAAATATCCAATATCATTGCTGGGAGCTGGCATCTGGGTCTTTGCCGACATCTGAACTGCTTCACATAACCTCCTGGACTCTAAAAATAGATATTCTGTGGTACATATAATTTTTATAAGATGACTAATGCAGGAATGCCCTTTGGGATAACTTGTGTCTTAGTTTCTTTCTTTTCTCTCTATATTTATCTTTTCTTCACTGGCCTCTTTGTATCAAAGTTAGACTGTAGCCATGGATCAAGAACTTTGGCCAAGAAATTATGTATCTATTCCTCAAAGGGCTATCGTTTTTATTAACAAAAGAGAAGCTGACCCTTTTAAAAAGGAGAGAGCAGTGGCCTAAGACTTGTATTGGGTTTCTCTGTCTCTAGTATCCATACAAAGGACCAGTCAGAGGCATTTCCAGATACTCTGTTGCTTCTCTGTCTCATATGCAACTGAATCAAAAGCAGTGGGTAAATTTATGGGCTCTAAAAATACCTTATATTAAAACTGTTCTAAACCCCAATCATAGGGCAATATGGCCATTCACTAAGTTGAGAGAGAGAGACAGACAGACAGACAGACAGACACGTAGACAAACAGTCAGACATCGGTTCCAATCACCTTCGGCGCTCACTTAGTGCATAGCCTGATCTTTTGTCCAGAGGTGAGGATTCCAGAAACAGAATGTAAAGATGCGCTGGGGGGAAAGTAACAGTGATCCATTGCTCACTTCCTGTCACCTTTATTTCAACAGGCAGGCAGCTCCAGTAACCTCTGTATAACCTCCCAGTGATTAACTCGGCTCTTGAGGATGTGGAGAGATGGATTTTCTTATCCAGCGGTGTCCTCCCTTCGGAAATAGCATCCTCCCTCCTCCCTTGCCATCAAAACAATAACTGCTAAACTGGGTGCACTGAACAAGGCCGTCAAAATCCGCCTGCGCCCTCCCTGGATGAGGGCACATCAGGGAGAGAGTGTAGGTAAGCAGGCAAGACCACGTGGGTTCAGGGCATGGGAAAAACATCCTCTCAGCTTCCCCCTCCCTCTCAGTTCACCTGGAGGCAAGCTAATCTTATGAGATCATTTTGCCCCCAAGTTATATTTTAAATTACAATCTACTTGGGCAGGTGACTGGCCAAAGGTTGACCATGTCGAAGTACAGCTTGGGGACAGACAATGAAATCTTGAAACAAACAAACACACTCATAGACATTGACAAGAGTGAGGTGATTATCAGAAGGTGGATGGGGGAGGTAGAAGAGAGTAAAGAGTAAAGGAGAGATAAAGGATGTTGAAAGGAGGTTCCACTTGGGGTAGTAAACACACACACACACACACACACACACACACACACACACACACTCACACGAGATTTTATTCCTGACCTTTGAAGTTCTGTTTGTTTTACTTCTCTCAATGAAAACAGAATCCAAATCTACTTTTTCCTTTCATTTGTTTATTAAAAAAATAAATAAGGCGCTGTACACACTTCTGGTTCCCGTTTTTCCCGTGTGTATTTGCTCTTGTGAACAAAGGAGTCAGGCCAGTTGGGCACCTGGATTCAAGAGACTATTTATCACTCTGCAAAAGCGCCAGAAAGCTGCCCTGGAATGCAATGCCATAAAACTTACTAAATGCCCATACCCCTGTGGGTTTCGCGACATTACACGCAACATTCTTTCTCTCCAAGCCTGTGATTCACCTGTGATTCACAGAATACTGCCAATTGCATCCATCTTAAAGACTAGCACAGTGACCAGTTGTCATCCCCCTTTCAGCGCATTGCCTATAAGGAATCCAGAGAAAGCAAAGGGGCTTTGAAAAGTAACATCCAACATTTGAGCCCAGTTTCTTCCATGGTGGCTAGCCTCTTATTCTCTCCCAGCCTCAATTTTAATTTTCTCATTCACCGGTGATGATGACAATGACAATGACAAAAATACCACCTGCTTCACAAGCTTGCTGTGGGAATTGGATGAACTCTTGCTTCAACGAGGGGCTCTGCGACTCTCACCAAGCCATCAAGTCTCAGTGGTTTTAACCATTAGAAAGTCGTTTCTCATTTGCACCAACTTTCTAATGCGAATCTGCAGAGGCAAGTGCACCCATCACTTTTCACATCACACAGTTACTCTGAGACTCTGGCTGTTGGCAGTGGCCACCATTTCTGACATCACTCTTTCAACACGTGGCTTCCTGATTTGCCACAGCATTAGAGAAGAGCTTAGACAATCCTGCCCTAACTTTTAAATGCTGCTGCCTAGAAATGGCACTAATCACTTCTGCTTGTATTTTATTGGCCGTATCAAGTTACATGGCCATGCCTAACAACAAGAGGTCTGAGGTCATATCCTTGGGTCCAGGAAGAGAAGAAGAGCAGGAAATATTATGAGTATTAGTAATGTTCCTCCCACACTTACATATAATATGCGTTATTCATAAAGGATTTGAGACAGCATCAAGCCCTGCTTCTTCGGGTCATCAAAATCCCTGTGTGAGATCTCACTGAGGATCATTATAATCATAAATGGAGACAAGGTTAGAAGTATGTGTTCATTACCTGTTTATATGCCTCTTTGATACAGTTGGCAGTGTTTCCAGAATCAAGATCATGTCCAATTCACTCTGGGTACAACATGTTACGTAGACAATAGTTACTCAAGAAGACCAGATAGAACAGAACAGAATACAAGAGAGAAATAGAGAGGTTCCTTTTAAGTTATGAGACATCATGATCCTATACTCACACTATGTAGGGCAGCTCTTACCAACACTGCCTTGAGTAGGCAGCATACTTTTATAAAACTTGGGCCCAGGGAGTCTATGAAATTTGAGAGTGTGGAATTCATTGCCAATTTCTGCCACTCAAGAAATACAGAAACAAAAGCCACATATTTCATGTTGGAAGGGTGACCTTCTGTCTTGGGTACATGAAGCAGGCATCTGCATGGGAAATGAGTGTGAGAGTGTGTGTGTGTTTGTGTGTAGGGATGGGTGTGCATGTATCAGAGGCTCACCATGTCTCAAAGCCATACGATCCTGGGAAGACCATGCTCTCAACTTGCCAAATCAGCACATTTTACCGAATGATAAAGTGTATTATTTGGTGAATCTATTCTCAGCTCAAATCTGCTTTCAAACAGCACAGAGTAACACTCAGACATGTTGTTTGAACTTCGGAGGTACCTGGTCTCCATTGTGAGGTTGCACTAGCAGGTACATCCAAATACACACTGATACCTCATAACATCTTTATCATATCAACCTCTAACGATCATTGAATATTTACCACACTAGGCATTTCAATGAGTGTTGTACAATTAAACTTGTGTTTCCTTGTCACACATTTTCTAGAAGGAAGATACTACTTCAATGTCCATTTTATAGTGGGACACTGGCATTTAGGGAGGTTAGTAGCTTGCTCAAGGTCACAAAGCTGTAAGTCAGTGGAGCTGGTCTACAAGCTCAGCAAGTCTTACTTCAAAGCCAGACTCATTGATCTTATATTCCTGACCTACTCTGACCACAGAAGGATGCCACTTTAGCTTGGATTTTGTTCTATAGGTCTCTGAATCCCATCTGTTTTGTGTTGTTGTTTTTTCAACTGGAAACAGGTTGTTGTTTGTAGCACATGGACTAGAGAACAGGTGGCCCCTAGAAATTCTTCAGATGCCATGAGATCTGCCTGCCACCTTGAAATGTCAAAGCAGCAAAATTCAAATCCAGGAACCCTGGGTGCCAAGGAGATAGCTGGCATTATTTTCCCCCACCAGATGAGGTCAGAGATGGAATGTGAAACCTCTGAACCTGAGAATGACAGTCACCATTGATTGTGCACCTTGTGTATTTTAGGCCCTGAACTTGATGTCATTTCTCAGGGTATCATCTGACCGAATGCTCTCTTATCCCATTTTACAGATGAGTACACTGAATCCCAGGGAGATAAAACAGCTTGGGCCTATAATAAATAATCTGAAAGTCAGAATTTGAGTCCTTAACTGTCCTGCTGTAAAGTGTGAATTCAATTCTACATCTGTACTCAGAGGGAAGAAAAAAAGGTATTGCTTTTTCTTATCAATTTCAAATATTTTTTTGAAAAAGAAGATTGCAAAGAATGTTAACTCTAGCAAATATTAAAATTAATTATAAATATAATAAAAGAGTTCTGTCCTATTGTAAGAATCAAATAAATCAATGAAGTGAAATATCCTTGAAAACAGATTTCATTCTCTCTCCGAGTGTGTGTGTAAAGTTGAAGCACAATAAAAAAATGCATTGAAACCAATAGAAAAATGAAGGCTCTTTTGAAAATTTCTGTTAAAAATTAGTTATTTATGAAAAATCAAGTCAGTATCGCATATAAAATACCGGAATAAATTCTAGATAAATTGAAGATTTCAATTTCAGATATCAAAATAATAAAAATGAAGAGAGTATGGGTAAAAAAAATTAATATAGATGGGGAAACTTTCTAAACAAGAAGTAAAGAAAATGTTAAACTCAATTGAATATAACATGAATATTGTATATGTAAAACTATAAATGTAATTAAAAGAGGTAAATATGGGAATATTTTCCTACAAATATGACAAAGGGTTAATACTCAATAGATATGATAAATAAACAAGGAAAAGAGCAACAATAATTTCAAATGGGAAAAAATATAGGATAAAAGGAAGAGAACAGACACTTTCTAGAAGCAAGAATAACAATGGCTACATATAAAAACAAAAATTTTTAAGAGTAAACAATGATATAAATACAAGATATTGTATGCTATATATAAGTATAATATATACAGTATGTACTATATGTCATACCAGGGGCCCAGTACACAAATCCGTGCACCTTAAAAGGAACTGTGGGCTGCAAGGCTGCAGTGGGCACAAGGAACAGGTATTGGCCCATCCTCTGTGCCCCTGCCTGGTCCCTCCCACCATGGGCCCCAGACCCTTATCTGACAGCAGCACTGCTCCCACCACTGCTGCTCCCACATGCTGATGGTGCCAGCCCCACCCGCACCCACTGAAGGCATAGAATGACTGGGGTTGGTGCCAGCAGTGGATGCAAGCAGGGCTGGTGCTGTCAGAGGGTATGAGCAGTGGCTGTTGCCCCAATCACCCCTCAGGAGCAGGAGGAGGTGGAGAAGCCCTCAGGGGCGACTGGGGGCAGCATCTGCCACTCATATCTGCTGACAGCGCTGAGCAATCCGGACCAATGCCAGGTGCCAGAAGTGGATGCGAGCAGCAGCTGCAAAGCCAGCAGCAGGAGCAAGTGGGGCCAGCTCCAGCAGTGGGTGCGAGAGGTGGCTGCTGGCCCTAATTGCCCCTCAGGAGCAGGGGGAGGTGGTGAAGCCCTAAGGGGAAATTGGGCCTGGCAGCCACTGCTTGCACATGCTGACAACACCAAGTGATCAGGGCCAGTTCTGGGTGCTGGCAGCAGGTCTGAGCAAGGTCGGCACTGGCAGCAGGTGCAGGTGCCCAGTGCACAGGAGTAAAGAGTTTTCAGTAACCACCAGAGGCTCACCTCAATGACAGTGACTGGTGTCCTGCCTTGGTCTGATGCCCCCATTCACCTGCTCCACCATCCCATCACGGCCAACGCCCGCTATGTTCTGTGCTCTGCCGGCTGCTGCCAACATGTTTTGTACATACCCCCTGGTGGTTAGCACACGTAATAGTGACTGGCTGTTCCGTTGTTCCACCATTCAGTCTATTTGCATAGTAGGGTTTTATATATATAGATGATATTAAAATAATAAGATATTTTGTTTCACAAGGAAACTAGCTATCTCCTGTAGTGTCTGTGGAAGGATAAACTGGTCCAATCATTCTGAAAAGTAATTTTATGTGTTGAATTATAAAATCACATTTTAACAAATAATTCCACTTGTTAGCATTTCTACTAACAAAGAACCAGAGATTCCAACAAAAACTTGTGAATAAAAATGTTCAGTGCAGTGTTATCTCTAGTAGGAAAAAATGGAAGCAACCTAAATATCCTACAGTAGTTTGATGATTAAATTATCTTATTCAAAAAAGTATGACATTCAGCAGATTTTAACAAACAATTTTTGGACAAAGTCAATTAAACACATCTTAGCTCTAAGTGGAAAAATACAGGATGAATACTGTATAAATGCTACATGATCACTGTTCTATAAACACTCTAAAACAGTGCTCAGCAAACTCATTAGTCAACAGAGCCAAATATCTACAGTACAACGATTGAAATTTCTTTTGGGAGCTAAAATTTTTCAACTTAAACTTCTTCTAACGCCACTTCTTCAAAATAGACTCGCCCAGGCCGTGGTATTTTGTGGAAGAGCCACACTCAAGGAACCAAAGAACTTCAGTTTGCCAACCACGGCTCTAAAACATGTATGCCTAGAAAACTGACTGCCATAATGTTCTCCAACGTAATGTGACTTTTCTTTGATGGGATTATGAATAATTTTTAATTTTTCGTTTATCCTTTTTTATTAAGTATTATTAGATTGTATTGTTTTATAATAAAAAATGTTTAGGCAAACATGACCAGATTAGTCTCCGGAGCCCACTCCTAGGAGATGCTCCAATTGTAAGGCTAATTCTGCTAAAGGAGGGATTGAGGCTGAAGTCCCAGAGTCACTGCCAAAAGGATCTGTAGAGGTCACTTGCTGCCCCCAGGCAGATGGAAGACTTGAGGTTGTTTAGGAATGAGGCAGGACTATTAAATAAGTTAAGTGACGGACATGTTGAGGACATGTTGTAACCACAGAGAGAGCCTCTCCAGGCCTGTCTAGATGACAGAGAGGCATCTGTGCTTAGGAGGTCAGCTTCTCTGGGGTCCCTGAGTGCGGCCTCACTGGTACCAACAGAGTCATGAGAACCAATGGATCCTGATACCAATCGCCACTGACTCAGCCTCACCTTGAAATCAGTTGCTTGGAGTACAAGGGTAACCACACAGCAAAGGGCCTGCTGGCCACCTAAAGAGGAAGCTGGCTGGAGGACTGGGCCCCTCACAATGTTCCTTCTCCCATTCCCTCAACGTCCCCTTCACCACTCTGCTCAATGGTGAAGCTTGTGCGAAGCTTGGCGCCTTACTGGGTGTCTGCTTCCCTGTGTGTACCATGGAGGTGATACCATGATGGGTGAAAGTCCAATGAGGGGGACACTGAGGCAGTACTGTCTAACAGCCCTTGCTGGGCATAAACAGTTCTGCATTTCACTGTGGGCATCAGGGCAGGTTATCTGTTGCATGGAGACAGAGCAACTATCTTAGGGCTATTGGGAGAGTGAAAGGAGTTGATCCATGAAAGAATTCAGCTGCATTTGCCATAGCGCATTATCAAGGTTAACTATTACTCCTATTACCACTAGTATGGGTAGTACTAGTACTAGTGCTATTAGTAATATTATTATCACCACTATGATTACCACTGATATTGACTGCTAATGTTACTGCTACTACTACTCTGTTTAGTACTGTTATCACTAATACTATTACTCCTCCTGCTGCTACCATAATTACTACCATTAGCACTATCACTATTACTACAGTACTGATACCAGGACTACTGTTAGTACTCCTGCTGCTGCTGCTGCTGCTACTGCTATTATTGTTCAAGAAGTGCCTGTGCCTTCACAGCAACCACACGCTCCAGAGCTCAGGAGATGCTGATTTGAATTATTCTGTCTCCTCATCTCCAACAGTTCTGTCACAGGGGGCAGACAATGCACCTATTGGTACCGAAAGTACTTGTGCCCATAATCCAAATCCTTCCTGAGTGAAGCAGTAGCACTGAGGGCTGAAAGTCTTGTCCGATTCTGGTAGGGACTGTACGTACACCATTGCCCATGCTACCCTATCCCCAGAAATGTGCTCTGGGTGGTTCTCCTTTTATGGATGAGGGGACACCAGGCTTGGAGCTATGAATTGATAGATGCATATTAGCTCACGGAGTGAATGGCAGGGCCTGGATTTGGATGTAGGGCTACAAGGGCCTCTGCCTTTAGCTAAGTTATTAGGGTTCTGGATGGTTATTAAGAGGTCTTGGCGCTGGCATTGCGTCGTGATGGCCTGAGACAGGTTTTGGAATAATATGAAGCTGAGATGGTTTGCCCAGGACTCCTGACTCTAAGCTCTGCAGCCTGGTGGTGACAATTTCCTCCACGTACTCATGAGCATTTGTGCACGTGGAGCCCAGGTCTGGGAAAGCCTGTGCAGACACACAGCCAAAGAGGGACAGCAGAGGGCCCTCAGTATATTGAGGAAGTGGAAAGGCCAGGCCAGCGCCACGATGCCGAAGCCAGGGGCCAGGGACGCAAACAGGAAAGCGGTTTCCTGGGCCTGTGGGGGCCTCTTGCTAGCTGTCCCCAAGGCCCCCGTGGTGTATGTTATTTTTGGACCGGGCCACGTGATGAGTAAGTGCCTGTTGGATTAGATAGAGTCAAGGCCAGTTTCCAGACCGGTGTGTCCCAAGCAACTTGGGTCAGTGACTCCAAGGATAAGAATAGGGCAAGGTGCCAAATCACATCACCCCCATTGACCCCAGACTTCTTTGTGCCCCTGGATAACAAAGGGAAGCAGCAAGCAAAAGAGGGAACTGCTCTTCCTCCCCCTGCAACCCGAACTCTGCATGCTGGGTACACAGGGGCCAGATCTGATGACCGTGGCAAAGCTGCTCTGGGCATGATCTTGCAAGCTTGGACTTTCTGGGGCCTGCGCTGACGGGTCAAATGGGTTTCCTGGGTTGGGAGGGATTAACTTCCTTCCCCTTTGGGCCTCACACCTCAACCCCGCAGCAATTCACAGCACTGGCCCAGCCTAGATTAATCCCAATGACCATGACAAGAAGATCATGATCAGCTTCAGGGGAGGAATATCAGGTGGTCGGTCTCCACATAATTGGGATTCTGAGTGACCTGTGTATCGTAAACTGGTAGAACCTTTCCTATAATAGAAACTAACGCATTCTAGGACTGTGTATGCACATGTGCACGCAGCCATGTTTTCTTTCTCCATCTCTCGCTCACAGCCACATATGCAATAAAAATCTATAAAACTACAAGACTCTTAAAAACGCAGAACCACGTCATCATGAATTTTGTGTTTCACTGGATGGAGTTATCCAGATGATAACATCATGAAAAGTGACAAGAGTAATAAAAGCAGATTCTTCCCAGGCTTTAAAAGTTCAAGACACAAAGTTCCTGCCGGTCCTACCTGTGCCTGTGTCTGTCAGTGTCATATCTCAGTAGCCTGTAGACAGGCAAGACTGGAAATAGAATGTGTTAGGAGCCACCGAAAATTGGAGTCCAAATCTGGCGCTGCAGCAAACAAGCAAGCATCATCACCCTGGTCAAGTGGCATTCTCAATTCTCGCTTTTCTCAAATGTGAAATGGAAACGGCACCACCCTGGCCTGTGTGGCTCAGTTTGTGGGGCATCATCCCGTGCACCCAAATCTTCCTGTGCCAACATAAGGAACCATATTCCAAGACCCTCCATCTTAGAGTCTGAGACTAAACATGGGGAAAAGTTTATAAAAATAAGTTTTTAAAAGCCCAATAGCAGGCAGTAATATGTGACCAGCTATGGAAAAAACAATAAGCTTGAATATGGAGAAGAGTATATGCAAAAACAAGAAGGCTAAATCTTTAGTGCTGTTCAATACAGTAGATACTAGCTGCATGTGGCTATTTCAATTTACATTAACTAAAATTAAAAATTCAGTTCCTCTGCCACACTACCCTCATTTCAAGTATTTAATAGTCATACAGGGCTTGTGGCTACCACAATGGACAGCACAGATATACAACATGTCTATCATTCAAGAAAGTTCTATCAGGCAGTGCTGATTTAGAGATTAAGAAATTCTGAGTGACTTTAAAATGTTATTTTATTAAATGATATTCCATCATGATTTTTTATATAAACTCATTTTTAACAAAATATATTTTATTGATTTTTTACAGAGGAAGGGAGAGGAATAGAGAGTTAGAAACACTGATGAGAGAGAAACATAAATCAGCTGCCTCCTGCAAGGTACATGCCCTTGACCGGAATCGAACCCGGGACCCTTCAGTCCACAGGCCAAAGCTCTATCCATTGAGCCAAACTGGTTAGAGCCCATCATTATTTTTTCTTATAAAAAACTTAAATATCAATAGGCAAAGAAAAAATACTAAAATACTGTTATATTTAATGTATTAGTCAATACTGTATAACAAATGACAATCATTTGAAAATTGGTCAATATTAAATTGCCCATTAAAAGTGGCAAACCTGAAATTACAGAAAGAGGTGCTAAACTGATAACACCAATTAGAGTGAGTCTGATCCTCCTAAGTATTCTTCCTGTCTGGCTATGGCTGAGGTGAGCTCCATAAGGTCCCCAGGTTGCTATGTATAAGTTCAAGAGCTCAAACTATCTTGGCTCAGGGACCTCTTGCTCCCTCTGAGCTGGGCAAGGTCCTTCTTCACTTCCTAAGAGGTTATTTGACATATATTTTGGTTGTTTGTTTTCCTTCTTAACTCCTAGAATTAAATAGATGGTCTGTGAGTCTTTCCTTCTATGGTTTAAAGTCCATCCTTAAAATGTGATGATGAAAAAGTAAGACCATTAGGATAAAGGACTATAGAACAGGAATTTCCAAGTATGCCAGAAATTCTGAATTTGTGGATCTGAAATGCTAGCAAATCTAACTTGGAGAAGGTATGTATTTGGTTAAAGGTGGGAATGGGAATGTGGAGCTGAGCTGACCGCATACTTTACAGTATCTACTACAAAGTGAGAAACCAGGACCCCTTGCTCAAAATTTATCAAGCATGTCAAGAAGGAGGAAGCAGAGCACTGAACTAAATATGAGGCCCTTCTCAGCACAGGGCCCTCCATGACTACACACATCACATGCCCGTGAAGCCAACCTCAATGTAACGTTTTAAATTCTCACAAACCACTAGGGAAAACAAGTGAATCCAGTAGAAAATAGTGGACTTTCCAAAATCTACCAAATAAAAAATGTATATAAAAAATGTAAAATTTTATATAAAAATGTATATACTTAAAATACCTTTGTGAAAACTTCCTCTATTACTTGTCCCAAAAAAAGTATATACATTTTAACAGCTGATTCTATTACATTTCAAAAATGAAATGTATTTTAATAATCAAAGTATATATACATTTTTGGGACACCCTATATAATATGTTTTATATATATATATATATATATATATATATATATATATATATGTGTGTGTGTGTGTGTGTGTGTGTGTGTGTGTGTGTATATATATATATATATATATATATATATATATATAGTATCAACCAATATTATCAAAGGGTTAAGGACACTGGATGGACCCTTAAACTTGATCTCTGTGGGGAAAAGCCCAAAAAGCCCTAGCATAGGGTGATGGCCATCCAATTGCAAGATAATTTGAGACATCTTAGCTCAACAGAATTGCTCAGTAGCATAGATGAAAATCAAAATCAACCAGAGAATTATTTTTTCTTCTCAGAGTGAGATGTTATGGACTTAATCCTAAACTATACTTATAATAAGCTTTCCAATCATACACCATAATTTATACCAGGTTCTGTAAGGAGGAGGGTACCCCGAGATGGGAGAAGAGCTAGAAATTTTGGAATGTTTGAAAAATGCAGGAAGTCATAACAATGTTGTTAAGGTTCCCAGTGGGGGAGTCTATCTTTATGGAAGCTTCTAAAAGTTGAAGCTATTCAATTTTATGTAATACCATAATGGCCTTAAGAGAAGCAGCTTATTTTACATGAGAACACATGAGCTGCTTTTTAGAAGTACTGGAAGAAGTTGGCCATGAATTCTATCTTTTGTGTTTTATTGCTGGATTCGGGAAGAAACATCATGTGGTCAAGGGTAAGATGGAGAATTGGGAGCCGGCCTTCCAGGTAACATCAACATGGTCATAGGTTCAGGATATGAGTCAATATGGTTGAATGTGGAAGGGGGATAAGATCTTGTTTATGGGACCTTGGGCTAGTGCTCTTTCTGCCTCAGTTTCCTTCTCTGTAAAGGGGGGAAATAAGAGTACCTGCCTCATATGCACATGAGAAAAGTCATGTAAAGACCTTAACCTGAGCAACTATTGCTATTATTGAAAGTCATGGTATGGAGAGAGGATGGACTTCTAAGATATATTTATGAGCTGGAAACAAGGAAGGAATCTATATATAGAAAATATAATTTTCTAAGCCCAGATACTGGGACATATGATTTCATAGCTGCAAGTTTACTGATGGGGGCAGTAATGTAAAAACATTTAATTCATGTCTATGGCAGAACATGCGGCTGAGTAGGACATGAGTCCAGTCTAAATTTTTTTCTTTTTTCTTTGAAAACCAACTTTCTGAAATAAGGTATATTTGGTACAATGGGTGAAGGAATGAGATAGCTTGTAAAAAGAGACTTGGTGACTTCAGTGTCTGTCCTCCACTCCCAACACACACACACACACACACACACACACACACACACACACAATTTGATCTTGAAAATATACTGAAAATACCTTTGTGAAAACTTCCTAAAAATTAAATCAATTTTAAAGCAAGTGAAATACCATATCCTATATGTTATTGTACAGATGCAAAAAAGTGTTCCCTCTGGAATTGATATAACGCTGATTTCCTATGAAAGAGTATTTTAGAACCATCAGATCTGCCTTGGACCTCAAGCCATTCAGTTGCTGATGTCGTAAAGGCCAGTGTTACATGCCTGCTTACATACAAGGCACCATCCAGCATAAATCCGAGAAGCAAGTAAGAGGCTGGTACTGGTGTTTGTCTACAATTGATCCTCTTTGTCCTCTGATTCCTCTATCCCAGTCTATACTCACTGTTTGGGGTTACAAATTATATATGTGTATGTTACACACACGCATGCACTAGCATATATAGTATAGACTTGCTTCCCAAATACATTCCTAATACGTGGGCTCAGAAAAGATACATGTTCATGAAAAGCTGAGCTCCGTTGCTTTAATAAACATATCATGGATTTGATGTGGTGGTTGTTTTCTTTTTTAAATTTGATTTATCTGTCACTTTCTTTCCAAATTTGATTTATTGGCCAATTTCTTTTCAAGGTTTGATTTATTGGCCAATTTCTCTTCAAGATTTGATTAAAACACATTACATAAGTCTTTTCAGATCTATTTCTAAATATCATACATATTGCTAAGTATGGATGTTTAAAGTCTTTATTCATAAATGTTCTTGATTGATGCCTGTATTTTCATTAGTTTTTTTTTAAAACTTCAGGAAGTCATTTATTCTGTAATCGGAATCAGCATAAACAAACCATAAAGTCCAATTGTGTAATGAATTACTCATATCTCAGATTTAAGAGAGAAAAGCAGCTTATGGTAGAACAGGGTAAAAACAGCTTCTGGGCTGGGGTGGCTGCTGGTTGGTTGGTCTTCAGCCTCTGGATTTATAAATACATTATAAAACACTTCCACCAGAAAGTCTTCTCGCCCCGTATCTCCAGGGACCGTTAATTAGTATGAGGCTACATGGGTGGCCTTGAAGATAAAACGTCTGGTATCATTCTGTAAAACACTTTAATGTCATGGACTCACAGTGCCCTGTTCCTTCTTTCCTCTTTGGTGAGGAAAAGAGGGGGACTGATGTCCAGAGGAACCAGTGCCTTCATGTCCTGCCCACCAAACTCATGAACCCATGACATGACAGCACAGTGGGAGCCTGTGCTTGGTTCCCCAAGGAGGATGGCACACACCCCAGAAGTTAGGCTGTAGCAAGGAAGAATGGGAAAGTCTATAGATGACAATCTGAGAGCCTCATGGGTTTCCTGCCCATGCCCCTTTAACGGATGCTCGCTAACTAGTGACCAGTGTGTGCCTCTGGGATGGCAGAACAACTCTGTAGGGATCACACTGTAGAGAATCACTCACTGCAGCTGGGTACACTGAGACCAGGTCAGTTAGCAGTGGCAGAGTTGGACTCCATTCCAGTACAGCCTTCTCCACTATACGAAAGCCAGGATATATTGCCTTGGAAAGCATATTGGAGCTCTAAGTGACTCCACAACTTCAGGTTATCATGTTAAATTCAAGATGAGGAACTTGAGTGCTTTGAGCAAGGACTGAACTGAACTGATTCTTCCCCTGGCCTTGGCATGGCCGGTGAAGCCCAGCTTCAATTACACTGGCCACCTCCCCAGTGAGGAAACCTCCCTTTCAGGTTGACACCCCACTGAAAATGATCCCCTTTGGTTCCATTTTGTCTGTCCAAAGCCTGACACCGATGTGGGTCATCTTGCAGCATCTGAAAGAGTGCCATGGAGAAGCCTTGGCAGGAGAGGCAAGACAGCCGCCTCCTCTGGGCAGCCCTGATTTCCACTAACCCAGAGGGTGAAGCCCTCCCTACACTGAATCTGTGGAGAAAATGCCATTCCCATGGCAGCACCTAATCAAGTAATGATACAAAAAAATCAAGGAGAACAACAACAACAATAAAAAAAGATCTGGAAGGAAGGCAAGCTCATGCATGGTTCCATTTCAAGAGAAATTAGCTGAGTTCCTCCATGCAGGCACTCTGCCAAGCACTGGTGGCAGCATAAACCGAGGCTCAAGAAGCTCTCTCCATCAGCAATGCTTCACCTCCGTCTCTCCACCCACCCACATTAATTTGCCTCACTAACATGCTGCTCCCCCAAACCCTGGCATTCCACAAGAAGAGGGACTCTGAGCTCTGCTGCCCTCCCCTCTGTCTGCAGAGCCCAGTGCTCTGCCTGCTGATTGATAGCTATGTTGGCTCGGTGGTTGGGGGATCATTAATCAAAGTTAACTTTAAGGTTATGACTAAAGATATGGTGAGTAGGGAGAAAAGAACAAAAAGAAAAGTGATAATGAAGATTTTCCGGGGTGACAGGAAAGGCGACATATAGAAGGGGGCAACAATTACACCCCTGCACAAAAATCAGGGGAAAGGAGAGAGAGAGGATGGGAGAGAGAGATGGACATCAATTCTCTGTTCACCATGCTTTCCAGCTGGGCTCCTGCTCCTCTTCCAACACTGAGTCAGCTGATTAGCCATGACTCTCCAAGTCCTCCAATCAGGAAACTCTTTGAGATCACATTCTGAGACAGTACACCACGTGGCCCAGGTGGAAGCTGCATGGGTTAACAGCAGCTAGCAGAGTACTCTCAATTCCATAAGTAGATAGCTTAAGCTGGGACCACATCTGCCATGCAAGATTACCCTCCTCAACAGTATGGCCTTTCCTCAAAAAACTAAAAATGGAACTCTCATTTGACCCAGTGATCCCACGTCTAGGAATATATCCCAAGAAAATAGAAACACCAATAAGAAAGGATATATACACCCCTATGTTCATAGCAGCACAATTTACCGTAGCTAAGATTTAGAAATAGCCTAAGTGTCTATCAGCAGATGAGTGGATTAAAAAACTGTGGTACATCTACACAATGGAATACTACGCTGCTGTAAAAAGGAAGATCTCCTACCATTTGCAACAGCATGGATGGAGCTGAGAGCATTATGCCAAGTGAAGTAAGTCAGTCAGAAAAAGATAACTATCACAGGATCTCACTCATTTGTGGATTATAATGAACAACATAAACTGATTAACAAAAACAGATCCAGAGACAGAGAAACATCAATCAAATGTTCAAACTTCAGAGTGAAGATAGGGGGAGATCAAAGGACTTGTAAGCATGCATATATAAGCATAACCAATGGACACAGACACCAGGAGGGTGAGGGCATGCGCAGGGGGTGGCAATGGGAGAATAAGGACACATATGTAATACCTTAATCAATAAAGAAAGAAAGAAATGATTACCCTCCTCCTTGTAAGAAGGATGGCCTTAAACAAACCCCCACTCCTCCTCACTGCCCTTGCCCGTCTCAATGGCTGTGATCATGGGGTGTAATTCTCCCAGCTTGGGTAGGTAGAATTTTGTACCCTCTAAGCTATGACCAGAGGAAGAATCCCTTGTGGTTAGTGTACTGACATTTTAGGCACATATGAGATTCCTTCTGCATGTAGGTTCCCAACCAAATTATTATAAAGGGAAAAGGATCCCAGAGGACCTGGGAGAGAGGCAGAGATGGCTCAGGAAATACCTCTCTCTCCAGCTAGAAGGTCACCTCCAGAACCATGGCATATGGAGCCATCACTAATTGCTTTCCCCATGGCAGGGGCCATGGCATGTCTAGATGATCACCATGGCTCCACAGACAGCAGGGCTAAGTGCACAATTGTCTACTTTGCACAGATCCTCTGCAAAACCCACACCGGGGAGCCACAGTGCTGTCAAGAACCTCACTATTCACAGGGGTCACCCAAGGCAGAGATGGCTTTACAACTGCTAGATGTCCAGACAGGACTCGCTCCCCCAGGATTGCTCTCTGACTACAGACAGGCAATGGTCCTGGAGTGGGTTCCTCTTTCTTGCTCTCAGAATGCCAGACAGGTCAGCAAAGGGCACTCAATGCATTATTTCTGGTTGTGAAACAGGTTATGTATGGTCAGTCTCTCACTTATCCTCCTTCTTACACTGTTTTCACAGTATAAGTGCACATCCTCTGGATAACACAACAAAGCAACAAGGGTATAATCAAGTTTGCATCCGCCCCATCCCCTTTTCAAGACATTCCCAATTTATCCCTGATAATTCCAAGGGAGAAAAATGTGGACCTTGCTGTCTCTCGGATCTCTTGAAAAAAAGATCCCAACCCTCACACCCTTGTTTGAAGCTGCATCCCTGTTTTGCAGCCCTGAGCACTATTACGCTCCATCATGGTGTCCTAGAGCAGGGAATGGCAAGCTCTGGGCCAAGTACCCACTGCCTGTTTCTGAGCAGCCCAGCAGCTGTTTCACATTTTAGACAGTTTTTGTTTTTTAAATCAAAAGAGTAATACTTTATGACACATAAAAATATATTTGAAGGTCACATTTAATGTCAGTATATACAATTTATCTATGTCACGCCCAGTCATTTCCATATCACTACTGATGCTTTCTCACTCCGGCAGCAGAGTTGGATCGCTGTGACAGAGCCAGTTAAAAATGGTTGCTATCTGGACTTTTGCAGAAAAATCCTGCCGATTCCTGGCCTTGAGGTGCTGGGCCTTGCCCTACCTACTTCTGCCTCCTGCTTCAACCCAACTTCGCTGTGGTCCTTTTTATACTTCAGGATTCTAAAGACAATATAGCTTCAAAATGTTGATAGGATAAAATGCAAACTCCTTAGGTTGGTGTAAAGACCTGAGACCTACCTGCCCTAACACCTACCTGTCCTGTCTAGATGGCCATTCTGCTGCACCTGGCCAGCAGGACAAAGGGACATGCCGGCTGTTCCCGCCCTTGTGCTTCTGAGCCTTTGCACCTGTGCTGTCTCATCTGCGACCCCTTCTCCTCTGGCTATTTGGAGAATTCCTCATCCTCCTGTAAAACTATTTCAAGTCTCACCTCTTTTGTAACAGTTTTTCAGATCCCCAGTAATTTTACCCTCCCCTTCTCTCTGGCCCTCCCCCTTGCTTGTTCTGGCTAGGATCTCAGCTCTTGTCATTGGGCTTCAGAAACCACAGACTGCCCGGCCAGGTCCTGTGCTGTCCACCTGCAGCTGCCGCCCCTGGACTCAGCTCTCGAGTTGGTGCACAGTTGGTGCTGGGTCAATGTTGCCTAATGGAAGAGCAGAGCTGTGGTTCCAACACCCCTCCAACCCCAATCTACCAGATTCCATTCTGTCACACCAATTAGATTTGGGGGCAACAGAAGATGTGACAAGGGCCCCACACTCCCTTGAGGCAAAGGTAAAGGAACACAGAGGCTTTGGATGTGGGCAACTTGAGGTCTGAATTTCCAATCTATGTAACCTTTGATGCTGAGTTTCCCCATCTGTAAACTCGGGTTATTAACAGCTCCAACCTGGCTAATTTGGGAGGATTGAGTGAAGTGAGAAAATAAAATGCCTCCCACATAGTAGGTGCTCAAAAAATGCCAGCTGTCACACTGAATCTTAGTGTTGGCAACATATCAAGGTCTCTTTTGAGGGAAGTACTCATTCCCCAAGGCACAGCATCTCCAGGGACTGCGCTGGCTTCTTCCAACTCTATAAAGTAAGAGAAGCCTGCTGTGGTCCCTTGGAGCCGCTGGCCCAGAGCCAGAGGAGAGACTGGTGTGAGCCCATCCTGATCTTCCTGGAACCTTATGCCACCCCCGTTACAGAAGCCTCCTTTTGGGAGAGACTGCGGCAGACAGTTTGGAGTCAGTGTGTGCTCAGAAAGCACCTTTGTCAAAGAGATGCCTCAGCATATTGTCTCTGCTACACAGTCTGCCGTTTGCCATGAGCCTGTGGACTGGCTCGGCTGGAGCCAGCCTGGTCAGAAAGCTGCCTGGTGCCAGCCTGCTCCCAGCAGCATCAGCACCTCCACGGAAGCCCAGGGGGAAGGCAGAAAGTCCTCTGTGTTCTTTTCTTTGCCTCCTTGAAGGGGCATCTAGCCTGGCACACAGGAACACACCAGGGTTCTCTGGTTCTTTCACGCAGTGAATAGGCCCTCACTTCTTAGCTCTTACCACTGCTAATAAAAACAAGCCAAACCACCATCACAGCTACAGTGCTGTTCAGCGACCTAGTGTTCAGGTAACTGTGCTGATTGCAGGGCACAGTCACTTAATGTGACCCTCTCAACAACCCAAGGAGGTGAAAGATCAAGATCTTCAGTTGACAGATGAGGAAACTGAAGACCTGAAAAGGTAACGTGACCAGGTAAAGTATCCTATATCTGTGTCTAATGAGCCATAGGGCCCATCTTCTTGGTTACTCTGCTCCTCACATGTTAGGAAGGTGGAAGGATGTGAGCCACACCAAAGACGTGCACACAGAGGGAAAGACCAGCCCAGGGGAGTGTGTGGGCTGGTGGGAGAGCTAAGACGGTCAGAATTGGATCATAATTCTAGAGTTCTGTTAGCATTTCCAAAAGAGTTTGTGATAGGAAGACAAGGGTGGATGAGGATGCTTTAAAAAGGTGAAGTCCCCTTCATCTCTCCTCTGGGTGTCGCCCATTGATCCCTCATTAGAAAGAGTAATTTCTGAGCCCAGTACCAATTATAAAGACCCAGAATTACCAAGATGGGTCCCAGAAAACTGACCATAGGACCCTTGTATCCTAAAGCAGCAGTTGCCAACCTTTCGGAACTCATGGACCACCAGTGGTCTGCAGACCACCGGTTGGCAATCGCTGTCCTAAAGCTTTAAAACTGTAATGGCAGTCTATCCAGTGTGGCTCAGTGGTTGAGCCTTGACCTATGAACCAGGAGGTCATGGTTCAATTCCCAGTCAGAGCACATGCCCAGGCTGTGGGCTCAATCCCCAGTAGGGGGCATACAGAAGGTAGCTTAGCAATGATTCTGTCTCATCATTGATGTTTCTATCTCCCTCTCTCGTCCTCTCTGAAATCAATTATATACAGATATAACTGTAATGGGCACACCTTGTATGCGCCCTCAATTCTTCAAGGCCTTGCCTGTCCACCAGCCCATCACCTTGTATTTGCTCCCATCTCCCATCTTTTACTTCCCTGTGACATTTTCCATGCTGTCCAGGAATTGCACATCCCAGTAAAAGATCAGTGCTTAATGACTACCTCAGACTCTCTTTTTACAAGATCCTGAGCTAAGACAAGAACTAATACTCTATAAATTATAATCTTAGGTCTCTGAAATGCATTCTATATCCTTTGATACCCAGCCCTTCTTATCCTGAGCAGTGTTCTATAACGGGAACCCTGATTTATAATGTTTGCCAATTTCTGTGGTGTAAATACTCCCACTACAGCTGATTTTAAGCCACCAATGTGACATGACTAACTACAGTATAGCGTACAAATGTATATTACCACATCAGTATATAGTATTTCTACAAAAATGAATTAATAAATATACATAACCTTAAGGGCATAAATAAAAAAATGTAGTAAAATAATTGAGAAGTATGATTTTGTTTACTTATGACCTTATTATAATTTCCTTACTATAATATATTTAGTTACAATTTTCTAATACTTTAATTTTAAATAATGGCTGTTAAAAAATTAGCTCACCAAATTCCTGAAAATGTGACAACCATCTTTCTGGGATGTCTTTCTCTCCCCATGGGTAGCTAGTGTATTCTTAAATCACCTTTACCACTTATTTCAAGCCTCTTCTCAAAGTCTACCCTGCGTGTCTACAAGCTTGGCCATGATCTGATCCAGCATATTGATTTCAGATAAAGAACTATGTTGGGTTCCTGCTTTCTATGGTCCTTGGCCATTACCACCTGAACCCATAAGAAAAGCCCTTCAGAAGATTTAAAGCTAAGGGATCCAATTTGAGGGGAACTTAGCCTTAAAAATGTTGAAGCCTGGGGATTTGTGATGAACTCAAAAATTACATATAACAGAAATTATGGAGTGAGGATTGAGCAGAGAGAATAGATACTTGAGTAGCCTTTGAAAATGTCTTTCTATTATTCTTAATTTTAAGCACAATTGGTGCCTTCACTTATCCGCTATGTGATATCTATGCCTTGATTTACTCATCTGAATAATGAGGATGATCAATCATAACCACACTCTAGGGTTGCTGTAAGAGCTTAACATATGTGAAAAGATTACAACAATGCCTGTCTGAAGGAAAACACTGGAATCATGTCAGCTATTGTTGGTGATTTTCTGTTATGGGTTCTCCGCCATGCTGTCTTTGTATACATGCAAGCTCTCTTTGGCCAACACTCTATATGACCAACTTTAGCTAGTGAGATTTTTTTTTTCAATTCCATTGCTAGTGCCAACTCCTCTATCGGTTTTTGGGCTGCTAGGGAAGAGCTAGGAAAGACTTTCCTGCCAAGGTAATTTCTTGAAGTTTCCATTTTTGGAGGAGAAAATTAGACAATGTCCAAGGTCAGCAGTTTGAGGGTGGAGGAGGAGAAACCTGGAGCTTCTCTTTGCCAGCACCTTGTCATAGCCTTTTCCAGGTCCCCGGGTGCAGGGGAGAGAGAACGACCCTGGCTGTGAGCAGAGCATGAGGTCTATCAGTAGAGTGAGCTCAAATGCAGAGCATAAATGAACAAATATACTTTTGGTTCTGGGCACTGACTGTAGCCTATAATTTGTATAATGTTTTTAGTTAGTTTAATGCCCCTCTGTTTACTGGTTATAGGCCTTGATCATGTCAGAGTTTCTAGGACTCAGTTTCCTCATTTGCAAAAGAGGGACCAGAACAGTGGCCAGCTTGTAGAGTGTTGCAAAGATTAAGAGGGATTCCTAATCATGGTCACCCTTCAATAATGCTAGCTATTATGACAAAGACAGGGGTTATGTGTAGTTTCTCATGTATTCAACTAATACATATTAAATGCCTGGTATATGCTGAGTACTCTGTGAGGGGCAAGGATACAGGAGGAGAAATACTAGTATAGTCCTCCAAGTGAGCACATATGAAAGATATGCAGGTAGTATAGGGTCATCAATCTCAGACTCAAAACCTTATTTAGTCAGTAAGAGAAGTCTTCTGAGAGAAGTGACCATGAAGCCAAGCCAAGGCTGATGGGTACCTCAGGGAAGAGGGCAGTAAAGATTCATATTGTGATTGGAGCAGCTCAAGGGAAGCATGGTGGCCTCTCTCACCCACCCACACATATCAGAATGTGAACCTGTCCTGGAACCTGATGATCGCATGGAGCAAGCCAGCCTGAGACCATCCAAGCCAATATAACTTACAGATCAATTTCATCTGTGGGGGGCCATTTTATTAGTACGATTGACATAAAAAGTGTGAAAGGGATATGTGTCCATTTATGCTTGAGCTAGACCTACTGAAAGAGTACACTGGAAGCATTAAACTAAAAAAGAGAGGGATTAGGAGGGAAGGAATGAATGAACGATGGAAGAAAGTTTGGTTCAAGCAACACATCTCAAGGAATGCCATGGTTTAAAGTCAATGTAGCCTTCTCTCTGGTTAATGTAATTACTAAGATTGGTCATTTCAAGTGACCATAATTCAATCTTTTACTTATTTGAGTTAAAATCAGAAAGCAATATTGGAACTGACTGTATATTATCATTTACTTTCTCACTTAAGAGGAAAGGGCAGGCTGGGGTCAAACATTTAGGATCAGCTCCATTATTCAAAGAGGACGAAGCACAGGGTAGCTGAGCCCCTTTGAGAAACACAGAATGGGGGATTTTCAGTAAAAGCTGGAATATAGACCTGGGCCCTGAGAATATACCATCAAGCCAAAGAGAATATACCACCTGTCCTCCTAGATCTTACCATCAAGCCAGGTGTGGTTCACGCACCCAGTGGCTTTCCTTGGTGAAACCAAATCACCAATCTTCCCTTTAGTTCTAGGAATTGTAACCTGGTTCTCATGTTTGTACTAGAGGCTCCCTCCTGATCCTTCGGAGGCTTTGAAATTCTCAGAGATGATCACAGGGTAACTTTCACATGTCCTTTCTCTGAATTCAAGCAAATTATTTACAGGATTTGTTTATTCTTGGCTGCATGCATGCACTTCTCTTCTGACCCAACAGAAACACCACAAAACCCCGACCCGGGGTGTGTCTTCTCAATCTCTCCTGGTCGCTGTGTGTTTGGGGGCTATTTACTTTGATCTAACTGCCATTTCTGAAACCACACTACAACTTGTCAAACACAAGCACCGAGCCAGAAGACACTAGCCATGGTTTGAGTGGGCTCAGCTATTAACCAAGCTTGCACCACCAAGAAGTAAGCCTGCCTCCTGAGGCCCCTTGACATTAGCATCTGATGGCTTGTGCATGAGAGGAACACTCTCATTAGAATGAACCACTGTTAAAAGCAGATAGTAGCTCGGCTTACCACTGGAAACACCCTGGCCATCCACATTGCAAGAACTAAAAGGCCCCAGACATTCCTTCTCGTCAACAATGTGTGTCTCCATGCAAATTGAGCTCATGACAGCTGGCAAAAATTAGACTAGATTTTTCAAGAGAAAGCCAGAAAGTGGCAGATTTAAGAAGTCACAACATCTACCCTGAGCTGCACACACTCCTTACCTATTACCCTGCCTTCCATTCAGTAGTGAAAACAGGAAACAAATACCCGGTGATTGAAAAGCATGAGCCTTCCCATGTTTTACTGACTTGTCACTGCAGATAAATTGACTATAACTTACTTCCAGAGTAAATGACTAGATGTTCGTTTAAAAAAAAATGTTGTACATTACTGTCCCTAATTAAGATGTTAAACATGATTCAATTTTTAAGTTGGAGGAGCCAAGGAAAATGAAACATGCTGATGTGCCATTTTTCATGCTATTTTTTCCTTCCTCTCTATCACATCAGTTTACAGTTTGGGTATCTGATAGGCAGATGTGGCAAAGCATACAGGAGTCCTTGAAGGTTCTCTTACCATATGCTTGTTTTGGTTTGTTCAGTTTATGTGTTTCCCTGTGTCGATGTCACTAATGCTATCCTTTAAAGAAATTCGGAGAATCACATATTGCTGTGGAGACCTAGTTGGTTAAATCAGAGAACTCAAAAGACTTTGAGATGAGAAAGTAGGGGAGGGACACTTAGGCAATCCTCCATCAAATTAAGCTGAAACATCACAGTATTGAAAATAAAAGAAATAGAAACATAGGCTGTGCAGATAAAAATTAAAAATAACATGGATGATGATGCGGGTTTTTCTCCAAACATGTGCGATTGTGGGCAATGTCTTGGAAAAACAGAAAATGTTCTCCAAAGCCAAAGGCATTTATAAGAATCATCTACACAGTTCAGAATAGAAATCAATGGGCTGAGAACAGAGGAGGTAGTGTGTCTGGATGCTTAACTATTTGCCTTCATTAATTTGGAAAATATTTGCTGAGCACCTGTGGTGTGTTGGGCACCAAGCTAGGTACAAATGGGCCAAGAATGCACACACGGTGTCTCTAGCCCCCCCGGATCACACACACTCACTGGCAGGCTCTCAGCTCCTTCCTGTCTGCAGCCTTCTGATAGGTTCCTTCTTCTATCTGGAAGACATTTTCCCTTTCCATCTTCATTCCCCTAACTTCTCAGGCAATAATCCTCTCATCCTTAAATACTCAATGTAAATCTTACATCTTCTAATATCCAGACCAGTTTGGTCTTCATGGCACTTAGCACAACTGTAGTGTGTTTGTTTAAAGCCCAGCTAGGCCAACAAATCGAAAGGCAGTAGACGGGCAGGACCAGGTATTTCTTGTTCCCATCTGTATTCTGAGCATCCCACTGTGTCTGGATAGGCAATGTGTCAAGAGAGTGAATAATGAATGAAAGGATGAGTGGATGACCAAGTGGACTTCCTCATCATGTCCAGGACCCTGGAATCAGGAGACACAGCTCTTATCCCTTGAGAAAAATCTATTTTAAAAGCTTAGAGGACCATTGACTAACCAAAGTGTACATTTTTATACCTTACCTATACCATGGATGCCAATTGATACTACACAGTGTTTCTCAGCCTTGTTCCTACCCCTAGACCCAAGAAGGCAGATTTTCCAACATTTGCAGACGTAGGGGAGTTTTCAGCTCTCTCCAACCCTCATTCTTAAGCCTCCCTGCTTTGGAAGAGACCCCATACTCCCCAGAAAGCTGCTACTTAGGGCCTTAACTCAAGACCTACTTCTTAGAAGAGCACATGGAAGAGGAAGAGGAAATAGCATCCTGCCCACTCAGGAGTGGAGACCTCCATACCTGCCCTCTGGATCCAGCTCCTCCCTGGCCCAGGAAATAGATTAGGCCACTCCTTTCTTCTTTAGACAATACCCCTGAATCCTGTCCAATCTCCCCCCCCCCCCCCCCCGCCCAGCCTCTAAAACCCTTCAGGCTCTTACTTGAAATTCACATGTATCTACCTGGCAGCAAGTTCTTCAGATGTCCCCTGTCCTGCCCACCCATCCATTCAGCAAATATTTAATAAGTACAAGTTATGTGCAGGTGCTGTGCTAGGTGTTTATGCTACACAGACACCTGGAGCTCACTTCTAGTAGATCAACACATGGGTAAAGGCCATGTCTACAAGGCTCTGGACTTTCCAGATACTGAAGCTAAATCTCAATCTGTGGTTAGTGGTTTTCAACCAGGTAACTCCCAAACCCTAGAGCTCAGTGGGCAAGCCAACGACAAAGCAGCTTGGCTTCATGCGCCTTCTGAGCACATGGAATGTGGCTGGTGTGTCTTAGGAGCTGAAATTTTGGCTGTATTGGATTCCCACTAATTTCCTTTTAAATTTAAAAACTGAAGCAGTGCAAAAAAATGTTCTTTCTGTTAAACACATCTCTGACCTTCATTTTGGTCAGAGTCTAATTCACATTAACTGCTGAACATTTAGCATCAAAATTGAGGTACACATCAGATTTGAGACTTGGTACGTGCAAAAAACTGTGAAATATCCCATTAATACATTTTATATTGATCACAATTTGTCATAATCATATTTTGATATATTTATTGAGTTTAAGATAATATTAAAATTCATTTTACCCGTTTCTACCTTTTTTAAATGTGGCTACTCCAAAACAGAAAACTGAACATTTAAAACATGGCTCATATTTTTCTATTACACAGCACTACTCTAGATGTTTTAATAAATAAATAGGCAGCGAAAACAAGCACACACATATCATAAGTTTGACTGTTTGAATGATCTTTGGAGTTTCATATCTGATTACATCTTCTAATATCCAGACTCCAGGGGTGTCACATCTGGCGACATGGGAAAAGAGGAAAGCAAAGAGAAAAGGCCTTTTCCTTCTTGTAAAGCTGTTCACTTTCAAAAATCATCATCTAGACTCCTCAGGGTAGAATCACTGGTGAGCATTTGCGGATGCTGGGAAAGGCAGCCCCAACTATGAGCTGGGATCTTGAGGCTTCTTAATCTAGTTCACAATTCCAGATATTTTCAAGAAAGGGAGAAACTCCCAGGTGGGTGAATGTCAAATGCAACACACCCTGCTTTCAACAGAGTCCTCTCCCCCCTCTCAGCTGCCAACCCTCAGGCCTCCCGGGACTTCCTACTAAGAGGCTTTCACTGCATAATTAAATGCAAAGTCCTGCAGTTCTGCAGGGAAGACTCTCTCCTCTCCACCTTTATAATAATTTGCTTTGTTGGAGAGAAGACAGGAGTATTTCTTGGTGCTAGGAAGCATGCCTGCCTTGCTGAAATACTTTATTCTTCTGTTACCTAGAAAGTTCATTTTCTGATTTCAGGGGAGGAGAAAGGAGGAATTTGGGGGGGGGGGGAAGAGTGAGGAATAAGGTCAATGGTGTCATAGTGGAGCCCTGAGTCAGGGGAGGGGAAGAAGCTATGAATAAACTGGACAAACTGGCTCATTTATATCTGAGTCTAGTAACATCCCAGTTAGAGTGAGATTGTACTTGCCAGCATTCTAAAGGAACTGGGAGAAATGGGAGGGGGGTGGGAGGAGTCTGGCTGGTCAGGAGAGGTGGTACAGACCAGGGGTTAGGGCCACATTGCAAGGTCTCCAACCCTCCCTGCTGCCCAGCCCTGCAAGTTCATGGTCAGTGGAGGAAGGAGCTGAGGCTTTTCATGGGTGAAGAAATCATGGAAGCCTCTTGCCAACCAAACATCTATGGGGGGTTGGGGGGAGGGTGAAGTTGGAGTAAGGGGGTGAGGGATAGTGGGGTTGATCCTGGCCTGTCCCCCTGCTCACACTGCATCCTGGTCATCTAACACTCTAACTTATTCTCCCCATTTCCCAGAGGAGGAAACTGAGGTCCAAGAGTGAGTAGAGGGCCCCACTAGTTAGTGGCAACCCTGAACTAGAGCCTAGATTGCCTGCAGCTTTAGCTCTGGTGAGGTTGAAGGGCACTGATTTGTCCTCACCAGTGCCAGCCACGGGAATCTCAGGCCTTTGGGATCGGTGGTTTTATTTTCTAACTCTTTGGCAATTGAATTGCTTGAGGCTCTAAGGTAGGGACCCTCTTTCTAGAAAAATGGGACTGGGGCTGAATGTTGAATCCCTTTTTAAAGGATTTTATAGGATCCTTGAAGGTAGTCCTTGTGCTGTCCAGCAATGGATACATTGCATATAGAGACCAACTATTATTCAAATGCAAATGTGAGCTAGAAGGGGAACTCATTTGATCTGATTTTTTATTACTGAGTATGAATTATATATATGTAAAATATAAATATAAGTATATATAATGTCCAATAAGTGGCAGCTGAGGAATAGGATCATATAAGCCACAAGCCAAGTGAATTCTCTTAATGTTTTGTTTTTGCTTTCTCTTTATAAAGAAAAATAAAGAAGGAAAAGGAATCTGCTATTGGTATTGCAAACCTAATTTTTTTCATTTCTTTCTGTTTCCTTCCAGCTCTGCTACATGTCCTGGGGCAACTCTACCTCCCTACAGTCCTGGGCAGGAGAAGGGAGAGTCCCTGTTGGATTGATGAGGGAAACCAAATTTGCCCAGGGTCACGCAGCTTAGAAGTAACAGGGCAGGGCTGGGCAAGGGCCTGTCTGACTCCAATGGAGATGCCCTGAGCCACCATGCAAGCTCCAGCTCCTGTCCCCCACCCCCACCCCCAGGAACTCTCCCGGGGGGACCAGCATCCCCACCCTGACCTGCTTAGTCAAATGACATGAGGAAGATGATCATTCAGCCAGAGATCAGCATGACTCCTAGAGAGCACCAGGTGTGCTCAGATGTCACCTTCCTGCCACCATCACCTCCAAGAACAGTCTGATACTCAATATGCCCCCAAACAATACCATCTATTGGTCAACCGGCCTTCCCAAGTCCACGGTGGTGTGTGCAAAGTGCCTTCTCCTTCGCAGCAATGGAGTCTCCTAGCTGCCAGCCAGCCAGCGTCTCTCCGGGCCTCGCACTTATTTTTATAAGGCTCTAAAAGTGAATTTTCTCCTGGGCTGGAGAGCTGGAAGTTAAGCTTAATGTACAAACCTTTATTTTCCAAAGAGGCAGGTTGGCCTTCCTGTATCGACAGACTCCAGCACTTAGATTTATTACAGAATGGTAATCAGGCAAAAGAATAAATACACTGCATCTTTAATTCATTAATCACCACGGAGAGCGAAATGAACTACAGTGAAGAAGACAATATGTTTTCCAATGCTGGGGGTGGGGAAGAGGGAGCTGGTTTCTCAATAAAATCCAGTCGCTAAAATCCATTTTGCGTGCAGATTAGAGGAAGGACAGTCTGCCTCTGAGGCTGTCATTCCGATGGCGGCGGGGGGCTCTCTGCAGAGGAGGGTGGCAGGACCGTGTCTGTGGCTGGCCCCTGGTGGCCCCTGGGGTCCGCCGCTGGGATCCGGCCATAACTCACATCAGGAGTCACAGGCTGGTTGAATAACCAGGCAACGGAGTCCAATTCCTGCTCCCTCTGGAAGTGGGGAGGGCTGAGGGGTGAGGGGGCCCTGCCTTGAACTTGCCTACCTATGAAATGTAAGTAACAGAAGGGTTTTGTTTTCTAAACATTTTATGTCACCGATTTCTCATTAAGGCAGACCCGCACTAAGGCCGGAGGTGTGTAGCGAAACGCACACCTCAGGCTTTCTGACCAGCCCCATGCAGTGGGCCACTCTGAACACCATCTGGCCTGGGAGGCTTGGATGCTAAGAGGCCGGCCTACTCCTGCTGCTGTTCCTGAGTCCTCACAACCTGGAAACAAGAAATTGGCCAACCTCCCACATACATCACAGACCTGCAAAGTGAGAAGTCGTTAAGTCAGCATCTTGGATGCTTTAAGGGGAGAGAGTCATGTCTGTGGAAGGATATAATGGAAAACCGTGATAACAGAGGGTGATTGTTGAGCGCTTCCAGGGGCTTTACGTGTATTATCTCATTTAATCTTCATAACTACCCTTCCGGAGTTGAGTCCTACTGTGCCCATTTCACACTTGAGTAAGCAGGTCCATGGGAGTCAAGTTTCTCAGCCAAGTTTACCACACTGTAACTCACAGGCTCAGCTAAGACGTTCAGAACTATTGCAGTTTATTGAGCATGTCCTGCCTATGGTGCTTTCACTCTAGGATCTCATTTATTCTTAGCAACAATCTAGAAGGACAAGTATGACTATCTTCACTTTATAGATGAAGCCAAAAGAAGCCCAGAGACTTCAATCCAGGATTCTCAATCTCAGCACGATTCCCATTTTGACCTGGATAGTGCTTTATTGTGGGGACTGTCCATACACTTATAGCAGCATCCCTCCCTCCGCCCACTGATGCAAGTAGCACCCAGTCCCCAAGTCATGACCACTAAAATTGTCTCCAGAGGTTGCCAAATATTCTCTGAGGAGCATACCACCCTGGTTAAGATCCAGGGCTTTAAACAAATGGTGAGATCAAGCAGGTGAGAACTTCAGAACTGAGATTGGGAGTCTACCTGACTCAGCCAGCAGACTGATTGCTAAATGCTGCTTCAGTTACCTTAGAGCAGTGGTTCCTAGATGTGGCCCATTCTAGCATCACCTGGGGACTCATTAGAAATGTAAATTATCAGACCCCTCCCCCAGGCTGCCGGAACTGGGAATTCTAGAGATAGGGCCTAGCAATCGGAATTTTAACAAATCCTCCAGGTGATCTGATACCCACTGAAGCCAGAGAGCCAGTATCTGACAGCATTGGGTTAGCCCCGACTGAGTGCTACAGTCACCTGGGGACCTTTGAACGCGGTATGGATGCCATGGTACCGCCTCAGAATTCTGATTTAATTGATCTGGACTGGGCTCAGGCACGGCGATGTTTAAAGCTTTCCAGATGATTCTCATGGGTCGCTGAGGTGGAGAACCGCTGACCATGAGGGAGCTGACCCCAGTTCTCAGGGAGGCACCAAAGACCAAGCATGAAAATTAAAAACCATTGAGGTTGGTCCCATGACCCGCCAGCCCCAATCTTGGACAGAAGCAGCAACAATCGTGGAGTGGTTCTCTTTGTTCTCAACCTCAAACCACAGCCCCAGACTGCCCAGCTGCTCTCGTGTTGTTCCTTTTTTTGGATCCCTCTTCCATCGATTTACCTGAGTTTCTAAACATTTTGGAAGCTATTTGGTCCAACTCTGCACATGCTCAAGAGGTTAAGGAGGCCACTAAAGCTGGCAGGTGAGAGCTTTGCGTTAAGTTGGAAATATCTGCGAGGGAAAGGAATCACTGCTGCAGGCGGGAATGGAATTCAACTTTTAACAACTCCTAGGCATCCTCCACGGTCCTGCCTACCCCACTCTGTCCCTCCATCTATCACCTTCCACAGGTGTCCTGTGCTTACCTACCTTCCTCAGCCCTGGGCAAGCCAAGCTCACCTTCCTTTGCCAATTCCGAAGCCAATCTTTTACTAACCTGGCCGTGCCTCTCCCCACCCTGATCCCCAGAGCCTGAAACAGCCGCTCACTGATTCCTACACGCCCAGAACCTCTCATTCTCCCAAGGTCCTCCTTTGCCGGCCCCTGCCCACAACGACCTCCCTGCCTCTGCTTATGCTGTGCGTCCCATCAGAGCAGCAATGTGAGCGATGCATTTGATCCACTCGATGCTGCTGTTAAATGTCCGTGTTTTCATCTGCACATCCCAAACGGGGGCGTGCTGCTAAATATTTAACAACCGGCTCTCTGATGCGTAGGGGTGGGAGGGAAAGGGCTTTGATTTTACAGCATTTGCATTCTGTGCTGCAAATACTCCTATCATATGGCCTCTTTCGTGCTACCAAAGGGAAGTTCCTGAGTATGGACTTGAGAGAAGTTGCACCCAGCTGGCTCTCGCGAGGCTAGAAGAGTGGGTGGGTCACATCACTGTGAGTCAGTCGGCAAACACCTGCCGGGAGTGTGCTCTGTGGGGTTCCCTGTGCTAAATGCTGCTAGTGGGAGTAAAAGATACAGACCCTGGATCTGTTGTCTGGTGTGGTATAAAGGAAAAAACAGACGTGTGACAGGGGCAGCAGTCAACTTTTGCCAGCTAGACTAGAGGATTCCCTTGAATTCTGAAGGGAAAAAAATCTGAGCAAAAACAAAAGGCAGTTATGACTGGTCACTTCTACTGCCTCTTGAGTAATGAGAGCCTCCTGGCTTTGCAGGAGTGGAGGCGGCCTCGGCTTTCGCATTTAACCTGGATAGGAAGTACCTCCGGTTCTATCAGCCGGTGACTTTCCCAGAGTCTCACAGGCCTGACATTGAAGTCTGTGCAGCCTGCCCCGCCCTGAAGAATTGTTAAGCGTTTCCAGTGAGGGAGAGGGTCTTCTGCTACATCAAAGGCCATCTGAACTGGCACTTCTCGGGAAAAACAATTCCCAAAAGCGTTTCAAAGTTGGCTGCAGAGGTCATGGAGTGCCTGGGGCACAGAGAGGAGGGAGAAGGGGAATGAACTTGGAAGGCCAGCCCCACCTCCAGTAGCTTCTCATTTCTCTTTTATTCAGTGAGCCCACATACACTTTCATTTTACAGCAGGCCCTCTGCTGCAAGAAAACCAAACAAGCTTTGAGACCTCAGATTTGTACCCAGTCCTTAAATTTATGGAGGTGGTAACTGAAGCCTCGGAGCCTCCACCGGTCATTCCACCCCCCATGCTTCTTTCTCACTTGTTACAGTGCCGGCATACTATGAGAATAAAGTAAGCCACTTTGGGGAAATTTTCAGAAAATGCACTCAAGCTCAATTACCTACCCTGAAATGAGAGGATGCCTGAGGTGAATTTTTTGTTTGTTTACTTTCTTTAAATTTCTTTACTGATTAAGGCAGTGTTTCCCAAAGTGTGGTACGCGTACCCCCAGGGGTACGGGAAGAGTTTGATAGGGGTACGAGTTGCACCGGAGTTTGGTGGGGATATGCACTGCACCGTGCTTAGCTGCACCTAATTCTACGTTCTCATGAGTCAAGTCAAGACAGTCTTGTGAGGCGTGAGATGGTCTGGAGTGCAAATAAATGTTATTTATAATATAACTTTTATTTATATTTTATTATGAATAATTTTATTTTTCATTTATTATTATTTTGTGTATGTACCAAAAAATAAAAAATAAATATCTTTTGATTGTTATTAAAATATATCCTTTTTTTTGGACAAGGGGTACTCAACATTAGGAAAATTATAGAAGGGGTACACATATGTCAAAAGTTTGGGAAACACTGGATTAAGGTCTTACATATGTGTCCTCATCTCCCCATTACCCAGAATTTTAAGCACATTTGTAACCACTACCCCTGGATTGAAGCAGAGTCTGTATCTCCCTATTCTGTCTTCTCTTGGGTCCGTGTCCCATGAGGCTGCAGGGTTTCCAGCCTTGGCCTCCACAATTTACCTCAATTCACCTTGGAAATGCTTTTCAACCACATCAGACAAAGTCAGTTTCATACCATTTCTCAGCAGGCAGCTCTGCCCCCTGAGTCAGGGTCTGCCCCCCAAACGTACAGGTTCAAAGACCTGCAGCTGCAGAATTTACCCCTCTTTTAACCTCCAGGCACCCGACTCACTCTCCTTTTCCTTGTCCTTAGAGAAGACTGGAACTGCATCGCTGTATTTTAAAATACAACACAAATTAAAACCTGAAAGAAGAAACACATTTTTCTGTCAATGGCTTAAGGGGATTCCACCTCTAAGCTGCAGCTAAAGCTCCCTTATTCTTTCTTACATTTGTAGCATTTTGGAGCAATTTGCTCGAGTCAAAGAAAGCAGTGAAATTTCCACAACTGACTTCAAAGGCCCCCAATCCTGTATCAGTGGAGGGGAGCCTGGTAGCAACACCAGAGGGGACGTTTTTCAAAGAGGTGCGTGGAGGGACTCCAGGCGGCTCTGGCCTGCCTCTGCGATTGATGTTAATGGCGGACACGTGAACAAATCCCCCCATAGTTCTTTGAAATGCCCCCCTCCCTAAGCCCCTCTCACATTTGGGCTGAGACAATGCAAATGATACAGGGAAGGGCTGAAACAGAGAAACTGCTGCCATGAGTCAGTGAACAATACCGCTCTCAATTCAGTTTATACCCATGCATCTTTTGTCGGGTGGGGAGCACTGAGCGAATTCAGACTGATCCAGAGGTGGACGAACATCTGGGTGGCTTCACAGTTGTCACAATAAACTCCAGGCAGCAGTGACTTCGGGGAGGGCAAGCATGCAGAATGTCATTCCTAGTTCATTCCTCTCTTCCGGTTTTTGTCTTCTGTTTCCACGTCCCCTGGGGCGTGCCTTTCAATTTCTTCTCCATCTGACCCCTGTTTGCCCATCTCAGACCATGTCCAAGGCAATCCTTCCTTCCCCCGACTCACACCCATAGAGACACTGTTTATTCCAGCTGTCCCCGGACTGCTGTACTGAATTAAAATCCCAGCAGGAAGTGTGTATAAAGGGGTGTTTGGCCTGTGAATAGTCTATGCTGTAAGATATGAGCCCAAGAGGTTGCACAATTTACAAACTCACAATAATATGTGAGATTGCCCATCACCCTGCATTTTAGCCCAAAGGAAATATTAATTATTCTTACCATTATTATTATTTGGATATGATTGAGGATGAGCATTGTTTCATGAGATTATTGGTTATTTGTTCATTCTTTCACCCATTTCCTATCGGGTTATCATCTTTCTTATGGATTTACTAAGAGCTCTTCCTATTAAGGGAATTGGGTCTTTGACTATCTTGTGGTTCATAATTTTCCCCGCTATGTTGTTTATATTTTGATTTTGTTTATGGCATTTTGTTATGGGTAGTTTACTTATGTAGCCAAATTTATCTACCTATTTCTGGGTAGTATCTGGGTGGTGCACCAGGCTATGGAAGAACTTCCCTATCCCAGGATTAAAAAAACAAACAAACAAAACAACAATATTTTTTTTAAAAAAACCCTAGTTTCTTTTGGCTACTTTTGTAGCTTTTGCTTTCGCATATAGTGATCACAAAATGACAAAAATGACTATTGTTTTTCCTATATTCCTCACAAACCTCATCTTCAAACAGGACCAGCATTTATTTTTTTTTAACTGTCTGTTCCCATCAGTAATAAATTTTGAAAGCACAAACTGTGTCCTATTTCTTTTTTTTCTTTTTTTTAAATACATTTTATTGATTTTACACAGAGAGGAATTGAGAGGGATAGAGAGTTGGAAACATCGATGAGAGAGAAACATCGACCAGCTGCCTCTTGCAACTAAGGTACATGCCCTTGACTGGAATCGAACCCGGGACCTTTCAGTCCGCAGGCCGACGCTCTATCCACTGAGCCAAACTGGTTTCGGCTGTGTCCTATTTCTTTCTGAATCCTTTGGTACTGAATCCGTATTCTAGATTACACAGGGTGTACGCTAAGCATTCCTTGAATTAAAGCTTAAAACAAAGCGTAATAACGTAGGTACTAAACCAGATGGAGAAAAAAAGGGGTCTATTTTCCAATAGCTCTCCAAAAGAGGACATTAAGAAATAGGTCTGGTGCAGACTATATTTAACAAGCCATCCAAGAAAAGAAACTTCGCTCGCCAAAGTGTCAAGGAAATGTCAGGATAAGGGTCTCCTGAAAAGCTGGGGGAGGATTAAGAGAACAACTTGTAATTTTGACAGATGGCAGAGATGTCATCTCTGTCCTTTCAGAAACTTTCGCTAGAATCTTATTACCCGTTTGCTGGCCTGTTTGTCTGTGCACCCAGCCGCTTCCTCAGGTCCACCCTGACACTTTCCGGAAAGGATCTGAGGCGCAGGTGCCGCGTGCTGCTCACCGACGCAGGGCTGTGCTGGACACAAAAATAAATGAGGCGTGAACGCCACGCTTACAGAGTTTAGAGCCCAAGAGATGAGAAATTTAAAAGGTAATTGTCTTACAAGGTGGAGTGAGGAGTGCATTCAGAGTGGGCCGTTTCTGTGTGGTTCAATGCCATGCTTTAGTGGACGATCAATGCGTCTGACAGTGTGTGATCAAACATCTTGGTTAATTCCAGCCAGCACCATTTTCCTCGGCCCTGTTTCTACTACAACCCCAATCGCACACTAAATAAGTGTGTGGTTGTAATGATGACAAATGAGAGAAACATGTCTCGTTGGTATCTGCAAAAGTTTGTGCAAATAATTTGAAATACATCCATTCTTGTAACTCAATAGCTAAACACACTTTTCCATGCAGAATTAAAAACAAGCTACACCTGTTTAAAATTAGCCATTCTGCCCTAGCCGGGTTTGGCTCAGTGGATAGAGGTTTGGCCTGCAGACTGAAGGGTCCCGGGTTCCAATTCCAGTCAAGGGCACATGTGTGAGTTGTGGGCTTGAACCCCAGTGGGAGTATGCAGGAGGCAGACAGTCATTGATTCTCTCTCATCGTTGATGTTTCTATCTTTCTCTCCCTCTCCCTTCCTCTCTGCAATCAATAAAAATATTTTTTAAAAATAAAGTAAAATAAAATTAGCCATTCTGCTAGCTCAAAACCCTCACTATCTCCCCTGGTTCATGTGCTGGATCTATGGTAGACTGGTCAGTTACCAGGCATTATAGACTCACAGAAGCCTTCTCATTCTACCTCAATTGAGCCATTTCCCAAAAGAAAAGAACTGAGACTCAGCAAGGTGATCAGGGCATGTGGCCTGCTAGGTCACCAGGCTGCTCAGTGGCCAAGGCAGGTCTAAACTGGAGGCTTCCAGACATTACTTCCAATTCACTTTCCCCACATGTCTTATCTGACTGTCTTAGCCTTCCTTCTAAAAAACAGAGTTGATTTTAATAGAGGACTGGGAAGACCAAATGAACAGGGAAAACACAAAGCAATTGTTCATCCCTTTTAATTTTAAACTGAACCTGAAAAGCGCTGAGTTGTAAGACACAACAATAAAATATGGGCAAGTCACAAGTGGGTTTTTCACTTTCTGGCTTTCTATAGATAACTGTGTCCCTGGATTCTCCTACTAGGAATTCTCTCAATCCTGATTGTGCTGAAATTTTTTTTTAAAAATTATGTTTGTATCCCATCAGCCCCTAAGGGTTCTGATTCAATTGGTCTGGGGCAGGGCATCATTTTAAACTATATTTATTTTTATTGATTTCAGAGAGGAAGGAAGAGATAGAAACATCAATGATAAGAGAGAACCATTGATTGGCTGCCTCCTGCATGCCCCCCACTGGGGACAGAGCCCACAACCTGGGCATATGCCCTTGACCAGAACTGAACCCAGGACCCTTTATCCACAAGCCAACACTCTATCCACTGAGGCAAACCAGCCAGGGCATCATTTTTAAAAGCTCCCAGGTGTATCCAGTGTTGACAACCCAGCCTCTAAGTTCATGCTCTAATTCTACTCATGTCTATTTCCTAAAGGGGTATACATGAGTCTTGGGTACCAGTTTCCCTCCCCTAAATTTTGAAATACACGTCTCCTAAGCCTTGTCCCACTTCATTCTCAAAAATTGGATTAGTCAGGCAGCTGCCCTGAGGGCCCACCCCTAGGCACTGCTGTTTGGGTGAGAGATAGACACCTGACTAAGGTTGGCCAATCAGCTATCTCTTCAGAGAACTGGAACTTAGAATCTCTAACCCACCTCTGCTCGGGACATTTAGGGAAGGGGACCAAAGGTAAGTGTGGTAATCACGTGTACTCCAAAGCAGGAAGTCCTGTCTGTCCTCAAAAGGAAGAATGAAGCAGATGTGCAAAGAGAGGGGAAGGAAGAGGGTCAGAGGCATGACCTCTGTTCCTAACTCCCCCCAACCCAGGCTGTATTTCATGCCTTTAATATATTGTATACCTGTATTCTAATAATAATCTAACAGAAACCTGAAGTCAGAATTTTTATGTCCAAGATATTCCCAGGACCTCTGACTTCCTAGGAAGGCTCATCTAATCACAAATGGCCAGGCTGGATTTGACTGTGATCTTGGGTTTTTGGTCCTGAAATCCCATAGGGAACCAATGAATGCATTATGGCATCTGTGTGCCTTGCTTAGTATTGTAAAGACCTACAGGATAACCTCCTGACAAGGCTTCCTAATGCTTTTGACTGAGTAAACATTGGTGGAATTACACCATTTCTCCTGATGATCAGAAACCCTATGGCTATTTTCGAGTCTCTGATTAACAAAACAAACACAGAATTACAAATGAATCTTTCAGAACATGGATTTCTTGGCAGACATTAGTAAAGGGATTATTTGGTACTAAATAAAAGAACTCAGACTTCCATGTTTCAACAACCATTTTTCAAAACTGCCCTATGTAATGCTAGTTCCATGAGATGGTTGGGTTAGAAAACAGGTTCCATGCTCAAATATGTTTGGAAGATACTATGTGCCAATGCTGTTGGTGTGTCCCCACAGACTGCCACAGTACCTACCAGCATCAAAATTTCTGAGATAAACAACAGCAAAGTAAATATTTAATTTTGTCTAATCCTTACCCTTGATAAATTATTTAGCCACATAACTCCCCAAGCACACCTTTGTTTTCTTAAAAAAACAAAACAAAAAACTTCTCAGGGTGGTGGTATTCCTCAAGGGAGAGGAGCTAATAGTTCTAAACTCCTAAGTTCCTCTCGATCTTCCCATTTTGACGTTTATTCTCAAGCAGAGACTGCAACGTGTCAAGGTCAAAGTTTTATTCTGTGTAATACTGACCCAGGCCAGCCATGGTGGGTGCTTACTCTGTGCCAAGCGCTTTACATACATTATCACATTTAATCCTTCCTTCGCACTGGCCTTTGAGGAACTAGCCCTGTTTTACAGGTGCAGAAAGTGTGTGTTCTTTTTCATGTCACCACAGATTTTGCTGACAACTTTTTATTAAAGAGGGCTTTCAATGGAGTGATTTAACACTGATTTATCTTCACTACCCAGCAATTTCCTGAGTGTCGGTTGTGCACCTGGTGCTTTATACATTACAGAGTATTAAGGAAATGCGCCATCTATTATTTTTTAAATGCTCTTGAAATGACAGCCTTTATCTTTGAGTAGGGAAAGGCTGCTCTGTTACCTACCAAAACCAAACTACAGGATCATTTGTTTTTAGGGTGAAAGGGGCCTTTGGGGTCAAGAGCATGAGAAAACTATCTCCGGTCTTCTAGATATTAGACAGATTATAATGCCTTTTTTTTCCCTAGGCTTCACTCAACTCCACTGAGAAAAAGATGACCAAGGAGAGAAGGCAACTGAGTTCATAATCTGTTGTTGAGGTTAAACACTGAGCTTTTTTTTTTTTTTTTTAATTGGGAAGGAGGGAATAAACTGACTGGGCTCTACCTAGAAATATCCACGTGACTGTGGTGTAGGGCTGAATTATATCTTAATTGCTCTGGGCCTGAGTTTCCTTATCTGTGTAAAGGGGATTACGACAGCGATTACGACAGCTACCTCTCTACTTGTTGTTAGGGTCAGAAATGCCATAGGCCCTAGCTCCCAAGAGACTCTCCATGAATGGTAGCTGCCATCCCCATCGCCTATGTTTGGATGACCGCCAAAGGGCAGGGCTGGGTGGGACATCCTGATCTTCAATCCATGAAAGTCTCCTCTAACTCTCAACCAACTGGGATGGCTCCAGGGTGACCAGAAGAAATGCAAACTATCAACACTTCATTCTATATTTAAAAATCTGATTCTCAATCGTCTCTAGAACAGCAGAGTTTGAGGGTTGGGGAGTCATCAGCTTGAAGTCTAGCTCATCTCTGAGAAGTGGCATATTGACAACAAAATCTGTAAACATGGTTAATAAGATACATACATAGTTTAGTAACCGATGGTATTTACATCTATGGGGGAAATGATGAAATATTATGTTCAAAGCCTCAGAAACAGAATGCTCTAAGTCTTGTCCTCTGGAACTCCATGTATATTTAAGAACTCATGTATGGGCCTCTTTTTTCCTATATCTTCTTCATTTTTGTGATCTTTGCAAAAACTGAGCTCCAGATAACTGCTGACTCAATCTCCCCAATACCCTTGGCACTGGTTACATGCGTTGGCATTCTGGTTTCAAATTTATGTCCCTGGTACCTTTGTAAAAATATTTCCCAATTTCAGAACATAAAACTCCACTCATGAGTAAAAATCAACACAAACACACAAACTAGCAAATACCAAGCAGAATATTTGCTTTGAAAAAAAAAATCATATTTCAATGAATGTGATAATCTGGTTTTCACTTAAAATGAACACTTACTTTACCACAATGCATAAATGTCATTCCTTCATGAAACATTTTATTATATGCCTATTATGTGCTATGGTCATTGTGTTTATAATTTAACAACACATTAATCTTTCTCTTATTTTAATGGAATGTTCTCGGTGTGTTGTCTAAGTTTGTACCAGAGAACCACCCATTTTTGCCTCAGGAATTCACACCAAGCTCTCTCCATTAGCAAGGAATCCCAGGTCTAAACGCCCAGGACTCAGGTGGCTGCCAATGTTTATATTGATACCCATCATCAATTTCACCTCCACTTTCACCCAATGTATCATTTCACAAACATAAAGATTTTATCATGTAGTGCCTTGTTTCTAGACAGAATTCTATAGCCCTCTTCATTTCTCATATTAACAACTGATATTTAAAGTTGGAAAGACAGACAAGGAGATCGATAATGAGAAAAACTTCAGGGCTCCCCAATAAATACCTCTTCTGATCAATCTGACAAATATGAGGCAGAGTTTGACACAGGCAGCCTTTCAAAAAGCTAAACTTCCAGGTTCCAACCCAATCGCCCCAAGAAACATAGGACTAATTTTTTATTTACTATTAATCACAAAGTATTATTTTGTAAAAAAAAAAATTAATTAAAGACACAAGGTGAAATAAATATTTCAGGCGACCAGTAGCAAAATGGGAAGCTACCATGTGTTTGGAGTTTTAGTGTCCTCTGAGTACAGAAATTTATTTGCAGCAAGCAGAAAAGAGACAGCAAGCATAAAAATACAGCCGGGTCCCCCTAGTAAAATTATTTATCAAGCTAACAAGGGAGGGACCCTTCTAGTAACAACAAGCCAGTGAGGAAAAGACACGGCTTTATATTTTACCTTTGGGTTAGCAAACCAGTAAAAATGCCAACTGACAAGCACTTCACATAAAGATTTCCTTCTAAATGAGCTTCCTTGTTAGGAGGAAAGAAAAAAGCTCTTCCCAGCTAAGGAGCGCCATAGCTTACAGACCCGGAATCCGAGCACGTAAACGCTGACTCTTTAGTGCAAAAATAGTATAACCGAAGAAGTAAGTTAATGTGAATTACGAAGGGAGTTTAAAAGCCAAATTAGAAGCTCATTAAAGAAAATGTGCTTACATTCGTATTGGGGTACCCTCATGCCCGGATGCTTACAGAAAGGCACGGCGCTGCACGACACTTTTTCAAGGCCAGTATGAAGAATATACTTACCTATACATTCCCCTGCACAGATATATATATATATATATATATATATATATATATATATATATATATCCTGACAAGCTTCTACTGTACAAGCCTCATTGCTAGGTAGGTATTTTTTTCAAATATTTATTTCATCAGCAAAATCCCAAAGCCAGTTTTAGTTCAGTTATACCAAACTTTGATTATAAATTACAAGTCACTTTTATTGCACCTTGCTATAGCAAAAAGGAAAAGGAAAAGGAAAAGGAAAAGGAAAAGGAAAAGGAAAAGGAAAAGGAAAAGGAAGGAAGGAAGGAAAGGAGGGAGGGAGGGAGGGAGGGAGGAAGGAAGGAAGGAAGGAAGGAAGGAGGGAAGGAAGGAAGGAGGGAAGAAAGGAGGGAAGAGAGGGAGAGAGGGTGGGGGGAAGAGAGGAAGAAAATAAATAAATAAACGAGGCAGTGGCCTGATCCCAATTAAATTTTAAAGAAATAGTAAAAAGATGCATTCTCAGAGAAGCTGCGTCCTCGAGAGCTCTGGAAAGAACTCCGGACACATTTGCAACAAAATCACGCACTAGGCCTTCCTTCCTAAAGTGAAAACTGGACCAGCGAACCCGGGCAAGCGTGGCAGGTGCCTTTTTGCTGATGGGAGGCCAAGATGCTGTGAGGACGGGATCACCTGTGATCCCGTGACCTGTGAAATGGTGGGTGAAGGCAGATAAAAACGCCCGCCCTGCCCGGTGCCACCCCAAACCCTGCCCCGCGTGCCTCGCCAGCCACTGCCTAAAACGTCCAACTCTTCCCCGAAACGGGGGGCGGGAAGATTTTCCCTACCGGTATCCGCCAGCTCGAATAAAACAGGAGGAAAAAAAGAAATAAGAACAAGTCCTTACTTTTTGCTTTCTTCTCTGGAATGGCGACTTGCACCCCGCCACCGAAAAAAAGCTCTGCGCTCTGGCCCCCGACGGACGCAGCTTCCGGCCTTCGGGCAGGGAGGCAGGTGGACTCGTACTTTACTTCCGGGGTCAAGGGTCAAACTCTCCAACTCAAATCCCACCAGCTCAGTTGGGGAGCTGGGCATAGTACCGGCCTGCAAATCTATAGGGAGGTTGGACAGCACCGCCACTTCGGCTATTTTTGCTATTTTGTGAGCACTGATCTTTTTGTCTGTTAGACTAGAGTCAGGTCAGGATGCTACTAAGGAAGCAAACATCAAAGCACACAGAGGTAACATTGTGAACTGCTCACTGAGCCATGTGTCCAGGAAAAGAGAAAGACACTAAGAGGCCTCCAGTGCACAGAGATCTCCTGGAGGCAGCGGGGAGCCCCCCCGCCCTGGGTAGCAAGGCCTCCTGGAGGCTTACAGAAAGTCTGTCCTCATCACACATTGGGTGCTTCCCCAGGAGGGGGAACCCGGGCTCCACCCTCCAAACACACCTGGTAATGCTTGAGACAGCCCGAGTGTTAAGCACTTTCCTTTTACTAGGCCCGTGGTCCGCAAACTGCGGCTTGCAAGCCCCTTGAGTGTGGCTCTTCCACAAAATACCACGGCCTGGGCGAGTCTATGTTGAAGAAGGGGCATTAGAAGAAGTTTAAGTTTAAAAAAATGTGGCTCTCCAAAGAAATGTCAATCGTTGGACTTGTTGATATTTGGCTCTGTGGACTAATTAATGAGTGTGCCGACCACTAGTAACTAGGCAATGTGAGAGAGAGTGTCCAGGCTTTCAGAGGAGAGAAAGAGAAGAGAAACAAAATGCCTGGGGAATCCAAAAAACAAACAAAACAACAGCCCTTGAACATCAGCACCAAGCTTCAAGTATGCGCTACCCACTGGAACAAAGAGTGAGAAAGCAGTCCTTAGCTTGGGTCTAAAAAGGCCAGCATCAGGGAAGGAATTTCTCGTCTCCTGTCTACCCTCGTGCCGAGAGGGGAGCGATGCCTCACCCTTCCCCGCAAACCTGCATGGCTTTCCAAAGTGCGACGCATGCTTCCAAACAGGGACCAACCATCCTGTGCACCCTCCGATTCTTTTTTAAAGGATACTAATCAGTCCAATAAAGAGAGAGAGAGGAGGAGGAACATAAGGAAGACACGTAAAGAAAGTAAAAAGGACATTCACCTCTCACTGTTCAAATTCTTCAGCCCAATCAGAGACCCCGTGTCTGCTTTGCCCCCACTTCGTGTACATCAGGAGTAAACCTCATTTTAAACCATAAAAAAGCGTAGGGATGCCACAGCCGTATAGATTCAAGCTCTTTAATGAACTGCCAGACGTCTCTTTTGATCAACTTTGGGGGAATCAACACTGGCGTCAGAATCCCTTTAAATAATTACAAACCCCCTCCTAAAGTTCTGCTGGCAGGAGCCAGGGAAGAAGAAAGAAACTTGGTAGAATCCAGTGTAAAGGAGCCCCGCCTCCATGTCAATTTCAGATCAATTTCATCCTCGCCTGCACCGCCTACCTGCTAGCAAATGAACTTGCTGTGTTTTTCAATAGACGGACATAGCTAATAAGAAATCCTCCCTGGCTGCACATAAGAACTCTGTTAGATGATGCTATCAACGAGGGAAAGGCAAACAAAACCCAACCAGGCTTCCCCCTTCCTTTCTCTTCTGTCATTCTCACCTCACCTGTGATTAAGTAGCAGGACGCACCCTGGATGGTTAATTAGGTGTTAATATCTTCCAGTGGCTTATACCCAAGGTCACTCATCAGTGGTGGCTCTGTTGTCTCAGGTGACAATACCTGTAATTCCCACAGTTAGTTTGTTTTTCCCACTCAACACCTGAAACTGCTTTCCCCTGCTCCCCGGTGGCCATTACTTCCCATCTGAAATTGTGTGAGTGTTAATAGCTTTATTATACTTCCTGTGGATGCTGGAAAGAGCAGCCCACTGAATGTTCCCACTGGCCTGCCCTGGTTCCAGTGTTTTCCAAATATTGTAAATAATAATAATAATAATAAAATAAAATATAAAAAGCAAAGTTCCAGCCTTTCTGCTTAAGATCATTTATTGTTGATCATTTCATTAGGTGCCAGGAAAAGCAAAAACAAACAAACAAAAAACAAACAAAAAAAAACATAGACCCTAAACAACAACCCTACGGTAATTTTTGGATCGAGGAAATGTAAGACTCAGCAAGCGGCAGGTGAAGGGAGTTTCAACATTGGCACGGTGAGCGGGAGCAGTAAATCTGCGATTCTGGCAGGTGACTGAGCGTGTGCTTTTAAAACAAAAGCTCTTTACAGAAGCATCATTTAGTTTTAAGTAATGAGTGCTGTACTCTGGCAAAAAGTCCTCCTTCCTTTCCCCACCCCACCCCCACTCCCCTACCACGCATAGTGTTTCTTTCCTCACGTCGTCCCCTTCCGTAGTATCCTAGAGATGACTAAAAATAACATGAGTGCATACGGCATCATTAGGCTCGTTACGATGTACCTGCCCTGCTATAATTAATATGTTAAATCAGCCCCGGAGTGGGCCAGCGCCCACAGAAAGGAAAACAGCCCGGCAGGAAGAGGGTGGGCTGGCGGCTGCGGGAGCGTACTCTACATAAACAAACAGCAACAGCAAACAACTGGGCAGGCCCCAGTAATAAAACGCTTTAAACGTAATTATTTCCTCCTCTTTCCTCAGTGCCAACACACACACACACTGATGTCATTTGCTGAGGATGCACTCATGGGAGCTGTGATGGATCAATCGGTCCCCTCTCCAAATCTGCACGCACCGCAGCATCCTACTCTCCGCTGTCTCCCAGGAGGGGACTCCCGCTAAAGACTGAGTGTTTAAGGCCCGAGGGGCCTGGAATGAAGACAGGGTCCAGATCGGCCACTGCTTTCACCTGGGCTTTTCAGACAGAGGCGCCCGAAATCCACAGTCTCTGTGTGTCACGCGTCCTTCGCATGAGAACACCCGATTCACCGTTTCTGTTAAAATAGTTTGATGGGCTCTGCAAGGGAAACAAGGTTACGAGGCCTTAAGTTTGACACTGGAATTGAATAGCTGGGCTCAGGCATCCACATCAACACGGGGCATCAGGAAACCATGCTGGCATTTTATTTCTGGAGGATTACGGGCGACGTGGGAAGGCGAGGTCTAACAAAACAGAAACGAGGTGTCTGAGGGCTTTTACTGTTTGGGGGTGGGGGATGTTTTGGTTTTTATCCCAGTTCATAAAATAATAAAGCCTTCATAGCGGCATAGATACAATCAGGATGAAGCATGTCCACGCTGCTGGCGGTAAGACCAGGGGGAAAAAAACTGATGGCTACTGAGAGCCCCAGAAGTGCTGTTTGCATGAGTTCCAGCAGTTTCTCCCAGAGGAGACAGGGAAGCTACCACAGGCCTCTCCCCTACGTCTGTATCCCATCTGCCCTGCCGGAAGCTGCTCTGTAAGGCGTGGTTGCGTCCGCATGGGTCTTAGCCAATGTCAGGAACATCTGAAATGGGCAGAGCACAGACCTGAGCAGGCCAAGGTCTCGACAGCACCACCTTCTGAATTAGTGTTTCACATGAAATGAGAGAATGGGTGTTGAAGGCCTGGTGTAAACCGTGAGTGGTTGTGTTATCTCCTTTTGACCCACCAAGCTAAGAGACAGCCTTTAAGGTGAATTCCAAGAGCATCCTTGGTAATAGGGCCAAACAACTTGACTTGTGCCCATGGCAGCGATGCTAACTCACATCACGCCTTACCCACAGATGCTGCCATGGGAAAGTTTACATCGAATACCAGTGTGTGATGGGCTCTGTGGATCTTTATGTGAGGAGATCTGTCCTCGGGACAAATCATGCATTTTGATATTTTGTGTATGTTAAGCTAACGGAAAATATTAGTGAGGATCAAGTGATGCTACAGAATGGAGATTTATTTGTGTGTGTGTGTGTGTGTGTGTGTGTGTGTGTGATAGCACTTAGGATAGTTTGTAATATGCTCAAGAACCATAATATAATCTAGACTGTGTTTCTAAGACTAAATGAAGGGTAATTCAATGGCGTCTCAAATGGCTTGTGATTTAATTTTCACACCCTAGCCAAGGAAACTGCCAGAAATAAGCCACGAAGCTATACAGAGTTGCAATTACCCAGAGAGCAGAAAAGCGAGTGGCTTCCCATTTTTGGCTTCCACTGCTGAAATCCCTTAACCAAAGTGGCTTTCTGAAAAATAAACTAACTCTCCCAAGAGTATCAAGGTTCGAACTTTTCATATATCAGTTTATAATATCTAATATCACGGAGTAACTTTGAGGAATTGTCTTCTTCCTGCCCCCAAATTCCCCATCTGGCCAAATGCCTCTCTCTTGCTCGCTCTCAGCTGTCAATCATGTTTGCAGCTGAAATTTGATTTCTCTCCCACCAGTAACCTTATATGAAATATTACCAGGGAGGTCAGGACCAGCGTGAACCTTGCCTTAAAAGTTCATTAATTCTTTACTCAAAATGGATGTAACAAAACTGGCTGGTGGACATAGATCATCATATTTAATAGATGGCTTTTCAAATTTCAATTATAAAGACAAAGATAAAAGAGGCAAACACAAAAGGAAGGAATTAAGTATTGGTACTGCATGCACACACATGGACACACAAATTAATCCCAAAGGGATACATTGAGTTAAAAATCTATGTATAAGAACTGTTAAAGAAAATGTTAATTTTGTATAAGCCTCGGAAAGAAATCATGTTAAATATTCACAACCCAGCAATTCAAAGATTATCATAACAGCAGCATGGAAAAGTAAGAATTCAGCTATGATTTTTGAAATAGTGTAGGGAAATGGGGTTTTGTTTTTCCGACACTCTAAATTCACCAGATCCTGAAACTTTCTCCTCTGCCAAAGGTTGCAATTTAACATCGTGACGTTTGCCTTCTCAGTTTCTCTAGAAAACAAAAACTTTGTATTTCATGCACATTTCTCAGCAGGCAAAAATTTCAACAACAAAAAAAATCAAACTTCTTTCTATCAGCCAATGAGAGGTAACATGTATACATAACAGGATGACGCTCAATAATTATTGGTGTAAGAGAGTTGATCTAGTTCTCTGAATGAAGAGGGTTCATAATTAAATTCACACCGGGATACTTGGCATTGAAAAACCCATTTAAAAAGCTTAATTTCATTTTTTTTGTAGTAGATGGAAATCCGACTTCTGCCTCCTGCCCATCTCCTCCCCTCTTTGTCTGCCCCAAGTGAAGCAGAGACTAACTCTGAGTAAGTCACATTTGCATGCAGAAGCGGGGACATGTCATGCTTTGCAATTATACCGAATTCCCCAAATGTGAGTATGGAGGGAATGACAGGAGACTGTAGATTAGAAATGTCCATGAACCCCAGGTTTGGGCACCAGCTGTACAGATTCCCCCCACGTTCTCAGGTAGAGGGACCAGCTGGCTCTTTGCTTGTCCACAGGCTGATGCTCAGACTAAAGCTCTGAGGTTTACTCCAGCCGGATTAATGACTCTGTACGCCACACCTATGGAACGAAATAAACACAGAAATACGTGCATGCTGCTCACACATACCGCATCACTTCCCTTCTCACCCGGTGTCACTGTATCTGCCACTTGTGAAACCCACGCACTGGCAGGCCTGAAACGGGAGCTTTTCACACCCCGAGAGCGATCAGCATTCCTCGCTCGCTCGCTTTCCCCCTCATGGAAAACTCGGTAACACAAGCACATGCAAATCAGAAAGCAAGATGTACCTCTTTGACTTCGGGCAACGGGAGCTTTCACATCACTGATGTAGAGGATTCCCTTGGGTACCTGATTCGGTAAATATATTAAAACAAACAAAGCGTCATTAATAAACCACACAGAGGGCTTCAAAGACAGCCTAACTATCTCTGAGAAGGGCAGGCTGAGACCAAAAGAAGAGTGATTTTTCTTCGTCCCACTGGCTTGGGCGTCCTGGCCTCAGCCCTGCCAGAAGAGGGGTTCCTATGGAAGGGAATGGGGTGCTATGCGAGGTCACTTCCTCTGGCCACGGCTCCCACCCCAGGGAGTCGGAGACAGTGATACCCACTGGCCTGGCAGCCTGGATCAGCTTGGAAACTGTCCTCAGTTCAGAGAACTGAGCAAGTCTGGGGTTCACAGTGGGGGCTGGGGGGGGCCGGGGGTGGTCTCTGAGGATGCTTGTAGATCACCCGTCCCTCAGAGAACCAGACTGATCCTGCTTTCGCTGGCACACTGTTAGGGCATATCCTCTTCCACGTGCCCCCTCCTCCTCCATCGCTCTGGTCTCTTCTGCTGGTACCGCTGACCTTAATTGCAAATGTTCTCTTAACAAATAGGACCATTTAGATACCACCCTTGTATTTATTAACTTCCTCTCTGTTTAAATTAGTAGCAGGGAATGCTTAGAACAGTAATATGAAAATGAGGTTGCTTTTTTTTTTTTTAAAAAAAAAGGCTTTTTGCTTCACAGTGAATAACAAAGCACAGTAATTCAAAGTAGTTAGCGTTCTATGGTTCAAAAAAAACCCTTATTGCCATTAGCTGTACTAATGTAAGTGGCAAAATAATTATCACTTACTGCACGGAGTCCAATATTTTCCAGACAGCAGTTTAATAACAAAGCAGACCTGTCATTTCTCCCTATAGTTAGTCACCCTGCGCAAGTTCAGACTGTCAAAATATATTTAAAATCTAATTTTAAAAATTCAACATGGCTACAGAAAATCTGTGTAGGGTAATTGCGATAAACGGGTAAGTTGGTCTAATTTTTTTTCCAACTTGGATGTTCAGTATTTTTATTTAATCTTCCTCCCTCCCCTTTTATTCGGATCACCCTATAATTGGTGTGCACAGACAGATACACTGCACTCCTACATCTGCATAACCGAGCCCCGAATCGTTCTTTACTTAAATTTTCACTTTGCGTGATTTCTAATTATTTCAAATGCCCTTCTCATCTAAATGTTCTGAGGACGCATCAAAACAGATAAGCAAATCTGTACTCTTGTATCTGTCAGAGCCGCCCCAAATGCATTACAAGCTTTCCTTCACATTTCCCCATTAAAAAACGCTTTTAAAATCTTATGGTACAAACTACGCTTCTTCATGTAACAGGATACATTAATCTTTTGCCACATGTATTATTTCTATGCCAAAAAGAAAAAGAAACAAGAACCACGCTGAAGATATAAAACCTGGGAGGGTTATCATTAATATCGGTTGTTCTCCATTTGGAGTTCAAATGGCTAATCTAAAAAAACAACAAAAAACAAACTAACAAAAAATCTTCCTATATAAGGTTACTTTTTTTTTTTTTTACAAAAATCTTTAGAAACATCAGATTCTTTTTAGAAACGCAAGTGAGTGGGGCTTAAAAGCTTAAGAGATCGAGGAGAGAGTATTTTTGTAACTCCTCTGGGGCGTTGCAAAACATATGTTAAGCTTCTGCAAGGGATATTTACATGAGATCATATACTTAGGAGGCATTTTTCAATTTTAGAAAAATATTACAAAGCAATAATTGAACAGAGGCTTTGCAAAAAAAAAAAAATTAAAAAAGTGCCCCTTTTGCCTTCCTGACCATCTCACGGACAGGCTCTGTTATTTTTGGAGAAAACGAATCAGGCCTCATTAAATGTGATCGTTGGCATCTGGCCTGAAATCTCATAAAGTAGATGTCCTCTTTAGATGACCGGTGTCATTTTCCTCCAGATGACCTCTACTCTCTGGCTACCTGGGGGCCCCATCCTGTTATGGAGGCATTCGCTTGCAGAAAGGAGGGGGGGCGGGGTGGGGGGAAAAAGAGATTCTGTTTGCACACCCGAGCAGAGTCCAAAAGGCATTGTGGTTCCTCTGTTCCCATCGCTTTCCCCGCCTTTACCCCGGGGGGCTAGTCTCGGGGGAAGCGTGCTGGGGGCAGGGGGTCTCGCATGGGAGTGAGAGAGGGTTTTGAGCCGGGCCACTGTGGCGCAGTCCAGGCCAGATGTCTGCCAGCACAGAGCCTCTAACAGTTGGATCTATTTACCTAATGATTATATAATATTTTTTAATAGCAGAGGAATGTGCAGTGATGTTCCGAGGAAGACTTTAAAAGGCCTCCTTCCTGTACGGCGCAGGGAAGCGTCAGGATCGGTGGCCCCTGACAGCTCGCCACGGAAGGTCAGCCGGTGTCCCCGGAGTTGGCCGGAGTCCTGCCCAGGGGGGCTGAGGGGGGCCGGGGGGGGCCGAGGTTTTACGGGCGGATCGCGCTAAGGCTGACCTTTCAGGCTACGCGCTGCCGGCGCCTACCACGACAGAGAGTAGACGGATTCCCTCTGCCGGGTGATTATTTTTATGTCATAGTGTAGGAACTGCAGATTTATCTTTTAATAGCTTCCTCCTCTGCAATGTTACTTTAAAGAGCTCCAGAGATCGCTAGATAAATGATAGCTAGATAGGAGATAGATAGACAGATAAATGGCAGGCGAAAAAAAATATATATATGTTGGAGTCACGCTGCCTGAATACAGAACGCATCAGACGTCATTCTTAACAGATTTAATCTCAGATGATTACCTCGGGGTCCCCCCCCACCCTCCCGCCCCCCATTCCCTTCAACAAGGAGTTTAGTATAATCTGACAGTATAAAAGTGTCTCGGATGCTGAGATCATTAACTTTTAGTTTCAACATATTTGTATGAACATTAATGAATCCTTCCTCGAGAGAAAGGAAAGAAAAAGAGAGAGAAAGAGAGAGAGAGAGAGAGAGAGATCTATTTTAGAAGGCACGAAGGTATTTGCCTAACTCCTCCATAATTCCAAGATCTGAAAACCCGAGAGTCCCTATAAGCAAAAGCCCCCTCCAGAGAAGGGCCCCTCTCTGAATTAATCGTTTTAAAGTTTGGCCTCTTAAAAGCATTTCTGAGTCCCTGAGATCTGACTACAACTGTGTTTAACTCCCGAATGCAGAATGCAAGCAAAACCCTCATGCTGGAGCGGTCGGCAAAACTCTGGTCAAGTCTGCTTGACCTGCTTCCCTTCATAATGAGCAGCAAACTACCACAGAAACCCCCGGCCACGTGGAGATTTCTATACAGACTTTAAAACTGGCTTTTGGCAAGTCCTCCTTTCCATCCCTTTCCCTCCTTCCCGTCCCTAACCAGATAGATCTGGAAAATGGGCCGGAAAATGAATAAAGTAAAAAAAAAAAAAAGTCCAGTGATCTGGAGGCTCTGATCTTATTTACAGAAGGTTCCTAGGCAGCTGGAAGGGGGATTGGGGGGATCCCAAGGTGAAGGGCAGAGCCTTCCGGGGCTCAATCCCCCTCCCTCCCTCCTGGGAGAGCAGCGGAGCAGCTAGTATTGACGTCCCCGGGAGCGCCTCTGGCTGTGGCCCGGACAGTTCTCTTGGAAATCTTAAACCAAATTCCAGTACAAATCCCAGCCCTCTGCTGGGGCGAGGACGCGGGGAGCTCGGGGTCCTGGGCGCACTGGGGGTGCCGCTGTAGAAGCCCCAGGCGCGGGGCAGCGTTGGGGTTCTGGGAAGGCCACCCCGGCTAGCTTCTGAGCCCGCAGGCCTCGGGCCTCTGAGCACAGCTGCGGGGCTGGGGCCTCAGCCAGGCCAGCATGCAGGGACAACCCCTGACCTCAGGCTGCTGCTGGGACCCGCCCCTTCGGTCCAGCCCCTTGTCCTTCCGCACCTGGGAGCCCTCCCAGGACCGCCCCCCCCTCACCCCCAGGATGGGGAGCACACCTGGCCCTATTCAATGTGGCCACTAGGAGCCAGGGTGATGCCCAGGGTGAGTGGGCCCAGCAGTGCAGGTTTATATAGGGAGGAGGCTGGTGAGGGGAGAAGGTGTGTGTGTATATGTGTGTGTGTGTGTGTGTGTGTGTGTGTGTGTGTGTGTTGGGGGGGGAGGGGAGGGGACTCATGGAAACTGGGAGAGGGGACTATCTCACATCCTCCCTGCCTTCATCTCCTTCATTCTGGGCTGGGCTTCCAGACTCTTCCTTGGCACCAGAAGCTCCAGCCAGCATGAAACATCCAGGTCATCATGTGCCCACTCTTCGCCCAGAGCAGCTGCAGGCCTGCTCCCCGCCCTCGCCTCTGTCCGGGGCAGGTGTGATGAAATGGGTCCAAGTACTGACTCAAGTACCGACTTCTGAGTCTCGGCGGGCCCCGGGGAACCAGGCAGGAGAGGAAGGGGTTGCAAAAAAAGCTAGAGAGGACACTGGCATGGCGCAGGGGTGGGGCAGTAGGAGGCTGGAGCCTGGGAGCTCAGGACATGGCTGTTTCCAGGACTCCTGGGATGTCAGGGCTGGCCAGGGCTTGTCAGTGACCTTACAAACAGACCCTTCCTAGTTGGGTGCACCTAGAGGGGACCCCTGGCAAATGGAGGTTCTAAGCCAAGGGGGGCTTCTCTTGGTCATACTCCCACGGGGCCCTGCACAGCCGCCATCTTCCCGCTCTCTCTCCGCTCTTCTGGGCCTCTTTCGGGATTGCCTGGTATCCTGGCATCCTCAGGCCCGCTTTCCTGCCGGGGAGAGCTGCCAACGAAGGCCAGAAACCCACGTGGCCAGGCCTCCGGAGGTAGATGAGGCCACGTAGAACCCGAGCAGGTGTGCGGTGCAAAATGGGCATCGGCGCCGCTGACCCGATTCTTCAGCCCACGGCCCCCTTCCCAAGCATCCTCCCCATGGAGTCCCTCAGGGGAGCGGTTTTCAGTCCTCCCTGCCCAGCTCTATACGAGGTCCCGACTTCTCCTAGTCCCCACCCCGAAAGAACCAACCGCAAGGAAAAGCAGCTCTTTGGAATCTCAGCGTGGAAACGCTCAAGGTCGGTGATCAGAATGTTTAGAAGAGAGAAACTCAATCCAAATCCTCAGAGCGCAGCTCACATCCAGGCCCGGGCTGTCTGGGGCCGAGGGGTGTGGGGGCCGAACACAGAACTATCTCCTCTCCTCCCCTCCCCTCCCAAATCTCCACAGACACCCCTCCCTCGTCCTCCCTTCTTGAACGAAGGCCCCTTTTTCTCATCCTAAGAAAAGATCCAAAAGTCTGTGAAGGGAGGGATGCGATTTTGCAATCCAGAATCCTAATTATAGAAAAAACAAAATTGTTATTCAACCAAAAAGAATGGAAAAAGAAAATGATTTTTTTTTTTAAACGAGGGGAGAGGTGCTTCATGGATGATTATGTTCATTCCAATCCTAGCTTCTGGGTGGAAAAATATGCCTTGTGAGTTTCTTCAAACGGCCCACGTCTGAAGCAGATTCATATAAAAATGTGAGTTCGGTGTGCTGCGGGTGTGTTCTCTCTGTCTCGGCCTCGTTCTATGGGGCCGGCTTATGGGAAACACGCAGGCAAGTGTCTTTCAAATGTAAACAATAAAAACTGTCATGAGGCCACCCGACCCACTGAGGGGGCCACATAAACATTGGTATAATGTGCCTGACGGTCTACGAACATCACCACCCTGAAGTCACAGACTGAGATGTTTGTAAATGCCGTGAAGGGAAGACGTTAACGGGTTCCCCAGATTTGGGTTTGATCTCCGAAATTATTTTTCAAAAAAAGGGAAACCCACGTGAGCCCATTTGAAAGACACAGACTGCCGAGCGTTGTTTACATCCGACGCGTGGGCCTGGGATCTGATTCCAGCTAGTGAGCAAGTGAAATCCAGGTGGGCAACGGGGTTATTCCTGAGACTGTCCCTTGGAGGCCTCCTCCCCATTCTCTCGGGGTCCCCCCCCCCATCTCTCACCTCCCACAGATGATGCAGGGGACGACGGGAGCCCCGGGGTTTTGCTCCGCCTTCGCGCACAGCAATTTGACTTGCTTTGTTTCTCTCTAAAGGGTAAAGATGTCCCCACATTGTCGCAGGACTGTACTTCTTTATGCCCCGGCAATCATGAGACAGCCTGGGAGACTGAAATCCTCTCACCCTGTCCTCTACCCCCGCTCGAGAAAAAAAAAATAAAAATGCTAGACAGAGCTGGGTTTGTTCCGGAGCCGGGGCACAGCAAGGATGGGAGAGAATTCCTCTTCTCTGGGGCTGCTGGGTGTCTCGAGGTTTGAAGATTTGTAGCAAAAGTGACAAAAGCGGTGCTATCAGAAGGTGGGCGAAGGCCCCCCGGCTCTGGGTGCAAACACATGCAAAAACAAACGAACGAAGGCGGATGCCCATGGCTGGGCCCCAGACCACCTCCCTGACCCATGTCCCTGCGCTCTGCCGTGGCCTTAGGACATCTTCTAAATTTAGGATGCGCTCAGGGCGAAAACAAACCTCAGGGTTCCTCTTGTTTTGTTTTTCCCCTCCAAACTACAAGGCACCTACTCCCAATTATTTGTGTGGAAGTGGTACAAAAATGATAACTTATCGCCGTAGATAAAGCTTTCCTAAAAAAAAGAAGAAGAAGAAAAAAAGACTTTTCCTCAAAGAAGGGTAAAATTGGTATTTAAAAAAAAAAATATATATATATATATATATATAAATTTCCTTGCAACTCAGCAATCTCAAGCCGTGAGTCTTATCGGGTGTTTCTGAGGAGCAGGGCCCCGGAGCCCGGCTGCGCGTTCTCCTGACACGGAAATCAAACGGCTGAAGGTTGTCACTCATGTGTTTCCGTCTCCCAACCTATGTCAGTTAGCTACTGACAGGCAAAAAATAAAAAATAGACATAACCCGTGCAGCAAGCCGGCTTTTAAATTTATTGATCGGCCTAGAATACCGGAGGACTACATTTTTTAGGAAGCCAAGCGTGTGCGGGTACAGAAGTAATTTGGCCTTCACAAAGCCAACAGCAACAGCAAAAGCTCCCCCCCCGAACTCCCCCCCTCCTCCCCAGCACTGCACTTTGGGAACCTCTGCGTGTGTCACAGCAACTTGGGTCATTTAGTGGAGGGAAATGCTAGGAATGCAGCTACTGTGACAGCTGTGCCCCGTGTTTGCGAGGGTGGCTGCCATGTGCCCTCTGCTCGCTGCGCTTAGCAGGAAAGCTGGTGGCTTGGCAAGGGGAAGTCCTGTTTAAGAACAGAAGGATCTAGAATCGACGCCACTAAATAAAAACTACAGGGGGGGTGGGGAAGAGAAGGAGGTATAAGGGCGAAACGACCAGAGCTTTAGGATTCTGCATTCAGTAATAAATATAGGGCATTTCCCCCTCTACAGCGGCCTGGGTGGAGAGGGGCCCCGGGTGGTTATGGCATGGAGACAGATAAATAAATATGATATTGAGACATCATTTCCTCCCCACGATCAGGAAGTGGAATGGCTGCCTATTTGATGCCGCTCTGTGAATGTGTCAGATGCGTTGTTAAAAAAAAAAAAAAAAGTTATTACAAGGTTTTGAGAAAGGAAAGATACACAAGGAGCAGGGAAATTAAAGGGAAGTCATCTCGTGAATGTTTGGGAACAGAAAAAAAAAAAGGGGGTGGGGGGAAAAAGCCCACAAGGAGGGTGTGTGTTTGGCTGAACTTTGTTATTTTGCTACACACTGTTTTCATTTACGGCTGAGCCTGATAAATAAACACGTCTGACATCACTGATACACACAACATTAGCCGGGGCCTACGAGAAAGCCAGGCTCTGCCAGAGCCTCTGCCCGTGGCATCTGCTTGGTTGGGGGAGCGGGGGGAGGAGGGGAGTCTAATATTTTTTTTCTCTCCTTGGTGAAATTATCTGCCAGGGAAACAATGAAGCGTGAAAGAGTGCTTTTGAGAGTGCATGTCTACATATGCTTTACAACTGCTGGCCGGTGCCTTTGGGATTCTTGCCTTCCTATTAAATGTATATGTATCTACGCTTTACATTTCACTGGGCTTTTAAAACACGAACCTGGCATTGGAAAACAACTGCGCCTATTCCACTTTCGCACATCTTCAAGCGGCCGGCACTGGCTCGCTCTGCTGTGGGTCCGTATAGACGACCCTCAGACAAGTGGCAGAATTGATTAGTACGGAGGTTATATATCTAAGAGCCTCCTTCTCTAGCGCAAACATCTTTTCTCTAACAAGGAAGGAGACTAAGCGGAAGTCAGGGGCAGGTGGCAGCCTACCGCTGCAGATAATACTACTGCTACGGACAATATATATTATATATATTTTTTTAATGCACAGTTCACATAAATTTCATTTCATGAAATACACTGGTAAGTACATGTTGCTGGGGCTTCCAAAATGTAGCGCATCCCCCTGATGGCTCCAACTTGCGAGTGGGCTCAGTTCTGTAATTGGAACGAAAGGAATTTTAACACTATTTAGACAAAGACTCAAATGCAGCGTAAAGGGAAAGCTAGATTTCATTATATATATATATTTATATTTAATTTAGAGACTTATTTGTAACAGGGACACTTAGGCAGGATTTAGGATTTCTTGTTTCTTTTTTTTTTTTTTTTAAAAAGCATATATTTGTGTTCACCGCTCTACTTCGAAGTTTTCAGTAACCATTATTTCCAAAAAACACCTTTCACCAGGCGCTAACCCTCTCTTAAAGCCAGCCACCAAAACCCCATTTTTTGTCGGCACCCCTCTACTTGCCTTCTAATGTTGTGGGCCAGAGCTTTCTTGTTATGTGGAACTGCCTGTAGGTTCTATCAAAATCCTAAATGGTTACCCAACTGTGTTTTTCTCCCAAGTCCCATTCCTTACGAGATCATCACAATAACTCCATCCTGCATGTCCCTCTTATTTTAAGAATGTGTTTGCCTAAAACCTGTCATCTGATGCCGAGCTTTTCTGCATCAGTGACATCTTCATTTCAGATTCTTCAGGGGCTGACGGCCTATCTGGGAGTCGGGATCAGAGGAAAGACAAGGGGGAAAAAAAAATCTCGGAAGCAGAGAGCAACTGACATCGAGCACATGAAGTGGTCTACTATTAAGACTTTGGCTAGGCATAATTAAATGTGTATTTGGGAGCCCTATCCGAACTGGCACAGAAAGGAAGGTCAAACTGTACAGGGTATGTGCTGTTTATGGGAAAGACAAAAAGGGGGGTGAGGGGGGAAGGAGGAAGACATGATGATAAACTGGCCAGAACTCAGCAGCGCCAAGCACAACCTGTTTTCTTCAAAATAAGGCCTTCCTTCGGTCAGAGTTGCAATATTATCTTAAAAAAAGAAACGGAAAACGAAATAAAGCAAAAGTCGTGGTGTTTCGCTCTATTTTCAAAAACAGTATTGGCTTTGTCTAACATTCTGCTAGTGTTCGAATTCTAGGGGAAGTTGACCAAGAGTTGCATGAATTTGTGTCATTTTTAAAATAGGTCAGTGCTGTTAGGGAAGGTAGCGCAAGACTTTCCAAACGATACACCACATGTTTTTTGGGGGGTGTAGATGATACCAACAAATCAAAGCACAGCCTTTATTCCACCAGGACATTATTTGGGGGAGTGGATTTCAGGGACGAAGGCGATCTGAAATCATTACCAGCTCATCTGTCAAATATTTACCGGGAAATACGATTTAATAGCAGAGCTCAAACCCAGATATGTGCTCGGAGTTCTGTAAGCGAGGGGTGCATTTTTCTTTATTTCCTACTGAAGAAGAATGACCTTCAAAGTTAAAACACAAACAACTTTGATTTGTCCAAAGTGTTGATGTTACATCTTGTCAGGCCTTGCTAACAGGAGAATCCTGGCGTGTAAGGGGAGAAGGGAAAAGAATCATTTTTTAGCCCCGAAGTGAGCATTGTAGATCTTTGCCATTCAATGCACAGGCACCCAGGACACCTCTGCCATGCCTAATTTTCCTGGCTTATCTTCCTCTCCATGGGCACGCTTTTGGCTCAGATGCTCGGGCAAAGGCCCTGTTCTATGGCTGGGAAAGTTGTTTATTTTCACCAGAGGGCACTGATAGCTCAACTCCTTTGAAAACTTTAGGGGGGGGGGATTTATATTTATATTAAATATTGCTAATTATTAAAAGGAACTGGCCTCCTCCCATCTCACCAAACAGCCTATGCGTCACCCTGAGTTACTGCCTCCCTAACTCCTCCATGATTCCTTCCTCTGGAGAAAAGGGTGCATTTTACACTTCTCATGCGGTGTTGGGCCCAGTTAAACTGTACACTAAGAAACTGAGTACAGAATCAAAAAAAAAAAATGCAGTTTATTATTGTAGATTATTCTTTCTCTTGATATAACCAGAATTGAAAATGAAAGAAAAGCACATAGGAACATCACGCATGGTTAGTTAGTAACTCAAGATATAAAACAATTTTGCACAGCAAAATATGGAAAAGAAAAGTAACTGACAAGATTTTTTTATATTTATTGTGGTAAGATTTACTTTTCATTTTTTTTTTGTTTTTTTTTGTTTAAAGACAGGATATCAGTCCCTGAAAATAACATTTACTGATTATTGCCTTTAAAACGGTGGATTTTTTTTTTAAGTTACAGAAAATCCAGTTCTGCACCACAATACAACTGTAAAAAAATCTGCATCATTTTTAAAACTGTGCAGTAATGCCATTTTTATAACTGCATAAATTTTATTAGCGTTCTAAACAGTTTTGCATTTTTTTTTGTATTATATGCTTGCAGGTTATATCTTAGTGCAATTCAGTCCCAAATACTTTAATTTTGAAAAAAAAAATAACACATACATTTTGAATGTAAAATACCCCTACAGATATAAACAGGGGTGTTTCCCCTTTTAATACTTTGGTTTTCAATACAGTCAGTGGTATAGCAAAGACTACACATACCCAACTTATATTTAAGTTGCAAGCACATGCTGTATAAGCTACTTTTTAAACAGTCCCCTTGCAAATGCTACCCCCCTTAACATCACAACAGTAAACAATTTAGTGCATCAATCTTTTAAAAAATCTACAGCTAAACAGACCTAACTCTTTCAAATTTATCTATAACATTCCTTTATCTGTAGCATACATTTTAACTGGGCTAACAGATTATAAAAACTAGAATTAAATTATATACTAGAAACCCATAGCATTCCACATTTGACGATGACCAAAAGCAAAAAAAGAAAATAAAATAAAACAAACCAAAAATTAACGGGGCCGATGTCTTTCTTGAAAAAATAAATTTTAGACTGCTTTCGGAAACAGCACAATGCGAGTCCCCCAAAGTGGGGTGTCATTCTTTCTCAAAGGAAAACATTAGGAGTTCTTTAATGTTTGCCACTTAAATTTTTTTAACCCATTCTGGCATCTTTGACAAGGAATGCCTTCAGTGCATTTACAACAGGAGGCTGAAGTTCTGAGTAACTCAAAGCAGTTTTGGAGCAGATGCAAACTTTCATGGGAAGAAGGTTCTAGAGTTGCACTTTTTCGTTCTGAACTCAAAAAAAGTCAATGAGACAATAAAACAAAAGTATGAATGCCATGCCATAAGTCTTTGAACGTCCATTTCCAAGCCAAAAGGGGAAAAAAAAGAAAAGAAAAAAATAATTATACCATACATGTCCAGCATGCAGGGTTTTTTTTTTTTTATTAATATAATGTCTCTTTTCCATAAAGTTTTTGAAACAGTTCTAGTTCATCGTTGCTAAGAGAAAGTAGCAAGCATAATAATGCATGAGATGAGAATGAGTTTTGTTTTGTTTGTTTGTTTGTTTGTTTTTTAATGGCAGACTGAACTCTCAGATTTGGCATCATAAGGCCAAAAACTCACAAGTCACACCCAGAAGGTTGATGCAGGCTTGATGGTGGCAGGTTCATGAGGATTTTTTTTTTTCCCTCTATTTTAGCGTAACAGTGCTAAAAAAACAACCCGATGGAACTCAGCGCGCTGCAAGTCTATAATATTTCACATTTTGTTTTTTCCTTTGCAAGCTCAATCTCACATGAAGAACTCAGGTGGAGAGAAAAAAAAAACAAAACACCTTAGCTTTTTTTTTTTCCTCTTTTATCTCAGAAGAGATGGGTGGAGAAGGAGTTGAGGGTAGAGGTTGGAGAAAGAAAAAAAAGTCAACACAGCAAGCTCCAAAAAGTAGAATTTAAAAAAAAAAATTCCAAACAACAAAATAAAAACACACACAGAAAATGGAACACCAGCTCATGAACTGAAGAAGAAAAAGAAAAAAAATATATATGTAAATGACGCAGGCTTCAAAGGTGAGCATGAAGAACTCTGCTGAGATCTTTGAACATTGTGCAAGGGGGGCCGGGGCGGGGGGGGGGCAATAAAAAAAAAAAAACGAGCTACCAAGTTATGGAGATTTTTCAGATTGGCAATCCATGAGCCAGACATCCATTCCCTCCCCAATTTAAAAACAGCCACCACCGCCACCAACTCGGAGCAGGGCGTTTGGGTGTGTGTGTGTGTGTGTGTGTGTGTTTGGGACATCTGGGGGTGGGGGGCAAGCTTGGCAGGGAAGGGGGCGAGGTGGTGGCCATAAGCATGGCTCTGGAACTAGCAAGCCCCACTCCCGAGTCGGACCCCCGCGGAGCGCTTTATCAAGGTGGCTAGCTGGGATCGCGTGTGGTCAGACTCACATGAAAAACTCGGGAGAGGACGGGTTGTCGCTGCTGGAGCCGTTTTCTCGGAAGCCGCTGCTCACCAACTTCTCGTACTTCTCCTTGTAGGCGTCCCTCTCGCGCACCAGCCTGGAGATCTCCTGCTTGAGGTGGTCGACCTGCTGCAGCAGCTGGTTCTTCTCGGACTCCAGGACGTGTCTCTGCTGCACCCTCTTGAAGCGGCAGGACTGGGCATAGCCGCGGTTTTTCAGGGTCCGCCTCTTCTGCTTCAGCCGGATCACCTCCTCCTTGCTGACCCCGCGCAGCTGCCGGTTCAGCTCGCGCACGGACATGGTCACCAGCTGCTCGTCGGAGAAGCGGTCGTCGAAGTGCAGGCCGCCCGCGGCGGCGGCGGCGGCGGCGGCGTGGTGCGGGTGCAGGGCGCCCCCCGCCCCCGCCGCGCCCCCTCCGCCGCCGCCGCCGCCGCCTCCGCCGCCGCCGCCCCCGGCGCTCGCCGGTCCCCCGCCGCCGCCGCCCGCGCCGCCCGCGCCGCCGGCCGAGGCGGACGCGCTGCCCGCGGCGCCCGGAGCGCCGGCCGTCGGGTGGTGGTGGTGGCCGGCGGCGGCGGCGGCGTGGTGGTGGTGGTGGTGGTGGTGGTAGTGCGGCCCCGCGCCGCTCTGCGCGGCGGCCGCGGCGATCACGGCGGACACCACGGCGGCGGCGGGGCCCATCTCTTCGCCGCTGCCGCCCAGGGAGGCGCCGGCGCCGGCCCCGGCCGCGGACGCCAGCTGCTGCGCCCCGCGCGCGTAGCCATCGAAGCCGCCCTGGAGCTGGTGGCTGTTGCTGATGAGCGCCTCGACCGCGTCCTCGGGGCTGAAGCCCAGCGCCTCGGGGTTCAGCTGCTGCGGGTAGCCGGTCATCCAGTAGTAGTCTTCCAGGTGCGCCTTCTGCTCGCTGCCCGAGCCCGGGCTGGGCGCCGAGAAGCTGGGGGAAGGGGGCACCGAGCTGCACGGCGTGCTCATGGGGGTGGAGGACAGCGAGCCCCCGGCGATGAGACGGCCGCACTGGCTGATGATGCGGTCGGTCTCCACCGGTTCCTTCTTCACTTCAAACTTCATCAGATCGAAGTCATTAACATATTCCATGGCCAGGGGACTGGTGGGCAGGTCGGAGTTGCTCATTGCCAGTTCCGATGCCATTCTCCTGCCGCCGCCGCCGCCGCCGCCGCCGCCGCCGCTCCGCCAGATGGGCTGCAGGAGAGGGGCCAGCGGGCTGTGCTGGGTGGCCAGCGGGTGAGCCAGCTTGCCTGCCGGGCTGGGGCGCTTCTAGCTCGCGCGGCGGCGGTGGCTGGCCCGAAAGCTCCTCCGAGCGCGCACACACCCCCCCCCCGCGCCCTGCCCGCGCGCCCCCCGAGTCCGCCCTCCCTCCCCCCACTGCTCACACCAATATGCTCGCTCGCTCGCTCGCCCCGGCCCCTCCTCGCCTGCTCTCCTCGGTGCGCGCCGAGCCGGCGGCGGCTTCAGGCTCGGAAAGGTCCTCCGCGGGCTGCTGCGGTGGCAGCGGCGGCGGCGGCGGCGGCGAAGCCGGAGGAGCCGGAGGAGCCGGGCCGGCGGTGCGGCGTCCCCCGCTCGCCGCTCCGCTGCGCGCTTTGCATAAGGAGGGCTCGCCTCGCCGGCCGGGCTGCAGGCGGGGCGCGCGCAGCGGCCGCTCGGGGCTGGAGGCGCGGCGGGCGGCTGTCCGAGCGGCGCTGGGCCTTGGCACGGGGCAGTTAACACTTCATGCTTCTCGCCTCCTCTTCTGCCTGGCTCTCTTTTTAAATTTTTTTCTTTCTTTCTTTCTTTCTTTCTTCCCTCTCTCTCTCTCTTTCCTCTCTCCCTCGCGCGCTTTCTTCCGTGCAAAGTGCAAGACAGGAGAGAGGTGCAGCCGGGGCTGGAGGGAAGGGAGGGGGGGGGGGAGTTGAGTTCTTTCTCGCCTTTTTTTTTTTTTTCCTTAAAAAAAAAAAAAGCAAAATAGCGAAGTCCCGGGGAAAAGGCGAGGCGGAGAGAGAGAGAGCGAAAGAGGGGGGGGGGAGGAGGCCCGGAGCCGACGAGCAGCCTGAGCTACAGCTCGAAGATGAAAAAAGATTTTAAAGCCTCTGATCCAGCAAGAAGAGTTTAAAGCAATTGCTGAGCTTTATAGTACTCGTGACGTCAGGCCCAGATGGGAAATTGACTGGCACTCCGGGCCAATGGGAGGCGGCGAGCGCGGCCGCGATTAGCATAATAGTATAGAAACAAGGAAACTTTTCGGAGCTGTCAATCAGGGCCCAATCAGCTGACTGTCAGCTGGGACGGGCGCGCTTAACCCTTCCCGCGCCGCCGCCGCCTCTCCCGGAGCGAGCCAGAGCGGAGCCCAAAGTTTGGTGACTTGAGAGCAAAAAAAGAGTTTTCCAGAGGGGCCGCGGGAACCCGGGCGGACAGGGAGATCGGTTTGATTTATACTTTGGAGCTCGGAGAAGAAGCCTGCTTTCCGGAGCCCCCGCTGACCCTCCACTCAACGCTGTTTCGGGGACTGGCCTGGCTGACCCTCCCCGGCCAGCTCCCGGTGGTGCCCAGGATGGTGACCTAGCCTGGCAGCCCTCCCTCCTCGCTCCACCTTCGGCGGCACCCAGGTGTCTGCCCCAGGGATCTTCCCCCCCCCCCCCCCCCCCAGCCTGGCTGTGCCCGGAGCTTAAACTTGGCCCCAAACTCTTTGTCCCTCTCGCGTTCCCCGCGCGCGCGCGAGGGCACCGGGGTCCCGGCTGCATGCCTGACGCCGCTCCGCCGCGCTCCTGGCCGGTGGGTCCGGGGTCCACGGAGAGAGAAAGCCCGTTTTATCACCCTCTTTTTTTGTTTGTTTGTTTTAAAGGAGGCAAAATACTAACTTGTTTCAGGGGCCATTATGCGCGGGGACCGGCTGCTCGCTGGCGTCGCGTGCCCTTGGGGGGAGCGAACGCCTACGGGAGTTAACTCCGGGCGAGCTCCGAGTCTGGGCAGCCCGGCTCAGCCCTCAGGCTCCCGACTAAGGCTGGAGTTTGACCTTTGAGATTCGTTTCCTTTCTCTTTCTTTTCTTTTCTTTCTTTCTTTCTTTCTTTCTTTCTTTCTTTCTTTCTTTCTTTTTTTCTTTCTTTCCTTTTCTTCTTTCTTTCTTCCTTTTCTTCTTTCTTTCCTTCTCTCTCTCTCTCTCTCTCTCTCTCTCTCTCTCTCTCCACACACACACACACACACACACACACACGCGCTCACTCACCCCTATAAAATCTGACCCCTGTTTATCAGGGTCCCGCGCGCCCTTTGCACTTTTATGTTTCGGTAATTATTTTATACTGGATTGTGGCGAGGAATCAGGGGGGGTGGGGAAACAGCACCCCTTCGTTCCCCAGCTCCCCTCAAAGGGTTAAATTTTAAACCGCGGTTTCTCGGACGAGCCCGGAAACGCAGAGTGGGGGTGGGGGGTTGGGGAGCAGCTTCCCCGCCCCCTCCTTTCCCATTACAGATGCTAATAACTGTTCAATTTTCTAGATCGATTCTTTTAAAGCTTATGCAAGAAGAAAAACGGGAAAAAAAAGGAAAGGAAAAAGAGAAAAGAAACAACCAACAAACTCAGTTTCTAAGATTTTAAAGCGATAGGCAAGTCGGAGAAGCCGAGATTTACTATTTGAGGGGGAAAAAGCAAGAGCGCGCGCGCGAGCGAACCCAGCGTTTGGAAGACCAGCCCGCCTGCTTGGATGTTGGGACTGTTGATTCTTCCAATGAATGAAATGCATTTGGTGTTGATGCTATATATATATATTTATTAGTATTATTTTTTGATTTTGTGAGAGGGGAAAATGCTAGGAGGGTGCATTAAAAAAAAAAATCTGAAAAGCCTGCAAAAGGATCGAAGAGTGAAAACTATTGTTGGATCCAGTTGGTTTTTACCTCAACAGCGCCACCTTTCGGCAAAGGTCAGTTGAAATTGATCCGCGTCCAGTTTTGTTGAAGTGAAAAGAAGCTGGTTTCTCAAGGTGGGAGGAGGAAAGAGGCGCAGGAAGTTTGACTGCAGGGGGAGAACCCAGCTTGCCAAGGAGGGGCTGAGGACAGTGCAGTCAGCTGAGGGAGTTATTTTTCCTCCACTGTCCCCCTTGATTGTCGACCAAGGGGGACAGGGGACACGGAAGCCTTTTGGAGTGTAATTCCGTCTCAGAGCCTTTAGCAAGTGGATCCCGTGTAACAGGGCCCCAAGCCCTTTAAAAGTGTCAGGATGGATTTCCAGCGGGCTTTATAGCAATATCAATAGAATTAAAGTTACTTGTAATTCAGTGATAAATGAGACGTCTCTAGTAAGTAAGATTAAGTGCGGCGCTATAAAGTTGTTTATCTGAAAAGTAATTCTCAGAAAACCCGACTTCTGACACTTAGTCATATATTAAGCCCTGCGTCTTGAGCACTGCACTTCAGAACGCTGTCACCCACCCCAAGGCATACTGTACTATTTATAACGAGACCTTAGGTGTCACTCACTGGCTTCAGACACCAGATTAGACCTGTGTTAATTTCTCTGATGCTGGCAGCCTTGGGTTGCAGCAGACCGCGGGGGTTCCTAAGGAGAGAATCCCCCAATAAGGGTTTGTAGGCACATCAGAATCCTAAAAGGCCAGGGCTGTTGGTATTTTCCAGAAAAGCACCTTTTCTTTTCCGTCATTACTTCAGCGAAGCTGTTTATAAGGGTAGTTGTGGTTTTATGGGAATACTTTGTAGGGATGGAATGAAGTATGTCTATTACCAGTTTGGAGGAGAAAGAGTGATGGTTATGTCAATATTTATGCAACCTAACAGAATTCCTCTGCTTTCCACCTCTTAAACAGTATTTTTACCTATTAGTGAAGTTCAGGGATTACAGCTTGTTTATTCAGAGGAAACTCTTAAACTACATAAACATATTATGTCATATAGCATTGCTCATAGCACTGGGTTTCTGGGCTTCTTAAAAATCATTAGCCACAAATGTCTGAAGTTTATAATTATTCATGTAAAACTTGAATTTAAATGTAGTTAGGAAGAATTGCTTCATATATATATATTTATCTATTTAAAATATATAATTTATATATATATATAGATTTATATATCTATTTAATCCTTTGGCATCACATTTTTGTTAAAAACTGTAAGAAATGATCCTTGTCTCTCCTGAAAGTATTTTTGGCCAGGAGCACTGAAACTTCTGCCTTCCATAAACAACATTTATAAACAAAGTTCGCTCATGACAAAGGCCATGTGATATAGATTCATGGCCACGTACCTAATTGTTGCAATTATGTATCATTTCTAGAAATTAAATGCTCATGTTTGGGCAGCTGAATGTATTATTATCAGCACATTTTTTATGGTTTATTTCTGTACACTGCTGTTAAGCCATGGTATTTTTCTTCCTCATATTGCAGAGTCTTTTACAGTCTCTCATTTTCTCTTGGAGGAGGAAAAAAAAAAAAGAGAGAGAGAGAGAGGACCAGAATTATTTTTTTAGATGTGTAACAGTAGTGCGCTCAGACTCACAACTAAATTCTCATTTCTGTCCTTTTTACTTTATTATTTAGTGATTCACAGGGGTGTCCAAACATTTACAGTTCTCCGTTAGTGGCGTTTCTTTGACAACAATTGAGCTCTCTTGTTTTAATTAGTACTATTCAGGCTTTTGATTCGGCACAATTACAGCAGGCCACATCTCTTTAAGACTTTCTGTGCTCACATTGTTTGTTTCACTTCTCTCCAAGCCCATCTAATCCAAATACAATACGAACCCTGTTTCCGTGCTGCTTAATATCCCCTTGCTATATATACGCTAGTCATCTCTGTAGAACAATACGGAGTAATTTCAAAACCATGCGTTTGTCATTATTGACCAATTCAAACCAGTAGCATTAAAGTTTCTGAAAGCCGTGCATATTTATAGAAGAAGTTTGGGAGGGAGGAGGGCATGAGTCGAATCATGTAGGAGATTGTGAAACCGTAACATCCAGAACACAACCGTAGATTCCTGTCAGTACATACACAACAACTTGGGACAAAAAGAAGAAAAACCCTGGTCGTGTCCAAAAGACAATGATTAAAAGTTAAAAATAATATATATCTTTCTCCCTGATGCTGAGCTACAGCTACTCAGGTAGATCCCGTTGGAATCTGACATAGATAATCCAAAAAGGACAAAATGAAGTGTAGTGTCTGTTTTACAGGAAGTGTAGTGTCTGTTCTGGCTTCTCCAGGAGCTGATTTTCTGGTGCAGAATTCACCAGAGTCCGCTCAGTTTCACTGTGAACCTCGCTAAAGTGATTTGAGGAAAGTAACTGGACGATCACATAGACTGTTCTTAGCATGTTAGCTACATCCTCGTAACAGTCTTCGGTTAGCAGGGGAAGTAAATCACAAATCACTGTTAGCAGATTCATGGAGGAAAATTAATAGAATCAGGCGAGATAATCTGATAAGGGCAAAATTGCTGAGGAAACAGTCTTGACTCATATTGGAGAATGTGAAACAACCGCCTGATTACTAGGAGTCGTTATGAATAGGTGAATTATGTGCTAAATAATCATCAGAGTAATTCAGCCTTTATTAATTCTTTTCTCTTTAAGCGATTCACAGTTGTAAGTTAAAGCCGATCTCTCTTTGAAGACACATCTTTTATAATTTTTATTGGAGGTAATTTATTATTTGCATTACCTGTATTTACTTCATAATTGAACATTTTGCATTCAAATTTATGTAATGCATTATGCTTGAGAATATATTTCTGCCTGATTAGCATAAATAGTCACTTACCTCATGAATTACTAACAAAGTTTATCTTAAAATATAGGTTTTTTTATTAAGTGGAACACAAACATATGTACAATAAATTCTGATTTTCTGGCGCAGTTAGAGAACAGCTCACATTTGATTTCGGGGAAAAGAGGCTACAAGGGGAGGGGAGTCATCTTGAGAAGGAGGCAAAATACAAATGAGACTGGTAGGCTTCTTTCAAAAGGGGGTGTTTTCCGATGGGGGTGTACGCCAGGAGTGGGCAAGGGTCTGAGTTCTCCGAACACTGTTTGGGAAGCTTACTGGAGGATCTCGACATGGACAGTGGATCCGGAAAAAAAAAACCTCTAACTCATCCTCTCTAGCTTTTGGAGGGACCGTGCTAGCAAGTGAATCGCATTGACTGAGTTTGGGGATTGCTCACTTTCTGTTAATTTTATTTGTTGTCTGTTTGCTTGTTTGGGTCTCCTTAGAGTCCCCCTGTAGAACACAATATACATTGTTCAATTCAATACTCGTCGTTTTGCACAAGAGATGTGGCAAACCCCGTTGTTTTCTCCAGTGAGAATTCCTGGGCAGGTCTCCCCAAATTTGCCCAGTTCCCTTCCTAAAAAAAGACACCCAATCTAGCCTGGCAGACAGGAGGTGATGCAGAGTTCTGTGCAAACATTAACATTTGAATGCAAGCACTTCTACAGTTTTAGTGCCATAGATGGAAATGCTAAATGCCCAGGCCTCTTTCCCCACCCTGGCCATTCCGAATCAACAGATCCCAGTAATTCCCTTTTCTAAGGTACAGCCATTTCCTTAGAGGTTTTTTTCTCTCTCTCCATTAGAGACTGCTCATGATTCCTCCTCCATTGTCATCCCCTTTGATCCTATTCACAGCTTACACTCATGAGGGAATTTGTTTTGAAAGCATTCAACCCTTCAAAGATTTTTATTGTGCTGAAATCAGAACTGATTGGGGGGGGGGGGAGAAAGCAGGGATTAAAAATAAGGGGACCTGCTATTGGGACATTGTTTATTCAGGCGGCATCTTTTATGCATGATAACTCAGGGGACAGGCTGTGGGTGGCTCTAGCGCGGGAAGTTTGGGTCACCCTGGAGATGGGGTGATTCCAAGGTTCTGCTCCAGAGGCATTTACCAGCCTTTCGACCTGGGAAATGGAACCTGGAGTTTTAGAATACTCAGACCAAAGGTAAATACTCCTCATGTGATTCCCAGGAGGAGTATATTGATGCCAATGATTGCTGAATTTTTGTGTTTCTGAATGAGATTGGCTGTGGTCCTGTTTTACATCTTAGTTCTTGGTTGCATGATGGGTTTTGCTGTTCTGTGCTGTGCTGTTCTTCGGACACGTAAGATATGCCCAGTGGCACCCTCCCAGCATCTTTCACCACAACAGTGTTTCTGCTCAAACAGAGAATTGGGCTAAGCAACCCTCCTCACAATAAAAAGTGAAGTCACATTTATAGACCTTTGCTGATATTCTTATTTAGTTATTTTATAACAATAATACATGCTGTCAAATATAATCATTTGCATAAGACAGAAGTAGGAGGCTACCAAACAAAAGAACCACTATTTCCCACCAATCTTTTAATCCTGGTCTCAGGTGTTACCATCTATATATATAAAAACCTAATGTGCAAAGTGTCCCCTCAGGAGTTCGACCGACCCGGAGTTCGATTGCTCGCTATGACATGCACTGACCACCAGGGGGTGGCGTGGAATGAAAAAAGGCCCCAGCCGGCAGCTGCTAGGGACCCCACCGGTGCACAGATTTCATGCACTTGGCCTCTAGTATATAATAATTGGGGTCCATGCATATACTTTTCACAGAATGAAATCATAGTATACCCACAGGTTTTGTTTTTTTGTGTTTTTTTTTTTGTGTTTTTTTTTTTTTTTTAGAACTTGCTTTCCTAGCAGTAGCACACCCACCTTAATATCCTCAAAAAGTGGTTTGGAGCACTCCTCTCTCCATTGGCAGAACTTACCTAAGAGAATCTCAGATGGGTGAGTTTAGAGATCTTACCTTAACAGCCTCCTACCTTCTTTACAACATTCTGGCACGTTGAGTTGACAGCAGGCAGGATAGATTTTAGTAGGCCCAGCAGACACTGTCCCTAGGATCCACGAAACTGTCCGGGGCCTGGGAGAACATTTAAGTTTCTTTTAAAACCAGAGGAAAAGAAATGAATATAATGCAGATTGTATTATACCTGTCAGTATACCCACATAGTCATAAAATGTAATTCAGTGTTTATGGAAGATGGGGTCCACAGAAACCAAAGTGTGTCACAGCTACAAAAGTCCAAGTGCAGTCCCAACAACATGCACTTGATTACCCCCAGTGACAGGGTGCTCACTACCTCTCAATTTTACCTTGCACCCCTGTCCATCTATCTTCCCACAGTTCATGAGGTTGTCAGCCAAGCTTTATGTTTGTCTAGTATGAAGTCATATCCCCTTCTTCTATATACAAGTCCTGATTTCATACACTCATAAGGCCATGAGCCCTTCTATCCCTCATGCTCTCTGGGGACTAGAAGACAACCAATACGATGACACCTCCTCCCTACATTCCATATTCCATTCTAAACACAGTCAGTAGCTTTAGCATTTCTACGTAGGCCTGAATTTTAAGTGCCTCTGCCTTTAGGTGTCTGACTCCCAGATGTGCCCACCTGGCAGTTGTTGTCCCCCTTGGAGGGTTCAGGTCCTAGAACTGAACCCAGATCCCCGGGTGTGAGTTTCTCAGCACAGAGCAACTGCCACCCTCCGCCTCCCGGAGCCAAGTCTGGCTGCGGTTCCTGCAGACCATAACTGCAGGAGCAGACATATAACACCGGTGACTCATTGTGCACGGCCCGGGGCCTTTTCTTCTCACATTTCCCCCTCCTCTATTTGTGTGCTTATGTTTTTGAGCCCAAGTGCCGAAACGCACAACCATGCCCAGTAGGCTTCATCTCATTAGGTTCAGCCTGGTCCCTGCCTGTGTGAATCTCTGTGGATCTAGAATACGCCATCGACCTGTTTTAATTTGCCTCCCAGCTTTGTGGCAGCTGCAGATGAAACTGATGTGCTTTTTTTTTTTATGACTTAACTTCTCAGAAGTAGTTCCCTCACCTGCAAAACGGGATTTTGTCAGGATTAGAGACTGTGCCCACGAGATGAGGCCACGGAGGAGTTCTGTGAATGGTTTGTGTTTTTCTGAATTTCCTACCATCTCCCCCCAGTTGTTGGTAACGGGATAGGAAGGTACAAGACCCAATGGTGCCCCAGTGGAGACTGTCCCTCCCTACCCAGTCATTTACACAAAATGACTTGCCAGATTCATTCTAGTCTCCTAGTGGACATTTTAAATTAAATGGCCTTATAACATCTCTAATCATCAGGGAAATGCACATCAGAATCACAATGAGATACCACTTTACACCTGTTCTCATGGCTACCGTCGAACAAGACAAAAGGTAAGTATTGGTGAGGATGTGGCAAAAATAGAACCCTTGTACACTGTTGGTAAGAATTATAATTTTGTGCAGCCGTCATGGAAAATAGTCTGAAGGCTTCTCAAACACTAAAAAATAGAGCTGTCCTATAATCGAGAAACCCCACTTCTAGGTATACATCCTAGGGAAATGAAACCAGCATCTCCAAAAGATATCTGCTTCCCCCATATTCATTGCAGCATTATTCACCATGGCTAGAATCTAAGTGTTTGCCCAGGGGTGAGTATATAAAGAAAATGTGGAGTGATGTACACTGAGTGGCCAGATTATTAGGATCTTTGAATGCATAATGTGTATATCCTATATAATAAAAGGCTAATATGCAAATTGTCCCCTTGACCAGGAGTTTGACCAGCAGGCAGGCTGGCCAACTGTCCATGTCTCCTCCCCTTGGCCAGGCTGGCTGAACCCCACCCATCCACGAATTCAGGGACCGGGCCTCTAATATACACTGAATGACCAGATTATTATGTGTTCAGAGATCATAATAATCTGGCCACTCAGTGTACACGATGGAATATTATTCAGTCTTAAGAAATAAGGAAGTCCTGCCATACCAGTTTGGCTCAGTGGATAGAGCATCAATCTGCAGACTGAAGGGTCCCAGATTCGATTCCGGTCAAGGGCATGTACATTGGTTGCAGGCACATCCCTGGTGCGAGGTGTGTAGGAGGCAGCTGGTCGATGTTTCTCTCTCATCAACGTTTCTAGCTCTCTATCCCTCTCTCTTCTTCTCTGTGGGAAATCAATACAATATATTAAAAAAAAAGAAAGAAAGAAGGAAATCCTCGCATTTGTGACAACATGATGAACCTGGAGGACATTGTGCTAAGTGAAATAAGCCAGATCCAGAAAGACAAATACTGTATGAACTCATTTATATGTGGAATCTAAAAAGGTCACACTCATAGATGCAAAGAGTGAATGGTGGTTACCAGGGACTAGAGGGCTGGAGAACTGGGGAGATATTAGTCAAGGGGTACAAACTTCTAGTTATGCATGATGAGTAAGCTCTGGAGACCTACTGTATATCACAATGACTATAGTTAATAGCTACTAGTGTATCGTTACAGTCACAGTGACTATAGAATACAATAACTGCTGTACTGGATACTTGAAATCCGCTAAGAGGGTAGATCTTAAATGTCCTTGCTATACCCAAACACACACACAGAAAATGGTAACCTTATGCGGTAATAGGTATTTTAAATTGTGGTAGTCACTTCATAAGGTATACATATACCAAAACATTACATTGTACACTTACATGTATATAATTTCTATTTGTCAATTATCCTACCTAAGAAAGGAGTAATATGCAAATTAACCACCACTCTGCTACACCCACCAGCCAAGCCCACCAGCCAATCAGAGTGAGTATGCAAATAAACCCAACCATGATGGCAACAGTCACAGAGAGCAGGAAGGAGGCTTGGGTTTTCCAGGCAATGGAGGAAACCAAGCTTTCTGCCTGCCCCAGCCAGCCTAAGCCTCCACTCAAGGCTACAAAGTTTCAATTATAGAAGGTAAATAAATTCCAGATCCAGGGCTTCTGCCTGGGTTTCCAGGGGCATGGCTGGCCTGCAAACCACCACAGTCCCCTTGCTCAGGACACCCCATGCCCCAAGAGAACCCCCACCTTGATCCAGGACACCTTTCAGGGTAAACCAGCTGGCCCCCATCCTGTGCACCAGGCCTCTGTCCTATCTAACAAAAGAGTAATATGCAAATTGACCATTACTCCAACACACAATATGGCTGTTTTCCATGTGGACACAAGATGGCCACCACAAGATGGCCAGCAGGGGAGAGCAGTTGGGAGGCACCAGGCCTACAAGGTAGAGCAGTTGAGAGGGACCAGGCCTGCAAGGGAGGGCAGTTGGAGGCAATCAGTCCTGCAGGGGAGGGCAGTTAGGGTTGACCAGGCTAGTAGAGGAGGGAAGTTGGGTGCAAACAGGCTGTCAGGGGAGCAGTTAAACATCAATCAGGCTGGCATGGGAGTGGTTAGGGGGTGATCAGGCTGGCAGGCAGAAACGGTTTGGGGCAATCAGGAAGGCAGGCAGGCGAACAGTTAGGAGCCAGCAGTCCTGGATTGTGAGAGGGATGTCTGACTGCCCTCAAGGGTTCCCAGATTAGAGAGGGTGCAGGCTGGGCTGAGGGAATTCCCCCCGCCCCCCGCCACCCCTATGCATGAATTTTGTGCACTTGGCCTCTAGTACCCCAATAAAGCTGAAAACAACAACAACAACCCAACCTGAATTGGCCTATTGGGTAATTGTGCTCATTTGAAACTAAATTGCCCCATCTGAATGTCCACACACATCCTTCTAATAAATTCTAAAGCAACTTTACTTTCTTCTGATGTAGGCAAAGCTCTCTGTTCAAGAGGGCAGATTGCTTAATGGTTTGATGTGTCACCCACCCGGATTTCTGTAAACCTCTGACCTGTTAAAATTGTCCAGATTTGAGACCTCAGAGACTAATAAAAAATAGATGGTGCTTGGAAAACCAAAGCAGAAGAGCTCTGTCTATGTAGTAAAGCATATTTGAGATCTGTTCTTTCTTCCCCATTTTGTTTGTTTGTTTGTTTAGATTGTCAACTTCCCTGCCATTTCCTGATGCCAATTTTGAATCCGGGAGGCTCAGAGTCATTTTCTCAAATATAAAGAGTTCAGAGTTTCTACTTTTGAACTGCAACTGGTCCTCCTGGTATCTCGTGAAAGGACCCAACGACAGGCTTTTGCAGAATCCGCCCACCAAGGCTCCCATCTCGGCCCCTATCAGAGACATCTGGGAAGAGGAGCAGAAAAGAGACGGTGAGTTTATGACCTGATATCTATGGTCTGGTCCAGCCATAGGGTTCGGTGCTGTCTGGTTCTTCAGACCCAGCCTGGGACCATTAGGGCTCTGGAGTAATGACGGAAGCTCTGCAGGCAAGCGTCACTGACTGTGGGCTCTGGGCTCTGTGAAGGGCTGCTGGTCAGGGACAAGTGATGTGGGTGCGGTAGACTGTGTGTGGGGGGGTAGGCAAGCCTAGAGAAAGCCTATTACTTCACTCTCTGACCTCAGCAAAGTGCTTCAATGTCTTCCTCCAACTCATTTTTTTAACACCTATTTTTATTGATTTCAGAGATGAAGGGAGAGAGAGAGAGATAGAAACATCAATGATGAGAGAGAACCATCGATAGGCTGCCTCCTGCATGCCCCTCAATGGGGATCGAGCCTGCAACCTGGACTTGTGTTCTGGGAATTGAACAGCAATCTCCTGCTTCATATGTCAATGCTCAACAACTGAGCCACACCAGCCGGGCTCCAACTCATTTTTTTTTCCAGGCTGCAAAGGAATTGAACTGCATGAGGAGGTAAGAAAGATTCTGGATTGCATGGAGAGAATGTTCTCAGTCCTTAGAGATTGAATGTAGGTAGGTAAACACAGACCAGACACCCATACACACAGACAAAACTGTCATACTGGGTTCTTGTAGAGCATTGCTGGGTCAGAATGATACAGTCTCCTCCTCAGTCAAAGGTGAAGAGTGTATGAGCATGTATATCAAGTGCTTGGCACATGTTACCCTGGTAAGTGCTCAAATAAATGCAATCTATTAGCATGGGCCTAAGTCTGAGTTTATCTTCTTCCCACACAGTTTCCATTCATGGGGCCTAGTGTATACTAGGGACTCAGGAAATATTTTCTCCTGCGTTTATGCTCCTGACTTATAGTTGTAGTCTGAGCCTTAAGTAGGTCTTTTTCTCCTGAGTTTTGCATAATTTTGCTACCCTGGAACTCCATCCCTCCCCTTCTGCCCTGCCCTCAGCCCTATCTCCTGGCAATTTAAAAAAAATTCTTCTTCAAGTCTTGAATTTCCTCTTAAAAGCTTTCCTTGAGCCCTGTGCCCAGCAGGCTGGGTGTTCATTCTCTGTGCTCACTGCCATGCAGTCCTCATGGTACCATATTAGTTCCCCACCTACTCTGCACGAAGCTGGGCCGACACCTCTCATCTTCCCAACTCCTTTGCCTAACACAGGCAAAGTAGGTGCCCAGTAATTGTTCATTCAATGAAAGTGACTAAACACACACTTGGATTCCCACCTCTTTTTTTGAAGTACTAGCCCACACAGAATGTACTGCCAGGTGTCCCAGAAAACATGGCTCCGACAGAAAGCATTGCAACAAGACAATTCTTCCATTCACCTCTCACTAGTACAATTGGCCCATCCCTCCATTACCGGGATGCTTATCTTGGTCACTAATTAACCTATATTTTCCCAAGATGGAAGTGGGTGGAAGACATGGTTGAGATGTGTGGGCCCTGGAACCGGAGTGGAAATCTGTATGTTTTGCTGGGATGAAATTTGGGATGAAGAAAGGGATGCAATGACATAGAGTACCCGGATAAGCAAGGCGTGCTGCTCACTTTCCTGGCTGCTGCTGCCAAAGAGGGCCCTTTTCAGCCTTGAGTCACAGCTGCCTTAAGGCACATAGATACTGTTTTGTAATTGCTAAGTAAGAATGCTGGCCTTCCCCCATTTCCACAGGCCCACATCTTGCTCGTTCTTCAAGCCACAGCTCATGTACAGGGCTACACATGAAGTGTGTGTAGCACCATGACTGGCATCTCATAAGCATTTAATAAAGGTTAGTTGTTAATGCCACAGCTTCCCCGAGCCCTCTTGGGCTCTTGCCTTTCAATTGTGGATCTTTATGGTTGTAGCTTAACCTGTGTTCTGGAACCTTCTGTAGCACTGTGTAATGGTCAGGCAGAGGCAGGTTCAAGGTTGGTTTCTGCTACTTACTTCCTGTGCTCTCTCCGAGGAGTTCTTTACAGGCTCTTATAGGAGTCTCAGTTGCCAGCAAATAAAGGAATGCCATTTAGCCCTCTTTGGGCTGTAGGTGAAAAAAAAATTTGAGCTAACTAGGCTGAAGCAAAAAGGGAACGTATTGGTTCACAGGACTAAAATGTGCAGGGACAAAGTTGGTTTCAGGCATGGCTGGGGGCAGAAGCCGTATGATGTCATTGGATGTGGCTTCCTTTCACCCATGGTCCCTACACTGCATTTTACTGACCGGACACCAACCGGTAGGCCTCCCAATGGGAGATGATGGTGGGAGCAGCTCCAGTTCTAAGTCCCCCCTAGAATAGGTCCAATGGGGTCAGTTTGAGTCCTCATCGGGACAGATCAAAGTCATGGTGTGGGTCGTTGAATTGCTCTAGGTGATTAGGTTAATCAGCCAGGCCTGAGCCTATCTCTGTGGCAAAGAATGAAATATGCTGATAGGCTCAGACTTGGACTCCAAAATGGAGTGGACAGGGGCCAGGGGACTTCTCTGAGCCTCTTTGAATGATGGGGGAGCCCCCGCCCACGTCAGCACCATGGAGCCCTGCCTTAAAATGATAACATTGTTAACAGCCTACACGTGCATGTCACTCACCCAGATCTTGCCCTCGGTTTTAACTCATTGATCTTTGCAACAGTCCTATGAGAAATGTGTTGCTGTTATTCGCATTTGACTGAGGAGGAAACTAAGGTACAGAGATGTTATGGGGCTTTTTCAAAGACACTCGGCTGGTAGAGCGGTACAAGATGTGAATCCAGTCATAGTTGCAAAGTCCCTGCTCTCAACCACTTTCTTTATAATATACTAGAGGCTGAGTGCATGAAATTCATGTACTCATGGTGGGGGGCTCAGCCTGGCCTGTGCTCTCTTCCAGTCTGGGAGCCCTTGGGGGATGTCCTACTGATGGCTTAGGCCCTGCAGGGAATGGGCCTAAACCATTAGTCAGACATCCTTAGTGCTGCCACGGAGGCGGGAGAGGCTCCCGCCACTGCTGCCGCCATGCTCATCAGCTGTGAGCCCAGTTCAGGGCTTCTGACTGAGTGGCGCTCCCCAGTGGGAGTGCACTGACCACCAGGAGGCAGACAATCAATGCAGGAGCTGCCTCCTGGTGGTCATCATGTGTCATAGTGAGGGGTCATTCCACCGTTTTGTCGATTTGCATATTAACCTTTTATGATATAGAATTGTAAGGGAAAGACAGGCAAGAAACTAACAAGACAAATCAAGATATACTATAAAACAATGTAATGTAGTTTAGTCCAGTATAATGTAACATAAGCCTATATAATAAAAGGCTGATATGCAAATTCTCCCCTGGACTACAAGTTCAACAGGGAGTTTGACCAGGTGGTGAGGCCAGCCAGCCAACTGCCCACAGCCCCTCCTCCCAGTTGGCCCTGCCCCCAGTTGGCCAGACCCCACCCATACACGAATTTGGGCACCATAGTCTCTAGTATAATAAATAACTATAATATAGCATTATATACCATCATATAAATCATATCATATGGTATCATATCACATGATAAGTGGCAGCCCATCTTTGTGTCCATCCTTACAACATCCATCACCAGCGTGAGCATCAGAGGTGTTGAATGAGTGTTGACCAGCTGAATCATTTTATGTGTACTGTATGAAGCCGCTGATCAGAGAACCCTGTTTCTGTCATGGCAACATCATCATCTTACATTCCTATGTTTGTTTCAGTCACACAAGAAGAAAAACTAATTAAAAGGAGAAGACTGAGGAAAGATATGGAGAGGTGAAATGTCTAGACCTCCAGCTCTCTTGCTTCTAATGGTGGTGGGAGCTTAAAGATATCAGGCTGACCCTATGTCCCTAAGACACTCTTAGTGGAAAAGATACAATGAAATCTGTTTTATAGACAGGTGGAGAAGGAGTTAAGGGGCAAATTCAAATGATACAGAGCTTTTGTAACTTAATCTTTTTCCCTACTTTTAAAAAAATGCCTTTTCTTTTTGGAAATTTCTGTGACTATCCCTAAACTCGTGTTTGCTACACACAAATATGCATTGGCCTGTTTGCAGGTTAGTTTTGAATGTTAAGATGCCCAGGGTGTGCTGAGAAGTGAGTATTTTGTGTTTTATTTAATGATGAGCACACCCCCCCCCCCCTCTTGACCTTCTCACAGTGTGGATATGAAGGCAAATGAAAACCATGGGATCTCCTCACTTCATTCCTGCCTCCAACCTTATAGCCTAGTATTATGAGAGGCATTTAATCAAAGCATAGAAACAATTATAATAACACCCTGAAATTACATTCACATCTGCAATCATGCTAATATCTCGCCTCCCTCTACCATGCTTCTGTTGTCTGATTTCAGTTCCCTTGTGGTGACTAAGAGTCTAGTCATTAATATCACACCCACCGACTATTGGAATTTACTGTCAGAAAGCTCCGTTTCTAGCAACTCCCCAAGCTGAATGGAGCGGCTGTGCCAGATCTTTTTATCCATTGCACAAGTCCATGCATTTTATTTGTACTGGAATCACTTCCCAAATTTGGGCACCAGTAAGTAGAGATTGCTATCCATTTTCTATGTGATAGGGTGGGAAGATCTGGTTTAAAGTCATATGCTACCAGAATTCGACTGGCTATGAGAATATTATTGCCCACATTCTTACCTTTTTAACAACACTGGGATGATTTAGTAGTAATGTAATAATAACAATGGTGATTATGATACCAACAACAACGACAATAATAAAACTACCCATTTGCAGGAACTGCTGGGAAGAGACACATAATGCAGACCCCACAAAGAACTAGTAATGAAAATCTGGAAAATGGGAAATTCTATAAATCAACTATTCCAATTTCTTCCACTATTAAATGAACTGTAAAAGATAGGGGGTGAGGGAAGACTAGTATAGATTAAATCAGACTTTCTTTCTTCCTTTCTATATATTTTTATTGATTTCAGAGAGGAAGGGAATGGAAAAGAGAGATGGAAACATCAGTGATGAGAGAGAGAGAATCGTTGATTGGATGCTTGCTGCACACACAACCCCTTTACTGGGGATCAAGCCTGCAACCCAGGCATGTGCTCAGACCTGGAATTGAACTATGATCTCCTGATTCATAGGCCAACTTTTCAATCACTGAGCAACACTGGCTGGGCCAGACCTTCTTTGAGAAAGTGGCTCAAAGCAGAGACGCAGCAGTAGACCAGTGAGAGAGCAAGCTTCTTGAGAGAGAGGCAGGGGCAGGTGCTGCCCACCCTGCATTTCCTTTCCCACGCTCCTCCTTTCACCCTGGCTGACTTCACCTGTGAGACCCCCTTTCTGAGGAGGCCTTCTTTAACTGCTTCTCCCTAATCCAAGAGGGATGGTTTGTTTTCACCCTGTGCTTCAAGGGCTCCTGGCATGAATTTTGTGACTGAACATTGCAACTGTATATATATATATATATATATATATATATATATATATATATATATATATTATTGATTTTTTTACAGAGAGGAAGAGAGAGGGATAGAGAGTTGGAAACATCGATGAAAGTCATCCATCAGCTGCCTCTTGCACACCCTCTACTGGGGATGTGCCCGCAACCAAGGTACATGCTCTTGACCGGAATCGAACCCAGGACCCTTCAGTCCGCAGGCCGATGCTCGCAACTGTATATTTTTTAATGAAAAAATTTGAGGTGATTGTAGATATGCCTGCAGTTCAAAGGAATAATATGCAATGTTATTGTATGTGTAGGTTCGAGTGACCCTCGCCATAGTCAAGATACAGATCATTTCCACCTTGAGAACCCTTCCTGCTAGCCTTTGTAATTGCCTTTGTACTCATCTGTCTCCCTCAGGATTCCATGAGCGCCATAAGCCAGGACAGAAACTCTATGTCCTGGTTCAGGCTACCTCAGACCAGCACATGGCTTCTAGGTGGTCCCAGGTGAAGTGCCTGTGGACTAGATTCTATCACAGTAAGGGAATTAAGACTACTGTCTAGAAAGGCTTTGGCCAAGAAGGAGAGAAAACATCCCAAGGCACATAGTACTAAAAAATACAGTATGTTAGGACTTTTTCCTCTGTAGAGAATTGTGAAGATCTCAGTGGTATCTAGGGATTTTTGTTGCCTTAAGAAATCACCTGCTCAGGTGATTCCAAGAGAGACTTGCACCAATGGAGGGACTGATTTCTCTGTGAAATGAAGCACGAACACCAGACTTTTATTCTCTGGTTCTAATTTGGTTCCTTTGTTTTTTTGTTTGTGTGTGTGTGTGTGTGTGTGTGTGTGTGTGTGTGTGTGTAATATGTTTTTATTGATTCTGAGAGGAAAAGAGAGTAAGAGAGAGAGAGAGAAACATCAATGATGAGAGAGAATCATTGATCAATTGCCTCCTGCACCCCCCCTACTCCACTGGGGATTGTGCCCACAACCCAGATATGTGTCCTGACTGGGAATTGAAACGTGGCCTCCTGGTTCATAGGTTGATGCTCAACCACTGAGCAACACTGGCCGGACATATTTTGTTTCTTTGGCATCATCTTTCCATGAGTTTAATCCACTTGAAAATTATAGACTCATGGTGATTCAGGGCTGGGGACATATTAAGATTGGTGGGCAAGTGGCTTGAGCAAGGGATTGGAGGGACCCAGCAGGAGTCTTAGGCTTTGTCTTTTCTACACTATCTTATGACAGGCTTGGGAGAAGACAAGTTTTCTTTCATTGGTCATAGCCTCACTCTTGGGTTTCATTTTACTAAAGGCAGGATGTTCAGAAAATGTCTTGGAATAATAGGATTCCTTAAATTATCCCCAAGTACCTACTCATGCGGTTCATTGAGGCATGAAGACACCTGTGAAGTTTCCAAATTCATAGGTTTTAATGAATGAACAAATACCAAAGTGTGTCAGATGACTATGAGTTCCATTCAAGACCAAGTCCTGAAAGGGAAGTGACTAGTTGACCCATTATTGAGATCATCAAGTATCAGATCTTCACTTATAGAAAGTTTGTTTATGTCAGGCTTTGTGCTATTTGGGTAGATTAAGGGATAAATAAACCTGTCACTCATTCATATAGCATTACATCTGCCTGTCCATCCATCCATCCATCCATCCATCCATCCATCCATCCATTTTTTTGTCCAGAGTGCAGTCCTTTATGAGGAGCTCCTCAGAATATATGTGAACAGCTTATTGGTGACAAAAAGGACCAATGTTATTTTTCTCCTGCTTCAAGTAAGAATAAACGTGAACATCTGAACAGAAAAGGAAGTCATTGTTGTGGATATGTCCCTTTTCCTCAGCACTTAATATGTTTTATGTTTTTGTTTCCCAGAAGTGAAAATCTCATGGAGTATTATTTTTTCCTCACTGGTATCTATTATATCTTCAGGGGGATCTACTACACAAAAACGCACTGTAATTATTCAGTTTCACCCGGAGAATAAAATATCTTCTAACAGTGAGCCTTCATAAGCTTCACCTTGATGGAACACACCTCACAGACAGAAGTCCATACCAATTGGCCTATTCTCATTGGTCTCCCTCCTATTGTGAGAGCCAAATGATTTGGATGGAATTGAATATTCTCTTGAAGGTTCAAAGGTGTGTTTTCTTGAACCCATTCTAGAAACCAGGGTTGGTGTTCTTGCGTCTAAGAGGCAAAGATATATTTGTGCCTAGAAGATATTGCAAACAAATTTTTAAAAAGCTACTGTTTCCTCAGTGGCATTTCACGTGTTCTGTGGGGCCCCTCATAAAGGGCTGCACTCACCTAAAACAACATGTGACATACGCTCCCATTATCTGCCACTGTGCTAATTTTCCCTAGCACTTAGAAATAAAATATAACTGGCTAGCCCCTAATTTCCTCAAATACAGTGACATATTCTCACGATAAGTGCCCTTATTGCAAAATGCTTGTCTATATAGATTTTGCACAAATTCTTACATCATGCAACCAGAAGTTGGGAAGTGAAAAGGTCTACAAAACCAATGAAAGGAAAAGAGAAAAGATACAGGGAAACATCAAGCCAGGACTTAAAATTGTGCCCATGTTGGTGTCTTATAGGAACAGAGAGCAGAGACACTATGACGGGTGTGAGAAAGAGTGACAGAACTGGATCAGGGTGCTGTGCTGTGTTGAAGATTACCGCTATACAGGCCTTACAGCTGTATGTCTTTATATATGTTATGGGGTTAAGGAATTCCTGACAACATAATCAGAGACAGGACTTGTCTCACTGCTCTAAGGGAGTCGGCACTTACATGTTGTCTTAAACCCCGATGGATACACTGGGAAAGTTATTTTGGCTCTCTAGGCTTCTGTTCTCTCTAAGACGTGGGAGCTATGTCAAAGGACCACAAAGTCTACAAATCGATATGTGTGTCCGTATTTCTCATTTCCATTTCAAAGCACGTGACAGAGTCCCCAGGCCGTGCCTGGCACATGATAGCCAGAAGAGATGCCTGCTTTCCATCTTATTTTCTCTTGGGAGGTGTCAATATACCTGCATGAGTATCATCTCTTTTGCACAGACAGTTAGTGTCAATCAGATTACCCACCAAGATGCATTTTATCACGAAAGCTCATAACTCCTTTGAACAGGAATTTCCATTGGCAAAGAAGAGTCTTGATCAAGTCACAACAGGGTTGGCAGAACCAGGACGAGATCCTGGCTCTGCTGACTTCTGGCCACAGACTGCATGGCCTCTCTTCTGTACCCTCCCTGCTGCATCGTTTACTTGTGTCTGACACGGGCTCCCCATGTCTCTGGGAGGCTCCACTACAGCCCAGCTCTGTGAAGTCTGACACCTGCCCTCCCTCAACAGGGCTGCTGCTATTATTACTAATCGTCAAAGAGAGTTCATAGAAATGTGTGACTCAGCTTGTTTTGCTTCTGAGAACCAGGGGTTAATGCTTGCTCCTTGGAGGAAGTCCTGTGGCTCAGAAAGGGAGAAACAAAATCGTATATACCAAAGTGACCTTTCACCCCAACTGCTGTGCAGAGCACGAAAGGAATGATCCAAGTCCTAACCAGGTTGGAAACTGAGAGCAATGGGAACGGTCACTCTGCGAAGATGACACAGTCGGCAGGGTCCCCTGTCTATTCTCTCTGGGACTCCTGCATTAAGTGTGTCCAGTTTGCTGGTCACGGGCTGGTTTTTCAGATGGGGTGGCTTGGTGGCTCCTTCCCGGCCTTGAAGCCAGCAGCCAGGAAGTTGGGAGGGGCCCTGGGATGGTGAGGGAGACCACAGCTTGGCTTCTTCCTTGACGCACCCACCCTGGCTTTGCCCAAGCAGGAAGAAAAAAAAATCACAGACCCACTGTTGGTCAACCATGATGGGCCACCTGCCAAGGAGGTGGGGGCAGCAGGGCCTGGGAAAGAAGGACACATATGAGGCAGAAGCCTCCCCAGGCGCCGAGTCACCCAGAGGGCTGCGGGGGAGTGTTGCGGGGTGAGGAGCCTGGGCTCAGACCAGCCTGTGGTGAACATCCTCCCACACCAAGGAGCCGAGATGACTGCACAGAGCGCGGGCGGGGGCGCAGAGTGTGGGGAGGAGGTGCAGGCTTGGGAAACAAAACCCGCCTCCTCTCTCTCCCCCCTGATGGGAAGCTAGGGCCAGTGGAGGGGGCTGGTGGTGGGCATGGTGCCAACAAAACCACACAGCTTTTGGTTGATTGGGCTTGAGGTCTAACCTAAGCCTTGAGACATCCTAAGAGAATAACCTCAGGCCCTTTAATTCCAGGGCTGACTTTAGATGATCTATGAATATAGGGAAAGAAAATAACGAACCAAGTCACTTATTTTTCTTTCTAATACCCCCAAAGTATGGGTTATAGGGACACCCTGCAAAAGACCATGCGCCTCTTAATAACATGCCCACCTTAGTAATCTTCATAACGTGCCCACTTTCATGTCATCCTGTGAATTCTTCTATTACAGAGTTTACCACTGACCATTATTTGTCATTTTCTTCATATACCTGCCAGCTTTTTGAGGTCAGGGATGGAATCTTATGCTCATATCTCCAAATGAGTACAGTAGCAACTGGTTTATTATGTGAATTAAGGAATGGATGAATGAAAAGTCAATAACTTTGGAAATTAGATATCGCTATGACTATAATAGAGTGTGTTTCTTAGGTGGCTCCTTGGACCAGAAGGAATTTCCTTGTCTCAGGATCCCATGAGTAAAGTCAACTTCTGCCCCAGCCTTGAACATTGATGCAACATTCATTCCCGTGAAGACAAAAGCATGTTCATTATTTGCCACTACAATTTAAGGCAGATTAGAGACGAAGACTTGCTATCTAACGGTAATATTAAGTGTCTGTGGGTCTTTTTTTTTTTTCTATCTTCATTTCTCATCAGCACAAGAGAATGTTCTTTTTGTAATTGACTTTACCAGAAGTCACACTTGCAGGTGTACAAAAACTAAGATAAGTTTCTAAGTAAAGGAAGCCCCGGAGTTCTCTCTCTGTACATTGACCGTGACTTGGGGAAGCCAAATGCATTAAAATGTACCACATCCTTTTGATGAAAGGCCTGCCACATTTTCAATGCTTTGTTGGCCTGCGCCCTAAGCATCCATGGGGTTAAAGGTCGTCTGGTGATGAGGAGTAAAAAGGTCACCAAGAAGTAGGTTTTTGGATTTCTCTAAAAAAGCAAATTCCCTACCTCAAGGCACTCCCCCACCCTTTTACACTCGGCAGATGAAAAGGAAGAGATCAATTTTGAGGAAATCATCATGAAATTATTAAAGATGATGGCAGAAAGGAATCATCACAAGCAGCTGCAGCAACATCAATTGAGATACCAGGAGGTAGCCTCCATTGCCCTCTTTTTCTCCCTCACAGGATTCTCGTCTCCAAAGTCCCTGGGTCCCATCTCGAGTACACCTTCAGTCCATCCTCATCCATTTTTGTGCATCCATCACTTGTTGTTAAAAAAAAATCTTTATTGAGATATAATTCAGAAACCCAAAAATTCAATCATTTAAAGTTGCGATTTCATGTTTTTAAAAAACATTCACAAGTTTTGCAACCATTACCACTCTTTAATTCCAAGCATTTCATCCCCTCACCCCCAATATTGTACCCAGTTGCAGACACTCTTCATTTCCCCTCTCCCAGCTCCCAGTAACCACCAATCCACTTCTGTGTCTATAGATTTTCCAATTCTGGATATTTCATAACAGTGGGTCATTGTGTGTCTGGCTTCTTTCACTTAGCCTAATGTGTTTAAAGTTCATCCGTGTTGTAGCATGCATCAATACTTTATAAATTTTTTTATGGCTGGTAACAGTCCATCAGATGGATGCACCACATTTAGTTTATTCATTCATCTGTTGATGGTCTTCTAAGTTACCTACACCTTTTGGCCATTAGGAATGGTATTGCTATGAACAGCTGTGTACAAGTTGTTGTGTAGACATGTAATTTCATTTGTCTTGGGTATACACCTAGGAGCAGACTGGCTGGGTCATCTGAAAACACAATGTTTAGTTGTTTGAGGAACTGCCTGTTTTCTACCTTTTCATTTTCATTCTCATCCAAGACCACACAATGGCTTCCTGAGAGTTCTCTTCCTGCCAGGACTCCTCACCACAGCATCAGGGAGCAAAGTCTACCACCTAACAGACCCTGTTAGCACTTGCATCATGAACAACATGGGCAAAGTACTTCAAGCATAACCTGGGTCACCTCCCTTCTTACGCATTGCTTGCAATAATTCATTGCACCTAGAATAAAAGCACAGCTCCCATCAAGGTCTAGAAGGTCTGGAAGGCTCTCCTCTGCTTCTCCCTCCCTCTCAGTGGTTTCCAGTCACTCTGGCCTTCCTTGCACACTGGCTTTCTCCTGCATTGAACCTGTGCACATAGCCTTTATCTTGTGTCTCCTGAGTGGATTAGAAAATGCCATTCCTTCACAAAGTTGGCCAAATGAATGAGCAAGCACATTGAACGCAATATATTAACATGTTCAAGTGCAGCTGGTTGGTGGCACAGTCCCCACCAGATTCTCCTATCAAGAGCTTTTTGTTTCTTTTGAATCTCTCCTAGATGATCATGTAATACATGAACCTGTATTGCAGACCCTCTCCCACTTCTGTATCAGGGTTTCTCAACCTCAGCATTACGGACACTGAGGATTATAATTCTTTGTGGTGGACGCTACCCTGTGAGTTGTAGGACATATTTATGCATCCCTGATCTCCACCTACTGGATGCCAGCAGCATCCCCCCACTTCCTCAGTGTGACAACCAAAAATATATCCAGACATGACAAAGTCCTTTTGGGGGTGGGGGGAGAAAGCCATCTAGTTGAGGACCACTATGTATGGCTATGGTCTTGTTCTATGAATATTGGTGCTGAAAATAGCCAAAGGCATTTCTAGTCCCCACTCATCATAGAAAGACTTTTACCCAGTTTCCCTTCAATAATGTAGGGAATAAGACCCATAAGAATTTAGAAGACATTTTTTTAAAAAGAAAGTTGGAATCCAAAATATTCATGATAGAGCTGCAGGTAATAAGAATATTTGATTTGCCAGATTCCTCATTCTTCCAGAATTTTGGTTCATATTAACTTACTGGGATTCCCAACCACCCTGGGCCAGACCAGTAGTATGATATTGCGTCTTAGGGAGGCATTTCCACAAAGTATTTTGTCTGGGTTGCTTATCTTATGCTTTCTAAAAGATCAGAACTTTAGAGTAGCCATGGTAATAGGATGGAGGAACACAGGATCAGAGAAAGAGACCCTATGATACGGGTCCATCTGTAAGAGCTTCACCTTCATGTCAACAACTTGCACCTCCTATAGCCTTCGTCTTAGGCTTGAGCCAGAAAAGCAGAAATTAGCACAATTGCTCTGAGCCTTTCCAGCTCAGGCTGCTTCTCAGCTCCTGCAGTGATGTTCAGACTTGGTGGGGAGCGACCTGAGGCCCCATTAGTTACCCCCATGAAAAAGGGACTCATCTTAGCTGGAGATGTCCAAACACAAGATTTCATCTTTTTTTGCCTGGGCAGAATTAGTAAATGTGCATGATGTATTTGAAATGATTAATTAAAGCCTAATGCTAGAACATTTCCAGAGAGTTATAAAAACTCTTTGGAGGAGGTCTGGGAGCTATGGTGCCTGTACATTTATCAGGAACATCTCGTCCATCAGACACCAAGTTTCCTCTTCGTTCTCTTTCTCTTTGGAACCTGGGCAGGTATCAGAGCTAATATTAATGATTTGATAATTATCAGAAAACTATTCAGGTTATAATAATTTGAGCTATCAAGGGCATAACTATCAAATTCCCTCCAGCCAGAGCACCACCAGCGCCTGCTTCCCTGCCCCTCCCTCTGGTGGGAAGGTTGCTGGGTGCTGAGCAGAGTCTGTGTTGGAGGAACACAAGGATCCCAAGAGCAAATTTGAAGCTTCAGAGGAAAGTGCTTAGGGACAGAATTTGGCTCCTTTGTCTCTAGTCCTAGTAAGACATCCTGGGGACGGGAGCTGGGTGCCTTCTGAGAAGAGAAAGCAGGCTCAGGAGCCATGCCCAGGTGCTCTCATGCTGTGGATGAAACCTTACTTAGCCATATTAACTGAATCCTCACTTCCTGTGGATTGATGGGATTCCTATCAGAATATCCCCTCACTGTTGGAGACATCCCTTCGGTGATTGCCTCTGTCTTCCAAAATAGGGACTCTTACTTGCATTGCTGGTTTGTTTGCCATTCGCTCATTCATTCATGCATTTATCAACTCTCTCAGTCAGTTCATAAGTCTCAGTCATTCCACATAAGTCTATTTAGAACTTTCTATGTATTGTGCACTGTGTTTGTCTTCAAAGTTGACCTTGATTGATCATTGACGATTATATGCCAGCTACTATATGCCATGCACTGTTCTTTCTTTAAAAATATAATTTTTTATTGATTTCAGAGAGGAAGGGGAAGGGAGAGATAGATAGAAATATCAATGATGAGAGAGCATCCTTGATCTGCTGTCTCCTGCATGCCCCCACTGGGGATGGAGCCTGACACCTGGGCATGTGCCCTGACAAGGGATCAAACCGTGATCTCCTGGTTCATAAGTCAATGCTCAACCGCTGAGCCACACTGACTAAGTTGTTCTTGAGTGATTTTACCTGAACTACCTTTCATTCCCCAAAGTCCTTTGAAAGCAGAGGGTTTTCTCCAGCTGGAACCACAGGGGAAGGTCAGAGAGACTCAAAGCATAGGACGGGCTTGAGCTGCTGTTGCTGGCTTCAAGGTGCAGGGTGTGTGTGGCCAGGAATGCAGGTGATGTTCAGAAGCTGAGAGCCCTGCCCTGTAGCCCACAGCCAACAAGGAAATGGGGACTTCAATCCCACAGTTGCAGAGAAATCAGTGCTGCCAGCAACTTGAATGAGCTGGAAAGTGGGTCTCCCCATGGCTTCCTGTTAGGAGCTCAGCCCAGAGGGCACCTTGATTTTGGCCACATAGAGACCCCTTTGCAGAGAACCCAACTGAGCCCAGTCAGACTTCGAACCTCCAGACTGTGGTACAGTAGGTGGATGTTGTTTTAAGCTGGTAAGTTTGTGCTATCTGTTAGGCAGCAGTAGAAAACGATTCCAGCTCTCATCATTACTGCTGCTAACGGACATATTTCATTCTCATGATAAGCCTATGCTTTTCTCTTTGGGTTACAGGTCAAGATACTGAAGTTCAGAGAAGATAACCTATTCAAGCCCGCAGGGAGGGAGACACAGATAGATGCAAATAAACCAGCTCTTCTGAGGCCTTCCTGGCTATCCGCACAGCCTCAGTCCAGGGCTCAGACATCCTGTTCCCTCTCTCCCTGCCACCCTCCGGCATTGCAATGAGGCACGCACGACATTGTAGGAAAAAGAGGGACAGAACCCAGTGTGAGTAGAAGCAGCCCTGGAGCCAAGAGCAAGGTAAACCTGTAGCAACCCAGATGTGGGGGCCACAGAGAAGAGGGAAGGGGTGTGGAAATGGAGGCGCTATCAAAGCAGAGAAAATAGGGACAGTATTAAGGTCAGGATGTTGGGAGCTTCTAGTTTTTAATCCGTTTTCAAGGTCAAAGATGCACCCCCCAAAGCCCAAAGTGACAGCAGTCACTGCCTGAGCCACAGGCTCTGAGTCTTCCAGAGACTAACGCACCCTCATCTGCCCTCTGACAGCTGTCATTCACTGTGGGCACAGACTTCTGCCTGCAGCACCCACCTGGCTGTCTCTTCATCGTGCTGTCCTTGGGGTCAGAGGCCCCGCACCCAAGCACTTTTTTTTCTGACCCTCCACGCATTGCTGCTGCCTCCCCTTTTGGAAGACGCCCCAACTCCGTTGTAAAGAAAGATTATGCTAAAGCAAAATGACCAGCACCTCAAGTCTGACTTCCAGAGCATTTTTGTAAATCAGATCTATTCCTCTTTTTCTGATTCTGATAGTATTTTTTGCTCATTACAGAAACGTTGAGAATGCAAAAAAGGAGAAAGAATAAAATAAGAAAGGATGAAGTGAAGACTACATAGAAACAATAGTTGTTCATGGTGTTTTTCTCTGTTATTTTTGTAAAGAATATACAAAAGTATACAAATATGCAAATGTATAACTAAAAGTTTTTTAATGGAATTGGAAGCAGATTGAATTTACTTTTTATATCCAACTTTTTACTTTGTAATATACCATCAATTCTTTTCCAGGCCATTGTCTGCTCTTTGAAAGAATGTCTTTATTGGCCACATATAACTTAATCGTGTGGTTATGAGATAATTTATTTGATTATTTTGCTTATTTGGGGGGGCATTAAAATCCTTTCCAATTTTTCCAGTAATATACATATTACTTTGCTCTATATCCTTGTACAATTACTGAACATCTGATCATTTCTCTACGATAAATATAAAGCCATGGGGATGTTCATTTTACTTGTCACTTTGAGCAGGCTTTGGGGTGCCCAGATTAAACATTCTTTCTGGGAGTGTCTGTGAGGGTGATTCTGGATGAGGTTAGCATTTAACTCCTGGGCTCAGAAAGTAGAGGCCCCCAATGTAGGGGACATCAGCCATTCCACTGAGGCCCTGGACAGAACCAAGGGCAGGGAAGGAGGAATGTGCTCCCCACTGTTCTGTCTTACTGTGTGAACTCTGAGGACATCTTCCACCCTCAGACTAGGATGCACACACTGGGCTCCCAGGGTCCTCCAGCTTCTGAACTCTAGCTGAGGCCTCCAGGTTGCAAAAAACAGAGGAACTTCTCAGCCTCCATAACCATGTGAGCTATTTCCTCACAATAATCTCCATATATATACTAGCGCATTCATATATATATATATATATATATATATATATATATACACACACACACATACATATATATACACATATATAATATATATGATTATATATGATTATATATGATTATTCAATATATATGATTATTCAATAAGGTGTATATATCTATAGATAGAGGTATATGCTAGTAGATATAGATATAGATACAGATATAGGTATATATATATATATATATATATATATATATATATTCACTAGGGAATCCAACTCATACATAGGCTAAAAGGTCTAAATATTTTAGGGTTTGGCTATGACAAAGTATTTTCTAAAAAGACTGTATCTGTCCTTCATACTCTTGCTAATGTAATGTGTTACACAGCTTCAAAAAAAATCCATCAGTTTGAACTACAGTATCTCCCCTTTAATGGCATTCTGTCTGCCCTGGACTTTTTCTTTTGACAATTCTTCTTCATTGTCTTGTTCCAAACAGGCCCCCCCCCCACCCCCTCGCTTCCCGGTAATATACATGACACTGGCCTCACTCAAATGTCTCCAAGTAGAAAAAAAAATACTCTTTCTCTACATATCTATATTTGTTTATCTATAAAGATAGCCATATGCATGGTCATGTAGTTGCACAGCACATATATCAAATGAAGATCAGATGCCAAGTAATGTTTACTTCAAAAGAAAAAACAAAGGGCATTTTAAATCTCTCTCTCTCTCTCTCTCTCTCTCTCTCTCTCTCTCTCTCTCTCTGTGTGTGTGTGTGTGTGTGTGTGTGTGTCTATATATATTTATGTAATTTTTCCATTAACTGTTTGTGTCCAAACTCCTGGTTCACAGCCAAGAACAGCAGTGTCATTTAGCGGAATCTCTTTGCTGAAGAGGAAAGAAAGAAAGCAAAACTGACTGAGGATATACCACTTGCCTCTGCATGAGACTGTTTTGTGCATTATTTTTTAAAGCCGTACGAGGTGTTCTTTTCTACATTTCTGTGCCCAGAGAAATCAATGTCAATGTTCAGAAATTTGCCAAGGTCTGCAGCCAGTTCAGCAATGGGCAGAGGGAAGATCTGAACCCGAGTCTGTGTGCTCCAAGTCCCATGTTCTAACGTCATGCAGTCTGGCCACCAGTTCCTCTAGAGCTCTAGGTCTGCAGCAGACCTCTGCCCACAGCAGGGCCCGGACAGCACGCCCCTATATTGGTTTTCCCTCCTTCCTGTCCAGAGTCCCCACCCCCTCTCTCCTGCTCCCTTCAGCTCTCCAGTGCCTGGCGCAGCCTCTGCTCTTAGGGGTCTCCTAACGGGACATGTACTGAAATCATCCACAGCTTTGCGAGGACCCTGTGGAGCAGGGCGCTGCTCAGGGGTGGGCTGTCGTGTGTCCTGTCTTCAGGTCACCCAGAGGCAACCGCACTGTGTCCTGTAGAGTCAACCCGCTCCTGGGAGCAACACCTGCCCGCAGAGCTTTTGCCTTCCTCACAGATGAGCCCACGCATGACCGCGAGTGAGTCACAACTGAAAACGGGAGACATCTCCCCCGGCTGCCTGGCTCCGGGTCCTCAAACCACATTTATGTTTTTATGTATGTGTTGGGATGATTCAGCGGAAACTTCTGGTCAAACGAATCACCATAGCAACTTTCAATAGGCATCCAGCATGCAAATTAGAGAGTGGAGAGCCACTTTCTCAATAGCCCCAAACCCTCATCCTCTTGAACCTCCATGGATTAAACAAGAGACACTTTGAAGGTGAAATGCAGAGTCTGCTTAAACGCACGTTGGCGCCTGACCCAGTCTCTGCTGGTATCTTCAGACGCCCAGATGAGAAAAACAAACTCCTACACTGAATTCTTCATCACACAGGGAGATATCCACACCGGAGTTGGGACACCGGGGTTCACATGTTCTCTGTGTCTTCTTAACCCTCAGGATGTTGGCCAAATCATGTAAACTCTGTGACCTTCATCTGTAAAATAGGGGTAAAATGCTTGTGTATCGGAGATATGATGTGTCCAGCTAGTGATTAGAACATGCTTTGCCTGGATTAACCTCTCCATACGTGATAGTTACTGCCAATATCCTCTTTGGACCGGCTGAAGCCTGCTTTCTCTCTCTCGGCCTCAGCCTTTGATGCAATGCCAGTTCCATGGGGAGTGTGGTAAATGCCAACACTTCAGCTCTCAAGGAGCTCCAGGAGTTGCCGAGAAGAGGGTAAAACAAGGTCTTGGGCATGAGGCAGTGTTAAGGTCAATTGGGTTCATATTAATCCTAATGGAATCTTCTCACTTAAAAATGAAAGTATGGCTGAAACCGGTTTGGCTCAGTGGATGGAGCGTGGGCCTGTGGACTGAAGGGTCCCGGGTTCGATTCCGGTCGGGGCATGTACATTGGCTGCAGGCTCGTCCCCAGTGGGGGATGTGCAGGAGGCAGCTGGTCGATGTTTCTCTCTCATCGATGTTTCTAGCTCTCTATCCCTCTTCCTTCCTCTCTGCAAAAAATCAATAAAATATATTTAAAAAAAATGAAAGTCTATGGTACACAGACTTCAACTTACAAAGCAAATATGATGTTGGAGAAAAGGAAGCTGTTTTACTGAGACATTATTCACTGAATCAAAGAAGGGTGAATCTTCCTCTCTCTCTCTCTCTCTCTCTCTCTCTCTCTCTCTCACACACACACACACACACACACACACACACACAGAGTTCTGGAAGTAGTTGGCTGCTCACATTAGTTCAGTGGCTTAGTCATATTATCAAGGTCACCATTTCTATAGTCTTCATGTCATTTCCTTCTTACTGTCCCCTCAGCTTCCTAAAGTAGCTGCTCAAGTTCCAGCCATCATGTGTGCATTTCAACAGGAAAAGAAAGAAAACTGACAGTACCATTGGAGTACTTACATCTTATTTATAAGAAATGAGTCATGTGGTCATTCCTAGCTACACGAGTATTTGAAGAGTGATTTTTCAAATTTATTTTATTTATTTATTTTTTTAAAATTTCAAAGAGAGGAAGGAAGAGGGAGAGAAACATCAAGGATGAGAAAGAATCATCGGTAGTCTGCCTCCTGCATGCCTCATACTGGGGATTGAACCCAAAACCCAGGCACAGGCTGGGAATCAAACTGTGATATCCTGGTTCATGGCAATATGCTCAACCACTAAGCAACACTGTCTGGATTTTTTTTTCTTCCAGATTTATCAGATTCTGCAGTAGATAAAGATAGAGCAAAGGAGTTCAGGCCATCGATTTATAGTTCCTGACACATTCCCCTTAGGTTTATTTATTTTAGAAAAATCTATTTAAACTAGAGGCCCGGTGCACAAAATTCATACACAGGTAAGATCCCTAGGCCTGGCCTGTCATCAGGGACAATCTTCCCTGGATGCCAGCAGCTGGTTCTGCCCCCGAATGCCAATGCTGGTTGCCCTCTGTGTGTGTGGCGATTGGCAGCTTGATTGGGCCCCGCTAGCTGGCAACTGCCTTGGTCTGGTGCCTTCCAAATCAGCCACTACTCACCCCCAAGTTCCCTGTTCCACATTGGGGGATCAAAGCCTGCTGGCTGGGGGGAGGGACCAAGAGGTTGGCTGGCAGGCCCCAATTGGGGGATCGGGGCCTGTGGGCTGGGGGCAGGTCCTGTGTTTATCGTTTGCCCCCTTGTGGTCAGTACTTGTCATAGCAACTGGTCATTCTGCCATTTGGTTGATTTGCATATTAGCCTTTTATTATATAGGATATGATTGGAATGATTTGACTTTGCAGAATTACAATATAATTTCAGAATTAGGCAAAGCAATTCTTCCTCTACATCTGAGTTTCAATGTGAGTACCTTTTTGCCTGCCTCTTTGAAGCACCAGGGGATGGTCTTGTGCCTTCCTTCAAAAATCACAAGGCAAATAACTGCCAATCAGCTGTCATTTCATAAGCCTCAGGTGCATGGCACCGGGGGAGGTCCTGAAGAGGAACAGAAAACTACACACAAGCCACAGTTCCTGAGCTCAAAACTCCTGGCTAGCTGGGGAGAGTCTACACTAACACTAACCAACAGGAGCACATGCCCTGGTGAACTGCATGGCAAGTCTAAGTTGTCTTCCTATGTTCTTCCTCTCCTCTGAGAGCCAGATGAGAACTACACTTGGCTGTCACATCAACTTGACTGATGACCCAATGAAGTATGTATACGACCCCAAATCATAGTAGCACTGCTTTTTTGCACACCTTGGCTCTAGTTCAGGGGTCCAGAGTGTTGACCTCTGAATTCACAGTCTTCTTCATTGAGCCCTGATTGTGTCTAAAGGGAGAAGTAGAAGATATTAAGGGAAACACTATGTGGCCCTCCTCTAAGCACCTCAGGAGAAGTACAGCCTTAGTGATTTATTTGGTCTATCCAGTGAGAAAGTGAGGGGGGGGGGAGAGAGAGAGAGAGAGAGAGAGAGAGAGAGAGAGAGAGAGAGAGAGATCTAGAGGAGAGAGAGAAAGAAGAAGAAAAGGAGGAGGAAAAGGAGGAAGAAGAGGAGGAGGAGGAGAGAAGAGAGAGAAGAGAAACGAAAAGAGAGAGATTGTCAAGTAGACAGTATAGCCTGACTCTAGTTGTAACCTTCAGTCAAGGGACAAAACCAGCCCACAGTGATTGCACAGGGGAGGGGGGCAGGGGGGTAGGAGGTACCCCACCCCCCCTTCCAATGTAATTCGTAGGCTTGACCCAGATGGGAGTCGGAGGGCTTGGGGATTCCATTCATGTGTCTGTGTAACACAGAGCTGAGGGAATATAGGTGGAGAGTGGATGTGGAGGAGGGGGAGGGGTGCACACCAAAAGGACATGTAGCTCAAAGTTGAACAAGGGGAAAAGGCTGATTAACACACACCCAGTCCTTTATGCTGTTGCAATTATCCCCATCAGTGAAGGTTCCAGAAGCTCTATGGCATGCTTAAAGACGGGGCTCACACATAGTACAAAGCCCCTTTATACACAGCGCCTCACTGCCTGCCTATTTTCACAATCCAGCCCACACTCTAAATCTTATGATGGAAGATTAGAAATACCCTCAGTTGTGTTTCCTCCTACACGTGCTCCAGAGAGTTACACTTTAGCGACAAACACTCATTGCCAGTGTTATCACTATATCCATTTCATCAAGAAATTTTAGGATCCAAATTCTAAGAATTTAAGTTTCCCTAAGGGATTGGGTGGAATGAACTGGGGGAGGCAGTTTACACATTTTTCCTTTAAATGGTAATGCAATTAGAAACTACATGATTTGCAGATTGTTAATAGATATTTAGGATAAAAGGCTGGTGACAAAAGGGAGGGGAAAGTCATATACATATCAATTATATATGAATATATAAGTGTATATTCATTTAGTGGTGTGTTTTTCCAGTTACCAATCAACTCAGTCAAAATAAAGGCTACAGTAGCCACATCCACAGCTCCAGTTGTTTCTTTCAAGATAACAATGAAAAGGATGTTAGAACATTCTGTGCCATTCTCCTGAGCGGCTCCTACCCTGAGGATAAGGTGTAGCTCTCTGGTGCTTAGGAAATGTGTGTTGGGAGTGGGCAGGCATGCTTGGTCCCTCTTGAGGCTCTGCTTTTCAGAGAATCGCCAAGGATTTCAACACCGAGTTTGTGGAGTGGCAAGAGGCACATAACAATGTTCTCAAGGTATAATGATGAAAAAGGAAAAATCCAGGCTTCAAGGGCGACCAACTCTGCCTCTCCCAACCTGCCCTCACAGATATAAAAAAGGGTGGGACGTGGCCTGGGAATCTCTGGGAGCAGGCGTTGTCTCTGGCAGGAGATGTGGGCCACCAGATAGCATCATTTGAGATATTAACGTGGTGGCAGAGAGCTTGATGGGATGTTCACACAGGGCATGGTCGAAAAATGGAAACAGGTCAAATTATTTTAGCAAATCTGGTTTCAATTCCTTCCTCCTTGCCTTGTACATGTACATGGGAGGGGAGAGGAGAGGGAAGGGAGGGGAAGGGAAGGGAAGGGAAGGGAAGGGAAGGGAAGGGAAGGGAAGGGAAGGGAAGGGAAGGGAAGGGAAGGGAAGGGAAGGGAAGGGAAGGGAAAGGAAGGGAAGGGAAGGGAAGGGAAGGGAAGGGGAGGGGAGGGGGAAGGGAAGGGAAGGGAAGGGAAGGGGAGGGGAGGGGAGGGGAAGGGGGAGGGGAAGGGAAGGGAAGGGAAGGGAAGGGGAGAGGAAGGGAAGGGAAGGGAAGGGAAGGGAAGGGAAGGGAAGGGAAGGGAAGGGAAGGAGAAGGGAAGGAGAAGGGAAGGGGAGGGGAAGGGGGAAGGGAAGGGAAGGGAAGGAGAAGGGAAGGGGAGGGGAAGGGAAGGGAAGGGGAAGGGAAGGGAAGGAGAGGGGAAGGGATGGGAAGGGAAAGGATGGGAAGAGAAGGGAAGGGAAGGGGAGGGGAAAGGATGGGAAGGGGAAGGGATGGGAAGGGGAGGGAAGGGAAGGGAAGGGAAGGGAAGGGAAGGGAAGGGAAGGGAAAGGAAGGGAAGGGAAGGGAAGGGAAGGGAAGGGAAGGGGAGGGGAGGGGGAAGGGAAGGGAAGGGAAGGGGAGGGGAGGGGAGGGGAAGGGGGAGGGGAAGGGAAGGGAAGGGAAGGGAAGGGGAGAGGAAGGGAAGGGAAGGGAAGGGAAGGGAAGGGAAGGGAAGGGAAGGGAAGGGAAGGGAAGGGAAGGGAAGGAGAAGGGAAGGAGAAGGGAAGGGGAGGGGAAGGGGGAAGGGAAGGGAAGGGAAGGAGAAGGGAAGGGGAGGGGAAGGGAAGGGAAGGGGAAGGGAAGGGAAGGAGAGGGGAAGGGATGGGAAGGGAAAGGATGGGAAGAGAAGGGAAGGGAAGGGGAGGGGAAAGGATGGGAAGGGGAAGGGATGGGAAGGGGAGGGAAGGGAAGGGGAGGGAAGGGAAGGGGAGGGAAGGGAAGGGAAGGGAAGGGAAGGAGAAGGGAAGGAGAAGGGAAGGGGAGGGGAAGGGGGAAGGGAAGGGAAGGGAAGGAGAAGGGAAGGGGAGGGGAAGGGAAGGGAAGGGGAAGGGAAGGGAAGGAGAGGGGAAGGGATGGGAAGGGAAAGGATGGGAAGAGAAGGGAAGGGAAGGGGAGGGGAAAGGATGGGAAGGGGAAGGGATGGGAAGGGGAGGGAAGGGAAGGGGAGGGAAGGGAAGGGGAGGGAAGGGAAAGGGAAGGGAAGGGGAGGGGAGGGAAGGGAAGGAGAAGGGAAGGGAGGGGAGGGAAGGGAAGGAGAAGGGAAGGGAGGGGAGCAGAAGGGAAGGGATGCAAAGGGGAAGGGAAGGGAAGGGAAGGGGAATGGAAGGGAATAGGGAGATCCCAGTTCATGAGATCAGACATTTTCAGGTTGGGACACACCAGCAAATTGAGAGAACCCTGTCATCATTAGGAAGGCATTCACTGGAATTGAACACTTCCTTTGTGTCAGACACTGTGCTCCACACCAAAGCCTCCCTCCAGGAGGTTTCAAGTGGAAGGAGAGCAGACAAGCAAAATCATGATTGTGGGAAAGGCTGAATTTTTTTTAGATTTCTTTTACTTCTCGTCCAGTCTAACATTGTTCCCATTTTTATTTTTTACTGATTTTTTTGAGGGAGAGGGAGAGGGAAACATAGATTTCAGAGCAGAACATCAGTAGGCTGCCTCCTGTATGCCTCCTACCAGGGATCAAGCCTGTAACCTGGGCATGTGCCCTGACTGGGAATCCAACCAGGAACAATGCTCAATCAACTTAGCCACACTGGCCAGGGCTGTTTCCATTTTTAAATACATGCAGGACTACCATCATCTTCTAGTTCTTGGACCCTAAAAAAGGTTCAATCTAGCCAGTTAGGGAGTACAGATCCCCATATCTGGAGATTTAGGGGAGATTTCTGGGAGAAATGAGCTACTCATGCTTCAAACGAAAAGGAGCAGGGGCAAGCTGAGTGAGAATAGCAGATGTAGATGGCTAGGTACAGGCATCCTTGATGAACAATCCCAGGGCTTCCAAGCCACCTCTTCCCATTCCACATGCAATTGCCTGTGGAGATGGGAGGTAACAGCTGAGGGCTGGGGGCCTGCTGTGTGTCTGAGCGAGGTGGCACCATATAGCACTCAATACAAAGTCTGGCCTGGAGTGACGGATCCAGAATGTTGTGAATGTTGTTCTTGCTTGAGTTCGTAGTCTACCTTATTATTAAAGATAGTACTTATCTCTTAGAACGTAGACCATCAGCGTTCTTGCTCGACATTCTAGAAGGTGGCAGCATGGTGCTGGCAGGATTTCTGAACTCACATCAGTGCACTTACTGGGCATTTACTTAATACCTACTGCATGCACGGTGCTGGGTCCCAGAGCAGATCCGGGCTGTGGGCCAAACCTGACCCTGGGCTTCCCGCCTCCAGAGTCAGCTACTCAGGCAGAGCAGTCTAAGGGTTGTTACTTCTGACACTACAAGTAAAATTTCTGAGGATAACGATGCAGAGGAATTTTACGGGAGGCCCAGAGCTCACACAATGAATGAACCTCATAGCTGTCCAGCTATGCCCAAACGGGCCCTCCATGAAACTCTCTCAAATGAACTTCATTCACCCTGAAGTTAGCGCGGGGGAAATGTTGGGAACCCAGGGAAGGACGGTATTATTGGTTGAATGTCTACTATGTGCCAAGTCCTGGGATTTCACAGACCAGATCAACTCTGATCTTCTTAATCCTGGGCAATTGGTAAAATTGCCTCTCCGAATGACAGATGAAAATAATTATGTCTAAAGAGGTTAATTTTCTTCCTGGACATCCCAGAGCAGATAAGAGTCTTGTTATAACTTAGCTCTCCTTGACTTTATCCAGGCCTTTTCTTCTCCTTGTACTTACTACAGAATTGGACCAGGAGAATTACCCTGGACTTCAGCCAGGAGACCTCTAAGAAACTTAAGGGAACGGGTCGCATTCTATCTGTGTGCTAGCTGCTTTCCATGGGTTTCCAATGCAACCAGTGGGGAGAATTCCAAGTACGCTTGTGACCAGATAGGCCTCAGACTTTATTTTAATAGGCCTGGAGTTTGTAGGAACTCCGGGGACAGGGGAGGCGATTATAGCAGTTAGGTGCATAAGGGTAGGGCAGAGCAAAGCCAAGTAAATACTTGCTAATCCAAATAGTTATCTCAAGACCACTTAGGAGGTTCCAGTAGGTCTGGAGCAGTGGGATATATGCCTGGAACCTCATTACCTATTTCTGGACACCAGAGACCCAGCCAGATACCCTGAGAAGGAAACCAGCCTGTGTTCAGAGTAAACAGTTAACTCTTCTGGGCTGGAAGAAATGATTATTCAAAAGTTGGTCCCCACATACAAATGCAAATGACATCTCTGAGACACATGAATGCTAATTTCTCCAACGAAGTCTGTAGACAAATGCTAGTCATTAGAAACATTTCCGTGCATTTATATTAGGCCGTCCTCTAAAAGACTTTTCAGACAAATATGTCATCAAGATATTCAAAACCATGTAATCTTATCCAAAGTTTCATCTATCAACAGTACAGTTTTCATCTCTTGCAGCTGTGTGTCAGAGCGTTCGGGGAGATTACTCAGCTGATACGGAGGAGCCAGGGAGGGGCTGAAGAAGTCTGGGGGTCCATAGAGTTCCCCAACAAGAGGGTCTGGGATTTCAGGGTGGGCTAGGTCTTTTAGCCGCAGGTGAGAAATCCAAGGAAGGAAGGGGTGATCTCTGACAGGTTAGAGAAGAAGCCTTCATGGGCAGCTCCTTCTGGGCACCTCTCCATCAGCTGGCCTTCACACACAGTGCTGCCCAGATGACAGGTCACGTTAAAGACAGAGTGGCTGGGAGCTCAAGATCTAGCCTTCAACACCTTCTGCAAGGCAACACCGCAGACCTGTGGACTGCTGTTCCCTGGGAGACGAGGAACGAGGAGAGAGGCTTAGGTAAAGTGACAATATAGTTTTTAAAGGACGGTGCAGCTTTAAGTCATTTATCTGAGTGTGTGGGCATAGGTGCTCATTTCTCTCTCCTTCTCTCCCTCCTCTCCTCTCCCCTCCCTGTCCTTTCCTTTCCTTTCCTTTTCTTTCTGGGAAAAGTGTTTGGTAAAAAGAATGTCCAGAGAGAGTCTTCCTGCTATTCCTAGGGCTGCAAAAGTTAGTATGATTTGATTGTTTTCTGAAGAGCCATTAGTATTTGGGTCACTTGATTTAGTATGTGAAAGGATGGTAGGTTTGACAGTGATGGAAGGACATTTTTCTTAATTACATAATAAAAGAGATTCCATCGAATAACTTTTTAATCTGTTTATCCACCCATTCATCAATAGGAATATTCATCTATCCATCCATCCATCCATCCATCCATCCACCTACCCATCCTCTACCCACTGATAGCAAGGTCTGAAGAACCCAAGATCATAGAACAACTATTATCCCAGTTCTGAGGTTGGAGGAACTGAGGCATAGAACGGTTAAAATATTGGACCAAGATCCCCCAGCTGATAAGGGATGGTTCTGAGATTGACTCATATATTCTCTGGTTCACTTAATTCAACCCATGGGCAGCCACTGCTTGAAGGCTTGCCTTGGACCAGGTACCAAGCCCAGGCACCACAGGAAGGCAAAGGTGTCTCTGTCTGGCCCTGCCTTCAAGGAGCTCACATTCCCAAATCAGAGCCAAATGTCATATGGCTCACTGTGAGCTGTGTGGCCTGAGAGGCTGTGGCCTGGATGCAATGGTAGTTGTGAGCTGGTGCAGAACTCCACCAGATAAGGGGCCTGGAGTACACTGACACTCCAGTTAGGGGGGTGACAGCGGGTCATAGGTCTCACCATCCAGCCTCCTTGGGGACACTATCCAAAGGGCATCTCTTATTTATAGATTATTAGAATGTAAATCTCATCCTAATAGCTGTTGCTTGGAGCGGACAAAGGAGAGAGCAGGCTGGGGGAAGGCCAGCTTCTCTGTAGGTAGCCACACCGAGTCCTCTAGACAGTGCTTCTTAGAGCGGAGGATGTCCTCTGAGACTGTTGGCTCCTGCCAGTCAAGGCCATGGATGACTCTAGAGAGAATCACTGATTTTTGGAGGCCATTCTTATTGAAAGACAGAGTTTGTGCAAAGGCACAGAAGGTATAAAGGACAATGAAATAATACAGCAAGCTGATTTCACAGTTCAAGCACAAGTGATGTGTGATGGAATGGCTAATGGAGGGGCATGGGAGATAATGGTTAGAGTAAGGCCTCATAGGGAAGGGTCCTGCATGCCAGTTGGTGAGTTTGGACCTTAAAGAGCTACAGGTATTTGGGCAAGAGAAACTTATATCTGATGCTTTAGAAAGAATACCTGGCAGTGGGTATGTAAGTCTAGAGGCAGGAGCGTTATTAGTTGATTATTTCAATAATTTAAATGAGGGCATATCCTAGACTCTAGGAGTGGGGAAATGATAGATCACAGCAGAGCCTCAAATTTTTTGAAAAATAAAACTGAAAAAAATGTATGATTGACTCTAATGTTGAATGGAGGGGAGAAAAGATCTAAGCTCAATTCTCCAGTATCCAGCTTGAAATCTGTGTGGAGCATTGTTTTTCAATAATTGGGACCATGAGAGAAGCAGCTGGCTTTGAAGAGTGTGAGATGCTAGTGGGATATTCCAGGGGAGATGCCTAGTAGGCAGTTCATCTTGCTCTGGAGTTCAGAAGATAACATATTGGTTAGCAATGGCAATCAGACAGTCATCAGCACATAGAAGGAGGATGGCAAATAGGTAGCATACATGCCACTCATCCTCACTGCTGCGCCCAGAGCAGGCATCACTAACCCACCCGGGAATTTTTTTCATTGAGCCTGGCTACTAAAGCACCATGGTCCAGGCAGCCACACCAGCAGATTAGAGCTGGCATGGAAATGGAAATGTTCTTGATGGCTATCATGGAAATGATGACAAGCTATGGAGGCGTCGGGAGTGCCCTATTTGGAGAGTGAGGAGTGAAATGCATTGAACACTGGCGCCTACTAAACCACACAGCGGCCTTGGAAAAAGTGTTGGCTGTGACAGAAGATGCCCTGGATTCAGATCGCATTGTCAGCACTTAATGGCTGTGTTAACTTTGGAGACTTACCTCAACTCTCTGGGTCTTCATTATTTATTTGTAAAACAGGGATGGCGATAGCACCTCACAGCATTTTCGATAACATTACGGTCCCGTAAAGTGTTCAAACACATAGAAGATGCTCAATAAGTGTTATTGGGGGGGAAAAGGAAAGAGCAACGAGAGCTCAAAAGAGTCAGAAGTTTTCTCAGAGACTTTATATGTCATAAGACGCCATAATACCCCTCATCGCACAGGAGACCAGCTGGCATTTGGGAAGAACTTGAAACCCTGCTTCTTTCTCAGACTCAGGCCCCCGGTGTGGGATGGCACGTGGTTTTCACCCATGCCTTGGCCCCTCCTTCAACTCAGAAGGAGGCCATAGGGCTTGGGGGTTGGCTGGACACATTGATTAGACATTACCTCCTAATTTGTAACAGCTCCTCAGTGCAGAGGTTAGCAAAAGAGAGGGAGGCTCTGATTTAGCACAGAAGCCATTAGGTCTCAACTCCCTGTGTCTCACCAAGAACGGCAGATAGACGGATGCCGAGCTGCTACCCAGGAGGAAAACGAATGGGAGTTCAGTTGTTTCCAATCAAGAGGTCACTCTTTATTTTAGCATTTTAAGTGTGTGTTACCTGAGAAAGGCCCTGTGGCCTGCCTAGAAAAGCCTGTTAAAAAACAAATTTATATATTTGCCTGGTTTGCTATTTCCCAATCATTGTCCTCAATCTACAGGCAGTCACGGTCTTTTGGGTGCAGTATAACATCTAAAGTGTTTAACAAAGTGGCCTCAAATTTATGCAGCGAGTATCATATTTATCTGGGTAAATAAAAGACTATGTTTTCTGCCGGCTCTGCCAGCCTTTAATAACCTTTGCCAGGAGACTGGAACCACTTTATATGGGCTTCATGACCACAGAGTGGGGGAGGAAGGAGTGGCCTCCTAATGTTATTTTTTCACTCCAGATGTGACGGTAAAGTGGATGACTCTGATGCAAAGGGTCACACAGCTTCCTGGCCCGAGTGCAGAACTTCTGGTGACCTCGTGGGGAGGGCAGCGAGGCTTCAGGCTGTGACAAGTCAGGAGATGCCCAGAGGTTCCAAGGCTGGCTGATGTTTTCCGTACCGTCTGTATCCCTGCCATCTGTTGTTGGGTTTGCTATGGTTGATTTTCTCAGAACACTGAGTCAAAGACATGTTTTTGGTCTTTACATCTAACTTCCTGCTGGTGCGCTGGTGGGTATGTGTGTCTGTTTCTGGGACTATCAGTGTATTTGCTTGTGTGTGTGTGCCTGTGTGTGTGTTGGTACCGAATGAAAGAAAGAAAAGGCCAGAGAGACAAAGGGGGAGAAATATGAGAGGGTAATGACATGAGAGGCAAAGATTATTGAGGCCTCTTAAGAAAGAGGTTGTCCAGATTTATTCATTCTTTCATTTATAAACCAGAATTTTGTGTCTAATGCCATTCTAGATTCTTGGAATACTACAGTCACCTAGAGGGACAAAGTCCCTGATCTCATACACTACCATCTACTGAGGAGCACTGATAATCTCAGATAAACTGTCTGGTCCAATGAAGAATTAAAATAGTGGCTTCTATTTCAGCAGGGTTGGTTCTGTCAGATTCCAGGGGCAGCTCTTACCTCTGAATTTTTCTGTCCAAGGGAGGTCATTTCTAGAATATATCTGCTTCCCTCTCAAGAGGCTTCTACTTTTACTTAGATCACTCATCCCATTTTAAGGCTTAAAATCCCCTGGCCGGCATGGCTCAAATGTTGATGGTTGACCTATGAACCAGGAGGTCACAATTCGATTTCTGATCAGGGCACATGCTCAGGTTTCAGGCTCTATCCCCAATGTGGGGCATGCAGGAGGCAGCCGATCAATGATTCTCTCTCATCATTGATGTTTCTATCTCTCTCTCCTTCTCCCTTCCTCTCTGCAATCAATAAAAATCTATTTTTAAAAATTCCCTGGAGCCAAAACCGGTTTGGCTCAGTGGATAGAGCATCAGCCTGTGGACTGAAAGGTCCCGGGTTAGATTCCGGTCAAGGGCATGTACCTTGGTTGCAGGCACTTCCCCAGTGGGGGGTGTGCAGGAGGCGGCTGATCGATGATTCTCCCTCATCAATGTTTCTAACTCTCTATCCTTCTCTCTTCCTCTCTGTAAAAAATCAATAAAATATATTTTTAAAAAATCTGGAACAGGCTCTGCCAAAGCTTAAAAAAAAAATCCCTGGATATCAGGGGTTCTCAACAGAGGTTGGTTTTGCCCCACACAGAACAACCAGCATTGTCTAGAGGCATTTTTGGTTGTCACAACCGGAAGATGCTGCTAGAACCTAGTAGATGCCAAAGATGCTGCTAACCTTCCTACAATGCACAGGGCGGTGTTATCCAATAGAAGGAGTCCGTCCACTGCCAAACACTGGGCACTGAGGATTGCAGTGGAGAAAGACTGGTTATTTTATTAAGAATGGCGCCACTCAGCAGAACAGGAAGCTAATGCTTAAAAGCCTGAACTCCCCAATGGCATGTGGGTTACATATTATATAGGGCAACATCATAAGACACCTTGGTTAGGGGCTAAGGTTGTTCTGGGAGCTGATTGGTCAAAGATGAAGAAGGCTAATCAATCATTTTTCAGTTCTAAGGTCTGATCTGGTGTCCCTCTATCTGGTTTCACAAGAAAGTAGTTAGGGAGTCTTCCACCTTAGGGTTGCAACATAACCTAGGTCAAGATGTTATCTTTAGCCTGTCAGAGCTCCAAACCTGTGGTCGTTTGTCAGGTACAGGTTATTGTCTCTGGACCTAATTATCCAGAGGAAAAGCTAGGTCCCTGAGAGAGGGGGGGGGGGATTTCTAGAGTTAGAATTTATTATTATTGTTAACCCTTACACAAAGCTATGTTTTTTATTAAGTTTTAGAAGGAGAGAAAGATCAGTCGGTTGCTTTTGATAGTGCCCCAGATGGGGATAGAACTCACAATCTAGGTATGTGCCCTGACCAGGGATTAAACCCATAACCTTTTGGTCTATGGGAGGATGCTCCAACCAACTGAGCCACCCATCAAGGGCTAAAGCTAAATCGAATCAAAGCCCTAAGAACCCTCATTTTCAAAGTATGGCCAAGTCCCACATGTCAGCTGTGCTGAGTAACTCTGCTTACCTATTTAGTTTCTGTCCTCACAGTGAGAAGGTATGTGTGTGGTTCTGTCTTGTGTCCATAGTATTGGCATCTTATAGATGTTTAACACATCTACAGAATAGGTGCTCTAAAATATTTGCTGAGTGACTACACTATATGCTCTGTGACTAAATGGCATGTCACTTTGGCAAGTTTTCCAAACTTTCTTAAAAATTTTTTTTTTTTTTAATTAGAGGCCCATTGCACGAAGATTCATATAATAGGCCTTCCTTCCCCTGGCTGCTGGCACCAGTTTTCCTCAGGCACCCGGGACCCAGACTTTGCTCCAGCAGAGGCTTGGCTTCTCTGCTCCAGTCACAGCAGAGAAGCCAAGCCTCGTCTTCAGTCTTCAGTCATCTTCAATCTTCAATCTTCAATCTTTAGTCTTAGCTCAGGCTGGAGCCTTAAGTCTTCACTCCACACCTGCATATGCAAGTTAACCCATCCTCTTTGTTGGGTTAATTTGCATACTACCTCCTGATTGGCTGGTGAGTATTATGGAGTTATGGTCAGTTTGCATATTTCTCTTTTATTCGTGTAGATAATTGATTGCAGAGAGGAAGGGAGAGGGAGAGAGAGATACTAATAGAAACATCCAAGATGAGGGAGAATCATGGGTTGGCTGCTTTCTGCATGCCCCCCTACTGGAGATCAAGTCCACAACCCAGGCATGTGCCCTTGACAGGTATCAAACCTGGGACCCTTCAGTCTATAGGTCGACCTCTATCCATTGAGCCAAGCCAGCTAGGGCCATCCAAACTTTCTATGCTTCAACAATTCCCCAACCAAGAATAAGACCCAAGTGCCAATAGTGTCGAGGCTGAGAGCCCCTAACTGAAGTTGGTGGCTGAGGCAGCCCCAGCACAGGGACTGCAGGTGTGTACTTATGTGTAGAAGCCTGGCACTGCCCCTTCTGGAAAAGCCCTCACCACAACCATTTGTCTCTTCCCCTGGGAAACTGCCTCCCCCGACACTGAGTTGGAACCTGCCTGGCCTCCACTGGGGCTGCTAGCAGAGGATTTCTGCGGAGTGGCTTGCAGAGCCCTGAGGACGGAAACCCTCATAATGCCAGCCTGGGAAGCTCAGGGCTCACCCTGGGGAAACGTGTCCCCAGGAAACCTTAGCCACCAATCCCTTCCTGTTCAAGAGCATTTGCTGCCAACATGTTTCCCAACAACGTACGGGATCAGCCTGAAATGTTCTCTGCCTGTAAATTCTGCCCCTGAAACCACTTCTCCATGGGAAGTCACTCACGCACCCTCAGTGATCAGGACGCAGGCTCACTGCTTGCACCAGTTCACTACAACCACCGTCTGAGCCAAGGGTGTTTGGGGGAAGGAAAATAGGGATGAAATATCTGGGAAATCTGAGACATTGTTTTAAAACAACGGGGTTTTTTTTAGGGTGTTTGATTTACTATTCAACTGTGCGCAGCTGCTGTTCGGAAAATAGGATGCATGCCAAGCCGAGAGAGCGGGTGGAGAGGGCTGGGGAGAGTGGGGACAAAGGAATGAGCACACTTCACGGGTTACCTCCACCAGTGAAACGTCCTGCAGACCCTCCTGAGAAGCCATTGGCTAGAGTCTCTTTCTGTTGCTAGCTATCTATCTGTTGAACTGCTGTTTCTCCCGCCTCACTCTTGCCTTCTTTGTCTTAATTAAAGAGATTTAGGAGCCTGCTCTGCCCTCCATGTGCACAGTTTAAATCAGTGTTTCAACAATCATTGCCCCTTTCTGCTTCTGTTTTCTTCATTCTGAAATCAAGACACCCACACATTAACTTGGGAGGTTTTTTTCATTTTGGGGTGTGTGTGTGTGTGTGTCCCCAAATTTAGATAAAATGGACATAACGTAAAGGTAACCATTTTAATGTGGCATTTTATTTTATTATTTTTAAAAATATATTTTATTGATTTTTTACAGAGAGGAAGAGAGATGGATAGAGAGTTAGAAACATCCATGAGAGAGAATCATCGATCAGCTGCCTCTTGCACATCCACAACCAAGGTACATGCCCTGGACCGGAATCAAACCTGGGACCCTTCAGTCCGCAAGCCGACGCTCTATCAACTGAGCCAAACCTGTCTTGGCTAAAGTGGCATTTTAAACATTCACAAAGCAGGGCAACCATCCTCTCTATCTAGTTCCAAAGCATTTTCATTACCCTGAAAGGAAACCCATTTCCATTCCTCATTTCATTCTCCCTTGACCTGCTTTCTGACTTTGATGGATTTATACATTCTGGAGACTTCAAAGAAATGGGATCATACATGTAGCCTTTACTGCATGGCCTCTTACATTTAGCATAAAGTTTTCAAGGTGCATCTATGTTGTAGCAGCATTTCCTTCCTTTTTATGGCTAAATAATATTCTGTTGTATAAATGGGCCCCAATTACAAGATTTTGTTTATCCACTCTTCCATTGATGGACCTTGTGTTGTTTTCTCCTCTTGGCTATTGCAAATAGTGCTCTGTGGGTGCAAGTATTTATGTAAAGACCTGTTTTCAGTTCTCTTGTGCAGACATCTCGAAATGGAATTGCTCAGTCATATGGTATTTCTCTGTTTAACTTTCTGGGGAATCAATGATTTTTTAGGCCTTCACTTCACAACCATCTTCGGTGTCCAATCAGCTAATATGTTCTCTACCCAAGAGAATCCCAGAGTTAAACTTGGGGTCACCTTCTGAGACAGTGCTGGCTTTCTGCCCAGGAATGAGAAGGCTGAAGAGGGGCAGAGACCTCATGGAGCCCCTCTTTTTCTCCATCACCAGAAGACTTAACTCTGCCCTCAATATGGCCTGAGGTGTACAATCCCATGAACACCCTGAGAGAAGGCCTTATTCTCCTTATTATTATTTTTTAAATAAAGAAATAGGGACTTAGAGAGATTAATTCACTCCCCCAAAGGACACACAGTTAAGAATTATGGGCCTTCTAAGGTCTACAGACCTATTGAAATTATTTCACCAGATTTAAAAGATTGGAGGTCCCTTGTCTAAGAAAGCTAAACCCTTCAGAAAGGACTGCCCCAGCTCAAGTAGAAAGACCCCTTTCCTTTATAGGGGAGTTTGATGCACAGACAGACCGTAGGCAAGAGGAGATTTCCTTCAGCCCAGGTGACACAGGAAGTAGGGATTAACTCTTTTCCCAAAAGATTATTTGGTGACCTGTGTTATCCGGAATGAATGCTTCTCTAACAAATTCCTTGCCTCAGTCAATCTCCTGTCTTGAGTTTCCCCCAAGGGAGAAAGAGCTACCTGTATCCTTCCTTCCCAGAAGATATTCTCCTTTTTAATAGAAGAAAAAAGAGCAGCATAAGAAACCAGCGATCTCTTCCTAAGCATTTATCTTCCGTAGCAGGTGCTAATTCCTTATGGTATGAGTTTGGTGCAGCTGCTATTTGTATTTTGATGAGAAACCTGGCATTTGGAGAGGTTACAAAACGTGCACAAAATCTCCCAAGCAATAGGAGGTGGAGCCAAGATTCCAACCAAGAGCCTTCTGAATCTCAAGTCTATGGATCTTAGCACCCTGCTAGGCCAATCATTGACCAATCATTTTCCACCATTGGGTGTCCCAGACCCTGGGCTAGGTGCTCGCATACACGCAATCTTTGTAAACATCTAGCTTGTAGGGAAGGAACTTAAGGTTTAGGACATCACATATGTTGCCCAAGCTCACACACAGCCAATGCTCACCCAAGACACTATTTTGGAGCCATGCAATACCAAAGCCACATGAGGTCTCCCAAACTGCTCTATTTCTTTGTCCAATGTGGTGTTAAGCTCATCAGGGGCCATGAGGAATGGCTGCCAAGGAATCCCACTAGGTTGCCTCGTAAATTTCTAACAATCTCATCTTACTCTGACTCCAGTCAACCACTTGCCATTGGAGTCAGCTGATTCCCACATTAGAATGGAGCTCTTGGAGGAAATGATTTGCAGAGTTGCTAGTGGTAGGAGATTTTCCTAAGATGAATTATAAAGAATTCCCTTTCAAAGGGAAGTTAGTTTGACTGGACAAGAGCTGAGGTATAGTATCTTGGTGTGAGGGCAAGCAGATAAGGAGATGTGTATGTGTGTATGTGCTCGGCATTTGTGTGCAGCCATATGAGCACAAATCATATGCACGCACACAAACTACACAGAAATATTTGTTTGCAAGGGTGGGTCTTTATACATTTGTGGAGGTGGATACATTTGAGTGTGCAAGTGTATTTCTGAGTACACGCATCAGCGATGGGCTGTTAGGTAAAGGCACAGTGGAAGACATCAGAAGATTCCCCATTATGACTGACTGCTGAAGGCCTTAGACCAGAGCTCATTTTGAGCTCTTTGAGGGGGTAAGATTGAACCTCTGTGTATCCACAGGGACCTTCTGGCTAATGAAAACCATAGTTTCCTGGTGTTGGTGACTTGGTTCCCTGGGCAAGGTATCCATGTGGCCTCAAATACTCCATGCCCTGCTTGTCACTTGCAACCTCCAGCTCCATCTTTGTATGGAGTTCTGTTCTGATCTTCCCAACAGCCCTGGAGTGAGGATCTCCAAGTTCATGCGGGTGGGGTTTGCTGGGAGCTCCTGAGCATGCAGAGTCCCTGCCTCCATTTTATTCTGACTCAGAAGGCTTGGGTTGGGTCTGAGATCCTGCATTTTGTTGTTTTGTTCTTGCTAATCCTCACCCAAGGATATTGCTTTCATTGATGATGATGATGATGATGATGATGATGATGATGATGATTATTAGTTTGAGAGAGAGAGTGAAAGGAAGGTCAGGGGAAGACAGAGAGAGCTAGAGGGAAACATCCACATGAGAGAGACACATTGATTGGTTGCCTCCTGCACGTGACACTGGGGTGGGGGATAGAACCTGCAACTCAGGTATGCACCCTGGACCAGGTATCGAACCCGAGACCTTACAAAGGCCAATACTCCAACCACTGAGCCATGCAGGCCAGGGCTGAAGTCCTGCATTTGAACAAGCCCCATGAGTGATTCTGATGCAGATGACATGGACCACACTTAGAGACTCTGGCTTAGAGAACATTCAGGGGTTGACTGACATGTGTCCATCCTGAGCATATATTTCCAAGAAGATGCTTCAGACATGCTCCTGAGCTAGCCCCAGAGGAGCCCACTGCCTCCCCACAGTACCCTGGCTTGAGTTTGATACTCATTCAATACTAACATTAGATTATATTTCCTCTTTCTGTGTTTGGAGAAGCTCTGGACACATTCTCAAATCATCTGCCCATTTTGTGATGAATCCTCACCTTCCAGTAAGGAGACCAACACATGGTCTATCTGTGCCACTTCTCTGAAACCTATGTCTCGTTAAAGAACAACAACAACAAAAAATCACCTTTTGCAGATAATACTCAGCAAAGCCCTTTCTCCTGAAGTCCACAGAATCCATAAACCTTAAGTACATTTCCAAAGTTAAAATTCCAACTTTTGCTAAATGCACACTTTACAATTCTAGACGAAGACAGACTGATAAACAGCAGTGATGACTTCTCACCCGTTGGAAGTGACTTTTCCAACTTCCCATTTGCAACCAACCCTATCTTAACAGGAAGGAGTATTCCCCCTTCCCCGTCCTCCCCCCACCTTAACCTCTCTCAACAGGTGAAGGTAGGCTTTCTTGCAACAACTCTTTGGCAATCCATTTCTTCATTCTCATCAACCAAATTCTGATTTCATCTGACACTGGAATGCAGCCTACAGCCCCTAAAGAAGGTGTGCGTGTGGGAGGGGGATGCGATGGGAGACTTAATTTGACAGGGTTACAAGGAGACAAGCTGGAAGCAAACATTTGACACTCCAGCCCTGGAATGCTGTAAAAATTTAATTAGGTGGATCCATTAGTCATGCCCACAGGAAGGCTTCATACGGGACTTACAAAAAACGCAGGCTACTGAGGGAAGGTTTCAGACCTTCCTGTAAATGCCCTTTCCCTCGTTATTGGGCAATGTGGTCTCCGTGGGACCATTGAACCGGGCTTTGTGTTTACAAAATATGGTTAGGAGGAGACTAACAACATGGGCTGAAGGGTTTTTCAAATCTAAATAAGAGACGACTTTTTATATGGGTGTTTGGCCTGCGTGCCTGCCTCAGAGTCAACTGGGCCGAGAGATGATTTGGTAGCCCCACTACCTTTTGTCACTTCCTGACTTGAAATTTTAGGTTTAAAGGCACCTGGAACAATGTGGAATGGTAGACTTTAATGGGATGAGCGTGTGTCTGTTTTCAAGTTGAAATTAATAGGCAGTCTCTCTGGTTCCAAAACAGGGTGCGGGGAGGGGGTTAATTCAGGAATCAGTCTTCCACATTGCAGGACCTGGGCTACTTGTAGCCTCGCTTGAAACCAGGCATGTTCCATTTGAAAACACTGTTATTTTGATTGCAAGCCTCTGATTAGTCACTGTAGTTGGGAGGAGATAGATGGGAAAGATATTTAATACAACTGTTTATATGGTAATATTTGAAAGACACTGAAAATTAGCTCAAGACTCTGAGCTCTTAATCAGTTCAAATCACAGGAGATTTCCCACATAGAAACATTTCATGTAAGTCCGTCCAATATGGTGTTAAGCATTCGACTGAAAACGAAAGGGTTTGGGATAGTATAAGACTATTGTTGTAGAGCCACAGTCCCCCGGAGATTGGCTGTGGGCTGACTTTTCTGTCTTCAACTGTATGCATTCATCTATTTATTCATGTGATTATTTCAACAAAACATGTATGTCTTTATTATACTCTGGATTGAGACATAAAGTTTAACAAGACACAGGCCCTGCCCTAGAGGAGGTCTCTGCGGATGGGACAAGTAACCACAGTGCACTGGGATCATAATTATAATGTTACAATTTATTGTGTGTCTGTGCACCAAGCAATTTACATATGTTAGTTCAAGTGCTTTTAAAAGCAACCCAGTAAGACAGCATTTTTATTTTTTTTTAAAGATGAAGAAATTGAGACCCATAGAAATTTAAGAGCTTTCTTTCTAGACACATGGTTAAGAAATGACAGCGCTGAGATTTGAACCCTGGACTGTCTAACTCCATTAAGTTGCATTGCTTCAGAGTCTCAGGTCAGGGTAATGACTGAGGTAGAGGGATAGAAGAAGGCAGTGCACATAGAACCTTTGGAGAAGAGTTGGCAAAGTTTTTGGGGATCTTGAAGAATGAATTAGGTGCCCACAAATTACCGTATTTGCCGGCGTATAAGACGACCCCCTAACATTTCCACTCAAAATACAGAGTTTGTTATATACTCGCCGTATAAGACTACCCCCTCTTCCGCACACCTTCCACACACCAAATAAAAGGTAAAACAATATCAGATTTGATTTCAACATTTTAATTTATATTCAAATGCTTATGACATGCAGGAAAACTGTCACAAGGCTGTATGTAATCAAACATATACCGTATTTGCCAGCGTATAAGACAACTGGGCATATAAGATGACCCCCCACTTGGAGGCATATTTTTCAGGGCCAAAAAATCGTCTTATACGCCGGCAAATACGGTAGCAAGTTAAGCACTTGGCATTTCAAAGGGAAACCCTATCACATTGTGGCTAATATTTTCTGATTATTGATACATCTTTTTAAATAGTTTTATTGATTTCAGAGAGGAAGGGAGAGGGAGAGAGAAATAGAAACATCAGTGATGAGAGATAGTCATTGTTTGGCTGCTCCTGCACATCCCACACTGGGGATCAAGCCCAAGACCTGGGCATATGCCCTGACTGGAAATCAAAGAGTGACCTCCTGGTTCATAGGTTGACGCTTAACCACTGAGCCATGCCAGCCACACGGTATCCCCAAAGGCCTTCTGGCTTGGAAAATATTTGGAATTTTGCTTCCTTCCTCCCCAACTAAAACATTACACATGGGAGGATTTCAGGCATCAGCCCATGATCCTATTTAAATTACTAACTGAATTTTAGAGCCACTTAGGTATATGCCAGCAGAGAAAGTACATAACTTTGGGGAAACCAAACTCTAATGGGAGGAAATTAGTGAGCCAAGTGGAATGAGTAACCAACACAAAGAATGCCTGAGAGCGAGGGCTGCAGGTATTTGGAGAAATGCACCTCCTGCCTGCGTCTTGGATGGTCAGATTCTGAAGCAGCTAAACTTGGAGTCCTGTAAGAGTTTTCACATCTCCGACTACGGGGATCTTTGGTGTGAGATCAGTCACCATCTTGGTTGAACACTCATTGCTTGTGGGAGGGAAGGAGAAACAACAGACTACTACCTACTTTATTTTTCAAGTTTCACTTTTCCAGATTTCCTGGGACTGTGTACATGCAGATTTATTCTTTAAGCTCTCACGCGTCTCATTCTGTTTTATCTGTTTCCTTAAATTCAGCCACATGGGACAAGACTTGTTAAAGCCAACTGGTCAAAAATTAAGCAAAACTCACCCTGAGGCCCCTAACTCTCAAGTGTCTTAAATTGAGCTCCTCATCCCTGAAATTCCAAGAAGAGCATTCGTAGTACAGAGAAACTGGAGCTTCTCAAAAGGCGGTTTTCATAATCCAGGATAAACTGTTCCATTGGCCTCCATCATGAATGTCCATGTCTGGTGAACATCTAATACTGTGTGTCTGCCAAACACTTCCCTTGCCTCTAGGGATCCATCCACGAAGGGTATATGAGGCTGACTTCCTGCACTGTCACCTCTTAAGGTGACAGTCCCCACCTAATAGAAATTCCACAAATACTGAATTCTGCTGTGAGCAGTACTCTATCGACCCAAGCCAATAAACCCCACATTTAGGGCTTTTCAAAACTATTTGGAGGGAGAAGCTTATTCTATGGTAAGGATGATTTAAGACAGAAGTTTCCAGTAGCCACATTTTTGCCTCAGTAAGTGAATTTGTGGTCCACGGGACCATGTGTCTGGTGGTCCTATTGCCATATCTGCATCCAGTCATGCCCCACTGGACTTCTGGAAACGTGAGCCCATCAGTTATGTGGGTGTGTTCTTAAGCGAGGATCAATGAGTCTCCTGTCACTTACAAGCAAGATCCTGATACCATCTCTCCCTAGCGTGCCCCAGGCTGCCTCCACATAGCTTAAAGCTCTGTTATGAAATTCTCCAAATATATTTAAAAAACTTAATGGCAAGTTCACTTTAATTTGAAATAGGAATCTATGAGGGAGGCCTGAATGTCATTAAATCTGAGAGATAGTTACAGGGAAGAGCAACTGATTCAAATTAGGATTCACTTCCTGGTGACCCATTCACGGTCCAGCAGAACTCAGCTGTCTGGCAAGGGACCAAGGGCCACATGTGGCAACAGAGCACTGGTGGCTAGCTGGTTTGGGAATGTAAATGAGCTGTAACTATAACACACACCCTTACATTAAGAACACTTAGTGTAAACAAACAAAAGAATGTAAATGATCTCATTAATACTTTTATTTTGATTGCACTGACAAAGTGAAAATATTTTTGGAAATATTTGGTTAAATGAAAAGTGTCATTCAGTGTGGGAGAAAGGTAGCAAAGGGTAAAGGGTATCAAATATATGGTGCCCCAAAGAGAACTGACTTTGAGTGATGAACCCACAATGTAATATACAGATGATGTTATAGAATTTTACACTTGAAACCTACAGAATTTTATAAATCAACGTCACCCAATAAATTTAATTTTAAAAGGATCATTTAAATGAATTTCACCTGTTTCTTTTTTACTTCCTACTTTATTATGGCTGCTAGATTATTTTAAAATACATATGTAATTCACATTATATTTCAACTGGACAGTGAGGCATTAGAATTGTAATTACTACAAGATCCTGCTTTAAGTGGCACCCAGACCTCTGTCTCTGATACTCTCACCCTGTTTGTCCTATCTTGAACTACTGTGGTTGACTGCAGGGAACAAAAAATGAATCAAGTCCATTATTCACAGTACAGCCCCTCAGCTATTTGAAGCAACTCCAGATTCTTCCCATAACTTCTCTTTTCTCAGCCAAACACCCTACTTTCTTCAAGCACTGTTCATAGAATCTACTTTCCTCACTTTTCTTTGGACATCTTCCAGTTTCCCAAGGATCCCCTTAATATATGGAAACTTAGCTTCCTCGCCCCTCCCCCTGCATGCCAGCTGTCTGAGCACCGAGTTTCTCACCTTCTTGAACTAGACACCATGTTCCTGTTAATTTGACCCCATTGCTATGATCAGACTTGGGAACTAAGGCTTCTCAGTGGTTCTCAAAGGTTAATCCCCTGACCGGCAGCAGCCACACCACCTGAGAACTAGTTCAAAATGCAAAGTCTCTGTCTCCACCCAAGACCTCCTGATTCACAGACTCTGGGTGTGGACCCGGGGACCTGTGCTCTCATAAGCCTTCCAGGGGATTCTTGTGTGAGAAGCACTGGCTTATACACAGTCTTCTAAAATCTTCTGCCTTTCAGATAGGTTCTCCATGTTTTAATGATTGTATTTTTTGAACCACAATGCAGGAGTTTGCATTTGTTTCTATCAGAGCATCAGAATTTTAGTTTGTCTAAACAGAACCTTCTCCAATACAGATTCTGCCATTTCTCCCTGCACCGTGTCAATGGCACACTGAAGAAGGCCGATTTTTGTCTTTACCCAGAGCTCTGATATGAATGTTGAACAGCACAGACCCCAAATCGGCATCACACTTGCCTCCATGCTCCATGTCATGCTTTTCTTTCTGCCTTTGAGTTATGTTTTCAAACCCATCTCCCTCCCCCTTCAGGGGCCTCTTCCTGGCCCACTGGCGCCTGCACCTCCACTTAGATATCACCTCAATAATAATAATAATAATAATAATAATAAAAAATCAGGTTCAGGGTTGGTCATCTGAGCCCCCTGTGTGGACAGCTACGAGTGTTTTATTCATGGCTCTCTCCTCTTCAGTAACACTGGTTCTCCACTGGGGCAATTTTGCCCACAGGGCACATTTGGCAATGTTTAAACAATTTTTTTTTCAGTTGCAACAACAGGGGTTGCTACTGGCATCCACTGCGCTGAAGCCAAAGATGCTGCAAACCATCCCTCAAATGCACAGGACGCCCCCCCTCCCCCCCCCCACACACAAAGAAGTACCTGGGTCCAAATGCCAACAGAGCTGAGGTTGATGAACCTGCCCCCCATTTAAGCCCCAGGCCCTTTTCGGTCATCAGTTTCATTTCTAGCCCCAAAAGAACGCATGGCTTACAGGAGGTGCCCCCCTCCTCGCTCGGAAGAAACATGAGAAACACCAGTCAAGATGACCTGTGGGTTCATGACTTTCTGTTTTAGGAAATAATTTACCTAGAGACTTTTGTGGTCAAGAACGTATGGAAACTGTTTTAATAAAAGCTAGACTAGCTTTATTATTAGCATACCCATTGCTAATTAATACATGTGCCTCTAAAGTGCTTACAAACCACTAAAACCTTTTTGGATCCCTATGTTGTGAGCATGCTCTTGCTATCTTATTGTTCTACTAATTGCTGGGTGATATATTAATTGACTGTGTGAACTTGGGCAACTTTATCTCTTCAAGCCTCGGTTTCCTCACAATGGGCTAAAGCAGTGGTCAGCAAACTCAGTAGTCAACAGAGCCAAAATATCAACAGTACAATGATTGAAATTTCTTTTGAGAGCTGAAAACCGACTTCTGCACATGGGCCACAAAGTTTCAATCGCACTGCACGTGCGTGCCCAAGTGTAGTATTTTGTGGAAGACCCACACTCATGGGGTCAAAGAGCCACATGTGGCTTGCGAGCCACAGTTTGTCGACCACTGGGCTAAAGATACCGACCCTCCCGGAAGTCCTGTGCAACAGAGGATGAGGATGAAATGCGATGGTGTTGGTAAGGCCAAGGGCATAGTTCAGCCTGGAGTTATCATCTGCCATGGTGGATTCTCTCTCTTCATTTAATCCTCTCAGACCCTGTGGGGCCAATAACAAGTATTACTCTCATAGATGATGACTCAAGTTCAATCAGGCTAACCATTTGAACTTATTTGGGTCATCATCAATAAATATACCTTATTGGTGTTTATGATTGATTTTGACTGATCTGGAGAAAGACATTTCTCCAACCCACAGAGCTTTTCTGGAAGCTTCTAAAACATGGAAAAGAGTTTGTGTCAAGCCAACTGGTATAGGGATCCACACTTTTGCATGTGAGGCTAGCACCTCCTTTCAGAGACTTCCAATGGAGTGGGCTCAAGGCAGGAGATCAAACTTGTGTTTAAGGTGATGGTATTTGAACTCTTGAAGGAAGCCAGCAAACACGGGCAGGGGCTGCTGCCCCAGGGCTGAGGCCCGGAGGCTCAGTGTGGAACCTTCCCTGTGCCGTGTTCCTACGGGAGCTCACTCCGCAGAGCCCACATCCGCACTTGGGAGCCCCACGGCAGCTGCTCTCCTGCTCTGCGGGGAGAAGGGCCCTGCCTCAGAGTGTCCAGAGTGAGGCAAGGCCTGGGAGCCAGTGAGTCATTCTGTCTTGGCACAGAGTCCCCAGGGCTCTTGGGGGAAACAAGCAGACTTTGTTGAAAGGAAATCGTCCTGTGTATGAATGGCCCCTAGTCAACCCTTCAGAGGAGGCCTGTAACCTGCTCCTGCCCCTTCTTCCCCCTCTTGGCCTGGAGAAACCACAAAGGCTTGGGGGCGGGGGTGGGTTTAGAGCACAGGCCTTTGTTGTCAGCCTGGAACAAAGGCCCGGAGCCTGGCTGGACAGAAATTTCCTGGGGCCCCGCTCAGGGGCTCCAGCTTCTGACTCAAGTTAAAGCCCTGTGGCCATCGCTGGGGTGAGCAACGGTCAGACCGGACACCCTTTGCCCATCCTCTCACTTAAGTGACTGGATGGCTCATGTTTATTCACCTTTGTTCAAGGCATTTCTCTCCTGAACAAGGCTTCATTATGTAATGTGAGGGGAATATTTTATTTTCTTGGCAGCCGTTGTGAAACACTTTTAAGGGCAGACACCCACTCTTAGGAGAGAAGAATATTTAGAAAGGTCTTTTTGGACATGGGAGATGGGGGACTATCTTCTGGGGCCTGAATGTGAGCCGGCCGCTGGGGCTGGGATGGGCTGGGGTCGCACTGGGGAGGGGAGGAGGAAGAAGGTGGAGAGGTGAGGGTGGCACTAAAGTCCGCTGGCCACGCGCCCTTCGATGTGCCCCTTGTGGTGATCATTAACCTTCCGGTTAAGCCGCCACACTCAGAATGTTCCTGAGGAGCGGACTGAATGTGGAAATCCCTTTTCAATGCGAGTTTCTCTTCCAGCTTTCTGGGAGTGGAATTGGAAGCCACACGCAGGTGCCTGTGAGCTCAGAAGTTGAGAGAAAGTGAGGAGATAACTGTTGGGGGGATTCACAGCAACGGTGAGGACAACTCTGGATCCTTGAAAATCTGTGAGCTAGGGGTTTGGGTTAATTGAACCCAAATCTCCTAGGAGTGGGGGCCGTGGGTAACATCTGAGTTACATTATTAGCACCCCTCTGCTAGCCTGCGCCGACTCCGCCATTTCTCTGACAGAGTAGGGGCTTGGCCTGCATCTGTGGCGTCTTGCTCCGATTGAGGGCATGGAATAGCATCCAAGGAGGAGGCCCTGCACCCAACACGAGGTGTGACTTTGTTTATTAGCTCCGTGGAGGAGGGCGAGTGAACTGGGACAGGGTGGCAGGTCCATGGTGCGTCCTCCACTCATTAACTCAGATGGAGGTCACAGCTCCATCTCGGCTGCTGCCAGGAAACAGCAACTTGTCAAAACTTCGGGCGAGAGCACGAGGTTCCAGCTCATTGGAACCCAATTCCTAGACGAGCGCAGGCAGAAGAGGAAGAAGCTGTGCTTGACTGGCCCCAGATAGGCCAAGCAGATGTTGTGCGGGGCTCCTCCCGGCAAAGCTCTAGTGCTGGCTGGGCTCATCACGCAAACAGGGCCCCGGGGAGCACTGCTGATGAGGGCCCCGCAGCGCTGGGAGCCGCTGAGCGCTTGGCTCCGTGCCCCACCCCTCCCAGCACAGGGTGGCCTGGCCCCCTGCCAGCTCCGTTTGGAAGGGAGGGCTAGGCAGTGAGTCGCACATGGGGAAACTCTTGCAAAAGACACAGCAATGCTTTTGGACCATGTCCAGTAGTCGCAGGCTGTGGAGGCTTCATGGGGTTGGGTTGGTAGGAAGCTGGGCACTCAGGGAAGGCGAAAGAGCTTCTTTCCTGCACCACCCTTGCTGAGGGGGAGAGAGGCAGGTATAGGCTGTGTAATCCAAAACAGGTCCCTGAGCTCTGCCTGCTGTGGCTGGGAGAATAATCACAGTCTTCTTCCCCAGGCCGAACAATTGCTTGCCTTGGAACTCAGACATGTTCCAGAAAGAAATGAGGAGTCTCTGTGTACATGCTTAGGGGCCTGTGTATGTGTGTGTGTGTGTGTGTGTGTGTGTGTGTCTGTGTTGATCTGATGTGTGTTTATGGGTACTTTTGAGTATGGACATATTCAGTAAGTGTGTGGGAAGCTATGCATGGTCAGTGTCCTGCATGTACCCATGGACAGTGAGTGTGAGCTTTCTTCACATGCCTGTGTGTTAGGCACCTTGGGTGTGTGTTGTCTGACCAAGTGTGCCTGTATATGCACAGTCAATGTGTACATGTGTATTTGCATGCTCCCATGTATGCCAAACATGTAGGCCACATGTTCAGTGACTCATTTGTCTTGGGTATATATTCTCTATGTGTATGCATGGGGTGTAGGTTCCAAATACACCTGTCATCCCAGTAGGTATATTGTATGTGTATCCAGTGGCTGTGCATGTCCCATGTGTATGTATTTTTGTAAAAATGAGAGAGAAAAAGTATAGAATTGGAAACAAATAATGTATCTGTGCTAACCATCCTGCTGACCAGCCTGTCAATGGCCATCTCAAGCCATTAGTACTACTTAGCACAGCACACAGGACCTGTCATACTCAAGCCCTAGTCTCTCTCCTCCACTTCAGCCCCACTCCCTGATATACCCTGGACCTCCAACTGCTCCCTCGGCTCGAATCCTATAAACTGCCTCTAGCTCTCTGAATAGGCTAGGTTGCTCCATCCCTCTGAAACTGCTCAGGCTGTCCTCTCTCCCGAAATACCCCTCCCCTCCTCCCATTTGCCATCTCTGTTACATCTACTAGTCATTTCAGATTCATCTATGAAGACTCCTTGATATGGCGGCTGGGAATAGCCATGTCCTACATTGTCTCCCAACTATGAATGTGCAGGCATTTCTCCAAAAGCACCTCTAACATCTGAGGCACTAGTTTGCCTCTGTGTCTGTTCTCATGCACAAGATGATAACTGCTACAGTGAGGAAGACAAGTCTGGTCCTCTACATTATTATATCCCAGACCTTCTGAACAGGCTCTCATCCTCAGCAGCCCTGCTAGATGGATGAATTTTTCCTCATTGTAGAGATGGGTCCCAGAGGCTCCTTGGGGGAGTTATAGACCTACTGAGTGGCCAGGCACGAAATGAATCCTGTATTTGACTCTAGGGGCCAGTCATTAATTTTCACACCATTCCTACATTGGAACTTACTCTTCTGATTGACTGATTTATTCAAGAAATATTTATTGAGTGTTTGCATAGCATATACCAGGTGCTACTCTAAGCACTCAGAATATAGCCCGAAATTTCGGGATTGCTCATGGAACTTGAGTTCTAGCTCTGGTCCATCTCACAAGGCTGAGATGGATGGATGGGCGGTAGGTGGATGGTGGATGTGTGTTTGTACATTCTATATTTGAGCAGGAAAGTTCTAGGATCCAAGATTATCTCAGAAGGATATTACCTGAAAGATGCATCATGCAAATGCCAAATAGAGAAGATGAGATACAGACTACCAGAAGAAGGACTGGGGTAGTCAAATAATGGCTCCAAGATGTCTACATCCTGCTCCCTCAAATCTGTAAATACATCAGGTTACATAGCACAGAGAAATTGAGGTTGCAGATGGAATTAAGTTTGCTAATTCACTGATTTTCAGACTGGGAGATGATCTTGGATTATAAGTGTGGGTCCAATGTAATCACATGTGTTCTTAAAAGAACAAGAGGCAAAATAAAAAAGAGACAGGGTGAAGTAATGTGGGCAGGATCTTGACTCTCACTGCTGGCTTTGAAGATGGAGTGAGGGGCCAGAAGCCAAAACATGTGAGCAGCTTCTGGAAGCTGGAAAAGGCAAGATAATGGATTCTCCCCTAGCACCCCCAGAAGGAATGCATCCTTGCCAACACCTTGAGAGACCTATGTGGATACTCTGACCTCCAGAACTGTAAGAATGAACATGAGTTGCCCTGAGCCATTAAGGTTGAGGTAAATTGTTGCAGCAAAAACCATTAGAAAGAGGAGTCCATGTCTCAGATTGAGAGAAACTGGTTATTGCATTAAAATAGAACCTAGATGGGGATTTGATGGGTTAAAGGTGTAGTAGAGGGTGAAATACATTGAACAAAACACATGAATGAGCAACTTCTGACTATATATGCTCACAAGGCTGATAGGTCACAAGGCGTGCACACTGAGTGACTGGTTGACCTTGACCTTTATGCAGTGACAGATGCATTTCACAACAGCTACTTAAGTGAAGATCAGGGGCTATTCTTACTGCTAATTTTTGTATAAAAGTGAGCCCCACAGGAGACTAATACTACAGTTTCCCGTAATAATACCAACTTGACCTCACACAAAAGCTCCCAGAAGCTGTGTAGGCAAAGCTCTGGGTAACGTGTTTCACATCCCATCCTGAAAGAAGGCCATTCTGACTCCCAGTTCACTTGGACGACGTCCGCGCTGTCCAAAACCCTGGGGTGGCAATGGCCACTCAGCGTCGGCCGCATCAATAGCAATAAAATGAATAATTACATATTTCCCGCTTTTGCACATTATTGGGGGCTGAGAGGACGATCCACAAATAGGCTAAGGAAGCATATGAAGGAAGCTGGACTGAAGCTGAGCATGACTCGGGGTGGGTTCCATTACTGCAATTAGCACACTGAGTAAACAGCACTTAAGGGCTGCTCTGGGAGTGTGTGGTGGTCTATCTGAAATAGGCAACAGTTTTATTCAGGGAGGGATTTAATAGTCTAGTCTGCCCACAATCCTCTTCTTCCTCGTTCACCTCTCCCCTTCTTTCCCCTCCTTGGCTCCCAGCCAGGAGTCCTCTTTTCACAGCTGTGCTCCCTTGAATGGAAAACCAAGCATGCTAAAAACCTGGTGTATGGATGGAAATCTTCTGAGCATGGCCTGGGCTCTGCTTATCCCGTGGTGGGGTGTTGCTGGATTTCTTCTTCCCTCCCTCACCGTCAGAATGCCATTTGTCCTTGTCTCTGCTACTTCTGTGTTTCAAGTGCAATGGTGAGGGAGCCCTATTTGCTGTGGAGGAAAGGTGTTACTGCAAGAAGTTAAGGAGGCCCCAGGAGACTCCTGCTCAGACCTTCCTGATTCTTCTCACCCTTCCAGGGTCTGCAGGTCACATGTCTCCATGCAGCTTTTCTCCTCCCTCCTCCCCCAGTCATGGCCGAGGCTACCATGTTGTCATCCTACTGGGCTGCGGGTGAAGCAATTCTGCTCAGAGCTGGGGAAACTCCAATTATTAACAAGGCTTTAGAAAGGGGAATATTTTACACCCTTTCTGGCGACCTAGTCTTTTCCCTTTTGCTTTTCTTCTTTGGATTTTTTAAAAAAAAAGGAAATAACCAACAATTCTCATGAACACGTTAACTAGTTTAAAACATTCTGACATTGGCGGTATGACTGTAGCAGGGACATGGGTTCCCTGCCCTGACCCCCTAGCTCTCTGTCTACGGAATTTGGGGGTGATACATTTTCTCTAGAAAGCTTTTGAAATGTTGAAAGTAAGTGCCTGAGGTTTCGACAGACTGTTCACAACTCTAAGGATCTGGGGGTAGTTCCAAAGGCCGCATAACGGGTGGTCAAGATGGTGTTGGTTGTGGCAATCACATTTGTGCTTACACACGGCCCAATGTCTCCTGTGGGCACCGCGGCCCCTTTTTGAGAGCCACTCTCTTCCGTGAATGAGTTTTGACAGCAATTCTATACATTTCAGAGGTGAAATGTATAGAATTGAACCATCCAGGTTTTAAGAGACTGGCTTTGAACTCAGATCTCAGACCCTTTCTGTAGCTCCGCATCAGCTGTACCATGATTCTTTGAGAAAATCCCAGGCAGCCTGAAGTGGGGGCGGCCCATCGAGGGGTCAGCACGGGGGAGCCCCCTTTCTCAGCGTGAAGAGGACGTCTAGATCCGGCTGCTGCCCAAAGAACAACACGGGCTCTGTTGCGAAGAAGCCCGCAGCTTGGAGAGAAGAAAGCCACACGCCTGACTCACCAGGGTGACTCAGAGCTGGGATCACTTCGCCTCTGCTCAGCTTCCCTCGGCCTGTCTAGGCTTGCGAAGGGCCACGGTGACTTGAGAAGAGAAAAACTCCCTCTCGGAGCCCTGGAGACGGATCAACCCGTCTGGGCAGAGAGAGCGCTCGGCACAGCCATCAAGATAACTTTATCAGGGACGCGGAATCTCATTGCAGACAATCTAGCGTGTGGTGCTTGGAAGATCCCTGGAAGTCTCCAGACCCGTCCTGGCCGGCTCGAGGTGCCCCTCCGTGAATATCCAATGGACTTGGGAGCCGTGACCAGCCACAGTGTGGGGAGAAAGGCATTCAGTTGTTGTGTAGCAAGCCCGGCGCTGGAGGGGAAGTGGATCTTCAGGTGGAGATACGGGTGGTAATCATCCCGGCGAATGCGTTAAGCTGTGCAGTCCATCTCTTTACATATAAACCCATGTGGCTACCGTGATTACATCAGGCTCCGGGACGCCATGTGCCAAGTCCTCTATCCTCTGCTGGTAGATTACTTTGTAATCGCACTCACGTCGCTTTCTTAGGACAAGACGGTGCAATCTTCTTGCTTCGTGGGTCTCACATTTCTCGGTGCACAGTTCACCCCCCCGCATGGGGCTTGCTGAGTGACTGGTTTGACAGACGAACTGGTGAATTTCCACCAACCCCATTAGGGGTCTTTTGTGCCCCGGGAGCAGACAGTTGCCCCAATCCCACCCATTAAGAAAAAAAGAAGAAAAAAGAATGGGCTAATTAAGCCTGCCGGTCTAATTCTGCGCCTTCTAATTTTGCCCTTGAAATGCATCATAATGATCAGATGCAAAATACATGTTCAAATGCAGAGGCACTGACGGGTGTATTTTTAAACGTGCGGGGCTCAGACGGGAGTGAGCAAGGAAGCAGGCGACGTTTTTTAACTTGCACGGGGCAGGGAACGGCCGCTGGCTCACTGACGCCTGCCACTGCACTTGGAATGAAAACCGCATTTATTGGATGTGTGACTGAAATGCATGTCACTGTGCTGCTGTCCCTGGCAGTGCCGCTGGGTGACATGTCCTCTGGGGTGCACTTACACAAGTGGGCGCGTGGCCACGGCCCTGGGCCTCTTGGCTTCACATGAAGGCACGGAGCACACGCCTCCTCGGAGGCCGCATGAAGTCAGGGCTGATGTAGACATGAACTTGGAAGAGCTCTTAGTGGCCACATGATGCAATCCCTTCCTTATTATTTTGAAGGGTTTCTTTGTCATTGACAAGACCGTGTACCTAAATCTTTGGTCACTGGGGCTTTTGGAAAGTACTGGTGTTTTGTTTTGTTTTTCCTTCTCCCTAAACCGTCCTAACAGGCATCGTATGATTCTTTTCAAAGTGAAGATTGGGGGGGGGGGGGAGTCATAAACAATTATGTATCATATTCCATTTAAAAAATAGCGGAGTTTTGTTCGGCGTGTGTAATCCACATACACTCAACACCATAAATCAGTATAACATAATGCATTTCAGTGGGTCTAGCAAAAAGATAACCACAATAGCTGAAACCGGTTTGGCTCAGTGGATAGAGCGTCGTCTGCGGACTGAAAGGTCCCAGGTTCGATTCTGGTCAAGGGCATGTACATGGGTTGCAGGCACATCCCCAGTGGGGGGTGTGCAGGAGGCAGCTGGTCGATGTGTCTCTCTCATCGATGTTTCTAACTCTCTATCCCTCTCCCTTCCTCTCTGTGAAAAATCAATACAAATATATTTTTTTTAAAAAGATAACCACAATAGCACGTCATCTTGGGACTGAGAACACTGCAGTTGTTTCCTCTGCAAAGTATAAGCACCCTATTTCAGGAAGCCCCTCCTTCTAGAGATGGGGAGAGAGGCCCAGAGAGGGAATGGGTGTGCTCACCTTCCTATGGCACAGATGGGAGAGGCAGGACGGCAATGGCAGCCCCTCCAGGTAGACCCACTGCTCATCCACAATGTAACACAATGTGAAGGCCCCAACCAAGGGCCATTCATTCCGTCAGATGGCCAACAAGTAGGTACTGGGTGCCAACTTGTGCCAGGCTCTGCGTTAAGTGCTGAGCATAAGACTGGAGTTTACACTCTAGCAGGGGGGAGAGACAATAAATGACATAAGTGCACACATGATACACAGAGCATGAAAGAGTAACAGGGAGAGCATTTCAGCAGAGGATGAGGGTGGGAACAGCTGGGGCAGAGGGTAGCTTGCCATTGTAAATAGGATGGTCAGGGCAAGCCCCCCTGAGAAGTTGACATCTGAGCCTACAGATGAAGGAAGCCTGCAGGGAGCTGTGTTCAGGAGGGGAAACAGACAGTACCAACTCCCTTGGTCCGAGGATGCTGCATGAGAAACAGTGGCTCCCATCTGCCCACTGATGGGTTGGGGTGGGAACAGACTGATGAGAATTTGACTCTGAGACCCAGATTCCATGGGACTTCTAACCCATAGACTCTCAGGGTATCAAATATTTCCTAACCCCCTGCCCCATTGTGCAGAGCTCTAACCACCTGTACCATAAATTAATATATTCCTGTGGGTCCAGAATAGAGCCCCCCCCACCCCGCCCAAGATGTCTACATTCTAAACCCAGAACCTTCCAATATTTTGTCTTAAAGGGCAAAGGGCACTTTGCAGGTGTGGCTAAATGAAGGATCTCAATGGGGAGATTATCCTGGAGGGTCCAATGTCATCACAAGGGTCCTCCTGGGAAGGAGGCAGGAGGGTCGGAGACAGACAGAGGGGTCAGAGGTCAGAGTGGCACAGGCAACAAGCTGAGGAATGCGGGCGGCCTCTAGAAATTGGAAAAAGAAATGGATTCTACCCGGAACCCCCGGAAAGAATGCAGCCCTGCCAATGTCTTTTTATTTTATTTTTTCAGTTAGTAATGCATTTATTTATTTATTTATTTATGTATTTATTATTGAATTTATTGGCATAACATTAATTAACAAAGTGACAAGAATCTCCTTCCATCACCATTTATCCCCCACTTACCTTCTTCTACCTCCCCCCAACCCTAAACCCAATTTGAACTTCTGACCTCCAGATCTGCAAGATAATAAATGTGCATTTGTTTTAAGCTGCTAAATTTGAGATAAGTAGTTACTGGCAACTTGCAGGCCAGTAGGAATGGGTGTCTTACTGGGCATGGTATTGTGGAAGGCAGGTGGAAGGTGGCACATCAACCCCCATTATCTAACACCGGGCATGTATCCATGGGGCCACATGCATCCATGATGCATCCATGGGGCCACTGCGGCCTTGGAGGCATCTGCTTGTGTGAAACCCGGTAGAAGCTTACAGCACACATCACCAAATCCTAGAGGCAACTTTACAGGTGTTTATACAGGAAAAATGTAAAACATCACCACCATGACCACTTCTTCGCTGTCATCATAGCAGATGAAGAACTGAGGCCCAGAAAGGGCAACAGACTTATCCAATATCCCAGAAAAGCTTGTGGTAGAGAGGCGATCAGTACTTGACCATCTTGGCTTTCAAACCAGTACTCTTTCATTATTGCCAGTGAAGAGGCGGGAGGTATTCTCTCTCACTCACTCGCTCACTCACTCACTCATCTGCTCATTCATTCAATTGATCATGCAGTCAATCACTTTTTTTTTTTTTTACCTCCTTCTCCAGCCCTGTCTGGCACCAGACTGCCCTTAACTCTCCCTGCCCTTGCCACACTAGTACTCTGAAGTCCTAGCAGACACCATAGTTGATTCTGACACAGTCCCTTTGCACATGCCATTCTCTTTTCCTGAGCGCTCTTTTTCCTCCTTTCCTTGTTGCTTCCTACTCACGTTTGTGCTTTCCTCAGGGGAACCTTTCCTAACCTGCTTCAGTCATATCATGATATTCTACACTCCCAGTGCATCACGGACCCTCCTTCCACGACATTTGTCACAGTTTCCAACTTTTCTATTTTTTAAAAAATGACTTTAAAGGACAGTTTGACGGTATCAAACTTACCAGTTAGACTGTGAGTTCAGTGACGGCAGAAGCTGATGTGCTCAATAAATCGTCTTGAATGAATGAGTCAGTGACGATTGAACAAATGAATTCAAAAACTGACAGCAAGCAGGTGCTAGAGAGGCAAATAAAAATGAGAAAGACATGAACTCTGGAATGAACAGGAGAATGACAAACAAGAGGTATGTGTGGATAGTTATAATTCAACTGAGGAAGTGACACATATCTCAAGAGAAGTTGAGATACACATAGGGAGTCTTACACAGTGGAGCGTAAGGGATTGGTGTGGGGAGCTAGCTACCCAGAAGAAGGTGGATTTTAAGCCAGACTTATCCTCGGAAACCTCACAATCTAGCAGACAGGACAAGACAAGCACCAGAAGCTGGAGAAATGCTATGAGGTCATGGAATCCAGGGCCGAGTGGCCTAGGACAGTCTGTACCATATGGGTGTGTCCCCCAGACAACCGATCGGGCCCTGGCCTTTGGGAATTCTGAGGGAGCTACCAAGCCTGTGTAGGATGGGACTAAAGGCAGTTTAACTAGCAGGTGGGGCAGTTCCCACCCATTCACCCCATAAATGCAGAGGGACCCAGGTTTTCCCACATGCCAGGGTCTAGAAGTTCTCTGGCGTTGGGTGGTTCCCTTCACGGGATATTCCCGTGACCATTTGATGGCAAAGAAGTTGGCATAGCCCTTTCCTCCACAGGAAGATCTGGCATCCAAAAAACTCACTGGGTCGACAAATTACTAAAATTGCTCTAACATAATGAAAGACATTAGTAGGACACTCTCAAAGTTGATTATATTAAGGTATCCAGTTCACAGAAAGGGTGGAGACTCACAACATCCTGAAAGTGGATCGCCTCTCCAATTCAGCCAGTGCAAAAATTTACCATCGCTTATATTTTGTTCAATGTGGTCACAGTTGATGCCTGGAGACACCTACTGTAGCCATGTAAGAATTAGCCAAGGAAGACTTGGTTTTCTGTGTATTTCCCCTGGGTGCCCACACCAGGTCTATAAAGGATGAGGGAGGGGTGCTTCTCTTGAAGGTCTGCCCCAACATAGGGTCTACGGGAGGTGTGCTTTTCGCTCAAGAGCCCACCGAGAATGCCTGGAAGCAAGCCAAAGAGGAAGAGAGCCAAAAGGGGCTCTTTTCTGTCTAAATCTATGCAAATTGGCGGTTTGCCCTCTAAACACCAGTGCTTATCTCAGTTTCCTTTTTCAGCTAATTGAACAATTGGAAGAAAGCAGAGAAGGTGGACCTACCCCACCCCACCCCGACCCCACCCTTACCCCTACTGCTCCTCTGAACCCTTTTGCTTCTCCAAAACCTTGGTACTTTGACCCCACCTTTTTCCAATGGAGGAGCTCCAAGGCCTCAATCTACTTGGCTCCCTGCACAGTCCTGAAAATGCCCTCCTACCCTGTGCCCAGTCTCCTCCTCTTATTTGCACCAAAACTGACTTCTGTTCGCCAACTGAGACATTCTTGGAGGTAAAAAAAAGCAGAAGCTACCCTCCGTAATATTTTGGAAAATGAGGCACAGAACTAATCTCATAGATGTTGGTATTCATCTGCAGAGTCGGGATGTTAACACCGGCTAGGCTTGGGTGAACACCACGTCCAACTCTTCATGTTACAGACAAGACACCAGAGAGAAAAGTATTTTCCTGAGATGACTCAGTTGGTCACTCAGAAGACCTATCTGGAGGGTTGTAAGACACTTAAGGGTTCGGAGAGGCTGGTACAAAGCTGAGAAGGCTCCCTCCCCCAGGCCAGGGATTGAACACTGGCTGTGGTGGATTCTCACATTCTCATAACTTCATATATGTTATCTATATCTTTATGAAAAAGTCTAAGGCCACAGTGGTTTCTTTTTTTTCTTTCTTGTTTTTTATAAGAAGTCAGTGACCTAGTTAAAGAATCTGATGAAATAGAAACCTCTCTCCTTTATAAAAATACATATGAATCAAAAGTTACATTCAATTTTAAGGGTTCCTTAAGAATCCATGGATTCCAAGCTAAAAGCCACTGCTTTGAGTTAAGTAGCACTGTTTTCCTCATGTAACAAATGAGCAAGCTGAGGTTTAGCATGGCAACTCAGTTCCTTAACTACAGATTGGCTGAGCTTCAAAGCTCAAGTTGGTTCCTTGAATACACTGAGATGAAAAGCAACTGATTTCAGAAAGCAATCAATATGTTTTTTTAAGCATCTACTAAGTGCCTGGCATGCCTGGCATTGAAATAAGAGATGGTCCTTTGGAGCTTACAAAAAGTTTTGCATAGCTGGTAGCTAGCATTCCTCTCTCCAAGAGAGAGCCTTCAACTGGAAACTCAAAGCCTGCCTTTCCATGATGTTTAACACAGGATGCCCTCAGTGAAGGAGATGGGGGGGGGGGGATACCCTACTGAGGGCTCTACTGGCTGAACAAGGGAGCAGCTGAGGAACAAAGTTAGCCATCTAAGTTGATATGCAATGTCTCTAGATCCTACAGAGAGCATTTTCATTCTGCGTATTTAAGAGTTTAGGTTTTGTCTTAAGTATGATATGCCCTCTTCTCCTGCTTTTTTCAGAGGTGATGTGGCTAAAGACCACATGTCACCTTGTTGACCCTCTTCACCACCTTCATGGATATCCAAGTGATGTCTAGTTAAAGTAAAGAGTGTTGAAACAGCAATGGGAATGGAGATCAGAATGGGAGGAGAGCCTGAATCTACTAAGTCAGAATGGCTATTTAGGGCAGAGCAAGTAGCCCAGCCTGGTTTGCATAGGTGCTGTGAGCAACTAAGTTGAATCTTCTCTTTATTCTATAGTTTCTGTAGCATCTTGGGTTTCTCCTGAATTTAGCCCCAGTATATTTTTCCTGATGTATTGCTATTAGGGTTTCCTCTATCTGTCCTCAGAGCTGATGAAATTCTGATGGATGACCTGAGACCAGTGAACTAGACCTCCTATATCCAGATATAATGAATATTTCTAGATCAGTCTATCTAGCCTAGTTCTGCACTGGTCTTCATGGTGACAAAGCTTGGGAAATTATCGTCCTTAGTGAAGTATCATCAGAAGGGGCTGTGGAGGGGCATGGAGCAGGGTTGGATAGAAGTTCACAGCAGGATGACTGAGGTCCTAGGAAAATTAATTGATAATATTAAAGCAAGAGGAGTACAGGATTAAAGTATTTCTCAACATTGCCTTTGGAAGTGGTCACTCAGGCCACTGACTCTCTGTATATTAAGGTCATTGAGTTCTATCCTTCCTCAGCCACCAATTCTGTGTGATCTTGAATATGTCACTTCTCCTCTTGGGGACTCAGTTTATCTATCTACATAACGTGAGGGGCCACATGATTTCCACAGGCCACTTTTTGTCTCCTAAGTCTAAGTTTTTCTCTTTTTGAGACTTGAGAAACAAAGCATTCAATATGGTTTTCTTAAATTGGGTTATAATTTGCATACAATGAAATGTTCTTCAGTGTACTGTTGACTCAGTTTTGACAAATATACTGTGCAACCTCACTGCTCCCAACCAGGACATAAAATGTTTCCATCACCACAAAAAGTTCCCTAGTACCATTTTCCAGTCAATTCTCTACCCCAGAAGCAACCACTGATCTGATTTGTATCACTATAGGTTAGTTTGCATATTCTAGAATTTCATATAAATGGAATTGTACAGTATGTACTTTTGTGTCTGATTTCTTTCATTCAGCACATTTTTTAAAAGATTCATCCAGGTTGCTGAGTGTATGTAATTCATCCCACTTTTAGCCCCCCAAGTGCTATTTCATTGTATGAATATATCACAATTTATTTATTTTCTTATTGATAGGCATTTGGTCTTTTTCCAGTGTTTGGCTGTTATGAGTAATGCTGCTATCAACATTCTTATATAAGTTTTTTAAAATAGATTTATGTTTTAATTTCTCTTGCATAAATATCTCAGAGTAGGATTGCTGGGTGATTAGGTATTTTGTGTTTCACTTCTGAAAAACACTTTCTAAAGTGTTTTTTTAATCATTCTATACTCCCAGCAACAATAAATATGAGTTCTGGTTGCTCCACATCCTCTCCTCATTTGATGCTGTGATTGTTTTGCTCCTTAGCCATTTATTTTTGAACAAGTTATGTATGTGGGATGTGTGTCTGTGTGCTGCTCACTGATTCTCTAGATTCTGTAGCTGCAGGCTCTAGCAGTTCAGGGTGAGTGCAGTCCGTTAGGGTTTTTGTTCCCCCCATAGCTCATGATAATGGTCTGTTTTCTGCTATTGCACAACACACAGAGGCTCTTCCTTTACAGAGTTTGGACTTGCCACTGAGGAAGAAGAAAGCAAAGAATGAGATATCAGAAGAGTTTTGAAAAATTATTTGAGTCGCTGCTGGGTTAAGGGATGGCAGTGAGGATGTGTTGCTTAGACATTCAGGTCACCTGTGTAAGAGATTCTTACCTAGTCGGTTCTTATTCCTGAAAGCAAGTGAAAAAGGCCTCAGGAACTGAAAATTTGAGGGCTTATGGCATACAAAGAGCAGGGTCTTGAACCATAAAATCTCCAAAGTTCTGATGAAATCCCATGTTAAAGAAGGCTAGTCAAGAATCAACCCTAGTAAGTCTGATATGGGTAGGGACAGGTAAGCGAGCCCAAAGAAAAACATCTACACATTGTTATGATTGACAAAGCAGAATCTCAACACATTCAGGTTGAAAGTAACTGATTCAAAAGGAGGTGTTTGGTGCAACTTCCCATATTGGAAAGAGATGACTCAACTACCCATAAATCATGGGACCTGGAAGCTGGAAAAAGCAAAGCAGTCCTGTAGAAGACAGTGGTTGTACAACCCTGATTCATGTGGTTTGGCTATAGAGTTGGACCATGAGCTAGACATTAAATAGTATTCCATCTCTTGTGAACCAACCACAGTGGCTGAGAAAAAAAGCCTTTATCTCAACACATGGAATTTTGGACCTGAGGAAGGAGGACTCCAGGAGTGGTCAAGAAGTGAAGGTGCTTGCAGGGAAGAACAAGGAATTTCTTTTCAATTATTCTACTTTTCCATGGAATGGTTTTAGGACTATATTATGTCCCAAAAGTCACCGAGATCTTCCTCTACTTCTTCCTCCATATCCAATCAATTCCCAATTAGTCCCCAGGTTCTCATAAATACCTTATGAATTTACTCAGTCTCAGTTATAATTGCCACACAGCTCAAGGCCCCATCCTCTTTTGCCTGGATTATTTCAGCACTTCCCTAAGTAGACTTCCTGCCTCCAATCATAACTCCTTACAGGATAATTTATACTTTGGAGTCAGAGGGGTTGTTTTGAAACTTGAATCATTACTTAAACTTCCATAGCTGAGGTCACAAAATCCTCCCTGATCTCACCTGGCCAACCTCTTCATTCTCCTCACTTACCACTCCCTGTCTCTCAGTCTGTTCCATCACACCAGCTGTTGGTCATTCCCCACACACGCCTTACCTACTCCTTCTTACCTTGGTGATTTTATTTATCCAATTTCTCCCCTTGAAATGTTTTTCTACTCAAGCCAGGAACAAGCTTCCTTCTCCTGGTTTCCAGGGCTTCCTTGACCAACACCTTTTGTTTAACTTCCCACATAATTGCACAATGATTTGTTTATGTATTGGACCTCTCTCTGTGACTTCTCAAGGGAGTACCACTGGCTTGAATTTGACTTATATCCTCATCATCTATTCCAGTGCTGGCCACATGGTCAACAGGCAGTCAATGGCTTACACAGTTTATCCTTAACCTGAGCACACGCAGCACTTAAAAGACTTACTAGACATGAATTAAAATCTCTCCCTCATCACTTTCCAGCTCTGTGCTCAGGGATCCTTCTCAGCTACAGTAGTCGCATGTGCAAAATGGTGAAAACAAATGGCTCATCATGACAATTACAAAAGAGAGTGAATGCGACACTCTCACCACAGTACTTCACATGTACTCAGCAAATAGTCCAACTTTTGTCATTATTATTATCACTGTTATTATTAGCAGGGCTTCCTCTTCAGATTTATTACTGGGGCCTTCACTCCTGTGTTTGACCTTGATTTTCTTGATGACACTTCTTCTTGATACCATGAGGTCATGGGAGACAAACTAATTCATACATAATACTTTCTTCCTTTTCATCACATAATAGAAGTGCAAGCCTTCCAGAGATCCCATCTACATCAGTAACAAGTGTTGTTAATCATAAGCATTTTGAGGGTGTACATAGAAACCAAAGGAAAAAAATCAGGCAAAAGGCTCATTAACGCTAAGAAATACAAATATATATATATTATATATTACATGTTTTTACTTTTTAATGTGTTAGATCTAAGCTAAAAGTCTGCCTTTGGTCTCTGGCCTAAGCAGCTACCAAAAATGGCCTGTGCCTGGAGTGGAAGGGTGGGAGAGAGGAGCAAGGGCAGGCTAGAAAGAGTCAATGGGGGAAATAAAGGGGTGTATGCAATACTCTCAAAAATAAAGATTTAAAACATAAAAAAATGGTCTATGATCTAATTATTTAGTTTCAGTTTCGATGAGAAACCTCATTCCTCAACATAGTGAAATCCAAGAAGTGATTATGTTTAAGAATCTAGGGAGGGTCTCATTCTATTCATACTTATTACCTTTTCCAAAATAAACACACTGAAACAAGGTGTCAATGTGTGTGTGTGTGTGTGTGTGTGTTGGAGTGAGAGTGTCATTGGAAATCCAGAAGTTACCATTGGTAGTTTCTGTCAAGGCTGACTACACTTAACTTGTCAGAAGAGGTTGAAAGATTTACCCAAGCTAAATCCCTTTCATGGCCTTCTGGTCTACCGTTGTTCTCTGACCTACCGCAGACCAAAACAATCATTCTGTTTGTCAAATTCATGGTTGGCCTTTGTGGGAGAACCCCACGCTACTCAGGAAATATCTTCAGAAACGATTATGGCAAATCCCTTGTTATTATTGGTTGTCTCTTGTTTTTGTTAAGAACCTGTCTCATCCTTCTGAGCTATCACTCCCTTTAAGTTACCACAGTGCTTCATTTGAAAGGAGGTGAGTCGTTCTGGATTTACTAGTATAAAATGGTATATGGACTTGGTGCCAAATTTTTTCCTTAAATTTGAGATTCAACATGTTGCCGGGGACTGTGCAAGATACTATATCACAGGGATCTGATTTTATCACCATGGCAGCCTGAAAAAATGTTACAACCATGAAGAAACTGAGATTGGGAACAGTTATTTAACTTGTCGAAGGTCACACAAATAGTAAGCAGTGAAGAAGGAATTAACAACCTTTTAGAGCTTAATCCAAATTCCACACTTTGCATCCCCTTGTCTGTTTTTTAATGCCTCTGAGATTTCTCTTTTCCCTAGCCAGGGCTCTGAGCAAGTTTTTCCATGGTGGAGAATATAGTCAGGGAACAACCATAGTGGTAATTCAACAGGAAGAAGAAAGAGCGTCCTGTCTTTGTGTAGGTTGAGAAGACATATTGTTATGCCAGAAATTAAGTATCTACTCCTCATCAAAAAGGTGGGGTTACTGACAGAGATGTGGGGAAAGCAGCCTACAGAGATTTCCTCTCTGGTTATAGAAATGAGTGTTCTTTACAACAAAACAAAACAAAACAAACAAACAAACAAACAAAAAACAACAACAGCTCAATTATAAAACAGAAGGTAAAGTTTCTTTCCAGGTGCACCCAGAGACTATTGATTGCATCTCTAAAAGTGAAGAATTCTGCTAAAATAATCATAACTTGGCCACCAGTAGACTCTGAGCTTCCAGAGTGCCCTTGCTCACCATAGAGACAATCCCCAGGCCTTGTGTTGCACACTGGGAGAATAACCCTTGAGTCTTAAAGTTTGCTGTGGCCAAAACTGGGTCCCTCCTCCCCAGAAGAGACTGTTCCCAGTTGGAATCCGTGTGGGTGCTTCTCTGCCAACAAGAATTGCTGAGGGATTTGTTAATTCCAGAACCTGGAATAGCTACATATTAATTGCATTTAATTATGCAAGACTAGATCATCAAATATCTTCCAGGGCCTTAGTGCATCATTTTAGGCACTGATGTATAATTTGAAATATAAATAAAACAAATGTCTCTTTTGAAAATCTGAACTAGTCCACTGTTCTACCCAATGGGATCTATTCCTTTGCTGTTTGTGAGATTAAGTTTGTCTGTTGGCCTGTCTGCACTGGGGTTATAGGTAACCAAAGAATCATCCTTGCCCCAGTAGACACCATTTGGCCCAAAGCGATGTGTGAATAATTAAGCAATACGTACAGCTGCAAGTTCTAAGATGCTTAATGCTTAATACAGGTTAAGTAACATTTCTTCCTCCTATTGGAGAAGAGGAGACTAGACAAACGAGATTTTTATGTGTCCGTCTAGATTGAGTCCCACTTCCTCAAACTAATTTTGATGATTACTCTATTCAGAGACCAGTGTTTAAGAATTGGTCTGTATTGTGCATATATACATATAATTCTTGGTGTCAACTAGGCCATGGAGTTAGTAAGATTTTACTATGCAAAAATCCCAGTTCTATAGGGAGTGAATGAGATAAACAGTAGTGTGATTCATGGGAAGACTAGGGGTAGACTAGGGATACCTCACTTGCCCAATATTAGCTGAGCTTTGGATAGACCCAATACATCTCTAAGTCTCATGTTGTTTCCCTATGAATAAGAGGGTTGACATATCTGAATTCTAAGACCCCCTTTACAGCTAATGTTCTATGTAGTTATGGCAAAGTATAAAAGAGCCTGAAACTGTTCCCAAATATAATGGGAATGGAGCAAAGGAGAATTGGGGCAAGAGGTTAGAGGTAATGAAGAGCCACGTTTGATAACAGGGAGACCTGGGTTTAAGTTCTGCCTTTTACAAATAGTGTAACCTCAAGTTCCTCTTCTCTGAGCGTCCAGTTCTTTCTTTGTAAAAAAAAAATAATATTATATGCCTTGAGGGATAGAGGTGAAGATTAACTGTAATAAATATTAAGCTCTTGGTGCAGCTCTGAGGCAGAATAAGCTCTCATCAATTGCTGGCTCCAAATGACAATTTCAAAAACAGTAACCGACACATCCTTACATCTCAGGTGTTTGTCTCCTGAGGCTATTTGGTCTGTCCATCCTCCTGTCCTATTCTGGCTGGTTCTTCAAAACCTTTTGTATGCCATAAGCATCTTTAGATGCAATTAAATTCAAAATACCGTGGCGTGTGGGGATGGTTTCCCTTTTGGACAAATGGCAGTTAACTGGTTAATTCTCTCTTTTAAATTGTCTAGTCTGTCTTTTGTCTAAAAACCAGAGCATCTATAGTTGCTAATTTTCACAGTAGGGCTATCTAAGTTATCTTTATAGTCCACAGAATTAAGACCATGCTTTGCATTGGTAATTAATGGGGACACTTGTTTATTAGGTACCCGTGCTGGCCTAAAGTTGGTCTCCCCTCAGCTTTTACACACACACCCCTCAGTCTATTTAAACCCCAGGGCCAGATGATCATATTCATCCAACATGCAAATCTCTTTAAAAGCTTCCCATGGATTTTATTGGTAAAGTGAACATTCTTAAGAGAGCCCTGCTAATTTTAGACCATGCCAATTTAACCTGACTCACCTTGTGTCTCTACCTTCTCTAATGATAAACTTTTTCTGAGTATCTTAAAAACACACACACATATTCCTTTGTGTATCAGGACCATTGACACAATGCCTTAAATATCAACCTGCTCCAAGCATATTCTTGGTTTTCAGTTCAAAAGCTTCTTCCTCAAGGAAGTATTTCTCTTTCTTTCTTTCTTTCTTTCTTTCTTTCTTTCTTTCTTTCTTTCTTTCTTTCTTTCTTTTTTTTTACAGAGAGGAAGGGAGAGGGATAGAGAATTAGAAACACTGAAGAGAGGGAAACATCTATCAGCTGCCTCCTCAAGCTGCCTTGGTTATGTGCTCATAACCAAGGGACATGCCCTTGACCGGAATTGAACCTGGGACCCTTTAGTCCGCAGGCCAACACTCTATCCACTGAGCCAAACCAGTTAGGGCCAGGAAGCACTTCTTGATATTTAGTCTCATTCCATCAATACAAGATAAGATCAGGACTTTTCGTAAACACATTCGTGAGAAGCCTATACTGCACAACTCCTTAAAAAAAAATAGCCATCATCACAATAGAAGTTTAACAATTTTTGATGCCACCCATAATTGGAGGTCTATTCTATCCTGCTCCCCATGTAAGTTCCAGGTTAGACTGTGACTGTCCTTTCTACTACTATGTTTGCGGTGCACAATACAGTGCCTAGCACATAGTAGGTGTTCAATAATATTTAGCGACTGAATGCCTGGCTATTTGGATGAAGACATACACAGACAAAGTGGAGGTTCATCTTATATTGCAAGATGTGGAGTTGGATGCTCATAAATTATTTAAACAGACAGGAACAAAATGATCTTAAGATCCTGAAAGGCTCCAGGATGTACAGTTGTTTAAATGTCACCTTTAAGACTTGGGTATTGATTTACAGTTTGCCTTCCTGAGTACATAAGATTCTGTACTAGCAGGGAAAAATCTGGTTTCTGTGCCTCTGTGAAGAAGGCTGTCAGGTTTGGTATCATCTGTCAGGGTGTGTGTGTGTGTGTGTGTGTGTGTGTGTGTGTGTGTGTGTGTATACAGTCTCACTTAACGGTTTTTACATTAACTGGAATTCTTGGTGTCAAGAAGAAAAAAAGCTTTAAGACTCACTGTTTTTTTTCCCCATCCCAAATTAGTTTGTCTGTTTCAATACTTCAGTTGAGTGGAATAGCACAGTAGTAATCTTGTATCTGGCTTGTGCTCAGCCTAATGTTTTTGAGGTCATTGATGTTGTGAAGTATGTTAGTTTTTTGTTACTCTTCATTACTATATAGTAATCCATTGCATGAGTATAGCACTAGTTGTCTACCTATTTCATTTTGATGGACATCTGAGCTCTGTCTCTATTTTTAATATATTTTATTGATTTTTTTATTGAAAGGGAGAAAGAGGGATAGAGAGTTAGAAACATCAATGTGAGAGAATCATTGATCAGCTGCCTTCTACATGCCCCCTACTGGAGATGTATCCACAACCAAGGTACATGCCCTTGACCAGAATCAAACCTGTGACCCATCAGTCCACAGGCCGACACTATCCACTGAGCCAAACCACTTAGGGCTGAACTCTCTTATGGTTACTTATATTGTTAATAAGGTTTCCAGAAATATTATTGTACATGTTTTTGAATCTATATGTTTTCAATAGCTTATCTTTCAGCCATCTTAGTGTGTAATATTATCTTATGGTTTTAATTTGCAATTTCTTGATGATTAATGTTGAAGATATTTTTATGATATTTTTATGTGCTTATTGACCATTTGATATTTTTCTTTGTTAAGTTCTTGTTTGAGTCTTCTGTCCATTTATTTTAAGTTGTGTCATCTATCTTTTTATTATTAAGTTTCATACATTTTGAATGTGAATTCAAAGTCAGATGTATTAAAACTATTTTCTTCAAGTCTATGACTTGTCTATATACTTTTTGAAGTGTTTTTTGAAGAGCATATATGCTTAATTTTGATGAAGTACATTTTTTTCATTTTTTTCTTTATGGTTACTACTTTTGTATTCTAAGAAACCTTTGCTCACTTAAATGTTTTGGAGGTATTCGCCTAGTCTCCTTATAAAAGCTTTATAGTTCTAGCTGTCAGGTTTTTTTTCCCCAAGTTTGTTCCCCCCCCCATATAGGTAAATTCCTTTTCCCACTGAAATGCTTTGCTCCCTTTGTTGAAAATTAATTGACCTTTTTAAATTATCTTACATGTAATTATTCTCTTTAGTTTATTTACATTCATCATATATGAATGGTAGAAATATTACATAATGATTTGAGACTATCCATCTCTTCCCAATTGTGTTCTGTGCCACTAGGTATGTAGCTTTGAAATCATCATGGGGAACCCTAGCCAGTTTGCCTCAGTGGATAGAGTGTCAGCCTGTGAACTGAAGGGTCTTGAGTTTGATTCTGATCAAGGGCACATGCCGGGGTTACTGACTCAATCCCCAGTGAGGGCCGTGTAGGAGGCAGCTAGCTGACCAATGATTATCCCTGATCATTGATGTTTCTATCTTTATTTTCCTCTCCCTTCCTCTCTGAAATCACTAAAAATATTTTATAAAAGAAAAAAGAAATTACCCATGGGAATATTTACACCACAGAAACAGGCAAACACTACACATCCTGGCTTAGTTTAGTGTTATTTTGATTCTTCAGACTAAAGAATGAGTTGGAAACAGTATTAATAAGGTAGAGTAACCTTAAAATTATACCGTTTGTAACTATGACTTTGGGAATAGAATACAAAGTTGAAGAAAGTATTTGAAAGCAATTATCTGAGTCAGCAAAGAAATCACACACCTTATCCATGAATAAGTAAAGTTCCTACATACCTCATCACTTTCACCTTACTCATCAATGTAAATAAAACTATCCACAAACATTCAAGGGGGAAGGATTATTATTACTCTACTGGAGGCCTGGGCACAAAATTCATGACCAGGTAGGGTCCCTAGGCCTAGCCAGTGATCAAGAGCAACTGCCAGGGCAATTGAGGCCCCAGCTGGCACCTGTCTTGTCCTGGCACTGCCCGCTCACCTGCTCCACCATCCTGCTTTGGTTCCATTCTCATTGGGGCCGAAAGGGGCCAACAGCACCTCCACTGCTACCAGCTGCCAGCACCACATCACCGATGCCCGCCATGTTCTGTGCCGCCCCTGGTGGTCAACACACATCTAACTCCCAGTCTATCCAACTCCTGCCTATGGGGGCAATTTGCATATTAGCCTTTTATTATATAGGATTTCAACCAGAGGTGGGCTACAGATATAAATGTTTGACCAAAAAATAAAAATGAAAATCTAGAAAAGTATCTTGGGAGAATCAATGTATTATGTGGAATGTACAAAAAAGGGCATTGCATATTTTAATATTATTTTTTAAATGTTATGCTTTCTATTCTTTATTACAAATGTTTTATATCCTCAACATTTGTAATAAATACAGGTATGCATAGATATGCAGGCATTACTTCCCTCCCCAATCCAGCACATACTAACTCAGTGTCGTGAGGGTTAGACTAAGAGTGCCACAAGAATGCTTAGATATTGCAAGCAGCTATGTGAAAGTGAGAATTAGTATATTCAAAGAATCATCCAATATGGATAAAATTAAGGAAAAGCTTTATGGGTAAGGAGGTCTGATGCCTTTGAAAGAGGAAGCCTGGTTGAAGGCTCCACCTGAGGTAAAGCACACAGGTTGTAAGGAGCAGAAATAGAATATTGGCAATCAGCTATAACTATAAGAAATACTAACCATGCTCTGGTAACTGTGATTGTTTGTTCTGGTTAAAGGAAGCACATTCTAACCTGACTGGAGTTGCAAGTGGGACATAGGGGCTCACCTGGAAGTGAAACCCATCCTCCACATCTGGGAGCTGTCTATTATCATGGAAAGATTAACAACCTACTTGCAGAAACCAGAGGCTCAACCCTTAGAAAATCCCTAGGCCTTTGCAAACCCCAGCCAGCAGTACCAGTAAACTGCCAATTTTGCATACCCATTCTTATTCCCTTTGTCTACTTCCCCATGCACTCTTGTCCTTCCACTCAATATAAGCAGCTGGTTTATGATGGGGGGAGAGCAGATGTTGTGGATGGCCTGCTGCTCTCCTATACTGCCGCATTATTGGAATAAATGCTCATATATTATTCAACTCCAGCAAATGCTTACATGTTTTCATTAATAACATAGATTTACCATTTCTAAGTGCTTGCTACTTAATAAAAGGAATATAATAGAGGTGTGCTTTTCTTTTTAAATGAAAATATTTAAAGAATGCTCTCTACTTGCCCCTGGGGAGATGACTTGAGGCCATAAAGACTAGAGTGCTTGGGTCACGACAGAACTTTCTGAATTGTCTTGTTTATTTGGAATATAGAGGAGACACTGTGTAGACTACTTAAATCTCAGGAGCCATCTGAAACCAGTCAAGCATCATTCTTAAGAAAGGAACATAATCTTTTAAAAATTATTTTTTTGGAAACTATCATATATTCCAGAACTTTTAGAAGTATGTTTAGGGAAAAAAAAAAAAAAAAAAAAAAAAAAACCCAAAAAAACCAAAAAAAACACAAAACATCCTTGAGAGAATATTCTCATAGACCAGTGATTTTTCAACCTTTTTCATTTCATAGTACATATAAGCTAATTACTAAAATTATGTAGCACACCAAAATATATATTATACATTTTGCCAATCTGACAAAAAAGACAATAGGTATAATTTTGATTCATTCACTCTGGATGGCTATTGTTGTGTTGACTGTTGTAATTTTTTAAATTTTATTTGACAAGCTAAGGGAAAAGAGGCCAGTTCCCCCTGATTAGATAGTCAGGTATTGCATGTTTTCAAAAATCTTTGCACAGAGGGGTTGAGACTCACTGTCATAGGCCATTGGCTCAGACAACTGGTGAACTGATATTGCAGTGAAATTAGTCAAAGAGAAGGCATGTGTGTGTTTTTGCAAATCAGATTGCATTATTTTAAGCCATCTTTTCCCGTTTATAATTGTAAAAGGCATGAGTTATCCATTAACTTAAAAAAGATCATGGTTGCAAATGGAGAACATGGAACTACAAAACTTCTAGGAAAGTAATATGAGAAAATCTTTACAATCTAGGACTAGTCAGAGAAACTGCAGACTTGATATCAAAAGGAAAAATTGATAAATTGGGCCCCCTCAAAATGAAAACTTTTTGCTCTGTGAAAGATCCCGCTGAGAAGATAAAAAGGCAAGCTTTGGGCTGAGAGAAAAAAAAATTCATCACATATCTGACAACAGCTTAGTATTTAGAATATACAGAAAACTCTCAAAATTTGACAGTAAAAAATAACCCCATAAAACCAAAAACCAAGTCATCCAATTAGGAAATCGACAAAAGACATGAGCAGATATTTCACTGATAAGGATATACAGGTGGCAAATAAAGATGTGAAAAGATGTCAGCATCATTAGCCATTAGGTAAGTGCACTTTAACACCACAATGAGATATTACCACGCACCTATCAGAATGCCTAGGACAGTGGTCGGCAAACTCATTAGTCAACAGAGCCAAATATCAACAGTACAGCGATTGAAAAAAATATTTTTGAGAGCCAAATTTTTTAAACCTCTTCTAACGCCACTTCTTCAAAATAGACTTGCCCAGGCTGTTGTATTTTGTGGAAGAGCCACACTCAAGGGGCTAAAGAGCTGCATGTGGCTTGAGAGCCCCGGTTTGCCGACCACTGGCCCAAGCTAAAAAATGGTGACACCACCAATGCTAGAAAAGGTGCAGAGAGATGGATCACCCAGACATTGCTGTTGGGAATGTAAAATGGCAGGCTGGAAACGGGTTTGGTAACTTCTACCCAACTAAATGGGCTATGATCCTATGACCCCTTCTTACACTCTTGGACATTTACTCCAGAAAAATGAAGATGTGTGTTCACACAAAGAGCCGTTTGTAAATATGCAGAGCAGCTTTACTCACAATAGCCGCAAACTGGAAGCAACCCAGATACCTTTCAGCAGGTGAATGGTTAAACCGATCGTGGTGGGTGTCCATCACCCACACCATGGAATACTACTCAGTGGTAAACAGGAACAAGCTATTCACTCGTGGAGGAATCAGATTGCAGTGTCAGAGCCAATCCCCAAAAGGTCACAAACTACATGATTCCATGTATATAGCCTACTAGACATGAGGCATTACAGAAAGGGAGGACAGATTAATTGCTGCTGGAGACCAGGGACCGGGTCACTCTGGGCTATCATGGCCTTTAACCAGGAGAGTCAAGCTTTGTTCAACCCCATCTAGTTGGGAAATTCAAGCCCATTATCTCTTACTGGGGAGGTGGTAATGACCGTCATGGAAGAAGGAGACCTCAATTTGAGCAAACAGCTGTCTTCTCTTGACAACAGAAGGGTAAACGGGGCTCAAGTTGGCCCTTAATGAAGTGATCCACGGAAAGGTAGTTTAAACCGCTTCTCTCGCTGAGCACAGCGAGGAAAACACTCAGCCTCACTCCCTGTCCCCGCATAGGGCATGCACGCGGGGGGGCAAGCACCCCGTTTCTCTGAGAGCAGGCAAAATAAAGGGACCCCGTCCACTGTTGCCCTGGTTTCCTGTCCTCTCCCCAGGCTGTCTGTCCCGGTGTGCGCTCTCATTTTAGGAAGGCTGGAGCCCCAGCTGCGTGGATTTGTAGTTCGGGGGCTCTGGGTCCTGTCCTTACCCAATTATCTGATACTTACGCGGTGGGCCCTCCGGTCAGTTTCCCTTAGCTCAGTGAGGTGGTGCAGCATTGCATTTTTTCCCCAGCTCTGCTCCTGGCCTTTGCAGCGGGGCGGACTCCGTTGCAGCACTGGAGGGCTGTGCAAACCCGTGTGGTTGACACTCAGCTGTGATTTTCCGTCAGCTGCATCTCATTATCCTGTCAGGGCTCCCTCGTGCCTATGGCTGAGAAACAATGTATAATCACTTGCAACTGATTGCAAATCACTCCTCCGCACAGCCTGTGTGAGCCCTGGCCCGTGACCACGTGGCTCCAGATTGCCAAATGGTTTTGTGACCCCCACACTGCGTTCACAGGGGGCATCTAGGAGCTTGGAGCACGATGGCCATTCTTTCTTCTTGGGATGGAGTGGGAGAGGGGACCAGATTAAAGAGGGGCTCTGGCTAATCACAAACCCCACAGAACTAAAGAGTCGGGTCCTGAACAACTTTTTGTGGAACTCATTTCAGAGATAAAAAAAAAAAAGTGGCCAGGCCCTCTTCCTTTTATGGGCAACGAGATGGGCTCTAGGATTCTAGAACCAATCATTTGATGGGAGTGTGGGCCACATGAAAAAACAAACAAAAACAACAAACACAAATAAATACAGTAGAACTAAATTGTAGTACTGAGACACTAAAGGCACTCAGATCCAATTCAACTCCTGATTCTGAGAGTTACCACCTGTGTGACATTGGGCTCTGAGACTCAGTTTTCTCATCTATAAAATGGGAATAACAGGAGCACCAAACATTTAGAGGTGTTTTAGTGGTTAAATAAGAAAATAAATGCAAACCCTTTGACTCAACTGAATTCCAATTGTTGGAATTATTAGCATGAGTTGAAGTTGAGGAAGACACTCATTTCCTAATATTGGACATCACCACCCATACTGGGTCCTCTTTCCATCTTAAAAAACAAAAACAAAATCTGTGACAGAAAACCCCCAAATTCCAAGTGTTTTATACTGGAAACTACACTAGTTTTACCAGGGGACACTAGGGGCATACACATATGGTAAAATATACATGGGAAAGGAGTTTAAACATCTCAAAGCATATTGGCACACAAAAGTGATGAAGTCCATCACAGTTACACATTCTAATCACTTGAAGAATAACTTTCCAAACTAGCTATGACTGAGACCGGCAGGATCAGAGTCTCTTGGGCTGAGGCCGTGGCATGTTCATTTTTCGGGCCCTGCTTCCCCCTTCCCCTCCCCCAGTCCTGCCAGGTGAGCATAACTTGGGGCCAGGGTCTCAGCTACAGTGTGGAAGCTCTGAGAGCTACTGCCATTATTTTGTTTAAATGTCTCATTTTATTTAAAAGTACCAATTCAGCCGAAACCAGTTTGGCTCAGTGGTAGAGCGTCGGTCTGCGGATTGAAAGGTCCCGGGTTTGATTCCGGTCAAGGGCATGTACATTGGTTGTGGGCACATCCCCGGTGGGGGGAGTGCAAGAGGCAGCTGGTTGATGTTTCTCTCTCATCGACGTTTCTAACTCTATCCCTCTCTCTTCCTCTCTGTAAAATATCAATAAAAAATATATATCTTAAAAGTAGCAATTCATACACATCTTTCACAGGTAATGAAACTCTTCCTCTTCCTCCTCCTCCTTCTTCCTTTTCAACTCCTCCTCCCACTCCTCTTGCTCCATCTGCTTTCGGAATACATGTTGAGAAACCGTGCTGGAAGCCTTCTCCAGCTTTCTCAGGAAGGGGGAGCTTGGGTTGAATGCTTTCCGACTTTATCCATCTCTGGTGCTAAAGAGCTCCCAAGAGTCAGGACAATGAGGGAACAGTCTAAATTACTCTGATTATTCTCAGCAAGAATGCCCAGAAAAGGCTGAATCACAGACATGCCCAGGCCTTCCTGGGGGAACCCAACTGGGCAAGCGCTTAGGAAGTGGCCAAGCATCCTGAGACCAAATGGCAAGGCTGTTTCCTCCTTCACTGGAAAGACTTTTCAATAGTCCTAGACAAGGAAAAAAATTTAAATGATTGTCTATTGCCAGCTCCCCAATATTACCACGCAGCTTGTTAATGAGGCAAAGCCGAGTTTATTGCTTACACAGTAAGGAAGAACACCACCCATCACAGAGAAAGGAGGTAAGGACAGAATTTATTGAGAATTGGAAGTTTGGTTTAAGGCAGTTCCTTTAATGTGGGGGCCTGGTTAGAATTGGATAAGGATCACATACAACAGTCTAGGGTGGGGGCAGACAGGAAGGATTCAAAGACTCTTGGGGCACCAATCCTCAGCTGGTGCCTTCCGTGGAAGAGGCGGGTCTTCCCAGAAGCTCCTGCAATGAACAATCAGTGCATGGGGCAGAGCCACCCTGAACAGTGCCAAAGGCAGTAAGCAAGACCACGGAACGCTCATGTCCGGATGATGCAAAGTAGACAGTTAGTTCTGGATGTGCTGGGTGGTTCCAGTTCCAGTTCCCAAGCTGTGTGTGGGGTAAAACATGACTTCACTTCTCATCTTTTACTTATTTTAATGTGAGGGAGCATTTTCTTTCAGATGATAATCTCTCAAAATTGTGCTTTCCCCCCAAAAATTCCAACTTTGTCTTTTGGATACTGCAAAGCTTGGGGTTGATCAGGTTCCCTTCCTTGTTTTGCCCTCAGAGAAGGTCATAGCCAAATGGCCTTTAGCAGATACCACCTTGAGCACACCCAGGGCCATCTTGTGTGTGCTGATCGTGGTCCCAATATTTTTTGTTTTCTGTTTACTCCTAGCAGTGGTGGGAGAAATGCAGAGTGAGATTCTATGGCAGCTCTTGATAGGCATCACTTACTGTGAAGAAGGAAACAGATGTCTGGGACAGGGGTGTTATATTTGTGACTCTGGGCTCCCTCAATCTAAGATACTTGATACAAGTGGCTTGAAATTTAATAGGAGAAAATTCCAGAAGATATCAGGCAGTCAACAAGAAAAAGTACTTTTCCATTCAGCAGTTCCCTCTTTGGGAAATTATTTCTCTCCCAGACTTTTATTTCTCTCCAATAGGCCTTTCACTTGGTATATGGGAACAATTGGAATTTATTCTTTTCATTACAATTGTAATAGGCATTTCTCATATGCTTGAAAATATACATATTTGCCATATTATGAAATACTTCAAGTACATAGAAAAATATTGAGGATACTATAACTTAGCCAATGCAGTCATCAACTTTGTTACATCTTAAGCCTTTATTTGACCACATTCACTTTTATGTTTTTCTCTTAAATAATACATCATTAGAAAGATAGTTGGAATCCATAGCATCTGCCCCATTCCATTTCTCTCCATTTGTTGTCAGAGGGACTAATTGCCCCGAATTCGATGATCATCATTGTGCCTCCTGGTTTCATGCTTTTACTAAATATATAAATTTCCATAAACAACCTAACTGCATTGTATTATTTATATTTTAAGTTTCATGTAACCAATCATCTTCTGTAACTTTTTTTCTATTGAATATTATTTAGGAGATTAATTCATTTTGATGCATTATTTCTAATTGATTTATTTTCTCTTCTGAGGAGCATCTCACTGTATGAATACACCACAGATCACTTATCCATCCTCTTGATGATGGACATCTGGATGGCTTCCCACTTTGGCTGTTATAAACATCCTAGTTTATAGCAGAAAACAACTGAGTACCTGCTCATCATGCACGCATGTGCAAAGGTTTTTTTTCCAGGGCAGAGTCCTAGAAGTGAAATTTCTGGGTCATAGTTATGCTCATCTTACTTTCATTAGATTTTGTGAAACTAATCTTCAGAATGATTGTGGAAAGTTAAACTGCTAGTGGAGGAGTATGAGAATTTGCTCTGCTCTGCATTTTTGTCAGCACCTGGTGACATTCAACTTTTAAATTCTAGACTCTCATGAGTGTGAAATAGTATCTTAGGATTAATTTTGTTTGTGTTTCCTTTATGACTAATGTGATTGGGCATCTTTTCAGTGACTTTTTGGCTTGTTGGGTTTTCTCCTCTTTGGCTTGTCTATTCATACTAGTATATTTTCTCATTTTATCATTGGCTTCTTTGCCTTTTTCCTCATTGATTGTAGGGTATTATGGGTACGAACCCTTTGATGGTTATTTGGTGTTAATAACATCTTTGTGGTCTTGTAGCTTTATATATAGTGTATTTGTTGTTCATAATTTTAAAATTTTAATTATGCCAAACTCACCAATAATTTCCTTTACATATTACACTTTTTGAGTCATGGTTAAGAAACATTTTTCTATCACAAGGTATAAAGATACTCTCCAATATGTTCTGATAAATTTTTAATTTTTGTTTTACAGATGTATATATTAATCTATCTGGAGTGTGTGTGTGTGTGTGTGTGTGTGTGTGTGAGAGAGAGAGAGAGAGAGAGAGAGAGAGAGAGAGAGAGAGCGTGTAATGTGGGAGGTATCTAATTTATTTATCTTCTTTTGGATAATCAGTTGTACTAGGAACTATTGATTATGGAGCTCTCTCCCACCCCACAAATTTCTATGTCCATCATACTCTATGTCCAGTTACCATAAATGCTTTGTTCCATTTTGAAACTCTATTTTTCTCTCCTTAAAACAATGCCACAATTGCTATAGTTTTATAATAAATCTTGATACATGGTAAGTCCTTCATTTAATTCTACTTTTTAAAAATGTTCTTGAGTCTTCTTCCCCCTTTCTCTTCCCATATGAAATTTTGGTATCATCTTCTCAAGGTCCTTGTTAGTGTATTGATTGGAATTACTTTGAATTTAAATACAGATTGATTGTGAAGAATTGCTCACCCTGACCATGATCTGTCTCTTTATAGACTGAGATTTTTATGTTAAGACTTAATGCAGACTGGTGCAGTCACTGTGAAGAACAATATGGAGTTTCCTCAAAAAAACTAAAAACTGAACTCCCATTTGACCCAGTGATTCCACTTCTAGGAATATATCCCAATAAATTAGAAACAGCAATCAGAAAGGACATATTCACCTCTATGTTCATAGCAGCATAATTTACTATAGCTAAGATTTGAAAACATAGTAAGTGACCATCAGCAGATGAGTGGATTAAAAAAACCGTGGTACATCTATACAATGGAATACTATGCTGCAGTGAAAAAGAAGGAATTCTAATTCTTACCATTTGTACCAGCATGGATGGAACTGGAGAGCATTATGCTAAGCGAAATAAGCCAGTAAAGATAAATATCACATGATCTCACTCATTTGTGGAATATAATGAACAACATAAACTGATGAACAAAAACAGATCCAAAGACAGAGAAGCACCAATCAGACCATGAAACCTCAGAGAGAAGGTGGGGGAGGGTAGAAGTAAGGAGGAGATATCTACCAAAGGACTAGAATTCATGCATATAAGCATAACCAATGGACACAGACACTGGGGTGGAGGTGGGGGTGAAGGCATGAGTAGGGAGGAGGAGTTAAGGCATTAGTAGGGAGGTGGGGGGAATGAGGAGGGATAAGGACACATATGTAATACTTTAATCAATAAAGAAAAAAGAAGCAGCGATCTTGAAAAGTTAATAGATAAAACTATGACTTGAAAGGTTTTAACTAATTGAAAACCACAAATGTATTAAAGCAGAGATGGCAAAGAAAACACGGGATAATTTAAAGTAACTTACTGTCTTTGTGAGTCTTCTTCTAGTGTATTATAGATAATTGGAATGTTAAAGTACAATGTTTAGTAATTATATCCAAGTTATAAGCCAGGCTTTCTAAATAGATAACACAAGAATCTATCTTTGGAAGAATCTTTAACAACCTCTAGCTCCATGCCTAAGATCTCAGGACTGTATCATATATATCTCTTTCACTGTTCTTTGTCCTTGTCCCCTCATCCTTTCTCCTCTCTCCTCCCCCCCCCCACCTCTTTCCTTCTTATTTCTACTACTGTGTTATGACTTTGGTACGTCCTAGAAATTTCAGCCATCATGGCCCCCTTCTGCCATAAAATTTAATTTAAATATTATATTTTATAGCTCCATTGGTATTAATATGAGTATAATCTAGGCAAGTTTCAATATGACATTCTCATTATAATTATATTCACATTATTTTCTTCTGATTTTAAAAGAAATTAAAATTAAAACATTTCTGTGGGCCCCTAAAAGTATTGTGCGTCCTAATCATTAGGAATCCTGTACCTGATACAGCCTTGTTTTTGTCATTTGTTGATTTATTCACCTTTGTTCCTTTCCTCCTTCTAAATTCTTCCTTCCTTTCTCTCTCTCTCTCTCTCTCTCTCTCTCTCTCTCTCTCTCTCTCTCTCTCCTTCTCTTCATCCTCCCTTGGTCTCTCCCTCCTTTTCTCTCTTATTTATTTCTATCTCTGTCTCTGTCTCTGTCTCTGTCTCTGTCTCTCTCTCTCTCTCCTGCTTTCTGCTTCTTTCCTGCCTAGACTTGGCATACTAACCAGGAAAAACAAGTTTTCAGTTTCTCCTATATCTTGCTCGCAATAGTTTCTGTTCAAAGAAGAAACAAGTAAGACATTTCCTCCATTTTTCCTTTAAAAAATGGAATCTAACCGTGACTCTAACTTTTTTTTTCTTTTCCTGGAATCCAACTGGTTTTCTTCTTACCCTATCAGTGGCAGTTTAGATTACCTACGATTTTCTTTTCTGCAGCTCCACCTCTACACGGCAAACATTTTTCCTGCGCCCAGGAAGTTTCTTTAGCAACAATTATTGGTAACACTGGCTCAACCCCTGGGTGCATCCCCCTCTCTCTGAGTTTAGATATTGGAGGCTTCTGCTGGTAAAGTAGATGACGTAGGAAGACAAAAAACAATGAGAAAGGCATGCCCTATCTTGTCATTAAGAAGCAGAAGTCACTCTGAGATGCCTGGTGACGACAGGGACCCGGGCCTCACTGTGCAGTCCCTCCTTTTGGAGCAGCAGCTGGAGCTCCACAGCTGTTTCCCGTTGCCCTGGAAGCGGCCTATCTGCCTTCAGATATGGCCTTTAGGAGTCAAGGGGCCCTCTTATTCACTTTTCTAAAAGATGACTTCCCCAATATAGCTCTGGAGTCAAAAGGAGAAATTCTGAGTGCTAAACTCAGCCCCCATGTGACCATGTGACCATGTGACCATGTGACTGCCGGTGGCCCTGTTTGTCCTGAATTGCAAGACTGTGGGTCTCTGGGGCTGGCAGGGGGGGGGGGCAAGGAGGGTCAAGTTTGGCTGCTTTTGGGCATGGGCTGGTGGCTTAGAACCTCAAGAACGCTCCAGGTTTGAGCGACAGACAATTTAACACTGGATCTGCAACAGGCTTCCCCTAGAACCCCTCCTTACAGCCTCGTGATGAAGGGACTATGGGCTCCCCATGGGGAGCCGCGGATGGATACACCTAGACACAGTCCCCTGTAGAACAGGAGCTGGAAATGAAGAGTGGGACAGAGATGTCAGAGCTTCCGTTGTTTAAATAACTCAGGGTCTCCCTACATTTCACATTGTTTCATATCATGAAGGGGTTGCTAGGGAAGGAAAATCCAAACACAGGCTGACCTCAACTGCCTGCACTCCACTTGACTGTGCTGTACAGATGCTGTGGTTTTCTTTCACAAAGTGAGGGCAAGATCCTCCACCAGCAAAAAGATTATGACTCCCTTTACTGAGATCTTCACTTTACCAGTGTTCTGGAACCCAACCCACAATGCCTTTGAGGTAGGCCTGTAGTGATTTGTTTAAGGACTGTTGGATATGACTGCTTGATGAAAAATGTGGGCAACATCTGCACCAATCTTCTTCTTTTTAAAAAAATGTATTTCATTGATTTTTTTTACAGAGAGGAAGGGAGAGGGATAGAGAGTTAGAAACATTGATGAGAGAGAAACATCAATCAGCTGCCTCCTGCACACCTGCACATGTCCTACTGGGGACGGGCCTGCAAGCAAGGTGCATGCCCTTGACCGGAATTGAACCTGGAACCCTTCAGTCTGCAGGCCGATGCTCTATCCACTGCACAAAACTGGTTGGGGCTGCACCAGTCTTCTTGACCCATTCTTCCTCCATTGGTCCTTGTGATAACAGACTGTTTCCTGAGTGATTACTAGGGTGCAGCCCATGTGCTGCGTCAGGGCTATGCAGACATTGTGCTGTAGAGACCTGGCCAAGACATTTAGAAGGAGGCTCACTGTCTTGGTTCACTGTGAGGAAGCTGAGTCTCAGAGAAGAGGAGAGAGGGGGGGGGTGGGCTTTGTCATTTCTTAATCTTCAATCTGTGAGACTGATTTCTAAATGTAATGTGTAGGGATGAAAAAAATCCACTTCCTGAGAGGACTGGAGTCATCATCTCCTATTTTCCTAGAAAAGAATCTTTTCCTAGTGAACAACTAAAAAGTATACGTCTCCTTTGACCTCATGCAGAGGCCCCTGGATTTGAAGTTGGGATATCAGGGTTGGAGTCCTGGATCTGTTCATCATTGCCTGTTGGAGGTCAGGGGAAGAGTGAAAGACCGAGTTCACCCCTGCTTCCCACAACTGTCTGTGCAAGGCTGTTTTGCCCTCCCAGACACCCTGGAAGGTGGGGACCAGTATCGTATACTTCACAAGTGAAGATTTCTTACTTAAAGGGACCAAGTAACTTTCCCAAGTTCACACAGGTGATGAGAAAGCAGGCAACATTTGGGAGGAAAAGAAGCCAACTTTGTCCATTTCCAAAGTGTGTGCTCTCTCCCACCGGCCACTTTGTCTGGTACAGGCACTTGCTAAGCCTCCCTTTCTTCATCTGTGAAGCAGGAAGGATGACATCTCCTTTGTGTTTTTGTCCTGTGGTGTGTGTTAAATACAGTATTATACACAATGATGCCCAATACAGTGCCTGATGTATGGGCAGAAAGTGATAAATGCCATTGAATGAATGAATGAATGAATGAGTGAATGAACCAAGTGAGCCCTGCTGGTTTCTGCTCCAGTTTGTCCACCAAGCTCCATCCACATTCTTCTGGTCCCCATCAGGTGTTGACAATCTAAGGCCCACAGGCCAAATCCAATCTGACACTTAACACCTCAAAAACTCTGTGTGGCCTAGGCGTTGATTAATTTTTTTTACATTGTTAAGTGATTCAATATTTTAAAAGAATATTATTTTATGGCAGTTAAAGATTCTATACATGTGAAAGATAAGAGTCTACAAATAAAGTTTTATTGAAGCACAGCCATGCCCGTTTGTTTTACATAATGCCTATGCTAGTTTCTTGCTACAATGGCAGAGCTGAGGAGTTGTAACGGTGACGGTATGGACCACAGAGACTAAATTATTGACCCCCTGGCTCTTTATAGTCAAAGTTTGTTAAGCTCTGGTCTAGGCAGAGCTATGGATGGAGATGGTCGAGGCAGAAGCAGAGAGCCTTTACACCTGCTTGCCTGGGCGGCCTAGCACTGGAGCTTCAAGGCACAGAGCAGTTTGGCATTTTAGGACATACCGGCCCGGGAAGCACCTGGGGAACGCAGGGTCAGCACAGACATCTGGGTGGCCAGAAGCTGTGGGGTTGCGGGAGACCTGCAAAAAGATTAGGACTCCCTTTATTTCTATCATGGCTTGGGTTCCAGTGGCAGTTTGGACGGTGATACCAACACATGGTCACACAGATTCCCAAAGTCATTGTTTTAAGATACCACAAAACATGCCCTGAAGCTTCTCAGAAATGATTGGGGCAGATTCTAGAAAGATCCAAGAGCCTGTAAGGTCAGCATAAATGTGTATCAAAATGAACAGGACTGGGTTTGAACCAGTGGCTTGCAGAGGATTGGGAAATCCCCTTTGAGCTGAACTGTGATGACATCCTGCCACAGGGCCACGGACTCAGCAGCTCGAAACGTGGCCCACGTCTACCTGCACAAGAAGAATCAGAAAGAAGAGGCCATTTTCAGAAATCAGAGGTCTATGAAAACATGCTTTGTCAACACAGCCACCTAAACAAATCCGGAATAGCGTCTATTCTTGTGCATTTTCTTGGTATTTTCAGTTTTCTTCACATTTGTTCTCTGATTATCAAAATAAGATGTAGTCATTGTGGGAAATGCAGAACATTATAGCAGAACCTAAATGATTAAAATCTCGCCACGTGGAAGCAACAAGTTTTAAACTTCTGGGCTATTTCTTTTCAGTCATTTTCATTTCCAGATTTTCTTCCTTTCCTCCTATCCTTCTCTCTTGCACCCTACCCTCCACCTCTTTTCCTTCTCCTTCTGTGATTGTTTTGTATAAGTAAGATCACACACTCTGTCTAATTTTTATTTTCTGGTTTTGTTGCCTATTAGCGCATAAGTAATTTCTAAGGTGATTGAAATTTTATAATGGACCAATACTTCTCAAAGTGGAGAGGGGGCAATTTTGTCTGAGACATTTTAGTTGTCTTAGTCATTTCGGGAAATGCAGAACATTATAGCAAAATCTAAACGAGGGGGGATGGCTTCTAAACACCCTATAATGTACAGGGTGCTTCCCTACAACAAACAAGTCCCTTAATTCCCAATGTCAATGAAGTATATTATAGACTAGCCCTGCTGTAGATACAATTTTTGATGGTTACATATTGTTCTACTGTTTGAAAACCTTTTATTTACTTGAGGACCAGCCAGCCCTCTGCTGTTGGACATTTCTTTTTATTTCTTTTACCTAACACAAATCATATTGAAATATCCTTATATGCTTTGAATGAACACAAAGCATACATATTCCTCTGTTTTCCTATAAATACCGGACCAAATTACAGCAGTGAATATGGTAAATGCCCAAGGATCGTGGACCAACTGTTGTGCAAGCTCCTTAAAAACAGGGCCTGTGTGATTCTTTGTCCTCTCGGGGCCTGGCAGGCATCCTGGAACATAATAGGTGCTCAATAAAAATGCCTGTACAATGGCTAATACTGTTAATAAATGCCTGTTGCTGGTGAAGAATGCACAGGTTTAGCTACACAGCATTCCTTTAGGGTCTTTTTTTTTAATGAACTTGGTTGGCTATCAAGGTGGTAGTTAGAAAACTGATGTTAAGTCAGCTCTGTGGTGTTTTGCCACCACCATGGGGCTTTCGGGTATGTTGGTAACAGTGCACAATTGTTATGTTACACCAGCCACTACAGAGCAGAAAAAGGCATCTGTACAAACATGAAGACCGAGTGCCTCATTTACTAGATGAGGATGCGGAGGCCCTGAAGGAAAATGACTCCACTGATTTTTATACCACCTGGCCTACTAGTAAGAGAGGGCCTTGGCCTCTGTGGCCACCCCTGTGGCATGCTGGGAGAAGCCCCGCAGAGGCCTGGTGGGGCCTTGCTCTGTGACAGCTGGCGGAGCTCTGGGCCTCTGAGCCAGGAACTGCACCCTGGACCTCTGTAAAGAACCCCTGGGATTCTACAAACTGGTACATTCCTGCCATCCCCCCTCCCCCAATGTACTGATTATTTTATATCAGTTCCTTAGTGATTTCATGCTGAAATTAGAGCAGGTTTAGGCTAGACCAGGAGTCAACCATTTTTTCTCTCTCTCTCTAAAGAGCCAGATAGCAAACATTCTAGGCTCCACAGCCTTACACCCTCTGTTACTGAGACTCCCATCAGCACTGCAACCTGAAAGCAGGCGTGGACAGAGCAGAAATGGCCATGGCTGGATCTGGCTTTGGAGCCACAGTTTGACTGTCCAGCCATCCCAAAGAACTAGAAGCCTGGACTCTTGAGTTCCTCTATTCTCACGTGACAGACGACATTACCCGTTGGGATGCCTGAGTCTAGCTGCATGCTCTACTCTCATCTCACTGTGTGGCTTCAAGAAGTACCTTCCTTCCTCAGGACTCAGTTTCCCCATCTTGTAGCAGTTGATCTCAGTCCTTAGTGAGCCTCGATGGACACGAGTCTAACTTCTCTGTCTGATGGCATCCCAGAGCCCCAGCAGGGCTCAGCCGCTGCCTGCCCCAGCCTCTGTGCGGAGAAGGGCGGGTGGAGGAGGCCCTGGCCTGGTCCGGGCCTGGCTTCCCAGAAACTTCCCATAGCAGCTCCAGGTTTCTCGGCACAGAGGAGGGCTCCGAGGCCAAGGATGAGTCACAGGGCGGGAGTGCCAGGACTTGCTCTGCTCATTCCCTCTCTCCAGGTGCTGCCCTCCATGGCACTGCAGCATAGGAGGGAGGGGCAGCCCACCTCCTGGCCCCACCCTTGTGCCACCCTGATGGCTTTCCATAGGCTAGGCAGTGTCAGCTGGGCTCCACCCACAGACCTGGGACCTCTTCTCCACTTTTAATTACCTGTCCTTGTTCACATGCCCAGCCACCGTGGGCAAATGTCCATATGGATCACAGGGGTCTCAGTTCTTTTCCCCAAACCCTTGCCTTTTCTGGAAGTCTTGTGCCTCCCTTGTCTATTTGGCAGCTTGCTGCTTTTTTTCTCCTGTGCCACCACCTCTGAGAAGCCTTCCCTGAATCCCTGGGAATGCTTACTCCACTTCTCCTGCATGCCTTGGCAATACTTGCACAAACCATCTCCGGACCATTTCTCAAAATGTGGACTTTTGTTGTGACTTGGTCATACCAGGCGATGCATGCTTTGAGGGTCGGGAGTGTATTTTACCAATTGTCATATTCCCTGGTCTCCATGAAAGTTTTCATCCACAGTAGGGGCCTTAAGGTATATCTGACAAATTCCATAAGGGCAGATTTCATTCGGGGCTTGGAAAAAACAAAAACAAAAATAGGGCTTTTTCTACCCGGTAGCAAACTTATCATTACCTCCAAGAAGTAGAAGGAGCAAATCCGTGGATTTCCTGTAGTAGGACAAATTGAGACACTTGGATGCTGAGAGAATCCCGATGGATTGTGGGAATCTTCACCCACTTTGTTTTCACTTCATTTTCTCAGGTGCACATGCCCTGTGTCCCAATGGTGGACACTGTCCAGATTTTTTACCTTGAATTCTCCTTTTCTTTTATTGTTTATGTCTTTAGAATTGTGGTCCTCAAATGCCTGAGAATCTACAGTCAGATTTCAGGGTCCACACTGGGAGAGTGGGGTTCACAGGGCATGGGTGGGCTCCAGGAGACCGCGTTTCCAACATGCTCCTTGGGGGACAATGCGTGCTGCAGAACGGTTAGGCCATTCTGGAAGTTCAAACTCCGTGTGTCTGAAACAGCTCTTCTTCTCTTCTTCTCTTCTCCTGCATGTTTCCACCATGGCACAGGCATTCTTAGTCCAGTCACCCAGCTTCTGTGTTGTCTGTGAATTATCTGCTCCACCCTTTCAGGCATCATGCCTTCTTGATTCTTCATTAACAGCATTTGTCTCTCCCTATGTTCCTTGTCATCGCCAACAGGATGCTTAGAAGTTGGTGCTGTAAATCTACAGAAGACTAGTCGATGGTCATGCTGTCTACAGTCTTACCTTGTTCATTAATTTAAAGTGGTTTTATAGTGCGCTGCTTCCCAAACTATAACATGCATTGAGGTTACCTGGAAATCCTGTGATTTCCAGGAGTTTTCAGGTCTGAGTTGTGGAGGACGGTCTGAAATTCTGCACCCTGACTACTTCCCAGGTGAGGCCGAGGCTCTGGGCTGTGGATATCACTTTGAGAGACAGGGTCCTTGAACACACTGCTTTCTCGTTGCAACTTTTCTCTCTTCTAAATGTAGACCGGCATCCAGGGCCTATCCCTGATGATGACGTTCTTATTCATATTTTATCTCCCACTTCATAAATGACTTCCTTTGCACCAGTCCCTGCCTGCCCTAGTCCCCATCCTTGTTTATGCATCTTTCATACTAAGAATGCCACCGTCTTTCTCTCTGTTCTTATAAACCTTACTTATTCTTCAAACTAAGCTAAAGTTCTATCTCCTCCACTTCTCTAGTTCACAGATCCCAGCCAGTCTTTGAATTCCCAAGATATTCACATTTTTATACATTTCTCAGACACATCTCACTAGCAGCCAATTTAATGGTGGTGCCTTGTCTGCCCAAGTAAATCAATTTTGAGTCCCTTGTAGGCAGGACTGCACATTATCATCTGATATCATTTGCATAGCAGTGTATATTTCTCTTCTTTGTGTACAAGTCCTATCTGAAATTATTCTAATTTTACTATTATTCCCAATTGTTTGTGTCTCTCCCTGTAAGAGGATCATGTAACTTTGCCTATTATCACATGACCTACAGCTCCTTCCTATGGGAGGAGTAGAGTTTCTCACACCATTTATGTCAAGCCAGGCCATGTGACTTGCTTTGGCCAAAGGATGTGAGAGGAAGTGATGAATGTCACATCCCAGTGGAACTTTTAAAAGAACCATTATGTAAGTTGACTACTGTACTTTTTCCCTCTATAACAAATAAGCATATACTAGAAAGGGTCTGCTCTTTCAGTGTGGATCTACAATTGGAGAAGAAATATAGATAAAAGCAATGACATGCAATATAAAGGACTAAGTAAACCTATGCTATGTTAAGCCATTGAGATGTGGGGGTTGTTTGTTCCTATAGCATAGCCTGGCAAAAGCTCTGATATAAGGTCTATTTAACCCGCCAATCTACCAGCTGTTTAATGTCAGAGCAAAATGTACCTTGTCTTCCAGGGACTGTCAATGACCTACAAATGCACTTGTAACTACAGTCCCTCAATAGATACTTGTCTGATTGAAATACCTCTCTGATGACCTCCTCTATAATGCCATCTCTATATTAAATTGAACCTCTTTTTAAAATATATATTTTATTGATTTTCTTAGAGTGGGAGAGGGATAGAGAGTTAGAAACATTGATGAGAGAGAAACATTGATCAGCTGCCTCCTGCACACTCCCTACTGGGTATGTGCTCAAAACCAAGGTACATGCCCTTGACAGGAATTGAACCTGGGACCCTTAAATCTGCAGGCTGATGCTCTATCCACTGAGCCAAACAGTTAGGGCTTAAATTGAACCTTTATGGAAACCCTGCTACATACTAGACACTGTGCTATATACTGTCTTGCAAAGAGGAACATAGATTCAATAACACGCTAAATCTTTCCTATTGAAGATATTCATTTTGTAAATAAATAAAAAAAATTTCAATATTTTTTAAACAAAGAAAAACCAAGCATACCAGATATCCATGTTTTGGCAGATTATATTGATAGTTCTGATATTTTACCTTTGTCATGTGACTTTTCATTTCCACCCCCTGAACAGTGGAATACATGTCTCTGCCCTTGACTTTCTGTTTACCGATGTGTCTTCCTTTGGCTAACAGAATGACAGTGCACTTATTTCAAGCCTAGGATTTAAGATGTTGTGTGTGTTTCTTTTGTTCTTTTGTGTTTCTGCCAATGCCATGAGGTGACCAGGACCAGACTAGCCTGTTGATCCCAGGAGAAGGAAGAGAGACACATGGAGCACAATTCAGCTAACACCATAGCTAATCATCAGACATGTAGATGAGCCCAGTCAAGATCAGCAGAACCACTCTCCACACCCAGCCTGGATCAGCCTGCTCTAGTCAATCCACATTTCCTGTGAGCTAAATAAATATTATTTTTTGTAATAAAAATTACAAAAAATTCTGGTCATTTATTATGTAACTGTCGTTAACCAATACAAGCATATATATTTTCAAACTACTAATTTTTGAGCAATACCTGTGATGGGCCCTCTGCTAAGTAGTTCACATACTGTAGTATTTAATCCTCTCGTCACAATGCTATGAGGTGGATATTGATCTTACTATAATAATCCAGAAAATGAAATCAAGATTTCAAGTAATTAAGTGAATTGAGTTGTTTGAGTAGGTACTTCTCACTCTGAAGCGTATTTTTCTCTTATCCTATCCTTTGAAGGATATATTTGTTTGGATGCACAGGAAAATATCTGGGTTTGATTAGGGCAAGAGTAGGTTTGGATGTTTTAACAGCAAGTAGGTAGAATCAAGTCCACTTTGTTGCCAGCTCCATTTCCACCTTAATCTCCTCAATCTACAATTTTTAGGAACCTGAGAAGCCAATTGTGGTCATGGGAGTATCTTGAAAATATTGCTTAAACCAGGGAGTGCTTTTATTGATGTTGCCTTTCTGGTTCTGAGGACTTGAACCTACACACTGGTGGGTTAAATACAGATATCTAGAAACTCTGTCAATGTTCCCCAACCAGGTAGGCAGCCAGAACATGTTTGTTCAACTATTTTTTTGTTTGTTTGCAATAGCAATGGAAATTACAAGGGTGGGGGGTGGATTATAATGATACTTATGCTTAACTTATATGAGGATCTCAAGCCAAAATAATCTTTTAGAATGCAAATATGATAATATTATGCTTTTATTTAAATCCCTCTGTGGTTTATTTTGAGCTTATCAAGTCAAAGCATTCTCTCTTCTGACTCACTTTAAGAGAAGTCAGCTATCACTTTATGTACTGCCCTATGGAGAACCTTATACATAGGAAACTGAAGGAATGCCCCCAGCCATTAGCCAGCAAGAAGTGAGGCTCTCAGTCCAATAGCCAGCAAAGGATTGATTGGTGCCAATTACCATGTGATTGAACTTGAAAGTTTTTTCTTCATTTGCACCTTCAGATGAGACTGCAGCCCTGGCCAACACTTTGACTGCAGTCTTATGAGAAACCTTAACACAAAGGCACCCAGGTAAGCCACAGTTAGGTTCCTAACCCACAGAAACTGGGAGGTGATAGATGTTTATTGTTTCAAACCACTAGATGGTGGGGGCAATTTGTTACTCAGCAATATATAACTAATACAGTTTGTTAAGCTAGTATTCCCATCTGTTTTTAAATGGCACATAAAATCAGCCCTCTCATATGAACATTGAGTTCTTAATTTCACAAATTTAGCATTGGCTTATAGTTCGCTATGTATGAATCCACACATACCAATTCACATTCCCTTAACATGGAATGAAGACCTACTATGCAATGGGCTATTGAGTGTGGAAACCTGGAAATGGACACCTGGTCACATTTATCTCTGCACCCCGAGGCCTAGCTCAAGACTTATTCCTTAATAGCTATTCAGTAACCATGGGTTGAACTGAAATGTCTCACCCATGGTTAGTTATTATGACCCACACTTTACTGAGAGAGGTACCTAGAGTTTAAATGATTTAGAGAGAGTCATAAAACTGAAATTAGGTCATTTACCCAAATTCTGGGACTGCTATTTGTTCTACCAAATATCTATTAGATTCTACCAAAACTTCCATAGAGGGTAATATGGCCCACTGTGATCTAAAATGGCAACGTTTTTCTTTTCTTTTAATATATTCTATTGATATTTTACAGAGAGGAAGGGAGAGAGATAGAGAGCTAGAAACATCGATGAGAGAGAAACACCAACCAGTTGCCTCTTGCACACCCCCTACCGGGGATGTGCCCACAACCAATGTACATGCCCTTGACCGGAATCGAACCCGGGACCTTTCAGTCTGCAGATTGACGCTCTACCACTGAGCCAAACCGGTTTCGGCAAAATGGCAATGTTTTTCTTTCTCGTTAACATACTAGCTCCAAATAAGCAGGTGGCTTAAAGAATGTTTTTATTAAAGGATTTCATCTAAAAGCCTTTATCTCGTTTCTCCCCTTAAGTACAGTGAAATGGCTTTTTACTGCATTTTAAACGGATTCCTGGGATGTAGTTCTTCAATGATAACATGTTAGGAGTAAGTCACAATTAGGTTATTTCAGTCCTCACTAATAATTTTCATGGAGCAATTGGTGTTTCCTTGTGAATTAATATGAAACGTTTGCAGCAAAAGCATGAGACCCTGCAGATAAAGCAGTTGGCAAGACGTGGTTTGTTTAAATACCAGAAAACAGCCCATATCCAAACAGGTGTGCGATACAACAGCATAAATAAATCGCTCTCTGTGCAGTTCACCCTTAACAGAATTGTGTAAGAAAGTTTGCTCCCATTCCGGAGGGGGGCGGGGAGAAATAGCCAGGCCTCTTGTATCCTCCTCAGATGACACAGCTGGAAAAACAGTCCTTATTCAGAGCTGAAAGTAAAAGTTGTTTTACTTTTTTTGTTTTTAATGGCCAGTAAACAAACCTTTCAAGAGGAATGATTATGCTTTTGCAAATGTGGCCTTGAGCTAGAATCTTGTGAAAGACTCACCTCTTTGTAACCTTTAGGAAGTAAGTCTGCCTCTTTGAATTAGCGATGGTCCCTTCCATGCTGTGTTCTGATACTTTAAAAAAAATGTTTTTGTTGGTTCAGTTCTCTTAGCCATGTGGGCACTTGACTGGGGGCGTTAAGAATATAGGTGCCTGAGAGAATGTTTGGTTTCCATTAAGACCTGCTAAGTGCACAGGAAACATGGTTTTGAGCTGAAAGAGGTTATAAAAACTGTCCTTCGTCTCATGCCATTTCTCCCCGGCAGGGAACAAGAGGTGGGGCCAGAAAGTCTAGAAGTACGTGGGTTAAATATTTCCCACCGGGCTGATTCTGGTGTTCTGGATCATTTGTTCTTTGCTATCTGGTGTCTAGGTGGTGGCGGTGGCAAAAACAATGCAGACATAGCCTGAAGCCCCTGGGGTCTCGGTGGTGAGGAGGGATCACGGAGAGTGAATGGTCCTGTGACGTCGACAGTTCAAATCCCACTCTGCTTCCAGTAGCATGGAGCTTGCTTTCCATCTGTAAAATGGCCTTGTGGGGCAGGATTTCTTTCTTTTTTATGGCTGAGTAATATTCCATTGTATATATGTTTTACAACTTCTTTATCCATTCATCCATCAATAGGCATTTAGGCTGCATCCATATCGTGGATACTGGAGGGCCGGAGGGAAAAGTGTACAGAATTGACCTTTACACATAGCCACGGGGATGTAAAATGCAGCATAGGGAATATAGTCAATAATATTGTAATAACTATGAATGGATACTAGGCTCTGGGGTATCACTTCACAAGTCATGTAAATGTCTAACCACTCTACTGTATACCTGAAAATAATATAATATTGAATGTCAAATGCAATTGAAAAAGTAAATTGTTTTAAATGGCCTTGTATGCATGGCAGCTGTGACGATTACAAGCAAAAACATACACCAGGTCTGTCACGGAGTGCACACTCAATTTATGGCGGTTTCTATTTGAACTGTTGTTACTGATCTGCTCAAGAAGTATTTGCTTAGAATATATCCCTCCTCTCACACACCTATCCCTAGAACCCTCTCCCTTCCCTTGAAATATATGCAGTGTATGCAGCGTGGCAGCAGGGATGCCACATGGAATTGGGATGACAGTGGTCGAGTAGAGGTCATCTGGTCTGGTCGTCAAGAGTGTGAATTCCGAACTTGGGCTCACTTCAAATTCTGGCCCATTTTCTTTCCAGCCAAGTAAATTCTTTGAGCCTTAATTTCCTTTCTGTTAAACAGGAATACTAGCAGTGACTCCTTACTGAGTTTCTCTCTTTACAGTGCAGAGCGCAGATGCTGAGAGGTATCCAAGCGCTTTCTTTGTGCATCTGTGTGACCCGGAGGACTTCAAATGGGATCTTCAACGGGACCCTGCCCCGTTCCTGTTTCTCATTCTATTCACTGTCCCAAGGAGTTCCCGCCTGTAAATAACCACTTCGGAGCCAGAAATCACTGGCTAGTGTTTCAAACCCTAGGAACCAACATTTTGATCTATGCTGATCCCAGGGGCTCTGACCTATAGTCACCGATCCTGTTTGTATCCAGAATGAGACAGAAAGCCAGCATTCCTTCCTCGGCACAGACTTTTCTTGAAGAGACTCTGGGTGAATGGACAAGCAGGATGAAAGTTCTCCTTTCTGTTATTAATGAGGGGTGAAGGGAGAAAGTAGGCCTTGTGGCTTATGGCGCCTGAAGTACATTTGGTATCATTTTGTGCAGTGTGCGCGCGAGCTCTCTCCTTCTTGTTTTCACTCTGCCCCCTTCCCCCGTGGCAAGTATTATAAATAGGCCTCTTTTTTATCTGATCCTCCCCTAAATGTTTTTCATATGAAAGCCACAGTTAATTTTAGATAATTGTTCAAGATAATCTCAAATTTGTGTGTAATAGAGGCCCCGGGTTCTTAGAAAAACATAACATTTCTTGGAGGAGACCCGGTGTTGGTCCCTCTTCCTCTGTTGATACTCCAGCCAGCATCTCTGACTTCCCGCCCTTTAGCGGAAACAGGTTGTAGCCTAGGCCTGCGGGCTTCCTTTTCCAGAAGCTGAGAAACTGCCCGTCTAACCCGAGAGCTTTCCGGGTGTGACTATAAAACTGGACGTGGGGCTCAGGGGACCGAGGAGGGAGCCCCTCAACGTTGTCTCCAGAATCAACCTCGCAATGGCAGAGTGGCCTCTACATTCTGATTCGCAGCAAGCAAGCCTTCTCCTGATGCTCAGGCAGAGAGCTGCTTGTAAAATGTGCAAAAACTACCCTATAACTCTGCTAAAGGACAGGCTGTTTCTCAGAGCCCGGGCCACAGTTGTCCTGGCTCGAGTTGAGAGGTAGAGAACATTCCAATTGTGAGCTTGGATGGGAAAAAAAAATGTACTTGAAGTTTTCTGCTACCAAGGTATGCAGAGGATTGGAGTTCCAGTAAGAGAAGGGTAAAGACAGGCTGGTTTGCAGATATAGTCTTCTCCCTCCTCCTCTTTCATTTTTCCATGAAGTGCCATAAAAAGCCACTACACTAACAAACATTTTGGGAAGGGAGCAGGCTCCAGGCCAAGAAGCCACAAGCTTAAATGAGGGAAATCTGAGCCTTGAGGCACAGTTTCCTGAGCAGAGTCATTACTCAAGAAAGGATTAGGCATTAGCAGCACTGCCCAAACCAAACTGACCACCACCCTGGGCTCCCCTGGGGCTGGAGGTCCAGAGACGGCCACTGTCCTCTGTTGGAGTGGCACACTCATCTGGACTCAAAGCATCACAAGAGTGCTTCTCGGAGACGTTGGGTTCTGTACCTGAGACACATACACATCCTGCTTTGTTTAAAGGACGAGGAGCAAGTCCAATGCAATTGCAAGCAAACCTCCAGCTGCATTTATTTATTTCTTTTAAATTTATTGTTGTGAAACACAGAGAGATTGTGCTCAAATGGATGCAGGAGAGTCAAGTTCCCCAGAGAGCTAGGTCAACCATAAAAAAGGAGAATAGGGGGGGGGGGCCTGACCCTACAAAATACTGACATCCTACACAACTATAATAATAAAATCAGTATGGTACTGGCTAAAGAACAGAGAGCAAGGCACAGAACAGGACTATTTATAAATGAGGACTTGGAGTATGATGAACACAGCTTATCCATCCTGTGGAATGGTTAGATTAGTTAGTGAATGGTATTGAGAAACTCACCATATGGAGAACAAGAAAATCTATATCCCTATATTGCACAAAGGTGGAGTCCAGATGAATGAGAGGCTAAATGAGAGGCAAAATTAAGTTAAGAGAAAAAAAATTAGAGGAATATTTTTATGACTTGGAGGTGGAACAAACTTTCTAATCAAGACCCAAACTCACCAACAATAAGGGGGGAAAGCTGATGGTTTTGATTATTCCAAAAGTTTGGAGTTCCTATTAATAAAGGATTGCAAAAATGAAGTTAAAAAATACCAAATTGAGCCCTACCGGGGTTTTCCTCAGTGGTAAGACCATTAGTCTGCTGACTAATGGGTCTCAGGTTGGATTCTTGGTCAAGGGAACATTCCTCAGTTGCAAGTTCCACATGCAAGAGGCAACCAGTGGATGTGTGTCTCTCTCACATTGATGTTTCTCTCTCTTTTTTTTACTCTCTCCCTCCTTCCTTCCCCCATCCCTTCCACTCTTTCCTTAAAGATAAATGGAGAAAATTCCCATGGGTGAGGATTGAAAAAAATAAATTGAAACAATATTTTCAATGTCTAAAACTGACTTAGGATCAATTTAGCATATGTTATGGACACTTGTTAACAAAGAAAGGGTCATAAAATCCAATAGTAATAAGGGCAAAGGATATGACAGGCAACTCACAAAGGAAGAAATCCACATGGATACCACAATAAGAAGGGTGTTTAAACTCATTAGTCATCAGAGAAATGCAAATCCAATCTAGAGAGATACAGCTCACTACCCATCAGATTAGCAAAAATGAGAAAGCTGGGTGATGCCAAGTATTGGCCTGAGGTGTGGGAACACTTGATTTCTCTCATATTGCTCTTGGGAGTATAGATTAGTGAAGCCGTCCTAAAGAATAATCTCATACTATCAAGTATCTATCTTTAGTAGAAGCAAGGGAGGGAGCAGACGCAAGTTTCACTTCTGGGATATCCCAAAGAATCCTCACTAGAGTCCATAAAAGAGACTATAAGAACATGTCATAGAGTCGTTTGTTGGACCAAGAAGGCAACCAGGGGGTCGTCAGTTGAGGGAATATGGAAGAAAAATGCTGTGGGGCCCGTTATGGAATATTATGCATAGAAAAAAACCAGATGGAATTTACAGTTAGCGATATGCCAAGTTCTCAAAAACGCAGCACTGGGTGGAAACTAAGGACACAAGTAATCAGGATCGTTGGGAAGATCAAATGGCAATGAAACAACACGGTGGCTGGCCTAAATAAGGGATCCAAATCTGTCAGCAGATGAGCGGGAAATCAGCAGGATCAGTCCATCCTCACAAAAGTTTCAGGATTGTAGGGGACAGGGTGGTATCTGAAACTGTTCAAATTGGAATTTAGGGATCTGCCAGCAAAATTTCCTTCCTGTGTCCTTTCTTTCTTACTGAATCAGGCTTCCACAAGGAGAAAAACTCAACACATGGAGCACTGGCAGTCTAGTTGTCCTGATGTTAGTGGACAGGGTCCAGCGTGGGCCCAGCCAGATGCTAGGCTCGCCAAAGTTAATTCTTAGCCATTTCTTCATGTGGGTTGATAATTCATCACTGCCTCTCTTGACCTTCCACGGGCTATGGGTGGAAATTCTGCTGAGGGTTTTTTCACTGTGGTATAAATTTCATATAGTCTAGGCAGAAACCAATTTTGATTGATGGAAGGCCCCCCCCTCATCTTTTACCATGTAACATTTTGGGGGCATATCTATTCTATTAATGTACACTACCAAAATATTAGTGACTGATAGCCAGAGAAGTGAAGAAGGGACATGAAGGAGGGGTTGTCTAACATTCTCGCTTTGGGAAGCCCAGGAGAGGTGGTTCCATTCTGCTAGCAGGAGGTCAGGGAGTTCTCTCTTAGTGCAGGATACGGCAGGTTATTTACACTGTATTCATGATCAGGGGTCACAGAGAGGGTCGTGGAGCTGAATTCCAAGAATGGAACAGAATCCCTCTCTCCGAAGGAAATCCAGGGTTTGGAAAACTCCCAAGGAGCAATAATTCATCTGAACTAAACGGATGAACTGTTTTTAAATGAGTTTGGAGAAATACAGTCAAACATTGAACAGCTTCCTAGAACTGAAGCAACCGGGCAAAGGTAACCTTTTATTGGAGCTTAGCAGTACACTCGGCTTGGGGAGCTGGTCAGAGTGTAGAGGTCAGCTTTCTTGGGAACAGGGCGAGGAAGACATATGTGTTTGTTTGTTTGTTTGTTTTCTAAATCCTCCCCTAAGGATATACTTTTATTGATTTTTATTTTTTTATTTTTAAATATATTTCATTGACTTTTTACAGAGAGGAAGAGAGAGGGATAGAGAGTTAGAAACATCGATGAGACAGGATCATCGATTAGCTGCCTCTTGCACACCCCCCTACTGGGGATGTGCCCACAACCACTGTACGTGCCCTTGACTGGAATCGAACCTGGGACCTTTCAGTCCACAGGCCGACGCTCTATCCACTGAGACAAACCAGTTTTGGCCTTTTATTGATTTTTAGAGAAATGGGGTAGGGTAGGGGGAGGGAGAGAGAGAGAAACATCAATTTGAGAGACAAACATCAATCATTTGCCTCCTGTAGGCGCCTTGACCGAGATCACACCTGAAACCTAGGTATGTGCCCTGACCAGGAATGGAACCGTAACCTTGGTGTACAGAACAATGTTCCAACCAACTGAATCACCATACCAAGGCAAGGAAGACATGGTTATATCCCTCCATTAAGAAGGTTTCTAGAGCAAGGCATGAGCTTTCACTTTCTGATAATTATTTCTTCTAAGCTAAAGTAGTGGGCCAGCAGCTCACTGCACTGAATGCCTACTTTGTCCCTATTGATCTTCTAGGGCTTTCCCCTATCATATCTCATGTAAAACTCTCACAATTCTATAAGGGAGAGATTGTCATTCTCCATTTTTCAGGAGAGGAAAGGGAGTATCTGGGAGGTTAGGAAAGTTCTGAAGATCACATGGCTTTTAAAAAGTAGATGTTGATTCAATCCCTGACAGCTAACTCTAAATTGAAACTTTCCTCAGCTCATGGAACCATGACCAGATCCATACTTCTAAGGGATGCCAGACAGCCTAGAGCAGCCTTGGGCAAACTACGGCCCGCGGGCCGGATCCAGCCTGTTCGGCTGTTCTATCTGGCCCATGGAGCCAAAAGAGCGGAGGGTTCTCTTGCTCTCCCCTCCGCTCCTTCACCACCAGCCCAAGATGAGAGTGCCAGCATGGTCAGGTTGCTTTTGTTCCGGCCCTCCGGTCCAGTTTTAAGAACCCATTGTGGCCCTCGAGTCAAAAAGTTTGCCCACCCCTGGTGAGGATCCCATGATAACACAGTGAAGGATAAATGGTCCTGTCCCCAACCATTGCCAAGCAATGATGCAATAGCAGAAGCTGTGTATTGAAATGAAGCTGGGACAGAAATAATGATCAATAATAAGAGTGAGCTTTTGTTGAGTGTTTCTTATGTGCCAAGCATTGTGACAAATGGGCCTGTATAAGCCAAAATCTTATGAGTTAATTATATTTTTATCTCAAATTTTCCATTTGGGGGCACTAAGTTTCAAATAAATTAGTTGCCCACACTCAAACATCTGGTACTTCATGGAGTCAATCCTAAATTTATCTGACTCTCAAACCAGTGTTTTTAAAACACTACTCCAAATTGCTTTCTTAGGGTATGACCGTGTGCAGCAGTGGTAGCAATGAAAGGTATGGTGGCTGTATTATGGTGGCAGTAGCAGTGGCGGTGTTCTTGGTGGTGGTGGTAGGGGTGTAAAGATATTAATGTGTTGATAGTGTGGATGAAGGTGGGAAAAAGGTGATAATGGTAGTGATGGTAGTGGTGATGGTGGGAGTGATGATAGTATTGACGATAGAGGTGGTGGTAATTCTCTTGGTTGTGATAGAGGTGATGGTGATGATGATGGAAATGGTGATGGTTGGAATGATAGTACTGTTAGTACTGATGAAGGACGTGGTGGTGATCCTGTTGGTGGTAGTGATGGTGATGTTAGTACTGATGATGGGGGTGGTAGCAGCAACAGCAGTAGTGGTGGTAAGAATAGAGTTAGTGATGGTGGTGGCTGTGACAGTGGTTATAGCCATGAGGCTCTTAGTGGTGTTGTAACTATACTCTCCTCTGAATTGTTTCTGAGACCTCTTCCAGAGAGTTTCTGGGGAAAAGTGTCTTTTATTTTTTTCTGTGCCCAGAAGCATGGATCAGCTTTATCTACACAGATTGGCCTTTAACTCCTCTGCCTCTATTCACTTCCATGCTGTTGACAAGAGCTATAGCTGTCCAGGACCAGCTAGAGAGAGACAGACCCCGTGACCACTTCCCCAACGACGGCCTTTGGCCACGCTGTGCTGGAACACATGACCCCCTGCCTCACCCTGGCACATTAACCAGGTGACTGCCTCCTAGGGCCCAGCCCAGTCCAAAGGGATTTGGTATTCAGAGTCCCAAACAAGGCACTGATTAGCTGGTAATCAGGCAGCGATTAGCAGGTCGGGTCACCTGCAGTTCAGTGCCCATTGTTCCCTGCAAAGTCCTGGGATGTTTGCCACGCGGCCAGAGTCTGAATGTCTGAGGCTCCTGATGCCTATAGCCCTGTTGTGTACAGCTGTGATTAGAAAAAAAAAAGTCCTCTGTTCCCCTAAGCCCATCCCTGCTGAGAAGGCAGTGCCATGATCCCCTTCTCTCTATCCACACACAAAGGCTTGGGGCCAGGGTGGGGGGGAGCCGAGGGGAGTGGGGTGGGAGGAGAATGGCCTGCTAAGAGCCCAGCATTGGAAGGTGAGGCCCCAAGGGCACACTAAAGAACTGAAAACAAATTAGCACATTCCTGCTCATGCATGACGTTGAGAATGTGAACAGGGACATCTGACAGTTCTGGGTCCAGATGGGGATCCTATGACCTTGGACATGATATGCAACCTCAGAGCCTTGTTTCCCTTAGTTTTTAAAAAAGATTACTAATAATGCTTGATTTCCTAGGATTGTTTGAGGTATAAATTCAAAAAAACAAAAACAAAAAACGAACAGGTAATAGAGTCTCTAGAAGAGAGAAAGTGCTCAGTTAAGTGCTATCATCATGACCATCCAATTGTAGTAGAAACAGCATCATTATTTGAAATACTTCATTTAAAAAATGCCCAATAACATCACTTCTAAAATGAGAGTAGCCCCTTTTTTGTAGTCTATCATAGGAATAAAGTTGAGATAATTCTTATAAAGGACTCAACAAGTGGCCTGGCACATAATTAGTGCTCAATAAATGATAGCAATAATGATAATAATTGTCATTATCATTTGCTCAAAGACAGACGTGAAAGTATTTCTCACAGCGTATTTTCCTGCACTGTACTATATAGTCAAAAAATCTAGAGAGAGCATGATTTTGAACTGGAAGGGACTTAATGAAATAATGCATGGTGCATTTTGACCACCGGAGTCCTACACAGCCTTGTAATCCATGTGCCCTTAAGCTACCCGGAGATCTTATTAAAATGCAGATTCTGAATTGGTAAATCTGTGTTTCCTTCCCTCTCCAATAAAATATTCCATCCTTTGCAAAAATGTAATAATAAACATGTAAAGAAAACATTCACAAATGCAAGAAATGTTATCGATATCTAAAGATCTTTCATTCTCCTAAATCTTGTCACGTGTCCAAGTTTTCCAGCACATTCCTTGCCAGGTCTGCATGCCTGAAGCCCGGATTTTCTTGGATAGTCACAGTAGGCCTTTTCAGGGTCTTAACCACAAGGAAATCACATTAATGCATGCTCATTCTGTAGGCCTCAGCGCTCTGAGGAGCAGGTTCACCCTGGCCCGGAGAGAGCAGCTAGCCAGAGTCTAGGTCCTGGGGGCCTGCAAAGCAACCAGGTGCAACCTGGACAGCTAGTAACTTAGGAGGGAGCCCAGAAAGTTCTGAGTCTGATTCTGGTTGTCTGTGGAGAGGGCATTCGAGCTAACATTCTCTGGAGGAGAAAAGAGCTCAAGAAAGCCCATCCTACAAAAGGATGGCCCTGCTGGCCCTTCCTCTAAGAGTAGAGGACTCTGGGATTTAAGGTTAGTGGGGGAGAGGATATTGTCTTCCTTTGGAGTGTTCCCCAGAGAGAATTGGGGACTTGAGCCCAGTATCTCATCCTCATCAGACAGTTTTTCTCACTGAAGGGTTGATGGAACTTTGAATGAGCACAGAGAGGTAGAGTTGGAGAGAACCTGGGTTGAATTCAGACCTTGTCATTTAATCGGTACTCTGACTCAAGCAGAGGCTGTTTGCTCCCATGGAAAATGGGAATGGCAATGAGATGGTATGTTCAGGATTAGGAATTTTGAAGCCCAGGATCCTAATTTCTGGTCAGGCACAAAGCAGGTTTGCACATGCCAACGCTAATAATTGTTCTGATTTTATTCAGTGTTCACTGTCCTCTTCACCTTAGCGTATACCTTGTATCTTTCTAGAGGCCACACCCATTGTATAGTTCCTTATGTGACCCCCACCATCCAAAGCCTCCATGTCTCAGTCAGAGGTTAGAGAGAAGCAGATGCATACTCAAACTGGGTAATAGGAAAGTTCAATAAAGGGACTTTTCACAGAGGTGAGAAGAGGGTTTAGGAAACCCATAGGGACAACACAGGTTCCCAGGCCTAGCAAGAGGGCTGAGGTTGAGAATATGCATTATCCAGGAGCTTGAAGGGTCACAGGGAAGAAACAGTGCAAGAACCAAGAGGGTGTCTGTATGGAGAGGACAGCCTATCAAAGAATTTGGTCTTTATTTGGGGGAGCAGCCAACTCACGAGGAAGGGTATGGCCAGGGAATGAAGAGTTAGACCTTTCTCCTCCTACCTTCCCCTAACCAGCTCATGCCTTAGTCGAGATCTTGGTTTGACTTCTTTGACTGATTTTACCTTGATACTTCCCTTTCCTGCTGGGTGCCTTGCTTATGTGCTCTGTTACACGCCCATGAGATCAAAGCTGCATTTCCAAAGGGACACCAATAGTTACGCCGATGAACGATATACAACACAGAGACTAAACGCATTAAAAGTGATACCCATGAAAATTCTTATAAAACTGCTCTGTTAAAGACCACTGCCAGACCCTACATCCTGAACATCCAGTCCCCCCTGATGATCTGACCTGCCACTCACTGCAAGACTTCCAGAAGCAGACCACCTCCAGAAGTAGAAAGCTTTTCCAAATACTCTACAGAAGAAGATGGTAGCGTTGGGCAGAACCCAAAGGGAAGGCAAGTTGCAAGAGAAACTGAGTCTGCCATCTATAAAGGCCGCCAGAGATCCAGAGCAAGGGGCAGACAGAGAACAGTGAACTTGGAAGAACAGGAAGAACATTGCACCCATCCTGTCTATCTAGTTCTGACTCCCACTTCATGAAACCTTCTAGACAACCACCTTGACAGATTTCTCCTTTCTTGGAGCTCACACATCTTTCCTTTAGCAACTGACACTCATAGCCTCCTGTGAATTCTTTATATGCCTGAATCACTTCCTCAGTAAATTGTCAAATCCTTGAGGGCAGGAAGGTGGTATATTATAGTGGATAGCATCCTGTGTTTTCAAATGCTTATGACTCTTTAGAAAGATAATATATGCAACATCTTTAGCATGTTCATGGATACACACAGAGAGTGATGAATAAATATATTTATGATTATTTATTATTGTACTATTTTTTATATCCTTAAACATGCTGAAGGAAATGGCTTTTTTTGTGCACCTCCTTGGGGCCTTTTACCATGTAGAATTTCCCATACATTATTAGAATATTTCTCCAATTTAGTTACACACAGAATCCATTTAAAGTACAGAAAAAAAAACACGTATTAAAATATAATGTTATTTCAACATTTAGAAAATAAAATTCTGTTTAATTTCCTAATGCTTATTGCTCCTAGGAAACTATAAAAAATAATATTAATAATTTAAGTGCCAAGAGAGCAATAATATATTTAACATTCAGGATAATAATTTTAATTAAATGGGACAGATGATATGGTTTATAGAAAGCTGGTTCAAATCTTGCTGCATAAAAGTGGTACTGAATGCTACAGTGCAGGTACATTTCAGTTCCCCATGCCTACACAGTATGATGACTCAAGTACTCAGGTAGCAGACAATTGTTTCCCATTGATACTGGGGATTATGAAGCTACTTGACACTAATTTAACAGTAATGCATGATTTTGAATTTATTTCACCTCTATCCTTTTCTCATTCATACAATCAAATTATACAGTACCAACGTGTCTGCAACCACTAGCACTAAGATGCAGTAGCAATTATTGGTTATAAAGGGGCATCCAAATAATCTAGAATATGCTTTGTCTATTTTACTTTCGATTATGTTTGAAACAGAAACACAATATTAAAAATTCTACAAGAGAAGGCATTTTCCTTCCCCCATTTCTGGAATATGACTCATGACATAGGCACCTTTAATCTCAACAGCATGGGTAAGGTGGGTGCTGTTATTTCTGTTTTCTATATCAAAACATTGAGATTCAGGGGGTTCAGTCACTTACTCAGACTCACTCACCTAGTAAATGGTGCAGTGGCACCAGTCCCAAGGCCGTGCATCTCTACATCCAGTCTTTTGATTAGTTTGAACAAATCATTAAGCATTATTGAGTGCTTAATGCTATATTATGGATAGTAGTGATGAGGGATTTGGGGTGGGGTGGTGGTGTTGCAGATAGAGGAAGACAAAGAAAGCAAAAAGGCAACAAAATTTGCTTGGCCAGAGATGGTGACCCAAACCCAGTCCAATGAGATCTTGGGTGTGGTGAGGTTAGATGAAAAGCAATGGGAAGTTTAGCGCCATATGGACGCTGGGTAGCCATACAAAGGAGGTGCACACAGGTGCATTTCCCATGTAGGGTCACTCTTAGCATCTCCACCTGTGGCTTAGCACTAATCAACTCATTAAGAATTGAAATGCATGGTTGCTCTATTAAGAATCATATGATCCATGCTCTTATTTCCAGGCATTTGCTATTTCCTGCTTTGAGTCTGAAGCTGAATGTTCCTTCCTAGAATCTTTCCTGTCAATCCTTTTGGATCTTCAAAGAGATATGGGACTGGCAACCATTCACTTCACACCCACATTCCTTCACAAAATTGGGGCCCTCACTCCCTCCATGAAAAGGTCATGGAAGAAGTGTTGTCTACCAGTGTTCTTACTGTGGAAAGTCATGGGAAGGTGCTGCTCCACCCACCAACTCCAGGTATTGAAAATTTAGGAAACTAGCAAAATTGGGTAACAAATAGTCAAATATGCTAAACTCTCAACCACTTCGATCCAACAGGCTGATAATAGTCAAAACAACGTTTGCACAGCTTGCATTTCCTAAAAATACTAATTTAATTTATCTACTAGTAAAATACCACTTCCCCTGTCACAATATTAACTTTCTGTAATTTTGGAATGGCAAATTGAGTCATGTGAAGTTTCAGGAATTACACACACACACACACACACACACACACACTTACACACACCCACACACTTATCAGGTAAAGCCATAACAAAAGTCCTTTTTGCCTTCCATATATTTTGAGAACAATGAAACCATTCAATCAGTGCCCAGAATGATAATTATCTTTTTGGACATGTGACCTCATATTGCCAATCTATTAAGCACACAAAATCTGAAAATGAGTGGTATTAGCAGTTCTATTGAAATAGATATAAGGGAACTGAAACAAAATAAAGCCTGCTTTAGTTCTATAATCCCCAAAAGAATAAGTGCTAAGAGAACGGGTGACTTAGGACATTTAGAAAAGAAAAAGGAATACAGGAAAATAAAATAATGGATGCATGTGGCTTTTTACCTCCCAGGCACCTAATCTTTATTGGTTTGGGTCACATCAGTTTAGGGTGGAGGTAGGAGTGGGAGTTGACTCAGGTGTAGGTAACAACTGTGATGACCTGGGACCAAATTCCATATAAAATGATTGGTTCCAGGACTGCCCTTCAGTTATTTCTGAGGGGTGTGTGTGTGTGTGTGTGTGTGTGTGTGTGTGTGTGTCCTAGATAGCCATTAAAAGTCTTCTACTGGCCAAAACCGGTTTGGCTCAGTGGATAGAGCGTCGGCCTGCGGACTGAAAGGTCCCAGGTTTGATTCCTGTCAAGGGCATGTACCTTGGTTGCGGGCACATCCCCGGTAGGGGGTGTGCAAGAGGCGTCTGGTCAGTGTTTCTCTCTCATGGACGTTTGCAGCTCTCTATCTCTCTCCCTTCCTCTCTGTGAAATATCAATAAAATATATTTTTTTTAAAGTCTTCTACTGAAGCCAGTCCATGGAATGGCTAGATTTGAGTAGTCTTACCTTCCTTCTAGGGACAATCACACTCAGCTTACAGACCCCTTTCTTCTCTAGAGACATGGGTACAAGTTACACCAAGTCATGGCTTGTTAGAAGGCATGTGACCACGCAGTGTTCTTCTCACAAACTCTATTCACTGCTACAGATCCATGGTTAATCCAAGAGAGAATGCAGTTACTGGACATGTCTTCAATTTAGGGTAGCCTCCTGCCTTTCTGGAACACTTTCAGTACAGGAAAGAAGCCATATTACCTGTTCTAGCTGTTCTTAATAGTTCTTAATTTCTTTGTCCTGTACCTCACCATCCATTGTCCCAAAGTTGTTATTATTTTTCTTAGAAGGCTATACGTGAGTTCTCAGGCAAATGGAAAGCTTGGACAGGCCCCAGAAGTGCTAAGGTGGAATGCTGATCAAGTGTCTCCACTGCCCATCCTTTTACCCCTCTGTTGCCCCCCACTGCAGCCTCCTGGCAACCAACATTAAAAATGCTTCAGATCCAGAAACCTGGTTGATGGATTAATCAATCAAGAACATATATTTATTGAGAGCACCTAATTTTTTACTCAGCAAATGCTGACCGGAGCAGATGGTGCAGGGATAGGTAATGGAGGACTCTTCAAAATCTGATATTCAACTCACCATGTATTCATTCAATGGATGCCTATTGAATACCCACACATGAACTGTGCAGCATTCTGGGAAATGGGGATAAGAGGACAAATTAAACTCTTGTTCTGTGAAATTTAATCAGAGTCACAATTTTTAAAGTACTTAAAATAAAGGTAATGTCTATTATGATTGAAAACAGGCTGCTTCAGCAACTTATGGTGATGAAGGAAGTAAAGGACTTTAAACTTGTTTCAGATATTTGAGACTTGGAGGGTCATAACCAAGTGTTGTTTGGGAATCTGGTTTTGGCGGTGTTAGCAAGATGGATTGAAAAATATACTGGGTTGAATAATGTTCCCCCAAACTGATCTTATCTGGAATAGGGTCTTTGTAGATGTAATTTGTTAAGATGAAGCCATTCTGGATTAAGGTGGCCCTTAAATTCAATGACTGGGACCCTTAGAAGTAAGCCGTGTGAAGATATAGACACACTATGGACATATAGAGGAAGAAGGGCATGTGAAGATGGAGGCAGAGACTGGAGCAATGCAGCCAAATGTCAAGAACACCTATGATTACCTGCCATCACCAGGAGCTAAGAGAGAAGTATGGAACAGTCTCCCCACTAGAGCCTTCAGAGGGAGCATGGCCTTGTTGACTCGCTGATTTCAGACTCCCAGCCAAAAAGCTAATAAAAGAGATGACTGACTAGAGTCAAGGAGATCAGCAGCCTCAATAATATCTAAGTCCTGACATAGGGGGTGGAGGTCTCAGTTGACAAAGAAACACAAATTTAATTTTATATGGTTACATGCAAGATGATGATGAAAGACTCCAGTAGAATAAACAAGAATTATTTTTCAAAGCTTGTTTTATGATCAACAAGCAAGTTCAAGGATCATGAATATATAATAATTAGGTTTCCAAAGGCATATCTCAATTTATGGGCCAGAATGAAAAAGAGGAAGCAAGCAAAAGAGTGAAGAAATTACTGAAAACATTCCACTTAACTCAATAGGTATTTATTGAGCCTTGTCTATGTCATGCTCCTGAGAAACACACAGTGAGAGTCAGGTGCAAAACAAGGTGATATGAGCAGTGACAAAAGTAGTCTGATAGAATGGAAATAGTACAGAGAAAAATAAATCATTGCCCCTGTTAAAAGGAAGCCAGGGTATCTTTGTAGAATAGAAGGTGTTATCTGAGCAGGGGTCACAAGAATCAATCAGGGTGAGGAGTAGATGAGGGTGGAAGAAAGAAGAGACAACCAGAATCCACTGTTGTGTCTGACACTCCTTGAGAAGTCACACCTACCTCCAGTCCCTCACACAATACACAAAGGCCCACAGAAAATGTTGAGTAAGTGAATAAATGTATGAAATGATGAAATGACCCAGAAGCCAAGGAAGGGGAGCATTTTGGCAAAGAAGAAAGGATAATGCACATTGTCAAGAGCCAGAGAGAGGCTGACAAGGATGAATATAAACTAATGAGCAAGTCAACAGAACCTTGGAAATATCTGAGCTTTGGAAAGTCAGAAAGCAGCTTCTAGGAGTTATGAAGCAAAAATTGAACAGTGAGAAATAAAATTTCTAATGAAGATTCAGGTTGCTTAGCAGAAAAATATGGGGAAGGTTCAATAAGGAGTGATGGCAAGTTCCATTTGAAGGTGCAAAAGAAGGAAAATGGTAGATGTTGGAGACATATGGTTAGTTCCTCAGGAGCTAGGGATAGATGAATAAATGAATAAACCAATATTTATTAAGCACCTACTACTACCTGGGAGACACTATACTAGCCATTTTCAAATACATTTTTTCTTTGTCTGAAATCTAGACTTTATTTAAAGTATTAGTTTTAGAAAGAAGAACTAAATTTTCATCTAACGATGGAGGACAGGGTACATGGATGAGTTTTTAAAGGGCACAGTTGAAGGAGGTCTCCCCTCATTCACCAAATATCCACTGGGCACTTCCCCTGTGCTGAACACCTTCCTAAGGGCCTCAGATACATTACATCAATGGAACCTTAAAGCAACCCTAGAAAGTTCCATTATGATTCTCATCTTGGACATATGAAACCTTCACCAAATTATTTTAATATGCAGGTAGTTACTCATGTAACCAGGAGTCAAAGCTGAATGTGTTCTAACAAGCAACTAAATCTTTCTCAGCCTTAGTTTCTTCACCAGTTTCTTCTCTCAGGGTTGCTGTGGGTTGAACCCTGGATAAAGTGCTCAAGAAATGGAGGCTCTTGTTTCAACTCTTACCTTCCCCTCTGGGATGAGGTCATCGAGTCCTCCCTAGACCCTCACTCCTCTGCCAACATTCCCCATCACTCTTTGGAGCTGGAGACTTCCTGGAACCCAAAAGCAGGTACCAGAAGCATTAGGAAATCAAGTCCACTGCTTATTGAGGTCCAAGATATCTGTTCCTTACTCCCAGAAATGAAGCCATGTTTGGGATGCGAACTAAATATGGAACATGACCAAAAAGCAAAGGGTGTTTCCAAAAGGGGTAATGCAAACTGAGACAATAGTTTCACGGATCAATAGGAAGCCTTTAAAGGCCACTGATGAGCTAGACTGCAGGGATGCTCCTGTTCTGAAAAAGGAAAATAAAATGGATCAATAAGAGACAAAAACTGATATTAAATGGCTGAGATTTACTCCCTGTTCCCTGGTGCTCTTTGCCAAGCTGGTTCTCTGGTCAGACTTGTTCATTTCCTTCCTTCCCTCTGGGATGCGATTTTAAGGCACTGGAATAAGAGAGGGGAGCCTGCAAACAGCCCCTTGAAAATTGGCAGCAGAAAAGCCATAGATCATCTAACTGCTCTGATTACTGGTTATCACTAGAAAGGGATAATTTGCCTAAATGCCACAAACTGGGCATGTGTTTCTTAAATTCAACTCATTACTCGCCACCCTCCAATCTCCAGCAGGGTGGCACATTTTAAAGAAGTTTCTGGTACATTTTAAGAATTCATCGACCACCTATGTGATCTTGGGTAAATTACTTAAATTCTCTGAGTCTTAGTTTCCATCTCTATAAATAAGTCAGGGTCATTGCAATAAAATTATATAAATGATCACTGTCCCCTTTCTCATTACCACCACCACCAGCACCACTATCGCCAGCCCATCAATGAGTGTTGATATAGTGACTGCCCATGTGGTTTTGTTGGGGGCTGATTAAAGGCAGAAAGCTGAGGGAGGGGGTTGAGCAAGTTGGAAATCATCTCTAATTATCATATAATTCATCCTGAGCCCAGGACAACAATATCTTTTCTGTGAGAGCTGGAGGTACAGTAAAGTATTTAGCACAGTGCTGGGCATAGGAGGAGTACTCAGAATGGGTCCCTTCTCTTCCTCCATGACTCTCTAGTCTGTGATTAGACTGAATCTTTAGGCTAAAAATCTTGGTGAACCAAGATACTCAATTGAGAGTCTAGGTCAAGAGAAAGACAAACAAAATAATCCATTTGGGAAAGTGAAAGGGGTAGTGGAAAGCTGCTTGGTCAGGTAGGCTGCAGGATTGAAAGGGGTCCAGGCAGGCGTAGTGCCCTCTGAGAGAAAACTTCCAACCACTACTGACCATTCCTTGTTTCTCTTTCTCATGTTCTAGCACAGAGCCTGCACCTGCACTCCGATGCTGCTTGGGCACCTGTGGGCCATGTGTTGGGGTAAAGAAATTCTTCTCTTAGGTCCCTGATCATCACCTTCCCATATACCTCACTGGAGTAATTGGGGTTTTCTGTCTCCCCACTTAGCACCCTCCACCCCACATGGCTGGCAGGGTCTGGACTCCATTCATACTCCAGGATAGCAGAATCCCATGGGGATCAAGATGACCACTCTTCTGCCATAGATAATGGCCCACTCAACACTGCTTGAGCCCCTATTATGTATCATGCACTGTGCTGGGCAGCAGGTTACACAAGATAAACAAAGCACAGTCTTTACCCTGAAGACCATCCTCATAAACATCAGAAGCTCTACTCCTTACACTATCATTCAGTTTTAATGAGAAAGCTCTTGATTCTATCCCATGTTTATTAAACAACTCCTTGACGTTTCTTCTTGCAGAACCCATAAACCTCAAGAGCTGCCCTGAATCCTTTATCTCTTCATCTTTCCCTTCTCCATACCATTCCTCTCTCTCTGTCCCTCTACCTCCCTGTTCCCTTCTGGCTTCTTGGTATGTAATATCTTTTTCCTTAATACACTTGGATACATTCCCATCATTTTGTCTCTGCTTCTTGTTGGCCAATTGTCCCAAATGGAGGGTGGGGACATTCTCTTTATATGTCTCTATTTTTCTCTACTTGAGTAATATGTAAGACTCTGGGTCCAACTCAGCCCTCCAGCCCCAGAAGGGATGGGGATGCTCATTAGCCTGACCATCTATTGTCCTTATTGTGTGTGGCCTCCAGTGTATCTGGGTGAGGCACACACATACTGTAAAAAACAAAACAAAAAAAAACTGTTTTTAATTGGCAAGCCAACTCTTTCCTCTATCTGACTAATAAGACTTTCCCCCTCTATAATATTTTTCTGTGATGCTGCTGTTCTTATCACACATATTGCCTGGTTCCTCTGAGCTCTCTTGCATCATTTTGGAATTCTCTTTGGCAATTGTGGCTCCAGTAAGAACTTCATTTTTGAACATAAAGAAAACCCTCAAGTGACAGAAATGCCACTTCATTTCTGTCTCCTTCTCCATCCTTTTCTATCTCCTTTTCATTTACCAAAGTTCCTTGGAAGAAGGAAAGGGACTGACATTGTGGTATTGATCAGGGTGATTTCTTCCAGTCACCACTGGGTTCAGGAGTGACTCAGTGAGAGCCCAATACAGACATTAATAATTTGTCACATCATCACCATCACCCTTGAAGAGGCTATGTCTGTATGGCCACTCACCAAGAATTTTTGGGGACCACCTGGAAAAGGGGTGGGGTGGACTCCAACTGATGACTCAAGCCAGACCACCCCTGGATGGGAAGTGAGAATAGAAGAGTCCTTGGCTGTCCTCTTGAATGCTTCTACACACTGGATGTTATCAAATATGTCCATTGTTCTGTCTCATGCGGAAGTGATTAGCTTCTTTTTAACAGTGAAGAAACCGAGGCTCAGAAAGCTGAAGCCATGTGTTAAAGATCACACATAATTACATGATAGGTCTCCAAGACCCCATACTATCTGTTCTTTGAAATACCCACACATGGATGACACATGTAAATGTATGGGAAGCCAGTCAGTTGGGTTTGTGTAACATTCATTATAGAAAATGTTTGTTTGATTATCTCTCATTCCTGACTCTCAGTAAGGAGCTTTGTGCTGGCTTTAGTATTATTGTCTCCTAAAAGATTGTGTTCAAAATTATACAATGAAAAGGAACACATTTGGGCAAATCTAGGGCAGAGAGAACCAGAATACCCGCGTTCAAATCCCAGGTCTTCCTATCTGATGACCTCAGGTTATGTGGATAATAGAAGCACCTTCATCATAGGGGATGCGATGGGTCTTTCACCTCCTGACTGTCTCCTCCAGGTGACTCAGGGTGCAGATCATATGGTCAGTATGCATAACCATTTAGACTGTTGGTAGCCACATGCAGTTCTATATAAATGTACACAGATAATTTTGTTATCTGAGGTCCAGTTGGACCTATCACTTGTTAGCTGTGAAACTTGGATAAATCTGACATCACTACACTTCATTTTTCTATGTTAAAAATACAGAGGTAATACTCCACCTGTTGAAACATTGCTATGAGCCTCTAATGAGATAAACCATGTAAAGCTGCTGACGTAGGCATTGGTTGTAGCAGGTATCTTCTTGCTCAGTACATGCCAGTTACCTTTCCCTTTTAGATAGCTCAAAGCATTATATACATTAGGACCAATAGAAGGAGCCAGAAAAAGGAAAAAAATAAACTTGAAGCTGACCCTGGCTGAAGATCAGCTTCATGGGCACAGTCAAGGACTTTCCTAGTCTCAGTTTCCACTCAAGGATGGTCTGGCCTGAGTAATCAGTTGGAGTCCACTCCATGCCTTTTCCAGGTGGTCCCCCAAAAGTCTTGGTGAGTGGTCCTATAGACATGGCTTCTTCAAGGGCAATGGTGATGATGTGAAAGATTACTCATGTCTGCATACGGCTCTCCCTGAGTCACTCCAGAGCCCAGTGGTGACTAGAAGAAAACACCTTTGATCAATACCACATTTCCAGATTTAATTAGCATTTATAATAACTCAATGTTCTTTTGGAAGATAGCATTGGGTATGAATAAGTTTTTGGAGATAAATAGAAATGTTAACAGGCTACCCTTTAAATGTGGACTTGAGGACCCTGGGGATCACTGGAGAAATGTGTCTTCTTCCAGAAGCTGCAAGCAGCCCTATTGTGGTCTTGATATGAGATAGTCCCCCCTATATTGCCTGCAGGCTGAGTATCTCCCTGTTATTCTATGTAGCTGGGCTTTCGCCAGGACATCATGAGCTTGGTCTCTGCATCTTTCCCCAAATTCTTCTCTTCTCACCCTCATAATTGCCAAGTTAGTATTACCCAAATGTCTGCCTGTCTCTACTTATCACTGTCACTCTAGTCCAAGCCACCTCCCCAGGGAGAGACCAGCTAGAGCAACCACCAGGCCTCCCAGAAGCCAGAGTGAGCTTTTCAAAATGTCACGTCCAAGGCCTCCCTCCCTCCCAGACATCTGTCCTTGGTTTCTCAATGCTCTTTGACTTGCCTTGCAAGCATCATTAGGTCTCTGTTGACCTAATGAAACCCATCTGCTTGCTGTCCTTCCATTACCACTCTAACTCAGCTTTCCAGGCCTCTTTTGTTTTCAAAACCTGCCAAGATTTGTATACTCATATATTCATTCCCATAGCCTGGACAACCCTTCCCAAACCCTTTAGAGCTGTGTTATTCATATTGTCCACATCTTGACACATTTGTCTCCTTCTAAGAGGCCTTCCCTGACTATCACAGGGCACTGCTATTCCAACTGCCATTATTCTCTTATATTTTAAATTATTTATCTTTGTAATTAGAGATTATAAATAAATTTTTAGTCTACTTCCTCCTCATAACTGAAAGCTACCTGATGACCTGGACTTGGCCATCTTATTAACTACTGAATATCCCATCTGAATATGGTACCTGGTACATATCGGGCTCCTAATAAAAAATGAATGAACGAGTCCTACAAAGTGAATTGTGTGGTGGGTTGGTTTTTATCTCTCTTGTTTGTGTGGCGGTTACAATGCATGTGTGTATGTGAATGGAGAAAGAATCTTCTGGAGCTTGTATTGCTCCCTGCTAAGGCCTTTCACTGGCTTCCCATTGCCCCGACACAAGGCTTTAAACTCAGTTTAGTTTATAAGGCCCTTCATGAGTCAACTCTGCTTTTCCCCTACCATCTTGTCTCTCATTCCATTTTCCTAGTTCCTTCTCTGCAGATTGTGTAATGTGATGTCTACATGCCTACTAGGTTTGGCATTTTGGTTCTGAATTTCCTCCACCTTGCTGACACCAGGATTATTTCTTGTGACATTCCCTCCAAAGAGCTTTCTTTCTCTGAGCTTCTGTTTCATCTCTGTTGGTGGGTTGGATGCCCTGTCTTTGTGTTTCCTGAACTTTGATCTAAAACCAGTCTCCAAAGTGAGGGCAAGGCAGAGCTTACTTTGGGGAAACTGGGGAGATATATTAACATATTTATTTTTTTAATTTCTACCTTTGTATGTCTCATAATGTGTATAAAATGTTATCATACCAGGAAATATAAATGTATATAGGAGAGTATGGTCAAGAAATTTATAAAGGTACATGGTCAAAATAACTTGGAGATCATGATAGCATAATACTCTTCTCTCTGCATTGTATTTGACTGGTTTTTGTTTGTCACTTTCAAGACCTTCTTTAAATAAACTCATGAGGGAAGGGATACTACACCGAGTGGTATTACCCAAGAGGGGTAGAGGAACTGGTTTTAGATGGTACATAAAAAAAGTGACATCTCAAAGCACAGACTTCTGTTGAGAATTTATTGCCCTTTACAAGTCTTATTCATCTTCATTCATGTAGGATGACGTTAAACTGGGTGTCAGTATATTTCTCACATCTCTGCACACTTGCTAGTTTCCCCCTTTAACAGAGAGATTAAGATTTCCTTTCAGTCTTTGAAAAAGGCCTTTTATCCAACCAGAATTAGATAACTGGGCTTTATTTTCATTGCACCTTTCCTCAGCTAAGTGTGCGAAATCTCTTAAAAATTAATTTATTAAAGAGTGAGTACACTTTTAAAATATTAAGTAAATTACAATATATGTAAAACTTGGATATGGTAATTCATTGACATTTGGAAAACACTAGAGGAGTATAATCAACATGATCTTTGAAATATGAAGACTTTGCTAGAATTCTGGCTCTGGCAATGACTAAACATGTGACCACTGACACTTGGTTTTCTGAATCAGACTGTAAAATAGGGCCAAAAATGCTTACGTTGCAGGCTTTTTCGAAGATTAAAATTCATGTATTTAAAGATACTTCCCAATGTTTTCACTTGCTTGGTAATAGACATACCTTTGTGCAATTAATGGAGGGTAAGTATGAATGGGCTGAGTCTGAATCAATGAATCAACAAACCTGGCTCTTCTCTGAAAGCCCCATCCTTCTCAGTTGGGATGAGTCAGGCTCTGGAGGGTCCTATTCTCTCTTTCACTAGGGTCCCATTTCACACCCAGTTGACACTTACCCAGGAGGCTTGGGAAAGTTAATGAACTATGCCTAGTCCCTTAACTCTCTCCTTTGGAGTGATTAGTGTGAGGGGAGAACATAACATGGATGAGACCTGGCTTTTTTGTGGCTCTGCAAGAATCCTGCTAGAACACTGACTAAAGAATATGAGGCATCTCTAAAGAGAACTTCAGTCCTAGCCTATTTAGCTCAGTGGAGAGAGTGCCAATCCACAGATTGAAGGGTCCTCAGTTATAGACTCAATTCCTGGCCATGATTGGGGTTTGTGGGAGGGTGACCAATCCATGTGTCTCTCTCATATTGATGTTTCTCTCTTTCTGTCTCTCTCTCTCCATCCACTGTATCTAAAAATCAATGGGAAAATATCCTTAATTGAGGATTAACAATTGCAGCAACAAAAAAAAAGCATAACCTCAGTCTTGGCAGTTGGTGAATTCTCCATACAAAGAAGTGTTCAAGACCAAATGAGATGACACCCTGACCCAGTCTTGACTCATCTTTTCTCTAAGAAACATCATATTCATCATCCTGAAAACAAATACACTTCAAGAGCATCATGAACTAGGTCTTGAAAGCGTGTTTCGGGAATCTATGTAGAGACAGATCTGACTTTACAAGCCAACATTCAGTCTTTTTCCTCACAAACGCAGTTGTACTTTTATTTCAAAATGAAAGCTATGTTTTATAAGAAGTCAAACCACCCAAGACCTTTTAAAAACAAATGAATGTCTCCCCCACCACATGGTTTCTCATTTTTCAGTTGTCTACATCTTCTTTGCATGATGGCTGGTTCCCCCGGGGATGGAAGTGGAAGCTTCCTGACTCATTAAGGCACAGTATTACTTTGTTGCATTCTGTTGGTCAATACAAGTCAGGAGGACAGCTGGGATTCAAAGGAAGAGCACTCCTCCTCTTGATGGAAGTAGTGACATGTGTGTACAAGAATGGGAGGAATTGTTGGTGCCGGGCTGTATGGACAATCTAATGCACAGACAGACACACAATTCCATTCATGAAATGTAGGAGTCAATTCTGCTAATACAAAGCTCAGGACAAGCATCATTCACCTCTGATTTCTGTCATGGGATGTCCAGAGTATCTCCATTGGATCCCCAAAGATAAAGACCTCAGGTCCTTCTATTTTGCTTTCACTTTCATTTCCATTAGAGGGAAATGTAATCAAAAGGGCCAGAAGTCAAATATGTGTTTGTGGGACCAAAAGGAAGGTCTCCCTGTATCTGCATGTGAACCTGTGCCTATGCACACATGAATGTATATCTGTCAGGGAGGTGAAGGTTATTTTAGACTTTAAGTTTATATATTCAGCTGTCTTGTGACGCCCTCCTCTCTTTTTCTTCCACCAAACCACTGCCCATACCATCCTATCCCTCACGCATGACTAACCTACCTTCTGCACAAGACCATGTAATTGTTTTTCTTTTCCAGTGAACAGATCAATGCGTGCTCTTAATGATGATTCTTTTCACTACACAAGTCTAACAGTTTTTATTTATTTATTTTTTTTGTTCTAAGAGATGTTAATGGATATACAGGGGTTGGCTAGATGGTAGGGCAGACAAGACCATGAAAGGAGAGGAGATGGATCATGTGAAGTCTCAGCTCTGGAAAAGAGAATATCTGCAGAGTTATTTGATAGGATTTCTTTTCTAGCTTCACCTTATACAGAGAGACTTCTGTGGGGATATGGGGTGAGGTGAATCCTTATAAGGAAAAAGGATTGCATGGGTACCTTCTATATGCAGAGGACAAATATTGAGAAAGCATTGAAGAATAAAGAAATATTTACATTTGAAGATTTATATTTGGTTTAACTTGATTTTTATAGAGAAGATAAGCACTAAAATTCTTGCAAAAATTTTTGGTATTCTTAGCAATAATTTTCCCTTATTACCATACCACCAGCCCAAGACTGCACCTTTCAGAACTTAGCCAATTCTATTTAACCTAAAGGGAGAGAATTTTCTGTATAATTCAATATGTACATAAATTCAGTCATCAAATACAAAGAGAACCATAATTTTTTAAAGGAATTAGCAGTTTTTATATTAAAATATCTAATACATGTGATAAAATTATCATAGTTATTTTTAAAAATTGAATTGATTAGGATGACACCAGTTCAAAAAACCATACAAATTTCAACTGTACAAATCAAAAAAGCATCATCTGTACACTACATCATACACCCATCCCCCAAAGAAAAGTATGTTTCTGTTTACTCCCCCTTTGGCCACGTCCACCTACCCCTTTCTCTATTTCTCTCTGGCTATTTCCACACTTTTGTCTGTGTCTATGTATTATATATGTGTGGGAGTTTTTTGTTTTGTTTATGCTCAATCCTTTTACCTTCTGAGAACCATCACTTTTAAAATTCAGAGTAAGAACACATCTATACTTATAGAGACCAGTGTAAATGGAACCAAACTAGAAAAAAAATATCATGACCAATGAACTCTGACCAATGAAACCAAAAGCTATATTTTTTAAAAAAAGATCAACAAAATTGACATACCTTTAGCTAAACTAACCAAGATGAAAGAAAAAAAGAGAGAAGATTCAAATTTCTAACCTCAGAAATGAAAGCACTACTGACTTTACAGACATAAAAAAGCTCATAAGAGAATAGTATGAATGGTCACATGCCAGTTAATCAGATGACTCCTCTGTCTTAGGATTTCTCTCTGTCTCTCTCAGCTCAGCTGGAAGGCATCTCTCCAAACAACACTCCCAACTAATCCTTCTCAGTGTCTTTTTTTTCCCTGCCTCAACACCAAAACTTTTCTTCTAACTTCAGGTTTTGCTTATGTTTCTAACTCTTGCACTTTATTTCCAAATATCAGGCTCTGCACTGTCACATGGTTGTCTTTCCTATCCAAAGTGAACAGTCCATGGACCCACACTTGCTTCTAACACGTGATGACTACAGTATACCAGTACAGTGTGTATAAGGGCTGACCGTGGGCCTCCGGAAGTTGCCTGTTTTATAGTTAAAAGCACTGAGGTCAGAGAGAGAAGTGACTTGCCCATAGACGAGTAATCCAAGGGGCTGTGTAACTGGGGAGCCAATGCTCTTTCCTTTACACTGAGATTTTCTGCTATGGATGCTGACTCATCATCTGTCAACCTTCCACAGCGCCATTTATGAACCCACTCCTGGGGAATGGCTGCTAATGGCCATGGGGTTTCTTTTTAGGGTGATGAGAATGTACCCGGATTAGACAGTGGTGATGGTTGCACACTTCTGTGAATACACTAAAATCTACTGAACTGTACATTTTATACAGCATACTTTATGGTATGTGAATTACATCTCAATTTTTAAAAAGAACCCATTTGTATTCCTATTATCTAACCACTTGGTCCAGTTAGGGATAAAATGTGAATAACTTATCACCTTTGGTGGTTTCCCATCACAGTTTTAAAAAATCCAAATGATTTTAGACCATTTCCAGACTCTGAGGGCGCCCCACCCCAATCACCCAATGCATCCTTCCAGAGCACACCTCCTCCTGGCAGTATCTCACTGTAAACACCCCCAACTCCTCACCTGAAGATCCCCAACTTCTCCATGATACCTCTGGAATAGTCTACAGAAAACCATGGTGGGAAGTGACGAATAAGCAACCCACTTTCTCCTTCCACAGGAAGTACCAGGGGGTCAAGCCTACTCGCCTGTGTCGTAAGTCGGTAACATGGCCTTTATTGGAATCCTTCCCTTTCCTTATCACTTCTCCACTCCCCTTCCCATGCCTCCTGGAATCCTTTTCCTAATAGCTGTTTGCACTCAAACCCTCACCTCAGTGTTTTCTTCTATAGAAATCTACCCCAAGATAAGGCTTTCAATAAAGTAGCTACCACCTATCTCTCTAAGTCCATCTCCTGCCACTTGCCTCCTATCCAACTCTGTCCCAGCCTCAATGAACTTTCCCTCCACTGAAAACCCAGTTTATTCCTACCTCAGGCCCTTTGCACTTGGCTCTTTCTGCTAAGAACCACCTGCCCCTGTTTCATGCATCAGTGTCTTCTACTTATGTGGTCATTGCTCAAATGTCCCTCCCTAAGAGAGGTCTTCCTTGAACACCAACTAAAATAAATCCCATGCCCCATCCTATGCCCAAACACACACTAATTTCACTACTTCAAGGCATTTTTACATAGGAGAAGGTTCTGGATGGTTTGAGTTTGCTCCTCTAGGCCCAGTCTCCACCCTTTTCCACCCTCTTCTATGCTCAGGGAGGTCGATCTTTACAGACTACAGTAGTGAGCTCCTGGATTTAGCCCTGAGAGGTTCTTACAGGTAGTCAGAGGCAGGAGGACTTGGAATCAGAGTATTGATATTTCCAGGTCCTCCCTGCTGAACACTTCGGTTCACCTTGAACCTGCCCAACCACTGTGAATAGTCCTTTATGAAATTCTCCTTAATTATTCAGTTTGCACCATCTGTTTTGGTGTGTGTGTGTGTGTGTGTGTGTGTGTGTGTGTGTGTGTGTGTCCTATTACACACTCTAAATTATGTTAAATATCTACATTTCTGCTCACTCTCCTTACAAGAATATAAACTTCACAAGGGAAGGCATCCTGCCTGCCTTTTACATCCTATCCCCTCGTTTCCTAAGCATGGAATAGGTGTTTATAAATATTTTTGAATGTATACATTCTGTTTATTTAAACATTTTAGCACAGGAAAGCAACATATTTTCATGGATAATGTCCCTATATCTCTTGAGGTGACCATCTTTCTCTAAATTATTTCAGCTCCCAGTCAACCAAGTTTTCTGAGTTCATGCTTTCCCCCCTCCCTTTTAACCCCTTTCTCTGGAAGTCGCAACAATGTGTAACAAATGAGTTATTCTCTGGAATGAATTTAGCCATTATAAACCCCTTCTGTTACCGGTTAATAAAATCTAGGAAATTGCCTCCAAACAGCCAGAAATATATTGTGGGAAAATGAGAAGACAGTTGAGAAATAAGGATCTGAGTTTTCAACATTTATGTTTGCTTTCACTCCTAATAAATATTTAAGTTAAATTGAATTTAAGTTAACTTGATGCTGTGTAAGTGTAATAGTCATGTTTATAGCAGTACTTTCTGCAAATTTTTAGTTAAGGATCTTTGGCTCTTAACCAAAATGCATTTTTTTAAAAAAACACACCTTTCTTCTTCTACTATAAATTTATAACTCCTCATTCACTTATGTAATTGCTGTAAGAAGTCAAGTTCAGTTGTTTTTCCTTTGTAGAAAAACAGATGGGGAAGGATTCATTTGCATTTGGAGTTTACTTGGTAAATTTTACAGAATAAATTAGAAATTATAGTAGACAGAATAGTGGCCCTCCAAAAGATGCCCATGTTCTAATGCCATGTTCTAGAACCTGTGACTATATTATCTTGAATGAGAAATGGGAAGTAATCAGCTGACCTCAAAATAGAGAGAGTATCTTGGATTTTCTGGTTGGGCCCAATGTAACACAAAGGACTTTGAAAGTGGAAAAGATGCAGAAGAGGACATTAAAGTGATGTGATGTAATAGAACTCAACTCGCCATTGCTGGCTTTGAAGATGAAGGAAGGGGCCACAAGCCAAGGGATGCAGGACTCTAGAAGCAAAAAAAAAAAAAAAAAAAAAAAAAAAAAAAGGGCAGGAAAAGGGATTCTCATTGAGCGTTTCCAAAGGAATGCATTCCTGACACTTTGATGTTAGCCTAGTGGAACATCAAAATTCTGATCTACCGAAATGTAAAATGATGATGAATTTGTGTCGCTTTAAGCCAATTTTGTCACAACAGCAATAGAAAAGTAATGAACAAACATAACTATATTTTTTCTTTTAAAGGAGTAGCCATCTTATCTCTCTCTCTTCTCCACTGGATAGTTTTATTTTTGTGTAAAATTGTAATACTGCAAACATGAATTCACAAGTCACTTGGGTACATTTTTGGATTTTCATGAAGGCATTTAAAAAAAACACACAAATATATATTACATTCCAAGTATTCCTATCAAAATGGGAGGTGCCCATAAATTAAATGAGATTTAATCTTTCAATTCCCAGCTCTTTTGCAAGAGGCAAAAGAGAAAGAAAGAAAAAAAAAAAACACCCCACACAAAACAGTCAAATACTTAAAAATGTGTTGAATGTCAAAGTAATATAGATGGTCCCGTCTTGTTTTCCCACCCAGCACAGTTGGTGAGCTGTAGTGCAAGGGGTTAACATCCATGAATAAGATTAGACCTAAATTGTGAGGGAAACAGTTGATCCCTGGAGCACTGCATTATTTTCAAATTACATTTTCCTGCTTCTTGCTTTCCTGCTTCCATGGTGTGAAGGGAGCTTGCGCTTTTTGACATGTTCCAGCTAGCTTAGACGCTTCGAGAGAGCCAAATGACTCAATCCCTGGACCACTACCAATGTTTTCAGGATTGAATCCTGCTCTTATTTTCTAAGGAACAATGTTTAACTGGCCTTGGTGGCATTGTGTCAACCAACATCACCCTTTAATTGCAGATGTGTCACGTTAGACTACCATATTGAGGGAAGTTAAACAATATGATAGAGGCTGGCGGAGGGTTTTCTGTGTCCCTGGCCAAGGGGAAGGTCCGTATCATAAGAATATGTACATGTTGAGCCCTCTCCATTGACCTCAAAAATGCTGAAACGCATTAAATTACATTCATCAACCAGCTGTAGAGCAAGCCAAAGTGACAATTTCTCTGAAAAAATACATCATTCTGCTGCCATCTATTTTAAGCAAATCCCATGAATCAGATAGAGCTTGAAGCACACCATGCTAGGTTCACACCAGAAGTAATTTTATTTTCCCCTGTGATTACTAATGTATGTGCAATGAATTATGGAACTCAAAATAAGTATTCTCATTCTATTGCTTAGGGATTTTGAAAGGTAATATCTGCATGGAAGATGATGAAGTCATCAGCCCAGTGGCCCCTGAATTAGCAAGATTTCTGTGAAGTAGATCTGGCCCAAAACTTGTTTTCAGTATCAGGAGAGCAAGACTGGATATGGGTCCTTTACTGAACTATCTATCCGTCTACATCTGATGTCACAAAGTCACTAGTTAGCCTCCAATAAGACACTCAACTCCTTTACAGGAATAACAGTGGCTGCATTTATTTAGTTACAGAGGTGAAAGTGGATGATTGCTTTCATGTCTTGAGAACTGAGATTGAGGACCCTCTTGAAGGTCTTACAAGGTGCTCTAATTCCTGGGGGAGTAAGGTGATTGACCTCCAGGGGCCTTGACTGAAATGTGGAGAATAAAGTGCAGTAGAAAACCTTTCGCAATGCTATAGAGTCCTTTGGGTTCTCCTGAAAAGAGAATGTAGTTTTCTGGCTTCATGAAGGGTATACATTTTTCTCCTTGATGGGTACATATGTAGAATATGGGGCAGCATCTATCTCTGAATAGAAACCAAGATAGGGAACCTAAGAAAACAGAGTTTCTGAAAAGACATTGACTTGGGGCTATGATCAAAATCAATAGCAAGATGGCAGAACAGGAAGTGTCAACTTGAAGAGCCTTCTTAAAAATGTGTTCAATATGCATTGAACTAATTTCATAAAAGCTCTCTGTTGTGAGGTTTCTTTTCTCATCCTGTTCATGCCCATGTGGGAGCCATTTGAGTTTTAAGGGTGCTATGCACTGAGTATTTGTGTCCCCCTCAACTGTATATGTGGAAAACTAATTCCTGATGTGATGATATTAGGAGGTGAAGGTTTTGGAAGGTGGTGACCTTATGAAAGGAATTAGTGCCCTTGTGAAAGAGACCCCAGAGAGCTCTCTTGCCCTTTCTGTAATATAAGGACACAGCTGGCTATATATGATCCAGGAAGCAAATCTTCTCCACACACCAAATATGCTGGTTTCTTGATCTTGGGCTTCCACCATAGAACTGTGAGATATAAATATTTGTTGCTTAAGCTACTCCATTTATGCTATTTTTGTTATAGAATCCTGATCGTACTAAGACCATAAGACCAAGGGCATCAACTTCTGTTCCTGGTATTTGATTAGAGAGCTCTGATTGCCTGCATGGCCTGCTCCAGTGAGGCACATCTCTGTCAATGAGAAAGGCCAATGGCCAGAAATACGATAAGCATTGGGGCAGGATTGGGAAAGGGAGGGAGTGAGGGAGGACTGGAACAACTGCCGGAATAACAATTGGAAAGGAAGGAAAGTAGAGCAAGGAAGCCCTAACTGGTTTGGCTCAGCAGATAGAGCATTGGCCTGCGAATTCAAGGGTCCCAGGCTCAATTCCAGTCAAGGGCATGTACTTTGGTTGTAGGCACATACCCAGTAGGGGGTGTGCAGGAGGCAGCTGATTTGATGTTTCTCTCTCATCGATATTTCTAACTTTCTCTCCCTCTCCCTTCCTCTCTGTAAAAAATCAATAAAAAATATATTTTTTTAAAAAAGGAAATAGAGCCTTTGTGATGGCAGCTTTAAAGCAGATAAAGCCTTTGTGAATTTCACCTGGTTTTCGGGCCTCTCGTTTTGGCTCACCACTTGTTTCAGGAACATTTCTCAGAGTTAAGACATTGACTAAGCACTGTGGACATATGGTGGGGAGCTCAGCATTCTGTCTCCAACAGGTAAATCACTGTCCTTTTCCTTAGAATAATATTTGGTTCCAGGCAAATAGGCGAAGTACTAGGCACTTTCCTTGTATTATTTCATTACTTTTCTGACATGTTCTTTAAAAGAAGAACAGCAAATGTCCCAACAATCTGGCCAGCACTGTCCTGGGTGACCTGACTTTGTATCTGTCTGCAAAGGCTCTGGATAAGGCTAATGTGTATATTGTTTAGGCTGAAGTTGGATTTGAAAAAGGCCTGGGGAGTGTCATGCTGTGTTCACTATTTGTGCCACTTCAGATTCTCAGGCCAAAATGAGATACCCAAGCTGGTAGAATGATCATTGCATAGTTCAAATCAATTGGTAAAAAGAAAAATAATGCTAATACTCCCCAATCTAGCTTTGTTTTGTTTTATATCATCTTTCTTAAGCTGAAGCATGTTTTAGAAGAGGTCAAAGTGTGGTCATGTAGACCTTAACAAGGTCAAGGCTTTTGGGAGTGAGACTCCACAAATCTAACCCTTTGACAACACTCCCAGGAACACCCACTCATGGGAAAATTTTGAACCACTGTTCAGGAGGGATAACATCTTAAACTCTGGAGCCAAGGGCTCCTCTCTTCTTTCTCTTGCTCCCTCTCCTCTTCTCTCCCCTGCCCATGTGTTTCATTTCTTTTGTGATTTCATCTTATTTTCTCCCATGTTTTCTGCCAAAGTTTACTTTTGTCCACATGTCAGTGAGAATCGAGATATTGACAATTAAATCAAATGTAGCTAAGTTTAATTACATGCAAAAACTGTATTCATCAGACTTTCCTGAAGAACAAGATATTTATTTAGAAAACTTCCTTGACAAGTACTTGGGATATAAGTGGAGGCCTTCAGAGACCTTAATAGGATCAGCTGGGCTTTGCAGGGGGCAGGGTAGAGGAATATGTTTATTGCTCAGCAGAGGAGGAGAGATAATGGAGAATTAGGAGCTGAAGTAGGAGTAGGACCAAGGGAAATGGGGGTTCATACACCACACTGTGGCCATTTCCAGCACTTTCCCCAAATTTAAATAAAGTATACTAAAATGCTCACATAATCAGTGAGTGGATTTTTGAGTCAATCAATGGAAGCTGAATTCTGTATCTACTCTGATGCCAGAGAAAAGCAAAGCATCCAGGAAGCTATAGAGAAGCATGAGGGAGGAAACCCCCAGAAAATCTTGGAGAGGGCTTGTGATTGCCTGTCACAAGCCATGAAATTGGGGTCTGAACCATGTTTAGATCTCTTAGGTATAGGGCACCTGTATAATTGATGAGAAAACCAGGACACTTTTAAGCATTAAAGGGAACATTTGAAATATGCAAAGGCAACAGACACACTCAGGGGTGTTGGGGGGTGGTCCTTCTCCCTAGAAAGGCCTTTGATAGCTTGAATTTATAGGAAAGAGAGGACACATTGTAGAGAGGGGTCAGAAGGTTTCCTCTAAACTAGATTCAGGTTGTTAGGGGACAGAAAAAAAGTGGGGGAAAAATATGACAGTAGGAGAAGCTCAAGAAGTGAGTCAGGGATGCCTTCATTTTCATGAGATCAGTTTTTGTTTTCTTAGGTAAAAGATGGTCATAGATTCATTTTTTAAAGGACTTAGAGATAGTCAGATAAATTTCAACACTTGTAGAAGAAAATTTTAAAAAGGAATTTTAAAAAAGAGGGGAGAAAAAGAATGGAAGGAAGGAGAGATAGAGAGAAAGAAGGAAGGAAAGAAGGGAGGGAGGGAAGGAGAGAGAGAGGGAGGGAGGGAGGGAAGGAGGGAGGGAGGGAGGGAAGAGGGATGAAGGGAGGGAGAAGGAAGGAAGTTAATTTGAAGTTGTCCGTTCTTAGCTGCCTTCCTCAATGAACTGATGATAGAATTCCAAACTGTGCCTTGAGATTCCCTCAGGATGGACTGATTTCTCATATAAGTTACATGGCACATATAGATTTCAATGGGGTTGCAGTGGTGTCTAAGAGGTAGACAGTTATCTGCAAAGTAGCTGCCTCTGAGGATCAAGGGAAAGCCCTTGTGACCTCCATAGGGAGAAAAGCCATAGGTAGTGGTGATGCTGTAAACTAAAGAAAAAAGCAACAATGTCAAAAGCCCCAGCGGATTTATGCATGAAAGCCACATCAAATGTCACAAGAGAGAATGTTCCAGTCTTGAGAGATTGATTTGCAACTTCTGCTCACAAGGTCGATTAGATCTTCTAGAGGAATGTTGGTCTGGGACAACAGAGGAAAGACAACTGGTCTAACCTAATTCTTGCTTGCAGAGGCCGCCTTGTAATGAGTGTGCATACGCGTGGGACTTGGGGGCATGGGATGGGTGGTGGAAGAGTGGAGAGAGGGAATATGGCCATGAGGCCTCACTCCAGAGCAAGGTCTGCATGTGCTGGAAAAGCCACCAAACATGAAAAATGATAGTGTCATAAATGTCAGAACTAAAGCTTTGCCTTTGAAATTCTTTGTAGGTTTTTTCAAAGCTGGAAAAATCTATCACTTCAAATCTATAAGCATTTTTTTCTTCTGGTAAAGACATGACTACCCCATTGGGTACTATTACCTTGTCTGAGAAAAATTACCTGGAGGGACCTTTCAGTGGTATATAAATAAAACAAACACCACCAGTGTTCTTGAGGAAATCCTGCGAAGAACCAGGAATCCTGAAGACAGATTGAGAGTGAAAAGTTGAGTACCTTAAAATGGAATGTCTGATTGAACCATAGTTCTCCTATTTTTAATATTTTGTTGTTGTTGGGGAACAGGGGCTGAAATACTTCTTTTTTCCACTGAGATTCTGTCTGAGCTGTGCTTATGAATGTGACTTGTATTTCTCTTAAAGGGTATGAAACATATGAGGACTGCTGGATGCATGGTCTTACCTTGAGGGAGCCACTGAGAAAAAACAGAGTAGACCACCCTAGACCACTATGTTGATAACCTGTGGGAAGAGTTCTTGAATATTCAGTGACTCAGGCTTGGAGATTTGTCTGGGTATCAAACTACTGGTTTGTGGTCACTTACTTGGGATTAGGTGTGCATGTGAAGATAAGGATGGTGATGTATGCTTTGGAAGTGAATTGAAATTGCCAATCTTCCTGGGATGAGGTCAACACTAGCACAGAGATGAAAAGTTGGTCTAGGCCCCATGTTGGTCAGGCATGGACACTGGAAGTGAGACACACTTGCTGTCATTCCCCAGAGGGGAATGTCAGGGCAGCTCTCTGTGGAGGCCTCATAAAAAAGTTTCTGGGCCCATAGCTCAAAGAGGGTCACATTCCATTTCCATTGATAGAGTCTTGTTTCATTTCATTTATAGCCAAATCTACAGTCCAATCTCTCCCCAAACAGAACAGAGCAAAAACAAGCAACAGCAATGACAAAGTTCTAACTGTGTAGATAGGAGACTCTGAAGGGAGGGCAACACCCCTGAACATGACCCAAAGGCCAGCCTGATGGGTGGTATCAGCATCCGCCTAAGGAGGGTGCACAGGAATCTTGGGAAGCACAAGAGAAAGGAAGAGGAAGCAGTGGCCAAGGCAGATGCTGAAGGCTCAGGTGCCAGCAGCACTCCTGATATGCAGCCAGCAAAGGAGGCCTCACTCATGTCCAACCCCCTGGTTCGGGGCTTTCATTGAGACTTTCTAAGTTGGTGAAGTTAATGCAGTGTACAAATTACAACAACCATGATGGAGGTATCAAATTATGATGCCACCGCAGTAATACCATGACTGCTCTTTTTAAAACACAAATACCCAGAAAGGATGTGCTGCTCCTAATAACTTGAACAATCGTAAAGACTTCTCCCACTCCTCTGGTCTCGTCTTTCAGACTTGACTATTCCTCCAAATGAGTCATTCCAATAGGACTATTAATGCCTTTGACATGTGCCAACATTAACCTGAAGAAAAGATGTTGGATTGTTTTACTGGCACACACAGCACAGAGAAAACTGACAATGCACGTGTTTGTCTGGGCCTGACACTTCCAAGGCATATTTAAACCTCATGTGTCATAGAACCCTTACATCAGTGCAGGGAAGGAGTCAGCACACCACCGAGGCTCAGGCCACCCTTCCTTTTAGTTAAAAATTCACCCTTGATAGACCGGGGCTTCTTACTTTTTTGAATCAAACACATCCATGGAGACTTGATAACATGCTCTAGATATTAAGATTAGAAAACAAAGTGTCTCTGATAACATGAAACTGGGAGTATAGAGATGACACATGATAATGTATATCAAAATGTAGGTGTTTGCACTAAAATAATGATAGCTTTCTGACTTTTCAAGGGTTTTGTTTGTTTGCTTGTTTTGGTTAATCCTCACCAAGGATATTTTTCCATTGGTTTTTAGAGAGAGTAGAAGGGAGGGGAAGAGACACACAGAAAGGAACATTGATGTGAGAGAGACACATCAATTGGTTCCAGCCTGAACATGCCTTGAGCAGGGCTGGGGATGGAGCCTGCAACTGAGCTATGAGTCCTTGACTGGAATCAAACCCAGGTCCCTTCAGTCTGAGGACCAATGTTCTATCCAATGAGCCAAACTGGTTGGGGCTGACTTTTTAGTAGTTAGTTTGTGACAGGAGAACTCAGCCATTGCTAATCTCATGTTTGCTTCCTTATACCCCATTTGCCTTTCATCAACACCTTTGTAATATCGTGTGCCAGAGTAAGTTTTTGCCATTGAGCTCCTTTGCTTTGGCTTTTCTACCTGACAAGGGTGTGACCGATCCAGAACATTCTGAAGGGTAACATGAATATGGGCCTCATGTCTGACCTGTGTCTTTTAAGCTCATTTCCTGTTGGCCCAAAGAATGTTTTAAAAATTACATGGACTCTTACCATAATGTTCCACTCAAGCTTTCATGGTAGGAGTCGTCTAATAATATTTTTGCAATATGTATGTAATGATTCTTGATATACAGAGAAAATAAATGAGACTTGGAGGAATTTACATTCTGGAGACTGAGGGTCAGCTGAAGGAAGGTTTCCAAGACAATTCTGAACTTGGGTGGGCAGAAGCTTGTTCAAACCATAAAAGGTGGCAAATTTTGGAAGACTGATTGGTTCCTCTCTCGGATCACCCCAGGTGCTCCATCAAGCTGGGGTGTTTTTACATCTCCTTCCCAGGACAGGCTCTGTGTTCCTCCCAATTCACATGGGAGCTTGGCAAGATGCTCGGATTAGGTGTTCCCTTGTTATGTGTGAGAGAGATTTTGGTTCGGAGGACTTGGCTAAGGGGAAGGTGAGGTCTGGCTTTTCTGGAACTTCAAGACAAGTTGTACCAAGAGGAATGGCTGCCAGGCAGCTGCAGATCTCAGTGCGCTCATGCCTGTGCTCTGATGGGCGAGAGTGGGCCTCGGCTCCCGGAGTTCTGGGAAGGTCAACCCAAACCAAGTGTCCACAGTGAAGACTTGAGCTTCTCAGGCGCCACCAGGAACGTATTTACAAGGCCCACTAAAACTTGGCCAAGAAACTTATCGATGGGCGTACCTCATAAAACATTTAAGTTCAGGCTCATTTCAATTAAGCCTCTCAGAGCCTCAGGTGTTTGTCCAAAGCTTACCTGAGACTGAACTCTTGGAAACAACTGAGTTTGCCGAGACTTGCAAGAACTTGCTTCCCCATGGGAAGTTTGGTAGTGAGGAGCCCCCCCCCCCTCCAGCCTCATCTCCACCCCAGCCTAAAAATATCCCATCTCAAGAGAAGTAGGCCCCAAATATTTATAAACTATGAAAATTTTGGGTTCCAGGGGGTTGAAATCTCAGAAATTACCTTTCTGTCCCAGGAGAAGATAACCAATGATATAGAATTTTAAATTCTTCCTTAGACAGAAAAATCAGTGAAGGGCATTGCATAAAAATGTGTGTTTCTCTTTTCTATTCTGGGTTGAAAACTCTGGATTGGATTGAGTTAGATTTGGGATTTAGGTCAGGTCCAATGCAGCTGGCTTCCTCTCACTTCCTGTACTCATGAAAAGCCTTTATCTAATATATTTAATAGCAACCATAATGACAATAATAACTGACATTACCAGAACCCTTACTCTATACCAGCACTTGCTGAGTATTTTATAACTGATTATCATATTTCATCCTCATGGTCACACTATGGACTGGTGCTGTGATTATACCTATATTGTATAGACACGAGAAACAGACTATGGGAGGTTCTGTTATTTGTCTGAATTCACTGTTATTAAGTGGCAGAAATTGAACTTGGGTTGCTCCAGTTACGTAGCCCATGCTTTAAGCATGTTGCTGGGTAAGTCCCCACTGAGATAGTTTTCAAAAGAAAGAACAAAGCTCTTATCTAAATAAATGAATCTGGTTCTGTTAATAAGATAATAGGCATGAAAATACTTTGAGAGCTGCAAAGCCACACAGAAAGGGTAAGAATTAATTATTACAAAGAAAGAAATTCTATAGTGTGGGCGGAACAGCAGAAAAGGGAAAGTGGGAAAGATATTGATCATGAAATTAAAAGAACTGTATCTTGGAAACATATCAATGTAATGATTATGAATTTATAAAATTTAAATATTCAAGGGCCGGAAGGGAGAAATATGGAGAAATAGGGAAAAAGATTAATTTGTGGGGAGGGTTGAAATTAGGGACAGCTCTTTTCCTTCTATGATTTAGATTTCCATTAGATCATTTGTGTAAATTAAAAAGGCACATGCATGAATCCATTTTGAGAAGTGGGCATTGAGGACTATTCAGTGGTTAACCACAGCCCTCCAAGACAGTCTTGGCATGTCAAGGCTTTGTCACTGGCAGTATTTAGAGGGAGCTTAGCTATTACATGGCAAATGTCTGTATTCTCCCACAAGGCCACACTCATAGATATCATCCTAGTCAAAAGGACAATCCTGGATTAGAAGACATGGAAGGATGCAAAGTTTGGGCCTTGATGTAAAAAGGGCTACAGTCTTCTCTATTTGTTTTTAGAAATGCTAATTGAAAAGGATCTGAAATTTACATGTGGCCCTTTAAAAACTGAGATTCTCAGATTCATTCTTAGACCTGGTGACTCAGAAGTTCGGTGGGGCTAATCTGCCTAATTTAACAGGCTCTTATGGATTGTGAATTGGGGGAGTGGGGGCAACCCTCTCTGCAATTATACTTTTTCTCTTTTTACATTTTAACAATATTTATTTTTATGATTACAAAAAGCGCATCGATTTATACAATGAATATTTATCGAATTCTGTCTAAGGCCGTGTGTGAAGTAGTGGATAGAATTGGAGTTTGGAACTGAACACAACACAGTACCTGCCCTCAGAAAGCTTATATTTTAGAGGATGGAGAAACAGTAACACATGCAGATAAGCAACTAAATTTACAGGATGTCAGACAATGAACATTGGTGGGAAAAGAATAGAGCAGGGTAAGAAAAATAAAGAGGGGAGAATAACTAATCTATGTTATATATATATATATATATATATATATATATATATATATATATATATATAAAACCATTGACATATATATATATATATATATATATACATATTGAACCATTGAAATATATATATATATATATATATAGAGAGAGAGAGAGAGAGAGAGAGAGAACCATTGAAAACTCTGAAAAGAATATAAAATATCAGAGATAACCACCATTAACAGTCTGTTCTATTTTCTTTCGGACATTCTTCCTCTATCTTGAATTGGGATTGGGATCCTATCCACATTTTTAGTGTAACCAGCATTTTTTTTTTTTGGGCTCAACATGTCACAATCATTCTCCCATGTCATTAACATGATTTTATATTTAAAGGTTTGCTAAGTGCCATTGTAGGAATGTACAATTGATTTAGCTATTTCCTCTGTCCTTGGTCATCTAGATTATTTTTCCATTTTTCACCAATATAAATATGACACGGGTGCCCTTTCTTACCTATAAATCTTTGCATGGATATCTAACTTTTTTTTTCTTCAGAATAAACTTGAGTGCTTTTTAAATCTGTTTTCTTAAAGGGTGCTGCTAAATTGCCCCTGAAGCAGAGTGGAGACTGGGCCATCTTGCCACACCAGGGTATAGCAGGCCCTTTAATAAGCCCACCATGTTCTGATTTTGCATTTCATTTGCCCCCATTTGTGGGTCCAGTTCTCCCAAGTCTGCGGATATGTGTGTGCCACTCCCCAGTGTGACATTCTGAAGGGCCCTTCCTGTTGGCACAGTGGCATAGAACATCCCTGACTGCATGGATACCTTCCCCAGCATCTGAAGGGGTGACCTTCGTCCCTTCCCCCAACCTTTGCTTGAGTGAGTTTTAATCTATTCCTGGCCCCGCAGGGCCCCCCTCCAGGATGCTGTAATCACCGCTCTAACCTGTGTTCACATTTCCCATTATCGAGCAGAAATCCCCCGTGCATCAACATCGCCCTGCTGCTTCCTAATGGCCCCAGCTCCCAACTTCTAATGGCCCGTCCTCATTTCCCCCAAGAGCCAGCTCTTTTTTTGCTAGTGTCTTAAGACTCCTGGTCCAGACGAAATTTCCCCCTTGATGTCCATCTGGCCAAATTGAAGGTGATTCAGGCAGTGAGACAGAGAGACGGGTGTGTCTGAGTCAATAGGACAGAGGAACCTCTCCGGGCCATCCATCTTCTGTCTCCTCCAGTGACATCCCATTGGCCCCCTCCTTGTCTGCAATTAGGGGATGAGAGACGACATCCCTAATTGCTGGTGCCATGCCACAAAGACGGGGTAGATGCTGGTACTCTGATCACAGACGCCCCCACCCCTCATCCCCTTCCAGCCCTGACAACAACTTCCTGGAGATGCTGCACCTTTCTTTGTGGGTAAAACCCATTCAAATGTGGGCATACCCTGTTTTTGGTGCATCATGTGGCAAACTTAACCTTCAGGGGAAATATCAGCGGGGACAGAAGAGGCTATTCTGGAGTGGCTCCCTTTCAGGGTTGAACTGTCTGTGCTGGGCCCTCACCCACCCTTGACCTCCACTGCAGCTTCCTCAAAATGGATAAAACGATGTGCTGATGTAGAGAATGATGAGCAGAAGTGATTACCAAGCATGCTGCAAGCACAAACATAATGATTGTTTTAAAAAAGGAAAATATTCTAAGCACTGGACAATGCCAGCATCTCAATTTTTCCCCCCTTTCAATTCTTATAAAGCCACCTGGGGATCAGATTTTCCATTTCTCCCTTCCTTATTCAATGTGAGAGACTATCATGTGCTTCCATAGCCAACTGCGAAGTACATGGGCTTTATGTTTGGCATATATTTCTGGGAAAAGAGAGGGGTAGGTGGTTAGGGAGTAAAAGAAAACAAACAAACCAAAAAAAAAAAAAAAAAAGCTCTTCTGTTGCAAATTCAAGAAGTTACCTCTGAACTTGGATTTAATCGTTACCCAGTAATTAAATTCTTAAAATAAAGAAGAGCCTCCTGTCCAACTCCCCAGATGATTCCCAAGGAGCATACTGGAGCCTCTTTGAGTGACAATAACTCAAGCCAGAAGATGGACGTTACCAGTAGATACAGGTGAATCAAATTGCCTCCAGTAACTGCTATCCACTTTCTCTCAGATGCTTCTAGCATTCCTGCCTCACTCCGGTTTGAGGAAAAAGTCCATTCATTGGCCCAACAAATATGATGGGACTCCCATGTGGTCCCAGGAATTCTTGTGATGTTGGGGGTTCAGAGGGGGAGCAAACTAGAGAAAGTGCCTGCCTTCACAGAGCTTTCCTTTCAGTGGAGTAGAGGCAGATCATCAACTGGTAAAGAAGAAAAACAACAACAGTAATTTCAGGGCATGAGCAGTGCTTACAGGAAATTAACAGGGGAGGTGATGAAATAGTAGCAGTGTTAGCAACTGACTGAGACAATGTTCTCTTCCCTGTGTCCCATTCCAGGAGCCAGAAGCCAGAGGGAATATTTTGAAGGGGAAATGTAATCATGCATAATTATGGGGACTTGACATTTCGCAACTGGTCCTTTAAACATTGTCTTTTTCCCTCCACTAGACTGTAAATGTCATGGAAGCAGGGACAGAACTGCTTTGTTAACTTCATCCTCTCAATGTTCCCATAGTAGGAGCTCAGTAAATAGTTGTAGAAAAGATGGGTAGATGGATGAATGTATGGATGGACTAAGAAAGACTGAATCTGAGGAAGCTGCTGTGATTGATACTTAGGATAAGTGCAAGCTAATAGATGTCTATCAGGGAAACACACAAATGGAGAGACAACAAGAATATACTCCAAGACCAGTGTGGCTCAGTGGATAGAGTGTCAGCTTGTGGACTGAAGGGTTCCAGGTTCGATTCCGGGCAAGGGCATGTACATTGGTTGCAGGCACATCCCCGGTGGGGGGTGTGCAGGAGGCAGCTGATTGATATTTCTGTCTCATCAATGTTTCTTACTCTCTATCCCTCTCCCTTTCTCTCTGTAAAAAAATCAATAAAATATATTTTAAAAAAGAATATAGAATGCCTGTGGAATTGGGAAGTTGATTCCAGATACTCTGAAAATGGCAGCTCAGTTCCCTTCATCATCAATCCAGGCATTAATTAATGCCTGTAAAGGTGAACCTGAGCGCCTCGTTTTGATAGTATTAAGTCTAGAAGCGTTTCCAAAGGAAGAACCTTGAGTAGAATGGTTGACTCCATTAATGTCATAATTCAGGCTCCTATGGACATAGGAGAGATTGTAGGGAGCAAAGGGAGCATAGCCCTCAAGGGCTTTTGGACACTTAGATTATGATCTTCATTATGAAGTTAGTCTTGGTTCTTCCTGTAGGTGCAGGGCTGGTATCAAGAGCTTTGCTGTTTGTACACCTGATTCTGTTTATGCCTATTGCCTTTGTTTAAACATTGAATCAATAGCTTTCCTAAAAAAGGTAATATTTTCTGTTTGGGCCAATTGGAAATTTTAAAGGTGAGAGCTTTTTAGAATAATTAAGATTTGACATTCAACATGGCTTTATCAAAAAGGCAGTGAATTCCATAGAAGAAGAGAGATTCAGGTAGAGGGGGGACAGACATGTCAGGGATGTTCCAGATCAAGCACTGTGTAAGAACTAACAACAAAAAAGTTGCTCTGAAACACTGTCCACACTTGATCTTTCATGAGCCTGTGACATAAAATATTCGTTCTGTGCACTGTCAAAGAATACCTTATCCTAGTCCAGGGGTGGGTGGGCAAACTTTTTCACTAGAGGGCCACAATGGGTTCTTAAACTGGACCGGAGGGCCGGAACAAAAGCATGGATGGAGTGTTTGTGTGAACTAATATAAATTGAAAGTAAACATCATTACATAAAAGGGTACGGTCTTTTTTTTTTTAATTCAATAGTTTTATTCACGGGATCCGGCCCGCGGGCTGTAGTTTGCCCAGCCCTGTAGTCCCTACTCTGCATCCAGAACACACACTGGAAGTCAGGACCCAAGGGTTTTCTGGATTTTCTTATTTGCAAAAAGGGGTTGAAAAGCTCTATCTCCCAACGTTGTTGTGAGGTTTCCCAGGGGGTCATACTTGGGAAATACCAGGCCTCTCTGCAGCGCTTAATAAATCCAGGTGGCATTTGAATCTGAACTCTTTCCGTTCACAGACACTGAAAGTTTAACATTTCTTAATAATATAAGCTACACTGGGTGAAGGCAGAAATCGGTAGGGCTCCAGTGTTCCCACTCCCTGATTATGGAAGCAGTGAAAAATGTGTTGATTTTATCCCTTTGCTGAGCTGTACACCCACCTAGCAAGACCAGGCAAACATATGGTCTCAATTTCTTTTCTGAGGGGGAAGATCAATGCTTTTAGAGTAGCTGTTTTTTTTCTCTTACCAGTGTCAAGGAAAAGTAATTTCCCATCTATGGAAAATAGACTGAACCACACAGTGGATTGACAATGTGATTGTCAGACTCAATGGAGGACATTTGCCCATGCTGGCTCTTCTTCCTATCCACTCTCATCCCCAGCACTAGGTCCACCCATGGAACCTCAACTCAAACCTCACTACATCCCTGAAGACTGTTTTGATGGCTCCCAATGACTTTTAAGTCCCTTTGTCGTGCTCTGTGGCTCTGTGATTATGTCATGTATGCATGTCTCCTTTGTAACATGGGTAACAGTAAGTCTGAGTGTCTGATGGGGTGTAATAGTGTTTCTCCCACTTGCCTATAAGAGGACGGTGGGGATCCCAGTGCCTCGCATAGAGGCAGAGCATACTTCAAGGAAATTATTGTGGAAGAGAGAAAGGGAATTGGAGGGCCCTTAGCCAAAAAGAATACTGAAATCACCAGGAGAGACAGAGTATGGTATAGGTTGCTGACTGGACAAGGCTCAGGAGGGAGGAGAGGCTGAAACAAGAGGGGTTTAGGTTAGTATTCAGGAAGAAAGCTACTTTGCAAACATTTTTTTAAAAGTCAGGGCTGCCTAAGAAGATAGTAGGACACGGGGACAACAGACAGTCACTTTATCAGCCTCGACAAACACAATAATCTGATTTGCTCCAATCCCAATTTTATTTTCCATAGATTTTAAAGGAACATTTTAGAAAATAAACCTTATGCTGAAAGATTAGAAGCAGGGTTTCTGCTAGGCTTTTTAAGCTGGGGGATTTAAGGAAGGAGACAGTACTATCTTTCTGGGATGGAGGGCGTGTCTGGGGCTGGGTGGAGCTAGAAAGGCTCTCACTGGCTGGGTAATACTGGGTATGAAGTTCAAACTTATCTCCTCCAAGTCATCAGAAAAGACACACCTCTTAGGCTTCGTCTTTGTTAGGAAAGATGTGAGTATGCCCAGATCCTCTCCCACTGCAAATAGAAGAGGGACGGCTCGTTGGGGCTTTTCTGCTGAGCAATTAGGCAACAGCAGACTGAGTTCAGACAGGCTTCCTTCTGGTGCCAGCTTCAGAACAAGGGCTAGGAAGGTAGGTAGCCCTCTGCCAAGCAGACACCAGCCTTGCCAGCAGATGCTCCTCCACCAGTCAACCCCGCTCCCGGCTCAGAAACCACTCACAGGCCATCTCCAAACAAAAAGTAGAATACATTTTATTTCTCACAGACTTTTCTCTTTCTCTCTTTTTGCTTCTGCATTTCCCAAATCATACATCTTATTGTTGTGTTTTAGATTCGTAATTTATAGGAAATAGGCATTCTTGGAGAGCAGAAAAGCTGGGTAGGGCGTGGAGGGGACATCTAAGGTCCCCTCTTGAGTCCTCCCCTGCTACTGGGTGACCTTGGGCCAGATGCACTGCTTCTCTGCTCATAACCGTTCTCACCTGTAAGTAGGACAATTTGGCCCCCCATATTGACCACCACAGCGGTGAAGCCATAACAAGATGAATTGGAAGGAAGAACCTTGAGGAAGATGCACATAACGTGCAAGCATTAGATGTAGTGATGGGCTAAGAGAGGCCTGGGGTCATAAATGTACTCTTGGGGAGCATGGCTGGCTGCACAAGAGACAGGGCGCAGCCTGGAGTGGGACATGGGCTCCACAGAGACACATGCCCAGATGGGGCACCTCAGACCCCCCAAACATGGGCTGCCTTAGAGCTGTGCAACCACACAGGGGCATGGAGAGAGCCACAGGTTCTGCAGCCAGGGATATACCCAGGTTCAAGTCCTGTAGACCCGGAGCAAGCATATCCCTGCTCTGTGCCTCAGTTTACCCATCTATGACAAGCTTTAAATACGGTAGGATGAAGCATGGCGGTTTCTTAGCACAGTGTCTGGTACAGCAGATGACCGTTATTAGTAGTAGGACTGTATTCACGATATTTTTGATTAATCCAAAGTACTCAGTGCTGCATACCGATATGCTTCTCTATCTCCCAGAAAAACGTCCCCTTCTGGGCAATTCCATATTCTAAACCAAGGACTGTTTTGGCTGTTTGTGTGTGTGTGTGTGTGTGTGTGTGTGTGTGTGTGTGTGTGTATGTGTTGGGGGTGTAGCAGAGGCAGGAGGGATTCAGCTTTTGGAAGTGACTCAGAGGCCAGTTATGGACAGGGGCGAAGAAGGGAGGCAAGAGAAGCAGCAGCCAGTGCTCTCGCTCAAGTTCACCGAGTTGACAGAGTTATTAAAACATAAAAGACATGCCACATTTCAGTGTGATAGATGCACCAGGAGGGAAAACAAACAAACAAACAAACAAACAAACAAACAAATAAATAAATGAAATAATCCGCGCGTCCTGCCCTACACCTCCGGGCTGTGCAAAGCCAGAAGGGCCAGGGGAGCCAGGCGAGGAGGAACTAGTCTGACAGGGGAACCTTCTCAGGGGCCCAGGCTCCCGGGCAAGGCGCAGGGAAGTGTCTGGTCAAGGTCAGGCTGCACCACCAACTCCATCCAGCACCTGGCCCTTCCTTATTTAATAATAATAATTAAAAAAAAAGCCTGGAGAGGAGCCTGCAGCCACATCCCCACTCTCTCTCCAGCTTCCTACCAGGAGAAGGGGAGAAGCCCAACGCCCCCTTGAGCCCCATTGGTCTATCTACATAGCAACCGCATGGGCGGGCCAATCAGAGCCATGGAGCTGGCTTGGCTCTAGGAACCTGGAGGCCAGAAAGCTCCCAGTGCCAGCCCAGAAAGCACACGGGGCATTGTCAAACTTCCCCCAACTTTTCATTCTTTCCTTCTCTCTCCCTTGCTCCCCTCCCATCGCAACTTGTCTCCACTCTCAACCATGTTAGAGTGCCCAAACTCTGATGCTAAGAGAGAGCCTTTTCAGATGGCTACCTCTTCCCACCCAAGGGAGAAACCCCTTTGGAGACAGAGAGGACAGCTTGAGAAAGGTGCATCACGCTTTCCCATCCCCCTGGGCTCTAATCACCAAATGACCACTTGCAAGGTCTTCACTTTTAATACCTTTTTTTGTTTATTTGTTTGAACAGTTATGCAGATCTTTGCCCAAAGGAGAGGCAGTGTGAACACCAATTGTGCGCCATGGGTTAGCCTGGGGGTTTATATGTCTTATTGCATTTGATATTACTTGTCATTCTGGGAAATGGGTCGCCCTGGCCCTGTCACCATTGGAAGTGTTCAAAGTGATTATTTAGTAGTACGAGGCCTAGCAGGATTCCAGAGACCACTTCGTTTCCCTAATGCTACCCATGTCCACACCACCCCTCAGTGCGGTAGACCCTGTGTGCTGTAAGGCTCTGACCCAGGCCCGCTATTGTCCAGCTGGTGGCTTCCTGGAGTGTGACCTGCACAGTCGTACCAGGCCTTGCACAGAGGACTTCTCACACTAGGTTTCTTGCTCTACAGTTGCAGTTTTGAAAGTCTTAATACGTTTTGAAGAAGGGGCCCTGTGTTCTTAGGTTGCACTTGCTTTGCAAATTATGTAGCCAGCCCTAATTCAGGTATGAGGCCTCTAGGACAATTATGAGGACAGTTTGCTTAAATGTCCCAGAGGAATGCAAATTTGGGAACTTAATATCTCAAGTAAAGAGGCTTGTAAGTCTCTCTCTCTCTCTCTCTCTCCCTCTCTCTCTCTCTCAGTTGCATGCTTGCACGTGGACACACACACACACACACACACACACAGAGACTTCTGCACACACCCTGCGGATTAGTCAGTTTTATGACACTGTAACTGTAATTTGATTCCCCAGTCTATTAAATGGGAGTGTATATATTTATGGCTGTGTTTATATGTGTGTGCGTGCGCCTGAGTGTGCTAGCCGGGAGAGGGAATAGGGGGTTGGGGAATTTATGACACACAGACACAGCCCTGATTATTGACTCTATTCTTTCCCCTTGGAGACATTACAGGGGATTTGAACCAGGTCTTGCTTTTATGAAATACATACTTGGGAGGTTTGGAGTGGCTGTAAACTCTGGTCTGTGTGAGAGTGAGGTTGGGGCGGTGCTGGGTCCTCTGGGAGAGACAAGCCTTAAATACACTATCCACCGAGGCTGGCAGAAAAAAAAACACACACACACACAATCATGTATATCAGTATGTTTGGTCCCCAAATCCAAGTCTTCTTTCCTGGAAAATGGAGGTCTTATTTTTATCTCTGGATTGTGTTGATCTTACTCTCTGAGTTACGAGATTATCAATGCAGCCCAAGCTGGTTTGGCTCAGCGGAGAGAGCATTGGCCTGTGGACTCAGGGTCCCAGGTTCCATTCTGGTCAAGGGCATGTACCTTGGTTGTGGGCACATACCCAGTGGGGAGTGTGCAGGAGGCAGCTGAGAGATGTTTCTCTCTCATCAATGTTTCTAACTCTCTATCCCTTTCCCCTCCTCTCTGTTAAAAAACTTAATAAAATATATTTTAAAAAAGAGATTATCAATGCATCACTAACAGGGCAAAAGTCTGGAATAAATGAGAAGAAAGTCTGGAACTTTCCCTGACACTTATTCTACCAGCCAAGATGTAAATTCAGTATCACAGGGCTGTAGGGGAGTTGGAGATGCCCAATAACTTTGGAAGATTTTGTTTTGTGTTTAAGTAAACTGATGCCCAGAGAAGTAAGCCCAGTTAAGCAGCTGGGTGGTGTGAAGTTTGGGTTAGAACCTATTTCTCCTGACTCCATCTCAGGCCTCTTTCTTGATTTCATTTTTGCACGAACAGAAAAATGCAAAAAGGCATTACATAATCAACTCATGTGGGAAGAGGTTGTGGACTTAATGAATAGCAATCTGAGGTCAAAGGGAAAGGTCATTAGCATTTATGAGAGCTTTGTATATGCCGCTGCTCTGCCTACATGGTCTCCTTTAATTGAATCTTCAGGACAGCATTGAGAGAATGAAGGTACTGTTACTTTTATTTAACAGATGGGAAAAGTGAGGCACAGAGTCCTGGTTAACTTACCGAGGGTCTCTCAATTGGAAAATGGATTAGCCAAGATATGAATTATGAATTCAGTTCTTCTTAATCCCTGCAAGCAGATTAATTTATTCAAATCATGATGGCTCTGTGGTGGCTCATTTTAATGACTCAGTGGAATGTAGTAAACCTTATAACTATAACAACAATGCAAGATGTGTGACCTAGTCAACATACATTGATAGTACTGTGGATCCCCAATAAGATGTGTTCAAGTCCTAACCCTCAGAACTCATGAAGGTGATTTTATTTAGAAAAAAAGGATCTCAAACAAGATGATTCTGGATTTGGGATAGAGATCTTAAATCCCAGAATAAGCATCCTTATAAGAAGAGGAGAGGAAGTGAGGAAGGCGATGTGAAGAGAGGCAGAGATTGGAAACCAAGGGCACCAAAGATTTCTGGCAACCACCCGAAGCGAGGAGAGAGGCAGGGAACACCTCAGGAGCCTCTAAAAGCAACCACAACAGCCTACACCTTCATTTCAGACCACTGGTCTCCAGAACTGTGGAAGAATCAATTTCTGTTCTATTAGGCCAGTGTTTCCCAAACTTTTGACATATGTGTACCCCTTCTATAATTTTCGTAACCCTGAGTACCCCTTGTCAAAAAAAAGGATGTATTTTAATAACAATCAAAATATATTTACTTTTTCTTTTTTGGTACATACACAAAATAATAATAAATGAAAAATAAAATTATTCATAATAAGATATAAATAAAATTATATTATAAATAACATTCATTTGCACACTGGACCGTCTCACGCCTCACAAGACTGTCTTGACTTGACTCATGAGAATGTAGAATTAGGCGCAGCTAAGCACAGTGCAGTGCATATCCCCACCAAACTCCAGTGCAACGCGTACCCCCACCAAACTCTTCCTGTACCCCTGGGGGTATGCGTACCAACTTTGGGAAACAATGTATTAGGCCAACTAGTGTGTGATAGTCAGTATTGCCATACTATGGTAGCCCTAAGAAACTAATACAAGTTTCTTAAATTTTTTTTTTTTACTGTACTTCAAAAGCAAAGGAAACAAGCAATAAATAGCATTAAAAGAATTACAAGCATAAATTGCCAGCCGAAAAGTGTATTTGAAGAATAAAAAAAAAATGAGATTCATGTGTTTATATATTATAGTTCAAGAAGATCAATTGATGCCTAGTGATTGTCTGGCAAATGACTGGTTGCATATTAAAGCAACCTTTCGATCTGGTCTATATCCTGTATGTGTGTAAGAGAGGAGAGGATATTGCTGGAAGCTTAACACCTGTGTGTAGAGGGAGTGTCCTCCCTGAACCCTGGAAAGCTGGACAGGGTATTATTCCTGCCCTCACAACACGGAAAAGAGGATGAACTAACTTTTCTCAAAATATGAGAAAGTTGAAGGTACAGGGCAAGCAAGCTCAATTTTCAAGTGAGCACAGCCCTCGCCAAGGGGGTGGGGATAGGAGCACAGGTTTCCCAGGACAGGTCATGGGAAGAAGCAACACCAGGAGCCATCTCAAACATTTTGGTGACTTGCACAAGATTGAGTGTAGGCCAGCATGAGAGTATGAAACCACGAGGAACTATAGACACAATGGGAGCTCTCACAGAGACTTCCACAAGGTGTTTTGAATAGACCATCCCATCCTGAGCCTCATTGGGGAGTGCAGATCAGGAGGAGGGGGGCAGCTACCACCATGGGGGTGGGAGCAGGAAGCCTGTCTGAACCCCTCCCCCTACAGAATTAACCCCTTATGCTGCTTGGAGAGGGGAGGCACACTGTAGCATGTAGGGCACAGGTGAAGACCCATTAAGGCTGGGGGAGGAAAAAAAGACATAATCCTTTTTCATCTGGTTAGTGAAAGAGTTCTGGGACCTATGTCTTATACCAACATCCATGGTGATCTCCTCAGAGAGGAGCAGGAAAGTGGTCTCACTTAAGACCCATCACAGATGCAAGGCAGAGTTTGGCTGCCAGAGGGAATAGGTACAGGGACTTCCAGCAAACCCACCCCTCAGGCCCAGGCACACAGAAGAATTGGAGCTTTAAAGTTGTGTCTTTTGTTATGCGTATTTGCAATAAGTTAAAGATGTATGCAGTAAACCCTAGGGCAGCTACTAAAAATAGCTAAAGAACTAAGTATAAATAACCAGTCAGCAGTGAGGATGGTCTCTCTGGCAAATGGTGCTGAAATAATTGGACATCTTGATGCAAAATGAACATTGGTCCGCATCTGGCACCATATATAAAACTAACTCAAAATGTATTATAAATGTGAAACTTCTGGGTGGGGAGGAAGCAAAAAGCCTTAGAATAGGAGAAGACCTTGGGTTGGGTAAATGTTTCCTTGATATAACACAACAAGTACAATTCATTTTTAAAAGTTATTAGTTGGGCCTCATCAAAATCAAAAAGTTCTGCCCTTTGGAAAATACTGTTAAAATGAATAAGCCAGCCACACCCTGAGAGAAAAATATTTGCAAAATCAATATCTGATGAAGGATTTCTATTGAGAATTTATAAGGGCCTCTCAAAACTCAATACTGTAATAAGAAAACAACCTACTAAAAGAATGGGTAAAATATCTGAGGAGATGCTTCACCAAGATAGAGATGACCAAAATAAGCACATGAAATGATGCTTAAGATCTTTCCTCACCAGGGAAATTTTAAAAAATCACAATGATACACCACTAGCTATCTATTAGGATGCTGAAATAATTTCTTCAGAAATCAAATTGGCAATACCAAATGCTGACGAGAATGGGAATAGGAACTCACACCTTTAACCTTTCTTAAATACAGTGCATGTCTAACATACTGTTTAATCTCTAAACAAAACACTTCTTTTCTTAAATGTTTACAACCAACCCCCTCTAGCCTTAAACTATATCACTTTCACCACTTGTTCCCAGGGGTGGGTCTTTCAGGTCCGCAGGCAGCATCTTCCCTTTCTCACATGTCACTGCTACAGAATGGCTGCCATCAAGAACCAATTTTGTGTTTAGCCAAACCAACCACTTTTCTCCCTCTTCACTTGCCTGTGATCTTCATTTCTTTCACATCCTTAACAATATTAGCACTCCTGATGGCCTCTTTATGTTTTAAAATTGTGCTAATCAATTTCTTTAGCAACAAAAGCATTCTCTCTTTTGTTTGATGTCTGAGAGATGCTTTGTGTCGTGCTGAGGTTTCAGTATGAAATTCAAAGTTTGGTTGGACTACTGAGACAATTTTTCCATGAACAACTTGCTGGAAAATCAACTTATTCAAGATAAGAGATATTTGAGAACTGAGGTTTGATGCTATTCTATATTTTAAATAAGATGACATCTGTATACTTTCAAAATTACTATGTGAACACAAAAGGCTAACTTTCTTTTTTATAAGTCATAGCCCAGTAAACCTGGCTTTAAAATAAAAATAAACAATAAACTTGGTAATTAGGAAAAGAGGATCCTAAGGGAACATTCTTTTTTTAAAAAAAATTTTATTGATTATGATATCACATAATTGTCCTCACACCCCATTCCCATCCCAAACCCCTCTCCACATATGCCTCCACCCTCCTGTTGTCCATGGCCACTGGCTAGGACCATATGCATGCACACAAGTCCTTTGGTTGATCTCTCCTCTTACCCCCACCCTCCCCTACTTTTCCTCTGAGGTTTGAAAGTCTGATTGCTGCTTCTCTTTCTCTGGGTCTGTTTTTGTTCATCAGTTTATGTTGTTCATTATTTCCTCTAGATGTGTGAGATAATGTAATCCAAGAAATATCCTTGTAAGAACCAAAACTGAGACAAGACATAATGGTTATGCTCAGAAGCAAATGAATCAGTCTGTAGTGAGTTCCTTTCTGGGCCAACAGTTCTTTTGAGTCCCAATTTTAATGTCAAAGACTTCCTTATGTGTACATGTCAGCCATGATATTTCAGATCTGGTTGGTGGACAAATGGTGGTAATGGAGGTCCAACTATTTCCTAAAGGAACATTCTTCTTTTGGCTATGGGAAGAATAGTGAATGTGTCTTCTTCCAATTACTTTTGAATTGGTAAACTCTGATGAAGGTCAGTGCTTTTCAAGTATATGTATATCTTTTCTTTCTTTTAAAAATATGTTTTTATTGAGTTTAGAGAGAAGAAAGGAAGGGAGAAGGGGGAGAGAGAGAGAGATACAAACATCAATGATGACAGAATAATCTATGGGCTGCCTCCTGCATGCACCCTACTGGGGATCAAGCCCACAACCCAGACATGTGCCCTGACCAAGAATTGAACTGTGACCTCCTGGTTCATGGGTCGGCACTTAACTGCTGAGCCATACTAGCTGGGTTCTTTTTTATGTATTTATTTTATAAATTCTTATCCTTAGTTCATGATGTAGGGTGGGAAGATTTCCCAGTGGAGGTGAAGGCATTAAAGCTTTATTCAACTTGGACATCATCATCCACATCCTCTGCAGAACCTCTGAAAGCTATCCCTCAGGTTCACTATGCTCTGCGAAGCACAGTTTGAAAATGACAGGCCTAGACAGGAACTTCCCACAGTGTGTTCTGTAGAACACCAGGCCCATGGGATGCTCCATGAATAAGAGGGTTCTGTAACCTTAAGTGGCACATGGCAACTCTGTCTATCACACCCTTGTTTGGGAGGTTCACCATGTACATGAGCACTTATTTTATTTTTTTTAAAATATATTTTATTGATATTTTACAGAGAGAAAGGGAGAGAGGTAGAGAGCTAGAAATGTTGATGAGAGAGAAACATCGACCAGCTGCCTCTTGCACACCCCCTACCGGTGATGTACCCACAACCAATGTACATGCCCTTGACTGGAATCGAACCCGGGACCTTTTAGTCCGCAGACCGACACTCTATCACTGAGCCAAATTGGTTTAGGCTACAGGAGCATTTAAGTGCTCTGAAAAGAACTGCAGGAAAGAAACCTGTTTGACATCCTTTATTTCTGTTTTCCTCGCTTCTTTTTTTATTTTTTTAAAAAAATATATTTTATTGATATTTTACAGAGAGGAAGGGAGAGAGATAGAGAGCTAGAAACGTCAATGAGAGAGAAACATCGACCAGCTGCCTCCTGCACACCCCCCACCGGGGATGTGCCCGCAACCAAGGCACATGCCCTTGACCGGAATCGAACTCGGGACCCTTCAGTCTGTAGGCCGACACTCTACCACTGAGCCAAACCGTTTTCGGCTTCCTCACTTCTTTGACTTTGTTACATTAACCTCTGGGAAAAGGTGTGTGTGTCTCACTTTGTAGAAAGGAGTAGGGTATTATCTCTGGAGCATCTATTGTACACTCAGGCCTGTTTTAGCTACTTTCTAGTTATTATCCCATTTCATCCCCTCCTCAATGTGATGTGGTGGATACACCTATTTTTAGACGAAATTGAGACTTGGAAGATATCAAGCAGAATGGTTACTTGATGTCTCCAAGTCTACAGGGCTAGTGGGCCTCCATTATCTAAGCTTTGAGGCTTAGTGGATGATCTGACAAGATGGCCTTAGCTAAAGTAGCACTTGAACTGTTCCAGGTAAGCATATGAATTCCTGCAACATCTAAGTTTTCCTGGTTCCTGCATTTTCAATTGGAGTCTGCCACCGGTAGATTTTATTTCTCATGGAACTAGTATCTTAGAGCTCTTTTGGTTTTAAAAAAGAGAACCCACTTGACATAGAAAATATAAAGACATATATAGAAACACACAGATCATAGTATGAAGAATTAAGGAGTATCTCATGAATTTGTGGGTAAAACAGGCACCTGGCCTCATGAATTTGAAACCAGGAATGGAAGGAGAGCTTTGGGGATGAAAAGATCTCTTTATCCTTCTATCTTCTTCTTCTCCCCTCTCCATTTCTTTTTATGACTTCTCTCAGTGGGTCTGCACCAGGTTTTCATCCCCTCCTTCTCCCAGGGTCACCATAATGACATCAATGTGACCAGCACAAATCTACTTTGCGTGCTCCTACACAGGGCACCATCTGCAATCAAGGGTCACCCCTTCCAGTATCCTCCCAGGTAAGAGAATGTGATTGATCCAATTGGATTAGATCTTTGCCACTGAACCACTAAACTCTACAGGGCAGTGAGTTCAACTGACCAGCCTTATGAGAAATGGAACCACCTTTTAGAAACAGTGTTTCACCTGACCCCTAGACTGTATAGCTCCATATTTCCAAAATCTCCCCCTGCCGATAAGAATCACCTAGAGTACTTGCAGTCTCCCAGGTCCCAAAAGCAGACCTGCTGGATCATGATAGCAACAGTGGCTCTTGGCTGCACATGGAAGTCACCCAGGGAGCTTTAAAGCTACTGATGCCTGGTTCCCACACCCTGAGTTTCTGATAGAATTGGTCTGGAAGACAGCTTGGTCAACAGCAATGTTAAAGCTCCCCCGTTGAATCTAATGTGCAACTGAGGCAGAGATCCACGGGAAAGGCTTGGGAAGCAGTGATTAGTAAGCATCTCAGGTGATTCTTACCAGTGGAGCTTGAAAACACTCATGCAAGTTATATATTCTGCAGAGAGGAGAGAGCAAACCTTCTGACAGGTTCTTTAAGAAGAGGGTGTGGGGGAGAAGAAGCCAGTGTTAGCACAGAGGTCACATAAAACCAGGCACACTGGGTGTAATCTGAGCATTTTCTAGGAAATAGAATTTTGAGTGGTGAGTTGGAGAGAGAACTAGCCAGAAACTTGGAACCACTTAGAGTTAACTCTATCAGTCCTTCCTCCTCCCGTTTCATACTTACTGGTCACTGTTATAGACTAGAAACCACAGTAGGCAAGGGAAAAACGGATCCAGTGGTGAATAATAATACAGGCACATTGGGATCCTATAATACTTAAAACACCGTTGGCAGTCTGAAATGACGGAGGCAAGTCTTGACTGATTTAAAATAAACAGGATAGCATATTTGCATCCTGATCCTTTTCATCATATTCATTCTTTCTCAGAGAAAACTTCCATATAATGGCAGCACAATCCACTGAAATCCTGATTTAGAAACAGTTAGTTGCCCTTTTCAACAGTAAGTCCCATGATATTTTTAGCATCTTACAAGAATTCAGACAGATAAACAAACAAACAAGCAAGCAAAAAATCTCTACACAATGGGGCAATCTTCCAGAGGGAAAATTATAGCTTTCGGACCAAATGTTATGGATGGATTTCTAACTACTAGCCGTCGGCTGCAGGAATACACAGATTCTAAAGTCACCTCTGGGCAGAGAACAGTTGACTGGATCTTGCTTCCCTCATTTCCTCCCACCCTCCCTCTTCCTCTTTCCTGTTCATATTCCAGTTCTCCCAACACTAAGTCATGTTTCATTTCAGCATGTCCAGTGCTCTGATCCTTTCTGATGATTCTTTTTTCTACTGGAAAGAAGTAAAAACTAAAAGAGCACTTTTCCAAATCAAGCTTCCCTTTGCCAGATCTTTCCTGAGCTCCCGGTTTTACCTCATATGTATGAGATTTCATGTTCTCCCTTGCCATCATCTAAATTCAGACATTCAGGATTTCACAGGCTGCCAAGTCATGTTTGATCAGAAGAGGGTTGCTGGATTGTTGTGCAGACAAGAAAGGAGACAGGGGCAGGGCATGGCGCTCACAGTCTGGGGTATTTTACATCCCAAGCGTCTTGGAAACTTGCACCCATTCCTCTCCTTAAGCCTCCCAGCACACTACGAGCTGATATTTTCCCCCATTTTATATATACAGATGTTGAACCTTACAGGATTCTAATCTCAGAGCTTGGAAAGCATTGGATGACGGGAGGTGGCTCACCTAACTGATCATTTTCACTCGTATTTATAAGGGGATTTGTTAGGCCTCCCTTTTATGTTGGTGCGATTTGGTATGGGGGAGGAGGACATGCCAGCATTGAAGCATTTTATTGAGTAGAAACCAAATCAAAGCTCCCACTGGACCCCTTACACTTCTGCTGTCTGGAATGGCTTGGGTGGGGCACATCAAAGACTCATTCCACAGTAGTTTTCCTTTCCATTTTCGTAAGTGTCTTTCAGGAGCAGATGTGCCTGCTCTGTGTTTTGGAGCGATAAGCAGGTGAGAACAAGTCTGGAGGCTCCAGGACATAGCTGGATGAGCATAGCTGACTGACACTGAACGCAATGGTGGGTATTGTTGCAGTGTTCTGTTCCCAAGGGCCTATGCACTGTTGGGGGTGCCCAAGTCCCCAAGCACTGCCTCAGATCCCAAAAGGGCATTCTGTTCCTAGGAAGGAGCTGAAAAACTCATTCAGGTTCAGGGAGAGAGGGTTACTACTACTTTTGCATGTTGGAGGGAAGATTTTAAACTCAGGGGCTGTGCGGGTGTGTGTGTGTGTGTGTGTGTGTGTGTGTGTGTGTGTGTGTGTTAGAGAGAGAGAGAGAGAGAGAGAGAACAGGGAAGTATGGAAACCAAACAGCATCCTATTCAACTATATCATAAGAAATGGTCTCATTCCTCACTGACCATCTTCCACTTCCCAGAAAAGCTCTAGCAGTTCTGAATGGATTAAGCAAAGAAAACAAAACGAACAAAAACAAACCTCAGAGACATAAGACAACAACAAGGTGAGGAGAGGTGAGGAAAGTGGGGTGGGAGCAGGCAGAAGAGAGTAAAGGGAGGACATATGGTGATGGAAGGAGACTTGACTTGGTGTGGTGAGCACACTGTGCAATATACAGATGATATAAAACTGTACACCTGAACCAAGGGGAAGGTTCTAGAAGGATGGTGCTCATAACTAGGTTCTGTACACCTGAAACCTATATAATTTCATTAACCAATGCCACACCAATAAATTCAATTAAAATTTTTTTTAAAGGAAACCATTTAATGTTATGGAGGTAGGGTATGGATGATATATCTTAAACTTTCCACTAAATTGTGTTTTCCAAGTTCCTATCACGAGCACTGATTTTATATATATTATGTATTTGCACACACACATATGACTATATATACATATCTATGACACACACACACACACACACACACACACACACATATATATATATATATATATATATACATATCTAGAAACACACACACACATATGTATGTATATTTGAATTAATTCAGTCTTTATTTTGTCATACCAGAAATCAAGCCAGAAGTTATAATTTGCAAAATAACATTACTTATAATTTTAGCACTTTGTGATCCTTGCAGAATCATTGCATTGTCCTCCTTTTCCCCTTTCTCTCTCTTTCCCCTTCAGCTCTCTTCAACCAGCTCCCTGCATGTCCTCTTCCAGCCCTCTCCCGCCTCTCTGCCCACACCGACTTGAAGAACCAGTTTCTCTCCTTGCCTTGACTCCAACACCATAAACTTAAAAAATAAAACACATGGCCCGAGACAGGGTGCTGTCTTTAGTTTTTCATTGCTTTCTTCTGATACTTTCTTGTTGATTTTGGATTCTGTCCTTCAAAGTCCCAAGAGCACACTTTCTAGGTATGGAGCAAAATGTTTTTTTGTTTTTCTAATTTCTCCACTCAGCAGAATCTTGCTGAGTGTGTGGGATGCACCAACTCAGTGGTGCAAGATTTGATTGGAAGCAGCTGAGAAGGTAAGTGCACTCACCAAAGAGGCTGTCCCTTGTGGTTGCTTAAGAAAAACATGTGTAGTCTCTGGGTCACAACTACTCATCCTTTGTTTTCCTACATGCCGGATTGAGGCTTGCTTTCCCCGATAGGCCTGGGATGAGGCAGAGAGGACTGAGTGCTCATTTGAGGGACCTCCAGGTCTGTGTACCACCATTCTTCTAGAGGTTTCCCCTTGGTTCTTATAGGGATTTATCTCTTTCTACTGCCCTTATTAAACAATTATTCTCTTGGCCCTTGTTACAGATCAAAACTATGGTGTTATCTACTTGTGGGGTAGCCTCCCTGACTTCTCCAAGTGACTGTCAGCTTCCTGAAGGCAGGCACTGCTCCAAACTTAGAGACTGGCAAAAAACTGTTTATATTATTCTTCAAAACATTAACTATTTTTATAATGCTTTAACACATTAATGAGTGTGGCCTCTTTCCTCAGCCTCTCCAGCCCAGTTCTGGAATGGGAAGGTCTTGCTGAAGGACATAGCCTTAGAGAGAGGGTTGACTCTTGAAATCAGGGACTCGTGGAGTGTCTGACTTATAAGAAGGACCCATTAAGAGTTATCGGGCATTTAGTAGGACCAGTGTTGTACTAAGGATTTTACATCCATTTTACTTGACTTCATATCAACCTTTGACATAGCTGTGTGGCCTTGGATCACTTGCTTTAACCTCTGTATTCCTTCTACTTCCTCATTTGTTATATGGAGAAATACCCATGTTATCAACCAGTGCGTGGAGAAAATGAGATCATATGTGTGGGGGTATCAGAGAGCTTAATAACTTGCCCACGGTCACTCAGATAATAAATGACAGAGCCATGGCTCAAATCCATGCGCAAATTACGCTAAATGCATCCTTGTGACCACTACACTATATGCTACATGTCCTCCCAAGTAAGGTACCATCTGGTTTGAACAGTTCTGGAAGATGGAGTAGGAGAAGACATCCGAGAGGTGCAGTTTCCCGTTCTTTCCTATCAGCACCTAATTTTCAGGTGGCATTAGCTAGCCTCCATGGAATAGGTTTTTCAGGAGCTTTCCTTGTTGTCTCTTCCCAGAGGAACATTCTAGGGCAGTGGTCACTAACAGTGGACCACAGTGGTCTGTGAGGTCTGAAAGGTTGGTGACCACTGTTCTAGAGCATTCTAAGACCCCGACCATAAAGTTGCATTATTTTCTTCCATACTCAAAACTTGGTTAATGGAGCCATTAATGTTTGAGGAAACTCATCTCTTTTCTTGCTTGATGAACTGTAAGCCAGCCCTCCAAAAGCCCACCACCCCTGCACATATGGCGTGCTGCTGCCTCTACTTTGTCTTTAGGAGCCACAGCCACTGAGCATGAACCTAAATAGATGTATTCTGAAAGTAAAATTATCAACAAAAAATCCAAATGACTACCACTGCACCGTGTCTGCCTAGTGTGTGGAGTTACCACACTTGACTTACTTTAATTTCACCAAACTTTCTAGAACGAAAACCATTCTTTACCTTGTCTCAAAAGCACCCCAAAGTCTTTTTGAAGCCATACGTTTAAAAGAACAATTGGCTGAAAGGAGGAAAAATGCAAATGTTAAAGCTTTGAGGTGAAATGCAAGAATAGTGATGATTAGAGAAGTCTCTGGGAACAGTCTCCTCCCACAAGCCCTAAGAAGTAGGAATCTCTTCTCTCTTTTGGATGATCTCAAGGTGGCCTGAGTTGTAACTATACACTGATTTTAATTGGCCTCCTGAGTGGCTCAGCAATCCAAGACCAGAGCTGGTCACAGATTTTATTTCCCCCAACCACAGGGAGGAAAATGAAGGCACAGTGACTGGGTGCTTAATCAGCAGGCCAAGTCAAGCCTTTTATTCTTTGTATACCACAGTCAACAGAAAGTTATTGCTTAATTAACCCCTCTGAATGAATACCTGATAATTAATAAACCCATGAAGTATACCCTCAGGCTTTCAGTTGAAGAGGGCTCCTCTCTTCAAGTGGAAAAGGGGAAAAATTCATGCTGAACTAATGGGAAAAAATTCCGGTAGAAGGCAAAGCAATTAGGATTAGTGAATTCCATTTCATTTAAAGTTTCAAGATATAGAAGCCATTTATCTAACAAATTAATAATAGGTGTGACTTGCCTACTATAATAACAAGTCCTTATATTTTATTAGTGGAAATCCAAACTGAGTAATTTAATGATAGATAAGCTTCGATATATATAATTTTTGTTATACTTTTAAAAATAATGTCACTGCACAGTGAGAGTTTTAGATTTATGCATCTATTCTAAATTAGTCCCCACTTTAGTTTGGAATGGTACATTTAATATTACAGCCTTAGAAAATCAATATTTTTTTAGTGTTTTCTCTCATTTTAAAGAGTTTTATCATCTGGCTAATTGTGTCATCACAGGAAAAGAGGAGAGTTGATAAGATGCCTCATGTTTCACAGTTATTATTAAATTTGACATAGACTATAAATGGAGACCATTGGGGGGGTTGTCAAATGGGTCAAGGGGGAGGTAGGATGTAGGGCAGAAGGGAAGGTATTAACTTCAAGCCACAAAACTAATCTTTCTCTCTAAATTGAAAGAAAATAGGAGCTATGTCCTCAAGAAGTATTAATGGTTTCCACCGGCACAACTAGTCTTCTACATGCTAAATGATATCATGACAAAGACCAATGTACTCGAAGTTTTTCATGGAGCTTCTGGGATTTTCCTTGGAGCCCAAGACAGGAATCAGGCCCTCAGAACATTGTCCCTCTGACCTTCTCTCTGTCTGAGGAGGGATTCACCCACACATTCCATAACGTGTTTCCCCGAAAATAAGACATCCTCTGAAAATAAGACCTACTTCATGGAAACATAATACATCCCCTGGAAATAAGACCTAGCGCATCTTTGGGAGCAAAAATTAATATAAGACACTGTCATATTTTCGGGAAAACAGGGTAGATGCTTATGGAGTTCCTGCCATATGCCAGGCGTTTGATATTAGCTCTAACCATTTCCTAAAAAGGGAGAGCAACTAAAATAGACCTTCCCAGATCCTCCACTCTCCCCTTGCATGAATTCCTGGAGAACAATATGCTCCAGAGTGTTGAAGGGCAATAGCAAAGTGGGGAGGAGACACTCAGCCTGAAAAAAATGGAAGGCTTCAGAGAAAAGTAGAATGGCACCCAAATCCCACAAACCATGACTTTGTACAGGTCTGAGCCTCAGTTATCATAAACTGCAAAACAGGAATATAAATATTTTCTACATAAGATAGTTTTTGTGATGGAGGTAAAACTTCCGGCTTGTGGTGAGCACCTAGGATTGCTAATAGTATTTTCCCCCCTGCGGATATGCAAAGTCTTAGAGGGATCTTGGAGTATTTAAATACTAATATGAATGCTTATAATAAGAATAGTTACAGCAACACTAAGAGTAAACATCTGCATAGATTTTTCCAAACTATTTCCAACAACCCTAAGAGCAACATCATTTAGTCCACTTTAGAGATGTAGATGTTTCCACTGACATAACTAGTCTTCTATTGCTAAACTGCTAGGTGAGAACATTTTAGTAGACACAAGCCTTTTTATATAGAGTGTCTCTAATATTCATACATAGCAATCAAATGCATATATCTGAGCACACATACTCCAAGATCAATTGTATTCAATAATATAACAGGTGCGTTTTTCATCTTTAAAATTCCTGCAAGAGTAGTTTTCCTTCCCAGATTGAATTAGCAAAGTAGAAACAGATGAAGTCAATTGTCAATTGTTCAAATTCAGGTTCTTATTATAGAGACAGATCACAACCTTAGGGGCTACTAATGTGGAAACATAAATCCCTCCTTATGAAATGAGTATCAGTAACAATGTGCACCTATGTGTTTAATTTCTCCTATCCTGCAAATCTTCAGAGCTCGCATGCGGTGCTTACTTCCAACTACCTCACTCAGACCAGAAAATTCAGGATCATCCTAAAAATATCTTTTTTCCCCCAACCTGCTTTGCTTCATTCTAAAGCATTCTAGTGTCAACATTAAACAAAACTAGTTAACAGGGGTTTTAAGAAAATTAAAGGCGTAGCCAAGTCTAGACATTCCAAAATAAGTGGATGGGGGGTGGGTGGGTGTACTTTGGTCCAGTTGTTCTGGCCACCTTCTTAATGGACAATTTGGATTGCTGCACAGTCAATCCGCTTAATTGACTCTGTGTTGGCCATTAAAACAAATTGAATGCGCTATGGCCAATTTGGTCATGTCATAAAGAAATGACCTATAGGGCCCATCGAGAAGCAGAATTTTAGCCATTATTCGATTATACCTGATCAATGGAGACAGCCTGTATGGGAAATCCAGGAGCCAGAGTGGATCATATAGGAGCCTCACGTCTACTTTGCTGACCACATTATTAGGATCAACTGTCAACAGCAATGAAATTAGCCAGGTGGTTGACAAAGCATCACCTTACTCCGTCCTGGGGACGGGAAAGTCAGTACTTCATGACTTTGCCTAAAATATCCAGTCAGCAAACCAACAGGTCATCTTTTCTACTTTGAGTCCTGAGTAATTTGAGGAGTAGAAAAAAAAATTCAAAATCTCCACCGGCTTTGACCTCTAATGTTGGTATAAAAATAGAACTCATGCAGCATTCATTGTGATTAATGCTGGGTAAAGGTAATTTAAGCGAGGCCTAATTTTCTTATTTTTCTAGATCGCTTCTCCATGTACTGTACCCTTCCCTGTACCTCTGATTATCTGAGAGGTCACAGGACTTTCATCCGGGGCCTCTACTACCGGGTCTTTCATCTGAAGTCACCTTGGTCTTCAGCATCTTTGTGAAGCTGGATAAGAGGAATGATCCCTAATAAAGGTATTGCTGGATTATACTTTATATTTTTTAAGCCAAGGAGAAATAACTGTGGGCAATATTTACTGAACATTTGTTATATGCGAGGTGCAAACCTCAGCACTTTAAATATATTGTTTCATTTAATCTTTAACTGACCCTGGGAAGTAGGTTCTGGAATCTCTACTGTATAGATGTGGCAATTGATATTTAGAGCTTAATAACCTGTCAAGGTCAAGGTCATCCAATAGAGTCAGAATTGGGATGTAATTCCTGGCCTCTCTGACTTCAAAGCTTGCAGTCTCAAATATCATATTGTCCTAAGTACCACTGGCTCCTCCCTCAGACTATGAAGAGAAGTATTCTGTCAGGAGTCCCACATTCATGGGGAGCTTAGCAATGCAGAAGGAGCCATAAAGAGATCACTACCTGCAGAAGTGTTTGTCACCATTCTAGTTGGCTAGAGACCCTCTGGGAATGTAAAATGTTTATGTACCACACTGGCAGTCATTATGCAAGTGGCTCATACCAGCATATTAGTGAGGGCTGATCATGGTAGATTGTAGGTAACCAAGAGGGAGTAGCTAGAAGATCTCTCTCACACCAGCTTCCTCCTGGGAGCCAGTGGCCTTGGCATGATTAGATTAAAAATGAAAAGAGCCAGAGTGACTCTAAAAGAAGAAAAGGAGAATGCATAGTGGTACCTAGCCATGAGGAGTGCTGGGACTCAGTGATGCAGTTGGAATGGGCCTGGGAATGGAGAATTCAATTTGGGAAGAAGAATAGGGAGAAAGGAAGGTAGCAAGACAGACTTATATCAGGTGAGTAGACATATGGAAACACCAAGAAGAGAATGATGATTAGAGGTTGAACGGATTGTAGAGGCCAATGGGACAGTGGAAGCTGAATCAAGGACAGCTGACTAAGTTTATGTCTTGGTTCCAAGAATATCACACCACCTTCCACTGTCTACCACCATTACCATCACCACCACCATCACCACCACCATCACCACCACCACCACCACTATTGCCATTACCAACATCACCCTTACCACCACCCTCATTACCACCTCCACCATGAGCACGGCCAATAGCACTACTACAATAAAAGAAACAAAGGCATCGAGATGTTTGCATGCTTTCTGTGAACCAGGGATAGTGCTGAATGTATATTTATTTAATTCTCACAGAAACCTTATATATTCTTTAAAGATAAGAGGAGGAAGACTTAGAGAGCACCAGAAAATTTTTGAAGGAAACAAAAAAGTGTAGAATTATGCTTTAGCTATTATTTTTAGCATTACAGAAAAGACAGAGCTATGACAAGGACATACAAATTGGGCAGAGCTAAATAACTAAAACTGAAGCCTTTGTCATTTGGATCAGTAGATCATGGGCCTGTTCTCTGGTGGTCCAGGAATTAAAATAAAAGACATTATCCTTCATCTTTTAATCTTTGGGAAAGGTAACATAGTAGATCAAAATATTGGGAGTTGAAATCAAGAGACCAGTTTTCAAGGCCTGTGCTCTGCCCCTTATTAGCTATTTCACTTTGTTCAAAGCCCTTAACTTCTCTGAGTCTTCATTCCTTTGTCTGTAAATAGGAATCACAGCATTTGCTGCCATTAGGATTAAATTAGAAAATATACAGATATTCAGAATGATATGAGTCTAACATAGTGCCCGACATAAAATAGATACTCAATAAAATAGACCCAATAAACACACGGAAAAACCTGGAAATTTGTGTTCACACTAATTGGCGTAAGCCCAAAACCCAGGATAAACCAGAACGGCAACATGCAATGAAGAATAAACTTTACTGCTAAGTGAATGTTGACTTTGAAGAGCCTCCAAGTAAATCCCATGTGATCAAAATGGTTCTTCAGTCCTTAAACCCTGTACCAGCGCCCCCCCCCTTTCTCCCCAACTCAGGTGGGGTTTCTTTTCAGTAGGATTTTTCTTGCCAAATGAGATGATAGGGGCACTTGGGTAATGATGGAGGGGTCATTATCAAAATGACTTCTGTCAGTGATTAGATGATGTCATGTTCCTTGAGAGAACAGCACACACATATATCAAGGCTTGGGAGCCCACAGGTTTGGCTAAATGATGGCAGATCCCCAGCACCTGAACTGGTTAGACCGGTTCCAGACAAATGAACTAATCTCAGAAAGCCACTGTGAAAAAATGAGTGTGGACCCAGCAACTGTCCCTTGGGGCTCCTCTCCTGCTAGGGCAGTCACGCAGAACCAGCTCCAGCACTCTGCCTGCCTGTCCTCTCTTCAAAATCTGAAGTGGCTGACCCCGCAAAGCTGCTCACGCTGGTACCTGAGGCCCTCCTGGGAGGAAGGACCACGATGTCCCCTTCTTGTCCACATAAGTCTCTGCACCATTTAGCCTTTCTCCTGTCCCCCGACTCTCCAGTGTGGGCATCACTGCCAAAGTTCCTTACTTAAAGTTGTTCCTCAATTGCCACTTCTTTGTGTTGCCTGATCTAATCCCACATAGCCATGGAACACTTGTTTAAATGTCCCCTGTTCCAAAGTAAATGTCTCCAGCTCCAGCTGGAGTTTGGCATCTAAGCTCCTACTATCTCCTTTGCCATCCCATCTCCATCCTTTGGGACTCATCCATATATTGCAGGTGATGATGCCAACATCATCATTGCTCTCCAAGGCAAGGACCATGGCTTACTCTTCCTGTTAGCATGCATGGCATGGAGAAGATGTTCAACACATGAGTCCTAAGTGGAGTGACTCCCACAATCCTTCACACTATCCTGTCCTGCGTTTGCCATTTATCTTTGGAATTTTTTGAAGTGTGCTGGCATTCCTGCACAGAGTGCTTCTCACTTTGACAAAGGCTGGGCAACCATTGCAAGGCATCCAAATCATGTTAACCCTTTGTATTAGTCTCCCAAGGCTGCAGTGACCGATGATCACAAAGTGGCTTAAAACAACAGGAATTTATTCTCTCACAGTTCTGGAGCCTAATGTCTGCAATCAAGGTGTTGGCAGGCCCTGCTCTCTTGAAAGGCCCCAGGGGAGAAGCTGTTCCATGTCTTCTTTTTTCTTGGCTTCTAGTGTTGCCTGCAAGGCAATTTTTGGTAGATGCATCACTCCAACCTCTGTCTCCATTGTCGCATGGCGTTCTCCTCATGTGTCCTCATGCCATGGCCTTGCTGGGCACATCTGTGTCTGTCTGTGTCTCTTCTTCTTTTCTTAGAAGGACTCCAGTCAAAATAGATTAAGGGGGCATCCTACTCTAGGATGACCTTATCTTAGCTTGCATCTGAATTACCGTATTTGCTGGCGTATAAGACGATTTTTTGGCCCTGAAAATACCGTATTTGCCGGCGTATAAGACGACCCCCTAACATTTCCACTCAAAATACAGAGTTTGTTATATACTCGCCATATAAGACTACTCCCACTTGGAGGCATATTTTTCAGGGCCAAAAAATCGTCTTATATGCCGGCAAATACGGTATCTCTGAAAAGACCCTATTTCCAAATAAGATCACATTTGCAGACACCAGGGGCTAGAACTTCAACATCTGCTTGGGGGATACGATTCAACCACTAACCACTTGGACAAGTTACTTCCCCACTCTGAGCCTCAGTCCCTGCACCTGTAAAATAATTTTGCCCACCTCATTGAGGTCCAGTAGGAATTAAATGAGACAATGTGCAGGGCCTACCCCTTTAGGAGACTTCATTTGTGATCTCTCTTCCCCTTCGTGCCAAATCCTCTTCTCAGGTGTTTGCACTCCAGTGGTCGGCAAACCTGGGCTCCAGAGCCACATGTGGCTCTTTTGAGTGTGGCTCTTTCACAAAATACCATGGCCTGGGCAAGTCTATTTTGAAGAAGTGGGGTTAGAAGAAGTTTAAGTTTTAAAAATTTGGCTCTCAAAAGAAATTTCAATCGTTGTACTGTTGATATTTGGCTCTGTTGACTAATGAGTTTGCCGACCACTGCACTATACAAAGGAAGTTCCAGAGGTAGGATTTTGTTCCACAGAGGCCAAATAGAAGTGCAAGAGTCTACCATTCTCACAGAACCTGCTTCCTCCCAACCCAGGACTTTTTTTGTGGTGAGATTCTCAGCTTAATTTATTCTTCCCCATGTAGCACACATGACCTGGACTTGGTCAACTGATTCTAATAAAAGTTTCGGGTGATCCTAGGACAGCAGGCCAAGATATGTGTCTTTGGCTCCCCCTCCCCCACCCCCTGTCATGAGTGGTTGTTTTTTCATGGTCAAAACAAATAAATACATAAAAAATGCCTAAAACCTATAGGGAATCGAGTTTCCAAACTGCATTCTTGTGGCTGACTTCTGAATCATAGTTTAGTAATTAAAAGAAGAAAACACCAAGTTGCACTTGGCAATGGAACATGAATGGTACCTTGTAAAGGTCAAATGCTAGTTGTGATTAACCAGACAAGTCACACTTTCTCCTGGTTAAAACAATACTGAATGCTAAGGCTATTTATAGTATCCTACACCCCCTCCCCAATACCCTTCCTTGCAGAAGTTCATGGCTGGAATCTGACTTGAAATGGGGCTTTATTATTTTTTTTTTCCTTTCAATTTGTGAGATGATTTCCATATACTGTGGTTTGGCAGTCTGCACCGGAGCGATGCTATAGCATTATCAGGGTGCCGACAGCTGCTCTAGAATAAACAAGTAGTGATGCATTGAGCTGGCAAGTCCATATGGTTTGGAAAATAAAATGAAATAAAATAAAAACATTTGTTATCATTTTTTGGAGTTTTTGAACACAACCAGCTTCAGCTCCACTCTAATGCCTCGCATGACTTTTCTTTTTAAAAAAAATATTATAAACGGGAACATTTTGTTTTGTTAGGAAGAGTGAGCGGTTAACTGTGCGGATGGGGGGAGAAGCCTAGAGGTCCAGCAGCTGTTGCTCATCTCTGGTTCAGGGGTCTCGTGATGGCTCTGATTTGGCTAAAGCCTGGAGACTGGATCAGGGAAGCTAATGGAATCTTATTTGCTTATCACTTCAGACACTGCAGAGAACGGTGCTCACTTCAAATCCAGGCTCTCCAGCCCCCCTCCCCCCCCCCAATCCCGCTGCCCAGGAGACAAGGTGGGTGTGAGGGCACAACTCCTACAAAATGAACCTGGGTTCTTTCTCCTAGAAAGGGAATTCTAGGCATGTATTATAAGGTCACATGCTTTTATTTTCAAGCATAGTAGTAATAAAAACGCTAGCCATTAATAAGTATGGCAGTGACCACACTTGGAAAGCCCTGTCCTACTTACAGAGCACCTGAGAACACGCAGTCCCATTTGGGGGGGGGGGGTTGTCTCTGGCAACAACCTCTGCTCTTTTCTCACATCTGGCAGGAGTAACTTGCCTCTGCCAGGTCACCTCCTGGGATTTCTCATCTAGAATGTGGGCCCTGGGCCCTGGCTGGTGTGGCTCAGTGGGTTGAGCATCATCCTGTGCACCAAAAGGTTGCCAGTTCGGGGCACATACCCAGGTTTCCGGTTTGGTCTGGAGGCAACTGATTGATGTTTCTCTCTCTCCCTCTCTCTCCCTCTCCCTAAAACTAATAAGGAAATATATATTTTTTTTTAGATAAAGAAAGGGAGAGCTGGAATTCTATCCCAGGGGTTCACCTGTGATCCTTATTGGTAATCAGTAATGTGAATGGAAATTAAATGACAAATAAGAAATCTCCTCTCCCGATGCCATGAAAAATCTCTCTGCTTTTGGTGAGAAGACATTAGCTCATTGTGGCCACATTGCTCCTTTCACCTGATCCAGAGCTCCGAGGGGCAGTCTCACGTGCCTCTAAGTCCCTTCTAGAAATAGAAAATGAATGGGTGACTACAGAACACACGCAGGCTGAAATGTGGAAGGAGTGGAAACCCCATGAGGGTAGGGATCTCGTCTGTCTTTTACAGCTGCGTCCCCAGTGCATGGCAGAAGACGGTCCGCGAGCATTTCCCAACGAGTGAGCGCACTTCTCTGCACCCAGGGTGCCCACAGACAACAGAGGCTCAATGTTAGGGGGTGAATGAATGAATCAATAGATATGCAATCTGGGGATGAAGAATGGAAAATGGTGTGCATAGGAGGCACGCGGTGCTGGCAAATTAACCCTGAAAAAAAAAAACACCCGGAAGCCCTAAAGCCACTAACAGTTTTCCCGGGGCAAACATTTCCACCATGGCCATGCTTGTGCTCACAAGTAAGGGGTCACTGAATGCTGAGCTGGGGTCACTGAATCATCCAGCTCCAGCAAGCCCTTCCTAGTAAGGGTGAAATGGTGGAGAACCAGAGCTTCCTTTCCTGTCGGGTTGTCACGAAGCTTCTCCCACCCGGCAGGAACGCCCGGGGACTTCCAGATCACTGGAGCTAACACGAGTCTCCTTCTCCAGACAGTGTCAGGACTTTCCCTTTTGCTTCGGCGGAGGAGAGAGCAGGGTATGCAGGGTGTGCGTGGCCAGGCAGCGGGCACGGATGGAAGATCTAGTGGCCCCGCCGGCTGACCATCCTGCAGGAGCCTGAGAGCTTCTCCCGCTCGCTGCTGCTATAGTCCCGGGAATGCCTTCTCTCCTGCCCCGCAGCCTCAGTGGTTAACCCGGTGCTTTTCAGTGGCTAGGTCCGGTGGCACCTTTCCGTGGGCCCTTCCCAGGGGCACCTCTGTGATTCCTGCTATTTTTTTTGGAAGCTTCCCAAAGGCCCCAGTTTCTTGTGTTCCTCCCGAGATTCATTTCCTCCCGGGTAGATCCACTGCACCCCATCCCCCGTTGTGAAATCGTGAGGCGTGGCGTCAGCACATCTCGGTGCGGCAGGCAGAATATATTTGGGACGCCTATTTCCGAGCGCTGCTGCTGGGGACGAGCGCGGATTTTCCACCGCGCGCGGGGACTGACGCTACCCTCAGGAGTGGCGAATGCGAGCGCTGTTCTGTTTCCCTCTTGGCGAATAAATAACGGCAGAGCCCCGTGCTCCCGTGCCGGAGCGGCAAAGCCACGGTGCCCCGTGGATTAACGAAGAAAACGTCCTCGTGAAAGCGTGGCGTTTCGAGGAGGTCCTAGGGCTCAGCCCCAGAAGCTGACGCTGAAGGTTTCCTTTAATGGAGCGCAAAGCGGAGCGGATGAGGTGAAGAGAGTTCTCTGTTTCTCATCGAGCATGCCCCTTGTTTCTTCTACTCCCGGGGAAGCGTCTCCCGGACCCGTTACCGAATCCGCAAGCTGAACGGATGGCACGGTGGCTGCGTTGCGTTGTGCCCGGGGAAGACCTTGGGGCCCACCAGGAGCCCGCAGAGGGCCGGAGCCTGCGCGAGGTCTGGACCAGAAATCGTGCTCTTGAGTGATTTGCAATATAATGAGGCGTCCCCGGGGCCTTGTATGTTCTTTCACACCCCTGAACGCTGACATTTATGTTGGGGCATATTGAGATGGAAATTTGGAAGAAAAGCAAGCACAAAGCATTCATGTGACTAGGGAGCCCCTTCGCTAGCCCAGGGATCCTCTCTACTTAACAACAACTGCAAACAGATTAATATATACATGAACTGCATTCGAAGGAAAAACAAGAAAATCATTAGAAGGAGGTGGATGAGGGGAGCAGACGGGAGAAAAAGACAAGGAAGAGAGGAGAGTAGTAAGAAGGGAAAGAGAAGAGAGGTCGATGCCAGAAAGTTTCGCGGCCCTGTGTGAAGCGCATTAGTACATGCTGTCCCCATGCCTTAGAATGCCAGTCCGCTCTCTCTTCACCAGGCTAACTCATACTCAGCCTCTGGACTGAAGTATAATTTCCTCAGGGAAACCTCCCACAAACCCGAAGCCTGGGCCAGTTCCCCAACATGATGCGGTCTGACCAAACCCTTCTTTCCTCGGTGGACTGCCTATATCATCATGATTGTGATGATGGTAATTATACCTCTGTGGATGTGATTGTTTGTTACAGGCCCGTCTGCCCCACAGTCTGACAGTTCTGAACCAGGGAGATTCCAAAAGCCTGGGCCATGCTTAGGTCTGCACTTGGTGCTTCAAGACACCCGCTGATGAATGACGGATGGATAGATGTTTGAGATAAAAATATATGACCCGAGACTTGCTGGGTTTACATGGTCCTGTCCATAGGAAAGCGCCTCAAGCTAGCCTTGTGAGGCAAACAGGAAAGGGGTTCGAGCCTTCCAATGTCCAGTGCCATCTCTCGGGTCCTAAAGGTCATTGGCTTGTCAAGGAGGGTCACCAACAGATGTGAGACAGAGCGTGGCCAGGAGCCGGTCTCCCAGCACTACGACCCCCACCACTCAGTGGACAGTCTTCTCTGCAGAAGGGGAAGGAGAGGGTTGAGGATTTGGGGAAAGGGCAGTGGAAAAGACAGGACAAACAATGATGACAGAAGAGATTTACTCCCGTCTCTCTCTCCTTTCCTCTTGCATTAAGGACAAGTGTTGCCTGAACACTTAAGCACGAATGGGAACATGATGAGGCATCGCTTTTTCCGGGTCTGTGACTAACTCCTCAGGGGAGCTGGAGAAGCTGTCCCTCTGAGTTAGCCCTTGAAGATTTCCTTAAATGTCTGGCTTCAGGGCAGCCTGTCAATCAAACCCCTGGCTTCCGTGGTGAACTCTGTATATTCATTCATTCATTCATTCATTCATTCCACCAGTATTTTTCAAGAGTCCACCATGTGCCAGGCATTGTGCTAGGAATGACATGTGTGGATCTGAGAGGCTTGTGGGGTGACCAGTTGTCCCAGGTTCCCCAGGAAGAGGAAGTTTCTGTGTGCCAACCAAGATAGTTGGTCACCTTACGTTGGATGTGAGCTTAGGACACGGTGTAACTTCTTGTACAGAGGGTAGTTCTCTAGTTCCCAAGAAGCATTTTCATCAAAGTCCCCTGGAAATATTTGCTCAGATGCAAATTCCCAGGCCCCACTCCACACCAGAGATTCAGAATTCCATGGGGGCAGGTCTAGAAGTCTGCATTAAACGACTCCCCCAAGTTTTAGTATGCATATTAAAGTTAAAGAAAAGCTGAACTAGTGCTGAAAGCCACTCAGACATGGGTTCAAATCCCACTTCTATCACTGAAGACCTATGTGAATTTTCATGAGCTGCATGATCAATATGGGCTTAAGTTTTCTTATTTATAAAATGGGTCTGATAATACTATCTTCATAGTGCTCTTGAATGGATAACATTTAAAAAATGGATTAATGTCTGAGCATAATGCCTGGAATAGAACTTACTGTACATTAGAGTATTATCAGGACTGAGACTGTAGTCCTGGTAGCTGGAATCACAGGTTTCTGCTCTGGATTTGGGATTGTTCTCTCCTTTTTGATGCAATTAGCAAAAGCCAGACTTCATTAGCCCCATTATAGAAACTGTATTTGCTTTACCTCTTTCTACAATTTTTTCCAAATGCATCAAGAGTTTCTTCCTGATCCCAGAAGATGCCACATCCTTTCACACACAGAGGTAAAGCATATACGCTGTTTTGTGTCTGAAATCTTGTTCTCTCCTTAGCCTGATGACCTGTTATTCATTCTTCAAAACCCAGCTAAAGTGTTTGCTATTTTGGAAAACTTTCACTTCTTGCCACTTCTTGGCTTCCTCTTTTCTCTGTTTATCCTACTTAGGCACACAGCAACGAAGGACACAAAAAATATGTCTTCTCCAATTAACATGAGCTCTGTCACTCATCTATAGGCATTGAAAATTAGGGCCCATGGCTAAATCCAGTTTGCAATGTGTATTTATAAATAAAGTTTTATTGGAAACACAGTCATCCCCAGTTGTTCATGTATCACCTATGGGTGTTTTCACACTATAATGGCAGAGTTGGGTAGTTGGGACAGAGGTTGTATGGCACAGAAAGCCTGAAATATTTAATCTCTATGATACAGTTGTATCAACCTGATTATTAATAACAGGAAAGGAGCAAAGGGAAGGCTGGGTAACAGAGGTGTGTCCTTTGTACAGCTTTGTCAGGAAGCTGCAGTTTACCATTCTTCAGGTCTGTTTCCCACAGATCCTGAGGGAAGGAACTGGGCAACAGACACATGTCCAATAAGGTCTGGGTGACCAGGGAAGGTGCTCATCTGTCAATCACACCGGGTACAAGCCATTGGCTACAGCAAGGGAAGGAAGATTTGATACTTAAACTCCTAAACAAAGGAATTCCTCTCTCTTGGTCCTCTTGCTGTCTTGGGACTCTTGTTGCAGGAGCTGTGCTCTCAGGCTCTGCACTCATCTACATGGCCCGCAGCCACGTGGACCCCACACATAATGGAATAATGGACTACAACTAGCCCGATGCTCTGTTGGACTCGGGGCTCAGCTCCCTCATGGCACGGAAACTCTGGACACTGGCTTTGCTTCTAGTGCCTCTGAAGCCCCAGCTGTACTTCTTGCAGGACTGGTTTAAAGGAAATGGGGTCTTAGAAACGAAGAGATATAACTTGAAGCAAATAACGCTTTTTTCCACATCTCATCCTCCTGTGGGGGCCTCTGGAAAGGTTTATTCCACCAGTGCCCCAAGAACCCCATTTCCACTTAGCAATGGAGACATTCTACCCATGCAATTCTCTGATAACACGTGGACATTTACAGAAAATATTTCTGGATCCCTGTCCTATAGGATGGACTCAGAGCCTAGCATATGATATACCTTATTGTAGATACTCAGTAAACATTGTGAGTAAACAGGTTAGTACATAAGTGAGTAGATTATGAATCAGTGACTGCCAGGCTATCTTCTCTACAAGCATTATTATCTAGATCAAAGAGCGTTCTAACCACACCTGTCTGTAGCCCCTTGTCTTTCAATCCCCGAACCGACAGAGTACTAGACAAAAGGGACTTTAAGAAGGCCTAACTTTTACCTGCTTTCTTGTCACCATTTCATTTCCTAAACAAATGATAAGAGATATCTAGTATGAAGTATCCAAGAAATCTTTCCCAGGCTTATCCACCCAGCTCCTGGCTTCCCAACGGGCCCATCAGGGAAAGTGATGAGGTAGGCTGCAAGAACAACTATAGTGATTACTTTCTGACTCCACGTTATAGGCCAGTCTCTTTTTTTATTAGATGACTCTACTCATTCTAGAATGCCCAGACAATTCTGTATACAGAGTGGACCCCTACCAACTCCTAATGACAGAGGAGCAGTCCTCCGGGGGAAAGGGTGGGTACACGTCATTTTTCAACAACAAATAAAATAGAAAGTCCATTATAGAGATGAGGCAACATGCGGCACTTGCAAGGAAAATCACTTTTCAGCCATCAGTGTACATTTAGGTCAACTCAGAAATAAATGGTGCCTTCCTCCTGCAGCAGCTCAGAGACCTGGACCTGAGTTCAGACTGAAGGACCAGAAGCAGCAAATTCATTCGTGGTTCCTGCCTGATGTTAAGATCTGTGTAAGGGTCAGACAGGAGAAAGGTCAGACAGGGGGAGGGGGTGGGAGTGGAGGGCAATGACTACATTGTCCTGGAATTGTCTTAAATATAAAAGTCAATATCCTACTAAAATGCAAGATTCTCCATCAAAGTGATTATGAATTTTGTTGGATCCTAAGATTTCTGAGGAAAGAAAAAAGCAGAGACTGAGGGAAAGAAATCCCCCTTCCCACTTCCCCTTCCTCTCTTTTCCCCATGGAAGCAGGCCTGTGACTAGCAGGGTCAGAGAGAATTTGGAGTCAGTTTTCATTCTGAGACAATCAGATCGCTTCCTGTTGGAGATAACACAGCCCTGGGAGGGTGCAAGCAACAGCAAGTAGGAGCTGGGGCAGACCTTAGAAATCCTTTCTCTAAGCTCCTGGTTTTCACATGAGGTCTTGGAGACTTGAGACTTGGAAGAATTCACTTCACACCTCAGTGACAGCCCCAACCCAGAGGCCAAGTGACCTGCCCTAAACACACTGCATTTGCTGGTTTATTTGTTGCTTGTTTGTTTGTTTGTTTGTTTGCAATGGTGCTACTCACACAGGCTGTTAAAAACTCATCCCAAATTAGAGAATATTCTTTTTAAAAATTATTTCTTTTTAAAAATATTTTATATGTTTTTATTGATTTCAGAGAGAAGAAAAGAGAGGGAGAGACAAAAACATCGAACCTTGACCTCCTGGTTCATAGGTCAATGCTCAATCACTGAGCCACACCAGCTGAGCTGATTCCATCTTTTGTTTTAAGGCACCAAATTGGTGATAATTCATATGGCAGTTCTAGGAAACTAATAAACAAGTCAAGTACGGACTTTGTACCTAATACTCCATCCTCACGCCCTTGAGCAGGTGGTGAGTACACGTGTTTTTCTGGCTTAAATGGAGAGGCTTGTCTATCCCTGAAAAACTTGTCCACCCAGATGGTAGCCAATATTTGTTAAAAGGAAAAAAAAGAAAAAAGAAAAAAAAACATCAACAAACAAAAAATCCAACACACACACACACACACACACACACACACACACACACCACTAAATGAGAAATACCAGGAAAAAAAGCAAGCATACAACTGCATAGCTGTGTCTACCTTTCCCTGAAGGTATGCCCAGCATTTCATAGCAGCTCGGTGGCATTTCGTGGCAATGTTTTACAAGTTTGTTTTGGCTGCAGTTGTGTCCTTTACCTTTCTCATGTGGCTGTTAGGCCTCAGGGCTGCTTCTGTGCTCACCTAACACATGTCCCAGCCCTTTGGCCTGCCTTCCCTTCTTCTCTCCAGCGCTGCCACAACCGCCTCTAATATCTTGGGCTCCCTCTCCCCCCTCAATCTGGCTGCCCCTTCTTCACGGCCCTAGAATAAAATAATTGTTTCCTTGTTTAAAAGGTTTCAGGGCACATGATTATGTAAAGACTGGTGAACAACAAAAACAACAAGTAGTTCTAATAGACAACATTTATCTAATGCTTAGAACAGGTCCAGATTATCTGTAGCCTCAGTTATCCACATGAGAGTCACACAGGCAAATGCTATTGTTATTATCATATTATCTTCATGTTAAGATGTGAGGTTGGAGGAAGTTTGGAAAGTTGCCTGAGGTCATACCAGTACTTATGAGGGAAGAGGGACTTAGTCTTTACTGTCATGACTCCAGAGTTCAGGTCAGAACTAAGGTCCTGCTTAGACTGTATTAAGGTCATGAGTGGTCTCCCACTATGAGGGTTTTTTGGTGTGCGTATTGTGGTTGTTTTGTTTTTGTTTTTATAAACCATGTTATTTTATAACTAGGCCTGAATGATGAAACAACCAATAATCTTCAGAGAAATCACACCAACACAATCTGAGTGCAATCTGGGCCCTTTCAAATTCAGCTCACACTCTCCTAATTTTACAGTCTCTATATAAAAGTTTCTATTCCCATTATTACATTTAGAGAGACCTTCAGAGGTGCCATAAAATTCCAGTCTTGATAGCCTCCACTTAGTGGCCCAGTCCTTCAGAGATATTAACTCAGATGGTGTTATGGACTAAATGTGTGCCCCCTAGCCCCCAAAATTCACATGGAAAAGCCTAGTCTCCAATGTGAGGAGGTGGGGTCTTTGGGGTGATAAGGTCATGTGGGTGGAGACCTCATTCATGGGATTAGTGCCCCTAAAGGAGACCCCAGGGAATTCCCTAGCTCCTTCTGCCATGTGAGGAGACATGAGGAGAAGACAGCTCTCTATGGAAGTGTCAAGTGGGCCCTCATCAGACATGGAATCCCCTTGATCTGGGACTTCCCAGCCTCCAGAACTGTTATTTAAGCCCCCCCCCCGTCTGTGGTATTTTTGTTATAGCAGTCCAAGTGGGCTAAGACAATTGGCAATAACAAAACAAGTCTCGTGTATTTTTGAAGGTGATTTTCCTCTAGCCTCCCAACTCCTTCTCTGAAAATCCCAGCCATGTGAAATAATGATCACCAGCTAGAATCTACTCAGCAGGACTTTTGTTTGGGAGACATCTCTGAGGACTTGCAGATTGAGAAGAAATGTCTTAAAAGAGAGAAAAAAAGAACAAAATGTTTTCCTGGGCCTTTGCAACAATGGAAGCCAATTGTTCGCTAATTTGTGGGCCAATTATTTCCTAGAAGTTCCTCTAGGTACTTGATGTTCCTTGAAAAAAAAAATTTTCCCCATGAACAAATACTTTTCAGGAAACCCTGACAGGAAGGTATCATGACTGCTATACTTTTGTTTGCTGATGTACTGTGGGGACCTCTGAGATGGAGCATTCACTTGCATCCATTATTTGGTAACAGAACCGACTTTCCATGGAGGTTATCCAGATTTGGATTTCCACAGGACACATTTGGGGAAATACTACCTTAGATCCTTCCTTACATGAAGCATTTACTTCACTGTGACTTAGGGAGGCAGGTACACTTCCTGTTTCCTGGGAGTTCATTATTTTCAAAGCCCGACCTATGTAAATACCAAGTCACATACAAGACATGGCAGGCCTTGCTGGTGATGGAATCGGCAATGACTTCATCTTTTCCATAATCACCCAAATGAGTCCTAAAGTGTGGGCCTTTGGCTGCTGGAAAATAGGAAACAGAGTCAGGCCTGGCCCTATCTCGGATTGTATGTGACAGCTCGCTCTCTGTTTCAGTGACAAGACATGTGTTGAGCTAAAAATATTCTAAGCAGATGTAAATCTGGGAGATGTGACTGCAACACACCCAGGCTTGCCATCTATTCTCCTTCAAGAACCTCCCAATGCACAGATGCCACAAGCCTAGGCAACCACACTTCTCTGCACAAACGATTTGTGTGTGAGTGCACTTCTACCTGTCCTGGGGGTGATTTGGTGGAGAACACTGCGCACTAGCCAGGCACAGTGACACTTGGCACTCAATGGGCAGGAAGAAAGTTTCCCGCAGGAGAGGAGGTAGTTTCTCTTAAGCAAATGCTTTTGCATTGGTCTCTTTATTCCTAGTATTCCATAGTATTTTCAAGGGTTTGATTCTATCCTGTGATTGGAAGACAAAATAAGCCCAAGATTCCATGGGGTAAGAGGGCTTCAACTTGATCCAGGAGAAGTAGCTGCCCCCAAACAATGGTGAATGAAATCTCCCCTCCTTGCAAAACAGTGGCCTGTGGGTTAGAGTTTTGTTTGGAAGTTGAAACCTATTAAGAATTCATTTGGCTCATGTATAGGGGATGGGAACTAATACCCATCCTTTACAGAATTCCAGTAAAATATTAATATGTAGATCATCGAATATATCATAGGTGCTAAGCATGATAGTCAATAGTAGCTACTTTAATTTATTGGCCTCTGCCATCAAACTCCAACCAATGTGGCACTTCAATGAGTTTGGATGTGTGTTGTGTTATGGTAGAGCCAAAATAAGGTCTCACGTCTCTTTTTTTCATCTTGAGGTCTTTGAGGAATGAAAATATATGTGAGATTTAACTTGAAAAAATGGAGTTATTCAGACTGCAAGTTTTTCTCAAGATTGTTCTCCATGTGAGCAACTGTCTTAGAAAAAGCAAGGCGCTACCATGAACATACAATCCTTTCCAAATGATGTGATATTTGGGTTGAGGATGGAGAGTTGGCAAATAGAATTGGGACAACTGACCTGATCCAGATATAGGTCCTTTGAGGAGAACACTGTGATCATTCTTGAGGACATCCTGAGTACAGAGCCTCGACATAGCCAATTAAATTCAGACTCTCAAATATTCTACCAGGTTCCACTTGGAAGCCCAGACTTGGGAGTCAGGCATGAAAGAATGTGATTTCTGGCTCTGTTGCTTGTAAGCTTGACTTCCTTCCTATAACCCTCCATTTCATCATTTTGAAAACAGGAATAACCGTGCCTAGACAGAGTAGGTGTGAGGTCACGGTGACATGCTACACAGAGTGCCTAGCACATATGGGTGCTGAACAAATGACAGCTTCCATTACTGCTGACATTGGTATGAGTTGCTGGGGAAATGGAACAACCCATCTTTTATGCCCTGATTGAGTTAATGTCCTTCTTGTCTCTGAGTGTTAAAGGCTTTGCTAGGAAGAGTGGCAACATCTCAGATGGAATTCGCCCCAGCAGAGACTCAGCAACACTGTGTTGCCTGAGCTGGGCCTGGGTCTGTGAGTCACACAGCCTTCTCCATGTGGATGCCAGAGCAAATCACTTTTCCCATTATGAACAACCAGACACGCTCCAGTGCGGTGACGGAAAGTAATTGTGAGCTTAAATGATCTAACCAGACATGGATTCCACCAGGTTTAACCCATGGTTCCTCTTTACAGTCATCCCACACTGCCTCGTGGCAGCCCACTGTGTGGGAGCCATTACAGAGAATTATGTGATCCGTCTGCCCATTGAGCCACAGGCTGGGGCGCAGACTGGGGCATGGCACATCTGGCTTCACTTCGGGTTCTGGTGACACCAGGAACATGGATACATGTCCTGCCCTAAGTATGGGGTGTTCCAGATTCAGGAACCAATGTCGTGCAGGCCATGTCCTCTTTTTTTCCAAACCAAACTCGGAGGTTTCCGTCCTGTTGTGATATGGCCACCCTGTCATTAGATCTCCCAGCTCTCATATCCCCCTTCCTGTGACGTCTTCAGCTCAAAACCCAGCCATGTAGGCTGCGGTCTGTTCAGGGCAATGCTCTTGTGCCATTTACAGTGGCTTTTCCTACTGCTACAACCACGGCTTCTGATACTATTAATACTATGACAAGTCCTCCTCTTCTGAGCCAAGTGCCAGGCTAACCACTTTCACATATATTTTCTCATGTAATCCCTGTTATACCAAACTCATGTTATTCCCACTTCCTAGATAAACAGGCTTGGGTTTAAAGAGGTTAAGGTGATGTGTCCAAGATCACACAGCTGGCACACAGCAAAGCTGGAATGTGAATCCAGTTCCCATGGCTCCTGAGTCTAATCTTACTGCCACTCTATAGCACCCGTCCTCTGAGCTGAGAGAACTCTGTTACAAGCATCGGAGTAGCTGGACTGACTTTATTAATATTACACTTAGAAAACCACCCATAGCTAGTCATTGATATTTAAAAAGAAATAATAAGGGGGGAAAGTAATAAGAAGAATGTACCAGTGAATAAAGGCTTGGTATAGTTAAAGTGTCCTGACATTTGTTGCCATCACATTGTTTAAATGAGGAATGCTGTGCCTACAGCCATGTGTGTACGTGCACTTGTCTTGCATATACAGGTTTGTGATGCAGGTTACCCATGAGCTCAACCCTGAGAACAAGTTTTAAGGCATTGCCAGCTTTCCAGAAAGCTCTCTGTGCTCTTTCTCAGCTTAGTCTCCTTCCCCTCACCCACGGTCAAAGTCTATCATCACCGATTAGCTTTGTCTATTTTTCAAGTTTCTCTAAGTGAAGATATACTGTACACACTCTTTGGTGCCTGACTTCTTTTACTCAGCAAAATATCTGTGGTATTTTCCCAGGCTAATTTGAAGTAGTATTTTTGTACCAGCATGCTCTTTTTCATGACTATCTAGTATTCCATTGTATGGAGAAACCACATTTATTTATCGTTTGGCTAAGATGAATCAGCCATCTGAAAACATCCTTGTGTATTGTATATGTGTTTTTTTGGACACATGAACCCATTTCCAGTAGGTAGTATTCCTTATTGAGTAATAAGATAGATTACTTTAGTAGAAACTGCAAACTGATTTCCAAAGTAGCTTTACTGTTTTTGATTTTCACCATCATCATATGAGTGTTCCATTCACATCCTTGCCAATACTTGGTAATGTCCTGGTGTTTATTTCTATAAAACCTTAATTGTGTCTGTGAAATGAATCATACACCATTTCATGTTTTTTGAGGAAAAAATTTACCAAAAAGAACGCTGATATTTACAAGTCTGGACTTGAGGAGAGTTGAGGGAGGGAAATGGGGAATGAAGAAAAACATACTTTCAAGAGAATTACCTTCAAATCTAGGTGGAACTTAGATGTGTGGAATCATTATGGGAAGTCTACAACCATGGTTTCTTTTCATGCATGCACAATTCTGAGTTCATTATAGCTCCCAAATCATGGTTTATAAAGAGACAAGTTCAATGACTGATTATTTACCTCATATCCCAATTTACCCCAAGTCATCAGATGGCAAATGTTTTATTTAGCCAGAAACATCAAATATTCATTGAGCCACCCGATGGGTTACTCATTTATTCATTCTTCCATTCATTCACAAAACAAACATTTATTAAGCATCTAGAGTATGCCAGGCACCGTGTTCAGCCTGTTGACAAGACACCAAGGAAAACCAGCATACAGGTGCTGCCCAGAAAGACATGGTAGTAAATCACAATGTTAAATGATAGGGAAGGCCATGTCCTAGTATTCATTCATTTATTAAGAACCTAATGAATGATTCCTGCACATTGCTTGTATTCCGTGTGTTGAGTGTGAGAAAGATGATAGATGCTTTAGCTGATCTTCAAAGTTTATACACAGGGGATGGGGATGGGTAGGGAGGCCTAACTGTTATGGTCAGGGGTGGCAGCAGTATGGCATGAAGACTTCTGAGCAGGGAGACAACAGATATCAGGGTAGACCTTCGTTCCAAGAGACCTCTTATCAGGGACAATCAGGTGACATGTGCTGCCCCTGGAGTCCCTCCCCATGCTCTCAAAGGCTTGTCAAGCCACAGCAGCTGACTATGAGTCCATGGCAAGGCTGGCATGGGAACACTACTGTGCTAACCTCAGTGTGTGCAGAGTGGACTCGCCATTTACATAGGTGACCCTGTTTAGTTTATAGCCTTCCTGATTCCAGGCATTATAATTAACATTTTGTTACGGTAGCAACTGTGGCTCAGTCAGTTTCAAGGCACACACAAATGGATTCAAATGGAGCAAACTCAGGCTTTCAACACTGGTCCCTTGTGTACATAGATTTTCCCAGTCGGGGCACCACAGTACTAATAGGGCCTCCAGTCGAAATACTTAGGACATCTTTCCTCCTCATGGTAATAGTGGTGTGATCAGAATGAGTATATTGTCATGTACTCCATGCCAGGAATTGTACAAACACTGCCAGTCATCCATTCTTTTCCTATCCTAAAGGTGGATAAACTGAGGTTTAAAGAAGAAAATGTGCACAATCACCTCATAGGTAACAAGCAGGAAAAGCAAAATAAAAACTCAGACCTTCAAAACTCCCTCTTCTGTAGCGACGCTACCTTCCTAAGAGACAGAGCCTAATTTAAAATGGACACATCCATAATTCACATCAAATGTTTCACGGTCGGCAGGGGGATGAAATCATGTCCCATAACCTCAGGATACCTAAAAACTCACGGGCTGCATTCGCATCTAGGTAAGGTACAAAGGCCCATTTCAATCCTGCTCTCTCTTAAGCTCCTCGCATTCCAGGATAATGAGGTTGTCTCTGTTTTGTGTGATGTCAGGATTTCCCTGCTGGGCTGTGTCCACTCTGCTGAGGCCCCTTTGTCCTGGTTTCTTCAGACAATCTGGGCAGGGGATGGGGAAGGAATTGGGCTCTCACGTGGCCACTGGACAGGCTGTTAGAGAGCCAGGAGAGCCCATCTCCATCTCTATCTCCATCTCCATCTCCATCTCCATCCTACGGTGGGAGGTGCTCGCTGTGAAATGGGGAATAAATGCCTGTCAGAACCCGGTGTGAAGTGTGTCCTTTCTTTCAAAGTGGGTGCCGGGTCTCCTGTTTCCAAGGGTCTCACCCTGAAAAGAATGCTGCTGACAAGCTATAAAAAAGAGGGAACTCTTCCCATTTGCAACAGCATGGATGGACCTGGAGAGCATGATGCTAAGAGAAATAAAAGAGTCAGAGGAAGATCAGTGTCACATGATCTCACTCACATGTGGAACCTGACGAACAAAAGAGGCTGCTGAACAAAAATAGATTCAGCCCTAGCTGGTTTGGCTCAGTGGATAGAGCGTCAGCCTGTGGACTGAAGGGAACCGTGTTTGATTCCGGTCAAGGGCACATTTCCAGGTTGTGGGCTCGATCCCTAGTGTGGGGCTTGCAGGAGGCAGCCAATCAATGATTCTCTCTCATCACTGATGTTTCTATTTCTCTCTCCCCCTCTGAAATCAATAAAAATATATTTTTTAAAAAATAGATCCAGAGACATAGAAGTATCAAACAGACTGTTGAACCTCAGAGGGAAGGCAGGGAGGGTGGGGTGGTTGGGAAGAGATCAACCAAAGAACTTGTATGCATATATTCATAACCCAATAGACACAGACAATAGGGTGGTGAAGGCCTGGGGTGAAGTGGGGTGGGGGACTAGAAGAGGTTGATGAGAGAAAAAGGGGACATCTGTAATACTTTGAACAATAAAAATTTTAAAAAATGCTGCTGACATCCCACAGCTTGGCACCTTCAGCAGAGAATGGTGACTTCTCTCAAATATTGAACTTTGTTGTTTTTTTTCAGAAGTGACATGAGGTTACTAAAAATAAGCATCTACTTAGAAAGCTATGAACTTTTAGATGCTAAAACACACTTTTTTTTTTACTACTATTTCTTTTTTGTTTGGGTTTTCTTTGTTGTTGTTGTCATCGTCCCTCCCTGATTATTTAAAAACCACCTCCCTGGGATTAGAAGTCCACTCTTGTCAAGGCGTTGTGAGTATCTTGTGCTCTAAGTTCTAATAGACAGGGTGCCACTCAGAGTAAGCGAGTCCCAGGGAAAGCGACTGGCTCTTTGATGACTCCCAGCCCTTCCCACTCCTCGTCTTTTGAGCTGTGCCTGTGAGAACTGGCTGCTGGTAGCTGCAACACTGAACGACAAAATGCAAACCAAACAAATAATCCATTTCCAAGGTTTGCTTACAGAGAGAGAGATCTATTTATGAAACACATATTGTTCAGTTTCAGGGGAAAATCCTGTAATCATTGCGAGGAGGAAAGCATGGAAAGTGCTTTATTTTGCATAAAAATCTCCTTGCTCTATGATTTATGTGGCTCAGATTTGCAGGCTGGGGGAGCCATGGGTCTTAGTGTCCCACCAACGGAAAGCAGAATTTAAGATGTAGAGAGAATCACAGGTCACAACAGAACATTGGCATTTATTAGCCTAGTGTGGGGCAGAGATGGGGGGGGGATCATAGACAAAATAGAACAATAAAACTGTTGTTTTGCTTTGGAAGGAAAGTAGAGAATATAGATGGATTGACCCAAGGCTCTAGGCAGCATTACCAACTAGAGTAGGCAAATCATTTCATGCGATTAATATCTGAGCACTCCACTAGGTTCTGAGGAACTTCAGTAGGTTATCTGGGTTATCAGCATTGACTTAGTTTACCAGTTACCTAGGTGCTGAATAGGAGCTGCCTACCCAGCCACCCACCCTCATTAAGAATGCTTATTGCAGTTGGTACATGTTTATGAAATGCCCCTTTGGGCATAGCTATCACTTTCTTCTGGGGCCATGGTCTGGAAACTGCGGCTCAAGAGCCACATGAGGCTCTTTGGCCCCTTAAGTGTGGCTCTTCCACAAAATACCAAGGCCTGGGCCAGCCTATTTTGAAGAAGTGGCATTAGAAGAAGTTTAAGTTTAAAAAATCTGGCTCTCAAAATAAATTTAAATCGTTGTACTGTTGATATTTGGCTCTGTTGACTGAGTTTGCTGACCACTGTCCTAGGGTATCAGGACTGGGAAGAAACTAACAAGTTTTTTAGTCCAAACATCTCTTCATGTTTGAATTTTCACCATCACATGCTGGAAAAGAAGTCAATCAGCTTCCAACACTTTCAGAGATGAGGAGATCAAAACCTCCCAAGCAACCCTTTCTAATTGTCAGATAACTATAGTTGCAATCTCTCACATTGAGACAGAAATTGGATCCTTTCTAACTGCTAGTTTCGCTCCTTCTACCCAAAGATTTCCCATTAGATTTAACCCCTGCAAGTGTCAGTGATTAAGTGCATGTGATTTGGAGCCAACTCTTCAGAATTTCTATAAGAACTGACTGACTGGATGTAGGATTTTAGGCAAATTCCTTCCTCATTTGAAATATGAAGACACTGTTTACTGTCTGTATCAGTCAGGGTGAACTTTGTTTTGGTGCTATAACAAATAGCTCCCAAATCTCAGTAGCTTTAGATAACTAAATTTCCTATTTGCTCATGTTCACTGCAATCTGGCTAGGGCCAGGCTCTGACCTATGCTGTCTTCACTCAGTGATCTAGCTGATGGGTCTGCATTTGAAAAATTATAGGTATCGCTGGAACTCACACTCATTGGCCAAAGAAAGTTACATGACTATGCCTGGTTTTAACATGCAACCCCACCATGTTCCTACAATGTGATGAACATGGTGAGCCCACATTCCCTTACAGGCTTGCTCTGCAGACTTAAAGACTTATAGCAGAATGTGGCACCTGCAAAGTTTTATTCCCTAGTTCTTGGCAAATCATTGAAGGTGCTCTCTGGGTTAGACATTCTGAAATCCTACCCAAGGATTCCTATTAATATGCGATCCACCAGAAACAAACATGATATTCCAGCTGAGTAAAGAACTAGAAGGAGAACAGAACAATCTCTTCCCTTCCAGATAGTGCATCCCAAAGTCTTACTCTCTCTTTTCCTTTTTGGCAATCACAGTGTGCTGATGAATTTATTGTCAATTAAACATCCTCTATCTCTTCTATGTATTTTCTTTTGAAGCTGTTTCCCCCCAGTTCCATACTTGTGTCATTAGCTTTTGAGTCACAAAGAAGTTTCACACTGTTCCCCATTAAAATGCATCTGTTTAATTTGGCTCATTCTTCAGTCCCAGTTATAATTACTTCAGATGAAGATCTTTCTGCTCCAACTTTCAGACAGATACTGTGAAATGGGAGAGCTATAAAAATGTCTGTCCCAACTAGACATTCCAAGTAATGGCCACGCCTTGTAAACAATTGCCTCACCATTTTGGAGGGCATCTTTTTACTTAAACAGCTTTACTGAGATGGCTTGATATAAAATAAACTACATAGACTTAAAGTGTACAGTTTGATGTGTTGACATCTGTATACACCCAAGAAACCATGACCACAATTAAGACAACAAACATCCATAGCCTCCTCAATTTCCTTGTGTCCTCTTCTAATCCTTCCTTCTAGCCCACGGTACATCTTTTAACCTCAAATTCTATTCTATTCATATCTGTAGGGCTAAGCATGGTGCTGAGAACAAGACAGATGATTAATACTGAAGACCTAATGCTTGTCATGCCCATACAAAAATTACCTGAGATTATTTCTTATGCAAAAGTTACCATTTGGTGACATGTGTCTCACTCATTAGGTCACAGAGGAATAGACAAGCAAAATGTCCCACTTCCAAATATGTCCAGGCTATGGGTGAGCTGTGGGCCTTTGGAGAGGCTGGTATCAGAGTTCTGCTCAACTAAGACAACAGTGCCTAACTGACCCATTCCAATCCTCTTTGGAAAAATATATACTATCAGAATCAGCACATGTGGAAGTGGGGACTCATGCGTTATCATTTTTTTTTAAATTTTTCATCTGATACGTTGTAACTGATTTTTAGAGAGAGGGGAAGGAGGGAAAAGAGAGAGAGATATCAGAGTGAGAGAGAAACATCAATTGGTTGACTCCTGTACACACCCTAACCAGGGATGCAACCTAACTATGTGCCTTGACTGGGAATTGAACCCACATTTTTGGTGTATGGGAGGACACTTCAACCAACCGCGCCACCTGGCCAGGGCCACATGTTATTATTTGGTAGGGCTTTCATCCAATCCCAAATATATATTCAGGTCATTCAACACGTATGTATTGAGTTTTTACTACACATCACTCATTATTTTAGGCACTGGCAATTACTAGTGGAAAAATCTGATGGGAACCTAGGAGAACATTCTGTTAACATAGATAACTAGTAAGATGATGCAGAGATGAACTGGAAAGGGGGGAAAAAGAGGTGGAAAGTAAGGAGCAGGAAAATCCTAATCATTTGAGGGGACTCCAGATGTGCTTTACAAAGGGAATTCTTTGTTGTCTCGGTGTACTTTTGATTTGCATTTGTTTGGGCAAAGAGAACGTTATCTAATATCCTCTCTTCCACTTGAACTTTTCCTGCCTATGCAACAATTAGAGCACATGTTCTAGCAATGTGTCTGGGAAATAAACTCTCATCAATTAATTACTGTTGTCTGGGGCTCTGGGGAGGTGTTCTGGATGGAGGGCATAATCTTGAAATGAGGAGGCATTGCTGTGTCTTCTTCCTCAAGCAAGGTAACTGAGCTGGGTTGCTGTCACAGTGGGACTAACCTCACAGAAAGACTATCTTCTCCAGGAGAGAGCAAAGGGAAAATGATTTGGAGAAATCCAAATTCTATCGACCCGTGCTCCATTATTCATTATTCAGCTCCAAGAACTAATGTATGATGCATGCTATTACCATCAAACTTGTATTGCAAATAATTCATGGTGGAAACTTTTTAAAGATATATTATTAACACTATCACCAGCAGAATTGAACTGGATGAATCCTTGGAATTTGATGGAAATGACCACTCCAGTATTTAAGATTCTCTGTAAGTGTTTAAGCATTTGAGTTTCTATAAGGTGAGACAATATAACAATGTAAAATTTGGCTCCGAGAGTAACATCAAATATGCCTTCCTTCTTTCTCTCTCATTTCACTGAAAAGCATTTCCAAAACCTTCTGAATCACCATTTGAAATAGGCAGCAATATTGTTTACAAATAACACTTGGTAAAGCCAGAGGAGGGAGGGTTGAAATCAGAAACACAATTTCTTCGCTGCCTTGTTGGGAATTTTGGGCAAATAGATATCATGGAGGGTCAATTATATCACTTATCAAAGATATTTTTGTTGAGTCACCATATGTTTTCAAAAGATTCACTAATCCCAGAACATTCTGTTCGTGGAGCCCTAATATTAACTTGATGAATGGGATGGTGTCTACAGAGATGACACTGCTTAATTTCCTGTAGCTATTGTCAACTTTATGTTCATGAGAGCCTTTGGCTCAGCAGTAAGCACTCTTCCCCAGAAGGTACAATGATAAATCGACCTTGTAAAGTGATCCCAGTGATAGTAAGTATAGTACAATATAAACTTTTTATTTCTTGATGACTAATTAAGAAAATACTCCAATTAATGGGAAGGTTTGCAGGTTATCTTTAGTTTAGGGTTGTTCCCTGTTCATGTAGCAAGGGTAGAGCTGGCTTGCTTTTTCCCAAAGACTTATAGTCTTCTTCTTAAAGAAGAAATCTGATTTGTTCTGACTTCCATTTTCCAGCAGCTTGTTGAAGGATAAAGCCTTTGGCAAAAGCCATCTATTACAGATGCTCTTCTGAAAAAGAATGTCTGTAAGATACTCTTGAAATGCATCCATTTGTCTTGGTGCTGATCAGAGGTCCTAGAAGGTCTTCTCTAGACAAGAGACCCTGCCAACATATTGCTAAGCAGATTATTCATTTTGGAGGGTAGTATGTAGAATATAAACAAAAACCAAATACAGTAATTCTGCTGTTGCTCATAGAAAACATTTCCAGCATTTACTAACTATAAGATTTGCCTGTGATGGTAGCTATCACTTTTAGAAAACATTGTGTCTTATCATGAATATTTCTGCAAGGGAGTGAAAATAGTCTATTCCCTTTAGAAACATGTATTGGGCACCTACTAAGTTTCATACATAGTGCCAGGGAAAAGGGAAACAAAGATTAATAAAATAACATTCCCATTCTTGAGAAAGACCCCACAGTCTATTGGAGATGTAGGACTCATCAACCATCCTGATAAATGAGGTAAGTTAGGGAAAACATAACTGACATGGAGTTCTATATATGAGTTCTGCAATCAGGGTTCATCCGGTGAGGAAAAATTGAAAGGGCATTGGGACAAAGAGAATCGCATGTACAAAGGTACAAGAGAGTGAAAGAGTGTGGCAAATTCAGGAATCCACGTGAAGTTCTATGTTATGGAAATAGGGGACTCAAGAAGGAAGGGCATAGCGTTTGAGGTCCATCTGGTGAGTCATAGGGAAGTGTGAAATGATTTGTGTGGGGGAAATTATGAGACCTTCTTGGTGATTTGAGACTATCAACATGGCAGAGGGTGAGGAGTGTGTGCAGTGCAGTAGTGTAGGTGAGGTGCCAAGTGGGAGGCTACTTGGAAGAGATGGGAATGATGAGGATGAGTGAACCAGTGAACCAATGGGGTAGAGAGGAGGAGCAAGACCCCAAAGATACCTCAGCAATAAGTCCCTCACTTTTCCAGATAACACACTTTTCTTTTTTTGGTTCCAGACATCTTACTGAGCTCTAGAGACACAGATAAATGAGACTAAGTCTCTTTCATTATTTTATTGTCCTCAACTTACACATTACAACTGAGGGCTCACCCCGACTCGATACATGTACTAACAATCTCCATAGCACATATCACCTGAGTGCCCTTCTCTATCTCTTGCTGAATTTATTACAATCACATATTTAATTGACTGTCTTCCCTCCCCACATATAATATTCATCAGGACAGAGACTGCTATGTTTGTCTTGATGACCACTGTGTTCACCAAGTACATAGTAGTTTCTCAATAAATATTGCCTGAATGAATGTATGAGCCAAAGAGCTCACCAAACATAGGAAGCAGCAGGCAAGCTCAGAGCAAGTGTTACAGTCTTACAAGTGCACTGAGAGGAGTGTAGACAGGCAAAGCAATTCTCCTGTAGGCCAAAAGGTCCACAAAGACTTTGTAAATGAGATAGATACTCTAGAGTGAGTCATGAGTCCATTAATTTGGTGAATCCATTCCTGGCAACAGTCTTCCTCACACAGGGCATGTCCCTTCATCTGGAGAGCATTATGACTCCCTCCCACATGGAAGCCTCCGAGAAGCTATCCCAACCAAGGACGTCATAAAGGATCCCCAGGATATGACAGCATTTGTGCAAGCAGTCTGGACTGTCTCCCACCTGGGCTATCAGCAAGGAGAAGCTGCCTGGATAAGGGCATGCCAGAATGCGCAGGCTGCAAAGGCTGAGGTGGGAAGTGGGGAGGTGCAGAGAATGGAAACACATTTGCTGGCAGCAAGAAATGCCCCCGAGCCACCCACCGAGGCAACCTCTGCAAAAACTCTGAGGGCAGTCTAAGGGTCTAGAACAAAGGCTGCCGTGATGTTTATTCAAGCCAGATACATTCAACTTAACAGATACACAAATTATTAGAATTTGGAGTAAATTTTAAAAACTTACATTGAGTTGTTCAGCTTTTCAATGAAATTATATCTATGTATGTTCCCCAAATGTCACATGAATAGGAAGGAGGTCTCTTAGGAGGAGAGGAAAAGTAGGGGTGCAACTCAGATCCATGGATTTTTATTTCTCTCCATCTTTCAGGTTTGAGATTAGTCTTTCCTTCCAAAGGTCTTTCCTGATTCCCCCAAAGCTGATCAGACCACCCTAGAGCCTTGGTTGGCAAACTGCGGCTCATGAGCCACAACATGCGGCTTTTTGGCCACTTGAGTGTGGCTCTCCCACAAAATACCAAGGCCTAGGCAAGTCTATTTTGAAGAAGTGGCAATAAGAGAAATTTAAGTTTAAAAAATTTGGCTCTCAAAAGAAATTTCAAGAGTTGTACTGTTAATATTTGGCTCTGTTGACTAATGAGTTTGCCCACCACTGCCCTAGAGGATCTGACACTTCTATGAAGTATCATAATAGCTGCTTACTTTCCACATGCACTCCCAGCCCCCAACAAGAATACATTCCACATGAAGATAACACTGCACGCTTCATTAATTGAGTAAACAGATTAAAATGCAAGAGCCGTTTAGTGAACTAAGCTCTGTGGATATGGTGATGGTCCAGGATGGCATGCTTCCTTCCTCTGAGCTTCTACTCTAGAAATGTTACCATGTCCATAACTTTCTACTTAAGCTAAGTACTCATAATCCGGGCCCTCTACAGATCTGTTGAACAAATGAATCAAACTGCAATAAAAGGAGTCTGGGATTAATATTGTTATTTATTGCTCCACAAATACATTTTCTAAAATTGGACCACAGCCGTATTGAGAATAGCCCATACTAATTTTCAGAGTTGAGATAAATAATTCAATCTGTCTCTGCTCAGACAATTTATCAATGAGAAAAGAAGCTTTAAAAACATTTGCTTTTGAGAGATGTGGCTAGCCCTTTAAGTAGAGATGCTGGCAGTGGAAGGAGGTTGCTTAGTTTAACGCCAGTAAAGAGGGTGCACTCACTGCACTTTTTAGGGCCTCTACTGGACAGATAGAAAAAAAGAGCTACCTCCATTTGTGAAGACTATCAGATCAAAATATTGGCCTGATATGGCACACTAATTGTGGCCTGCCCAGTATGCTCCTGCCTTGACAACAGACCCTGCATTTGTTTTGGGCAGCAATGTACCCAGTGTCATGCAGGATGTTATCTGTGTGTGTTGCAAACATCAAATCACAAGTTTACACTTTTTATTAAATTTCCAAAATATTTTGGCTTTGTCACATAGCTGCAACCCAGAAAACCTGGTCAATGCCTCTGAAGATCATTAGCTGCATCCTTCAACCTCCTGGGAGAATGTTCTTCTTAGCACGTGGTCGGCTGCTACGTGTATGAAGACATTCCCCAAGCTGAGGTGCTCGCGGACAATCCCCTCATTGATTTCTGCCTGGCACTGTGAGGAAGCTCTTCCTGCGATGTAACTCACATTTCTCATGGTGCCCTGGATGACTGTGTTCTCTGGAACTGTCTTCTCAGAAAACAAATCACAGCCCAAGAGAGTTGAACACCTCAAAATCACATTGAGGACGTTAGACTTATCTGGATCCTCAGAAAACAATTTATTGTGCTTGTAGTTTCATATTCTACTCTGGGCCCCATGTCTTCGTCTTTATTAACAAAGACCCAGTGCACAGTCTTTCAGGCTATGACACAGCCCACAATGAAAGATTCCTGCAGGAAAATACAAACCATTGCTCATGTCGTGAAGAAGCACCATCTCGGAACAGAAGCAGAGTGGTTTTTCTCATCTTTCTCTTTTCCTGGCTACAGCAACAGAGTGGAATCACTAATGGCTGAAGTTTGCAATGATTACAACTTGGGCCCTGCCGTCATTCTGGTGCAGTGTGAGCATTAAAAATGGGATTTCTTAATTTGAATTATTGATCAGCAGGTTCTCTCAAGCAGCTATTCTCCCCTTCAAATAGGCAGTAAATCTCAGCTGACAAGGACTCACATTTTGAAAAATATGAACAAACTCTGGAGCTCCAAATACAGCCATGGACTTTCTCTCTCAAACTGGGAGCTATCTTCCTAAGACATTCTTCACCCGGTATAGGCAACACCAGTATTTTCAAGACACCTGCCAGCTTCACGAACTTAATGTGCACAGAAATCACCTGGGGATTTTGTAAAAATGCAGATGTGTAATTCTGCAGGTTTGGGGTTGGGCTTAAGACTCTGCATTTCTAGCAATTCTAAAGTGATGTTGATACTCCTGGCCTATGGTGGACCCTTGAGTAAGGTTCTAGTGCATGTGATGTTTTAGAGACCAACTAACTCGAGGCCTGACTCTGTCACTGAACTGTGGCCCCTATAATTTATACCCAGCTAAATTGTCACTCAAATACAAAGGCAATGGACGGTGTTATCATGCAAGAACTCGGGAAATATAGTTATTCTCCATTGGATTTGATAGGGTATCTCTATTTGGATATTGGGAAAGAGATAATGTGGTTGTTTAATATAATTTTTATCACACATGTGACTGCCTCTATCACACAGAGATGAAAATTCTGATAGGGATGGCTATCTTGGTCAAGATGAGCAAGGATCTGAAGTGCATAGATATGGCTGCAGTTGTGGTCAGAGGTGTCCTGGGTATTGCTGCTTCCTGTCTTTGTAGTTAATTTAGTTTATTTGGTCGATGAAATGCTAATGGCTGAGTTTCTACTTCCTGCTGCTAAGATTGGCAGCTGTTCAAAGCTGGTTGTGCAACAAAAGACTGTATGTAAGCCCACCCTTCCACCTTTCCTCATCAAAACCCACTTAATCCAACCCCACACTTTTGGGCAGAGCATCCTGAATGCTCCCCATGTACATTCAGCAAATATTTGTTTGTGCAGATCATGGGCCAGTAGTTGGTGTTGTGTTTCACAGGAATAAAAACAGAACATGACAATAAAGAGATACATCATCCCTGGCATTATAAGGATTCAGTTTAGAGAAGGAGTGAGGGAGGTTAATTAAGTAACTGCATACTTATTTAATTAACTAACATAGTAATGATAAGTGAGGTGAAAGCAAAAGTCAGGGTGTGATGAGAATAAACAGAAGGATGCTATCAGGCATTCAGAAGGGTCAGGGGAATTTCCCAGGAGGAAGTGGGGCTGATGCTGAGGCTAAAATGTTGTATAAGATGGACAGGAGTTGGTCCTCTGAAGAACATAGATTGTATTTTCATGGAACAAAGAGTGCATGTGTGATGCTCTTGAGTTAGGCAGGAGTATATGTGGCCAATGACCAAAAGATCATTGTCTTTTAGTGAGGGTGGTGGAAGGTATAATGCTAAAGAGGGAGGTAGTATCAGATAGGTAGGTGGCCTTTAATGTCTCAATGAAGAATTGATGCCAATGACTTGGACGTTATAGGATAATAAGACAAGTCTGAGTCTCCTCAAAGAAGTTATTGCAACAGCCTTCTATCTGGCCTCTCTGCCTCCTCCATCCTCTCTCCCAACATTCCAGTCCAATAAATAATTCTCAAAATATGCTGCTCCTCAGTGTGGGTCAGGGGCTCCACATTGCCAAGGGGATACAGTCTAGACCCCATCCACTGGTAATTGAGATCTTCCATGACCCAGTCAACCTTATCCAGAATTCACAGTCCGCTCCAGCCAGACGTAGGTATTTACCAAGCATGGTCTTGGTTTTTTCATAATTGCCTTTGCTGAGTTGTCAGAAAGCTTTGCGTTTTCTTGAAATTTTCCAAAGCTCCAGCATGTGTCAAGGCAATGGCAACTGTAGACCGATCATGGGCTTTGGTATTGTGCAGAAATTAATTCAAATTTTGTGTTCCTACTTACTAGCCATGTAACCTTTGACAAGACCCTTAAACTCAGTGTGTTTATATTTCCCCATTATTAAGTGGGGAGGGAATAGTAGTTGCTATAACTACATATTATATATTTTGTGAGAGTTAAGTAAGATTTCTTTCTCTGTCTCTCTAGACACACACATATACATATTATATTTCTCAGGCCTGTTGCATACTTGACATTTAAATAATAGTAGTTATTGTTTGTTTTACTGTTACTGCTTGTGGTGTTGTAGTGATTACTATTACTACTCCAACTGCTACTACTGGTATTTTTCAAGTCCTAAATTGTCTATGTTAAATCTTCTTGGGTCATTTAATTTCACAAGAAATTTGCTACATCTGAAGATGTTATTCTTTAAACTAATCACTTAACATCAGTCACTTGTATTGTAAGTTCCATATCTATACTAATAAAAGGGTACTATGCTAATTAGACTGGGTCAACTGGCCATATTCCAGACATCCTACTTCCTTCTGGACAAAGCCATGGTGGTGGGAGCCCAGGCAGAGGCAGTTAGTGGCAATCAGACTGGCAGGGGAGAGCACTTAGGGGTGAGATCAGGTTGGCAGGGGGTTAGGGGCGATCAAGCTGGCAGGGAGGACAGTTGGGGGTCAGATCAGGCTGGCAGGGGAGGAAAGTTGGGGGCAACCAGGCTGGTAGGGGAGGGCAGTTGGGGCAACCAGGCAAGCAGGAGAGGGCAGTTGGGGATGACCATGCCAGCAGGGGAGGGCAGTTGGGGGCATTAGGCAGGCAGACAGGTGAATGGTTAGGAGCCAGTGGTCCTGGATTGCAAGAGGGATGTCCGACCACAGGGATAGGGCCTAAACTGGCAGTCAGACATCCCCAAGGGGTCCCATATTGGAGAGGGTGCAGGCTGGACTGTTAGGCACCCCCCAAACCCCATGCACAAATTTTGTGCACCAGGCCTCTAGTACTATCTAAGAATGTAAGGAACTATTGTGTTTAGCAGGCATTGTGAATGTGATCACAATATTTTAATCTGTAAGCTGATGTTAAGCTCAAAATGGTAGGTAGGCTCACCTACCCACCAGACTCTGGAAGCTTTTTACTTAATTATTAGTAACACAAGAATTTCAATCCAGCCTTCCCATTTAATTTCCTGTGTGTCCTGACTTTGAGGAAGTTGCTAAACCATGATGAGGTTCTATATCTTTATCTCCAATCTCTATAGTAACTAATGGCCTCTCATTCATTCCTTTCCACTACCTTGGTTTCTGATTGAATAAATGATGGTACTAGTATCTTAAGAGACCCTCCACTTACTGTCACATTACCCTGGTGCTAGGGCTACTCCTGATTTCCCCCTTTCTTTTTCCAACTTGATCATTGTTCATTGTGATCAGTATATGCTAGCCTCATATTATACTTCTATTGAGAATCTATGACCTCTGTCCATACTTCCCTCCACTCATCCACAATTATTGGCTGAGGCTCTTTTGTAGGCCAGGCCGTGAGTTATGCACCAGAGATGCAGAAATAAATAAATGTAATGCCATTCTTGCTTTCATGGAGCTTATAGAACTTCCAGTGTAGTGGAAGGCCCTTCCATGACCTTCATTGATCATGACTTCATGGGCTTCTATTTTTCTGTTGAAAAGATCAATAGTACCATCCATGGTCTGTCTTCTTAGTGATTGAACGTCCAATATCCTCGGCTAGCTTTTGGGTTCACACCACTTCTGCTTTCCTTTCTTAGCACTCTTCCAATGTTATTAATTGCTTAAAGTTTATATTCCCCAGGCCATGTCTCAGAGGTTAGGAAACTAGTGTGACTTGTCCAGGACTCAGACCCCAGTTTCAATGCTGCTCTCACCACTTGTGAGATAAGTGAACTTGGGAAATTTACTTAACCTCCCCAAGGTTCTGTTTGATCATACACAAATGGGGATAACAAGAGTACCAAGCTCATGGGGTGGTTGTGAAGGTTTACATAAATAATCAATTGGGAATGCCTAGCAAGCACTTAGCATAGGGTCTCACTCATACTAAACAGTATATGTTGTCTTATTAGTATTGACCCTTTTCTTAGACATTTGTGATAGAGCATCTGGGCAGGGCTGGCATTGCATGCTCTCATGTTAGGAAGAGATAGGTAGCTACTTGGCTATCTCTCTCCTCCTCCTGTGATGATTAAGGCAGATGCTCACATTTGCCATGGGGATCTCTGAGATCCATTTTCCTCAATGCATTTTTGAAACATGTATTCCTTATAGGAGAGAAACTGTTATGCACGTTGTTCTGTGCCATGTATGTCTTTCTTGGTGAGCCACTCATTCCAAAGAGATGAATCATCGGTGACTTCAAGTACCCGAGAATAGCATTCATGTGTAACTTACAGCTGTGCAGGACCTTGTGTTGGGGAAGCATACAAGGCAGGCACAGATGGAAAACATAGATTGCACATTGCCCAGGATTGTGGGCAGAGACCCTGATGGTTTGCCAGAACTTTCCATGATATGGGCTCTTTACAGACTCCAGAGAAGTGGATCTTAACTTCATTTGGGGTGATAGGAATCTATCATGAACCCCTTTTAAAATCTATTATAGCCCTTTTATAATAACTGAGATATTGACTGTCTCTAAAAGTAACCAATCAGAATGAACTAATCAGAATGCGCCCATGCTACAAATAATTGGTATAATGTAATTGGTTCATGCCAACTGAATAGCAATATGGCACTTTGCAAACAATTGTAGGGAATTCGTAGACCTCTGCTTTCCACATACGAATTTCAATGGCAAGCATCCTTTTTTAGAACATACTCTCTGTCTGGCCCCAGCAATGCCCTAGGGTTAAGGCAATGAGTACTCTCCTCTTGGTTCCTCAAACTTACACTGTAGTTGAGGAGACAGATGTTAAGCCAATAATCACATCAATTTCTACATAACTAGACTTGTGATAAGTGCTATGTTGAGCAGGAGAAAGGTCTGTAAGCACAAATAACAGAGAGGCCTTACCTAGTGTGGAGACTAAAGGTAAAAGTGGAGCAAATTATGGAAACCTCACTTAAAGTTGCACATTGAAGCTCAGGAGTCAGGCTGGTGAACGTGGGAGAAAAACAGCCCTAAGAGACTGTAGGCAAGGGGACCCTGAAGGTGTAGAGAAGCAAAGCTAATACAGATGAGCCTGGAGCACAGAGAAAAAGACAGCCAGTGGTGAGAAATGATGCTGGAGAAGTAGGCAGAGCAGATCTGCCATAGCTCAGAGACTACAACAAGAAGTACAGAGAACTTACCAAAGATAAAGTCCAGTTAGCAACTAAAAAAGGTCTGGACTTGTAATCAATTAATTGCCACTATTGATTTTATGGTTTTCCAATTCTGGATCTGAAAACCAGCCAACAAAAATCTGTCTAGGTCAGAAACCCATTTTCCAGTCCCAAGACATCCATCATATCCACCCAACTATCCATCTATCCACCCAGTCATCCTTCCATCCTTCCATCTGCCCATTCATTATTTTATTCATGCATTCAAGTATTTTCAATTCTCCAGGAACAGTATTGCACTGGTTGCTGAGGCTGCCAGTGAGTAGAACACCACCCCTTCCCTGAAATCCCTTACAGTCAAGTCAGAGAGATAATTCAGTAGGAAAAGATAATACAGGGAACTCTGGGATGGGATGCGGTAAGCATCCAGGATTAAGAGAGCATGGAGGACTAGAAAAAAGCAGTCTAAGCTGAGACATGAAAACTGAAGAGGTTGTGGGACAACATTGTGACAGGAAGTACAGAGGACAAGTTGTAAAGAAGGCAGTGATGTTTGATAAGCATTAACTCATTTCAAGGAGGTTGGATGTAAAGATAGGATGGGGTGAGATGGTGAGAGAGAGGATGGAAGAGAGAGTAGGGATCAGGTCATAGACTTTAAACAAAAAGTTTCTAGTTTAGCCATTAAACTAGAAAGCAGGGGCCAAAAGGAAAGAGGCAGTTGGTGAGGCCACACAGCTCGTGAGGTGCAGAGTCTGGGTGGACCCAGGGCTGTCTGATTATGCCGCCTTTCCATTACACCAGACTACCACTCCATTCCTCCCCAAACTGATCATTTCCAATTGTGTGGACTAGTGATTTCCAAAACTGACTTGTGGACACCCTCAATTATCCAATTACCCCAGGCGAGAATGTACAGTTGCCAAACTTTGTCTCAAAGCAAGTTGGTCTGAAATGGTTTGAATTAAAGAAAAAAAATCCTACATGGAAAGTACCTAAAAGGTATTAAATGTTTATTATGTACCAAGCAGTGTCTTAAATGCTTTAGTTCCCATGTTAGGTGGGTGCCATTGTGGTCTCCATTTAACGGAGTGAGAAATGGGGTCTTAGTAAAAGTGTCTTGCCCAAGCGCACACAGCAAATAGGGGAGCTGGGATTCAAACCCGGGTGCTTTGACCCCAGAAGTTCTACTTCTAAACATGTGACAGCACCACATACAGACATACCTACATCAGCACCACAGACAGGACCCGCTTCCACACAAAGGAACGCTTAGGAGGAAAGGGGAGGTTACTTATAAAAGCAGTCACATCACACAGAACCTCAGGAGAGTGGGGGACCACTTTCCCCAGAAAAACAGCCAGGGCACAGAACCTCGAACCACAGCAGCACCAGTGGCCGATCGGCATTCAGACTTTGGCGGCAGCTCTCTCGTTTGTCTTTACAGAGGACAAAACTTTCCCTTCTGTTAAGATGCTTTTCCTCTCATCTTGACTGCAGAAGCAAACCCGGAACCAGCCTTATGGGGTTCGATTCGACTTGTGAATGCTCTGTGAGCCTGAGGAGCTCCGGCGTCATGCCCAGCAGCAGGTCCTCCGGTCCTCTTTCCTTCCCCCTTTCTTTCTTCCTTTCTTTCTCTCGTTCCCCCTTGTGTGCAGTTTATGTGGAACATCTGGTTTTAAAAGTGTCGCAATTTTTAAACATATTAGAATGCTCATGGGATCAGAATATCAACAGCTGTCTATTGCGGCGAACCACACGTCTGGAAAACATTCCTTGAAACTGAGTTCTTAAATAAACATAAAGCATCTATATAACACAAGATGCCCAGCAACAGGCATTTGTAAACTGAGTGTTTAGACCAGATGAGGTGCAAACGATGGTTTTCTTGGTCTGTCAGAGTGGGAAGGGGATCTCACTGTGTTTAGTCCTGGATTTCTCTGGGCCTTGGAGCTAGGTCAGGCATCTGGGGGGGGGTGGTCTTCACTCAAGTGTCCTCCTTTCTCTGCTTTCTCTTCCATTTCCACAGGCTCTGCTGGTTTGACTTTATTTTCTTACCACTGACCCATACTTCCTGAAACTATCCCCCCCCCCCCCTATTTTCCCCCCTATAATCAGAATCTTCAGAAATTTAGATGATACTTGACTTTAGTATATGGCTAGTTCTTTGTCTCTCTTCCCTCTGGCTGCTTAACTCTTCAGGAGAGAGTTCTATATTTATGTGTGTGTGCACGAACAGACCCGGGAATTTCGATCATTTATTGAGCACTTGCTTGAATCAGGCCCCATTCTAAAGCTTTTCCATGGGGTTAAGTGAACGAATCCCCCAAATAGCTCATGGTGCAAGTACTATTATTATTAACATCTTACAGATGGGCAAACTGCGGCCCAGCAAGGCTAAGCAATGTGAACAAAATCACACAGCTTGTACATTGTGGTGAATTAAGCATCATATAAAACTAAAACTAGAAGCCATTCCCATGGGATGATCAGGGCTCTATTTGGGACTACAGGAGAGGTAGATTATCGAGTGTTTGCAAAAACAGACCTAAATGTATAATTTTACACATACAGGTCTCCTTGTGGGCGCAGTGGGGCAGGATATTTGAAGAGCCCTTGACAAAGCTATGCACTTGCTCCAATGAATCATTGCTGTAGCACAAAGAACTCCAGGCCAATGCCTGTTGGGAGTAGGACTATCTTCTCAACAGCTGAGGAAGAAAGTACTGCATAAGGTATGTAGATGTGAGTATGGCTACCTATGTAATTTTGCCCTCTCTCTAATGGACTATCAATAAAATGGGGTAGACTAGAGAGAGGGCATGAACTTCATTAACAGCTTTTATTTTTATTTTATTTTCTCAAAATATATTTTATTGATTTTTTACAGGGAGAAAGGGAGAGGGATAAAGAGTTAGAAACATCGATGAGAGAGAAACATCGACCAGCTGCCTCATGCACACCCCCTACTGGGGATGTGCCCACAACCAATATACATGCCCTTGACTAGAATAGAACCTGGGACCTTTCAGTCCGCAGACCGACGCTCTATCCACTGAGCCAAACCGGTTTTGGCATTCATTAACAGCTTTTAAAAGGAACTTCATAGACATCTACCACAGTTCAGCCCCCAAAAAAAGTGTATGTGGGGTGGGGATAGATTCAAAGTGTGTTATGGTCTACACATGTCTGAAGTTTGTGTACAATGGATATATCTTTATTCTACTTCTTCTAATAGTAGAATGGGCTCCTCACAAGGAAAGAGATGTGAACAGTTCTTAAGCATGCTCTTTCCATCATATTTATCATCAATCCCAAGAGGTCAGGGGCAGAGCCCCCTCCGCATCAGGTCAGCATCTGTACCAATGTCCCTGCTACCCTTTAGCATTTCTTTGGTGCTATGGCCTCAATACGTCTATAGATCTGAGTTGGGCAGTGTTTTTCTCTGTGGGGTAACAAGGCGACTTGGAAATGAATGGCTCCAAATATTGGAGCTGCACTCACACAGCCCTGCTTAGGGAAACGCGGCCTGTATCTCAAGCTCATATTTTCACCGTGATGTTAATTCTGCAGCAGAAAGACTCTCACCTCCCTCCCCAGTGTAAAGTGGAAATCTACATGTAAATGGAGACTTTGCAGGCAATACCATCCAGGAAAGCTAGTAAACACAATCCCTGCTGCGATTTAACTGGAAATAAGCTCTGATAGGTTAAAAAAATAATAAAATAAAATAAAATAACATAAAGGGAAGGAAGAAAAAGAAACAAGGGCAAGAAATGACATGTGAAGTAGCCCACGAATTTCTGTTGCAAAAGGTGGAAAACCAAACTAAACTAAAATGAAAGGAGACTGATTTGGAAAAATTCCAATGAACAGAGTGGATTCCACTACAGTAGGGTGTTTAACTGTAATAAGGGCATATTCATGGCACAGACATGATGGGCTTATCTTCATATTAAAACAACAACAGAAAGAGAACAAGGGCAGATATGGAGGTGTTTTTTTATGCTCATATTTCCAAACCTCATAAAATATTAGTAGCTGCATCAGCTATAAAAATTAATGGCTCCAGATTCTATTGTGTTACCCTCTTCAATTTCATTTTATCACCATTTTTTTTTCTCCCTCTCAGTTTTTGTCTTTCTATCTCCCTAAGTTGTTTGGGGTCCCAGTGTTTATGAGCTTTATAAGCTTGATAAGCCTTGTAGGGCAGAATTTCTAACAAAAAGGGTTGAGCAAAAGCTCGCCTGATTCCTTACATTAGCGTTTCTATGGTACAGTTAGATTGTGATAACAGATTGTGACAATATTGTCAAAAAAGAAAGGAAAAAAAAATTCTGGTCTTCATTATTGAGTTTGTTGCAAACTCACTTTTTCTTTCTTTCACTCTTTTTTTTTTATTTCCTTTTTTAATAGCAAAGACTGAAACTTCCAATTTCCTCAGGCCTAACCTGGCCTTTTAAAATGTTTTCAGGCCACTGTGAACACCAAGCTCAACTGTGAATTTGCATTTACATAATATAATTTTTACCATCAATTAATTGATCATGCTTAAATTCCTAAAAGTACTTAGTGAGTAATAACTACCCCTCGGGTGCTGTGAAAAGTTAATTTCCAAACACAAAGGCCACTCTGACTTTCAAAAAGCTGAGTTGAGTTTCCCATTGAGTCAAGCTTCTGCCTCCCCCACTAAAAAAAAGTCTGTTTTTATGTGACAATCTTGAATATTTTTCCGGAAAGTATTTCCTCATAAAGAATAAGGAAAACATCAAGGTTGTGAGTCCAGGAAGGTGAATTAGGAGTGGACCAGAGAAAGCTGATTCTAAATGATTCGATGTGTCCTTTCTGGGTTCATTATAAATGTGCCAGGGCATTCGTGGGTATAGAATGGCCACTCACCTACAGTCAAAAAATGCCTGCCTGGGTGTTATAGATGACCTAGCATCTAGATACTGCAATCAGGCCTCTAATCACACAGTGAAACCCAAAGCTGAATGAACAAAAGTTACTCAGTAAATAATTAGGGAAGCAGAATGAACCTGGCAGGAGAATTTTAGGAAAGAGAAGACCTGGGTTAGAGACCCTGTTCTATCACTAACTAGCTGGGTGGCCCTAACTTCTTCCTAGATGATAATGCCTATCTTCAAAGGTTGTGGCTCAGAGGTGATTCAATTATGAATGTGGAAGTACTTTGTGAAGCCTGGGGCTGGTGGAGGGTTTATCCTTCCTGGGATAAATGCAGGTGCATTAGAGAAATGCTATCTGGTCCTTCCTTGGCTTTGTTTGACATGAGTGTATCAAATAGGCAGATGCTACCTACCATTTCTATCCATCACCCTGAATTCAGCCATATAAGGCATCCAATTGGTTATTTCAACCTTGGTTGTAGAAAAATACTACTAATAAAATTATAGCCCAGTTTCTGACTCTCAAGGAGTATAACTGGTTTTGTAATAACTAAAGTAACTAAGTTATTAGAAAATGATGAATTTCGGATCCATAATAGGTGTTGTTTTGAGTTTTGCACATACCCCGTATGATCATTGTATGTTTACTTGTCTGTCTCCCTGACAAAGCTGAGAATTCCTCAAGGAAAGACACCAGGGCTTGTTCATCTCCTTCTGTTCCTCTCCCCGAGCACCCCGCACGTGGCCTGGCTATAGTTGGTGCTCAATAAACGTTTGGTGAATGAATGGACACACGATGGAAGAAACAAAGGCAATGAGGTGGAATCTAATTCCACAGCCTGCAAATCAAAATCAGACTGCAGACGGAGCTCATTTTCACAGGAGCATATCTCAGAGGCACGTGCAGGTAATCGGAACACAGCAATTTTGTTTTTAATAAGCACAAGACAGATTATATATATTTTTTCACCTGGCCCCTACATAGCATCCCCTTCAACTAATTTCAAAACCAAATGGCCTGCTTGAAACACCAAATCGAATGCTGATGCGGAGTGGCGTGTGGATAATTCACAAAGGCAGAATCTTCACACCATGACAAATCAAGCATGCCCAAGAAAGTTAGTGGAATTGATGGGGTGTCCCTGTAACTATAAAATTGCCCCCAATTTTTCAGCAAATTGCTCTAGCCAGGGTGTCTTGAACTCGACAGCCCCAAACACAATTCTCCATGCGGACCCAACTTGAGACTATCGCTGGGGCGGCAGCACGCCCAGCAGAATGTGCATTCAAAGCTAGTGTATTTGTCAGTTTCATAACCCAGTCCATTTAATCTGAGCACAGTCCAATGTAGACCTGTGTATAACTTTGGCTTCCCTATAATTCTTTGGTCCTAAGAAAAATGCAAGGATACTGTTACTCATGCATTAGTAGTTATTCAGTTGACATGCATTAGTAATTATTCAGTTGGCACAGCCTCTAGGATGGTCCCATTTGGATGGCTTTGGGGAGGCACAGTCTGTTGGTAAAGTTCTACTCCCAGCATGCCTACCTGGCAGAAGGTCTCCCACCTATTTACGTATGTCACCTTGAGCAAGTGACTTAGCATTTCAGAGCTTCAGTAATGCATCTATAAAATGGAGATAATATTAATAGCACTGATCTCAAAGCACTGCCATAATGCTTTTTTGTTGAAAAAGCACCTAGAACTTACCCTAGCATATAGTAACACTATATAAAAGTATGCTCTTTTGCAATAAACCTATGTCAACTATTATATATTATATATTAAGAATGCTTTGAAAGCCACATTTGTATAAAACGATTGAACTTACATTTGCTTTTTTTTTGGGGGGGGTAGTTCTTCCACTCAGTTGCTTTTAAATCTAAATGCTGTTGGATATCTGGTGCAAAGTTGCTTCCTGAAATGACAAATGCTACTATTTCCCAAGGGTGTAGGCTGCTGTTTCAAATGATACAAAAAGCCACACATAACATGTGTGTTTTTGCACAGGCACAAACTAAAGAGTCACTGTGCATCCCCTTGGAGCTGAAATTTTACTTGATAACTTGAAGGAAACTAAGAGAATCAAAAACAGTGACCTTATTTTTAAGTTAAAACAAAAGTGGGTATATTGTGGAAGGAAGTGAAAATGGCATGAATTTTCAGATTACAGGAGCCCTTAAAGAAATTCCACATTTGAATCTCTGCTTCAGACTCGTCCATCCTCTGCCTCCCAAACACCTCGCCCCAACAGAGATATCCTAGAAGCCGAGCCCGAGGTGCCAGGACAGTAACCTCGCAAAGGCTCGCTGATCAGTGCTTCTCAAACACTATGTGAAAAGCAGTTGTTGTTTTAAAAACGAATTTGTATTTATTTCAGACTAACGGTTTTATAAAACACAACCAAAGTGAATTCTTAGAAAAAGAAATAAAGGAATAGAACATATAAAATGCAAGCCCTGTGCTTTAAACTATTAGGTTAAACAAACCAAAAGTACTGTGTCAAGTTGCTATCAAGTTTCCTAAATGCAGGCCTTCCATCTCTATATTTATCTGGTTTGCACTGGGAAGGAACAGTCTGATGTTCAGACCACACTTGTGTAGCTGCCCCATGTGACTTGAGGGTGGGATTCTGAGCCTTGCTGAGTCCACGGGGCCCTGCCTGGCTGCAGAGTTTTGGCTTCTCGGGGACTAGTTTCACCCTCCTGCAAAATGCCGAATCACCTGGAAGTCCAGCAATGAGCTTCTCTGACTCCTTGTTGGTGGCTCAGACAGAATGGGGCCTGCACCACCCCTTCAGCAAGACACCTGGGGGTCCTTAGAATCCCCAAAGTCCCGGCCTCAGCTCCACACATTACTGTAGCTGAGAGATACAGCTGCTACTCTAACCCTACTGGAGGTGAGAAGCCATCAGAAAATGAACAAGGGGGTGAGGGGTTTCATTTCATTATTTGGGGGAGTTTATCTCAGTACAGTGGATCTGGCCTTTCTGAGAATGCACTGAAAGCTGACTTCTTTCCCACTGAAAAGTCCAGTGTCCCAGGTCCACTACGCATGCCATATATAAATAAAGGGGTTCTGTGGTCATCTGAATTTCATCCAGCTGCCCCAGTGTGCAAACCCCAACTTCAGGGTTAATCATGCAGACTATCAACGAAACAGGACACCCATACACAGCCCTGCCAGGAGATATTTCCACCTTCTCTTGATACCTTTATCTCTAGAGTCACAGCAATCCTTTGTTACTTCCCCTGCCCTCTGGTCTCCTGACTTTGACACCTGTCTCCGGCGCTCCTAAGTGCAAGGGCCCGGAAGGGTCACAACATGATGAGCTCCATCTGCCTTCTCCTTGATTCTGGAAGCAAGCTGAGCCTGCCCAGGACAACTCTCCACGGTGGTGCAGCCCTTGAGAGATGGGCAGACAGGTGGGTCCCAGTCCTCCTGTTATGAGGTAGTGTCTCCCGGAGCGGACAATTCTGCCCAAACTCAGATGTTTAATGATGGGCTTCAGGTGGGACTTAGGTGAAAGATGGTAATTCTGAGAGGAGGTCTCAGGGCTACAATTTCCAAATACTTGGCAGGTACTTTGAAAGCTCAGAACCATTTCAGAAATGCAGTGGTTTTTCAACCTTATTCACCTGGCCAGGATGCTGAGCTGAACACAGTTCAGAAGTCAGGAAACCAACTTAGGTTGGGGAGACAGTATAATGCTGCTAGTTGTCTACTTACTATCTGCTGCCCTAGTTGTCTTTCCTAAGTGTACCCCAATTTTGTTCAGATACAGCACGACATGGTAATAGCTAACAGTTTTGAGCCAATACTGTCAAAACACCTCATTCAAGCCACATAACAACCCCATGAAGTGTACATAATATTATCTCTATCATACAGATCAGGAAACTGAGGCACAGAGAAATCAATAAATTACCTGAATTAATACAGTTACTAAGCGACTCAGGCATCCCTTGGATCCCTGTCTTCTGGCTCAGAGTCCATGCTGTGAATCAGCATGCTGTACTTCCTTCTTCCCAATTTCAGCCCAAGAAGTGGGTATTGATTCATTTAAGCCAATCAGAACATGGCATTTTCCTATTAACTGCTATTGGTCCTAGCCATACACATGATCTGAGACAGACCAATCAAATAGAAGGCAGGTCTGCGACCTGCAAATGGGAACAGGGTACAGTTCTCATATTGTTGCATCCTACGGGAAACCCAGGCCAATATTGGTGATAGCAGAGTAGGAAAACAGGGGAAAAGTCCAAATCCTTGTTGACATCATTGACCACTGAATCAACTAGTCCTGGAATCCGCCCTACTTTTATTAATATAGACACTATGTGCTGTCCAAAAGAATGCATTTTCCTGCTGCTGAAGCAGTTTGTACCTGCTTCTTGTTTCTAGAAGTATTCAACCTGATATAGATGGGTCTGTCAGAGTGGACATTGACTGAAGGCCAGGGCAGACACTTTGGGGAGGGGGGGTGTTACAGAATAGCAGATTAGATATCAGGGACTAGCTCTTAAATCTTTAGGGAGAGATTATCTGTGTGGCAGGTCTCCAAGCCACTGGTTGATTCTTTTTCTTTTTATTATTATCTGGTGTGTGTGTGTGTGTGTGTGTGTGTGTGTGTGTTTGTGTGTGTAAATGCACACATGCGTGCACATGGGGGTGCTCCTTAAAGGAGATGGGGCAAAGAAAAGATGGGGGGTGGGATCTACCTCTTGTATCCATTGGGCTTCTATTAGTAGTTCTAGTCAAAGTTGAGTAACACACCCAGAATCCTACAATTAGTAAATTCCAGACCCAATATAACAAATGCAAGCAGATGGTTTCAGAGACAATAAATTAGCCACTACACTTCCTTCTTAGATCAAGTTCCCCAGAAACAGAGCCTGAGGCAGGGCTGACACACCTAATTTGTTAAAGGAGGAAGGGGAGAAAACAGGGCAGGGGAAGGAGATAAGCAAAGATGTGCAAGATATCCCTATGTCCATCAGTCAGTCAATGGGCTGCCCCCTTAGTAGGAAGGGGGTTAGGGATACCTTCTTGGCAAGATGGCTTTAGTTGGCGGAAAAGGGGACAGCTTTGAGCCCTTAGCAGACAGCACAGACCTGGTAAGGGGGATCTGGATGGATTACGAACAAAATTGACTAGAGATTCTATGAATATATGCTATTCCCTTTGTCTATAAACCCCTTTCCTACCCACCTACAAAAGCACACACATCTCCTCCATGACTTTTTGTCTCTAGCTGTCCCTCAAGGACACGGCCTGTATCTTATTTCTCTTACCATCAGCATCCCAGAACTGCACACACACTCCATGTCCCTCTCCTGGCCCAGTGCACCCAGCAGATGCCTGGCACGGAGTAGAGGCTTCAATAAATGTTTGTGGGATGCATGAATGGAGAAATGAATGGATTTCATGAATCCACACGCTGCTAATTTGGAATTTGTGATACGTTGGAGACAGGATATTTATTGAGGAAAAGTTTGGAAAAAATACTCTAACTTGGGCTTTTACTGCTTATGTAGTTCATTACTAAGGAATGCAAGTCTCCCATTCCCCCGCCCCCATTACTTTCCAAGTGTTATATGCAGAATAATTACAACTCAGGAAACTGCTTTTCCTTTAAAGAAACAGTCAGCTTCTGTTATAATTAGACCTCTTGGTTAATTTAGAAGAATTTTCTGCACCCCTAGCCCTCCCTCCCCTCTCCCGCTCCTGAATCCAACAAAAGTTTCACAAGACTTGGTTAATGAGACCTTCACTTTCAGTTCAACTTATATATAATGCTTGAGGATGAATTATGGGATGCAGTAGATTCTATAGTAAGTTGGTTCTCTGAGAAAAATGCAGAAGAAAAATGACAAAACGTGGTCATTGATTTAACTTCTCCATTTGATGATACAAAGGTCTTCCATTTGACATCCAGAACTTAGGAAAGGACTAGATTGTGCAGTGATGATTTTTGCCCCTGCTCTCCTGTGGGAAGGGTGCTGGGGACATGGCCAAAGAGAAGAACACTTAGGGACAGTGCTTCTCAAAGTGGTTCTTGGACAAGAGCCTCAGCATCACCTGTCATCTTCTTGGAAATGAACATCCACAGGCCACACCCAGACTCCCTGAGGAATCAGGAATTCTGGAATGGGGTCCGGGAGCCTGCATCCTTAAGAACCTTCAAGGTAATTCTGATGCTGCTGAAATTTGAGAACCACCGATCTGACCTTATGCATCAGGAGGACCTTGCTCAGGTTCTCATCTGCCGCCTTCAGCCCATGAAGAATCTTCTTAACACCCCTGTTTGGAAAAGGTGGATAGAGTGGTGTTGCTGTGTGAATTAAGGAGTCTGTATACACGTCAAGCTCTCAACACAGTGCTGGGGCATGGGTGGCTTTCCCTGTCACTCCTCTACTGTGGGTGAGAGGAAGAGAAGCATGGAAGTTAGGATAGGTCCTCACATCCTCTGTGAGTGGCTTGAAGGCCAGATTGGGGAGCAAAGAGGCCTTGTGATAACAGGGAAACAGCATCTATGATCCAGGAGAGAGGGAGAAGGGCGGGATTCCTAAGGACCCCACAAAGCTGTATTGAGGCTTATTCTGGGACCTTCAGAGGGACTGGAGATTTCAGGTGGACAGGATGGGCATGGTCCCCAGCCTTCAGAGGGACTTCTAGTCTAGCAGATGGTGTGGGAATCGTGTGTGCTGAAGCCAGACTCTCATAGAGGCCTCTCCTGAGGGGGTTGGGGGATGACCAGAAATCCGCACTTTCTTTTCAGGGAAGAGACCTACAGATGAACAAATATCCAAGCCAGAAGACCTCTGTGGGGGACAGGAGGGGACATGGGGTGGTCTGATGGTGCTCATCACTTTGCTTGCTGGAGTCTTTAGAGAGGCTGCTGGGAAAATGCTTCCTCTCCCTTCCTAGTGGCCCTAGTGCTGCTCTCCCTTCGTCCCCTCTTCCTCATTCCCAGCCTCTCCCCACAAACCCTGGAAATCAGAGTTCATTCCCAAAATCACAGCTATGTTGAAGCTTAGGATATCAGAGGAGAAGGAGCACCGAGACTATGGTGCTGATCAGGAGTGCCACTTCCTGCTCGCCAGACATGGGCTATGCTTTTCCTTCACACGCAGCCTATTGTCTCCTCATCTCAGCTCCCCAAAGTCAACAGCATTGTTTCTTTTCCATTTTACAGACCAGAAAACAGAGGCTTCAAGAGCTGAAACAACTTGCCCATGGCAGCACAGAGTTGGTGAGCCCAAGCCTGCACCTGGGGAAACTGAGTCCAAGAAACCCAAAGCAGGGGGGGGGGGGCTTCCTCATGGATGCAAGCCACCAAGGACCCAAGTGGGGACTGAAGCCCTGACATGCGTACTTCTGTTTATGGCAAAGCGCAACGCAATAACAGTTTTGTGGCAGATGGTTAAAACTCCTGCAAAAAAAAGGAAAAGGGGATTATTAAAGCTACTGGTAACATCGGCTGAAACGTCCTGGAATTTCAGATGTGTCTTAGCTGATGTGCACAATCACCGCAGCCCGGTTTATATGGAAAACGTATGGCACCGGCTTTGATTGCCACGAGTAATAAAATCCACACAGCCCTCCCTCCCTCTTCCTCGCAACAAAAATCTTTTTCTTCCCGGGCTATTTAATATGCAAGGCAGATTGGAACATTAGCAGTGCAAAAGGGTAAATAATCTGGTAATTGATCTGGGATTTGTGGATTTTCACCTCGAATTTCTGTTTATGGTGGAAGGTCGTAAGCTATACAAACCTCTATTGATCAGAGTCCTTGGTTTCAACAGAACCTACTGTATTTATTTGTGCTGCTCCCCCAAAGTCAAACAAAAGGGCAGCCATCTAGCTAAACCTCTGCATGGCACGGTGGCCATGTGGCCCGCTCGCTCTCGGCGTACAGCTGTTTTCAATCTGCACAGTTTGTCTTTCATATCCATGTGAGACGAAGCAGCCCTCACTCAGCCTGGGAGACAGGCCAGGGGAGAAGATACGCACTTAACCCTTCCCAGGCACTCTCCCGCTCGCCTTTGACACTGAGAAGGGACACTCAGGAGGCGGGACGTCCCCCTAGAACTGCAACCTGGGCACGGGGCGCCCCTATCTGTAATCACTGGCACCTCAGCCCCCTTTTCTCCCATCTCCACTCTAGCCTTGAGGTTTCCTGGAAGCTGTGTGCCCCTAGAGAGAGGTTGGGGAGGGGACCAGCTTTCTCCACTGTCCCTGGGTCTTTGGAATCATCCTGCCTAAAGGAGGAGGGCACAGGGCATACTAAGAGCCAGGCAGGTGGCCACTACGAACAGGGTCCCTTTTCTACAGGGGCTTAACTGTCCCATTCTGCTTCCCTAACACCAGACTTAGCTCAAGTTGTCTCAACCTTCGCAACCTTGACATCTGGAACGGAGAAGTCCTTTCTTGGGGGCGGGGCCTGTCCTATGCATTGTGGGATGTTGAGCAACACCCCTAGCCTCTACCCAGAGGCCAGCAGCAGCCCCCACCCCCAGTTGTGACAATGAAAAATATCTCTAGGCCTTTTCTTTCTTTTCTTTAAAAAAAATATATATATTTTATTGATTTTTTACAGAGAGGAAGGGAGAGGGATAGAGAGCTAGAAACGTCGATGAGAGAGAAACATCGACCAGCTGCCTCCTGCACACACCCTACCGGGGATGCGCCCGTAACCAAGGTACATGCCCTTGACCGGAATCGAACCCGGCACCTTCCAGTCTGCAGGCCAACGCTCTATCCACTGAGCCAAACCGGTTTCGGCCAGACTTTTCCTTTAATGTGAGCTAGGTTGTCAATGGCGGGAACCTTGGAGTGGGCAGGAGCTCTTACCCCCTCTGGCCTCCTGAGAGCTGTTCCATCTTGGCCAAGTGTCTGCCCCTCTCTGGTCCCCATTTTCTCATTTGTGAGGTTCCCATGAAAGGTGTTAATGTCCACAGCTGCTCTGGGGACCCAGTGTAATGCGGTGTGGCAAGCACTCACACCCGGGCCTGAAATGAGGGACACAGGTACATGGACTTGACCGCTGTCACCCAGAGGAGCTCAGAGGACCCAGAGCCAAGGCAGCGGAGGAGAGATCCGCTCCAATCAAGCACCATCAGGTTCTCGGCGCCATTTGCCAATAGTAACAGCTCTCGGTTTTTGGAGGGAGCGCAGTGGCTTGGCAAACAGAATCAGAATGGATTTGCTATTTTCTTCCATCACTGGCTTTGTTGAAGTACAGACATTTGCAGAGCTGGGGCTGAAGGCAGGCGGCTCACCAATGCTTAGTAATTAATGGCTCTGAGTAGGTGACTGTATCTAATAAATGGAAACCCTTTCTAAAATAGGGTCATTCTCAGCCTGGCTGTTAGTTCTCCTGGAAAATAATATGTCAGGTCCTGGATACAATACCTGTGTCTTTATCACCATGGGTCTTTATCACCACACTGATCAAGGGTCAAATCCCAGCCCAGCTACTTCCTAACTATGGAGTGTTCTTGGGCAAGTTCTTATGCAACCCCGAGTGACCACTGGTCATAGGATAATGGTACTGACATCGAAATATTGTTCTGAAAATAAATAGGGGGCCATGGGTGAGTCCATCAGTGTGTGTGTGTGTGTGTGTGTGTGTGTGTGTGTGTACCAACTAAAGCTACCATCATCATCCCCTTCATCATCATCATCATCATCATCATCAAAGTATCCTTTTCTTGGGTGTCTAACTCATACACAAATTCAAAAATAACATTAAGCCCATGATCCACACCTAATTGTTTTTTAAGTATTCAATAACAGATCTTAATGATATCCAGATAACTTTCTATTTACTTTTATTAGGAGACTTTTCTGTTGCGGGTTCAATCAGAATGTCCAGGGGGGGATTTCTTCCACCTTTTTCAAACGCTAACTTGCCAAACTGAGAAAAGTCTTCTTACACATGGCAGAGTGCTGCCTGTGTGATGTGGAAAGTAGGGAGCAAGCGGAGGCGAGGTCTGTGAAGGCAGAGCAGGCCAGCTAGGGGACTGGGTGTGGACCGTTTCAAAGGCCTTTAGAGAGGCCCAGTATGTGGCAGCTTATATCAGACATATTTATCCACTTGGCCCCACTGATGAGGCATGAAGGCCTTGAGCAGGTTGAGATTTCAGAGTGGAAATCAGACCCTGGGGTTTTGACTCTGGGTCCGGTTCTCTGGCCTGCCTCTGTATTTGCCCCCATGAAAGTGCATGAGCCTTACACCCTGGGGAGGGTAGGTTCCCGTTTCTCCTGGTCCACGGGGCCTTTTAAACATATCGTAGAGGGAGGAAGAAGAGAAGACAGCAATTGAGAGTATCTGATGAGAGAGAGGAGAGCGCAAATCGACAACTACAGACATTTATTCTCACAGCTCTCTGCTTCAGGCTTTCTCTCTACCCTTCTCTTTTCCCCAAGTTCCCTCTGCCCCCAAACACCACAATCCCTATATATTTTTTTTTTCTGGAAGTGCTTGTTTATCTACTTTCACTGAATGAAACAGTTTGCCTTTGGGCCATTTCTGCTGGGAAGCTTCTCTCCTGAAATATGCATTTTTTTGGAAACACAGGAAATTATATATGCAATCTAGATGGAAGTATGACACTGAATATAAAATGCCTATAAAACAATGTTTAAAGAATCGTAAACCAGTATTGGTGAATCTTCCTTCCCAAGGCCCTTCTCTTTCCCTTATCACGTAACTGTTATCCTAAATGTTATGTTTATCCTTAAAAACATTTATGATGCTTTTCTTTAAAGCCGTACTCCTTCCGCAGGTATGCCTCAACCATACAGTGTGAGTATTGTTTCTCTGCTTTGTAAAAGTGTCACTATACTCCATATTGTCTTACTTAACTTGTGTATGCCTCTCCTCACTGTTTCTAAGATTCATCCATCCTGGAGCCTGGAGCTATAAATAGTTTATTTTCCATACTATATACTGTTCTGTTGCATTTATTTATTTATCTGATAATAAATAATGGGGCCATTTCAAGTTACCTAGTTTTTGTGTCCTTTCACTTTCTGAAATAGGACTCCCAGACATTCTTGTTCGTAGTTTCTCGATGCACGTGAATACAAGTTTTCCGGATTCCTAGTTGATTAGAAGAGGGGCTATGGGCCTGATTAGTGAAAGATGCTCGTGCATCTGTTTCAAAGAAGCCACCTTGTTTGTTTCTGCAGAATTTATTTTCCAAAAGTGAGTCTCCACTTCTTGCCTCTCTAAATCGAATTGTTGAAAAGGCAGCTCAGCCACGGCTATTCTCTCTCACTCTCGCACAGGGGGTAGTTTCAGAAGAAGAAAGCTCTTGGTTGGAATCCTGGCTCTTTTATTTCCTAATAAGGGACCAGCCTAAGTGCCTCCCCCGCTCCTGTCTTCTGCTTCTAACCACACTGAGTCTGTCCATGTGACCCTGTGCAATGTGCCTCCAAGTCTTAGAACCCGTTGGTATAAAAAACTGTGTTCCTGAGCGTGTCTCTGTCCTTGTACCTGCACCTGAGTAACCATCACATAAAAGAATGGAAAGCTATTGTGCTTCAGATTCATCATGACTCATCTCTGAGCAAACTGAGGCTGGTTGAGTGATTCCATAGCATCTTGAATCTCCAGCCACCTTTGCCTTTATAATGGAATGACTGTTCACACCTCCTTAAAATGCCATGGAAAGTGACCGCTTTTCTCCATCCAGGGGAGAACTATGAACCTCTCCAAAAGGAAGCGGAGACAGAGTTGCGTGGTCCAAGGTGATGCTTTGCTTTAGGACTTGCTCACCCTTCCTGGGAGGCCCCAGTGTGACTGAGGTGGATCCTGCTACCCAGAGAGTGGGGAGGACCTTGGCTAGTTTATGTCTAGAGTCTCCATGTTTGAAATCTCTCTCTAGCCCCATGGTCAGCGACCTGCGGCTCGCGAGCCACATGCAGCTCTTTGGCCCCCTGTGTGTGGCTCTTCCACAAAATACCACGGCCTGGGCAAGTCTACTTTGAAGAAGTGGCATTAGAAGAAGTTTAAGTTTAAAAATGTGGCCGTCAAAAGAAATTTCAATACTTGTACTGTTGATACTTGGCTCTGTTGACTAATGAGTTTGCTGACCACTGGTCTAGCCCAAAGTTTCAGCATCCTCCCCTGTCAAAGGGACATTATGACAGGTAACTATTAAAAAAACAAAACAAAAAAAACCTACAACAATCATTACAACTAATTACAGCATTTACACCTGCTTTGGAGATCCAAGATGAAAGATATTTCATAAAGCCAGCATTGGGACAGGTGAGCAATGCGATTAATTGAACAATCGTATGCATAATCACACACACAGAGAGTTCTTCGGTTGCCTGGAGGCTGGGTCCTGACAGCTCCCAGGCCACTCCCAAAGCTGAGGTCCAAGGGCACCTTTCATCTCTGTTCATTCAACTCCTCAAGCCTGATGGCTCCAGCTCACCCTTCAGTGAAATGAGGACAACCCCAGCACCCAGCTCCCAGGCCTTTTGTCCACACAAAAGCACTGGGAGTTAATTACCAGGTTTAGGGAAAAGTCTTTAAAGGCTTTGCTTTGAATGCTGGTTCTTACTTATTAGCTCTTTGTTCTGAGCAACTTGCTTCCTCCCTCCTAGACTCATTTTCCTCATCTAGAAAATGGGATAATAATAGTACTAAGGCTTGGAGATCGAATTATTGATTAAATAAGATATTAGCACAATGCCTGGCCCATGGTCAGTTTCCACTACATGAAAGCTATTAGATTGCAAATAACTAGCACTTTCTTAGAAAATGGTGAAGCAACTTGCCTGGGGTTGTCTAGTGCAACCCTTTCCCCAGGCTGGAGGTAGATAGTTACAACCTATCAATCTCTATATGGAAAAGGAGCCTTTTTGTGTGCAAATGAAACCAGGTGGGTGTGTCTAGATCAGGGGTGGGCAAACTTTTTGACTCCAGGGCCCCTCTGGGTTCTTAAACTGGACCAGAGGGCCAGAACAAAAGCATGGATGGAGTGTTTGTGTGAACTAATATAAATTCAAAGTAAACATCATTACATAAAAGGGGATGGCCCGCTCTTTCTGCTCCACACGGGCCGGATAGAACAGCCAAACGGGCCAGATCCGGCCCGCGGGCCGTAGTTTGCCCACGCGTGGTCTAGATGTTGCTTAAAATAAAAGCTAAGTGGTAGATAGGAATTCCATGTCAGTTGTTAAAAGACTAGGCAAGCATCATCTAGAGTTGTTCAAACTGAGATAATAGTGTGTGGTCCATGTGGCTCACTGATTAGGAAAGTGGTTTGTGACTATGAAGATGAGAGAAAGGGGACGGGAGGGGAGGAGGGAGAGAGAGAGAGAATATAAACCAAATTAGCTGTCTATAGGGGCAGGTATGGTATGAAAGGCTATTCTTTTTTACTGGGGCAACTTGATATGGCAGGGGAAGCAGCCACAGGACTTACTTCATAATAATTGATTATTCCCTTTAAAAATATTTTTATTGATTTCAGAGAGGAAGGGAGAGGGAGAGAGAGATAGAAACATCAAGGATGAGAGAGAATCATTGATCGGCTGCCTCCCGCACGCCCCGCACTGGGGATGGAGCACACAACCCAGGCATGTGCCCTGACCTGGAATCGAAACGTGACCTCCTGGTTTGTAGATCGATGCTCAGTGCCACGCTGGCCAGGCTGCTCTGCCTTTTTAGTGCTCACTAACTGTCCTCAGGGCAGCAGAGAACCCTCTGCCCCTGAGTTTGGGGCGAGTTTCCAAGGCCAGGCCCCAAGAGCAGAGAAACGGGCCAGAGCTCTGGGATCAAGGCTGGGAGACCGCAGATCTTATCCTGGTGATGGGTGGCAGGCCAGATGGGTGGGGCCAGGCCCCAAACAGGTAGCAGGCAACAGGATCAAAGACAGCAGGTCCTTTCGGTGTCTTGCTTTGTATTAGCGCCGAGGGGCTCTGCCGCTCAACAGTTTCTACGTGAATTCTGTTTTTTTGCACAGCTGTCACATCACATTGATTTTCAGTCATTTTAACCTGGGTACGATCAGCAAACCAGGTCCCCTGGCTGGAAAGATAGTTTATCAGAGGAGTCATTCATCCGTTCTTCTGCGACAGGGACAGCATTTTTTTAGTGGCTTTGGTAAACAAATCACCAATTCCAAAGAGTGCTGCTAAACAGGAACCATAATTACCTTTTATGGAGCATCTACTGCAGGTCCTCACTTCAGATCTTTTTTATTCTTCGCCAACAACCCTTTTAGGTAGGCAATAGCCCAATAGATGACTACTTACTTCTCCTGCATTCCTCATTAAGTCCTAACCCTCCTACCCGGTGTGTATCATTATGCCAATTATTTAGCAAATGAAACCGGAGCTCAGACAATGGCAGGGAACTTGCCCAAAGTCTCCCAGGCAGGGACAGGGCCCGTGCTCTGACTCAGGGCTGGGAGTTGCCAACACAAACCCTTTCTGCCTATGCCTCTTGGACCAAGTCCTTCCTCCCTTATCACCTACCATAGCTGCCTTCAGATGTTGACCCACCTGGGGTAGCAGGTACATGCAGGTGCGGACTTTTGAAATAGGGACCTCCTAAAGCAGCAGTGGGCAAACTACGGCCTGCGGGCCAGATCCGGCCCGTTCGGCTGTTCTATCCGGCCCACAGAGCCGAAAGAGCGGAGGTTCTCTTGCTCTCCCCTCCGCTCCTTTACCAGCAGCCCAAGATGAGCATGGTCAGGTTGCTTTTGTTCCGGCCCTCCGGTCCAGTTTAAGAACCCATTGTGGCCCTCGAGTCAAAAAGTTTGCCCACCCCAAAGGAATGGAGAACTAACCCCCACCCCCAGGGAATGATGAAGTCTGTGCCAGCAACTGTACAGTCCAACTCTGCCACTTGTGGCCGGGGGAACCGGGGCTGAATCCCGGGCAAGCTCAGTCTCTGAGTCTGAGGCTGGGTCCTCAGACACAGGGAAGAACAGAAACCCGGCTCCTCGGATGGTCCCAGACATTAAATAAAACAATGCATGTGAAACAGCCAGGGCCCTGGGAGGCACTTGGGTCTCAGTAAGTACCTGCTCTAGCATCACATGAGCCAGATGCTGATTTCTCCTGTCCCTTTCTTGCCAAGGAGATACTCTCTCTGTCCTTTGGCAGAAAGGTCAGAATTTCCTGGGATAGGTCTGACTGGGAATAAAATATCAGTTCCCTTCCGATTTCTGGTCTGCTTTGCCTGTCTACAGCGTCCAGATTCATCCCACTCAAACAAAGAAGGCCCAGTTGACTTTGAATTTCAGGGAAGCAGTGCGTGCTTTTTGGTTTAAGTATGTTCCAACGCCGGTTTTCTCCTCCATGTTCTGGGCATGCGTCCCTGCGGTTAGCTGTTCTGGGTAGAGGGGAAGCCCTGACACACCTCGTGTCATCCGCTCTGGACGCTGGGCCTGGCCAAGGGACACAACAGCCCCAGGTGGACACCGCATGGGTCGCCTTCCCTTACTGGGGACACCTGGGGGGATTGGTGATGGTTTACTGGCACATGTTTCCTGGGGAAAGGCTTAGTGTGATGGATGGTGCTGCCATATGATGCCTTTCTCTGAGAGCTGCTCTGAAGCTGTCAATCTGCCCTTTGGGCGCCATCAAGAGGGAGGTTCCAGCTTAGAAAAGTCATGGCACTGGCTCCGGAGGTCACACTTGCACTGCAGACACATCCTTCTCTCTCCCCTCTCTCTATTCCTCTTGGCTTCTTTCTCTTTTCTCTCATGGTCGTTCTTCTCTTCTCCCCACCTTTGTGTTTTGCAAGAAAGGCGATGACGGGTTCTCAAGTGGCCAGGGTTTGTTCCCAGGGAAAATTCGGCAATGTATGGAGACAAATTTGGTTGCCACAACTTAGAGAGGGTGTGTTTTGGCACCAGTGGGCAGAGGCTAGGGATGCTGCTTAGCATCCTATGGGGCACAGGATGCCCCACCACAAAGGATGATCCAGCCCCAAATAGCACCGGTGCCAGGGCTGAGGAACCCTGAGACAGGTGACTGAAAGGTCTATGTTCCCTTGACACGACTTCCCATGACCTCAGGAAAATTCCCTAGACTCTCTGCGCCTTCACTGTCTCACCTTTGCAAGCTGAGGTCTGAACGAGGTGGTCCTGGGAGGCAGTGGGAGAGCACCGTTGCCTACAGCGGAGAAGCTGTTCCTCTTACTTCCAGCGCCAGCTCCTGTGGCCACCACAGAGTGAGCGTCTGAGCCCCTGAAATGAGAGCCCCTCCATCCCTGGGACCTGCCTTTTGCCTTCCGCCTAGCCACCGGGCTCAGGCGGCCCTGCCCATCCCCACCCTTCTGGGACATTCCTTCTGGCCCTGAGCCTGCCCTACTGTCAGGATGGGCAGGCCCTCACCCCAGGGCCTTCCATGAGGCCCGGCACACCTCGCCTCCATTGCCAAGGCCTGGCATTGGATCAAAGAGTTCGGTTGGAACAGCATTTGGCAGCAGGAGATGGATCAGCAAAATGAGCCTGGATTGGGTGCAGCAGCAGCTCAGCCTCCCAGAGGATGCGCATGCAGCCCCTGCCTGAGCCAGAGCCCGGCCTTCTTCCTTCTCCTCCTGGGACAAGAGCACTTGAGCACTCCCTTTCTCTCCTCCTTCTGTCCCAACCTCCCCTCCACCCCCAACTCTTATCCTTGGGAGCCTCAGTGGGCCCCAGGGCACTGTGGATGCACAGCCTGGCCCCCTGGTCCAGTTTCCTCGCTTCCTGGCCTGAAGTAAAAGCATCAGCAATGGCAGCTACCCCTTTGTGCGGCACTTGGGTGTCTGCTCTGAGCTGAGCATGTGACCATGTCTCATCCTTTCCACAACCTCTATGGTGGATTCTAGTATGACTCCCATTTTATAGTGATTTTTATAACTGTGTCTCGAGAGGGCAGTCATTCACGCACTTTATATTACATGACTTTCTATTAGCTCATTTAATCCTCACAGCATCACAAAACGGTAGGTACTAATCTTAGTCCCATTTTACAGCCGGGAAAACTGAGGCACAGAGATGAGTAAATAGTGGATCTGGGATTTGGGCCCAGATAATCTGGTTCTAGAGTTGAAGCCCTTAACCACTTTGCATACTGTCTTCTGAAATGAGGAAACTGGGGTTCAGAGAGGTTGATTAACTTGCTTAAGGTCACAAAGCTAAAATCTTTAGAGTAAATCACAAGACCACTTCTCCTGATTCAGAGCCCTGTTCTTAGACATTATGCTGCAGTGCTGTCATATATATATATATATATATATATATATATATATATATATAGTCATATATGGTCATTAGAATATATATATATTCTAATACAGTGCTGTCATATATATATATATATAGATATATATGACACACACACACATATATATATAGTCATATATGGTCATTAGAATATATATATATATATATATATATATATATATATATATTCTAATACCAGTAAACAAACACATGCAAAACAAATAAATAAATTAAAGATAAGTATACCTTTCATAGATTATTTATGTATTTATTTTTTAGATAGAGGCGATTTAAAACACATGTATGCATCTATGGCAACTTAATTAATAGTACATATATTTAAAACAAACCAGTGTCAATCCATGATTGATGTTATAATAAGCAGGATGCTATTTCCAGTAATACTGAAAAATTACTTTACTCATTGTCCCTAAACAGGCTTACTAAGAGAACTAGCCACACGAACCTACTCTTGTAGTTGTGATCTCAGAAACTCTTCAACACAGGTGAGATTTCCATCCTAACAAATGGAGTGAAGCTCAGGAAGCTCAACCACCAGGACCTGCACCGCAGACCGGTCCTACCCCAGTCCTGTCTGGGCCGGAGCCTGCTGTTTAGCACTAGCCCACCCTGCCTCTCCCACGGGACCAGCCTCTGAGGCAGGCCTTGGCTGTGGGCACAGAGGATGCGGGCACAGGTGTCCAGAGCAGCAGATGTGAACTGTGACGGTCACCTCTCAGTGAGCCCAGTAGCCCTGCCACATATAATGCCTTATGGTGTCTGGGCTTTAATGTGGTAGGTATACTCCTCATTGCGGCTCACAGGGCTAAATTCAATTGGAAATTATCTACACCCCCACCCTACCCCCGCTCCACCATCACCACCACCACCACCACCACCACCACACACACACACACACACACACACACACAAACACACTCTTCCCCCTAGCATTCAGCATTTTATCACTCTTCTCTGAGTTTTGGCTTGGAGGTGAGTGCGTTGGCATGGGTGGAAACCCAGCAGCACCCGGCCTGCTGTGGGCTTGGAGGCAGGTGCAGGCCAGCCACCATCCCAGAACCTGAAACCTCCTTTCGTGCGCCATGAGGGGCGGTGGCAGGGCCAGAGCTAGACTGGGTCTTGCACAGTGTTAGCATCTTAAGAACCTGCCGGTCCGTAATTACTGATGAGCTCACAGCAAAGAAGCCATAAGTTGGCCTCGGCCGGGGCTCAGTTCCCGGGGGGGGGGGGGGCGGTGGGTCCCTGGTGCGGAGCTGCAGGGAGAGGGTGGAGGACAGACCTTTCTGCAAGAGGCCCCCTTGCCTCCCCTCTAGGCCACCCTCCCCTGGATGAACCCAGCTCCCCTTCTCCCGGTGGCCTGGCAGGTGCCTGCCGTTCACACGGTTAAGCTGCCCCAGACTTGCCTGCATCGGCCCCACCTTGCCACTCCCATCTGTGTGCTCCCAGCACAGAGATTGTGCAAGGAGCCTCACATGCGAGCTGCCATCGGGGAGACAGCCAAAGAGGCTCCCTGCCCGGGAGGCTGGGGCGGGGAGGCTCACAGGCAGCTCTGCCACTGGAGCAGGGTGACCTGGGCGTGCGGCTGGAGTGCCGGACTCATCAGGGGACAGAAAGCAGGTGGGCAGAGGCTTCCGGGGGCAGCGGCGCTGGCTGCTAGCACCGACTGCCATGGTGAGGGCCCCTGGGTGCCAAGAAGGGAAGGCGTCTCTGTGTCCCCTGAGTTTAACTGCACCCCCTTGGCAGTGCGCCACACACACCTTGGGCCTCTGAGCTCCCCTCCCTTCCTCTCCCCTCTCCTCCACGTGCCAAAGGGAAAGTCACCTGGTTGCTAAGGGCATGGAAGATGTGGATGTTACTGAAGCTTTCCAGGAAATGGGAGAGGGGATGACACCAAGCACCAGAGGGTTCTGACACCTCTCCAGCTTCACTGCTCCACCCGCCCTTTGCTTTGCCCAGGACTCTTCCCCACCTGTCCCTCTGTCACCTGGCTTTGTGTCCATCCCAACTGCCCCTCAGAAAAGCTATTGGTCTTTATATCTTGCTCTGCAAATCAGAAGGGGGATCTCTTAGCAACACAGAAGTCTCATAAGCAAAACGCACAGATAGTAAGCCAGTCCGGGAAGCTTCATCTCCTCTAATAATATGCCCATTATTTTCACTTTGTTAATTAAAAAAAAAGGATTTTATATTTACCTCAAACAGAAAATGACAGACACGCACCTAATGTGACTGATGTTATCATTTAGGCTCACAGGGCTATATTCAATTGTTATAATGGGATCTCTCCTTATAATGGGATCTTTCCTTTAGTTCTCATGTTCTCAATCTCTCTCTCTCTCTCTCTCTCTCTCTCTCTCTCACACACACACACACACACACACACACACACACACACACACTATACAGAAGGAGAGGACCTACAGTGCATTTCTAATTTCTCCCTCTCTGGAAACATCCCCATGCATGTATGGCGAGTGTCATTTGGTCTGAATCCAGGGCAGCACTGTGGTTATGAATGCAGACTTGGAGGCCAGACAGCCTGGCTAGGAGCTCCAACTCTGCACCAGGTAGCTGGTTACCTGGGGCAAGTTGCTTCACTTTTCTAAGCCTCAGTCAAATAAGGAAGACAGTAAATCAATCCTGGGTACAGTAGCAAATGCTTGTACCTTTAAAGTCCCTGGAACATAGCCTGGAATAAATAAAGGCTTAATAATATTAGCTATAATTGTGATCTATAAACAATGAGTAGTGTTTTTTTTTTGGTTTTTAAAGCTTGCCTGAATTGTGTCATAGCAACACACACACACACACACACACACACACACACACACGCTCCTTTTGTAACTGGATCTTTTCACATACTCTCATTATGTTCAGACTTCTCAATTTTGATACATATAACTCATTTATTTTAGTTTCTATAGAATGGCATACCAATGTTGTTTGAGTTCTCTGATTACGTACCCTAAATTTATTTGGAAAAGTAAGGAGCCAAAGCAATTTTCAAGATTAGGAAGAATGAAAGGAGACTTAGTACCATTATAATGATACTAACACTTATAGGTTTTAGCAGTACTGTCCAGAAGTAATCATAGAAATATTCCATACCATAATGTTAGCCTAAAAATGGCACCAGAATGTTATTGGACCTCGGTTCAGCAACCTCTGTACTTGAGTTCTGGCTAAGAAAGAATTCAGGGCCAAGACTCAAATATAAGCAAAAGTTTATTTAGAGAGTAACAGAGAAGAAGTGCACTGTAGAATTAGTGAGCTAGTTGGTCTGCATGGGCTCAGGGAGCAAGTTACAGAGGCAAAGGAAGGGCTTCTTGGAGCTCAGGATAGTCCTACCTGGTTTGGCTCAGCAGATAGAGTATTGGCCTGTGGACTGACGGGTCCTTGGTTCTATTCCATTCAAGGGCATATGCCCAGGTTGTGGGCTCAATTCCCAGTAGGGAGCATGCAGAGGCAGCCAATCAATGATATTCTCTCATCATTGATGTTTCTCTCTCTCTCTCTCTCCCTCTTCTTTCCTCTCTGAAATCAATAAAAACATTAAAAAAAAAAAGAAAGCAAGGCTATACATGCCTGGAGGAAGGACACAGGGAAGGCTCAGACATGCTCTAGAGAAAGAGTGTGTTGGGGACAGTGGGGGTGGGGAAAGGCCTGGGTATGCTAGTCAATATGGTAGCCACTAAACACATATGGTGATTAGCACTTGAAATGTGCCTAGTGTGAGCAAGAAACTGAATTTTTACTTTGATTTAAATTTAAAAACCACATGTGATAGTGACTACCCTTTTAGACAGCACAGGCTTACAGCACCAAAAACACTGTGATGAAGTGGCAGAGATTACATCATTTGGTGGACCCGCAGATCAAGGAAACAGAAGGAGCAAGTCTAGAGACAGACACCAAATGTGTGGCATGGACCCCAACAGTAAAGGTGTTGCCAGCCTTGATTACAGGCAGAGGAGGATGGTGTGGTGGTGCTGCCACTTTGGAATCTCTCCCTCATAATGCCCAACTTGTAAGGCACACGAGGTCAGCCTCAGAAGTTTATAGTCACATCTCACTTCAGACCTCAACGAGGATTACCAAACCTAATCAGCCACCTTGGTTTCCAGAAGAGGCCAAATGTCCTTAAATCATTTCCAAAAGAGACTCATCTGTCTCCAGCTGACAGGGACGCACGCATGGGTCTGAGGATCCCAGCAGGCGGCCTCCTCTCCCGGCCTTGGTCTCTAGCAGAGGGCTGGGTCCCGCACTAGAACACAGGCTCAGAGCTAGGTCCCAGGTTCCCATCCTGGCTCCGCCACAGCCAGGGTTAGATCCAAGGCATAGAACGTTATCCCTCCTCTGTACAATGGGAATAAGTACTTCCTTTAGGGGGTTGTTGGGAGGATGACATGATATAAAGAATGCATTTTGCTCAGCTCAATACAGTATCGGGTTCCTGTCATGAGGAAGTGCTCCTAACGTAAGCTAAGTCACCAAGAGAATATCCTCTGTATAGCACAGGGTTTCGAGTTATGTGACAAGCAACGGTAGATTGTATTTAAAAATCAACAAATATTTCTTCTCCACTTGACCTGTCATCCTACCTGGGGCTTGGCCATGTGTCCTGTTTGGCTAATTGAACATGCTCAGAAGCGTTGCGTGTTTCTGCCCACTTTTTCTTTTTCTTGTTTTAAAATATATTTTATTGATTTTTTTACAGAGAGGAAGGGAGAGGGATAGAGAGTTAGAAACATCGACCAGCTGCCTCCTGCACACCTCCCACCAGGGATGTGCCCGCAGCCAAGGTACATTCCCTTGATTGGAATAGAGCCCTGGACCCTTCAGTCCACTGGCCGATGCTCTATCCACTGAGCCAAACGGGTTTTGGCATCTGCCCACCTTTCTTGAGCCCCTGCCTTTTGTGATAGGAAGACCTTTCGTCAGGTGCTGCCTCTGCAGCCTGGTCGTAAAAGGAGAGGTGAAGGATCTGGCCGAGGCCAGCTAAGACACAGCCAACATGCAGACCTGACAGCAAAAGAAAAAGAAAAATGCCTGTGGCTGTGAACCACTCAGATGTAGTAGTGTTGTTGCAGCAAAACTTCAGGCCATGACATACACTTCAAAGCACCAGTCTTATGGGGGTGTACTTTGAATGGTGCAATGCTCATTTTAGTGAGCAGGTTGTGCTGTTATCTGCAAGTTAATCAGTAATATAGCTATGCTATCTCTCATGTGGTCCTAGTAGACCTTTTCTTTGGCTGACAGCTGTGGATACATCTTGTCACCTTTCCTGAAATCCAGGGGTTTGTTGGCTAAGAGGGAAAGGACACAGGTTAAGTTCAAACTAGTGAGTGTCTTGATTTTTTAGGGGGAAATATGAGGAACTTATTTAAGAATATGGGGCTTTCTCTCATCAGAATGAAACAGTCAGAATGAGTTGAAAGTTCTACCCTCTAAAGGGCAATTACAAAAAGAAAGTCCAAAAGAAACCCTTTTAATGCCTGTAATTGTCCTAGTACTTACATGTCCCATTAAAAAGAAAAATGACATTAAAATAATTTTAAAGGTTTTGGCTTAAGCCCATTGAAATAAGGGAATTCCCAGTCTTAGAATCAAGTTCTCATTATCTGGCCCAGCCTGCATTAAGGATGGCCTCCTGCAGAGATATGGTCGGGTGATTGGGTTCCAGCTGGGAACAGCCTTGCCGAAATTAATATGGCGCCAACCGACCCATAATGGGTCCTACGTGGCGGCTCCTTGTCTTGTGTGTCTCTTAAGGGCTGGTCAGATGGAATTCTGTTAAATTTATTCCTGCAGCCATTCTATTAGGGGTTTATCCCTGTGTGTTTTCCAATGCCAGATTGGCCTTTTAAGATTTTTTTTTTTTTACATAAACATGTAGATGTTCTAGCTCAGCTATCGGCAGCTGAGCAACATGAGTTTTTGCAGTAACTTTTTTCTTCTTCATTTCTCATTGTGTCCTATTTTTTTTTGCTCCAGTTTTAATCGGATTTTGTCACTGTCAAGAGGTGGGTATTGGACAGCAAATAGTCTAAGTGTTCATGGATGGAAAAGTGGATAAAGAAAATGTGGTATGTATGTACAGTGGAATATTGTTCAGCCCTAAAAATGAATAAAACCTTTCCATTTGCAACAACATGGATGGACCTTGGGGACATTATACTAAGTAAAGCAAGTCAGACAAAGAAAGAAAAATACTATGTAATTCCCCTTATATGTGGAAGGTAAGAAACATAAACAAAGAAGCTAATAGATAAAGAGAACAGGTTGATGGTTGCCATAGGTGGAGATGAGGTTAGGTGGGAGGCAAAATGGATGAAGAAGGTCAAAAGGTAAAAACTTCCAGTTATAAAACAAATAAGTCATGGGAATAGAATATACAGCATGAACACTATAGTTAATTATAGTATACTGCATGATTGAAATTTGCTAAGAGAGTAGATCCTGAAAGTACTCATCACAAGAAAAAACATTTTGCAACTATGTATGGAGATGGATGTTAGCTAGATTTATTGTGGTGATCATTTTGCAATATATACAAACTAGTGGGTCTGGTGCACGAAATTTGTGCATGGGAGGGGGTTTGAATAGCAGTCCCTCAGCCCGGCCTGCATGCTCTCCAATCTGGGACCCCTCAGCCTGTACCCTCTTCAATCTGGGACCCCTCAGGGGATGTCCAACTGACAGTTTAGGGGCATTAACTCCAGCCATTAGGAAAATCACATAGAATGTCCTTGACATAAACAGTGTGGTTTTATGAGTCATTTTAATTATAATGGCCATTCCTTTAAATAATATCTGCTTACATGCAAGACAGCTGGTACTATGTGAATGTTTATATCACAAAATCATAGAAGGTTGTAGTGGAAATAACCTTGAATTGTCTTGTCCAAACTTTTATAAATATTGAAATTCCCTTTGCAAAGATTTTGAATGCTTTCTATCCTAAGAAGCTTAACCAACTTTTGAGGCAACCCATTTTCTGTGGAAAGACTGGGGGACTCCAGCAGCAAGTAAGTGGCATGGCTAGACCCACCTGGGGGTGGGTCTGGCTGCACCAATTGCCTGCCGCTTCCCCTTCCCCCAGGAGTCTGGGGGACATAGGCAGGGCTGAGGGGACTGGGTGCCGCCATCTTGTGGCTATGGGTGCCACCATCTTTGTGACCTCTTGACAGTCAATTTGCACATTTTCTCTTTATTAGATAGGATATTGAATAACTGCATTGTATGCCTGAAAGTAACATAATGTTACATATCAATACCTCAATTTTAAAAAAATCATAATTCAGGTACAAATAAATAACTAATATGCATATACCAAGACAACAAAATAAAATAAAAAAAAACAGAGAGATATGCATTGGAATAATTTAGTGGGCCCTTATCTATTACATTGATAGACGTGTTTAACCTGGTAAGTAACAAGCTGTTGTGAAAGAAAACTGGTAATACAGCTCCCGTATTCTCATTGAACCCATGGCATCCTCCTGTCATGTGGTTGTTTCTTCCAGAAGGTGTAGGAATAGGGGACCAACATGTCCCTGGCAACCAGCCAGGCTCCTGACAACTGGCAATGACTTTCAATCACTGCCAAGCAGGTTCTGGATTTGAACCTGGGAGGAAAGTCTTTGTAACCCATTAACAAATTCTTCCCTGAACCCCTCGCTGCCTGATGAACACCATGTCCAATAAAACTACACTGTTGTCATGGAATCTGTCAACATGCCCACAGATCCCTGAAGGGTGAAATTAATTTGAATTATATAGTTGGACAAACATGTTCAAAAAGCATTCTTCAGAAATACTAGGAGAAGCCAATATTTCAGACAGGAATCCATTTAAAACAATGGCCTCAGTTTCCCTCTTGGAGCATGGGCAGGGGTGGGAGATATATACAGTTATACCTGTAAAACCATATTGCTTCAATTCCTAACTTTTTATGGCTTTAGTATGCAGATGAACCCTGTATGCTGGTGGCTGAAACTTTGAAAGATTAAAATTGGAATCCCCCTCAAGAATCCTCCTTTCTCTGAACAGTGTTTAGTTTGATAGCATTAGGAAAACACAATTTCATAGCATGTCAAACCTTATTTATTTATTTATTTATTTATTTGACTTTTTCTGTCAACCATAAACCCACAGTGAGTAGCAGAAGCTTCCTGTGGTAGGAAATAGATTATCTCGTATTTTCTATCTCACTAACATCGGCATAGTTCAAACCTTGTTGGGAGCCCAACATCGTTTCTTAAACGTTGATAAGCGTTGTTGTGAATTGGCCCAGAAAAGAACTAGATCACGCATGTAGCTCCGTTGAGTACACTGTCTTACCTCGAAGGCCGGAAGGTGTGGTGGAGAGAGAGGGAACCGTTGGTTCCTGTCATGAGTTGATGGTAGAGCATAGAGTGTCTCTGAGACCCTGTGACCTGTCCCAGATTCCCAGGGTCAGTTTCCTGTGGTTTTACACACAAAGAAGGTATAGACTCATTCAGCTAGGACTAAGCAGGATCCACATTCTCATACAAAACATGCCAGCCTTGCAGGAAGGTGAGACAAGAAGGAGAGAGGTGCGTTCAGAAAATAGCCAGGACAGTCACAGGTCAACTAAAAGTACCACCTCGAAGTGTCAAAAGTTAGAAATGCAGTCTTTAATGTATATGTTCAGTTCATCCATTAAACAGCTCTGCAATTGCTACCTGCTCTGTGGAGAGGATACGTTCTATAGTCAAGGACCTGGGCTCAAGTTTGGATTTCCTTATCTGATGGGGTGGTCTTAGGGCAGGAACTGAAGCTTTCTGATTGCCCCTCTCCTCTCAAGTGTGAAATATGAGTGGTAATGCCTTAGAGATGGGGTGTTCTGTGGGTTCAATGAGACACATAATGGGCTTACTACAGAAGCTACCACATGCTAAGCACTCAACAGACAGCTATTGCTGCATTACCAGCATCTCATTATCATTATCATATACAAACGTGTCCATGACACAACCTGTGGGTTGTAGAAAACTCTGTTAAGTGGTCATTCAGGCTGATGGCTTTTAGCTGTAAGTATCCTGATTCTGCCTGGGGGCCTTCTTAGGAACTTCAGGGCAAGACAGAAGTGCCAGGGTCTTAACACCGTGGAACAACCATAACAGATGAGCCTCCTTGCCCTTGAGTGGGATAACCTATGTCCTACACAGACTCACAGCGGTACACAGATTGAGCCCCAATTGCCCACACCAGTAACCTACACTCGTATGCACCCTACTTGGGCCTCACTGTCAAAATTGCCCATTTTCCTACCAGTACATCTGAGACCACTTCCCAGATAAACTGGTGGCACCAAAATCCTTGTCTATCCTAGGGAAAACCAACCTAAGACACTTTTGTTAAGTACCGACCGCATTCTCAAACTCTCGGCCTGGAGTTGTTATTTGAGCAATCAGTCAGATCCCAAAGCAGTGCCTACACCTAGTGACTTTAGGCTTGGGCTCAGGTTTGAAAGCGCTTTGTTTGTTCTGCTCAAGGAATCTAATACAGAGTGTCCTCATTCAGCTACTCCTGAGAATGTATGACTGTCTTTACGAGGAGCACCGTCTTCGACACCCAAAGATCTATTTCATAGTACAAAGCATCCTGTACTTTAAGTCAGACCATCCCAGACATACCCTCTAAATTCGGTGAAAACCCATCCAGCCATTCCACATAGTTTAATAGCAGGCACTTAATTTTATTAATAGAAATATAAACTATCCAGTTGAAAATTGATTTTTCCTTTATTCATAGAGCACGTAAGGAATACAAATGATTTTCCATAACTTTTTTCTTAAACCTAGGCAGAAGAAACAAAATAATGACCCAGAAAAAGCAAATGAATAAAGTTAATCAGGTTTATAATTGAAGATGAGTGAATTTAATGAGGCATGAGTTAGAAATATTCACCACACCAAGACTAACACTTTATCTAATGTCATTGCTAAGGCCAAGTATTTCAATGGCCTCACAGTTTTTGTTTTAAAATAATTATTGCTCTTTGCATGTATAATTGTCATCTGGGCAATTAGAACATGAAACAGTTTCTTCCTTGGTCCTTCTCTGTGGTTTTGGCAGCATCACCAAGGTTAGGGTGATAGTCAGAAGTAGCACATCGAGGTAGCACTTGGCTTTTAGTTCAGTTCTGAATCTGTGGTCTAGGCCTTAGCTTGGACATCAACTCTGAATCCGGCCATGCCATATCCTCTGGGCTCCCTGAGTCCTGTCTCTGTCAGCTTCATCGGACAGCCCTGAGTTGCAATGAGATCAAGTGGATATAATCATGTTGTAAACTCTGTCCACACTAGATAGCCAGTCACTGTTTTTATTATCTCAGGTGATCTTCACAATCACTCTGGAATTCCGTTTCTCATCCGTGTAAAGGAAACATTAATCCACCTTCCCTAGCCTACAGGTTTACTCACTGTGGCTAGTGAATATCCGAGGTCAGGCTAGCAGCCCTGCTCCTCGGGCTCTGAGATGCATCCCTTCTGTCTCCACAGGAATTCCCTGAACACTGGACTACCCAGCAGAGGGGAGCTTGTTAAAAATGCAGGTTCCCATTCTTTCCCGGCTACCCTTCTCTATCCCAAAGATACTGACTTGAAGGATCTGAAATTGGTTTTAGAATTTTTTTTAAATGCTCACCAGATGATATGTTCTTTGATTTGAAGTGGGGAGGAGAGGAGAGGAGAGGAGAGGAGAGGAGAGGAGAGGAGAGGAGAGGAGAGGAGAGGAGAGAGGAGAAGAGAGGAGAGGAGGCATTAAATGATTACCTCCTACATATACCCAGACCCGTGATCAAACCCACAATCCAGGCATGTGCCCTGACCAAGGAATTGAACCAGAAACCTTTGGTGTATGAGATGGCGCTCCAATCAATGGAACTACGCAACCAGGGCTCAGAAACCTTCATTTTTAATTGCCCCTTCAGATCACTCTGCAGCAGGAAGTCATAAACTGCATTTTCAAAACTCTCAGCTGTTACAACACACTGTCCACCGGAATTAAGTTCCATAAAGGACAATCCTTTGGAATTTAAGAAAGTTTCTATTTGCTGGTGTAAGGGAATTTGGGTAATTATTATTAAAGATAATAACAATGGTTACTATAATTGAGTCCTTAATAAGTACCAACCACTGTGCTAACTATGTATTTTATGTACATTATCTAAATGGGTCCTTCTATAACCCTGGTGCCCCTGCATTGTGCAACTCTGTGAAGTAAGTACTATTACCCTCTATTTTATGGTGAAACATCTGATCTCAGAGAGATTACGTATATTTCCAACAGTTTCCTATATAATAAAGAGCAATGACATGGCTTGAACCCAGGTTTGTTAAACTTCAAACACATGCAATCAATCATTCTATCCAATAGGGAACAGATACATGAGGAAGGGGGAAAGAATTCTGTACAAGCTGAGTCTAATTCTGCAAAGTCACACTGTAGTTGAAAAAATTCAAAGAGAGCAATGGCCGACTTTAGGTACATTCTATATAACCTGGTTTATTTCATTCACTCTCAGAGGCTTAGTTCTGTGGTTTCAGAACTCAGGCATGGGGTGGCGTATTATCTATTGCACAGTAACAAATTACCCCAAAGAGCTGTTTACTACAACAAACTTGTATCATCTCATACAGTTTCTGAGAGTAAGGACTGGAAAGCAGCTCGGCTCTGCAGACAGGCTGTGGGCTGAGGCTTTACGCTTGAAGGCCTGACAAGGGCGGGATAATTTGCTTCTGGGACAACTCACTCACAGGGCAGGTGGTAGGACACCTTAGTTCCTAACCACGAATGAGGACTTCCTTAACAGGGCTGCTGGAGTGTCTGAGGATATGGTAGCTGGTTTTGCTAGGGCAAGTTATTTAAGAGGAGGATCAAGAAAGAAGCCACAGTGCCCGTTTCTGACCCAGTCTCACTTTCTACTTCATCCTCTGAATTAACGGAGAATCACTAAATGGTGTTGGGAAAATTGGACAGGTACATGAAAAAAAAAGAAAAGAAAAGAAACTAGACCACCAACTTGCACCATATACAAGAACAAACTCAAAATGGATAAAAGACTTAAATATAAGTTGTGAAACCTTAAATATCCTAGAAGAAATTATAGGCAGCAAAATCTCAGACAGCTCTTCTAGCAATATGTTTACCAATAAATCTCCTAGGGCAAAGGAAACTAAGGAGAAAATAAACAAATGGGCTACATTAAAAAAAAAAAAAAAAGCTTCTACACAACAAGGAAGTCCACTGCATGGGAAACATATTTGGCAATGATACATCCCATAAAGGGATAATTTCCAAAATGTATAAGCAACTCTTACAAGTTAACAAAAAGTAGACAAACAATCCAATTAAATAATGGGCAAAAGACCTAAATACACACTTCTCCAACATGGACATACAGAAGGCCAAAAGACATATGAAAATATGCTCAAAGTCACTAATCATCAGTGAGAAGCAAATTAAAATGACAACGAGGCATCATCTCACACTTGTCATTTTGGTTATCATCAACAAATCAACAAAGAACAAGTGTTGGAGAGGATGTGGAGAAAAGCAAACCTAGTACACTGCTTGGGGGAATGCCGACTGGTGTAGCCATTATGGAAAACAGTATGGAGTTTCCTCAAAAATTTAAATATGGAACTGCCATTTGACTCAGTGATCCCACTTCTAGGACTATATCTTAAGAAAAAAAAATACCAATCAGAAACAATATATACACCCCTCTGTTCATAGCAGCACAATTTTCAATAGCTAAGATCTGGAAACAGTTAGGTACTCATCAGCAGATAAGTGGATAAAAAAAGCTGTGGTACATTTATACAATTGAATACTCCTTGGCTATAAAAAAAAGAACTCTTACCTTTTGCAACAGCTTGGATGGAGCTGGCGAGTATTATGCTAAGATAAATAAGCCAGTCAGAGAAAGATACATATCACATGATCTCATTCACATGTGGAATCTAATGAACAAAATAAACTGATTAACAAAACGGATCCAGAGACATACTAGTAGAAGAATGGAACAAACTGAAGAATTTCCAAGGGAAGATGGGGATGGGGTGGGGCTGGGGAGGAGGGAGTGATTAACCATGGAACTTATATGCATATAATGCATAGTCCTTGGACACAGACAATAGTGTGGTGAAGGCCTGGGAGGGGCAGATGAGGAGTGGAGGAGGTCAATGGGAACAACAACAACAACAACAACAACAACAACAACAACAATGAAACAAAGGAGACTTCTGTAATATTTTCAACAATAAAGATTAAAAAAAAAGAAAATAGTAAATCACTCATTCCAGTCCACATGCAAGGGAGAAGATTCTGGCTCTGCTGCCTACAAGGAAGAGTATCAAAGAATTTATGAACCAAGCACAGGGTTGGTTCTCCTTACAAACAGCCCCATCCCTGAGTGACCTGATGCATTCCCAGTCACCTCATTAACATGACCAAAGACACCTTCTCTCCCCTACCACTTAGTACTTGCCAAGGTTTTAGAAGTTTGGCTAGAAGTGGGGACAAAGACCAAATGTACATGTTTCTTATTGCAAACCACAATATTATAGTTATCTATTTCTTTACTGGCCACAGTTGTTTTTTTTTTTTTTTTGCACCTGAATATTTATTTCAAAAATTATTATTAGCTGGAAAAAATAAGGTCCATGTGTTATGGTTTTTACAGAAAGACAATGGATGTATTAGCAAAGACACAGGTCTTGGATTCTAATTTGACCCCATATTCATCCATCTTTTCATTGAACAGAGCCTTCTTCAGCCTGACTAGGTGATGGACTGATCTGGGTGCTAGAATCATTTATTTATCTTTAATCCAGACACGTGTTAAGTTCTGGCGATGTGAGATGCATGATTAAACGAATCTTAGAGTCTAGGGTGGGGGGCAGTCACTAGCATGTATCAAATAGTTATCCAAGTAAGTTTATGATTATGGACAAAGCTCTGAATGAAAAGAAGCAGATGTCATGAGCGTGTATAAGAGGAGATGAACTAGGTTTGGGTGGAATGCACATCACTCACAGAGAGGAAGGCCCAGAGCATGAGGAGTATGGCAAGTCTGTGGAACCAGTTTAGCTGAGGCACAGAGAGTGAGAGAAAGGGCATCACACTTTGCTAGAGATGTAGGCAGGGCTGACACGTGTAGGATATCTTAGGTCAAATAAATGAAGTTGGTCTTCCTCCTAAAAGATATTTAGAGATTGTAAAGGATTGGACTTAAAGCATAGTAGAGCAGACAGAAACTTACACCGTTAGTGAAAGTCAAGTATGTTGTCATGGTAAAATTGCCCGGTGCTATGAAAGGCACAGCAAGGGTCCAAGCTAGTCAGTCCCTGGGATATTCTCCTGGGCAATGTCACCAACCTCTTGCACTTTCATGAAAATCTTGAAATGACTATTGATCTCCTTGGAGCATCTTGGTTCGCTACCTTCTCCACAACCATTTGGAAGCAAATGTTCATGTTTCCCAGGATGATTTATTTTGTCCTCACCTGGAGCTTTCACATTTCTTAGATCTCACATCTCATCTTTAGATTCAACTAGGCGTCTGAGTATGCATATTCCAACTCTTAAAATCACAAAGGGCCCAGGGCTGGCATCTGACTTTCAGGGTATGCAGACACTCAAATCAGATGCCTATTTATTTAGAAGTTCTTGGTTTGAGTGGCATCTCAAGGACTCAGAAGTCCTATTAACCACTGGAAATACGACTAAAGACCTATTTAATAATACACCTGCTGATTCTCTCTCTCTCTCTCTCTCTCTCTCTCTCTCTCTGTCTGTCTCTCTTTCTCTCTCTCTCTTGTTAGTATGTGAATATATCTGTCTGCATTGCACTGTGCTGTGACCATCTGAGACCATCTGAGCAGTGGCTGCAAGTCAGTAAGATTTGGAACGTGTACAGTTGAATTTTCTCAAAGTAATAATAATAAAAGCAATCATAATGAAGAACTGGCTCCCCACCCCCACAGAAGGGTTGTCTGCTCGATTATGAATGGTTCCATTCTGATTTTCCAAGCTTGCTGCAAATGGGCCTCAATCGGACTCGATTTCCCATCATAATTGCTTTCTGCGTGAAGAGGTCTTTTCCAGAACCGGCTGCTGCTGTTTTAATGGGAAGCCTGTTTATTTGTATGTTAATAGTTTCCTCTGGGTTATTGGGCTTGTCCATGGCAAAGCTCAAATCAGATGCTTCCCTATTTTCAAGGTTTACTTCATTAATCTCTGATTTTTTGGGGGCCCACGCGAAGCCATTTCAGCCTCCTCTGCTCTCTGTCCTCTTATTGAAAGTGTGAGAGTGATGACATGCTTCCTGTCATGAGGCCAATATACCCACACCTTGCTGGCTCCGTGGAACCGTGGTCTCTACAGGTGAGTTTGTTCAAGAGAGTGCAGGCCCAGGTAGCCCATTCGCTCAGGCCAGGGCGGCACAGGCTCGCTTCGCTGAGTGAGATCACCTGTCCAGGTGAATGATCTTCGCAGCAATGCCGAGGCCATAATGAATCCAGGGAGACAGCCCAGAACTCAGGGCAGGAAATGGAACAGGCCAGCCTTTAAGTGTAGGCTCTGCACTGAGTAGCTTTGTAATCTACAGCCAGTCCCAACCTCTCTGGTTTTCAGTCTACTTAACACCTGTCACCATACATAGTTACATAAATATTTTACTGTGTTAGACCTTTTTAAGATCTATTTTCTTAGCAATTTTCAGAAGAGTAATGCAATGTTATTCAAATTTGCTTTTTTTTAAAAAATTAAAGAACAATCATGTGGATTAATTCAAATACAGGTAAGACACTGAAGGGACAGCATTGTGATTTGATCAATGGATCCAAGGAGCATGGGGTGGGGGTGTCCCTTACCAGCACCTGTGAGCCTGCAAGGTACTGGTAAATAATGGATAATTAGAGTGAAGGTGACTTCTCAATCATCATGAGAAGGAAACCAAGACAGAGACAAATGTAAAGGACCATACGTTCAGGAACAATTTTTTTAAGTAATATGTGTACTTCATATTTTTTTTCTTTTCATAACGAACCCAATATCTTATCCAGATCTTTGTATTTTTTTTCTGGACAAAATCCAGGACAGATACAGTATCTATCTAGTGGACATCCAGGGTGGGGTGGGCCTGAGGGAGGCAGGGTTTGGGGAGGTGTAGCAGAGACTAAGGGTCCAGGATTTGACAGACAAAGCCCTGTGACCTGGCCAACATTTAACACCTCCCAAATCTTCCATTTACAATGTACTAATAATATCAGTATTTGGTGTGGGTACTAATAAACATCTCCCGGGGTTATTTCCAGGGTTGGCTGATAGAAAGGACATAAAGAGCTTGGCACACAGTGGGTGCTTAGTGAAGGGCAGGCAAATAATGGGAAATGGTATCAACAATAAAAGTCATTATAAAAATATAATTTAACTATTCCCCAGGAGCTGAGCCTAGAAATGTCCTCATTACATTTTTCCCTTAGAAAAATGTTGGCCTGGAAATAATCGAAACTGGGAGGTTCACCCCAAAGCTGTGTGTGGAGGCCTGTCACTCTAGTGACCCCGCGATGGCATTGCCATAGGGTGCCCAGTGGGGAGCAGGTGCAGAGGGCGGCCTCTCTGCTGCATCCTGGGCTGGCTGTGCTGGCTGCTGCCCCTCAGCCCAGGGAGGTGCCCCTCTCTGCCCAGGAGGGCGCAGGCAGGGCTGGGCCTGGCCCTAGAAAGGCAAGTCACCCCACCTGACTCACAGCCCTGGGCGGGCGGAGCACATCAGTATGCGGGGGTGTTCAGAGAAAGGAGGGCCTGTCGTAACAGAACCCCCAGACTCAGTGCTGAGTCACCCCAATCCCCTCTTCCCTCCCCGGCCTCCCCTCCGGACCCAACCATGCCCATTGCTGGGAAGGCATTGGCGATGATTAGCCCAGACCCACACATAAGCCACAGCCCAGAAAGAGTTAAAGTTAAAATTGGCCCAGGAGTCAGGCAAGGAGAGTCCTGGGTCTCAGGAAGCCCCTCAGCCCTTGGCAAACAGGGGAATCGGTCCCCCTAAACAAGACAGGGGTCTGTGCCCAGAGTGGCTAATGGTGAGGACGCGCTGCTGCCTGATATTTATGTGGTAGAAGGCTTACTGTGTGCTGATTCTAACACCTCGTCCCTGCTTAGTTCTCACAGCAATCCCACAGGCATGACCCCCATTTACCACTGAGCAAACGGAGTCATCGAAGGGGTGACCGACTCTCTGAAGTTACAGGGCTCCAGTCTGAATTTATTGCTTAGAGCAACACACACACACACACACACACACACACACACACACACACACACACGGATTTCACATGGCACAGTGTTGCAGAAAATCTCATTTCAAAGATGCCCAGGCCAGCTGTCAAGAATAACTAAGAAGAGCCGAAACCGGTTTGGCTCAGTGGATAGAGCGTAGGCCTGCGGACTGAAAGGTCCCGGGTTCGATTCTGGTCAAGGGCATGTACTTTGGTTGCGAGCATATCCCCAGTCGGGGGTGTGCAGGAGGCAGCTGATCAATGTTTCTCTCTCATCAATGTTTCTAACTCTCTATCCCTCTCAGTTCCTCTCTGTGTAAAATCAATAAAATATATTTTAAAAAAAAAGAATAACTAAGAAGAAACTGGAATCTCTTCTTTTGTCTTCTGAAGACCGAGAGAACCCAACTCAAGCCAAGCTGTTTCTCCATATTTTGCACTTGATTCACTGTTACTCCAGACCCTTCGCTTTCTAAATTTGCAAAGCTCCCTTTCCTATCTTTTCTCTTCCTTTCTTATTCTCCATTTTGTTTTAAAAGTTCTCTTCCTTCTCCTTTGTACTGCTCCCTCTCCACCCCATCCTCCACTGCTTCCCATCAAGTCCTACCCAGGGGCTGCTCTAACTGGTAGCAAGAAGCAGCCCTCCCCTTCCTCTGGCAGCCTCCCAGCCCCTTCCCCCCGGAGCCTCAGCCAGGCCCAGGCCCCAGGCTGGTGGGGGCAGACCTTCCTTAGCAGCCGGAGCCGAGGAGAAGCTGAGCAGCCAGGACAGGACCCCTGGGTGCTTGGTGAGAAGTGGGGAGACTAGGAACCTCTCCCCTTGAAATGTCTCTTCCCTAAAGTGTGGTGCAGCTGTCCCCCCACCCACAGCTGACGCACAGACTCTACACCAGCCCCTGCCAGGACCCTGGGGCCCAGGAAACACCCTCAGGCCCACATCTGCAGCTCCATTTCAAACCCGCTTGCTCACCCCTGGTGTTTGCTGTTATTCCCAGTATCTGACTTTCTGCAGAAACCTTCAAAGGAACACTTAGCTCATCTTGTTTCCTTCATGCTGCATTCCAGCTCCTTCCTGGGCCCGTGGTGTGAGCCCTGAGTGTGTATGAGAACCAACCCTTGGGGACGGATTGCATGGCGCTGCTGCCCAGGTTCCCCGCCACGCCAGGTGACTCCGTCTCTGGTCTCTGGTCTGGGCTCGCCTGCAGGCCCGATGCAGTGATGACTGTGAGCCTGTTTCACTCAAGCCCAGGACCTCAGGCTCAAGTGCAGCCTTCCTAAGACCACTCGTGGGGAAAGAAATTCAAGAATACCCACACCTTGCTAATATGGATAGCCATAGCAATGAGAGAAAATGCCCAGGGGAAGGTTGGGTCCCTTGGCCACACATGTACTGAGTGCCTGCCTCCTGGATGCCAGATACTGTTTAGGCCTTGGAGTGACTAAGATTGATAGAGCATGGGCTCAGCCCTTGCATAGCGAAAAGCCTGGGAGGAGAGGTGGACACGTGAGCAACAGCAAGAACAGAACATCAGCATTCAGTGATGTTGGTCACTGAAGCATGGGTCATAGGAAAGGGGTGCTGGGAAAACTCAGGGAATACCAGGTGGGTGCAGAGGACCAGAAGGAAGCATCAGGAGTGACAGAGCCACGACTCCCACCTCCAGAGAAGGAAGGGTGCTGATGCTTAAGCAACATATTCTAGTGCACATTTTCTTGAATCAGGGCCATGCTAGATGCATGACTACAAGCAGAGTATGACACTCAGGACCCTGCCTGCTGCAGGCCACTGGCATGGAAGGTGAAATTGCACCAGTGACCATTATATTCACCAAGAAGGCCAGGGTGTTATGGAATCATAAAACAGGAGGGCTGATGGATGGATGCTAGGGGATCTCAGAGGGCCCCCTAAGGAAGTGACATTTAAGCTGGAACCTAAAGGCTGAGTTATTCAGCTGCAGAACAGACGTGGTGAGCTGCCATGCGCAGGGGGCTGAGCTACAAAGAAACAGAGACATGAACAAGTACGTCACACCAGGCGGAGCGGAGAGGGTATGGGTGTGCGAAGGAGGGAGGCAGATGGACAGGCAGGCCACAATGTGAGGCTAGGTGATAGTGATGGGGGCTGGACTGAATTTCCTGTAGGCAGTGGAGAATTAAAGACAGTAGATGCTATACTCACTATCCTTGGAGTCCACAAAAATGCAAAACTTTAATGATCATCGTTTTAGGGTAGCTTTTTTGGACAAAAGCATGACTTCCCTAGACAGTAAAGATGATCATTTTTATTAAGTCTTTATTAAATGCCCATTATGTACCGAGTTCTGGGCCAAACCCAAGTAACAGGAATAGGGGCAGTGGTGATGTGGCCTTTGCTGGGAGCCCACATCCTCATGGGTGGCAGATGTTGGCATATCTATTTACACGTAGTCATCTCATTTAAGTGATGGTCAGTACCCTGAAGTGCGCTGTGAATACAAGGGGCTAAGAGGGTATGTAACAGGGCAGGTCAAAAGGACCAAAGGACCCAGGAGAATGGCTTTGCAGAAGTACAAGTTCAGCTCAAATCTGAAAGTCAAGAAGATGAGGGACATGTGAGGGGTGTGATGTGTGTGTTGTCAGCACATGTGTGCAACCGCCAGGAGCAGAGCAGGAGGGCTTAAGAATGGGTGGTCACACATGTGTGCTGAAAACACACGCATCACACCCTCATTGATAAGTGCTCTCCTGTCTTCCCCTCCTTCTCCCTTTCTATTTTTAAAATTTTTAATTAAAAAAACACACACCTGTAAGTCCTCATTCATTGTAAGAAATAATAGAGAGAGATTCCATAAACTTTTCACCCAGTTCCCATTGTAACAACTTTCATAGTTCTAGTATAATATCACAACCAGGAAGCTGACATTGATACAGTTCGCACACCTTATTTAAGGAGAATAAAACTACATACATAAATAGTAAAACAACCACTTTATTATCAAGTAGCCTCAGCATCAAGGGTAACATACATCTCCTTCAGATGTATCTTTATGCCTCTCTGGGAAAAGTGTATATGTGCTCACACACACATGTATCCATACATGTATATATGGATATGTAGTTATTGTTTTTAAAATATATTAAATATGTAACTCAATTTGAAATGGTTAAATTATTAACTAACAAAAGAAGACCCCTTCTCTCTTTAAGAAAAAAAAAACATACACCCTGTCTCCCTTTATGTAGAGTATTTGAAATAGAACATTAAGTTATAAGTATTTGGGATGGCAGTCTTGTAATTATTATGTTGAACAGGTTCCTGGGTTTGGAAGAGAAGGAGGGTAGGTACATTTTTTCCTTCTTATTAAGTTCCAGCTTGGCCCTGGAACAGTCATCATTTTATAACAATTCCATGTCACCCCTCCACCATCATTCTATTAGTCTCGCTTCCCTCAGGAGTTTTGAAATAGATTTCAAGGAAGAGGAAGTCAATGCAATGCCTCTCCTTACACTCCAATATATTTTGCTTCTTGCTGCAGGTTCAGATTCCAAGTAAAGATTCTGTCCTGCGATACAGTTAGGCCCACTTTCTGCCAGGAGGGAAAGATCGAAAGAGGAAGCAAAATGGAAATGTGAACCGTTACACACAGGAAAGATATGGGGATATTTATAAGAACCAAAGTACTAAGAGCGTCTTGTAATGATGCACAAAAGGTGCACACAGACACTCTAACACTAGCTATGGCTAGTTAGGACCTATGGGGTGGTAGTCAGCAGGCTAAGCCCTTTAAAAATAAGTGGAGATACATCTACAAGTGAAAGTCATGCACTATCTCACCCATTTTCCAGATGGGAAAATCAAGCCTCAGATGAATTATGTAATTGGCCTAAAAGTCACACAGAGTAAGAGAAAGAGCCAGCAAGTCAAACTTAGGTCAGTCCAACTCAAAACTCAATGACCTTTTCATGATGTTGAAGTACTTGTTTTCAGTTGATTTTCATATTATGCATCGCTGAAGGCAAGGAGACTATGTCACTTGGCAATCTCTGGCCTCAAGTTTGTGTTGAAACCAGCAGAGAATGAGAGTGACTGAACCAGAATGGGGACCTTTTGGTAACTTATGGTCCTTAGGTGATAACCTTGGATGCTTGTCCTATCTCCAGTGGTCAAAGCCTCTTGGATTTTGAAATAAAATTCCTAATTAAAGATCCCCCTGGGCTGTTGTGACTGGTAAAATGTGGGCACTCATCCCACCTTCAGGAGAACTACACTCCCAACCACTCTGTTTTATTCTGAAGGATGTTAACCCTGAAGGTCTGCCCCTCCCTTGTCACGGTTTATTGAATCCCTGGCTGGGAACCTGACCCATGCTTTATCTTCATTTACTCAGCTTTGCCTCATTTAACCTTGGAAGTAAGTTCTGAGATTAACCCATTTACAGATGCAAACAACAAGGCAGGGTGGTGAGGATCTGACTCAGGGTCTCTCAAATAAGAAGTGGCCCTCCTGGGACTGGAATCAGGTCAGTCTCTGCTAAAAGGAGCTGGCCAATAAGGACGTGGAAGCTATTCACGGCAGAAGCTGCCCTCTAACATCTACTTTTCTAAATCAAATTCCCCAGACCAGACCTTCTTCACCCTCTTCTGGTCAGATGGCTATCAGATGGCTTCCTTTTCCAGCCCTCCCAAAGAACGCAAGCCTTCTACTCCATTTCCTGTTTATCCCAAGGACTCATGCCGTGATGTCCCCAAAGTCAGTCCTCATTATTCACAGATTCTGTATTTGCAAATTTGCCCATTTGCTAAAATTTATTTGTAAGTCCAAAATCAAGAAGAGTGGCAAACAGTTTTGAGTTTTCTAATGCACACGTTCCCAGCTGAGGCTGAACAATGCTTTTGCCTTCTGTGTTAACTCTTATACTGTCAATGCTGTCCTTGTCACAGTCTACTTAGTGCCATGAGTTCTACATTTTTGTCCTTTTAGTTGGCAATTTTGCTGTTTAAATTGGCCCCCAGGACAGGGCTGAAGTCTGCCCAGTGTTTCTAGAGACTGTGATGTGCCTGACAGAGAAACTGGGTGGAATAGGGTTATTGACCCCAAGTTCAATGTTAATGAGTCAATAATATGCATTTAAAAAAAATGTCTTTAACCAGATCATTGAACCTCCATTCCCACAGCAGTGAGGATAGCCTAGGATGTGCTCAATGGACATTTCTGAATAATCAAATGGTTAATTAAGTAAAATGAAGATTTTAATATGTCCTGTGTTGTGCTTGAATGAGGTGTTCCATAAGACAAACAACTTGAAAAAAATTTAATCCATCCTTCGAGTGAGAGAAAGAATCACCAGTGTAAAAGAGAGACATCAATCAGTTGCCTTCCATGTGCTCCTTAACTTGGGATTAAACCCAAGTTGTGTGTGCTTGACTAGGAATAATTAAACTGGCAACCTTTTGGTGCATGGGATGATGCTCAACTGATTGAGCCACTCTAGGCAAGAAAAACAACATTAAAAAAGTGCAAAAAAAAAACTGGACTGGAGACTCAATGTCCTAAGTCAGTGCAAGCCATGCATGAAATATTTAAAACATGTGAAAGAAAAACAAGAAAAAGTACATGAAAAAGATTTTTATAATATGCAATGAGAACATTCAAAAAAGGAAAGATGGAATTAATTTTAGCAATATATTGTCTTTAATCCAACATATTTAAATTATTATCACTCAACATGTAATCACCATTAATGAATTATATTTTCACCTACTCTCCTTTTTTTTCTTTTTGGACTCAATAGTTAAAAATCTGGTATGTGTTTGACACTTAATAATTTCCACTTCAACTACCCACATTTCAAGTGCTCAACTGTCACATGTAGCTATGGCTTCTCTAGCACAGCTCTGGGAAAATCTCTTCAGTTTAGACATTAGGACCCTGAGCCAAAGAGGATTCCAGACTGGCCCTTGGACCCATCACAGGGCATGTACTCTAAGCAGAGACGGCAGCCCTGAGTTTCTAGTTCTCATGCCTCGAGTTGGGTACTTTTCACATGTCTGTGGGGTTTACCAGCAACAGGCACCTTGACTGAGTGGCCTGGGCTCAAGTCTCACAGAGACCTCTCCTGTAGCTGTGCAACCTGAGGCAGGTCATTGACTCTGCCTGGGACTCAGTTTCTCATACATTGAAGAGGGGTCTTCATTATTAACGAAGTTATTCTAAGAATTATAGTTAAATAAAATAAACCCATGTCATGAGGTAAATTGTGGGAGATAGACAGATAGATAGAGAGGCACCAGGGCTGTGACCACAGAGGCAGAAATTGGAGTGACACACTTATAAGCCAAGGACCGCTGGCCACCACGAGCTAGGAAGAGACAGGGCTCTATCCAGAGTCTCAGTGGGGCATGGCCCTGCCAACACCTTGAATTCAGACTTCTAGCCTCCAGGACTGACTGTAAGAAAAGACATTTCTACTGTTTTAAGCCACCCAGTTTGTGGTAATTTGTTACAGAGATGTAAGAAACTAATATACTCATAAATAATGTGTTGTTGTTTTTAAATTGTTGTTCTTAATCCTCTCCTAAGGATATTTTTCTAACAGTTTTTAGGAAGAGTGGAAGAGAGAAGGAAAGACAGAGAAACATCTATGTGAGAGAAGCACATTGATTGGTGCCTCCTGCATGTGCCCTGACCAGGGCCCGGGCCGGGGAGGAGCCTGCAACCAAAGTACTTGACCTTGACTTGAATGGAACCTGGGATGCTTTGGTCTGCAGGCCGATGCTTTATCCACTGAGCTAAACCTGCTAGGGCTAAACAGTTTTGCCATTCAAAATACAGGATTCCCAGTTGAATTCTATTATTGAATAAAAAATGAACAATGGTTTAGCATAAGTATGTCCCTTGCATGATTTCAGATATACTTAGCTGGTGTCCTGTATTTATATTTAAATCTGGCAACCCTAACCACAAATCACTTTGGACAAAAAGAACCCTCTTTGAATTATGAAAAACTGAGTCCCAGACAGAATCAGCCACAGCTTTCAAAAACTTTCACGGTTGTTAGGATACCACCATGGCTCCATAGGAGAGGCATATGTAGATATATGTGAATGGACATATACATCCCACTGATTTTCTAATTTCTTAGGTGTCCACAGATGGATGCAGTAATATGCATTTTAGCACGGATTGAAATCAGAACAGCACCTCAATGTGACAAAAGGTTATGAAATCAAATCACCGCATGGCAATGGGCCCGTGGAGCAGTTTTCTCATTCCTCAGGGCACAAGGTCCAATTTCATCACAAGATGCTGCTCCACGTCCATCCCTGAACGTGGTGTGGGGGCTGCGTGTCCGGGCAGTCCTGTGGTCTTGGGAAGCCACCCTGTCCCCAGTTAGTGCCTGCTCCCTCTATAACTGCTTGTGAGTGCCCTTCCCAAAGGCTCACATTCCCTGCTCCTGCTAGAGCCATAGATCGACTGTGACAAACTCCATCAATTTCGTTAGCCCAACAGATGTTATCGATATCTGGGAGATGCACCCATCAGTCTTTCAGTGGCATGAGGGGGAGCCGCTTCCTTTTCCGCCCCCTCCTCTCCATCCCTTCCCGCCCCCAGATGCCGGCTTCCTGTCATTCATCCAGGAGATAGCTGCTCTTCCCACAGGACTGTGTGGGGGCTTCGGGCTAATGTGATTCTACCAGGCAGAGATAAACTGGCTGAATATTTATGATCTTGTCTTTTGGGGAGAAAAGTGTCTGGGTATGCTAAGTTCAGGAAGTTGATGAGAAGAAGGGAAAATCAAGAAACAGATGTTTCTGGTGTGTGTGTGTGTGTGTGTGTGTGTGTGTGTGTGTGTGTGTGATAAAAATAAAAAAATAACTAACTTGATTAAAGATTCTTACTAGGACTTGATAGATCCTAGTATTAATTGATAATTAATCAACACCACTAATATTTATTGAGAATGTACAAGGTGCCATGTTTTTTATTGCCACCTAAGGGTGTAATATATATATATATATATATATATATATATATATATATATATATGAGAGAGAGAGAGAGAGAGAACAAAGGAAAGAGAGAGAGATGGAGAGAAACATTGATGTGAGAAACATCCATCAGTTGTCCCCTGTATGTACCCTGACTAGGGATCAAATCCACAACCTTTTGGCATATGGGATGCTGCTGCAATCAACTGAGGCGCATGGCCATGGCAAGGCAGCCTGTTTCACATGCTGGTGATTCAGGATTGAGCGAGAAAGATTAACTCTCATGGAGTTCCCCTACCAATGAGCAGAGACAGATAATTAACAAGTGACAAGTTAAACACTTCACATGCAGTTCATGGTAATGACTAGAAAGGAGATAACTAGGATGCAGAGACTTCTGGGAACAGGGACATATGCTTTAGGGAGGGACCTCTGAAAAGGTGGCATTAAGGGAAGACCCAAAGAGTGACAAGGAGATAGCCATGGGAAGTCAGTGACTACTCACAGAAAGCTTCTCAGAAGGAAATGAGCTTGTATGGAGCAGTGCTTCAGGAATTGCTTCTAGAAGCTTCTGGAAGAGTTGGAGTTTTGAAAGATATATGAGATAAGCCATCCATTGCATGTGGTGAAAGGACCCGTCTCTTCTAGAGTGGTTCTAGCTACTGAATGAACTGCTCTGCATCGAGAAGGGTTCCATCTCTGGAAGAGTTAGAGAAACAGTCACTCAAACCATTCTGTGTCCTGTAGGTTCAGATGAGCAGCTCAAGTTCAGATTCTGACCAGAAGTTCAGGCACTGAGGACCTAAGACTGTGTTGAGAAAAGGAAGGAAGCTGAATAGAAATGTGCAGGAATAAGGTATCCACTTGTGCCTGTTTCTTCCACGATGCATGGGCACTCTGACACCTCCCAGGATGGTCTTCAGGAGGTTAAATAGAAGCAACAAAGGTGAAGTTGGTTAATTTAGTGCCTGAGAGCAGGCAGCATAAAATAAATGAGTTTCTTATCCCTTCTTTTCTCTTCTTTTCACACGTGATCTACTTAACTCAAATAAGAATGAGGCACATCAACCTAGAAACATAGGACTGTAAAAATCTAATGTCCCTCCCCTAACTGGTTTGGCTCAGTGGATAGAGCATAGGGCTGCAGACTCAAGGGTCCCAGCTTCAATTCTGGCCAAGGGCATGTACCTTGGTTGTGGGCACATCCCCAGTGGGGAGTGTGCAGGAGGCGGCTGATCCATGTTTATCATGGATGTTTCTAACTCTCTATCTCACTCTTCCTCTCTGTGAAAAATCAATAATAATAATAATAATAATAACAATAATAATAATAATAATAGGTTTGGGGCCCAGATGTAAATCTGAGTCCCAGATGGAGGTCTGGGTCCTGGGATGGCAGACCAGATAAAGACATGTAGTCTTTAGCCCTTGATGTTTGTCACAGGCCTTGAGCCTGGGGCCTGGAGCCATTCCAGTTGGTAATTGATAATTCCAGCTGGTAATTATGCGCTGCGGGTAGTTTCAGTTGGCATTCCGCACATCCCGTCCTCAAACAGCAAGAGGTGTTCCCAGGTTTCATGCCAGGCCCCATAAAATTTCTAGATACCTTTGGAATGCTGCAGGATGAAAGATGCTATCCTCCTTAAACACACAGGCTTCGAAAAAGAAAAGCCATGAGTTTCTGATAATGACAATTTGTCTTGTTGGTCTTTATGTTCCTTGCTCATGGAAAACAATCAATTAATAAAAAAGACACCTGTCCCAGGAATTAACTAATTATGTCAACTAATGTCCTAGGCAGCTAAACAAGTAATCTGCTTGGAAATGGTTATATTCCCAGACAATATACAGATGTTCTAGGTCAGTGGTCGGCACACTGCGACTCTCAAGCCACATGTGGCTCTTGGTCCCTTGAGTGTGGCTCTTCCACAAAATACCATGTGCTGTGCGGGTGGGCACGTACAGTGCGATGGAAACTTCCTGGCCCATGCACAGAAGTCGGTTTTCGGCTCTCAAGAAATTTCAATCGTTATACTGTTGATATCTAGCTCTGTTGACTAATGAGTTTGCCGACCACTGTTCTAGGTTGTCTTCATACATTTCTCTATTTTCCTTTTTCACTTTTTGATGATAAAGAAATGACTGAACACACTTGGATTGCTCACTTGCCTCCCTGTAGAATATACCTCACTTAACTCATGATCCTTGTTAGAAAAGTAGCACCAGGGATAAAATTGGAGTCTTCTTCCTGTTCTCTGGCAGAAATTCTCAAACCACGCTAAGTTACAAACATCTGATGTTGAACATGGAGGTGAGCAGTTTCAAGACCCAGGAGATGTACAGACCCTTAGGTTGGTATGGCCTTGCCCACAAATTCCCTTACTTCCTGAGAAAGTACCCAGGTCTGGAATGAACCCAAACTCAAGCCATTACCTGTGTGCTTAGTGCTCTATTGCTGTGTAACAAACTACCCCAAAATGTGGTGTCTTAAAATAATGGCATTCTATCATTTCTCATTTTGTGGGTTGACTGATGGCCTCAGCTGGCTGGTCTTTGTACTGGTTTCACTGAGGGTCTCTCAAGCTTTGACGGCCAAATGGTGGCTGGAGCTGGATCATCTGAACAAGGGGACCCGTGGTGACCTCCTTCTCTGGTCTACTTTCCATGTGACCTCTCCATGTGACCTATCCACATAGTCTTTCTCTAAGCCCTCTCTCCAGCCGACTAGCTGGACTTCTTACATGGTGGTCCAGAGCTCCCAAGGGTGAACATTTCAAGAAGTAAAGAGCAGGAGCTGCCTATCCTTAAAATCAGGGCCAAGAACCAACATTGCCTTGGTGCCTCCGTGTTCTGTAATTTTACACTAGTGTGGGCAGCCCAGATCCAGGTGAAAGGGACACACAAAAAAAGTGAGGAATGGCAGGTGTGGCTCACTGGGGCTTTTGGAGAAGAGCTACCAAACTATCTCTCTCTCTCTCTCTCTCTCTCTCTCTCTCTCTCTCTCTCTCTCTCCTCTCTCTCTCTCTCTCTCTCTCTCTCTCTCTCTCTCTCTCTATATATATATATATATATATATATATATATTTTTTTTTTTTTTAATTTTTTTTTGGTCAACCTTCACCTACTTGTCTCACACCTGACCACAGATTCTTCATCTCATGCTCACCTCACTCAGAACTGGTATCACCTCTTCTCTGTTTTGCTTCACAGTTTGGGTTTGAGTCGCCTGCTTTCCCTTCACAGAATCAACACTGATCATTTCCCCCAATTTCCAACAGCACTGAAGGCTCCTGATGACTTCCTCTCTCTTGGAATCTAATAGGAATTCCATACAACTTCAATGCAAGTGTTAAGTGAATAAAACAAATTGTGAAATGACATATGTAGTATGATTCCCTTTATTTAAAAATGCATAAAAGAACTATTGTATACGCTTATATAAGTCTGTGTATATACCGAAAATATATGGTAAGAGACACACTAAAGAAATCTCTAGTAAAGATTTTCTTTAGGAAATATTTGAGTACTGAGACAGAAGTAACAGGTAACTTTTTATTTTATAGTCCTCTGGATGTTAAAAGTTGGTAATTGTTTTGAGTTTCCTTTAATAATAAAAATTTAATGTAAAAGCCCAACTCAATTTGAGGAAATATTTGCTGAAGTTTTGGGGGGACTAGTGATCTTTAAAATGACTAGACATAGTGTTTTTATTTTCAAAGAAATGCTCAGCTAACTTGGACGTACACAAACACACAGACAACGGTACATACACATATGCACATGCACCCTGCACAGACCACACCCCATCACTGAACATCATCAGCGGGGTTCAATATGCATCAAACAACGGCCAGAGTCTGCACAAGGTTTACAAAATCCAAACGGGTGATGAGAAGTTAGCATTCTCAATTTTAAAATTAAAAAGGCACGGCCAAGCTCTGCTTCGCCCTTCCTTCCCTGCACTCAGCACCGAGACTCTTCCCCTGGCACACCGACTCGAGGCTGGCTCACTGAGCCAGGCGTGCACTGAGAGCAGCCCAGGTAGGAACCACCCTTGGCACTCAGGTGTGCGTCTCCTGCCCATCGATTGCCAATTTCCCAGAATGCCTCGCTCTCCAAGTGGGCCAGATGCAGCCCAGGGGTCATTCCCAGATCACACGTGTATCTGAGAACATGTTCTCTCTTGATGTGGTGATGCAATGCGAGAGTTTCAGGGCTGATCAATGGCAGCAGGGGCTCTGTCAGGATGTACGGTAATTTGACTCAGCTCAATAAATTGAGCTCCTAGGGCAGGAAAAAAGACCCCAGGTTCTAAAAATGCTTGTACAAAGAACCCTGCGAGCTCCCACCTGCTCTGCCCCAGCCCACTCCCCTAAAGCACCCCCAGCTCGCTGTTACTGAGACTCACACAAGAGGGATGGATCTTGGTGGGGAATGTATTGGGCATATTGAAAAGCCCATTGATCTATAGCCTTCGCTGAGCCTACATTCTGTCTGACAAGAGCTCTGAGTACTTCTGAGCATGTGCTTTGTCTGCCAGGGGCCGGGTGATCGATTGTGAGCCTGGCTCCAGTCCAGGGAGATGGGGGTGTTGGGGAGCATATATCCGGTGGTTCCTCCCTTTCCTTGGGAGGAAAATCTGGGGACACAGCAGGGGTTGAGAGCTAGGCCTCCCCAGACAGGACAGATCAGGGGGCAGGATACAATCAAGGCACACACGTGCACTTTGTATGAGCTCAACGTTTTACACGCACCCTGTCATTTCCTCATTGCCTCAATGACATGAGGTCAGTTGTCGGAATAGCCCCGTCTTTTGCAGAAGAGGAAACTAAAGCTCTGAGATAGTCAGACTTCAACTAAAGACAGTGGGAGGCTTTACATAGAGTCTGAGAGTTTATGCCAAAACAGCCCGGAAATGCCACTTTTAATCCAACCCCACATAGAATTTTGTCTCAACGCGAGATTCTTTGGCCAATACCAGAAATGTTTTGAAACTTCTGAAACAGTCTATCTGACCATTCTTCCATTTTAAAGAGGAAAGACCTGAAGCTTAAGGGATAAGGTGACACGGCCACTAAGTGGTAGGGAGAGAAGTGGGAATTAGAATACTTACAGGTGCTAATTGCATTACAAGTTATTATTTATTGGAGGTATATTAGGTGTCGGGTACCATATGGGACCTGACTTAATCCTCACAGCACATAGGTGGTAACGTGGCACCTCTCTTGTGAGATTATGGCGAGTATTAAATAAGATAAGGCACTGCTTATTAACTCTCTGGTACGTTTCTATACACACAAGCTCACACATGTTCAATCTTATATTCACGTGGCATCTAGAACTAAATCGTCATCCTGTATACACATTTAACTTTGCACTCAAGTGTGTGACAATGCAAAACCAGTAAGTGCGTGCCTATAACCAAGTGGTACTTTATTTTTCCTTAATTAAGGAAATTAATTTTGGTGGCACCTTTGATAAAGATTAAATAGCTAATGATCAGCTTTTGCCGTGGTATTGGCCCTTTCGGCATTTGCCTCAGCAATCTTCTGCATCGGCAATGGAATGTACAGACTGTAGCATCCATTCCTTTGGCTGGCCATGGGAAACTCCTACCCACGCTTCAGTCCGGTCCAGGGCAAAGGAGATGGGGCAGGGGTGGGGTACCTGCACTGTCTGGTCCCTCTCTGCGTCACCCCCTTAGGGCTCTCCAAAAGGCCACTTAGGAAACAGAGGCGGCACAGCCTGTTGTCCCCATACATGGCACACCACCCTTCTATATAGCTCGTGGCTGGCCCGAGAAACAGGTGGATGGGAAGGGACATGGTCCCATTCCAAGAACTTAGGTAATACCAGCTTCAGCATCTGCTACCTTTGGGATCTGGGGTAAAAGACTCAGCCTCACAGAGTCTCTAAACTCTTTCTTGCCTGTAAAACTGGAATAATAGTAGTGCCCCCTTCACAGGGTTTGAGTTTGTGTTAAATATCATGGGAGCCGCACATCTGCTGGCACCCTCCCCCTCTCAGTGTGCTTTCCAGACCGGCAGCTTTGGGGGCACCCAGAATGCAACTCCTCAGGCCCCTTCCCAGGCCCACTGACCCCCAAACTCTGCGGCAGACCCAGCAATCTGAGTTTTCTCTCACCCTCCAGGGGAGTTTGCTACATGTTGACATTTGAGAATCGGTGCTCCAGACTCTTGCTACCTTGCAGCTCACAAGCCACCTTCTCCATGGAAGAAACTTCCTTCAGGGCCTCTGAGTCTTGTATTATTCTCATGGGACACTATTCTGCGTCCCTTTGTCTTCCTTCTCTTCCCTGGAGAACTCCTACTCAGCTTTCAGAGCTTTACTTTAATGTCACTTCCACCGAAACCGGTTGGGCTCAGTGGATAGAGCGTAGGCCTGCGGACTGAAGGGTCCCGGGTTCGATTCCGGTCGAGGGCATGTACCTTGGTTGCGGGCACATCCCCAGTGGGGGGTGTGCAAGAGGCAGCTGATTGATGTTTCTCTCTAATCGATGTTTCTAACTCTCTATCCCTCTCTCTTCCTCTCTGTAAAATATCAATAAAATATATATTTTTTTATACTGTCACTTCCTGCAGGAAGCATGGTCTGCACTGTCCGGTTTGGATGTAATGTCCCTTATCCTTTGTATTTCCCATTGCCACATACCAAACTGGACTAGTACACATGTTTAAATGACCCTTTTCCTTAACCCAGTGGTTGGCAAACTGCGGCTTGCGAGCCACATGCGGCTCCTTGGCCCCTTGAGGTTCTAACGCCACTTCAAAATAGACTCACCCAGGCCCAAAACCGACTTCTGCACATGGGCCATGCAGTTTCAATCGCACTGTACGTGTGCGCCTGCACGTGGTATTTTGTGGAAGAGCCACACTCAAGGGGCCAAAGTGTAGCACGTGGCTCACCAGCTGCGGTTTGCTGACCTTGGCCCTACCCATTGGGAAGATTCCTACAGGCAGGGCTCATGTCAAAGTTGTCCCCGGTGATGAGCAGATGGTTAGAAATGGGTAGTTTCGAACCTTCCACCCCCAGGGGCATCCTCTATCTTGCCCTCAAGACCACCTGCCTCCATGCAGCCTCCCAGACCTCTCGCGTTCCTGCTCTCTCTAGGACTCGGGATCTGACTCAGGGAAGCCCACTGGAGCTGGAACTGACAGACTGCCCCTATCAGGGAAGGGCCATTTCAGTTATCTGAGGTCTCTGTCCCAGCCCAAGTCATGAACATCAGGAAAACTGACCCAATTTTGGAAATTTGTTTTCTCTGTTTTCCAGCATTTCTTGGTTTGCACAGAACAGACACTTGGTGAATAGATGCTGATCCTGGGGAAAATTATGATGAGACAACATGGTGTCTAAAAGTCCAGCAGACTCAGTTAGGTATTAATCATTGGCTTTCTCACCCAGGAAAGGAAACCACATTTTAACGAAGAAAACGCATTAAGCCTTTTTAAATTGGGGAAAGGAGAGGAAAAAAATCAAATCCCCCTTTCTATATAACCATAAAGGGAAAGGGAATAAAAGTAAAGGACGTGTATGCATGCATATAAGCACAACCAACAATGCCAGACATTGGTGCAGGGGGAGGAGAGAGGGGGCTGGAGGAAGGGCAAGTGCTGGGGGGTATGGAAGCCTGGGGGAAGTCAGCAGAGCGGGAGGGGGGGATGGGGGAGAAAGAGACATATGTACTACTATTTGTAATAACTTAAACTATAAACAAATTTAAAATTATAGGGTAAAAAATTGTAATGTGATAATGGGGAAGTTCTACAAATTAACCGAAAAAAATTTACTGAATTCATATTAGGAGAATATTGTGGAAGACACATACTATGTGCCAGCCATTATGTGTTAACATCTGGGGCCCGACCTGGAGGGCAGTGTAGTTTAGAAAAACATGAACTTGTAATAAGTAATTTCAGGAAGAGTTCACAGGCTATTTTGAGCTGGTGGGACAGAGAAAGAAGTCTGGGAAGGCTTCCTGGAGGAGGAAGGGCATTCATACAGGGTTAACCGTGAAGGCCAAGGTGAGAAGATTTGAAAAAAGCAGATGGGAAAAGCTGTGCTCTCCAGGGAGGTCCCCTCGCAGGAGCAGCTGTGTGAGATGGTGAGAGATTGAGTGGGGACCACAGAAGAAGGGACCACAGAAGAAGGCTTTTGTTCCTCATCACGCCTGCCTTATGCGGTGCAGGGGGCTCATCTCAGGGCCCAGGCCAGTGCTCCTCACACTGCGCTTCGCAGAGTTTGCCAACCCCAAGGACTCACACCTGGCAGAAAAGATTGCGGGGCCTGGCAGCGTATATCAAGATCCCCAAGACTTGGCTCCCGTTGAAAGGAGCTGTGGCTGCGTTAATTATCCCAACTAGCGAGGGACTCAGAGGAATGGGGATGGCTAATTACTAGCCTCCTGGGAGGCAACCAGCTTGGGCAGTTCTGGGTTCTAATTGTGGCATTCCCTGCCATTACACTTGTGGGCCCTTTATTATGGCTGCTGTTAACATCTTGATCTGAGTTTCTTCATCTTTGAAGTAGGGATGAGGTCGCTTTATTGTTTCGGGCATGGGTGCCCGGTCGCTGCTTATTCAATACTAATTAGTACACGATGAGTGCAATTAGAGGGTCAGAGCTGACTGCTAGAACCCTCCCAGCAGCTCCTCTCCCCGCAGAACCAGTTCCCCAGCTCAGAGAGGAACAACTGGGAAGCGCAGGCATCTGGAAGGGCTTGCTTGTTACCAGGGCCAAGTTCCAGTGGCTCAGACTGGGCACCTCTCTACAGTTTCCACTCATCTCATTTCTTCCCCAAAGGCGGCGACAGGGGCGCCTCTCAGGTACCTCCTCCGGCACCTGCTGTGAGAAGTGGGAGCCCTGACTAATGAAGTGAATGGCTGCTGGTTCTGCCTTGTCGGCTTGGTGTTGTTGATGAGAAGTCCTAAGAAGGCAGGCGGCAGGCATGTTGCCAATCAATAATCCCGGTTCTGGGGCTCTGCGATGCTCTCTGTCTTTCTTTCGTGAGCATAAGAAGGCTTCTGCCTTTATTTGCCTTGGATTCCACGTGTAAGTGGGATCATAGAGTACTTGTCTGTCTGGGTCTGACTTATTTCACTTAGCACAATGTCCTCTAGGTCATCCATGTTGTCACAAGTGGCCGGATTTCCTTCTTATTATGATTAAACTAGAGGCCTGGTGCATGAAATTCATGCCTTGCGGGGGGAGGTCCCCTCAGCCTGGCCTGCACCCTCTCACAGTCCAGGAGCCCTTGGGGGACATCCTGTGCTAGCCAGCTGTGAGCCCGGCTTCTGGCACACTGACCATCAGGGTGCAGAAGACCCTGCATTGAGTGTCTGTTCCCTGGTGGTCAGTGCACATCATAGCAACCGGTCATTCTGCCATTCGGTCAATTTGCATAATATCCTTTTATTATATAGGATAATATTCCACTGTGTATCTCCATAATTTTCTTTATCCATTCAACCATTGTAAGAATGTTCAGTTATAAGATAAGTAAGTTCTGGGGACCTAACACACAGCATGGTGACTATTGTTCATAATATGGTATTTTACACTTGAAATTTGCTAAGAGTAGATCTCTAGTATTCTCACCACACACACACACACACACACACACACACACACACGTAACTATAAAAAGAAAAATTCTTCTGGCCTTGGCTGGTTTTCTCAGTAGTTAGAACATCTGCCTATACATGGAAAGGTCTTGTGTTCAAATCCTGGTCAAGGGCATATACCTCGGTTGCAGGTTCCCCAGCTCTGGTAGGGGTGCATGAAAGAGGCAACCAAATGATGTATCTTTCTCACATCAATGTTTCTCTCTATTTCCCTTTCCCCTTCTTTCTCCCTTTTATTCTCTCTAGAAATCAATGGAAAAAAATATCCATTGGATTGGAAATTTAAGGTGTGGATTTTTTTTTTTTAAAAGGATTCTGCTACTCCAGGCTTATGGACTCACTTGAGGCAGGAGGAGAAGGGATAGATGAGCCTGTCCCTTTTCTCCCCAGGAAAGTGAATGCATGCCTAAAGGCACCCCTCTCCCGGTGGGATTTCCCTTACACCCAAATGGGCCTGTCCTGTGGTTGTCTTGATCTGAGTTTCTTCATCTTTGAATTAGAGATGAGGTCGCTTTATTGTTTCAGGTATGGGTGCCTGGTTGCTGCTCATTCAATGCTAATTAGTACATGATAAGTGCATTTTCATCCAGAACAGCAAAGTGCCCTCTCAGAATGCTTGCTCTCCCAGAAGCCCTTGCAGCCCATGCCTGGGGAGCGCAGGCATCTGGAAGGGCTTGCTTGTTACCAGGGCCAAGTTCCAGTGGCTCAGATTGTGCACCTCTCTACAGTTTCTACTCACCTCATTTCTGCAAGGGCTTCTGGGAGAGCAAGCATTCTGAGAAGGCACTTTGCTGTTCTGGATGAAAATGGGCTCCTGAGCAGAGAAAAAAGAAGAGGGTGGGTTTGGGGTAAGCAACTCCCTGGAGCCATCAGTGGCTGAGTTTGGAGGCATGCCACATGGGTTGAAGATCCTTTCTCTGCTACTTACTACATGCTCAGCTTGGGCAATCTCAAACTTTTCCTTCCTTACTTGTATAATTGTGGTAGTAAACCCCTCACCTCCACCACCAAGGCATTTTGAGGGTTAAATGATGTTGCCTATGAAATCACATAGCAGTCTCCAATACCTAGTATACACTGAGTGGCCAGATTATTATGGTCTCTGAACGCATAATAATCTGGCCACTCAGTCTATATCCTATATAATAAAAGGCTAATATGCAAATTGTCCCCTTTGACCAGCAGGCAGGCTGGCCAACTGCCCATGTCCCCTCCCCCTGACCAGGCTGGCTGGACCCCACCCATGCATAAATTAATGCACCAGGCCTCTAATATACATATACACACATACACACACACACACACGCACACACACAGGCATTGAGAGGCCAGATTATTATGCATTCGGAGATCATAATAATCTGGCCACTCAGTGTATGTTTCATGAAGAGTAACCATTATATTCGCAATGGGAATGGCCACATTCCTCTTTAATTCCACTGGCCCTGGCTTGGCCCCTAACTGTGGAGCTCTGTGCTCTCCCAGAGCCCTCCTGGAACACCAAGACCTGTCCCCGAAGTCCCTGCTGTCATCTGAGCACATGGCCTTCCCGCAAGCTGGATTTCACTTGTCCCTGTGGACAGCACATCCGGAAAGCATCTGGACAGTGTAACCACAGCTCCGTTCGACCTTTAAGCTCTAGGAGCATAAAACCTCCTAGCATCTTGTTTTCCTGGTTAGAGTCCACGCTGCAGCTCCCCTCCCCGGGGCTGGCTCGGGGCCAAGCCGCTCTCCCAGAACTAGGAAGGGCAGAGACTAATGACCCCAAATTGATAAGTAACTTGCCCTAATATTGACCCTGGCCCTGTGGTTAGTGATTGCCATCACAGGGTAAATGATTGGACTGCTTTAGCTTTTACCCCATTTGACTTTTCCACCGAACCCACCACTGTTCTTTAAAAAAGAAAACAAGGAATTGCAATAAAGAGTCTGATAAAATTAAAGTGCTGCTATTCCTCTCTGGCGGAGAGGGCGACAGACTTTGCAGTGTTTCTTATAAATCAGCCAGGAGGGTGTGACTGTCCTTCATCCAATATGGTAAAAAGTGTAAGCCCCCTCCCACCCCCCCCCCGCCATGGAAATGGATTTATGTTAAACCATCCAAGTAAAAAATAATAATTTAAAAATATTAATTGAATGCTCAAGAAATGGGTGCCTCCTGCTCTGAATATGTTAACTAGATGTAGCCATTCATTTCTCAGTTACTAAATTCTTAATATCCGCTCCATGTGGGGATTAGGGCCTCAGGGTTATGATGAAGGCACACTAGTTATCATTAATAGAAACACCATTATAGCTGTCTGGTCTTAACCGAGCGCTCACTCCATGGTTGGTGTTGAGGGCACACTATATTTTTAGGTGCCATGACCATTATCACCTCTTAAGGAAGGTTCTCTTTGTAATCCCACGTTTTGGATGAGGCGACTGAAGTTCAGAGAAGGTTAGGTAACCTATCCAAGGTCACACAGTCAGTGAGAATCGAGGTGGGATTGGAATCCCATTTTAGTTGGCGTAGAGACCATGCTTTTAATACCGGAGCTGGAATGTGTATGGTCAAATCCTGGCTCTGCCTCTTGCCAGCTTTGCAGCCTTGGGTAAGTTACCTAAGATCGCTGGACTCAGTTTCCTCATCTGTAAAATGGGTCTATAGTGTTATTACTTCATGGAGTGGGAGTGAAGAGTAAATGAGTTAGCATATGCAAAATGCCAGCGACAATTACCTTATGCAACTACCAGGACCTTCTATGCTCTACCTAGAAATCACTGAGGACAGATCCCTAATGGACCTGAAGAAATGATAGCTGTGTTGAGGTTTGAAGGGTGATTAAGAATTACCCAAGTGGGGCCCTGGTCAGTGTTCTCAGTGGTTAGAGTCAGCCCATTTCCTGAAGAGTCACAGGTTCCATTCCTCAGCCCAGTCAGGGTGTGTGTGGAAGGCAACCAATCAATGTGTCTCTCTCACATAGATATTTCTCTCTGTCTTCTTACCCTCCTCTCCTCCACTCTCTCTAAAAGTCAATTCAAAAAAAAAAATGTCCTCCACGAGGATTAACAACAAAGAAAGAATTACCCAGGTGGGGAAGAGAACATAACCTCACAGGCAGAGAAAATGTTTTTTTGGCAAAGGCACCAAAGTCTGGAAGACGTGAAGTTTAGTGGGACTCAGGAAGAGTTTGGGATAAGCCAAAGGCAACTGTGTGTAAGGAGGTGGTGGAGCAGGAGAAAGCAGGATTCCGGAGGGCTCTGCAGAGGGGCTGGAGCTTTTACTAAAGGCAATGGAGAGATGTCACAGAGGGCAAAGGGAGAAAATGACTCATTCATCTCCCGAAAAATAAATGATTCTAGAATCCAATGCCAGGACCCTAAATTCTATTGTAGCCCATGCTAGAAAGAAGACTTTCCTCTTAGGAAACAGTGAAATGCCTTTCTTCCTTCCTACTCCTCCCCCAGAGCTGGTCTCAGCAGGCACACCAGGTCCCCAACAACTCCTTTCCAACTCTCTCCCAGCCTTCTTCCAAAGGGGCCCCTGGCCTGTGCGGAGGCCAAGGTGGTGCTGCAGGGAGGTCAGGTGGCTTTCTCGTCACATTGCAATCTGTGGGTGGTGACTGCCACCTTCTTGGGCATAGTTCACAGTGAGGGCACCCTGGCTCATAAAATGATATCTGGTATGCATGTGTGTATATATGTATGTATGTGTGAATTAAATCCTCACCTGAGGCTATTTTTCCATCAATTTTTTAGGGTGAGTGGAAAGGATACGAAGAGACACAGAGAGAAAACCATTGATGTGAGAAAGACACATTGATTGGTTGCCTCTCGCATGTACACTGACCAGGGCTGGGGATCGAGCCTGAAATGGAAGTATGTGCCCTTGGTCAGAATCAGACCCAGGGCCCTTCAGTCTATGGGCTGACACTCTACCCGCTGAGCCAAACCAGTTAGGGTGATATCTGGTTTGTAAAATGCCCTGGGATCTGAGATCTATCTGAGATGGGGCGCTCCTACTTACGAAACCAGGAGCCTTGCGTTCCAAAATCTCCCCAGAATTGCAGGGAGCCTGCACCCACCGGAACCCAAATCCTCAGAGGATGGGTTTACGTTTGAAAGGCCAGGTCAGCTGCTTGGCCCCTGGGGACCTCCCAGTTGGTTCTGTTCTCAGGAAAGTGCCCCAGAGGTGGAGAATGGAAAATGGAGCTCTTGGTGGGCCTGGCCCGCCCAAGGGGAGAGGGCTGGCCTCCACATTTTCCCAGATCCAAGTGGGCTGCTACAAAGGAGCTTTTGAGGATAAACAAATACAGAATTGAGAAAATAAGGAAGGAGCTGGCATCTGAAGAATGTGAATATTTAGAAAATGCTGGGGAGTGAAGACAGAGCAAGCTGTTCTGTGGTAGGGTAGATGTAGGTCTGACGGCCTGGGACAGGGGAACTGCAGAAAAGAAACAAAAAAAGGGAAGAGAAAAAACCCCACACAAAATGTCTTAGTGAAGACAAGGTTTCTTCAGGGAGAATTGTTTCCCACAGACAAAAATGAAGGTTGTGAAAGCAAAGGACCTTGAGGCCAGTTTCATAATTTCACTAAAATATTATGGTACCACCACCCTCTGTTTCTCAAAGTGTTATAGTTTAATGGTTTATTACTATTACTATTATTATTATTTCTTGACAGAGATTCAAGTGGCCGGGTGGGCGGGGGGTGGCAGATGTTAATTCATCCATTTCTAAAGAGAATCAGCATGAGAGCACAGAGAATGGTGGCTAACCATGCCAGAAACTGGTTAATAGGGAAATTCAGTGGGTAAATCAAGGAAGGGCTGGTTACCACATTCACCTCAAAAACCTCTGTTCATTCATTCATTTATTCATTCATTCTCAACAGACATATTTGCACATGTAATCAGCACTAAAACTGCACATGTTAACCAGGCTCTCTTCCATGAAATTTTCATGGACTATTTCATTTATCCTTTGCAGCAGTACTATAAAGTATGTGCTGCTATGGCCCCATTTTAAAGATGATGAAATCAAGGCTTAGACGGTATATTAGTTTCCTAAGGACTCTATAGTAAATCACCATGGACTCAGTGGTTTAAAATGGCATTGGATTCCTTCTTCCAGTTCGTTCTGAATTGGAAGTCCAACATGGGTGTCACTGGGCTAAAATCAAGGTGAAGAAAGAGCTGTACCCCTCTTCTTGATTGTTCCAGCCACTGGAGGTTGCCTGCAGTTTTTGACTTGTGGCTCCTTCCATCTTAAAAGCCTGCAACAGTGAGTCTAGTCTTTTTTCATATTGCATCACTTTGGCACTTTTTCTTACCTCTTGTTTCCAACTTTAAGGTCCCTTGTGATTCTTCTAGGCCCACGTGGATGATCCAGGATAAATACTCTGTCTAAGGTAAGCTATTTAGCATCCTGAATTCTATCTGCAACCCAAATCCCCTCTAGCTAATGAAAGTCACATGGTCATAGGTTCCGGAGATTAGGATGTGGACATCTTTGGGGATCATTATTCTACTTATTACAGACAATTTAAGTGGCTCGTGTATGGTCACATGGTCAGTGAGTTGCAGGTCTTGCATTCTAACTTAAATCTGGCTCAGTTTGCTTTTTACTTCCTCTTACCTCCTGGATTCAGCGAGGGGCTGGGGAGACATCAGAATAAAATACTCTCAGTCTCTGACTTCATGGCTTTTATATGCTATTGGTGTTCCTGGAGCAGTGTCTCGTGTTCTCTGGACAGGAAGAGTTTGTGGCCCTAAAGGATGGAGATAAGCTTTGAGCTGCAGACAGTGCAGTCATACTTAGATGCACAGACTGAGTGGACATTTGGAGATGTATGAGAGGTGAGGAGGTGGGCACTAAAGGTAACTTGGGACAGTATTTAGAGACACATTTTTTTTGTTGTTTAATCCTCACCTGTGGATATTTTTCCATCGAGTTTTAGAGAGAGTGGGAGGAGGAGAGACAGAGAAAAACATTGATGTAAGAGAGACATGCCCAGACCAGGGCCGGGGATTGAGCCTGCAACTTAAGTATGTGCCCTTGGCCAGAATTGAACCCAGGACCCTTCAGTCTGTGGGCTGACACTCTATCCACTGGGCCAAATTGGCCTGAGTCTTATAATTAGATGAAATTAGACACTGGGGACTGTGCCTGGGCCAGTCCCTTTGATTATGCATTGGCTTGTGTAAAGTTTGAGAGCTGACATTCTTGTTTTTATATACTCTGTACGTGTCCACATACACACACTTGTGCTTGCACTGCCCTGTGGGAGGCATTGCAGACAGACACGTAAGTTCACATAGACCTGGGCATATCAGGCCTGAGTGGCTGCCCAACCAACCACTTAACTGGTACTAACTAGGGCATTTCTCTGGGTCTTCTGGAGGCCCAGCTACAATGCTGGTCACAGGCAAGAGGAGAAATAGGTGGAGCTGGCTTCCAAAGCCAGAGTCACCCCTTTCCCAATGCTCCTGACCGGGCACTTGTCACTTATCCTTCCTTTTGGAAAGAGAGAACCCGATCTGGAGCCTGGTCTCTGCCAGGTGTTGACTGATGGACATCAACCTCCCTAAGCCTTGGTTTCTACCTATGTAAAAACTGGCATAGCAATAACACATACTGCCAAGGAGGTGTTTCAGAGATGAGTTAAGGTGAACATGAATGCACTTTGTGACACAAAGGCACATGTGATCAAGTCACGCTATTGCAGTGATGCACACTGAAGCCATCATCTCTTTCTCGGCTACCTGTGATAGCTCAATTACAGAGTCGGGACTCCGGGAACCGGAGGGACTACTTTGTAACAAACCACTCAGAGACCATTCATTTAAATGAAATCTGTCTCCTTGGGACACTGACCACATATTTGAACATAATCAAAATGCTCTCATTTAATTTGCCTTTGGAACCCATGTGATAGTCATTTGAATATCTTCAGTGAGGGCAAGTCTCCATCTTTGAAAATAGACTTAATTTGTGTTAAGCCAGAAGACATCCACTGCCAAGTCTTGTTAATAAGGAAGAGAGAATGGTTTGGGGCCAAATGTCAACATTTTCCTGACTGGCATGAACTGGCCAAGGGAGACGTTCCCGGGAATAGTTTCAGATCATTTGGGCATAGGAGGCGTGGTGAGAATCACAGGGACAATACCTGGAACTACCAGATGCGTTCAGGTGGTTGATTGGCTTTTTATGCTCATTTGTCACAGCAGATTTTTTTTTCTACAAAATCCAAGAAAACACAGGGTTTCTTTACCTTTTAGGCTGATCCTGGGAGACAACATAGCTTTGGTACCTAAGAGGGAGGTTTAGGAAACTTGCCACCTGATTTCTGATCACAGCTCCAACACTTGATTGCTGGATCATCTTGGGAAGTCAATAAACGTCTTTTTATTTAGTTAATTACCTAGTGTTCAACTGGGGGTGATTTTGTCCCCCAGGGGGCATCTGGCAATGCCTAGGAGATTCCCAACTGTTACAGTGGAGTGGGGTGTTACTGGCATCTAGTGGGTCCAGGTGAGGGATATCACAAGATAAAATAATTACATGGCCCCAATGCCCAGAGTATCAAAGTTGGAAAATTTGTACTTGACAGAAATAACAGTCATACTGATCGCCCAGGGCTGCTATGGATGATGTAACATATGAAAAGTGTTTATTGTGATGCCTGGTATATGTTGGGATACAGTCAATGTTAATTCTATTAATAAATGTAAGCGGCAGATTGGTGATCATGTTCAACCTGTTGGTACAGGAACCACCCTCTTCCATTCTTTGCACCCTCACTCTTATTCTGAAAATCATGACTTTGATAGTCACATCTGTATGCAGTTTCACAGAGGCCTTAGGAGATAGAAAAGTAGTCATCGATGCAGAGATGCAGATTAGTGAACAAATAGATTCTTTCTGTCCTTGAAAACTCTCATACTGGGCCACACCCCTTGCAAATCCTCCATGTTTGGATGAAGGCCAAACACAAATTATAAATATTACTACCTCAATTTAAAAAATGGTTACCATGCATCTGGCACTTTATATACATTATTTTAATTTAATATTTCCTATAACCCAGAAATGATATTACTATAACCCAGATGGCTGAGACTCAGAAAATATTTAGTAACTTGACCAACATTAAATGGCTAGAAAGAAGCAATAGTTTCACCCCACATCCTTTTGACCCACATCGTACATTCTAGAATTCCCTGAAGATGGGTAGAGACGTAGTGAAGAATTTGCTGCTCTCTGGCCATCTTCCAGCCCATGAGCCTGACCCTTTTGTGAAGAATTTCTGTGTACTTCTCTCCAGCTCTCTAGCATTAAGGAGAGCTGTTGACCATCTAACAAAATGTATTTGTTTCAGGCATGAAATTGGTCTTAAAAGAGTTAAAGCCTTTGAGTATTTGTGATGACTTTCAATTGGTATTAAGATTTCATTTTCTAGAACACTGATAGATCTCCATGTCCCCCCACCCACCCACGCAACAGAATCTATGTTTTCCCAATCCATAATTCAAACTCAATCTTGGGAGAAATGTTAAAATGATAAACATGTTACTTGTGATATGTGGATGTTTAATGATGATGCTATTGAGCAAGGAAATTAGACCCATGTCAGATGTGGTTTTGAAGGAGATGCCTGCAGGAGGGAGAGACTTGCAAAGAGATTTTTCTTCCTGGGAAGAGCAAGTGGCTTATGTACCTCTCTTACTGAAGTTTCTTAAAAACACATTGCCCTTTTTGCTTTCTCTTGGACTCATGTTTCAAAAGTGTTGATCTATTTGTTTTAAGATTTCTCTTGCTACATGGAATTGTAATATATTATTTCTCGAATTTTAGCTTTTGTTATTGTTGTTGTTAACTTTTCATTGTGTTATGATGAAAGTATCGGCAGGGCCAAGGCAGGGGGTGGGGGGAGGTTTGGGGTTCTTAATATATGATTTTTGAACATATTATCTGATTTTCTCACCTTCTAAAAGGCAATATAAATGGGATATCTTAGTGTCAAAAAAGTAATAGGTAGTTAAGTGGCTTAAATGTGTCACTGTCTCAAAAAAATATGCATGGACCTATGTCAAAGCAAAATCTCCATACCAATATCCAGACTTCCTAGATTTGTCCCTTAGCATTTTATTTTTTGTCTTTTTCCCTCATCATATGACCTTGATACTTTTAAGTGGCCAACAGACAAACTTCTTCATCTTTTCCTGGGAGCGGAGTCTACAGATCTGGGTTTGAATCCCAGTCAAACTTTGTAATCTTGAGCAAGGTCTCTAACACTTTAAGCTTCAGCTTACACATTGGTTGAAGGGAGGTAAAAAAGAAAAAGAAAAAAAGAATTATATGCTCATAAGGTGATTGTGATTTAAATGAATATCTACATGTAATTTTCTTAGCTCAGTGCATAGTATGCTGTGAGCACACAAAGTATTTGTTACTTGTATTATATATATTTCTATCAGTATATCCTTGATATTTCTAATTATTGATGCCTAAATATAAAACTGTGATATGATAGCCCCCCAAATATCTAAATTACTCCTTTCTTTGCAACAAAAAGCCTGGTACAAAGTAGGCATCTGATGAATGTTTACCAAATGCATGAAAACATTAATGTGTGGATGAGCAAATGGTTAGATGGTGAAATGCTTGATGGGGCCATGGAGATGTGCATTGAAATAAGCAATTTCTCTCAGGTCCATGAGCATTTGAAAGTGACCGTCATATGGAAAGGTGGGCCATGTCTAATTTTAAAACCCTACCCCAAATGCCCCCACTTCACCTATCGCCTGATGAACAAGACAGGAATCACAATAACAAATGCTTTTTCTTATAGAGATTAAGAAAATGTCAAGGAGGAACGATAGAGAAAATTTAGAAACATAATTCCATTATCCACACAAAGCTACTGACATTTGGCATGTTGTATTTCCTTCCAGCTTTTTTTGTGTGGATATTTATTCACACAAATTAAATTGTAGAATAATTCTGACAAACTACACTGAGCTGAGGACTACGTGGAGCAACTGAAGCTCTTGGACACTTCTGGGATAAGTAAAATTAGTATAATCCTAAGGAACACTGCTCAGTGATCCCCGTGAAAACTTCTATATGCCTATTCAATGACCTAGTTATTATTCTCTTCTTGGTATGTACTCAACAGACATGCGTACATACGATCACCAAAGAACAATCATCGAAGCACCCTACATAATGGGTAAAACTAGAAACAACCCAAGTGCTTATCAATAGTAGAAAGGATAAATAATATTCATGAACATAATGGAATGGGATGAGGAGACTATCACTCAACACCACCACATGAATACATCTTACAAGCAAAATATCCAGACAAAGAAGCCAGGACAAAAGAATATACGAGGTGTGACTCCTTTTGTCACACTTGAAAGTAGGGCAAACTGACCTGAAGTGTTCGAAGCAGGTGGCTTTGGGGGAAGTAATGGCCAAAAGGGCAGGGGAAGGCTCCTGTGTGTTGGGAGCTCATGCCCCTTTCCTTCTAGGTTCCCAGGAGATGGGTGCATTCAGATTGTGAAAATCCATTGGAATATATGCTAAGATGTGTGCACTTTTCAGTGTGCTCATTATACTTCAATAAACCTACTTGAAAAAAAATGTGCCATAATATCTTTGTAAATTCTCTTTGCACACTCATGTTAATAGCTGTCAAATGTTTCATCTAACTGATGGGCTACAGATGACCTAATTTAGTTTTCTATTGTTTAACAGATACCTTTCCTTTCTGGTTTTTGTTTTTGTTTTCTGCATCTTTTTCAATAAAATTTTATGACTATCCTTGTATGGGCTTGGGCATGTGGATAAAGGCTTCTTTCCTGAGAATTAATCCCGATGAGTGAAATGAAAGGGTTTGGAGGCTCTCGATGCTATTCCCAATGGCACATGAAGGGCTGCTTTGGCTATCATTCTTGTTGCTGGTTTATTTGTTTGCATGAAATAAGTTCGCGCCGTCAGGGTTCTGAGCGATTTAGACTTTCAGAAGTCTTGGATGAGCATGGACATTTGCTCATCCCCCCCACCAACCGTGTGCTCTCTCAAGAGAAAAAAGTATATATATACATATATATTTTTTTTCCAAGGAAAAACATTCTGACTGCGAATTCATGGCTCTCACTTTGAATTCTGTTTCCTCAGGGATGGCTTTTCCAGCATCCGGCAGGAAGGCGCCTATTCTTCGGGACCCAATTTCCCAGCGCAAGGAAAAGCCCAGCGCAGCCCGCTAAGTGCACAGGGTGCTGAGAAGTATAGATACCCACGCAGAACACAGGCAATTTCATGCACAAAATGGATATTTTGCTCCGTTTGCTGAGCTGAAATCAAGGTGCACGCTGGAGGCCTGACAGCTCTTTAGCTGTAGCAGCACAAACGTGCTGTTACAAGACTTGAAAACAGTTTTGAAAGATTTGCTTAGTTTTCCAAAAAGAATTGTCAGTTCCCAGCTAGCGCGAGGCCAGCTGCTGAAGTGGGGAAGGAACCAAAGAGATAAATAAGCTTACGAATCCAAATATATTCTTACTGTGAATGCCAGGAGGCTTGGGGGAGCAGGGAGCCAGACTTCTTACTGGTGCTGAGACACCCCGAGAGTCACGCGCAACCTGACAAGTTGAGGCTTAAAACCAAAAATAGCAGGAATTGATTTAAGACATTCACTCTTACCTCCAATTCACCCAAAGAAGAAATTGGGAACCTAATGATCAGTGCTGGCGGATGGAGACAAATATTCCAGTCCTTCTTCTTGAGAGGCGGTAGGATGGAGGGGGAGTAGATCAGAAAACCTTTGGGACACTGGAGGCAACTGGTTTTAATATTTGGTTTTCTGGAGGAGATAAAGACTATTTTCTGAGCACCCGTTTGTTTTTCCAGAGGTGACAGAGGGCCTAGTTCGGACGTGTAATTTCACTCTGATGGGACTGACCTCACTAAGTGATGTGGTTCATGTCTGACCCGAATCACACAGCCACTGCCAGACTCCTGACTGGGCCCTCAACAGCAAAAGAAGGAGTCAGTGAATAACACTTAAGTGCCTTTTTTTTGGGTCCTAAATCATCTTTTTCTGTGAATAAGATGGCAGACCAAGGCAAAAAGAGCTGGTTCTAAGAAACAGACTCATGGATCCAGACCATTCTTGTGGTTGCCGGATGGGAGAGGGAAGGTTGTGTGTTAAAACAAGTGGAGGGATTAAGAAGAACAGATTGGTAGTTACAGAATAGTCATAGGAATGTAAGGCGCAGCACAGGGCATATAGTCAATAATATTGTAATAACTAGGTTTGGTGTCAGATGGGTATGAGATTTATCAGGGTAATCACTTAGTAAGTTATCTAAAATCTAATCACTCAGTTCTACATCTAAACTAACATAATACTGCATGTCAACTATAAACTAACAAATTACTTAAAGTGCAAAAAGCAATATAAATATGCTATGTATTATACAATTACATAAAATAAAGAAGTATATTTTTCTGGAGAAATAAAAAAAAAATCACTGATTCTAAAGATGGGACGCATGACCTGGGCATGGCCTTGGTGGTCTAGCCAGATAGAAGGCAGGGGTTGGAGGGTGGTCTGGTAGGGAGGGATAAGGGAGGACAAGGACTTGGGGGAACTCAGAGGGGACTCTGCTGGGTCCCACCCTGGGGAGAGATCTTCATGTTCAGGAAACACTCTGCCCCTTCCCCATGTGTGGACATTACATACCTATAAATATCCTTCCACTGTTCTTCCCATTAGTCAAATTAAAAGTTGGTGTTTTACTTCATTTAAATCAACTTACAAAAAGCAACTGTATAAGAATACATATCCTATATAATTAAAACCTATTATGCAAATCAACCGAATCTTTGAATGACCAGTGGAATGACTGGTTGCTATGAAGTGCATTGACCATCAGGGGGCAGATGCTCAATGCAGGAGCTACCCCCAGCCCGCAGGCCCCAGGCCAACCAAGGCAGGTGCCAGCGGGCCCTCCTGTCCCCCAATTGCCTTACCAGTTGCCCTGCAGAGGGAGGCGACTGGTGGCAGCAGTGGGGGGCGAGGCCAGTAAGTGGGCGGTGCCAGGCCAGCAAGGCGGGTGCCAGTGGGACTACCCCCACCGCCTATCACCCTCCTGGTTGCCCCACAGATCGGCCCTGATCGCTGGCCAGGCCTAGGGACCCTACCCATGCATGAATTTCATGCACTGGGCCTTTAGTGTAAATATAATAGAAATGTTTTTTGGACCTGTAATAACTAATGCTAGGGGGAATCAAGCTACATGGCCCTCAATAGGGGAGTGAAAAAAAGTAAGTGATGGGCCCTCCACATAATAGGATTGTGGTGGCTCTTAGGAAGAATGAAATAGACCCACACACTCTGCATGTTCTTGAGGGAGACAGGCAATAAATAGATAGCTACATACTCCTTAAATGTCCTACTTCTATGCTGTGTTTACTTCTTTTTAAATCAAATAAGTAATATGTATCAAAAAAAAGAGAAAAATATATAGTGAAAGTAAATTCACAGATTGTTGCTAAAGGGATATTTTGTGTATTTGTTTTGGTTTTGATTTAGGTTTGTTTCTTTATTTTTCTAAAATGAAAATAGCTCTTCTGCTGAGAAATTTAAAATGGACAAGCTGCGCCCCCAACTCTGAGATGATTCCTCTTTAGAAGCAGGGTTTTTGTTTGTTTTTTTTCTGTGGTTCTTCCAATGTGTGGACCTCAATTACAGTTACAGTTTACTTTTCCTACTTTCTATGACATGTTCTTTGCTGCTTTGCCTGGGAGGAAGGCGTGATTAGGCCCAGAGGTGTCTTGCCTAAGAGCATATTGCTGGAAGCAGCAGAACCAATCTTCCAGTTAAGACTGTCTGACCCTAAATCCCAAGACTGGCAATTGCCCAGAGCTATTCCCATCCACTTACATTTCTAAAGCGGTGGTTAGAACCTTAGTCTTCAATTCCTTGGACGGCTGTGTTCAGTCTGTCTTAAGAGTGCAAGCTCAAAAACTCACGCTCGCTGGTTTCAAAATGCTCCCTGGCTGTTCAACTTTGGAAAAGTTGCTTAACATCTCAGTGCTTCAGTTTCCTCAACTATAGAGTAGGGTTAACAATTACACTTATCCTTCAGGTTTATTGTGAAATGAAATAAAGTAATAGTTGTCGAGCAGTAGAGATGGTGTCTGGCATATAAAAAAAAACCCCTAATAAATGTTAGCTGGCATTATTCATTTTAAAATAATTTTGTAACCTTTAGCATATCAGATGCTTTGGTTTCCTTATCTATAAAATGGGGGCAGTCATGGCAATTTCTCGGGGGTTTTATGGCGATTAAATGAGATAATATGTAAAGTAACTGGCATCAGGTAGAAATGTAAGAAATGTTACTTTTCTTATATGACTTTGTACTTACTGGATGGCCCTCTTTGACGGTATAGTAATACTATTTCTATGGACTGATCATTGGCATTTATGAGGAGGAGATGCTCATATTGGCCAAGGGTGACCTGGAGAATTATTTATGACTCGGAAAAACAGTGCAGCAAAGAAAGAGGCCCACCCTTCCCACTGCCAACTATTCCCATGCCCTGAAGCATAAAGGGTGAAATGGAACAGGACATTCTGAGAGCATTCTGGAAACCCCTGGGAAACCAACCATCAGGGCAGAGGGATTCAGAAAGCCAGTCAGCATTTCCCAGCCTGAGGAAAAGCCTCCCAGATCTGGTGGAAGAAACTTGCTCATCCAATGTATACCCGCATGGAAAAGCCAGGCATGCCTGTTTTGCAGGGAACAATGAACATGCCCCTTTACCACGAAGAATGGCCTTGCTGGGTAAGGAATTCAATAGGGAAACTCAAAAGGCCCTTAACCACAGCCGTGTACCAATTAGGGCTTTTGGAATGAAGTTCTCTGAGCGCTTTTAAGTCTTAGGGAAGGAAATAATACAAAAAGTGCCAAATGGTAAAAATTCATCAAATCCCTAAGGGAAAACACAAGATCAGGTATTACTTCCTTTTCATTGATTGAAGTCAGTGATCACTGTGATGTTTTGATGTGTTTAGAATTGTTGATTTCATTATTCTCTGATGTCTAGCTTTTTTTCTCCTTACATCCTTCTGTTATTTTTTGACCTAGCATATAAAACCATGTTTTAGAGACAACACACTTATCCTAGCTGAATTATATTTTTCTTTTTGAAAACAATATCCTATATGCTAAAGAGGTAATATGCAAATTGGCCCTCATGCCCTCACACAAGATAACCACCCCCATGTGTCAAAGATGGCTGCACAATATGGCCAGCAGGGGAAGGTAAGGCCAGCAGGGGAGGACAGTTCAGGGGAACCAGGCCTGCAGGGGAGAATAGTTCAGGGGAACCAGGCCTGCAGGGGAGGGCAGTTGGGGGAGTCCGGGCCTGCAGGAGAGAACAGTTGGGGGTGACCAGGCCAACAGGGGAGGACATCTGGGGATTATCGGGCCAGTGGGGGAGGGCAGTTGGGGGCAATCTGGCTGGGAGGGAAGCAGTTAGATGTCTATCAGGCTGGCAGGGGAGTGGTTAGGGGGTGATCATGATGGCAAGCAGGAAAGTGGTTGGGAGCCAACAGTCCCGGTTTGTGAGAGGGATGTTTAAACTGGCAGTCAGACATCCCCTGAGGGGTCCCAGATTGGAGAGGATGCAATGCACCCCCAGCGCATGAATTTTGTGCACCAGGCCTCTAGTATAGTATAATAATAAAGAGTATGGAGCTGGAGCTGCACTTACAGAATTTGATTCCTGGCTCTATCATGTACTAGCTGTGTGACCCTGGACAGGTTACCTACCTTCTCTGTACTTTTGTTTTCTCATCTGTAAAATGGCCATTATAATAGCACTTCCCATCTGAGTGTGTTGTGAGGATCAAATAGGATAATGTCTGAAATGTACTTGATGCACTGCCAATGTACAATATATTTATTATAACTTTAAAAAATTATTATCATTATTACATGACCCTAACAATCCTCTTTTAAGTGGGAAGGTACTTTACCTACAATATCAGCTTTGCAATGAACTTGGGTTGTAGTGATATTCTGTTACTCTTCAGTTTCTCCATCTGTAAGATGGAGGTAATAATACCTTGCAAGAGTGTCAAGAGGATTAAATGAGGTAATGTCTGTGGAATGCCTGGCCTGGAATAAGTGTTCAGCAAAGGATAATGTCATTATTTCCTTCTTTCAAAATTACTCAGCATTATACTCCTAGGTAAGAACATCCAATTTAAATATTGCACTTTTTATTATTTTTAAAGTCATATTTACCTTATTTTGCTTATAAGCTCAAGTTTGTCTCTAGTAGAGCTACTTGAAAGTAAAAGAATACATACACAGAGGCAAATTTAACTGTAATTTGTATATATTAGGTGCTCAGCAAAGTTTGTGGAATAAATAAAATAATTGTGAAATTCACTCTTATTATGTCAAACTTCTGTCTCCCCATTTTCCTGACCCTTATAGGTCTATGCTATGGAGGAGTAGTGTATTTCCTGCTCGTGTCTAGGGAAGGATAGAACAGACAAGTGCATTTTATCTTTGCCAAGGGCTTGGGGCTGACAGTGAAGAATTGGAGAACCTAGTCATAGCTCTGCAGTGTGACCTTGGGCAAGTGGTTTTCCCTCTCTGAATTTTTGTTTCCTCAGCTGAAAAATGAAGGGCTGGATTAGATTGCTTCTCTGCACCTTTATTCTGCCGATGGAGAGCAGGTAACATGAAATGGTGAGGATGAAGAGGCAACCTTCCTTTTTCCTTTTGGATTTGGGCGAGGGAGGGGTGGAAGAGACCTCTGAGTAAAGTCCCATTTCCCAGTTATCAGCTGTGTAAACAAAGTCAAGCTTCCCAACTTCTTCAAACCTCAGTCACCCTCATCTGTAGAATGGGAATAAGCAGACTGCCTTCAAAGAATTTTTGCAAGGATGAAAGGAGATATTGAACATCAGGAACTTGGTGTGGGCCTGGCGTGACTAGAACATTCTACAAATGGTGACTGTCATTACACGTGTCTCTTTCTTTCTTGGCCAGACCCCTCTGCACTGAAGGTAACAGGCACAGTTCTTTGTGCCAATCCTCTGCCGGGCTAATTAAGGGCAACCTCTGGAAGGGACAGTGCTGAGGAAGCCAATATTAGGAATTCAGTGCTTTTGGAATGTGCAGTCAAGTCACTCGCTCCACACTGGCCCTTCTCCACGAGCTCCATAGATAGGGCATTTGATAGCGGCGTGGGGAGCGGTTCCTTCCTCTCTCAGAGCTGGTTTTATTGATCTCTTTATTCTAATGGGGGCAGGGATTGAAGGGGAAATGGGGAAATGTTAGCAAAGGAGGAGGCTGGGGTCACCCAATTTTGTTTTCACCCACAGAAGGGGTGGCTGCAGAAAGGCTGGAAAAGAATCCAGGATTAACTGGATCTCCTGGTGTTCGGTTCCCTTCTTTTCCAATCAGTTACCAGCAGGCAGCCATTTTTGGTCTCCATTTATCTTACTTGACCAGGGGTCACCTCTGTTTGCAGGGCAAAGATTAGAGAAGTGGCAGATAAGTGGGTGATATGGCCGGTAATAAATGAGAATGTGCTACAGGCCGGGTGCAATTAAAAATGTATAAACTCACACTGCAGTTCTCCTGAAAAGTTCACAGTCATCCTTTGAAATCTCTTCAGAGCGCGCTTTTGAGTCATCTTGCCTGATAAGAAAAGGGAAGGAAGCTCGTGATCCAAGACACCCCCTTCCTTGCAAAATCAAGTCCATATCAGGGAGGGCGGAGCTGAGCTTTTCCTTGGCGTCTGTGTGACAGGGGAGGCTGTCACCAGTCAACTTTGGATCTGCCTTTGCAGTTACCAGCCTGTGAGTGAGGGCCCCGCTCACTCCAATGTCACAGGCCCTAGCGCAGGAAGTGGGCAAAACCCACAAGGCAAGCCCAGGTCACCTTCCAGCTGGGAGCTCTCTGAGCCTGGCTGGGCTGCTCCCCGCATGGCAGACCCGGCCTTCGCTACAGGGCCCCAAGATGTCCAGCTCAGCTTGGGCCTCTCAGTCATTTGTGTGCAAATGCCACCATGGCGTGCTCTATGGGGTCTGAACTGCAATGTCAGAATCACAGGAAATCTTTTATTCCAGGGGAAGGGCTGGGATGAGGGAAAGAGAGGAAATCAGCCAGGCTCTAGGTTCTGTCTTAGCTACTCTGAATGCGCTTTTACTCACTGTTTGCAATTGTGCTGTGCATGGGGGGTATTTTCCCCATCTCACAGATGAGGAAACCGAGGCTCCTGGAATGACAGACTCTAGGTAAAAGAAGGAGCTCTGCTCTGGCTTCTGCTGGGCCTCCAAGCCCTCCTCCCACACTCGCACAGGGCAGCGTTCTGAGCAAGCTGAACTCCCCAAGGGTTAGCCCTCCTCCTTGCAGAGTTTTCAGAGCTGACGGCACTCTGGGGCAGTGGCTCTGGCCCCACAGGAAATCCCATGCCTTCCCTTTTCGAGAAATCGCATTGGAAAGAGTGACAATGTCTCTTCTTCCTGATGGTAAGTGTCTGGCACCGAAGAGGTTACCAGCCATTTTGTTCAACCAGACTATTTACAAGTAGTAACAGGGTATCTGTTTCCTGTCATCTCCATCATATATCTTGAGGCAGAGAGATTGGAAGCCCATTACAGTCTGATATCTAATCAATACACCCCGTATTCCTACAGCAGGAAGTAAAAGAATAGGCCCTTGGGAACCAGAGTTCAAATTACTCTACTGTCGATTCCAGATAGCGGCTAATGATAGGCTGGGCCAGGGTGGGGGACGGGCAGGGGGAGGGGAAGAAGCGGCCGTGGTTTAATGGGATAGTTAATTCAATGACCAGATATGTATTCACATTTGTCTCATTTGAAAACTCCATGTAGTCCCTCAGAAGAAGGAAAGACAGCATGTCCATGGCATGTGCTCCCCTCTGCCCTCATACGCATTTGCTTTGCTTTGTTTAGCAGTAAAATATGTGTTAGACATCCACATGCATTACCCATAGTTTTTAACTGGGTATCAATTATATACCTGGATCAACTTTCCTATAATACTCCAAAAAGGCTAGAGGAAGTTAAACATATTTACTTGTTTTTTCAATGAATATTTACTGAGTTCCTCTATCTATCTATCTATCTATCTATCTATCTATCTATCTATCTATCTATCTATATATCTATCTATCCATCCATCCAGGTGCTGTGCTGGTTAGCTGTGTCCACAATGCTGACCTTAAGGAACTTACACATTTTGGGAAAGATGTCATTTCTTTTTTTTTAAATTAAATTTCTTGATTTGCATGTATATCAGCTTAGTATGATCAAAGAGGGTATAGAGAGAGTTTTCAATTACTGAAAAGGAATAGTGTTGGGAGTCACTAACTCTGCTTATCTGGTCCTCTCTCAGCTTCTTGCTTCGTGACCCTTTGAAGGGAACTCAAATTATCTGGCCTTCAAATAATCCACTTGTAAAACAGAAACAATGCTCACCTCTTGAGTTATTGTTAAGGATAAAATCAAGTAAGAAACGGGGATGTTTTCATCTCATCGCAAAGCCTATAGTCATTCCTCAAAATAGGCCCATGATGGTTCGTTTTCATGGGACCAAGAAGACCCCCCCCCCCTGAGCTGGTTATGAAGCTTGTGTGCCCCATAACTCCTCTCACTCCCCTCTGTGAGGCTGGGCTGGGGCGCTGCCTACCTGCAGCTGGTTCCCTACTGGGATCTGCCAATAGGGGGTGCAGGAGGCAGGCTGCAAGGTGATGGAGGGAGATGGGATTTGCTACCTTATTTTGGCTTGCTGCTCCTTTCAGTCTCACTTCACCTTGGCAATAGTACTTAATCCCTGCCATTGAATCCGGTCTCCAGTCCTTGGAGAACTCCCAGAAGCAGTCTTTCAGAGGTATGAACACCAACAAGCAACACCGATTCCCCAGGCTTCTGAGTCTCAGCTCCAGGGGCCCTCTGCTGAGGGAGTCAACTGCTCCTCAGAAGCCCCTGTTCCACCACGCTTCTCCTCTGAGCTCCTGGATTCTGAAATCCCTCTATCTAGGCCAGGGGTGGGCAAACTTTTTGATTCCAGGGCCACAATGGGTTCTTAAACTGGACCGGAGGGCCGGAACAAAAGCAACCTGACCGTGCTGGCACTCTCATCTTGGGCTGCTGGTGAAGGAGCGGAGGGGAGAGCAAGAGAACCCTCCGCTCTTTCGGCTCCACGGGCCAGATAGAGCAGCCAAACGGGCCGGATCTGGCCCGCGGGCCGTAGTTTACCCACGGCTGATCTAGGCTCTGTCTCCAGGTCCTAGGTGTTATAGTTATAGTTATAGCTATAGTTATAGCTGAGTGACCTCAGTGTCCCTGTGTTTGCCTTTTAAGTCTTCCAATGCCTGTGTAATCAAGTTCCTTCATTGAATTATTTAGTTAAAACACCTAGTGTGGTTTGTGTTCTCCTGACTAGATTCTTTCTGGCTGATACAAGGGCCAAAGGTGGTCATTGCTCTTGAAAGAAACCTCTTGGTTTCGATTACTCTATCCCAGAGCCACTTGCTTCTTCCCCAAAGCAGTAACAACAACATACACATACACTCACAAGCAACAAGTATATTTCAGGCCCTCAATCCTCCATTCATAGGCTCTCAAAGTCAGGTTCATATAAAAGCCAGGATAGAAACTTCATCCATCCTGTTGTCTTCCCAGTCCTTCCAACAAACCCAAGCTCCTCTTTGCTGAATTGTGGTCTCTGGGTCAGGGAACTTTCCATTAGAAATTCGGAGTCTTAGCTTAGCTGGCTAAAGATGCCTTGTTACATCAATATGTTATACGAGTTATGAAGACTGTGTTTGGACTTTAAAGTATTACCTCCCATATATGAAGTTTTGCATTATCTTTAAAATGGAACAAAACCCTTTAATACATAGTACAGAATCTGGCACATAATTTCTATTAAAATATAAAATATAAAAAAAAATCAGCCCTATTAAAACCTCAATGTGGTGGACATAGAATTCCTTTTAAGTTTTTTAGTTTAGCCAAGATATGACAATTTAAGAACTGAGAGCTTGTGGGTCTACTGTCAATGCTCTCTCCACCATGACATTCAGGACTAAGGTGTTCCCTGCATGGAATAATCTCCTATCTCAGCAATGATGTGTTTACTTCCATATAACCCTGTGCTCCCCAATAGTCACACTCACCAACTAAAGTCCCAGGCCATTTGCAATGCCCTCATCTCCTTCTTTACCCTACTCTGTGTCACACATTTCCCTTACAATGCCTTTTCCTCCACCGTGCCCAGCCACACTCACCCATCCATTAAGAACCGGAGATCAACCTTTAACTGGAATCTTGCAGGCTTTTGACTTAAGATCAATCAAACACTGTCTTGTTTCAGACTGAAACTATTCCAGGTTTATGTATTTTGTCTCCCCTTTTCTCTAGGAATCCAGTTCCATTAAGGAAAGCATCGATGCCTGGAATTGTCTTTTGTCCTCAAAAAGCTGAGCACAACATTTCTATCTGTCAAATGTTTCTTTGATAAATATTCTTTGAGATGTGAGAACTGGGCAAAATAAAATTGCAAAAGGTTCCTCTAGAATGAAATAACTTCTGGCTTATCTTTGAGAGTTCCGAACACCACTATTTCCCTCTTTGTTTTGGCTGCAAGTAAGCTAGCTCACAGGTAAGTTTTGTTCAATGCCCAAAGCTTTCCTTAGTCTAGTTTTTCTGCTAAAATTACATTGCTTCCTTTTCATGACCCTCTCCCCATTCTCTATGCAACCCATATGCTTGCCACTCATTTTATTTCCTATTTTTGGGGCTTTTACCTCCAACTGGATAACTTCATTATTTTATTTAATCTATGTTTATTATATTTTAGAAATAAATATGAGGGGAAACTGTCAAAGACAGGGTTGGGTACATGAAAAAATATTGTGCATATGCTTATTAATTCATATATATATATATATATATATATATATATATATATATATATATATATATAATTCTTTTGAGGATGAGACTTTTCTCCTTTATATTTATTCCCTCAGCATTTACTATTAATTATTTCAAACAAAGTTTAATTTTACAACATAAAAGCAATTTCTAAATTTTCATTATAAAACGTTAGAAAAATATTTTAAACTACAAGGGATGAAAAATATATAGTCCTGGCATCTAAAGACAAACATAATTAGGACCCATAATATATTTTCATACTATGTTTTTGTACAGCTGGCATAATAATAATGTGCTCCTGCACATGTGTATCTTGTTTTTTACTATTAAAATATACATTCCTATATTTTTGCAAAATCTTTACAATTTCTGATTAAAAATATTAGTTGCCAGATAAACACTGGAGTAAGTAATAACTCCAGATTTCCATTTCTGATTAATGTGAAACAAAATAGAAATATTTATCCTCTCACCTTAACAACTGACTCCAGGCAGAGCAAGAAGAAAGGAAGAAAGAACAAGAAAATTAAATATAAACAAATAGAAAGATAGATGAAACCCAACCATATCAATAATTACATTAAATGTAAATGGTCTAAAAAATTCAGTAAAAAATCAGAGTGTCGTGTATTAAAAAGCAAGACCCAATGTATTAGGCAAGTTCTTCAGAGAAACAGCCAATAGGATGTCTGTATATAGAGATTAAGTAATCGGCTCAGGTGATTGTGAGGGCTGACAAATCCAAAATTTGCCGGGCAGGTATGGGCACAGAGAAGAAATGATGTTCCAATTCTGAGTTTGAAAGAAACCCAGAGGCAGAATTGCTATTTTCTTAGGGGACCTTATTATTTTAAGGCCTTCAACTGATTGGATGCATGCTTTCCATACAACCCAGGAATCCACTCCTAGCTATCTACCAAAATCAAATGAAAACTTAGGTTTACATAGACAGGACTGTAATGATCATAACAGCTTTATTTAGCATAGCCCATAACTACAAGCAACTCAAATGACTGTCTACTGATGAATAGATTATGATATATCAGTACAATGGTATATTACTGGACAATGAAAAAGAACAAATTACTGAGGCATTCCATAACATGGTTAAATCTCCAAAGCATTATGCTAAGTGAAGTCTGTAAAGCTAAAATACTACCTACAGTATTATTCCATTTACATAAAATCCTAGATGCAGCAAAATTAAGTTATTGAAAGTAAATCAGTGGATTTCAGAGACTGGGATCAGAAGGGGCATCATGGAATTATCCTATATGTCAATTATAGAAATGATTACATAACCAGATACATGCATCAAAACTGATTTATATTCTCAAAATTAGTGAACTGTGCCGAAACTGGTTTGGCTCAGTGGTAGAGCGTCGGTCTGCGGACTGAAAGGTCCCAGGTTCGATTCCGGTCAAGGGCATGTACATTGGTTGCGGGCACATCCCCGGTAGGGGGTGTACAAGAGGCAGCTGGTCGATGTTTCTCTCTCATCGACATTTCTAGCTCTCTATCTCTCTCCCTTCCTCTCTGTAAAATATCAATAAAATATATTTTAAAAAATTAGTGAACTGTAATTTTTATATCAATAATGCTGATCTAAAAGTATTAGTTGTCTTTGACACAGAAATATACAAAAGAATATGTCCTATATTCAATAGCATTCAATCATTACAGAAAATGTATAATGCAAATCAATGTCTCTATCCCATGCCCAATTCTGAATTTTCTAGCAAAAATAGCATATTTTGCATACAAAATGTACATTTGAGTGATATATAGTCACTCACACATACATAAAATAACTTTAACTACTTAATATTTCATCACATTTATGGGCTGAAATTTTAATCATTTCCTAGTTATTGGAAATTTAAGCTGTTTACCATAATTGCCTGAGCCACAAAATTAATCAGTAATTGATTACATAACAATTGAGGTTTCTCTGTTGTAGACTTCTATTACTTAAATGAAAATGTTACTAGCTAATACTTAGGAAGTACTCTTATGTGTTAGAATTTCTAATGAAATAATCTTTATATCAACCTATGAGATGGTTACTATCATTTTCTCTATCTTGCAGGCGAGGTATCTGAGGCACAGAGAGGTTAAGTGATATGTTCCAGGTAACAGAGCTAGTGAGTGAAAGAACTGAGATAAGACCCATTCCTGAGTCCACCCAGCTGCCTCTTGACATATGTCAGCAATTCCAACTAGATAACTTTCCCATTGAAGAATTTTTAGAGGAAAATTATCTTCCCACCAGCTTTTTTCTTCTAGTTTTCCTTTCCCTTTTCTTGGGCACTACAGAAAGTTTCCGCTTTATTCAGAAGACTTTTTGGCAACAAATTAAAATATAACAAGAGCTTAAATTATCAAAGGAATAACATGTTATAGTCAGAATTCCATGAAAAAGTGATCAAGCACCAGGGCCTTATAAATCCCCTGTTTACACTGAGTTTCAAAATGGGCAGCATTAAAGCGCTGACATAGATCCTTTGTGGGTTGAACCCTGCATTGTGACGCCTATGGGACAGGAGTATAAAGCCTCTTTTTGGAGTCGGGGCCCTGCTTTGTGTGTACAGCCTACTTCCCACATCCCACCCCATGATACCCTAACCTGTTTCAGCAACCTGTTCCCTGAACAGAATGACTAGCTGCCTGCAGTGCCTTGAGAAGACCAGGTAGCTCTTTGCTTCACAAACCTCTCTTTTCCACCTACTCCTCCCCTTGGTTAGCTCATCCACGCCTGCAATTCTGCATATTTTTATTATCCCCAAACAAACTGCCCAGCCCACCTCCTTCCTGGGTCCTTCAGGCCTATTCATCTTCTGTCTTCTCACTGTCTTCATCAGAGGTCCGTAATCATCTTCAATGGTATATAGTTCAAGAGAACTCCTCATCTCCTTGACCCACCCCTAAAACGGTTCTCCTACCTGCTCCATCTCCTTAAACAGCACCAGGCAACAAAAAGGAAAAAGGTAACCGAACAGAATATTCCCCTTTCCTCAAACATGAACCCCACTGATGAAACTCCTGACTTCCATCTCAATCTGATGATGGATTTCCATCTTCCTTCATCACCCTTCTTTCTTGCCTATTTTCCTGCAGGAGCCAATGGACTGATAGGCCATGGCTATTGTTGGCTTTCCTACAAATCCATTCTCCCTTGTTATTCATTCCAGAGAGGAAGGAAGAGGGAGAGAGATAGAGAGAGACATCAATGAGAGATAATCATTGATTGGCTGCCTCCTGTAGGCCCCACACTAGGGATGGAGCATGTGCCCTGACCAGGAATTGAACCATAACCTCCTGGTTCATAGACTGATGCTCACCCACTGAGCCATGCCGGTGGGTGGGCCCGCTTGATCTTTTTGGAACACAAATCTGACCATGCCACTCCATGGCTGGAACCGTCTCTGGATATTCCTGGTTCAGAGGGTGGAGTGGAAACCCACAGCAGGCCTGCTGGAGCCTGTTTTCTCTGGCTTCTGACTTCATCTCAGTCTCATCTCACTCTCTCCTCTACAGCCACATGGACGCAGCTCTGCTCATTCCTACACAACAGATTCCTTTCCCTTCCAGGGGACACCTTCTCTTGCTTTTGCAGTTAGCCAATTCATATTCACCCTCTAGTTCTTAGTTTACATGCCATTTTGTCAAAGGAATTTTCCCCATAGCACTAGCTCTCCCTCCCTGGGCCCCATCCAGGCTGAATGAATTCATCCCCTTGTGTGTCCCTGCCATATTCTCAGTTATAAAGTGGTGTTCATGCCTTCTTTACTAATGGCCTAACTCTGTCAGTAGACTTTGACTCCTATGGGACAGGGTCTATATCCTCCTTGTTAATTACTCTATCTCCAGAGCCAACACAGCGCCTGTCCATACACAGTGGTGCTCAATAAATGCACACGGAATCCACAAAGTCAAAAAAGCCCTTCTCTCTGCAGGCAGAAGTTCCAAACAGTCTGAATGCTGCTAACAGTCTCCATGTTGGCACAGAAGTGAGCATAGGAAATCCATGCCAGGACTGCCTATCAGCTCACTTTCCTCTGCAGAGCCACCTTTGAAGACACTTTCTGCCAGCCAGCGACATCTTCCCCAGAGCTTCGAACCCCTCACAGACCTCAGACCCTTCTGGGCAGGAGTCCTGAGCCCAACCCTCATGGAGAAACTTAATCCAGAGAGAAGAAAAAAAAATAAAGAGAAACCAGAACTAGGAGGCTGCCGTTATTACAGCTAAACTGTTGGCTTAACTTCCTAAAATACCGTGGAATTTTCTTTCTGCATACAGCTGTGTTTATAGAAGGCAATATCATGTATGTAAATAAATTCAGATGCCGCTCGAGTTATTTTAAAACAATCAGTCTAACACTAATCAGCTTACTCAGAGACATAATCCTACCCTAAAAATGTGACAAATCAGAACACAGTGTGCGCAGTAGGATGCGTGGTGAGGCCTTGGAATGTAAATGCGAAGATGCTGCCGGTGTCCGAATGCAGGCTGGCCGGTCCAGATGCATCTGAGGACCGGCCTTCAGCTGCCTCTACCCCAGCTTCCCAGGAGTACGAGGTGGACATTCTGATTATTAATGAGTGCATTATTAATACATTTGTTCCCAATTCTCTGTGAGAGCCACACCTTTTCCCCCCACTGTGCATATGCCAGGAATCCGTGGCGCCTTCCAGCCCTCCAGAAAACCAGACTCTGTTCCAGGCCCTTCTTGGGCAGCCTCACTTTCTCAGATTATACTGTCTTGTCTCATATTCCTTCTTATGGATAATCACTGGTGCTAATTTCTAAGTCACTGAGCATGAATTATATGTCAGAAACTCCCAAGTATAGGGAATGTTCATTCATTCAATGACTCCTCACCTTAAGAGATCCTATCACATTGCCTCATTTGACAGGTGAGCAACTGAGGCAATGAGCTGGTCAAGAGCTGGTCAAAGTCACCCAGCTAGTAAAGGGCTGAGCCGGTCTTCCAGCTCCTTCTCCTCTGCCCACAACTGCTACTTATCAACTGCCAGGTCCCACGTTGTGCACTACACTTAACTTTTCTCTAAGCATCGACATTTGAAGGGAGAAATTTGATTGTTTTAGAGATGTGGAAACTGGCTCAGGGAGGCAATGTAACTGGCTATTTTCCTACTTCTCAGATAATGAGGAATATAGGACTGGATCTAAACTCACCTCTATCTCCCTTTATGCACGATTCCTTTCTAGCTAAAACATGTCAGAAGATGTGTTCAATTTGGCTCTTTGCACAAATAATTCCATCTGGAGGGCAATTGCCGGCACATGATAGTTGAGCAACAAAATGTTTTCGTTGTTGTTGTTTTCTTTTTCTTTTATTGGGCATCATGTGTGATGTAAAGAACATCGTCTGGTTTCTGTTTAGGAGTCTTAGTCACGGTGAGAATAAACTAATGCTCTGAGTTAGTAAGAGAACAAGTGCACACTAAGCCTTTTGGGCTCAATTACCCAACAAGGCCTTCAGACAAGAGAGATGTGAGGGCCAGAGAAGTCTGGGTAGGTCCCTGGTGAGATGGACAGACCAGGACTCCAATTCTGGTGCGCCTTCTGCCAGTGCATGACCTTGGCTACGTTGCTACATGCCCCCGAGCCTTTGCTCTTTCATTTATAATGTGAGCCTCTACCTCTTGCTATTCCGCATAGAAATACAAGGGGCAAGTTGCAATGCCTGGTGTTGAGTGGCACAAATCAATGCCAGTCTCTCCTTTTCCCCTTTAAAGCTTTTCACTACCACCAAGGGTCATGAATGAAATAGAGTGTTCATAATCACACATGCGTGTTCCCTTGTGTGTCCTTCAGGGGAGGCCCATTGCTCCCCATTTGGCAGACCCCAGGCTCATCTCCTAGATTGAATCTGTCAAAAGTGGTTTCATTTTTTATAGGCCAGGTTCATTTGGTCTTTGGAACTTCAAATATATTAGGGACTCTTCAAAACTAGCCACCATACAGTGCCTACTACTCAGCCAGTCCTGGTAATCTTGGGAGCATGGGCCCACAAAGATAGGGAGAACATTTGTCAAACTATTCTTACTATTGTTATCACTATTATTGTTGCTGTTATAAAGTATTGTTAATACTAGCTTCAAATACTTTTCCGATTTCAGAAGCTATTACTATGTCTATGTCTACCACTACTGATGCTACAATTACTACCATCCCTACTATCGTATCTATAAATCCTTCTGCACCTGTTACTACTACCATTACCACCACTGCCACTCTATTAAATCTCCATCTTTTTCTTCTCCTGGTACAATGACCAACATCACCACCACCCTACTACAATTCTTCCTCCTCCCGCTACTATTTTTACAACTGGCGCCACCATGCTAGTAACACTGATACTAGAAGCTACTCATTCTTTTGTCATGCTTACTAGGTACCAAGCATTGTGCTAACCACTCTACCTGTTTTTCATTTAACCATCATAAAAGTCCTGGGATGTAGGTATGGCTATTGTTTTCCTCTAACAGATGAATAAATCCAGGCTTAGAGATACAGTGAGGATCTCAAGCCCCTGCCTTGGTGAATGGCGGTGGGGCTGAGGCATACACCATTTCTTTCAGATCTGCACGCCTGTGCTTTCTGAATCTCCTTGCTGCTTAGAGCTATCTCAACTTGGACAAAGTATTTTTTTTTATTTTATTCTCTTTTTTCATATTCTTGTGCAGGGAGATGGGAAGTCCACCCAGTGGGGAAGGACAATGACTGGATACAGAGTTTCAGGGTAAACAGGAAGCTCACACAAAGCAGCCAGCCAGCCGGGCAGCTTGTCTGCTGACCTTGGCCTTGGTCATCCTCCCCACATCCCCTTGAATGAGCAGTTCCACACCTGAGATGATCTATGCAATGACATTTCCAGGTAGGTTTTTGCTGCCACTTGAATGATCAGCAAGAGAACTGTAGAAGGGGCTCACAAAGACACTCAGATAAAAAATGGAGGATAAGAAACATCTTAAATTCACACAAAGTCTTTGTTGCTTGTGTCCTATTTGCCCATTTTTCTACCCATGATGGAATTTCCCTCCAGATGGAATTATTTGTGTAAAGAGGCAGAGCCAAGTTGAACAAGTCTTCTGACATATTTTAGCTAGAAAGAAATCAGACATAGAGGGGAGATAGAGGTGAATTTAGATCAAGTATGTCAAACTCATGGCCCGAGGGCCCAATATGGCTCACAATGAATATTTTTGCGGCCCAGCCAATATAATAGTGTGTAAGAAAATATTAATTTTATCATTGCTCTTGTTCTATTTTATACTATACATTTTGAAATAAACCTATGCTTCTATGAAAATTGAAGCTTGTGTTTTTTTGTAGCCCACATAAACTTCAACCTTGTTTATTTGGCCTGTGTTAGCCTTTGAGTTTGACATGCTTTGTTTAGATTTAGCCCTATTCCCCATTATCTAAGAAATAAGAGAACAACCACTCATGTTACCTCCATGAGCCAGTTCCCACATCTCTAAAACAACTAAATTTCACTCTCAAATGTAGATGCTTGGGCAAAAGTTAAGTATAATAAGTATAATTGGGACCTGGCTTTAAAACCTTGGGTCAGTGACTTAACCTCTTTGAGCTACAGCCTCTTAACCTATAGCATCACAAAAATGGTACATCTCTTTTGCATAATTGTGAGATGGATTATATAACATAACCTAAAGTGGTGTCAAGAATACTGCAAGAGTCACCCCATTGAAGCTAATCGAGGACTTTGAGGACTTTCTCTTGCGTAGGCACCTTTCAAGAATCAGAAGTATTGAATGCTTATAAGCATTTGAAAACTTGTTATATTTGTAATTTGTAATTCATCATTTGTAAAAAAAAAATCATTACAAATCATGTAATTTGTATTCACTTGCTTATCTAATTTTATGTTCATAATACAGTATTACTTATTTTAAAGGAAGTCCTAAAATTCCTTAAGTTCAGGCCCCACAAATGTGTGTAGTATTCAGCTCAGTACTGGCATGTAGACAACATTCATTAAATGGCAGATGATAGCAATTCCATTTAATTTTTTAGAGTTTTCCAAGATGTTTCATATTAATAAGTTAGAAATCAAAATGGCAGTGAACATAAAAGAATATATATTCTGAGTACTATTCTTACTAGTGATAGTATTTAAAAATATGATCCCCACATCTATAGGAAGCTAAATAAATGTTCTGCTAGCTATTCCAGTGCCTTGTGGCAAGCATCACAGAATTTCTTTAAAGTCCCTAAAATATAGATAATAAATGAATAGGGTAGGGGGAGAAAGAGAAAGGATTTCCAGTCACCCATGTCCGGTTAGTTATTTTTCCATAGATCACTCTCCCTGGACATGTTCATTAGTAGTCCGTGCCCCTGTGACAACAGTTACCAAGGGGCCCCGTAGCACCTCTCACCCACGCAGAGTACATTCAGCTATTTCTGTGTCTCTCCATTGTTTCTCACAATTGGAGTCTGGGAGGCTGTCATCTGTCCCACTCTCCTCCATACTGTGGCCTCATTTTTCTACAGAGTTGAACTCTGGAGAAAACATTGGTAAAAAATGTGAATACTTCAGTGCACATTAGAACGCCCTTTGTTTAAATTCCCTCCCACCCCATTGCTGTGCAAGGAGCCTGGTGAGGAGGAAGGAAAGCGTGAGCAAAGGGACATGGCCAACTTGCATATTTAAAATTCCATCAGCTCGATTTCTTTAATGCAATAAGGATCATTTTTAATCTTGCTCTGTTTGATAAATACCCACATTTCAAGTAATTGTTAAGATTGTGTCTGTTTTTATTAGAAGGTATTTGTCATTATTTGACAGTCGTTTCTAATCACATCTGTCATGTGTTCGGTTTCCTTCATGAATACTGATCACCCATGGAATAGAAGCATATGAAGCCCCATTCATCCCTTGAACACACGCAGTATGCCCACCACCCAGGAAACCATTTTCCTCGTCATTCAAAATTGAGGAAATGAATAGCAAAAACAAGTGGGATGTTTTCCTTTAGACACAGACACTAGAATTGTTTTGGAAGTTTTGGGCATTTTGATGACAGATTTTTGTGCAGTCAATGTGATCAACTATGTACTTAGGGAGTTGAGATCTTCAGACAGTTTGAAAACACACACACACACACACACACACACACACACACACACACACTGACAAGGTTAGATCCAAAGTTGTCTACTGTATCGGTTCAGCCTGAAGTCCTAGCACTGCGGGAAACTTTGCACAGCCAAATCCTGTCATTCACCAAAGAGCCATCCGGGTGTTCATTCAGCAAATATTTAGTTATTTACAGTTTCCATTCACTGGGCAGCTATTTACTCATTCAGTGGATGTTTATTCATCCATTTATTTAACAAATAATTTTGTGTTTCAATGGGCATTTGTTACATTTTTACTATAAGTAAGACACTGAGTGGGCCATCTTGGCAGCTGCACTATTCCCACTATGTACCTATAAATTTCAGGGACATCGTCCTTGGTCTCATGTCACCATCAAGGAAAGGCTAGAATATTTTCTTTGATTATGTCACGTCGCCTCGCAGTCTCCATGAGGTGAAAGAATGATGGAGACCGTGATGGGTCTCGATTATATTTTTTTTTGTCTCCCAATGAGCATGCATTGGGGTCTGTTCTATATACAAATCTTGATACCAGATCCTCAAAATAAAAAGACAAAGAAGACTTCACCTCTACAAAACCTCATAGCCCAGAGGTATCCAGACACTCCGGAACCCAACTTTGAATATGTGAGAGAGGAAGGGAGGGAGGATTTGAGGTGAATGATGAATGAATGAGGCTATACTTTGGGATTAGACTTCTGTGCCTTCTCCAGAAAGTAAGTCAGGCAGAGAAGACTTCCCAGAACAATCAGAATCTCAGCAAGCAGCTCCCTCTGGCTACAGAACTCAGGCTGCAGACATGGAATCCCCCACCAGTGCAAGACTTAATTATCATAAGAAGCAAGGTGAGCATTTTCCAAACAGTCCTTTAAGTAGCTTGGGCTAAGTTTTGACCTTTGGCCACTCTCACCTCTCACCATTGCAGAGCCTTCTTGGCTGGGTATCAGCACCTGGGTCTGGGGGATTATGTCCATCCAATGCTGAAGCGTGAAACAAGGAGAGACGACTGGTGGGTTGGGGTGTGCATTTCACAAGCATCAATTATAATCTCAGACCCCTCCAAACACTTTCCAACTCCCAAGCAGCTTATAATTAGAGAAGGATAATCATAAGCTTAGCAGCTCCCAAGGAGCACCTCAGCAAACTGCACATGCTCAGCAACATCTGTTAACCCTTTTGGATGAAGGATTGGCAAATTATCTGCTCTAACTTGCTGCTTTTAAGGAGGGTAATAGCAGGACCAGGTAATAGCATCTAAATGCCTATGACTTAATTTCCAGGCTATCTGAGTAACACTGGGCCATAGTCTAACGTATATGGGGGCTTCAGTTAAGGAGTAAACACCAGATTTTCCCTCTCAGTTCTGCCATTGATAAGGAACTGTGATGCCTGAGAAATTTCCCCAAGATCTCTGACTCTTAGTTTCTTCATCTCTAAAATGGGAAGAAAATCAAATCTACACGGTGAGGTTACTAGAAAGTTAGTAAAATGCCTATAATGTGTGGATGGTGACTACACATAGCAGATAAGAAATGTAGTCACTACTTATATTAGTAAGACATGCTATCATTTGACAAAAAGAATGGACTTACTTTTCAAAATCCATATTTTTGGAAAATGAGAATGGTCCCTACAGTTATTCAGTTCTTGATAAATCTCTTATCTTAGTCTAAGTGTTTTGTTTTTGTTTGTTTTTTTACACCAAAGGACATAAAAGCTTCATTCTGAAAGAAAACTTTTCATTAAGATAATTTAGCATTTCAAAAGAACATAAAATCATTTCCCAGTTTGATGTGGAGTTTTAGCATCAGTTAATTTCTCTTTGTTCTTCCCTTCTGGTTGTGCTAATGTCCCCTTTGTGTGTGTACATTTGTCCAATGCAATCTAAGAAACAATCACCTTAATTGATCGGGCGTTAACCTCTAACAGCTTAAGACATAGGCTTTTTATCTATTGCTCAATCCTTGCTGCAGTTGTAATTCCCTATAGTGCTTACATCTTTGTCACCACCACCAGTGGTTCCTTCTCAGGGAAGCACGTCAGTAAATAAATGCTGTTGCAAACAAAACAGAGCATATACCCGAGAGGCCCACCATCACAGAACAGCCCCGTTATGGCCTCACGCCTTGCCTGGTGGTGTACATAATGATAAATTTCATACAGGTGTCATGTTTTTTTCCAGGCCCCGGCAGGGATTGATGGTTTACAGTAGGCTGATCCATCATCCGGGGCAGGTGGCACCCTATTGGAATTTCAGAAACCTGTTCCCAATCACATTCACTGTTGGGTGACTCAGTAACGACCCTATTTGCGGTGCGTTACTGAAAATCAATGTGCCACATTCAAGGTCAATGTACTGTTGGAAAACTCTTTAAGCTCTGATGGATGGATTGTGCTCATTCAGAATAAATGTGAGAAAAAAAACTGACAGCTGAGCATCGAACAGCCACGCCGACTTTCAGAAGCAGGCTTTCTTCTTTAGTGGGCAATGGGATTCCCATGGGGATGACTCACACATTTCCTCCTGCGCTCTGATTTGGGGGAAGTGTCTGCATTGGTTAGTGTGTCTTTCCTCACACAATTAAAGCATCCACATCCGGAGTCTCTGTGAATATGTTATCAGCCCAATGCTTTCAAATCCCGACAAGTCCATTTGCAATCCAAGGATTCAGTAGGAGCAAAATCAAGGCTAAGCACGTTGTGGACTATGTAAAATATGTATCTTTGGAGACATAATCAGGAAACCAGCCAAAGATAAGACATTCATTTGGTTTATTCCACAAACATAAAAATATTTAAAATGTGCCATGCAGGGGTGCAAAGATGAACAGGCATGCTCTCTCCACTTCACAATTTTATAGACAAGGAAGAGCAGTGGATGCACAACGGCAGAATTAGTTAATACAGTGAGATGTATGCCTTGTGCACAGTTGTATGGAGAAAGAGGTGAGTACTTAGTGATATACACTGAGTGGCCAGCTTATTATGATCTCTGAACCCATAATAATCTGGTCACTCAGTATATATTTATGTGTCTGTCTATATATCTATCTATCTATCTATCTATCTATCTATCATCTATCTATATCTATCTATATTAGAGGCCTGGTGCATGAATTCGTGCATGGGGGGGTGGGGGCGGCCAGCCTGGCCAGGGGGAGAGGACATGGGTGGTTGGCCAGCCTGCCTGCTGGTTGAACTCCTTGTTGAGGGGACAATTTGCATATTAGCCTTTTATTATATAGGATATACACTGAGTGGCCAGATTTTATGCGTTCAGAGGTCATAATAATCTGGCCACTCAGTGTATACTAGTAAAGGGCACACAAGAGGAAGTTGCCAATTCTCTCTGGGACCATTACCTAATAGAGTGGTTGTGATTAACACTTAGGAAAGTGGCAAAACAAGTAAATATATATATATATATATATATATATATATATATATATATATATATATATATTAAAAAGAGGTCCCCAAATGGCAAGGTAACATTTGACAGTAATAGATACTAAGGTTATAAAACAGGTCTCATTGTATCACCATATCACTTTTCTCTTATGACCTATTTATCAGCCAAGCAGAGGTAATGTTTGCCCAGGCTTCTCCCTGTTCTAGGGATTTTCCTAGGGCAGGTTAGAAGTCTTTCCTGCCATATTTTGAATAGAGACCAACTTTCACTTAAGGTTTCTCTCTTTCTTTCCTTTCCTTTTTGTTTATTTTGATTATTGTAATTATTAAATTCCAAAAGGAAACTATGATCTCTTGCCTACCAAATACATAAAGGCAAAAGAATTGGCAGCTGGTAAATGATACAAGTGACCTGGAAATCATTTAGAAAATTTTCATGTGAACAAAATGGTGTTCATATAAACCAGTGTTTCCCAAACTTTTGACATATGTGTACCCCTTCTATAATTTTTGTAATGCTGAGTACCCCTCCTCAAAAAAAATGAATGTATTTTAATAACAATCAAAATATATTTATTTTTTATTTTTTGGTACATACACAAAATAATAATAAATGAAAAATAAAATTATTCATAATAAAATATAAATAAAAATTATATTATAAATAACATTTATTTGCACACCGGACGATCTTACGCCTCACAAGACTGTCTTGACTCATGAGAACATAGAATTAGGCGCAGCTAAGCATGGTGCAGTGCATATCCCCACCAAACTCTGGTGCAACTTGTACCCCCACCAAACTCTTCCAGTACCCCTGGGGGTACGCGTACCACACTTTGGGAAACACTGAATAATCCAAAGATATCAAGGATATATGAAATGGTGCTGAGTTTCCTAAGTTTTTAGGCTTAAAATTTTCTTTACCTAACCCTCCAACCTTCATCAATAAATATTCTGTCTGATAACACCATTTCTCTGGAATTCTCAAGAAATCCAATCTCCTAGTTGGGTTGATCATACTAGAGTTGATAGTTTTGCTGTTTCTAGAAATTACAGGTCCCCAGACTCCTTTATTTACTTGATAATCCAATTTCACATGTATTCTATGTCACATTTATTCCAGAATCCACTCATGCATCTATTATTCAAGCATTTGGTACCACATATGGGGTGGTAAGAACTATGCCAAGCACTTGAGAATTTAAAAAGTCGAAGATAAGGTAGGATCCCTCATAGTCTAGGGCTTACAGGGGTTGAGAGGTAGGTGATCAAACATGTAAATGGCTCATTTTCAATGCAACCTAAGGAAAAATATACAAATACAAATAAACTGAACAGCACGAGGTGGAATTTGGACATGGGAAAAACAATTGGGGATGATTTCCTGCTATATATAACATTACAGCTGAGCCTGGGCACTTGATGAGAAGGGACTCTCCAGGGAGAGGAGAGAAATGGAGTATTTCAGGCAAGAAAACCACATTTATAGAATCAAGAAGATGGAAAATGGTATGCTGTGTTTGACACATGGGGGCAGTTTAGTTGGGTAAATATTGGCAGGTAGAGGAAGGAAGAAAGGCTGCAAGGGTAGATTAGAACGTGATCATAAGGAGGTTTAATGTTCAATCACAAGGCTTTTGGATTAGACTTGCAGACAATAGGAAGCCATTAGCTGTTTATCTTTCTATAATACTGTATAACATGCCTGTGGAAGAACACACAGAGAAATGCGCATGTCTATGTTGTCACTCCAAGATCAAGAAGCATAACATGGCCAGCACCCAGAAAGCCCCACATGCCCATTTCTTGTTACTTCCTCACTGAGGGTAACCACTATCCTTATTCCTTTTTTAATTTTTAAAAATGTTTTATAATCCTCATCTAAGGATATTTTTCAATGGATTTTTAAAAAGAGTGGAAGGAAGTGGGAGAGACAGAGAGGGAAAATTGCTTTGAGAGAGACATACCAATTCGTTGCCTCCTGCATATGCCCCGACCAGGGCAGGGGACTGAGCCTGCAACCAAGGTGCCCTTGATCTGAATCAAACCCAGGTCCCTTCAGTCCATCGGTCAATGCTATATCCCAGTGGTTGGCAAACACATTAATCAATAGAGTGGCAAACTGCGAAGGTTCGAGAGTCGCATGTGGCTCATGAGCTGCAGTTTGCCGACCACTGCTCAACCCAAACCAGCCTAACCACATAGGACCATATCATTATTTCTATCAGCATAAGTTAGCTTTCTCAGCATTACACTTTATGTAAATGGAATTATTTCTTAATTATTATATTATTTTCAATGCAAACTGCTATACACTTACTTTCCCTATCTTGTATACCACCCATCAGAACAAACATACAAATATTTATTTTCTAGTGTTCTCAGATTATATTTGTCTTAGATGTTTTTGTTTTTACAGAATCAGTACAATATCCTACATTCTTAATAGCTAAATCTGTAATAATGGATGAAAATGGAGAATTACAAGGTGAGATGATAATTAATTTCCATGCCTTGCCAAAATACTCAGTGAATTTGAAATTCAATCCAAAAATGAAGCTAATGCAATGAGGAAGAAAATATTTTAATCCAAGTAATTTGTAAGTAGCAAAACAATTTTCTGTATTCACCTCCTTTAGAGATATTTTTGTATTGTCTTACTTGAAGCCTATGTCTATTTTTGTGAATTAGTGGTGGAAAAACATGTCAGAGGAAAAATGGAATAGTAATGCAACTACGTGCTTCATTAGGAGCTCATCCCAAGTCCACATTCACAGTCATCAATTAAAGAGCTGGCTCTCTTTCCACTGATTAATTTTCTACTTGGTCATTGTTAATAATGAGGCTAGAGAAATGTATTTACATAGGGCAAAATGAAAGGCACAACATGCATACACAAGTCATCATTAAAGAGTACCAGAGGTGAGAGGGTAGCTGCATTAAGTCCAAGACCCTGGCTTCCTCCCTGAACCCTGCTTGTCCTTGGAGAAACATTTAGTCATATTATATTAGTTGTAATGAATGATTATGATGCAACACCAACTTGGAATTAGAAGTAGCTTAGTGACAGATCAGTTCACACCTTCTCATAAGTTTAAGTTTGATTAGTTGTCTAGTGCTATGGAACAAAATTACCTCAGAACTTAGTGACCTAAAGCCATTACACTCATTGATTCTCTCTCACAGTTTCTGTGGGTCAGGAATTCAGAGCTGTAGTTCTGGTCAGTGTGTATCATAAACTTGTGGTCAAATGGTGGCTGGGTTTGGGGTCATCGTGAAGGCTGCTCCGGTCTCATGGCTGATGCTGGCTGGGAAGACTTGACCAAAGGAGGTGGGCCTCTTTCTTCATCTCTGTGTGGTTTTCCATGCAGGCTTTCTAGCCTAGACTTCTTACATGTTGGCTTGGGGCTCCCAGGGTGCATGTCCCAAGAGAAAGTACCAGATAAAGGCTATTTTATCTTTTATTACCTATCTTTGGAAGACATGCATTATCACATCTAGACTTGCTCAGTATCAAGGGAAAGGGACACAGATGCCCTTCTAGATCAGGTGGATACCACTTCTAGATGAAGGGTGCCAACAATATACCATAAGAAGAGCATATGGTATTTACGTGGTCAACTTTGGAATATAATACTTGCCACCAACTCATTGCTGCAATGCTGGGAGTATATCTTGTGCCTCAGTTTGGCCATACGCAGGACAGTATGAAAGAATCTAGACAGGGATGGGGAAAAGGTGAGTACTGGATCCACATGTGCTAGCTATCTGGTATACCCACTGCCATATTTCCTTGAGCTCATATTGCTTCTTCGGGCAGAATCAAATCTGCCCTCACATGGCTTCTTTCCTTGTGATTCAATTCTAGCACCTAATTATGGACTGAATGTCTATGTTCCCTCAAAATTCATAGGTTGAAGTTCTAACCCCGAATGTGATGGCATTTGGAGGTGGGTCTTTGGGAGGTATTAGGTTTAGATGTCATAGGCATGAGATCTTAGTGATGGCATTAGTGTTCCCATAGAAAGAAAAAGAGGCAGGCTGATGTGGCTCAGTGGTTGAGTGTTAACCTACGAACCAGGAGGTCACAGTTTAATTCCTGGTCAGGGCACATGCCTGGATTTTGGGCTTGATCCCCAGAGTGGGGTGTGCAGGTGGCTGCCAATCAATGATTCTTTCTCATTATTGATGTTTCTATCTCTTTCTCCCTTTCCTTTCCTCTCTGAAATAAATAAAAATATATTAGAAAAAGAAAAGGAGAGCGAGAAAGGCCACGTGAGCACAAAGTGAGAAGGCTGTATATAAAAGCCAAGAAGAGAGCCCTCACCAAGAAATGAATATGCTGGCACCTTGATCTTGGATTTTCAGCATCAGAACCATGAGAAATAAATGCCTATTGTTTGATCCACTCAGTCTACAGTATTTTGTTTTAGCTGCCTAATCTGAGCCACATGTGTATTGTATCTTATCTCTGTAGGCTTATATAAGTACTAGTGGCCAGTGCACAAATTCATGCACACTGAAAACAAATTAATTAGAAGAAATATTTTAATATTGCTATTGGCCCTTTCTCTATAATGGAAGTGTCAACCAAATTCACAATCCACAATGACAGATTGAAACACACATGTGCCATTGGTGCCAGCAAGAGCTTTATATGTATCACATATGCACAAATCAACTTAGCCTTTTATATATAGAGTATACTTACTTAATTAGACGTGCTTTCTCATTTAGCTAAACTTTTTCCAGCCCAATGAAGCACTGGGTAATTGTCAGAAACAGAGCATAAATATCAACATGAAGCAGATTATTATTGTAAATCATGCAGGGGGAACAAAGGGTAAAATATTTAACTGCAGCAGTGTTTGACTATATGCTGCACAATGAGAAAATCTAAAGTAATTTTCAAGGTTCACTATTTCTTACTTCTTTTCAGTTGGGTCAAGTTTCTAAACTTTTTTAAATCTCCATTTTCTGGATAATGAAAGCAAATAGGATTCCACCAAGTCTCCTACTTACCTACTCTAAGACTTCTGTGAGGATCAAATGAAATGAGGTATGGAAAACACTTCACAGACATTTGGTTAAAGTGTAAAATGTTTGCACCTGGCTATAAAGCAAGTCATGTTCCTGGGCTGAGGAAAACTGCAAGGAGGCTAATCACTAGGAAGAGGAAGCCAGGCATTGCTAATTGACATCATTACCCAGATGGACACTTAGCATATTAGCCATATATATATATATATATATATATATATATATATATGCCTAAATAAATGTTGTATAAATGAACTAATCCACTAATTCTGTCTGTATAAGTCAACTCAAGCTGCCATAAAACAAAATACAACAGACTGGGTAGCTTAAACAACAGAAATTTATTCTCTCCCAGTTCTGGGGGATGAAAGTATAAGAATAAGGTGTCAGCAGGGTAGTTTAGTCTGAAGTCTTTCTCTTTGGCTCACATATAGTTGCCCTCTTGCTGCCTCTCCACATGGTATCTCCCTGGTATCTATTTATTTATTAAAAATGTTTAATGTTGACATAATTGCAGGTATCCCAATTTTCCTCACCCTTTGCTCACCTATTACCCGTTCTCTTGGCCTTCACCAAACTATTATCCATAGCTTATGCCTATATGTTCTTTAAATCCTTCACCTCCTTTATTTATCTAGTCATCCCCTCACTCAACAGCCAGTGTGTCCTATGTATTCATGCTTCTGGTTCCATTTCCTTGGTCAGTTAATTTATTTATTAAATTTCCCTGGTGTCTATTCTTCTTAGAAAGACACTAGTCATCTTGGATTAGGATACCAATGGACTCATTTTAAGGTAATCACCTCTTTAAAAACGTTATCTTGAAATATAGTCACATTTTGGGGATTGGGACTTCAAAATATGAACTTGTGAGGGAATACAATTTAGCCCATAACACTAAGGTTATAAAGTAATAGTGCTCCTTTGATCACATGTTTAAAAGATTTGAAACAATGATCATATTGCACCCCCTCATCTGCCCTTCTTAAAGTTCAAATCCACTCCCTCAACACCACTGATGTCCCATAAAACTGGAGCACCCATTGTTTTGCCCAGAAGTGATTGCTAGACTTTCACAGAATAAATCAAGCCTATCATTTTCCATTTGAAACTCCACTTGTTATAAAGTATTCTACTATAGTTCGCTATGCTCTTTTTCTAACTTTCATGAAATAGCGATTGTCCTTAAATCCAGCAGCATTTTTTATTATATTCTTTATTCTTTACAATCATTATGTGAATTCAATATTGCTAGACCCATTATACAGATGTAGATACTGAGGATAAAAGAGTTCGGCAGAGACATAAGTCTAATGATAATGCCTTAATATACTTTTATTTTATCTGCAGCACTTTTCATTCAACTTTTCCAAGGTCTACATGAAGTCAGTGCTATATATACCCTTTCCTTGAGCAAGTGAGTGAGGTCAGAGGGGCCTGTTAATGTTTCCTGATTGCATTTCCTTACCTTTTCTTTGCACCATTTAAATACATTAATGTGCACATTTGTTATATAAATTCTGATCATAAAAATAATGCATGCTTGTTTTCCACAATTTGGAAGATATAAAAAAGTTTAAATTTGAAAATGAAAACCACCCATTACACTACCAACCTAAAATGATAGCTCAGATACTCCTTTGTTTCTTCCAGCAGTATATTCATCTACACACATCCACACATATGTATGTTTTACCACATAATATATGCCTATATCTCAATATCATAAAACACTCCTCATAAACTTGATTTTTAATGACTGCTAAATAATTCCATTGTGTATATGTAGCCCAATTTATGCAATAATTAACCTTATTTTTAAGAAAAGAAGATTGTAATATAATTCTTATGATTCCATTAATTACACCTTCTTGTGAAAACACTCATTCCATTTCTTGGTAAAAAACCAACTAATTTCTTTAACTTGGAATATGATATCTTGGCCTAATGAGACTATATATATATATTCTACTCATAAGCCATAAGATATTATAGCTGGAAGGGCTCATGGAAATCATGAACTCCAACCCATTTATTGCATATGTAGAAGGCCCAGAGAGGGGAGGGGGCTTGCCAAGGTCAACAGCAAAATCTGAGAATTCTCAAGTATGAATCACTAGAGGCCTGATGCACAAAATTCATAAAAGGGTAGGCCTTTGCAGCCCTGGCTGTCTGGCGGCTCCGCCCCCCACCTAGGAAATTCTTATCTCAAGTTCTGCTTCTGATAGAAATCCAAACCAGGACAAACTCATTTCAAGGTTTACCGTGTCCATTCCTCACAGGAAAAATTACAGGACACCATCAAATAACACAACAGGAAAAATCTTACATTTATCTGTTGCTATATAATAAACAAAACTTAATGTCTAATAATAATAGCATATTCTTATATATACTGGGTCTGAGGTGGGCAGACACAGCTAAGTGGTTCCCATTGGGGTCCCTTCTACGAACAAAGTTAGGTGGTAGCTGAAATTGGAGTCACCTAAAGGCTTGTTTATTCATCTCCCTGTTATGTGACCTGATCAAGCATCTGTCTTTAAGTGGAGCTTCTCCATGTGGCTAACTGGGGTTTCCTCATAGCATGAAGGTTTCTGGGCAGTCAGACTTTCTACATGGTGATGCTTTCTCCTAGAACCGAATCCAAGAGACATTAAATGCAAGTGCTCAATGTTCAAAGACAAACCTGGAAACTAATTCAGCATCGCATCCAATTCAAAGGGGGTAGGCATAGGCCCCACCTTTTAATGGAAGGAGTGTCAAATAATTTTATTAGCACTGGTAGAGGTAAGGGAATGAGGCAACACCTTTCTGCATAAGACATATTTAAGATGAGGTACGAAGGACACAGGGGAAAGCCTGGCTGAGAGGCAGAGAAAACATTACAGACCGAGAAGAGTCTGTGTGCAGACACTTAACTTTCTGAGGAGTTGAGAGAGTTAGTTTGGCTCAGAGGACATACTGGGAGGGAGGGCAAGGGCCTGATCCAGCTGGGCCATGTAGGTGATGTTAACTACTTTAAGTGTGTATTTTTAAAATATATTTTTATTGATGTCACATTGGCTAGGGCTAAATTTGTATTTTAATGGAAATCAGAATTAGTGATTTTGTGATCTGGTATATATATACCAGATCTAAAAACCTTTCTATTTTATATAAACTCAAAATGTGAGCCACAGATCAGTTCCTAGTTGCAAAGTTTATACCAAATCATGATGAGTACAGAAATGGATCATAAGCATTTAGGAACTTTCATAGCATATTGACTGCTGCAACATCTAAGTACATTTTTACTGTACATTTTTCATGTTTTATAAGAATGTTGGTCCACCATGGGGAAAAGATATCTAGTCTTTTTTATTACAGACTAGAGGCCTAGTGCACAAAACTCATGCACAGGGTGGGCGGTGTCCCTCAGCCCAGCCTGCACCCTCTCCAATCTGGGACTCCTTGGGGGATGTCTGACTACCAGCAGTCAAACATTCCTCTCACAATCCAGGACTGCTAGTTCCTAACTGCTCGCCTGCCTGCCTGCCAGCCTGATCGTCCCCTAACTATTCCCCTACTGGCCTGATTGATGCATAAATGTTCCCCTGCTGGCATGATCACCCCCAACTGCCTTCCCCTGCAGGGCTTAGGGGACTGGGGAACTGAGTTTGGATGAGGCAGGATGAGGTGGGATTGAAGGGCCTGGGGGACTCTGGCTAGATGAGGTGGGGCTGAAGGGAACTGGGGAACTGAGGCTGGATGAGGTGGGGCTGAGGAGACTGGTGCTGCCATCTTGTGAGGGTGTGATGGTCAATTAGCATATTACCTCTTTGTTAGTTAGGATAGCTTGTAAGACATGTCTCTGGCTACTGTGCAGAATGGGGGAAAGGACGTAGTTGATATAAGGGAGATTAGCTGGGAGACTATTGAATGGTGACCATGACTTGGATTTAGAGTACTTGTCATGCAGGTGGAGAGAATGACAGGTTTAAATGAAGTTTGGAGGGTAAAAGAGGCAGCAGCTGGTGATGGGTTGGTGTTGGGGAAGAAAGAGAGGTGGGTCTCCATGATGGCTCCCAGGTCTCTGGTTTGAGAAACAGATTTGATGGAGATGTGAGTGACTGGAGAAAGAATTCAGCTCTGAATTGTTGTGCATTTGCCATCCCAATTTTTGTACCGAAACTCAAAATGGTCATTGTAAAGGAACTACATACTTCAGGCAAAGACACATTATCTTTTTATTTTAATTGGAAGCCACCTACATTACAGAAACAAGTCAACATAATTCACGTTTTTAATCAAAGAGAATTCTTTGAGAACAGAAGAGACGAAACATCGAAATAAATGAGTTGTAATTTTCTTAATGAACTAAGTCATCATGAATCACTGTGTGGAATCACCCCTGTGCTGTGGAGTCTGTGACATTTCCAACAATGAGACACTATTTGGTAAATATTAAAGACTGTTGGAGGAAGAGGATAAGAAGTGACCTTTCAATCTATATGGAGCATGTTAATTACGAAAAAAGGCGGCAATCGGTTGTAAAGAATTGTTCTTCTGTTGTCACCACTGAAGCATGTGCCCGCCTTTTGGTTATGAATTATCCTTACAAGAAATATGGATGCATGGCATTTACATTTGCAATGTCATTTAGCATAAGTATGCATTCTTATTAAGGTCTTTGGGTCCTACACAATCTCAAATAGGGGTATGTTTTTAAGCTCCAATATATTTTCCAAGTTTCCTTCCGGAAACCACCAAGGAGGCAGTTTCATGGTGTCGGAAGAGATCCAGAGTGCAGTCAGATGTTCCTTCTTTTGACTCGTGAACTACTACTTACTACCAGAGTGATCTAAGTACATTTTATTTTGCCCAGTGTGTCTCATACTTATCTGATCACAGAAGCCTTTAAATTGCATAAAAACCTCTTGATTTTCCCCAGTTTTGTGGAATTCACAGTGATTCACTGGATCACAAAATGGGGATTTGGAACACTGAGCCTGGGTTAGTGCCCCAGCTTCCCCATCTGCTAAATATGGACATGGAGGCTCTGTGACCATGGCTTTCTTTCTTTGTTAAGGAAAAGGAAACCCTTTATCTAGTAGCATTGATGCTGCAAAGATTAAATAAAATGAGGAAAGGCATGCAAAATGGTTGGCAAAGAACTATGCAAATAGTACAACTTAATATGTAGCAGTCATGTTTTAGTTTTCTATGGCCCCAATATATAATATGTAATAAATGGCCATGGTTCATCAAATCCCTCCTAGGAAGATAGTGTAGAAGTTAAGAACCCAGGATTGGGGTCAATTGGCATAGCTGAGACAAGAACATGAATCTCCAATGTCCATTCCTGAATCCCGTTCATTCTAGAGCATGGATTCTCCATGGTGGGAGAGGCTCATGTGTACATTAGAGAGGAGGAAAGGAAAAACAAGAATTGAGTAAAATAATCTTATTTTTAAAAAAGTAATAATGAAAGGAAGAGGGGAAGGAGATGATTGATTGATGATGGAGAGAAAGAGAAAGAAAAAAAGAGTGAGAAAGAAGGGATGGAAGGGAAGGAGGAAGAGATAAAAAGCAAGGAAGAAAGAAAAGAAGGAAGGGAGGGGAGGGAGGAAAGAAGGTATATAGGAATTAAACATCCAAATGAAAGCCCAAGACATAGAAGACTGCCATTAGGCTCAAAACAATTAAAGCATAGGTTCAAGTCTTTCACTATGGAAGTAGATTGGATCAATCCCAACTCTAGCCCTTATGTACAGAGTGACCACCGATGGGTTTACCTTCATAATCCTCTATTTCCTTATCTTTAAAAGAGGGGAAATACTGTTCTCTTTTCAAGGTTGTTATGATCAGAAAATAGAACAGCATATGTAAAAGACGTAGTCCAGTGCTTCCTGGCCCATGCTCACATGTATTTAGTATTAGCCAGTCCATGATTATCCTAGCCAGGGTGTAACCTGCAACACTTTCAGAACTGAAAATCTCAGGGTCAAGTGAATACCAAGAAATGAGACTGAGCAAAGAGGGAGGAATGTGTGGGTGGAGTAGGATTCAGTTAATGAATGTGACGGCTCCCAGAAATAAATACTTAAATGAGAGATTTTATAAGGATGAGGTAGATCCCTGGGATGCAGTAAAAAGAAGTGTGAGGTGTTTTTCCCAATAGCAAATTGTATAAAGATTGAAAGGAAAATTAAATATGATGTATTATTAAACCAATTATTAAGACCAGGTATATAGGGTAGAAGATGGCATAATTAAATATACCAACTAACAGTCTGAAATATATGTTTTTCAAAAGTCAGCTTGGATTTCTAGGCAAGAAAAACTAAAGGGTGTTACAGATATAGGAAGAGATCAGTTCAATGAATTGCTTTCTTAAGATCTGAAAGTGTGACAGAAATGAGAAAATTCCTGTTTTTGAACTTAGGGAATTTCAGAAATAGGGTGAGCAAGAAAGGAACTCTGATTGCCTTTTACATTTTCAGGAGTATGTTGACATGCTAAATTATGTGCAGAAAAAAAACATTTATATATAGGTCTCAGGAAAAAGAATGGGTCTCATCAAGAAAAGGGAGCATGGTATGAAAGAAAACAAGTTGAAAGAACTAAAGGCTGAAGAGGGACACAAGAATTAACTTGAAATATTCTACAGTAAGCTGCAGAATCAAAACCAAATGGGCAATATTGATGAGAAGATGTAAGGTACAGATAGCAATTATTTTTAGCAATGGAATGAGCCTGCCTTAAATGGTAGTGAGCTTTGCATCACTTGAGGCATCAAAATGGTTATGAGTGTTGATCCATCAGGAAATTTAAGAGAGAATAAGAGAATGATAGTATTGAACAGAGGCGTTAGGTTGAATCAACATTCCCCATACTGCTTGTCAAAATATTTTTATCGGATACTAATAGTTATTAGAGAAAAAATAAATAGAAGATAACTTGCTGGTCAAGTAAACTTGAGAAACATTAAATTAAACTAAAATAATTAAATGAAACATGCCATAGAATCTTTAGTGCTGAGAATCCCCAAGGGAGGATATTAGTGTGTATCACTTCTGATAGAAGAGAAAAAAAATTTTGCAAGATGACTATCATGTTGGAGGTAGAATATCATGTGTGAAATAATCTTTAGAAAACACTGGTGGACATAATCTCCAAATTATTTTCTACTTGAAGATTCCATGAGTCCATATTTAAAATAAAATCATGTCAATGTCCCTAGCTGTGATCAAATTTAACAGGAAACATAGAAAAACCAAGAATACAGAAATTGTGGCAAATTAGGAACTCTTAAATTGGAGGATAAAAAAAATAGAACTAGGAAACTAAAGATATTGAATAACTGAGAAGTGAACTTAGTAGAGTCATGAGAAATAGTGTAACAATCAGTATGTTGCTAATAGAAAAAAAGAAAGGAAGAAAAAAAAACACACATGGACAATGAGTGAATTAAATAACAAAATGAGAGCCAGAAAAAATGGGAAGGACATGAAGTAGTGGTGGATGTGGGTGTGTCTTTTATTTTTAAGTATGAGATGTACCTGGCCCAAGGCCAGACCAATGTGGACATAGTCAACTTCCTTCCCGATGGGAAGAGCTCCTCAGGAAATCCATCCAGAATGCTTCACAGGAAATGTGGATTCAGACAGCATTGGCTCTTCATGACAGAGACTGTCCCCAAGCATCCTGACCTGATGAAGTTACTGTCCCCTTCCCTCGTGGGGCGTGGCTGTTAGGTGAACTGAGATCATTGCCCATCTATCTCCCTGTGACTACAGACTCACAACAGTATGTTTGGTCTCGGTGTCTTCATTCCCCCAGCTTTTGGGGAAGTCATAAGACTTCACTAATGTCAAGCACCACTTCCTAATTCCCTCCTGGCTGGTCATAAATTGTCCTCAGTAGCATTTGCTTTTCCACTGTATCTCTGAAGTCCACCCAACATCTCACAGAATTTGAGCTCCAGTGGCACTTTCCCAGTCAATCTTAATCAGATCTTTCCTTCTCCCCCATCCAAGCTTTGACCTCATGGCAGAATACCAGCTTGCCTCTGATGCACAGAAGGTTCTATTCCTCCCCTTGTTTTATGAGCCACTAAGCTGATTCTGAAGGAGAACAAAAGGAGAGACGCAGCTCTTTTACATGAGACATACCAATACAGCCACATAGGAGGCCTGTTCTGGGACCTCTCAACAGCCCTCATTGGGAAGAACCTCATATGTCTCATCAAATCTATAGCTTTAAGAAGTCACATTATAGCCCTTCAGTACATCTGGAAAGATTAGAGCCAATAAAAAAAGCCTTTGGCAAAAGCAATTTAAAGCTCAAAGCTCTAATCTGGAATTGGTATATTTATCCTGGTTTTTAATTATTAATGTTGCTTTATTGATCTGGTACCTAAAACGCAAACAACAAAAACTGTTCAAACTAATTATTGTGTGCTTTCTACCTTTTGGGGCTTCTCTGCTAGTCTTCAAATCTAAACCTTTCCTTCTACCAATCAATAGGGCTTAATTCATTAACAAGTTCTAGAGCCTTGTTTCCACTGCGGGGCGATTTCCCCCTGGATCAACAGGAAGTGCACTGAATCTCACCCCTGGCAATAATTACGTGGCCTATATAAATGTATTTTCCTTGGAACTTTAAAACTGAGTTTAACAAGCCCACTTTTTGGTTTTCTGTGCTCAGTGGCTACCCAATCCTTCATAAAAAATTTATTGCATGCTTCTTTATCTTACCACAAGGACATTATGTTATTAATAAATCTTATAAACTCAGACAGGACAGGGCTGTCATGTAGACATGAGGTCACCTTAACACTTGCTTATGCCTTTTCATTGGGTCAGAGACCAATGCCGGTTTTGCAGAAATGGGCGCTGAATAATACGTATGGATGGGGAGTCTGATGGGTTAAAGCAGATTGATGCATGTGAGGGATATTTCACTTTGGATCAATTAGCCTGATTTCTAATTCACAACCGTGGCTCCAGTTCCCACCCAAGGCAACTAGCTACTTGCCACCTTGTGCATATCTAGGACTTCACCACCACTAGAAAGACAACTCTAACTCCTTTGAATGGACTGTAGGATATAGAAATGCTAACTAAGCATTTATTTACTCAGGGCAGTGCTAGACACAAAGGAGTATGCCATAAATGTCTTTAGGAAGATACATGCATTATCATTTGTCAGGTTCTTTGCCATCAAGGAACTTGCAACTTAGTAGGGATTCAAACAAAGACACCACTGATACATCCTCCCTGATGCTCATGTGAACCTTATGGACAATATAAGGTATTCTCTGGTTTCTAAGCATCCCTTAAAACCCTTTTGAATATAAATATGTGTTCTGCTTGTATCACCTCTGGAGATGATGGGGAACATATGTTAGAATTTTCAGTGGAAAGTAGGAGGACTACATTTATTTTGTTGGTTAAATTATTTGTTGCCCTCAGGACATCATTATGTTTAATATACTCAAGGTGCTACAAGAAGGTTTACAACAACAGGGTAGATATAGTTCTGTCTTTGCCTTGAGGAACTTACAATGAAAACAAAACAAAATAAAAACAAGTCAAACTGATATGAACCAGATAAAAATATGATCTATCTTTTAATTTTTCATGACCCTACTCTTTGGACATAGTACACACTAACACTAAATCCATAGTTGTAAAGTGCACACATTTCTAATGAAACTATTCTAAATTTAAATTTAAAATATAAATTTACTAAATAAAACTTGAGTAATTTTTAAAAAATATCCTAAATCTCTGGTCAATTGTATTGCCTTCCTTTCAAGAGAATTTAACTTGGGTTTGAAGAGTGAAGTTGTGACAATAAAGTGCCAAAATATTAAAAGAGAACTGAACATTTCAGCTATATTTCTAAATATATATACCAAGTGAATACCAGGAAGACTGGTACATGTTTTCAGAGGACTGGGATGATGAGTTAAAGGCAAAAGTTGACAATATTATATGTATATCTGATGGTGCACTTATGTGAAAATATTAGACAGTCTTCAAACATTATAATCTCCTAAAATGACAATGAAACACAATTCAAATGGGTTCCATCAGTTTTAATTATGAAAAATAATAATTTAAAGTTTACATATTTGTTTGAAAAATATAATATCCTCTAAAAATTGTTCTATAATTATTTTGGTATTATAGATACATAGTGATATTTTAGAGGATATATTTCTTTTGTCATGCTTGGAAAACTAAATAGAATTTTACGTAGTTAATAGAAAATGGCTAAGTCGTCCCTATGAGATATATGACAGCCATAAAAATCCCAGGAGCAGAGATGATGTCATATAGAAGACTAATTAACACAGCTATGGGATAATGTATGTTATATGGTCTTTAAATTTTTATTAAGGTCACTGTGAAGTATGGCTTAAAACTAATGATGGCAAAGACTTTAGGCTCAGACACCACCTGTGGGAGTGAGAAATAGCAGGGGAGTGGTTACATTAAAGTGATGGGCTCTTCTCTATCTAGTTGTCACCAAAATTCATCATCCCTAAAAGAAAGCCCTCAAAGAGATGGAGATGTCAGAGTCATAGGAGGTTGTCTAATGGACGAATAGAGATAGCATCGAATTAGGATAATCATGGAAAAGGCATAGATGTGTGGTAGTTCGTGAAATGCCCCCAAATTTAGCAGCAGTATTTCAAATCAGAAGGTGGATAACTGTGGGAGTTAAGAAGGAAGGAAGATAGCAAGATAAAAGTTATGGTATTGCAGAGATTTTGTTTTGATTCTAAAGGTGGCAGAGAAAATGGTGATTACTTCTCATCCTATCCACTCCTCCTTCTTTCTGCATTCTTGCATTTAGGGGCAGCCCTGTTACCAGCTCTGGCCAATAAGGCTACGGGCATATGTGATGGCTGTCACTCCCAGGCTGAAATTAACAATAGGTAGACCTGAATCCCCTCTGTCCCTACTGAAGACCCACAAAGCTTCCAGTTGAGAGGACAAAGCCATGAACACTGAGTAACCACATGGAGAAAAGTTATTCTAGAAAGTTGCCAGGACTCACCATGGACATTGTATGAGCAATAAATAAATCTCTGCTAGGTTAAACAACCAGGAATTTGGTACAGACTCTTGAGCATTATAAGATGAGATTAACATGGTTAGATGGGGCTTATTAGGAAAATGTAGTAGGATACTCAAAACAACTGAATTAATCTGAAGAACTATGACCCTAACATTTACTGGCTTTTGCAGGGGGCTAGTTCTTTATATATGAATAAATTTTCTCATTTGATCCTCATAACACTTTGAGGTTGGTATTACCATTCTTATTCCAATAATTTGTATGAAGCCAAGAGCTCACAGTGGCAGGATTCAAACTCAGCCTATCTGCCTTGAAAACCAAACCCTTAGCACTTTGATATAAAACTAGTCCTTGAATTTCATAGTTAACTTTCAATGATGTCCAAGAATGCCTTGGGGTCAAGTCTGTTAGAGATTATAGGTTTTCTTTTAATTGGCACAGTCCTTGACAAAGCACATGTTGCATGCATGTGCACACACACACACAAACACACACACAAACACACACACACTTTCACATTTTCCAGGTCATTTTCTCTGGAGGGGTGGTCTTGTCCAATCCTTCCACATACCCAAACTACCTAAGCCAAAGCTGCTCAAACTAGATTTGAGGACATTATAAGAACTCATGGGGGAGGGAGGATTTTAACCACATTATTAATCCCCATTAATAATCCTTATAAACCATTTATTATATTTTGTCTCTGGAGACATCCATTTATACTATGGTAGGGTCCTATGTAAGACTTTTTCCTTTCCCACTTGCCTGAATCCATTCTAGAATGGCTTCTCTTAAGATTTCAATAACCACTTGGTATTCAAAAATTCTCATTTATCTCAGTAAGTTCTTCAGCCATCTATCCAGTCCATAAGATCTTTCAATTCCCATTTTTAATATTCTCTGCCATTGCATTAATAACTGTTGAGCTTTTCCATTCGCAAAGGGTTTAGCAATATACCTTTCTTCTATTTCTCCCCTCTTCCATTACTGACACTGTTCTTTAGTGACATCCTTCATGAAATACAATCATGCTAGCCTGGTGCTCTCACCTGCTCAAGCCACAGGTTTGATCAGACTCTTGAAGCCCCAAGTTTAGGTCATCTCATGTCAGTAGGTCAGTAGCTATGGTTAGGGGCTATAGGAAGGAATCCATGGGTTTGGGAATGTTGTGTGACTATGAAGGACCATAAGTAGTTCATTGGAAACAGAGAAACCTTCATTTTCTGCACTAGTGAGTACAGAGAATCCTGTGGGCGAGGAGGATTTTGGCCATAGTACTAGGTAGGGAATCGGTGCCAAGAAGATACTTAGGAGTTCATATTAGGCCTCTTGCCCAAATGGCCATGAATCTGAAATTGCGTGCATAAAGCAAGAACTTGGCACAAGATTTGAGGTGATGAGTGCGCATGATGTCTCGGTTTGTGCAAGGGAGGGAGGATGATGGAAAGTTTCAAGTCATAGATCTAGATGATGTCTGGGTAAGTGTCATGGGAGCCAGAGAGTGTCCCAGCCTAGGGCTGCAATGGTTTTGTTGCAGAGAGTAAATAAATATGCTGCCAACACTGTGTTGAGAGAGAAGGAGGGAGATCCATATGAAAGAAAAGCACTTAGAAGCATCTCACAGTTGGCTAGACCATTGTTGTGGGGCTCAGGAGGGTTGATGAGTTGTAGGTAGCACTGATAAATACTCAATGAGTGAAAGGCTCACTTTGGTCCATCTTGCATCATCTGGGGAGGCAGATTAGGATGTCAGAGATGGGAAGAGAAATAACTTAAGTAGATATAAGTCACTGTGTAATATTCCTTACCTCAATTATCAAATGTATTTTTATAACAGATTCATTATGTAATGTTATTAGGCAGATTAGGACCAAGGCTAATGTGAGTAATTGAGGCACATACTCCAGGTGCAAAATTTAAGGGGGCACCTAATATTTGTACAACTCCGACTCTCTTGCCTTATCCTAATTCTGGTCCTGTCAGATTCTAGCTTTATTTAAAATTTCAATTTTTTCTTTGTGGATGGTAAAGTTCTAGCCCCTTATCATAACTCTTTTTTAGATTAATTAGGAATTTTATTAAATATGCATTACACTATTTAAAAAAAATCTTTTTAGAGTTATTAGGTGCCTCCTTAAATTTTTCACTTGAAGCAAATACCTCCTCAATCAACTCACATGGCCTTAAGGCCCATTTTGCAAATCAGGAAAGAAGGTCCAGATAACATTTGTTCTTTTCCCAAAGCCATATACCTAGTCCACACAAGAGATTACAAACTCAGAAAAGCCTGAGTCGGAAGTCCTATTTTTTTCCAACCTATCTGTCATTTGCCAAATAAGCTTATCCATTACTTCTTGGTAAGTTGGGACCAGGTGACATGATGGTATTCCAAATGAGGATGTCCCTAAAGGACAATATTAATAATGGAATGGAGGGCAAATAGGAGATAGACTGCTAAACCCTTTTCCATGGTCATAACATAAAAAAGAACACATGTTAAAATAGGAATTGAACATTTTGCATGGACTGACAGCAGAGGAACCTGCTGAGTTGAACGAGAATTTCTGAACACTAGTGACCATTGACATCTTCAGAGAAGTCATGTTTCTAGAACTCAAGGAAGTAGGGAGGAAACCATTTTATGTAGGACTGTACCATGATATGAATGAGAACTTCCAGAGACACAATCTAACAAATGATGTGTTACAGTGATTAATGAGAATTAGGCATGTGGTTAAAATTAATTCAAAGACCAATGGGCTCCTGTGGATGACATTATTTACTTTTATGGAGTAGGAACATTCACTGCGTTGGTGGGAGAGTTATGCTAAGGGGCTAGACTTTACCATCTGCAAATATATCTGCAAATATAATGATCCAAGCATCATTAGGTTATCAAATACATGCTGTGCTAGTTTAATTATTTCTTTAGAAAGTTTCTGTCTCTTTGTTGGCCATGAACTCAATGAGGGCAGATGTTGTGTTAGCTTTGTTTACCCTCTTATCTTTCACACATAGTAAATGCTTAATAAATATTTTAATGAATAATGAATTTCAAACTGTATTTGTCATAGATAGGAAATCCCATGAGATGTTTCTGTCAGAGGCTAGATGGTATTTTAGACCCAAACCCTCAACAAACACATGTACACTGTCTGAGCCCAAGCGTGCTGGCTTTCATTTGGTCCTTGAAGAAGCCACAGTTACTGCTGTCTCATATCACTGACACATGCTGTAGTTCCTGCTTGGAATGCCTAGGCCGTGATTTTCCTGTGTCTGGCTTGTTCCACCTCTTTGGACTCAGAGTTAAGGTCACCTTCTGAGAGAGACTTTCTCTGACCAGTCAGTTTGTGTGTGTGTGTGTGTGTGTGTGTGTGTGTGTGTGTGTGTGTGTTTTCCATCCTATCTATGATAGTCCATTTCTTCAGATTTCATTCTCTCTGAAAAGATTATTCTACTTGCATTCTTGTTTACTTTCTGATTTCCCCATGAGAATCTTATCTCCTTGAAAGTAGGGCAGCATTGGTCTTATTCAGAACTAAAAAGGTATGCTGGTTTGGAAGGACTTGATAACTATTTCTTGAGTGACTGAGTTGATAAATTAAAGAAAACCATGCACTGGATCAAATGGAAGTTCTATTTTTTGTTTTTTTTGTTTTTTTTAAACTCCTTACTGTTCTCCACAGTGACTGCATCAGTCTGCATTCCCACTAGCAGTGCACAAGGGTTCTTTTTTCTCTGCATCCTCGTGAGCACTTATCCTTGGTGATTTGTTGATGATAGCCATTCTGGCAGGTGTGAGGTGGTGCTGCATTGTTGTTTTGATTTGCATCTCAGATGATTAGTAACTTTGAGTATGTTTTCATAGTTCTCCTGGCCTTCCTTATGTCTTCTTTAGAAAAGTATCTATTTAGGTCCATTGCCCATTTTTTGATTGGGTTTTTTATCTTCCTTTTGTTAAGTTGTATGAGTTCACTGTAAATGTTGGAGATTAAACTCTTATTGTTGATATCATTGACAAATATATTCTCTCATGTAGTGGACTTTCTTGTTGTTTTATTGATGGCCTCCTTTGTTGTGCAAAAGCTTTTTATTTTGATGTAGTCCCATTTGTTTATTTTCTCTTTAGCTTCCATTGCCCTAGAAGTGTTATCAGTGAAGAAATTGCTTTGGCTGAAATTTTGTTGCCTTTGGATTCCTCTAGTATTTTTATAGTGTCCCATCTTATGTTTAAGTCCTTTATCCATTTTGAGTTTATTTGTCTATATGGTGTAAGTTGGTGATCTACTTTCATTTTCTTGCATGTGTCTGTCCAATTTTACCAACACCATTTATTGAAGAGACTGTCTTGACTCCATTATATGTTCTTGCCTCCTTTGTCAAATATTAATGGAAATAGTGGTTTGGGTTGATTTATGGGTTCTCTCTTCTATTCCATTGATCTATATGTCTGTTCTTATGCCAGTACCAAGCTGTTTTGAGAATAGTGGCTTTGTAATAAAGCTTGATATCTGGTATTCATTCTTCTTTCTCAGGATTGCTGCAACTCTTTGGGGTCTTTTATTATTCCATATGAATTTTTAGAGAGTTCATTCTAGATTTGTGAAATATGCTGTTGGTATTTCAATGGGGAGTGCACTGAATCTATAGATTGCTTTGGGTAGTATGGACATTTTAATGTTGATTCTACCAATCCATGAACATGGTATGTTCTTCCATCTGTTTATGTTTCCCTCTCTTTTTTCAGTGTCCTGTAGTTTTCCATGTATAGGTCTTTTACCTCCTTAGTTAATTTATTCTTAGGTATCTTAATTTTTTTTGATATGATGGTAAATATGATTGCTTTTTTAGTTTCTCTTTCTGTAAGTTCATTATTGGTGTATAGACCACTTCTAGAAATACATCCTAAGAAACTACAAAAACACCAATCAGGAAGGATATATGCACCCCTATGTTCATAGTGGCACAATTCACCATAACAAAGACTTGAAAACAGCCTAAGTGCCCATCAGCAGATGAATGGATTAAAAAAAAAAACTATGGTATTTCTGTACAATGGACTACTACGCTGCAGTAAAAAAGAAGGAATTCTTACCATGTACAACAGCATGGATGGAACTGGAGAGCATTATGCTAAGTGAAATAAGCCAGTCAGAGAAAGATAAATATCATATGATCTCACTCACTTATGGAACATAATGAACAATATAAACTGATGAACAAAAACAGATCCAGAGACAGAGAAGCATAGATTAGACTATCAGACCCAGAAGGAAGGTAGGGGAGGGTGGGGGTAAAGGGAAGTGATAAACCAAAGGACTTGTATGAATGCATATAAGCCTAACCAATGGATACAGACAACAGGGAGGGGTGGTGAGGACATGAGTTGGGGAGTGGGGGTAGGGGCAATGGAATAAGGACACATATGTAATACCTTAATCAAGAAAAAAAAATATTTTCAAGGAAGGTAAACAAATGGGCAGAGGTTCCAACCATATTTAAAGATTTATCTCAACACAATTTATAGTTTCTGATAAGTTTTTTTTCCTGTGGTTTCTTTCTTAGTTAAGCAATTATCCAGAGTTTAAATGACAGAGTTCCAAGACATTTTGAGCCAGTGAAGTATATTTTCTTCCTCCCATTAAAGGCTCTGTTGATACAGAAAAAAAAGAAAAGAAAAAGAAAAGAAAAGAAAACCATGCAAAACAAAAAACATGCAGCCACACTATTGAGTCTTAAAAAAAGAATGGAGAGACCAGAATAAATGAAAAATAGATAAGTCTCCAAGACACATTAGACACACTAAGAAGATTCATGGGATAACACAACTCATTTTTTCAGTTGGGTGATATATGTATATATTTAGACAGAATCACACTCCTGAACTGATCTGATGCAGGGTATACAGAAACAGTATAGAACAGGTAATCATGTTTAATGGAAACATCCTTTTCAACTTGGCTCATAGGGATTCTTCCCAACCTGGGAAAGGAAATAGAATGTAACCCTTTCAATCACAGCAAACATGCAACCATGGTGGAGAACCTAGAGATAGATTTAACTTATCCATTTACCAAGTCTAGCACAGTGCTGTGCACACAACAGACACTCAGCATTTATTTGGTAAAATAAGCTAATTTCAAGTAGTGAAGCATTATATGCATCACATTGGAAAGAGGCATTGCCTTTGAGATATCATATCTTGGAGTCTGTATGTAATGTGAAAGTTAGACATATGCACATGCAAAGAATAAAAGTTTGCACAAATAGTAATAAAATATCAGTGGGGCATAGATTCTGAGATGGAGATTTATATGCAGAAACTGTATTAAGAGGAAGCTCTCAGAATAATAGATTCATGGGAATGAAAGAAGCAGGAGCAGGGAGAAGGATAAGTTGAGATGAGAAGGAGAAGTTGGGGTAAGGTTTCACCCAACCCCACAGGAATCTGGGCTTGCTCTTTAGAGTTGTCCTGAATTAGGAAAAGTGTGTCAGCACTTCATGCCACTGCATCTACAAGTTACCAGATGTGAGCTGCCTTAGGAAGGAGTCATGACTTCGGACAAGACAACTCTCATTAGCCAAGGGCAATTCCCAACAAAGCAATGCTCCTAGCAAGTGCATGAATGACTGCCTATGTTCTTCAGATCTGGTGAGTCTGATGGTACATCACTGAGCTATCCCATTAATCCCAATGCATTAAAAAAAAACCCTATACAATTACCCTAATAATATGTATTTTAATAGGTGGAAAATATTTTATCTAGCTCTCAGGTTAGTACATGAGTTTAATGACTCTGAACTAAGTATTATACTGCTATCACAAAGCTCCAACCTAAATACTAATAGCAATAACAATAATAATATTCATGAAACCATTCTACATTTGTTGAATAGTAAGTGCCAGGCTCTGTTCTAGGTCCTGTGGATATAGCAGTGAGAGAAAAAAAAAAACCCACAAAAATGTCTGCCCTATTTAAACTTATGTTCTAGAAGAAAGAGGCAAACATGACAAATATAGCTAGCAAGAGGATGGATGGGTAATGGGTAGGCATTTGGAAGTATGGGTGGAAGGATGGATGAGTGAGTGGGTGGGTTGGTGGATGGATAGATCAAAGGATGGATGGATAGTTAGATAATAGATAAATGGTGGGTAAATTAGTCTGAGATTGTGAAAATCTCATAGATAAAAAATAAGGCAGAGAAAAGAGTGGAATAGCACTGGGCAGGGGTGAAATTCAGGGTTTCATAGGGATAATGGAATGCGTCACTCAAAATAGTAGCTTCTGAACAAAGCCCTGAAACAAGTCATGAAGCCATGTGTACATCTGAGGGAGAGATGGTCTGAGCCAAGAAAACGATGATAATACTTAGCATTTATTGAAAGTTCACCAGGCAACAGAAACCCTGCTAGGGGTAAACTATACCTTGTTTAATCCTCCAATGGGTAATATTAGCTCCCTTTGACAAAGTTTTCCCCCCAAGATCACCTAGCAAGTAAATGCAGGAATCAGGATTCAAACCCAGTGTAAAAGCCTCCTTCAAAGGAAGGAGAGCGAAGGGGGGAACTGTACTATAGTTGATAATAAAATAGGTCCCATTACTGGCTCCTTGAAGCTGGTCATGCCTGGACATGTCTAGATACTCCAACTAGTAGTGGAAAAGCAAAAATGCTGACCCAATGAGCCTGATTCCAAACCTTGAATGGTTAACCATTGTGCTACCCTGCCTTCCAAACAGCCCAGAGTGGGTACATGCCAACTGGTTGGTCTGACTAAGATTTTGATGCCCAGACAGGCCAGGTCAAAGCAAGCCCTTCACAGAATGCTGCCTTAACCAGGTGTCTAATTCACAAAATAACTCATTAACAAACAAACAAATTAAAAAAAAATGGGAAGACTCCAGGGTTTGATGATGAGAAGGTACAAGCCTGGCTGGTAATAGACAGGGCGGCTGCCCTTGTTTGGAGGGAGGTCTGATATTGGCTCCATGCCTTCAGGTCCCATTGTATGTCCTCAACCCTCTGACAGAATTATTGGCCTCTTTGGCACCTGTCTCTTCAAGCATCCTCCCCAGGCCCCACGCCACCTTACCCACAGGATACAGCCTCCATGAAAAGGAACAGATGGATTTTGACTATAGATGATTTGGACCTCATCCAATGCCTCACGCTTGGCTTTTCCCACACGGATCAAGCTGATGCTACATCAGAAGACCCTTCACCTTTCAGCAGACCCTGAACTGAGGGAGCGAAAAAGGAGGCTAAGTATTATTGTTATTTCACCCATGTTAGCTCTCACCACAGTCTTACTTCTCACAAAAGTCTTACCAGATAGGTATGCTATTTCCATTTTATGGAAGAGAAGTGAAGGCTAAGAGAAGGTAACAGCAGGTTAAGACTATGACCCTTAAAGTTCATTACACCAATGTCTGTAAAACAGTATTTCCTGAGCTGTGTGCAGGGCTCTACAAGGAATAGATACTCAGGTCACTGAATTAAGTCCTGGAATTATGAGGCTTTAGATAAGAAACAGAGGTCCTATTCTCTAGGAGGCCATGATTTGAAAGGGAGCCAAAGAATTTGTATGCATATATGCATAACCCATGGACACAGACAATAGGGTGGTGAAGGCCTGGTGAGAAGGATAGGGGAGGGCTGGAGGGGGTCAAATTGAACATATGTAATACTTTCAATAATAAATATATTTTTTAAAGGGAGTTCTATGTCCAGGCTGAATTTCATTCTCACTTAAGACACCCTCCATCACCTCCAAAAAACCCAGCCCAACTCTCAGAGATGCTGACCCAGAAACACGTTAACTTCTAAGGCTTCACTGAAACCTGTCCTCACTGGGTCCTTTCTCTGAGTTCAGAGTGGAAAATGCTGCTGTCTCAACTCTCTCCTCTATTCTGATTATAAAATCTCATATCAGCTTTTGAATAAAACTAGTGCTTTTTACTCCCCTGGCTCCTCTGGTGGCTGGGGTTGTTTCCACCTAATGGTTGGCATTTTGGACTTTTCTGCCCCCAAGCTTGGGCAAAATTCTCATTTGAAACTTTCGTAAAGATACAAGCTACCAAGATATTCCTATTTCTGCACATTTAAAACATTCTCTGTATCATCTTCTTGGATTCCTTCTTCATTTGTTTCTCCTCCACCCTACCTCTTGGCCCACCCTAAATTATTGCATGAGAAATAATAAAGGTTTTGGGGGGCCGGGAAACAGGGGGAAGTACAGTCCGGAATGCATTAGATTAGTGGGAGATGCAAACCTTCCCAGATGGGGACTTCTGGCTCCTGACTTATTAAATTGCAGCTGATGCCGCCCTGATATCTCGTTGTTTCTTCTGTATTTGTAAGTATCCAAATTGCCTCAGCACTAATCTCCATTTTGCTTCTCTGACTTTGAATTGTTTAATCCACTTTTAAAGTCTGTTATCTGACCAGGCGATCTTTAAAATATTTTGAAGATGTTTTCTTTCCTACTAGAGGGTAGCCATCATGGCCATATGTTAATTAGGCATCTAATCTGTCATCTCCCAAGTGGGCCCTGATTATTAATAGTTTTGTAGAAAAACTAAGTTTGAAATGTCTCTTCCAGAAGACTTTACTTGGCTTCCTTCTTTGGCCTTTCCCTGGAAATGTATTTTCTTGAGACTTTTATCTTGATATTTATAAATATACTTGATGCAAACCCTGTCCAAGTAAAATTAAAAAAAGAAGACTGTTTGCTAAAAATTAGGGGGAGGGGGCTGGTGGAAAGCACACAGATTATTAGATATTTTTCTTTTCTTATTTTTTCAATTATATCTCCCCTCCCAACAGTTGAAATTTCTTCACATTCTTGGATCCCACCCTACTATCACCACAGATGTGCCTATGTTCAAATTTCATCCGTTTCCTGAGTAAGCCAGATGTTTCCTGGCCAAAACTATGACATTCACCCAATGTCTTTTGGTACGTCCTTTGGCCAGGACAAAAGCTATTTCCAGTCACCATCTCTCACACGGAATGAGCACCTTCCAACGTGGCCTTCCTCAACCTTCCTTTCCTTTCTCACCATGACTGCCAAGAGGGGTTCTGAGAAGCCTCCACCCATCCCAAAGCAGGACATATTCAACAGGGAGCCCCCGGAGCCCAGCCAGGTCTGCAGACATCCATGAAACAGCCTCACCTACTGTCCCAGCTCTTTCATTTCTCTGCCTCCCTACATGGAATACCCGTTGGGTGCTGTGCCATCAATACTGACTGTTTCCAAACTTTATTGATGTAGAACATCAGTAAAGCATCCTGTAGGATATCTCTCATCCACCTCGAAATGCATCACTCCTGGGGCTTGAATGATGTCACTGACTATATTTCCTTCACACATGGAGTCAAAATAAGCAAGAGGAAAATTATTTGGGGGAGTGGGGTGGGGATGAAAAAGAATCCCAAGTCAAATTTAAAGAGAATATCTCTGTATTAACTTTTGGTCGAGAATATGTTTGTATAGTTTCAGAAAACAACTCTGAGACCACCTGGAATCCAGTAACAGAGAGGAATAGACAGAAGTGCTCCAGCCATGAAGACAGAAGAGACAATTCAGAGATGGAAGATGCTGAGGACGCCTCACCATACCAACAGACAGCGGCTGCCTATTGCTGAAGGATACCCACGATCAAACAAGAGATGGTCGGACCTGCATTACCACCATTTGTCCACCAACCAGATCTGAAATATCATGGCTGACATGTACACACAAGGAACTATTTGACATTGAAACTGGGACTCAAAAGAACTGCTGGCCCAGAAAGGAACTCACTACAGACTGATTCATTTGCCTCTCAGGATAACCATTAAGGCTTATCGCAGTTTAGGTTTTTATAAGGGTATTTCTTGGATCACATGACCTCACACATCTAGACGAAATAATGAACAACATAGACTGGTGAACAAAGATAGACCCAGAAAAAGAGAAGCAGCGATCAGACTCTCAAACCTCAGAGGGAAAGTAGGGGAGGGTGGGGGTAAAGGGAAGAGATCAACCAAAGGACTTGTGTGCATGCACTATGGACAATAAGGGGGTAGGGGAATATGTAGGGATGGGTTTGGGTTGGGAATGGGGGGATAAGGACAATTATGTGATACCATAATTAATAAAAATCAATTAAAAAAAAAAAAAAAAAAAAAAAAAAAAAAAAAAAAAAAAAAAAAAAAAAAAAAAAAAAAAAAAAAAAAAAAAAAAAAAAAAAAAAAAAAAAAAAAAAAGAAATTAATGTATTTTACTTGGCAACCCATTTTAAATATATGAACAAACCATTAAGAGTGGCGTTGGTTATCCTAGACAACATTGTGGAGGAGAGAGCAGCAAAATAAATGTCACTTGTAGACTCACCTCTTCTTTGATCATGAATATGCCCATATTCTAGTATAAAGAGCTAAGCCCCAGGAGGGTCAGTGATTGTATTTACATAATTTATTTGAATCAAGTTGATGGTACTGACTAAAGACTAGTATTTCCATTAATTTTGTCAGAATAAAGGTCTATTTTCCTATAATGTTTATGTGTGTGTGTTCACATTGCTCATATGCATGCACCCATTGGTTCATAGTATGAAGCATAACACCCTTTTGAATAAAACAAAACAACTCAAAAGTTCACCATTGCAAGCATTTCCTAAAAATAGGTTTTAAAGGAAGAATAACAAATATTAGCCAACCAAAGGAACTCTAAATTTTATCAAGCAAAGCAAACATTCCATTTGTAATTATTATTGGAGTTGGGTTAACATATGAAACACTCAAAATGGCAGATTCCTGGAGCAAATTCAATGGGCTGGAGAGATAAAGCTGAACTGTGTGTGAGTACAGCTTTGATATGATGTTGACTATTTTGCCAAGAAAAGAAAATACAAATCAAGAATTTTTATAGAGAATTATTGCATACTTGCTATGTTTGTGTGTGTTTTTGTTGTTGTTTTGTTTTTTAGATCTCTTTCTAAATTAGAATGTGGTAAGAGAGAGAGAAAACACTTGATTTTTATTGGATATTCCAATTCCAGCTACTATTTAAGGCTCTTCTCAATTCCACCATCTTCTGTGAGGATTTTCCTAGCTGCCTAGAGGTCATTGTTTACCATTTTTGCCATTGAGTCCAATTGAATGTCTTGACAGTATATATGGCTTGGGACAGCCTAGTCCAAGTCAGCATTGCTATTCAACTAGGTTATGGAGGTCTCCACTGGTCATCCTTCCCTTCTCCTCTCTGATCTCTTCTCTCTGCAGCATACTGCTGGTGGGAGCCTTTTGAAACACGAGTCTGTTCATATTGCTTCGTTTACTTTAAACCCTTAATTTGTTTTAATAAATTAAATACAGTCCAGATATTTTCAAAAGCTCACCGAATCCATGTCATGTTTCCTGAATACCTTTCCTGTCTTCATCCCCGTGTTCTCTTTGCTCCAGGGCCACTGAACACCTTTCAGTCCCATCAATAAGCAAAGCTCTTTCCTGATTTGGAACCTCTCCTGTGCTACTCCAAATGCACGGAAATCTCTTTCCCCCCACCTCATTGACTTCTTAAATACCTTGTCCAGGTGATTTGAATGTTTCAGAACAGAGAGCAGCAAGCTAGTTCTGTAAAGGGCCAAATAGTAAATATTTTTGGTTTTGTGGGCTAGACTGTGTCTGTCAAGACTGCTCAACTCTGCCTAGTATAGCTTGAAAGCAGTCATAGACATTACATAAATGAGTAGGCATGGCAATGGGCCAATACAACTTTATGTACAAAAACAGATTTGAAGAAAAAAAAAGAAAGAAAGAAAACAAGAAACCAGATTTGGACTCCAGGTCATAGTCTGCCAGCCCACTGATATAAAGAAATTCTTAAGTAGGAATATGCTTCAGGACTCCTTCAGAACCATTTTCACAGAACAGATATGTGGACTCCTAAACATATGCATGACTACATTCTTTGTAAAGTCCCATAGACATTTCTGATGGAAACTGCAGATAGAAAGAAGTTAGAAGGAAATTATGTACATATGTATTAAAATGAGAAAGCGCTTTAAAATATGTCTTGTCTTGGCAAGTTTAGCTCAATGGATAGAGCATCGGCCTGCAGACTGAAGGGTCCTGGGTTCAGTTCTGGTCAAGGGCACATGCTGGGGTTCCGGGCTCAATCCCCAGTAGGGGGCATGTGGGAGTAAGCTGATTCATGATTCTCTCTCATCAATGAAGTTTCCCTCTCTCCCTCTCCCTTCCTGTCTAAAATCAATAAAAAAAATAAAAAATAATCACTAATAAGCATTAAAAATAATAATACATAAAGTATTTCCTTCATTCCCTGTAAATTGGGCTGCCTTGCAAAGGGAGCTTCCTATTCCTTAAATATTCAAACAGAAAGTAAGACTCTGACAGAAATTGTAATTAAGAATTCCTATCAAAGCTCAAAATGTATAAAATAATTCCACTGTCTCCAGAACATCCTATGGCTCAATGGGGTGCTTTAAAAAGCTTGAACCTTGGCATCAGATAGAACTGAGTTCAATCCCAACTTTACCACTTATTAAATGTTTAATTATGAGAAGGTTTCTCAACTTCTCTGAGACTTGGCTTCCTTATCTTTAACATGGGAAGACTAATTAATACTAACTGGCATGGTCCCAACTAAGACACTTGATATTATATATATATATATATATATATATATATATATATATATATATATCTATCATGGCTAGCATAAGCTATGACCCCATAAAAGATTCTCAATAAATTGAATGCATTTTTAGTATTAATGTTATATTTACTTTGTCTCACATCTCACTACTTTGGCCTAAAATCAGAAGTTCCAAGTTCCTAGCCTAGGATGTCTAAAAATGTGTCCCACTAAAGCTTGGCTTGCTTTTCCCCATCTAGTCCTCTCATAGTCTTTTGACTATCTGAATACTATGATCACTTGAAATCTCCATTCTCATCAACCCCATCTTTGTGGGACACCACTCAGCCATTCAAAGGGTCCTTGTCTATTTCGTTCATGAAATATTTGTGTGGTCATTGAAACTGTCCTTGAAGAAGGGTCTAGGTAGAGCCTTCCTGTCTGAATCCCTGCCCCCAAAATGTTCTCAGGCAATAAGACCTTTGGCCAGATTCACATGGCTAAATGTACACACTTTGTTCTTTTTTTGTACTAAATGAGTCCACCATCCCGGAAATTCCACCAACTATTGAGACCATGTGAATCTCCAATGTAAGATATCACCTTTCTGATTACGGAATATGGCATACCTTCGCATTCTCAGTCCAGGCCATCAGTCCAGAAACTAGCCTACAACACATTTTGCAATACTGGCCTGAATATGAGAACTTATCAGCATGAGCTTCCTGTGTATCCACATGGTACTTCTCAGTATTCACCTTTGAAAGAAACCCGGGCCCAAATCATTAGTTTTCAGAGCCACAGATCGTACAGATAAATCTCCAATCAATATGTGCACTGATAAGTTCTTATCATTGGGGATAGATCCCAGGAAGTGTTCTCCAGTTGATGCTATCACACTAAGTAAGCCACTAATAACCCTGTCTAAGGTGTCATTCTGCATCCCAGAGACTCAGTCCCGTAGCATAAAGTCTGTATTGGGCCGAGTGCTGCAAATTTTACATGCCAGTGTTAAAGAATCATGGGAGATAGATATGTCTGGTTGTGGAATCTACTTTTTCTGGGCCCATTAGACATTATAAGCCTTTGCCATAGAGAAAGCTTTTGGAGAGTAGCAACTGACATGAGGTTTTCACTTGGAGATCTCTATGCCTTGAGAGGGAGGTGTTGAATAAGCAGTTTGCCGATTCCTCAGGATAGTTCAGTGAGCCAGCTTTCTCCAAATGACACTCCCATGTTAATTAGAGCTGATGTTCATGTCCCTCTCCTAAAAGAATAAACTTTAAGTCAATTTAATATAAGAAGAATCCACTCTCAAACCTCGGATTTTCAGAAGAGTCATGATATGGGCTAATGTCCCATATATTAGATGGAATACCGGTCCTACCATGGATGCCACCTTTGCTATGGGGTGACCAATGATCTCCTGGGGCTATGCTTATACATATCCACATATATAGCTAAAATATAAACATGATTTATTGGAGAATTAACTGGTACAAAGTGAGTGCCATTTTGTAGGATTTCATATTTAGTGAATGTTGTTGCTTATACACATGTGTATGCTCACCATACAAGGAAGAGAGTATGACCTTCAGTCAATGGTAAAAAGAGAGCTGAATTCTTGGGGCCAGCAGCCCCCGAGGAACTTAATGCTGTCAGCGAGGAGCAAGGAAGCTTCTTTAAATGAGGTCATTCCCTAGTCAAGCCTTCAGATGGGACTACAGACCTTCAACAGGCACCTTGATTATGGCTATGTGAGACAACGAGAAGCAGAGGATCCCACTAAGTCACACCCAAGTTCCTATTCCAAAGAAACTTTCAGAAAGTATGTGCTATTTTAAGTTTTGGAACAGTTAGTTGAGCAGCAACAATAATTAATACAATGCTGAGAGAGGCTTTCCTGAAGAAGTTATGAGCAACATGTGGCAGATGAAAGTTGTGTACATGTGAGAGTGTACGTGTCCCTATCTTAAAAACTTTTTAAGTAGGTAGAAACTTAGGAATTGGACACATTGTTCATGCTGAGGCCAAAGAGCACAGGAGAAAAATGTTTTGCTTCCATATAGTAAAGAATGCCAGGATCTGGGATTCTTTTCTGTTCAAGTTTCAGACATCAAGGAACTTCCCTGGACTCTAAAACTCATAGGAAGTAAAATATAACTGAATGTCCTGATTACTGTATGCCTGGTGCTGACAATCAGCTGGCACAATAAATTGAATGAATGAATGAATGAAAATCCAAAATTGATCCAGGTTGAATGAATACATTAAAAAACATATCTAGGCCAGTTGAAGATTTCAGAAGCATTTTCCAGTGTTAGGAGATATCCACTCTACCTTGGGCTGGTGAGGAGTCTGGAGCATGCTCAGAGGACTTGAGTATGATGAATGATAACACAGTCCAAATCACATGTTAGTGATGTCCCCGCCTAAATCATCTGCTAAGACTGATTGAGTCAGCATTTTGAATCAGGAGTGACTATTGTGAACAGGAACGAGAATGGGATAAAGAGAGTTCACAGCTGAGCAGGTCACTTGACAATATGTGACTCTGGTGCCAGGTCTTTCCTGCTGACATTGGATTCTGCATCCACAAAAGGCCCGGAGGGGAATGTGTTGCTGCTGCATGACCCACAAGCTTCTGGAATCTCCAGTGGGCTCCAGCTCCCCAGTGACTGTACATGTGCAGTTCCAAACCCAAAAGTGGTGGAACCAAAAGAGTCAGCATCCCAGGCTGGAAATGCAAATTATCTGGCCCCACCCCAAACCTATGGGATCAGAAAACGGGAAGTAACAGAGAGACAGCAATTGGTGTTTCAATAATTCCTTGGGGAATTCTCTCTCTCTCTCTCTCTAGATGAGAGAGACAACGAGGGCATAACCAGTGGAGCTGACAACACAAATGAGATTTGGAGGCACAACTAAGATATATATTTTTTTAAAGTTAGAATTTTTTAGATTTGGTGATTGAGCAAATGCAAAAAAAAGTAGATGTGAGGGATGATGCCAGGATGGCTAAGGATTCTAGCTTGATTATTAGGTTTCAATACCCTAAGGTGCAGTCTGCAACAGAGGTATACAGGGCTTTAACTGCTGAAGCCAGGGACATCCTGGGCAAACCCAGAGAGTTAGTCACCACAGGAGTAGAGTTTTGGAATCAGATAATCATGGTGATGAGTGCTATGGCCTGAACTGTGTCTCCCCCAAATCCGTATGTTAAAGACCTAATCTCCAATTTGACTCTATCTCATGATAGGGTCTTTAGGAGGTAGTTAAGGATAAATGAGCTCATAAGGGTTGAATCTCATTATGTGGGACTGTGGCCTTATGAGAAGAGGGAGAGGGATTGAGAGAGAGGGAGGGAGGGAGGGAGGGAGGGAGGGAGGGAGAGAGAGAGGGAGAGGGAGAGGGAGAGGGAGAGGGAGAGAGAGAGAGAGAGAGAGAGAGAGAGAGAGAGAGAGAGACTGACTTCCACAATGTGAGGGCACAGCAAGAAGGCAACAGTCTAAATGCCAGGAAGAGAATCCTCACCTGAACCTAACTGTGATCTTGGACATCCAGCCTCCAGAACTGTGAGAAAATAAATGTCAGTTTATTGTTTAAGCCATCCAGTCTGTGGTGTTTTGTTATGACAGCCTGAGTTGACTTAGATGATGATATTCCTATTTATTGAGCATTTATGATGTGCTAAACACTGTGAAGGACTTTACATAAATCATCTCATGTAATCCTTATAACATTCTCTAAAACAGGTAGGATGATGACCCCCAATTTACAGATTAGTGAACTAAGACTTGGTCAGGTTAAACTGTTCACAAGATTATAGAGCCAATAGTCAGCAGGGCTAGGGTGCTAATTCTCCATTTTGACTGTGATACCTTGGGATTTGAAAAAAAAATACTGGTGCTTAGGTCCTACTACTATGACTACTTACTACTACTACTACTACTACTATTACTAATACTACTTGATGTGGGAATATATGTATAATTTGGGATATTTAAATATCCACTATGTTATAATCAGCTAGGAAATGTAAAGAAACAGATGTCCAGCCTCACCCTGTACTAATTAAATCAATAATCCAGGGGCTCCTAATATTCAGTTGTAACCCATTTCCACCTGCAACAGAAACCAGGAAAGCTACTTCTTCAGATTTGTTCATTTTTAATGCTTGAAGAATATCTGAGAGGCATTGCTGAGAGCATATATCCCAATAGCAGACCTATGTGATGGGTTGGGAATGGGACTAAAAATATAGAGTCCTAAAATGTTCAACAGGAGCATGAAGAATGAAGTCATGGTTCCTTAAGAATTAACCCAGATAATGAATGTAGAAATGGAGAACTGCAAACAACACGACTGACTTTTGGATGTTGAAATATCTTGGTTCTCTGTGATAAAATAGTCATCAGAGAACATTTGGCTATCATCTTTGTTAAGACCTAGCCCAAGAACCAAAGATCAGTCCTTGGCCTTCCTTGGCACATACAGCCCAATAGAGCCAGAGATTCCACATCAAACCCAATCCACCCATGAATAAAGACAGACTCTGGATTTGGGACATGCTGCTGGGCACATGCCTAAGAGGTCAGAGGACCTTGTGATTTCACATCATTGATTCAGAAGAGCCAAGCCAATTAAGAAACATGATGTGGATATAATATCAGGGAGGAAACCTCCAGACTAAAGTAAAAAAAAGAAAAAGAAAAGTCCTCTGTTTTTATTATCAGTGAACCTACCACAAGCAAATGTATTTCTATATCATAAGAATAACAATGAGAAAGCAGAAGAGTAAGACATTTATTTTATTTTATTTTCTCTCTATCATTCCAGAATCTAGGTTGAGAATTATTTTTAAGGGTGAAATATTGTGTCCATTTCTGAATGCTTAAGGCCCATTTCAGTTCTTGGAGCACTGTAAATGCTCAATAAATGTTTGTTGGATGAATTATCTTTCTAACCTAAAGTATCATGGGATTCATGTGCTAATGAAATGACTGAAATTGGTTAAAATTAATCAAGGAAGTCTTTCAGAGGTGATGTTTTGGCCCAGATCTGAGGAGTCAAATCTAATCATATATCAGTGCTTCCTGGTATATTTAACCTTGTAGAAGGGAACAGGGTGCTTGCTCATTCATTTGCAGCCATAAGGTGTAATAACATCCAAGAAAGATGGACTTTCAAAGAAAGTGGCTTGTTGATGGTGGAAAAAGTGCAGAAGGAGAGAAAGAGAACTTTGAAACAAAGTTTATTTTATTTCACATATCAGAATCATATAGATCCAAAAGTGTGATGTTTTCTCTCAATACCTACCATCTAACAATCTACCTACCTATCAATCTCTCAATCATCTATTGTTTTCTAACAATTTGAGACTACACTCTATATCCTGTTTCATAGATTTTTCAAATTCCTTAGAAAGGTGGGTCAGGTTATAAGAAATTCAAATGGCTTGAAAAATTGTTTTCATGTAGTAATTATCTAGATTAAAATGATACTGGATTTTCTTCATGCACATCGTTAAAGTTTGTCAAATGTCAAAAGTTCCTTTTCTATCAAAATCAATAAGCTGGCAAGTAAGTTCCACAAACCTGCCAGTCTTCAGGGGGCTTTTCTCAGATTGGCAAAAGAACTCAATGGAAGAAACCACTTATTAGATGAAATTGGGCGATCCCCCAAGTCATAAATCAGTTTCCAACTTGCAGGAAAAGTATTACTATTCATTTATTCACTTATTTAAATGTATTTATTTAAATTCATTGGGATAACATAGGTTTCCAGTGTACAGTCCTATAATACAGGATCTGTATATTGCATTGTATTGTCACAAAGCTAGCCTCAACAAATTTCAGAATATTGCAATCATACCGGCACATTCTCAGATTACAATGCTTTGAAAGCAGAAATAAACTGCAAAAAGGAAGCAAAAAAAAATATTGCTTTTTAAATGCCTGTAACTGTTATTCCTTATTTCAGGACTGTGAAGTCTTCACCAGAGGCAGGCTTAATTGATGAGGTAGCCTTCAGAGGAATTATCCCAGCAGGCACAGCGAGTGGAGTGCTCAGAACCACACCAAAATATCGCATGTTGTTTTGCTTTGGGCTAATTCAGGAAATAAAACATGTTTTAAAAAAATTTGCATTGGTTTCTTTCCTGAGTTATTTTTCTTTTCCTTATTCACTTGTTTATTTATTTTAGTCAAAAGGGAAAGAAAACTATAGGGGAAATATAAGGTAAACTGTTGGAAAGTAAACTGACATCAAGTCTGATTTTTCTCCTAAAAGCTAGCTTGGTAGACCCGAAACAGGAACAGTAGGCCTGACAACTACAACAGGATTTCTCAGGACCTCGCTTGCTAGGCAAGGAAAGTACCAGGCCTCCCTGGGAAGTACTCACACCGATCCACCTGGGTCATCCAGGAAACACCTGGAAATATCCCCAACCCTGAAAGGAAAATTTATGGTTGTTTTGCATGAGGGCATTTGATAAATGAACTGTGCCTTTGATAAGCCAATGCCAAGCAATTCTTTATGAGGAGCCCACAAAGCCAGAGGATTGTTTGTGCGGTACACACAACACCCAGCAGTTAGCTTTGAGCTTCACCTAAGACTTCAACAGTTTGTTAGTTCGTTCGTTCGTTCGTTCGTTCGTTCATTCATTTATTCATTCATTCATTCATTCATTCCCCATCTGAAACTCAATGATAAAAGACCTTCCACAATGCCTGTCAGCTAGAGACCAATTTCTTTGCCTCCTTTATCATTAAAACCCATCCAGAGCCACCCACAACCATACTCTATTTTCTCCACTCCCATTCTTTCCAAATGCCACCTAAACAGCTGTTATGAAGGTCACTCTCTTGCCAATCCTTGTGGTCAATTATCTGAATTCCTTTTTCAGTCAATGGCTCATTTGACACAGTTGAGTGCTCACTTCTGAAAACACTCCAGTTTTCAAATGCCATGTACATCCTCATGAGCCTCTCACTTACATCTCCAACTCTATCTTCTCCTCTGAGTTTCAGATATCCCCCCTGATTTCTCCTCGGACTGCTTTACTTGGATGTCTATTAGGAGTTGCTGACAACATGTGCCCAAAAGAAAACTCTTACTTCCCTCACTCCAAACCATTCCTCAGCTGATTTCTTCTATCTATATTAACGGCATTTCCATCTATCCTATTGCCAGACCCAGAATCTAAAAGTCAGTCTCAATTCCCAATTTTTCCCTTCCACTGCCACCCTATGATGGTTCTGGGTCCAGCATATATCAGGAATCCAATTTGTTTCAAAGTCTTCACTTCCCCACTCCAGTTCAAGGTACTTTCCTTCCCCTTGGGTTTCCTCCCACAATAGCTTTTTCTTTTTACTTCTCCCAACAAATAAGATATTTTAAAAGTGTGCACCATATCGGATTACTCAAGACACTGCTCCAATGACTTCCACTGCAGTTAAAATAAAGCTCAGACTCCTTAACTTGACCAACTGAAAACTTGCCTTTTCTCACCTCTGACCTCTGACTTCAGGTATGGATCTCCTATAGGTCTTCCTGCTCTCACAGTGATCTAGTTTCTCATCTCCCCCTTCTTTCTTTTGAGTCCATTTCTTCCTGAAAGCCTTTTGGCTGCTTGGTTTCTTTCAGTAAAGTTGGTTCTCTAAATTGGTGAATCATCAATTTTAACTGTACATTAGAGTCAAATGAAGAATTAATTTTTTTTTAAAAAAAAATGCCTGGGACTCTACATGGTTCAATTAAATCAGAATCTCTGAGGAAGAAAAGTAGGAATATGTATCCTAAAACTTTCCACACAATGGAATTAATATACTGTTAAGTTGAGAATACTTTGCCCTACATCTGCACAAGGTTGTTCGCATCATCAATACTCAGCACCATCATCTCTGCAGAGATAGTTTCTCTGGCCATGTCAACTAAGGGCTCCCACATTCTCTGCCACTCACTGATCTGTTATCCATTCCTCTATGGGTCCTTATAGCACATATCATTTCCTGAGATTATCTTGCTTAATTCCTTGTTTAGTGATGATCTTCCCCTACTAGAACTGAAGATGATGATGATGGGTCTAAGTTCCATTTTGCTGCTGTATTCCTGACAATTACCACTCTGTGCATTGGCCAGAACATCATTACATAACCTGCAAAATTGCTAGGGAAACTGGGAAACTTAGGCTAGCAGTGATTCCCAGAAAAGAGGACATAAATTGGGTGGTCCTCTAGCATCCGCAGCATACAACATGGGAAAGAGAGAACTTTTAAGGCGTCCAAGGAAATGGTTCCTAATCCCAGCTCCTCAGAGGAAGTGACATCTATAGAGAGACCTCAGGAGCAAGCAAGAATGATGTAGGTCAGTGTTTCCCAAAGTGTGGTACACGTACCCCCAGAGGTATGGGAAGAGTTTGGTGGGGATATGCACTGCACTGTGCTTAGCTGTGCCTAATTCTATATTCTCATGAGTCAAGTCAAGACAGTCTTGTGAGGCGTGAGATGGTCCAGTGTGCAAATAAATGTTATTTATAATATAACTTTTATTTATATTTTATTATGAATACTTTTATTTTTCATTATTATTTTGTGTATGTACCAAAAAAGGAAAAAATAAATATATTTTGATTGTTATTAAAATACATCCTTTTTTGATGAGAGGTACTCAGTGTTACAAAAATTATAGAAGGGGTACACATATGTCAAAAGTTTGGGAAACAATGATGTAGGTGAAAGAGAGGATTAGGGAAGAACAAGATTTCCAAGTAGCAGATTCATCGTGGTTGACAGAATTTGAGGATTCAGATATGACAGCAGTGTATTTTAGAAATTAGAAACAATTCCGGTGTGACTAGGAGGAGGTTTGTGAGGGAATGGAGACTGGGGAGTGTTACTAAGATGTGAGGCTATAGAGAAGTAAGGGCATAGATTACAATATGCTTTTTAATCCATGAGAAAATCTTGGCACTTTCTCTTGAGATCATTTGGGAGAGAAGGTTGATGCATAGTTTGATTTGCCTTCTATAAAATTCATTTTGCTAAAGTGTGGAGGTAGGAGTGTGTAGGGGGGCAAGATTTGAGGCCTTGGAGACCAGTTACAAATTGCAATAATCCAGGAGACAGTTACATGATATTATTTTAAAATGTCAGAAAGAGAGAATCATACACCATGCCCAACTATTTGACAGCTTATTCTGTGTAATTAATTTTAAAAAAATTGAATTAGCTCTGTAGTGATTTCTTAGAGTGCCAGGCAAGGGCTCTATGGCCCTGAGTGGGTCACACTTGAGCTGAGGGTGCTTGTTGTCCTACTCTGCAAAGCCATCCGTTTACCTTGTCCTTTAGTTGGTGAATGAGAAAAAGCCAAATCCAAACTAGCAAAAGCAAAAAGGGAAGTTTATTACTTCATATAACCAAACTCTGGTGTGGGCAAGGGGTGTGGCTGCAGAGCTCTCTCTAATCTGCCTTCTGGCTTTGTAGGTAGGGTTCCTAGTTATGACACCTCCTGCCTAATTTCTTGTCCCCACGTCTATCTCTACTCTTTATATTCCAGCCGACAGTGCTGCCAGGAAATTCATGGGCATGCCAGCGGTGCCCATATCTTCTTGCCTGTGGACATGTTGGACCTGGGGCTGTAAGGTTTTCCTTTCTTGGCCTGACCCATTTCCATTAGAACTTCTTGCTCTGGGCAACTGTCACCTGCTCAAAGGAACATTACTGCTTCCCTTCTGACTAGATCAGTGCCTTCCTCAGCACTTCCCATCACCTGCTGTAGCCCTACCACATTTTATTGAACTTTTTGACGTGTTTGCCTACTTTTACCATGAGTTTGTGGTCTCTCTTTATACCCAACACTTAGAGATTAGGTTTGGCAAACACTGGGTACTTGGGAAGATCATTCTAACCCTGTGGATTTCTGCCGTGGATAACACTGTGCCTGGCTTAGGTGGAAGAAGTGAGCCAGGCAACATTGTCACCATATTTACCATCTACCCTAATAAAAGAGAAATATGCAAATTGACTGTACCTTCTTAAAGCCCACAAGCCAATCAGGAGTGAGTATGCAAATTAAACCAACAAAGATGACGTTCTAATTTGCATACTCAGGCACTGAGCCGCCAGAGTGAGGCAGAATGCTTGTGTTGTTGCCATGGTGACCATACAGGCATTCTGCACTGCCCCAGCAGCTCCGGGCCTTTGGGCAGCGTGGAAAGGCAGAAAGGCAGCTCCAGACCTGAGCAAAGATGATGCCAGCAGCCAGGGTAACAAAGGCCCATTTTTGCACAAATCTTCATGCATCAGGCCTCTAGTTTGTAATAATAGTGCCAGTGATGAAAGGATAGTATATGCACTTCATGTTCAAAGCCTGCCAGGAACTGTACTGGGACCTTTATGGAATTCTGTCATTAACTCTATCAGAAGGATATGGTTATTTACCCATTTTTAAGACAAGTAAAGCTCAGAGAGATTGAGCCACTCATCCCATGGGCATACATGCAGATGATGGAACTAGAATTCAGATGTAGGTACATCTGCCAATCAAAGTTCAAAGGGATAGTTCATCTCTCATCTGACTTGGTCCCACCCTCAACCCCAAACTCATCTCCTTCCACTCTCTCCCTGTCATGAGCCTCATTTGTCTTCTCTCCATCTCTTCAATGGTCAAGCTCACAGCCTTCTCTCAGCCTTCCCTCCACCTAATGCTCTCCCAGAAATGTGCCTGCATAGGATGCTTCTCATCCCTAGGAGCTCAGTACCTCTTCTAGGATGCTCCCAGGCTCCACATGAACTAGGCCATTCCAACCATCATTCTCACCTGCTCCTAAGCTTTCTGGGTTCCTGCATCCATCTCTCAGGTAAAGGGCGGAGGTGGGGGGAGAGGGTATTCTCTCTTCTAATAGAATGTACATACATGAAGGCATGGCAATTTTATCTTTTTTAATATATATTTTTATTGATTTCTGAGAGAAAGGGAGAGGGAGATAGAAACATCAATAATGAGAGAGAAACACTGATTGGCTGCCTCCTGCATGTCCCACACTGGGGCATGTGCTCTGACCAGGAATTGAACCATGACCTACTGGTTCATACATCAACACCCAACCACTGAGCTGGACAAAATTTCATCTTTGAAGAGGGAAGATTATAAGCTGATCTTAAATATGCCCAACTATAGTTTTATAACTAGTAAGGCTAGTAAAGGTGTCTGTTTAAAGTTAATATACTTTTAGAATTTTGGTAACATTTGGGTGTTTTGTTGGAAAAAGTCTCTTCCATTGAGAACTTGTTTCCAGTAAGAAAGATATGAATGTAATGAGATTTTCTTACATTATTAACCACAGTGCCTTTTAACTTTTTGACCATCAGCTAAAAAGTAGGCTAGGGTAAGAAACTGAGGTCTATTCTAATTCTCTTTATCTTCAATAATAATGTGAATAAGAGGAAAGAGGACACTAATGAGTAATGATGGCAGAAAAATTAAATGGCAAATTTTTAAAATTAATTTTCATTTTATTAGAGCCCCACTTAGTAAGAAGCAGCATCAGATAAAAATAATCCAACATTGGATTTGCATATTTGCATTCACAATTCTAGGTTGTTCCTAATACTGGCCATTGGAAGTATGTATGCCAAAGTGAGTTAATTGTTCAGTAACATTTTGTGATGGGAAAAAAGTCATTTTAGCAAAATTAAAATAAGTTTTAAATCAGAAAATAATAGATCAAAGAATGACATTAGAGAGAGAGAGAGAGAGAGAGAGAGAGAGAGAGAGAGAGACCTCACCCCTGGCATTTAGGAGGCAGGAGAGAAAAGTACTTGTCACATGAATAAACATGTGCTAGCTGCCTCTGGAAACATGATCAGCTATCCTCAGAATTCAGGTGTGGAGACTGGGCAGACCCAATGACCGTTTTATCCTAGGAAGACAGGTGCCTTGGAGACTAGCCATGCCCCCGGTGACAAGTCAGAGAAGCCAGGTGGAAGAGACAGTTGTTACTGTGCAGAAGTGAGAAGAGCATGCATCAGTGTGCTCCTCCACATTTCTTTCATATCCATTACAGCTCACACACCCCGTGGCAATATATCTGAGGAGCTGCAGCAGATTGGGCCTGGGCTGGGGCTGCCCGAGAGGGAGCTGCGAAGGCCTCTCTTTCTCTCTCTCCTTTTCATTTCTTCTCCAAGCCTTTAAGCAATCTAAACAGAACTCATTCTAATGTGCCAGTTTTCACTGCTGGCCAAACAAAAGCAGCATTGGAGCCCGGTGATGCGGTCATGCCACCCCACTCCGCCTCGGCCGGGGCTGGGCTGGGGCTGCCCTCATCAATAGCCTCCTTGTTGCCCATCTCGGCCCCCGTGGGGTGACCGGGGGACTCTATCCTCTCAATGGGCTCCCTCTCTGCCATTGTGTCCTCACATCAGTCTATAGTCTCGAGGATATAGACTGCATTACAATTAGTCATCACGCCCAGCAGTCCCTGAAACTTACTTGCCACACAGAGTTGATTGGCCTTTGTGAAAGGGACAAAGGGAGGCTTGTTGGAAGCTGGACACAAAAGGCAAACACAATGTATGGATTTCTGAATAATACAAAAGTAGGGGAAGAGCGGCCGCTACACAAATGGCCATGCTATGGAGCAGATAGATAGCCCTTCCCCAACTATTTCCAGATTTTCAATGAAATGTGTGTGACCCGGTTCTTTAAGGCTTTTCTCGCAGGAAGGAGACATGCTGAACGAGGCAGGTAGCCCGACAGCCAAAGAGGCTCACTTCAGCCGAGAGGAATTTATCTGTGGGAGAGGCGTGGTGTGTTTATAGAGCCTGTCTTAGAAATTCTGAGTGGAACAGTAAAATCATTCCTGAGATTAGGGAATCAACAGTGTGTTCAAGTGTGCATGTGTCCGAGTGTGCGTGTCTGTGAGTGTGCATGTGTGAGTGATTATATTTGTGTATGTGACTGTGTGTCTATGTGTGAGTGCGCCAGTGTGTGTGAGTGCATGTGAGAATGTATGTGTGTGCTGTGAGGATGCCTGAATGTGTGCATGTATATTTGCACATGTAATTATCTTTGAGTGTGTGAACATGGGTGAGTGTGTGAATGCATGTTAGAGTGAGCATATGTAAGAATGTACATGTGTGACTATGAGTGAATGTGTGTGTGTATATATAAGGGTGGTGGTGGTGCTAATGTGTAAATATGAGGGTATATGTAAATATGAGTATTTGTGTGTAAGAATGCATTTGCAGGTACGCTTACTTGAATGTATGAGTGCATAAATGTTTGTAAAAGTATAAGAATGTTCTCTGAGACTATTGCATATGCGAGTTTATATTTATGTGTAAATATATGAGAGCATGTGGGAGTGCATGCATATGTATACATTTGAGTATATATATATGTGGGAGTATATGTGGGAGAGAGGGTATGTGAGTGGGTGAATGTGTGTGGAGTGTGTGGGAGCATATAAGAGTGTAGAGGGGACCATGTGTGTATGAGTGTGTTGTGCACGTGATCATGTGTGAATGTGTGTGCATGCTCCTTATCTGAGAAGTCAGTCTCAGTCCTGCCACATGTTGGTTAAACCCTCTAAGAGGAGACATCAGCTCAAAGACAATGCAGCCTACCAGGTCTCCTCCCTCCGTGACGTCCTCCCAGTGGGCTCCAGAATCCCGGCAGAATCTCAGAGCCATCTCAGAGGAGATCTGATGAAGGAGGTCTGATCTCTGATATGACCAAGCTAATTTCCTTTCATATGTGACTCCATTTCATCTCCCAAGAGTGTTTTATCAGCCTCCTTCCTCTATAGCAGTGGTCAGCAAACTCATTAGTCAACAGAGCCATATATCAACATTACAACGATTGAAATTTCTTTTGAGAGCCAAATTTTTTAAACTTAAACTTCTTCTAACACCACTTCTTCAAAATAGACTCGCCCAAGCTGTGGTATTTTGTGTAAGAGCCACACTCAAGAGGCCAAAGAGCCGTTTGTGGCTTGAGAGCCACAGTTTGCCGACCACTGCTCTATAGGTTGTCCAGGCCCTTCCAGCCCCAACATGAGTTCATAAGTTCTATACAAATCTTACAAATATACCTAGTATGGACAAGAATGGAATGAAGTCTCAGAAACTAGAAATCTCTCTGGCTACTTTGATATTTTTATTGGTATACCTACCCACCAGCCCAAATCAATACTTTTTCCTCTTTTCCTTCTCTTCCCTCCCTCCCTCCCTCCCTCCCTCCCTCCCTCCCTCCCTCCCTCCCTCCCTCCCTCCCTCCTTTCCTATTTCCCTCCCTCCCTCCCTCCCTCCCTTCTTCCCTCCCTCCCTCCCTCCCTTCTTCCCTCCCTCCCTCCCTCCCTCCCTTCCTCCTTTCCTATTTCCCTCCTTCCCTCCCTCCCTCCCTCCCTCCCTCCCTCCCTCCCTCCTTTCCTATTTCCCTCCCTCCCTCCCTCCCTCCTTCCCTCCCTCCCTCTTTCTTCTCTGATTATTCAGCTCAGACACAACTGTCTGCAGACAGCTTTATTACATCTCCCTCCTTTACCACACCGATAAACCACCTCTGTACCCTTGTACTAATCCTAACAGCAAATATTTATAAAGTGCTACCCATATGAGCTTCTTTGCTTAAAATGCATTAAGAAAACATGATGTGGTTTAGAAAACATCATTGCTGTGTCTTGATTGTGGGCATAAGTACTTGGCTTTGCAGATCACATTTGTCCATGAGATTAGAAACTGGGTTTTATAAATTGTGAACTGTTTTCACAGCGCTTACTATAAATCCAGATATGCTCATCTTCCTCTTCATTTCTCATTCATGTCTGTCAGTAATTGCTCACATGTCTGTTTAAGTTTCTTAGCAGGAGTCCAGGGTTGCTAGCAGCCATCGCTACTCTGGTACCTGCTCATTGTGTCACAACAAGCAAGTTCACTCACTCATCCATTCCTTCATTCCTTCACCCATTCACCTCACAATTATTTTAGGTATCTACTTACACAATAGGCACTGTTGTAAATTCTGGGAATGAAGCAGAAAGTCAAAAGAAAACCCTTTTCCTATGAATCCTATATCCTAAAGGAGAGAGAAGCTGATAGAGTGCTTAGTACTTAACCTCTCTGTGCCTTGGTTTCCTAACTGCAAAAGTGGGGTTGAAGTAGGATTTGCCTCTCCGTAAGTAGTCACTGTGGCAATGATATATGGGTGCTCTTAGCACAGACCCTGGCAAAAACCAGATGTTTAAGCATGGTGACTACTGCTACTTACATTTTTATGGCCTTGCAAGTTATATGTCTATGGAATGAAAACCCATCTGTGTCATTAAATTACTAATTTCCTAAGGTTGTGGGTTGATTTGTGCTTTTTGTAAATTTAGATCCTTAATGCTGACTCCTGGCCCTGATGTTTACCAGCTGTAAAGAATTGAAATTTCTTCTTAATTTCCAATTTTCCAAATTACACGGGATAGTAAATGAGATATAATATTGGGTGTCCCAAAAATGCAAACACACTCTGAATAGCTATTAATTCCAATGGGTCAGATCTGAAAAGAAAGAAACATCAGTTGGAGGAACACCCTGCCTATGAAGTGCTGAGCCCAGGACCAGGCCAAACATAGTTAAAGCCCTCACATGATAACGTTGAACAAGGATGGGCCTTGGGAGCCACAAACCTGGATTCAATGTCTAGCCTTAGTTTTAACCCTTATGTTTCTCAGCTAAGTTACCTTACCCATCCTGCATCAGGCATCTCCTCTGTATAACTGTAAAAATGTTTACCTTTTAGGAAGATATAAAAATAACATATTTGTTAGCAATTTAATGTTGGTTGATCAAATGTTAATTATCTCTCTTCACTGGTCAGCTAATCAGGGTAGCAGGGATACACAAGTGAATGAAAAAAATTGAGTGACATATATATTTTTTTTTATTTCAGCGAGAGAAAAAATTCAGATAAATCTATTTTCCATTTTTCTTACCACTCTCATAATTTCCACATCTTCATTTATTTTAGATAGATTTTTTAAAAAATTAGTCAGTCCTTGTCAAATTGGTTTGGCTCAGTGGATAGAGCATTGGTCTTCGGATAGAAAGGTCCAAGGTAGGATTCCAGTCAAGGGCATGTACATTGGTTGCTGGCACATCCCCAGTAGGGGCTGTGCAAGAGGCAGCTGGTCCATGTTTCTCTCTCATCAATGTTTTTGACTCTCTATCCCTCTCCCTTCCTCTCTGTGGAAAATCAATAAAATATATTTAAAAAATAATCAGTCAGCCCCATCTTCTATGTCAAAGGTCAACCATGACCACAGGCCCAACCCACCTCATCCTCTATTTTTGTACAACTCAGAAGTTAAAAACGACTCTATAATTTTGAAATACTTAGAAAAAAATCAAAGGAAAATAATATTTTGTGACGTGTGAAAATCACATGAAATTCGGATTTCAGAGTTTACAAATAAAATCTTACTGGAATACAGCCACACTCATTCATGTATGTGTTGTCTGTGGCTGCTTTCAAGACACAAGGGCAGAGCTAAATAGTTGTGGCAGACTCTGTGGCCCATGGGACCGAAAATATTTACTACCCAGCTCTACAAGGAAAATTTTTCCAACCCCAGCTCTAGTTTGCTAATTTGACCTTTAATTCTGTTGTTGCTTCCAGTCATTCCCTTAATGAACTGAAATTTTCATTTCCAAGAAGTTGAATTTTGAACAACAGAGTTGTCCTTGTATGAATGTTATGATGCCCCATGGAAAGAGTCAAGGGATGATAAAGATAAACTTATCTATTTCCTCTGTTATATTATTTCCTTGTGTATTACCTCTTCTGATTGAATTTTGTTCTTCCTTTCCAAGGGCCAGTTCCCCTTAAATGTTATTTCTTGACTGTTTTTGTCCCTGTGTTGTTGGGATAGTTGGGAGACAAGACTAACCCAGTGTTTCCCACAGGCCGAATGAGAACCCTGACCATCTGTTGATGAATGCAGGTCCGGAATAGGAGCTTCCTCTTTGGCTTGCAGAAAGAGGGCTGGGCTGAATCTGAAATTAACTTATCTTCCTACAGGGGAAAAGGGAGGCCGCTCATCACTCAGGGATCATAAGTCACATAGGATCATCTGATTCTCTACTTCCTGAACCCCGCTGGAAATCTCCTCTGCCCTGCCTTCTGGGCCATGCATCCTTAACTGAAAGTACCATGATGATCAGCACAGGGTTTCATGCAACATCTTGAATTCCACCCAAAATATGTGCAATTCTTTGAAAGAGATCGCCTGGCTTCTTAAATTAATCTATGTCTGTTCCCCTCTGCCCATCAAAAAAAATGTTAAAATCACTGTAATCACTATGGAAATAAAAGTGAACACGAATTCAGAGCATGTCATTTAGCTGCACATGGTGGATGGCTTGGGGGTGGAGAAGAATGAATGCCCTCCTTATTTCTGGATCATGGGGGCCCAATTTGTTACTCAAAGGGAGAGTGAGCCAATAGACAGTGTTCCCATAAAATTGCTGACAGACTACCGTGTATCAGAAATGGCTCCATGTCACTGCGCACATGGCCTCAGTTGATCCATGTGCAGCCATTGAAGCTATGGGGATGCTCCAATGCTCCTGAGTTCCTGAGGCTCAAGACAGTGCATAAGCTTGAGTCAAATCAGATAAGAAGCCTCCAACCTCAGGGCTTATTTATCCAACGGCACTTCAAGCACTTATAACTGCTTTATTTCCCCTGTTTGTGGTGTGTGTGTGTGTGTGTGTGTGTGTGTGTATGTGTGTGTGTGTGTGTGTGTGTGTGTGTGTGTGTGTGTTTTAAACCAGGGGAAATTGAACCCAGAGGAATTGAGCTTCCTGCATTGTCCAGGAGGCAGCGGTGAGAGCCAATCAAAGGCTGATGCTCTGGTCCTGGACCTGCATTTTAATCCCCAAACGCTACTTCTTCCCCATAATGAGAGTCACCTTCCCTTTAATTAAAATTCCCTTACAAATGTAGACATTCCACTTTTACTAATAATTACTTGCAGGAGATTTTTAGCAATCAGCACTACATAAATATCCGAGCCTCCTCGGAAGACCGTAAGAATTGCAGTCTCTCCCTTCCTCTAATTTATTATTTATATACTGCCGCAGATAGACATAGCTCTTTGTGGCAATTAAGATGGGCCTTCCAGTCTCCTCTTGGAATGAGGCTGGAGACGAGCATTACTGCTTCGATCACAATTACTATTAATTGGAGAGCTCTCCCTTCTCTATAAAATATGTACTACTTGAAAGTGCGATAAACCGCCCAAGGAATATGAAGTACATGGGAGAGATGTATTCAGAGGGCTCCGGATTTAACAAGTCATTTACCCTGAGATCACTGGGGGTGGGAGAATCCTCTTAACGGGGCAAAGATGACACACTCCCGTCAGAGGGAGCTCAGGCTCCAGGCTGGAGTGACTGCCCCATGATAAAATGATCCATGGGCTGACAGCAAATGGTGAGACCCACCACACTGGTGCTCTTATTTTTAACACAGCCAAGGACTAGCAGGGACTCCTTTGTTCCAGAAATCCCTAGGTCTAGCCCAGAAGAACCAAACTTTCCATCAATTTAACATTCTTTCATTTTGTAAAGACATATATCAGCTATATGTCAGATATTGTTCTTGAATCTAGGCCCCAGGTCCCCAGGCCTATAGAAGCTGACCCTCTTGTGCAGGCAATGCTGGGAATATTGGTGCATGGATGCAGTGGAGTCATTCCAGAGAGGGCTGTTGGCCATGGGAGCAAAACGAAAGAGGAATCACCATCTGCCTGAAGAAGTTAAAACTTAAACTCCTACAAGGAAAGTTGTAGGGATTGTTGGCAGAATCCATAAGGGGATGGCACTTTCAAAGGCTGGAGCATCAGAACATATTTAGAAATGTCATAGTCCATTTGGGTAAATGGGGGTGCTTGGTTTGTGAGCAGAAAGTGTGACACTGTATGTTGGTCCTTTAACAACTCGAACCATGAGGACTACCCTTCTCTCTCATTCTTATTCTATCTAATAAAAGAATAATATGCAAATTGACCATTACTCCATCACACAAGATGGCTGCCCCCATGTGGTTAAAGATGGCTGCCACAAGATAGCCAGCAGGAGAGTGCAGTTGGGAGGGACCTGGCCTGCAAGAGAGGGCAATTGGGGGCAATGAAGCCTGCAGGGAAGGATAATTAGGGGTGACCAGACCTGCAGGTGAGGACACTTAAGGCGAAACAGGCTAGCAGGGGAGTGGCTAAGGGGTGATCAGGCTGGCAGGCAGAAGCGTTTAGGGGCAATCCAGAAGGCAGGCAGGTGAGCAGTTGGGAGTGGGGCCTAAATGGGCAGTCCGTCATCCCTAAAGGGATCCCAGGTTGGAGAGGGTACAAGCTGGACTGAGGGACAACCTCCTCCACCCTCCCCTCCCCATGCACAAATTTTATACACCGGGCCTCTAGTTGATTATAATCACCTCAATTCTGGAGCTCTATGCAATTAACAGGCTGGCATGTGAATCAGAATTCTTAGAATAGAATGGGAGGGAACTTAGCTATCCTATCTATGACCAGTAGCATTGGTTCCTGGGTTACACATTTTATAACATATTGTTGCTGTCTAGAAATTTATGACTTGGTTTACCATCCATCTGAGTCAGAAGCACATTTCAGATGTTCTTGACCAGAACTGTGTCTGAGCACCTTAAGAGGACTCAGCAGAGTAATGAGGACTGCCCTATCCTTGGAAAGCTTTGTATGCAGGCAGACTGAGGTTCAACTTTTAACTTCCATGCTTCCTAACTGTGTGAACCTGAGCAAGGTCTTCCATCTCTTCAAGACTGCATTTCCATATCTGAAGAATGGAGAGAATGCTAATTATCTCATGATCACAAGTGTTTGGAAAATTCTAGAAGCCTTTTTACCAACTGTACCCCTAGTATGGTAGGGATTTTTATTTTGGGTCTTTGACTGAGTTTTGTCACAGGGAGAGTTTCTCAACTTGGCTTCCCACTGCAATCACTTCAAAGTCATCAAAAAATACATGTGCCAAGGCCCCACACCAGAAACTGTGGTTTATTAGTTCTGGGTATAGAGAACAGCATATAGTCAATTGTGAAAAGCACAGCTTTAAAGAGAGCATGTAAAAAAACAATTCAGATGTTGACTATTTAAGATTTAAAAAAATTGATTTTTAGAGAGAGAAGAGGGGAGGAAGAGAGGAAGGAAGAAACATTGATGTGAGCCTGCCTGCCCCACAATGGGGATTGACCCTGCAAATTGAGCACATGCCCAACCAGAAATGGTACAGGCAACTCCTCAGTGCATGAGATGTCGCTCAACCAACTGAGCCACACCAGCCAGGGCAGATATTAATTATTTAAATTGAAATCTTACTCTCTCCCATCTTAAGAAAACCTGCCCCCCCTTTTGTTTTATTGAGATCAGTTTATAGCCATGAAGTCAGAAAAGAAACAATTCAGATATGGAGATGCTGACGACGCTTCACCATACCAGAAGACAGCAGCTGTGGGTTGCTGAAGGATGCCCAGGACCAAGCCAGAGATGGTCGGACCTGCATCACCACCATTTGTCCACCAGCCAAATCTGAAATATCATGGCTGACATGTACACATAAGGAACTCTTTGACATTAAAATTGGGACTCAAAAGAACTGTTGGCCCAGAAAGGAACTCACTACAGACTGATTCATTTGCCTCTTAGCATAACCATTATGGCTTGTCTCAGTTTTGGTTCTTACAAGGGTATTTCCTGGATCACATGATCTCACACATCTAGAGGAAATAATGAACAACATATACTGATGAACAAAAACAGACCCAGAGCCCAAACCGGTTTGGCTCAGTGGATAGAGCGTCGGCCTGCAGACTGAAAGGTCCCGGGTTCGATTCTGGTCAAGGCCATGTACCTTGGTTGCAGGCACATCCCCAGTAGGGGGTGTGCAAGAGGCAGCTGATTCATGATTCTCTCTCATCAATGTTTCTAACTCTCTATTCCTCTCTCTTCCTCTCTGTAAAAAATCAATAAAATATATTAAAAAAAAAAAAAAAAAAAAAAAAAACAGACCCAGAGAAAGAGAAGCAGCAATCAGACTTTCAAACCTCAGAGGGAAAGTAGGGGAGGGTGGGGGTAAGGGGAAGAGATCAACCAAAGGACTTGTGTGCATGCATATGGGCCTAGCAAGTGGCCATGGACAACAGGGGGTGAGGGCATATGTAGGGAGGGTTTTGGGATGGGAATGGGGGGGATGAGGACCATTATGTGATATCATAATCAATAAAAATAAAAATTAAAAATAAAAAAGATCAGTTTCATTTTAAAATATACTAGAATATTTCACTCTTTTTATATAAAATACGCAATATTATCTTAAATTGCAATTTAAGGTGCGTTCCCAAGTCCCTAAGTGCATAGCAGAGCCACCCTACGCTAGCTGGGAATCAAAACAGGGAAACCCTTAATCTACAGGTAATGTTCATGCTGCCCATTTTAAGAGCGATCTAACCACAAGGAACTTCAGGGGTTTGTAGCCTCCATTGGTGCTCAGACATAAGCATATTCTGAACCACCAGGGAGGGAGGCTCACCCTGATCACCAACGTTATTAGGCGTTTGGGTGAAGTAAAGAAGTGCAGAAATCAAACTGACTCGGCGCCAGGCACTATGCTTATTGTTTGATCAATGGGTGGATGTTACCAATGAACCTCCCACTTCTCATTCAGTTTAAACCTCTCGACAGCTCCTGGGATAGCAGCAGTGATCCCATTTTGCACATGAGCAAACAGAGGTTCTGAGCATATAGGGAATTGGCCAAGGGCCATATAGGGGGTCTACATTATAATCCAGGATTCATTACTCCTGATTTCCAAGCCCATAACTGCTATGTTTCATTCAAATTCATTTTTCTCTAAGCTATAAGGACATGGGTTAGAGGAGGATAAGAGCCTCAGTGTGTGGACTTCTTTTTAAAGGTCTGCCTGCCAAGCCAATGATGCTGTGTTCTTAGGTGCCTACACATCTCCTTTAAATTACCCTGGTAGGGTAATAGGATAGGAAATGAAAGAATTATCTGAAATCAAAATGAAGCCCAATAATGCAAGTCAAGTTCATTTCTCACACACATAAAATCAATGGACATCTGGTGTCTGCCACGTAGAACATGTGCCCTCCAAGGTCACTGCGGCAGCAAAAGAGAAACTGTGATAGAGATTTTGAAGACCTGGCAAGAGGTCATTGTCATCAACTTAACTCTAAGGGCCCCCAGGAAGTCCCCGTGAGCCGAGGAAGAGGAGCGGGCAGAGCACACACACAGCATTCAGTCTCTGTAACAGGAGCTGTGCTAACACCCTTTAATGGCTGGGCCCTAGACAGCCTCTCATCCCATGGATGTCAAACCTAAATTCTCTATAAAAATCTAAAACATACAAAATAACTAAGTACCATAAATGAGTGGCCTGAAACAACAGAGATGCCTTCTCCACAGTCCTGGAGGCTTAAAGCCCCAAGTCAAGGGGCTTGAAAGGGCAGGGCCATTTCCCTCTGAGACTCTGGGTGGAGTCTTACCTTGATTGTACCAAACCTTTGTTGGTGACCCCCAATCCTTGGTGCTCCTGGGCTTGTGTCTGCATCACTTCATTCTTTGCTTCCATTGCCACATGGGTGTCTTCACATGGCCTTTCCTCTGGGTGTGTTTGTCCCAAACCCCCATTTTATAAGGACACCACCTTAAGGACCTCATCCTACCTTGATTAAATGTGCAATGACCGCCAAAACCGGTTTGGCTCAGTGTTAGAGCATATTCTAAGGTATTAGGGGGCTTCAGCATATCTCATTGTGGAAGACAGAAATCAATGCAGAACACCAACTTTTCTGAAGACTGGTATTGCTGGGTTTTAAGGTATACTGATTATCATGGAGTGTGAATTTAAAAACATAAAAGTCATAATGGTGTTGGGGAAAGAAATTTTGTGTGTGTATCCCATGACTGCCCCATATTTCACTGCCACATAGTCAGCTGAGAGCTCAACTCTCCTCCAATTCCAGTATCAATAGTCTCAGATGAGTAAAAATAAATAAGTAAATAAATAAATAGTGGAAGAAAATCAGGGGATCTGTATGATGTAAATATAAATATTTTTAAAAATCCCTGCTCTGTACATATTGGCTGTTTTTACCTCTAGATTTCCTATAATGAAAAAGCACTGTTTGAGAATTTCAAACATCAGTAACTATTTTTTGCTTTCACCCTACTATTTCTCATACCTGATACTCATTCAATAGATTGATGAAGACTCATGTCTTGTTTCTGACCCTCTACTCTCTTAATTGATCCTCCATTATGCATGGTCATTTCATAACACCCAGGGGTCTGCCGAAGTTTACAAGCAGAAAATGTATTGGGTGTTTTTGCCTATCACATTTAGATTCTCAGCTTTCCCTAAGCTACTTACTGAGTGGCCTCAGGCACACCGCGGGACCCTGAATTCCGGGTCTTTCTGACCCACAGCAAGCATTCAGAAGCTACCTTTGGATGGCTTGATGTTAGAAGAGAGGTGGTGTGCTTTTAATTTAGATAGGGACCTTTGAAAAATATGAAGCTTTATATAGGCTCAAACAAGATGATCAGTTTTCACAGATAAAGACAAAAGTATATAGCATGTCTCTAGTTACTCGTATCATTGAGGGCATGCTCATAATCATTAACCTGAAAATCTGAATAAATTAAATAATATGAAAATTTAAAAATCAAAATAAGCTCTGATATTAAATAGATTAATTTCTAACAAAATAAAGAAAAGGAAAAAGAAAAAGAAAAAAAAAACCAGCCAGGAATCTGTGCCCTGAATCAGGGACTGGGAGCAGAGATGGGACCTTGGAGGAAGCCTGCTTCTCTCTTTGAACTGTCAAGTGTTTGTCTTTATAAAACAAACAACAGCTTCTCTACCTTGTCAGCCGCCTTTACTGCATTCTCACCTTTAATAGGATTGAACAAGCCACTCTGCAGCCCCACTTCCTACCTGGAGATTTCCTGTCTCAGGGGACACCCTCATGGCCCAGAACACAAAATGCCTCTTGGCACTGTCCTCGGACTGCATCTGAGTTGCCCCTGACAGTAAAATTTGCATACATCACCCTGGCTGCTCCATCCACACCCATCCATGCCCCTGGGCCCTGGAGTCTGCTATGGGCTCCTGCAGCCAGGGTGTTGTTACCTGGCTGGAAGGGGTCTTACAATAGAGCCGGTTTCCTGGGAGGTGACTATGCCTAGTGCCTGAGATTAAAAATGACAGGATGCATTTAAAGGTAAATTTACCATTGAAGAGCAGCTGGTGGAAGTTTATCTCCCAACAATCTACAGCTTTCTCTGCAGCACTGTCTGGGATAAGGCCAGAACCCCCCACCCAACCCAATTCAGACTTGAGTTCATGTTTATGTATCAAAGTGGACAAGGAGGGAAGAAACCAGAAGTGGGGCCCCCACCACTTGGGGGAACCTTTCATCATATTAATAATGGCCCTGTTTGTACCCTGATGCCTGGTGTTTTGGGGGAGCTGAGAGACATATGTATACACAGTGTACATATACACAGACCTTCTAACATGAACAGACAGAATCAGACACACCCAGCACACACCTGCCTAATGTGCACACAAGCCCAAATAACACACCCCACTCGGTGCATTTGTCTACACAGGTGTGAATATGAACACGACTGGGCTTGTGCTTACACACCTGTAACAGTGGAAGTAGTGTTGAGGAATATGTGCGGACACTGGGCCTGTGGCCGCTGGGGTCTAATACTGGCTTCCCTAAGAGGTGTGATCTTGGGCAACTCATTCCACACTGTTAAAGGAGAATAACCCCTTCCAGGCCCATCTTATGCTAAGTGGAATGAGATAAACTCAGAAAGATAAATTCTGTATGGTCTCCTTTACATATGGAGTCTAAAATAGTTAAACTCATGGAAGCAGAGAATGATGGCTGCCAAGGGCTTGGGAGAGGAGTGTAATGTATTATGCAAGATAAATAATTTCTGAAGATCTGCACAGCATAGCGCCTATAGCTAGTAATACTGTATTATATAGTTGACATTTTCTAAGAAGGCAGATCATAAGTAAAGTGTTCACATAATAATAATAATAATAATAATAATAATAATAGGAGTGGGAGGAAAGTGTGGCACATCTATGGCCTTGATGATGGCAATGGGCTCCTGGGTATACACATATCCTTATATCCCTAAACTCATCACGTTGTATACATTACATATGCAAAGTTTTTAAGATGTCACTCATAGCTTCATAAAGTATTTTTTAAAGAATAAAAAATGAGAATAATAATCATATCTAGCCTCTGTTTTTTCTTTTGTGGTGTAAACAAGAAAAGAAATGGAAAGTTCTTAGAATTCCAGAAACACTCATTCACGTTGTCAACATCAGCACCATCACTATCATCTTTGTCATCGTCGTTGTCATCATCATCATCATCATCACCCTATAGTCCCATCTGAGGACAACAGAGAGAGCAATTTCCCCAGCTATTCGTTCCTCTGCCCCTTCCTGCCTGGAATACTCTCCGATAGAAACTTCAAATCTCTTCTGACAGGCTGACACACTGTGTAGGCAGGTGGAATCCCTGAAGAATCAGAGCCAAGCTTCTGTCTGCACCTCCAACTCAAATACAGAGTAAGAACAGCACAGCCACAACTACAAGGACAAAGGCCTCCCCTGTATCTACAAGTGAGCTTACTGATCGCAAAGCTTCTTTACAACCACCCAGAGTCCGGGAGAAATGGCACATCACAAAGCCACATCACAAAGCCACCTACATGCGGAACACAAAAGATACAGAAGTGGGGGCCAGGGCACATACTAGTGAGGGAGGCAGGTTTGGGAACTGACCATGAGAGTGGGGTGGGATAAATGCTGGCAGGAATTAAACACAGGAGTTATTAGAACTTTAGAAACAGGGCGTGTTAACTAATGAGGGACAGGAGCTGGGGAGGGTCCCTGAGGAAGGTTTTTACAGAAGCAGGGACAGACTAGCTAGTTTGACGAATTGGATGGTCACACGATGAGTGACTGGGGAAGATGTCCCCAGCGTGCTTGGGTGTGGCTGCAGCTCCAGGCTTGCAGACAGGAATGGCTCCACACGAAACTGAAAGGCAGGCCAGGGAAAGTCTTGTCTTTTCACTGCTCGTGCCTGGTAAATCAGGGGCTGCGTGCAAGGTGACAGAGTGGAAAGAAACCTTCAAAGTTGTCCTTGGTGTCTTCAACACAGCAGCAGCCATTCTATCTTCAAAACTCATTTCTTCCAGGCTTCCCCTGACGCCCCGCTAGGGTGACCTTCCTGCAAACCCATGTCCACATGCTTTCACCCAGCTACGGAACATGTGTCTTGTAGTCCCAAAGCGCGATCCAGAGAACGCCCATCAAGTTTGAAAACTTAGCACTGAGTGGAAAGAATCAGATCATTTTCAAATGGCCAATTGCTATGGTTGGGGAGGTATCTAATTTGCTCCTTTGCTTTTTATTTTTTTATTTTTTTTTAAATATGTTTTTTTATTGATATTTTACAGAGAGGAAGGGAGAGAGATAGAGAGCTAGAAATGTCGAAGAGAGAGAAACATCGACCAGCTGCCTCTTGCACACCCCCCACTGGGGATGCGCCCGCAACCAATATATATGCCCTTGACCGGAATCGAACCTGGGACCTTTCAGTCCGCAGACCAACGCTCTACCACTGAGCCAAACCGGTTTCGGCGCTCCTTTGCTTTTTAAACTAAAAACACCCTATAATGCAGTTTACAGTGCCGCCCAGTCATGAAGCACCTTCATGCTGTGCAGAGTGACGCAGCTCTTCTCTCCGGCGTGGCAGCCGTGGGCCTCCTCTGGCTGGTGAACAGAGTTAAGGGCACCTGGCTGAGAGCATGGGGACCCTGCTTCCCTCCCACCACCTGAAGGAGGGCAGGCCTTCTCCTACAATTGTGGCCTTCACAATTGTGAATTCAAGTAACCCAGTTACATAAGGTGGCATTTGTGACGGCCCATTGTTCTGGTCAGCGCTCTCTGCTCTCGTCCCCTCTGGGCGCCAGGCCCTGAATGCACACCCATGCAGGGACCACGAGGCACTCCACATTCTTCTTTTCCCCTCCGATGAAATGGGTCTTTACATCGGCCAGTTATTTACAAATATCCCAGTGTCCTCCTCCACAGCGTGCCACAATGGGTTCTAACTTGCTAAAATCAGACAGCAGAAAAACAGGGGAAGAAAGGTAGACTGAGGCACTTCCATGGGGGCTCTGTGAGAGGTAAGAGTGAGCTTACAAGAGGGACTCTTGTTATTGGTGTGGATGGAACCCTCTGTGTTGCTATATGGCTGATTTTATGATGTCACCTTAGACCCAGCTCTAAGGAAAAGGTCAAATTGCCACTGTGTCTCAGGTTGCTGCTTTACCTTAAATATTTCGGGTTTTTTTTTGTTTTGTTTTGTTTTGTTTTGTTTTTCAATGACAAACTGATGACTTTTAACATATATGTTTCACTGAACAAGCACTCTACAATTCAAAGAAAAATAACAGCCCTAGCTGGTTTGGCTCAGTGGATAGAGCAGGGGTGGGCAAACTTTTTGACTCGAGGGCCACAATGGGTTCTTAAACTGGACTGGAGGGCTGGAACAAAAGCAACCTGACCATGCTGGACTCTCTTCTTGGGCTGCTGGTGAAGGAGTGGAGGGGAGAGCAAGAGAACACTCTGCTCTTTCGGCTCCGCAGGCCAGATAGAACAGCCGAACGGGCCAGATTTGGCCCGTGGTGCTGTAGTTTGCCCACCCCTGGGACAGAGCATTAGCCTGTGGACTGAAGGGTCCAGGATTGGACTCTGGCCAAGGGCATATGCCTGGATTGCAGCTCAATCCCCAGTTGGGGGGTGTGCAGGAGGCAGCCAATCAATGATTCTCCCTCATCACTGATGTTTCTATCTCTTTTTCCTTCTTTATTCCTCTCTGAAATCAATAAAGAAATATAATTTTTTAAAAACACACACACAAAGAAAAATAACAGGCCATAAGCTCAATGTCCCAGGTTCCATGTCCTTCAGGAAAAGTATTTTTAAGGAGTAATACACACTCAAGACAGGAGGGTAGAATGTTTGTAGATGTCTACCTTTGGCTTCTTGGCAAGGCTTGAAATGAAGGGATGCTGGGAACAAGGCTGTGGTAAAGTCTGGCTTTGTCGACCTGGGGCTGATGGTTCAGCTGTTTTAAATACGTGGACAGTCCTGTTGTTCAGCGGACCCTCTGTGAGCAGCCCACTCGGGAGTCAGCAGTCTGGGTGACCTATTGGCAATGGTTCCCACACCTGAACAAGTATCCCAGCTGAGCCAGTGGCTCTTCTGGTTTCCAAGTGGGGTCTCTTTTTGGTTTACCCAACCATTTCCTTGGGATCTGGTCCTGTATCCAGGTCTACTGTGGGCATCATTCCTCAGGCCCACAGACCCAGGATGACGTGTTGATCTGATCTAGTACAGAACCTGGCCTGAGTTGCACAACCTGAGAGCTGTGTTAATAGCGATGGTTGTCTTATCTCCTTTTCCCTGGAGTTTATTCATTCATTAATGCACCCAGGCAAAGATCTCATGTACAGATAGCATGTACCGAGTGATCACGGTGTGTTAGGCAGTGAACCAAATGCTTTGTGAGTATTCTATCATTTAATCCTCCCAACAGTCCCAATGTTATGGATGAAGACAGTGAGGCCTGGAGAAATTGATCGACAAGTCAAGGTCAAACACTATTAAGGGAAGAAGTTGAACTTTGAACCTGGGAAGCGTAAAAAGCCTCTGCCCCATCCAGTCTTTCCTTCAGAAAACAAATTTGATCACCTTCATGTTCACTTGTCTGAGAGACAAGTAAAGCAATGTCCTTTGATTTCACAGAACAAACACCCAACAGTGTGCTGTGCTATAATGTGTTCATGAGTGGAGACTGTGCTAGTCTTCTATTGCTGTGTAACAAATTAGCACAGACTTAGTGGCTTAAAATGACACTAACTTTTTAGCTGGCAGTTTCTGTAGGTCAGAAGTCCAGGTGGGCTTGGCAGGGCTCCCTGCTTAGGGTCTCACAAGTCCAAAACCCCCTTATTAGTCAGGCGGGGATTTGTCTTCAGGCTCTAAGGAGGAATCTGCTTCCAAATTCCTTTGGGTTGTGGGCAGAATCTGGCTCTGCCTTGGTGCAGGATGTAGGCTGTATTTTCCCTCCTGGGGCCACTCCCAGTTTCTATAGGCCCCTCTGGGGTCCTTGCTACATGGCTTTTTCCTTCTTCAAAGCCAGCAATGGCACGTCAAGTCCTCCTTTTGCTTTAAATCCCTCTGACTTCCTTTCTGCCACCAGCCGGAGAAAACCCTCTGCTTTTAAAGGGCTCATCGGATAGGCTCAGACCCCCCACTGCCTAATCTCAACTTGTTAAAGTGACTGGGAACTTTAATTCTATCTGCAAAATGCCTTCATTGCAGCACCTAGAAAGCATTTGATTAAACCATCAGGGGATGGGGCTCTTGGGGGAAAATCTTTAGATATGGGTCCAGTGGGTGGGGAAACTCCTGCTGACTCCCTAGTTCCCTTCTAGTGACCCCATTCACCATTCAGAGTGAGGCTTGGTACCAAAGACAATAGTAGGACTAAAGCCAGAGACCCGGGATGAGCACACACTGGAGTGGAAGGCTCTGGTTTCATCTAAGAGGTGAGGGTTCAGCTGAGGTCAAGGTTACCCTGGGCATCAAGGTGAAAACTGGAGGCTGAGAACATCAATCTCAGTGACGGGCTGCACTGGCTGAGTGATTATCCTCTTTCCCCTCCACTTGTCTCACTTTTCTTCTCAGCTTCCAGACCTACCTAGAATTTCTTTGGGAAAGCTAATCTTGGCTTTAGCACACACATCCCAGGTAAGAAGTAAATAACACAGGCCATTGACTATCCAAGTTCACTTCAAACTCTTTGGTATGTCCTTTATCTTGTGTCCCTTCACAGAAATGCCAGATGATTCTAAACTGCTGAAATATCTGGTAGGCATGTTAATTTCTCTTATTTCCTTATCTCCTTTGAATTTTTTTTCCTATGGGATTTTTTTTTAATTCCCTGGATATTCCAAAGAACAGGAGAAAACAAACAAACAAACAAACAAACAAAAAAAGAAAACCCCCCTTCCTAAAAAAAAAGTCTAAAGTTTCCACTAACACAGATGGTCTAACTTAAGAAAACATTTTATAGCCATTTCCTTTAAAAAAATATATGTATTTAAGTTTTCCCCATATGGAACAAAAATAAAGAGGAAAATAGCTCAAAACATATACTGAATTATCAAGTAAGTAGGCCATGCAAGCAAGCGCGAGTGGGCACACACATGCACACGCACACGCACAAATATTGAAATCATGGTTCACTTGGATTTAGGGGTGAGAACCCCTGGTGCTGGGGGGTGTGGAAAGTGAGAGCCAGCTGGACAGCCCCCATGTGACTGAAACACTTCTGTTTACCAAGAGTGAGCACCCAGTTTAAAAATGGTGGTGATTGGCAGACAGATCCCAGCAATCTCTCCAACCGCAGCCCCCTCCCCTCCTCCTGGTCACGGACATGATGTTCTGGTGGCTTTGGTTTGGGCTTAACTGTAGAGTCCCCACCTCTGACTGCCTTTGCCTCCATCTCTGGCAACCAGTGGACCTTTCCTCATCCCACTCTACTCATTTAGGCCCTTTCATGATTCCTAACTAGTGGTTATTCAGTCGTAATTGAGGCAGGAATCAGATCCTTGCCTTGTAATCAGAGCTGGCCAGTTATCATGGGGCTCAGCAAGTTGAGGCAGTGCCACAGGGGAAATATATCATTCTGGGGTTTAGTTCAGACGTTCCTCTTCCCTGATTTCCCCCTTTCCATCTTAAGCCATTACCCAAAACTACTCTGCCGCGCTCTGAGGTAAGGCAGACCTATATTTGAACCCAGCATCTACCAGTATTGGATGGGAGAACCTTGGGCAAGTTTCCCGTGTTCAGAGCAGCATTATTTATGTAATGAAAAAAAATTAAAAATATATCAACCTCTTGAAGTTGTAAGAAATAAATGAAACAATGTCTTAGTATCTCCCTGAAAAAATGCAAAAACTTCTCTGACCATAAGCAGTTCATCCCTTAGTTGTGGGTGTTTTTGTTGTTGCTGTTTTGTTTGTTTGTTTTTTAGTTGTTTTTGGAAAATGTTAAGAAATCACCCAGATTTAGTGGGCTTCATCTATCCATGAAATAAGTAATTTTGAGCACACGTCAGGCATGTTTAAACCAGAGTGCTGGATACCAGAAGATAAATACACTCTGCACTCAGGCTGAGTCAGTTTGGATGTGGCCGCAATGCTGCTCCCAGCCGCTGACACCTGGCTGGCCCCTCACTCCTGTGTCCTAATACATGTTAATTTCCTCAGATTACCACTCTCACCTCCTGCCTCAGGGCCTTTGTATGTGGCATTTATTTTTGCTTAGAATCCCCTTCCTTCACTCAATGAATATTTATGTAGTGTTTGCCAAGTGTCAGGCACGTTTCTAAGGGATACACTGGTGAGCAAGACTGTGACCTCTTGTTACTTACATTCATGGGTGTGAAGGCAGGTAAGGGTCATGTGGGAAGACGGAAGCAAATATCCAACAAAGGAATACTTTTGGAGTGGTAATTACTATGAAAATAATTTTAAATGGTCATGGGGAAGAAAGCTACTGGATAATGAAACCTTATCCAGGTCAATGAAACCTTCTTCAAGGGTGATATTTTGAGGAGGTGATATTTTGAAATGATATTTTGAGGAGGTGATATTTTGAAATGAGGAGATATTTTGAACTTAGATCTAACTAGTGCAGTCATGTAATACTTGGAGAGGATCAACCTAGGCAGAATGAGCAGCAAGACAAAAGCTACAGCTAATGAGGTATTTCCAAGATAGCGGCCAAAGCATCCCACCTGCCCATGTCCATCTCCCACGGCCACTGGAAAGTATAAATTACATACTCCCCACTTTCTCTTAAATCAGGTCTGGTTTTGGCAACTAACTTAACCATTATAATGGGACAGAAGGGGCGTTCTGGCATAGTGGAAACTAGGTCATAAAAGCTCTTATGGCCCTTATGTGGGCTTCTTGGAACACACTCATGGGATGCTACCCCTCAGATCCCAGTTGTTGTGAGAAGCCCATGCTTCACAGAGAGGCTCCATTTGATAGGCTCAGTATAGCTCCCAGCCCACAGCCAACACTCTCTGCCACATATGTGAGGGAGCCATTGTGAACATCCAATCAACAATTGACTGCAATTGCGGCAAAAACTACTCAGCTGAGCTCAGTCAACCTCAGAACTGGAAGAGGCAATCAAAGTATGGTTAAAAGCCACTAAGTTTCGAGGTGATTTGTTATGCAGATATGTTAATGCAGATATGTTCATCAAATGAGATGATATATAATGATAACTAGAATACCATATAACTCTTCTCCCTCTACCTTCAATCCACTGAGCCTTGTTAAGACCTTTTATTCTTCAATGCAAACATCACTCCTCAGGGAGACCTTCCTCACAGCCCTCACCCTAGATTCCCAGGTACCCTCCCATAAGCTCTCATAGGAACTTTTCCATCATAGCACTTATAACAATTTGTATTTACGGTGGTCTCTCTCACTAGAGTCTATGCTCTCAAAGATGATATCCTGCTAAGTGCTGGAGTATTGTTCACCACAATATTCCAGCCCTTTGCAAAGAGCCTGGCACAAAGGAGATACTCAATAAATATTTACTGATAAAAGAATGATGCAATGAATGAGTTAGCTTCAGAGTAGAGATCTCATTGCCAAAATTAGCAGACTTTGATAACAGATATTGTCCCCAAACACTTACTCCCTAATGGCCCTATCTGACTGGATCTTTAATCAAAGAAAATTTGTGAGGGAAAATATCAAGTGTTCAGGACATGTGGATCCCAGAAAACATGCTACAGAATGGCTCTGTGATGGCTCAGAGTACAAGGAGTCCCTAACTGGACATGAAATATGACCCAGGTCCTTGGTTCTTCTGGTTCTCAATCCACTCCCAGGAGAACTGGTAACTGGCGGCTCTTTTAAATATTGCCACCACCCCACACCAAATGCCTTCATAGCCTCTAAAACATAGCCCAGAAAATTCCTCCTGGCTTACCTCTCTCCCCTCCCCGCCCCCCCAATTAGATGCCTCTCTGTTTCCCTTCTTGCTGCCTTTAAATATAATACAAATATTTTTATATCTTGGTACTAAGCATTAGGAGCTTATTATTTATCAGGTACTATGCCAAGTGCTTTACAGAACTCATTATCTCATCTAATCCTCTCAGAAGACTATGAGTATCTTCCAATTATAGATGAGTAAATTAAGGCACAAAGAGGTTAAGAAATTTGCCCAAAGCCATGGAGCTAACAAGAAGCAGAGTTGGGTCTTATAAACAAAACAAACAACAGAGAATCACGCAAACGAATAAAAAGGATCTAAATGTCTCCAAAACATAGGCTCTTACCCATTCTGTTCCAGTGCCTCATAAAAAAGAACATGCCCTCCTCCTTTTTATTTTGCCCTATCCTCTCTTAGACATCTCACTTTGAGCTACTTAATGTGCCCTGAGTTGTATACACCAGAGAAGATAGCTCATGATGATTATCCACCACATTTTTTATTTACTTATTTATTTTTTTTATTTTTCAATTACAGTTGACATTGAGTACTTTATGAGTTTCAGGTGTATAGTATAGTGGTTAGACATCTATATAACTTACAAAGTAATCCCCTCGATGAGTCCGGGATCCACCTGGCACTATACATAGTTATTAAACTATTATTGCCTACATTCCCTATGCGGCACTTCGCATCCCTGCAACTATTTTGTAACTGCCGATTGGTATTTCTTAACCTACCAAGTTTTAAGTCTGGGAAGCCTCCAGCCCTGGGGTCACTCTCTTGCCCTCCAATGCCCACCCAAGCCCTGAAACATCTGGATGGGTACCACTGGCACAGAGGAGCTCAGCCAACAGCCCATCACAGGCTGGCAGAGCAGGTCACCCCAAATAAGGCTTTCAGGACCTGGGGGACAGTAGAGGTGCTGAGTGCCTTATCCAGCTGACAGCTAGGAAGGAGCTTGGATCTCAGGAAAATCCCCTAAAACATAGGCACTGTGAAACCTCAGGTGCAGTAGGGCTTTATTCTGGGTGGGCCCATTTTGAAACTCAAAACTGATAAACATGTCTGGGAATTTGAAAGACTGACTCAGAAATCCCCAGGCCCTTGGCTGTACCATTACGTTAAGGCTGTGGATCTCATGAGAGAGCCTGCTATAATCTTTGTGCGTCCCGAGTCTACCCCTCCTCATCCCCGCCTGCGTGATAGCTGCCTCATCAAGTGTGAATCATGAAACCACATAAACTGCAACAAGGCCATCCTCCTGCTGACTTCTGAGAACATAAACAATAATAACGTAAATACGATTTACTAAAGGCTTAAGCAGAGTGCTTAAAGGAAATCTATATTTTTTATGTAAACAGTCTTCTGTTTACCGACGTGCTACAGTTGATCTGCTCAACTCCAGATGATCTGAAACCAGCTTGTCCTGAAAGGAAAGGGTTATAACCCATGGCCAGGGGATTGCAAAGGAAAGGGAATGCAGAAAGAAACCTTACATTAAAATCATGAAAGTACCTCTTCCCCCTTCTGCCGTGGTGGAAGGTAAACTAGTTGGCTGGCGATACTTTTCATAGGTGAGGAGACATCAACATTTTCCTTTGTATATCTCTGCAAGAGCCTGTTGGAGGGCAAAATGTAGGGTGTGTGTGTGTGTGTGTGTGTGTGTGTGTGTGTGTGTGTGTGAGAGAGAGAGAGAGAGAGAGAGAGAGAGAGAGAGAGAGAGAGATTGAAAGTGTTAGAGGAGTTTAAAATCAGACATTGCACACACCAAAGAAAAATTTCCCATCATCCTTCTGTCTCCTTTTGTCTCAGAGCTGAACATTGATCCCAGGTGGTGATCTACATGGATAGAAGATGTCAGGCAACATAAAAATTCCTTATTGTTGCTAACCACAAATATTTGGGGTTTGTGTTATCTAGGTTATAATGAGAACCTGCCAGGGAAAAATTCAGACATACAAATCTTTGTGTAAACTACCTTAAGAGTCTTAAGCTGACAAAAGCCAGAGCAAAGTCTGAAATTTTGTCCTCAGAGTACCCATAATTGAGGCTCTGGCTCTTCATATATTGTAACAGGATTCCCACAGAGCTTGGGTTTTCCATGTATGCCATTCTATGTTGGAGCCAGAAAAGTCTTACTTTGTGCTGTGGCTCCCTGATCTGACGCAGGCACTTTCTCAATGCTTCTAAACATCTGGGGACAGCAAGGGTGATGTGGGGAGATAGCTTTTAAAGCTTTGGGCAATGTTGGGGAAGGGATGAGAAGAGTCTTACCATTTCTCCCTCCTTCATAACTATTGTCTTTATCTGTCCAGAGACAGTTCTCTTTCTTTTTCTAAGAGCTTAAGCCAATCACATTTTTACTTTCAGAAATTTAACCTTGAGTAGAGGCACCCTATCAGAAAACAATGGCAGCTAAATAATTTCCAGTGTCTTTGTGCTAGAGAGGCTGGTTGTGAATTTCTGGCCACTGTCTTTTCCAAGTCCTGGTGGTCCGACTATTCCCTGTAATCTGTGAGCTACCAAATGCCTTTAAACACATTCCCTATTCATGTTTAAATTCATTCCAGTCAGTTTATTGCACTTATAATCAGAGAACCCTCACTAAATCCTCCTCTTCTTCCAGACATTGTACAAGCAGCTGGAGATTTGATGGTGAACAAAAAGCCTCTCTCTCTCTCTGGATTCTTTGAACAAGACCAAAGCTTAGCCACTCTTTTTTTTTTTTAAATATTTTCTTTGGAGTCTCTATTATATTTGTGTTGTGAAGATCTACCATAAACAACTTGACACAACAGCTTCTTATAAGTCTTATTGCCTATTGGGGACTGAAGATATTTCAAAGCAACTACTATATAACATGGAAGTTTTATGAGTGGAAATCTCAGCAGGTAATCATAAGACACCTAAAGAGGACTAGAGAGTCTCATCTCAGGACCTGAAAATATCCTTCCCTTGATGGGCTTGTATAATCTAAGACATAGTCAAATAATAGCTCCTTATTTCATTGAAGTCAATGAAATTAATCATAAGGTGGCAATGCCTATAAGAACACAAGCAAAACAGTAACTGATATAAATCACCCCTCCTTCCAATTCTGGAAAGCCAGTCCCATGGATGGGGACAGCAGTCTCTACCTTCATAGATCACAGGCGCAAACATTTTTAAATGGCTTTTAAAATTTTTATTATTATTATTTTTTTGGTGAGGTAGTGAAAAAATCAAAAAATAAAGAAGAAAGAAAGAGGAAAGAAGGAAGGAAGGAAGGAAGGAAGGAAGGAAGGAAGGAAGGAAGGAAGGAAGGAAGGGAGGGAGGGAGGGAGGGAGGGAGGGAGGGAGGGAGGAAGGAAGGAAGGGGGGAGGAAGGAAGGAAGGAAGGAAGGAAGGAAGGAAGGAAGGAAGGAAGGAAGGAAGGAAGAAAGAAAAGAAAGAAAGAAAGAAAGAAAGAAAGAAAGAAAGAAAGAAAGAAAGAAAGAAAGAAAGAAAGAAAGAAAGGAAAAGGCAAAGCAGAAAACAGTGAGGCCATCTGGTCAACAGTAGGCCTGTGACCCCCAGGCAATTACGCACTCTGTGCTGGCTGCATTTTGTATGAGGCTGTCCCCATTGAGGTTACATCCCTCTTCACAGTGGCCTCAAGGAACCCAAGAAACACACTCATTGCCTCTTTGGTTATTTTATAAACAGTGTTTGAAAACCACGAGTCATTATCACTCTTCTGGCCAGCCAGTCAGACTTTCCATGCCCTTGTGTGTGATTCCCTTAATCTTCCCAAAGCCAGCAGCCTTATTCCCCTAAACCAAGAGGATTGTTTACTTTGGCCATAATCAGGGCAGAGTTTAAGTATTGCCTGTCCTCTCTGTGTCCAACAGGTTTTAAGGCTATAATTCAGACATTCATCCCATTATCCAGTCTTTTATTCACAAATTCATCTATTTACCCCTAGATCCACCCAAGTCTTTCCAAGCAATTAAACATCCATATATTTACCTATCCATTCATTTATTTATACATTCACCCATTCATTCACTTACTGATGTGGGCATCTGCCTATATACTCACTTTCAATCATTTATCTAGTTACAATTTCCTCCCTTTATCTCTCCATTTACCGAATAAGTAATACAGTCAATTACCCATGCATTCAAAGCCTGTTATATCACCTTCCATTTCTTCACCCAGTCACTTTTTCCTCCCTTATAACTTGAACAGACTTTATTTTTCAGGCAAGCATGCAGCAGACAATATTAAGGGTAATGATTAAACTGAGCTCTCAATGGTGAGGTGACTCTTATCCAAAAGAGGGCTGAGATAACATTTTATTCAATCATTTAACCACCTATCCACTAAATCCATAACCATCTATTATGAGTGAGGAACTGTTGCTGATATTGAGAAAACAAGGATGAACAATATGGTTACCCATTCCCCAACCCACCCACTAACCTCCCATTAATTAGCATCTACTCATTTATACATCCTGTAGAAACCTACTCCTATGGGTACTAAATTGGTTTATGGATAAATCCTAGGGAAACTGGAAGAGGGAAATAGAGATGAACCCTGATTCAAATCCATGCAGAGAGTACAACCAAAATGATAATTGGGAAGGATTTGACTAAGAGACAAAACAGGGCAAGAGGCAAGAGTCCAGAACTCTAATTATCAAGAAAAAGGAAAAAAAATACAATAGAAGTACATCAGTATGGAAGAGATTCATTCTGATACCAAAGTTAGTCATAGAGACATCAATAAATTATTCTGAGCCTTCCTAAGGGTCAGAGTAAACTTAAAAGCTGAAGAGATTAAACAAACAAACAAAACAAACAAAATCTCGTAGACAAAGACCACAGGGAAAATTACGTGGGCATCATTAGAAGAGGATAAAAGGGGAAATAAGTAGTTATGGAAGGAGATTTAACATTGGGTTGTGAACACACAATACAATATACGGATGATGTATTATAGAATTGTATACTTAAAACCTATATACTTTTTATTAACCAATAAATTCAATAAAAATTTTAAAGTACACTAAAAGAAGATTCTGGATGATTAAGAAACTTCCATTTACTTCATCCATCTACTTATCAATTCATCATCCACCCACCTATCCACACATCCAAATATTTATCAATCCATACATCTACATATTTATTGTTCAATAATTACAGCAAGAACTCTTAACCAAGGTCCCATGAATAAGAACAATCATCTAAACCTGATTCATCCTTGTATTCTTATCTTCCACTGCTACTGACACACACACAACGTGCAAATTCACTGCTAAATAAGTTAATGAGTGCTTTCAGTTATGACTAGATAAACCCAAACCAGAAAGGTGGCACCTTGATCAGATAATTTGCTCGCTCTAGGGCTGATATGAATAAGTTTACTTTTACATGCTTGCTTAATGGTAATGTGCAGGATTCATCTTCATTTGCGAAATGAATATGCCCAGATGAGGCCTTGACTAGTTTAGGCATGTCTAACAGAAGTGGCTTTAGCTGTTTGACAAAGTGAATTCATTTCCTTCATATTCTAACACACCACTGGAAGGGGCTAAGGCCAGTTTCTTGCATGAGGAGCTAATCAGGCAGATCTCAGCAATCTGTAGATCCAATTATTTTTGTTTAACACCAGTACACAAGGTCACCACAGAGATGCTTAATCAAACTAAGTTTGGGATAACTACATTTATATAAACAGAGATCACTCAGTGAGTTTGGTCAATATAGGCAAGCTATCTGGACAACTCAGATAGCACTCTTCTATTTCTAAACAACAACAACAAAGAAAACAGCAACAACAACACAAGCATGTTTTTTCAATGTAAAACTGGAGGCATTACAACATGTCACTGGGAGCACAGGGATTGAGTCAGAGAGAGGTAACTTTCTGTCCAGCATCACTTACCAGAACTGCAGTCTTGGGCAAGTTACAGTGAATGTCTCAAATTCTATTTCTCTATCTGTAAAATGTAAAAAGAAAAAAAAATATTTTCACCTAGTTGGATTCTAGTTGATAGTATATAGATAGGCAAGAGTCTAATCCAATGCCAGATAGAAAGGAAGCAGCCAAAAATAGTAACTCCTAATTCCTTGTTTTTTGAATAGTTGCTCTGCCCATTATATATTCCTTAAAGTCACTTGTTGAAAATTTTACAAAATCTTCCTTTGTGTGTTTGGAAATCTGGATTCTGCAAAGGGATTCCATGTGTATCGTCTCATCTGAACTTCACCATGACCATCATTGTCATTATCATTGAAATTATAGCCATTCCCATCTTATATAATAAAAAGGTAATATGTAAATAGACCAAATGACAGAACAACCAAACAACCAAAAGGCAGAACAACCAAACAACCAATCAAAGCATAATATGCTAACCGTACGCTAAGGCTGCTCAACCACGGACAGTCAACTGGTCAACCAGTTGCTATGAAGTGCACTGAACACCAGGGGTTGATGATCCACCAGGTAGATTAGCTTGCAGCTGGGGTCTGGCTGATAGGGACTGAGTGCAATGGGCCAGACATGCCTAGAGCCCTCTCGTGGTCCCTCCCCAGACTGATTGTGCCCCAGTGGGGTCCCTTAGCCTGGCCTGTGCCCAGTTACAATCCAGGATCCCTTGGGGAGTGTCAGAGAGCCTGTTTCTGCCCGATCCTGCAGGCCACTTGCCTTAGGAGGGCTCCAGACACAGAGCTCATGACTGGCAAGTGCTGATGTGGCAGCATAAACCTCTCCCAATTGCGACTGATTGAGCCAGACCCCACATAATCATAAATAGCAGACTCAACAAAGAGATGAAATAAGTGAAAGGCCACTGAATTCCCTAAGTCCCCTCCAGAGTAGACTTGCCTAGGTAATAAGTGGGTGGCTTGCTGAGAAGTTCCAGGCAGATGTTACACACTCGTGGGTGGGTCTGGCTTTCTTTCATGAGTAAGCAGCCCCTTCAAGTCCTCCTGTGACCTTATGATTTGCCTCCAAGATGTGAGAGGGTTCTATAGGCTAAAAAGCTGTTCTTTTGCCCAGATGCCTACAAGGAGTCTATGTTTTATTTCACTATTTTCCTGGGTATGCTTCTATTCTCTTATTTATTTATTTGAACCACTAAATTATCTAATTAGTGACATATATCGCTGACACATGGGCCACTATGAATATTTACTGCACACTTGTTCACACATTTATCTAAATAGGTGGCATGCCAGAGCTATGTAATAAGGAATAATGATTCCTTAGAAGAGTTACAGGAAATTATAGAAGGGGGAAAAAGTTTTGCACAGTGGGTTGCAGCTTCCAACCACATCTATCAATTCTTCCTGAGATAGAGCAATTGCATAGTAATGACAAAAAATTTATAGTAATGAATAAATCAATACTCAGCCCTGCAGCAGTTTCAGATGTTACTTTTATAGGCCTTCCCGTGTCTATTATATATCCCTTAGCACCAGAGCCGAGAGAGTGTCATGAATGCCAACAGCTACAAGGAGAAAAGGAACCGCTCGGGCTCCTGAGATCGTGGTGATCCATCACCATCCCCTCACAGGGAGATCCATTTAGATGTCTGGGCCCTAAAATGGAGCAGCTTACAGTGATCAACTACGCAGCTGACAAGTGTTTGTTTTAAGAATGGAGCTGTCACTTCATGTTGAGCAAAGTGGAAATGCAAAAACCAAACAAACAATTAATTAATTACCAGGGATGAGCTGGGTGGAGCAGGAGGAAGAAAGTGCTGGGAGAAAGGGGGAGAAAGAAATGTAAAAAGAGGGTTTCAGCCCAAAGTGTTAGCTTCCAGGGCTTTATTCATTCAGCAAATATTTACTGAGTGCCTGCTGTGTACCAACTATAGATCTAGGCAGGGGTCAGTGAAGTTATTCTGTAAAGAGCCAAACAGTGAAAAAATGGCCAACGGTCTTTGCTACCACTAAGTAACTGCATCACAAAAGCAGCCTTACACAACATGTAAATGAATAGGTATGGTGTGTTCCAATAAAACTTTATTTACAAAATAGCTAACAGGCTGGATTCGTCCCAGGGTGGATGCAGTCTGACCACCCAGGGTATGGTGCCACATCTCCCAAAAGATGAGCTATCATCTTTTTCAATCAACTTTGGGGTGATTTGTCAGGTACACAGATATGGTGCAGATAACTTAGGCATGCACAAGATTTCATTCCAATCATAAACCTCCTATAATTTTCTGATTGCATCAAGGAGAGAGTCTCTGCAGGGTGCTAGCCTTTACCAATTCACTAATGTTCTGCTAAACTCTTTTTTAACAAGAGAGATCCCAAGGCTCTTAGCCTTGGCAGGCAATAGTTCCTAGAGAAATTCTTCAGAAGTTTGGTTTTTGTGGACTTTCTATTTACTGCAAGTGATACTTGTTTCTGATTACCATTTAGAGAAGCAGACATGAGGTTTTTTAATCTTGGCAATGTTGACATTTGGGCTGGATAATTGTTTGTTTGGGTGGGGCTGAGGGGTGCTATCCTGGGGTTGGAAGGGTGCATTGTAGATGTTCAGCAGTAGCCCTGTTCTCTACCCACTCAATGCCAGTAGCACAAACTATGCCTCTGCCACTACTTCTTTGGTGACAGTGAGCAACCAATTAATCACCGATGCCTCATTTCCCTCATCTGTAAAATGGGAATGGTAATGACAGTAGATCTAATCTCACAGAGTTGCTTCAAGGATTAAATTAATTCATGCAAAGTAATCAGGAGAGAGCTCACCTGGGAAAATCATTTAGTAATTATTGGCCATAGTCATTCATCCTAGCAATAAAATATTTCTGCTCTAAATATACTTAATTTTTAGTTACTTATTCAAGTGGGTCAATTTAAATAAAATATTAATGTATATGTGATAGTTTATACTCTGACATTTATTAAGATGTTTTGTGAGTTGAAGTTGTGAAACTAATATATTTAAAAGGATAGGATTTGGGCATGTTTAAACCTAAGTTCTATTATTTATTAAATGCGTGACTTTGGATAAGTTACTGAATGTTTTTGGTCTCCGGTTTTCTCACTGGGAAGAAAATGATGCCTCCTTGGAGAAGTGTTATCAGGCAAAATCAAGATAATGTTCTCAGGAGTTACTCAACACAAAATAGACACTCAATAAATGTTACTTTTCTCCCTCCCTTGGTCTTTGTTGGTAATAACTCTTACTGGTTGCATCAACCATCTATTATTGTGTAACAAATAACTTCAGAACATAGTGGTGGGAAACAACACTCATTAGCTCACAATTTCATGGGCTGGCACTTTGAGCTGAGCTCAGCAGGGTGGTTCTTCGCTGGTCTTAATTAGGGCCTTTTATATGACAGAAGTCAGCTAGTGACTTAAAAGGGGCTGGATAACCCAAGATGGCCTCGTGCACACATCTGCCTGTTAGTGCTGGCTGCGGGGCCATCCCATATAGCTCCCATCCTTCAAAAGGCTAGCCTGGACCTCTTCATGAAGGCAGCCTTACTTCAGAAAAATAAGAGCAGAAGCCTCAGGCTTCTTTAGGCCTAGACTCAGAAGTCATTCCTTGTCACTTCTACCACATTTTCTGTCAAAACAAGCCACAAAGTCACTCCAGATCAAAGCATGGGGAAACAAACTCTACTTTTAGAAGGAAGAAATAGCCATGTTTGCCGAAACTGGTTTGGCTCAGTGGTAGAGCGTCAGTCTGCGGACTGAAGGGTCCCCGGTTCGATTCCGGTCAAGGGCATGTACATTGGTTGCAGGCTCATCCCCAGTGGGGGTTGTGCAAGAGGCAGCTGGTTGATGTTTCTCATTGACATTTCTGGCTCTCTATCTCTCTCCCTTCTTCTCTGTAAAATATCAATAAAATATATATATATATATATATATATATATATATATATATATATATATATATATATATTTTAAAAAGAGCCATGTTTCATTGCAAAGGAGTGTGTGTATAGGTAGTGTGATTCACTGGGGCCCTTTCTGTAACAAGTTACCACATTGTCTATTAGGGCTGCAGTCCACAACATCTTCCTCCCTTATTTTTCCATAAAGACCACATATGGATGTCATTTATATGACTAACATGTACCCATGGGGGTGTCCAGATGTCCAAGAAACACCCCAAATTACACGGGAAGTAAAAAATACCACAAAAACTCACAATCACCACGAGTGTTAATGGCAAATAAGTTCAAGGTCACTCCTGGCAGTCTACATTATTGCCAGGAGAGGCTGTGGAATCTGTAGGCTCTCCCATCCTGTTCTAAATCTGTCTCGTCTCTCACATTCAAGAAGGAATGGGCAATGTAAGTCATATACTGTGATATTACTATAAAGATTAACCCTAAGTTTGTTTTATTTTTAAATAAAAGTCTTTGTCTCCAATGTTAGCACTTCATTATTTGTAACAGATAGCATAAGCAAACCTTAAAATAGCTCAGAAGAGAGGCAATGCTTCACTAGTTCATATAACTTCAAGTTAGAAATTCATTTCCACCCCACCCCTCTTTTTTAAGTAGACAAAGTCTAAAAATAACATGTCAATATTTTCTCATTAGATTTTCTTCCCTTGGACACTTTTTTGTAATTTTCCTGCAGCACATATAAGCTATTGTCTTCCAAAAATACACCTTAGACCTTATTATTATCAACTAGAGGCCCGGTGCATGTCATTCATGCACTGAAGAATGGGAGGTCCCTCAGCCCCGCCTGTGCCCTCCTGCAGTCTGGGACATCCCGTGTGGGGTCCTTAGTGCTGTGGCAGAGGCAGGAGAGACTCCCGCCACTGCCACTGCACTCGTCAGTTGTGAGTCCAGCTTCTGGCTGAACAGTGCTCCCCCTGTGGAGAGCACTGACCACCAGGGGGCAGCTTCTGCATTGAGCATATGCCCGCTGGTGGTCAGTGTGCATCACAATGACTGGTTGTTCTGCCACTTGGTCGATCTGCATATTAGCCTTTTATTATATAAAACTAGAGGCCTGGTGCACAAAATTCATGCATGGGGGGGTCCTCTCAGCCCAGCTCAAACCCTCTCCAATCAAGAACTGCTTGGGGGATGTCCAACCACCAGTTTAGGCCTGATCTGGCTCCTCAAGTGGCAGACAGACATCCTTCTCACAATCCTAGACCACTGGCTCCTAATCACTCACTTGCCTGTCTGCCTGGTTGCCCCTAACTACCCTATCTCCCCTGCCACCGGCCTGATCTCCCTTCACTGTCTCTGCATGCTAGCCTGATCACCCTCAACTGCCCCCTTCTGCCAGACTGGTCACCCCTTACTGCCTTCTGCCAGCCTGGTTGCCCCTAACTGCTCCTCCCCTCCCCCTCTCCCACCCACCAGCCTGGTCACCCCACACAGACTGCTTGTTCAGTCTTTTGGTCTTCCCTCACTAACCTCCCTTGTCGGTCAGTAGGCAGCCATCTTGTGAGGGTGAGGGTCAATTTGCATATTACCTCTTTATTATATAGGATAGCCACACCACTTCCCATATCTAGGTTTCAAATGTCAGAATTAATGGATACAATCAGATCCCTTTTCCTAGTCTACACACCCAACAAACAGTGTTGACACCCCAATCAGAGACTCCAATCCCAGCTGCACACATGGACACACATCTTTCTCAAGTTTGGATCACATGGTTCATCCCTACAATAATTTTCTACCTTCTTACTTTTCACTAGCCCTCTGCCACTGTTATGGTAAACCTCATCCTGTTTAAACTAATCTTCTTGCTTCAATGCTTGGACCTGAGAAGCAGAATGTGGCTACAGAAAAGTGTTACAACCATGCTTCCTGGTCTCACTTTAGATTTTTGACCACATGTCATGTTCAGCACCACCTGAAAATCCAACCACATTCCAAGTCAATACCTCCTCCCACTTATTCAGATCAGTCCTCATATAGTCAAAAATTCACTCTCAATAGATGACCTTGATTCTTATTTTATTGGAAAAAAAATAGAAGCAATGTGAAGAGCATTTTCTTTTTTACTGACATCTCTACACAGACTCAGCCTTCTCTTCTTTCCTATTATCATGACTTCACTCAAACATCCCAACTGTGCTTTAAACCCACACTCCCCCATTCATTCTAACACTTTGCTCCCACAGTTACTACTCCATACCCTGCATCATCTACTGAATCATTCCCATCCACCTGCAAACATGCCCAGATATCTCCCACCTACAAATAAGAAACTTTCCTTGACCCCACAACTCTTTCTGGTAACTCAACTCGTTTATTTGCCACCCTTTCAGCATATTGCAAAGCTTCCATTCTTATTATGTCACTAAAGCAGCTATTGTTAAATTTTCCTGATGGTCTTTATCCCCTTCAATCCAAATCCCATGTTTTACACTGCATTCTCCTTGAATTTTGGTATATTCAATCAGGTCATTCATTCTTTTTGTTGTTGGTAATCCTCATCTGAGGATAATTTTCCATTGATGCTTTAGAGAGAGTGGTACAAACAGGGAAAGAAACATCAATGTGAGAGAGAGAGACATTGATTGGTTGCCTCCTATATGATCCCCGACCAAGACTAGGGATCAAACCTACAACTCAGATATGTACCCTTGAGCAAAATCAAACCCTGGACCCTTTAGTCTGATGGCCAATTCTCTATCCACTAAGCCTTTCAGTAAATGGCATTACCTTGTACTCAGTTGCTCAATTCCCAAACTAAGAAATTGTCCTTGCTTCCCCCCCCCCACTAATCATCCTCACATCCAATCCATCAGCAAATCATATTGCCTTTTTCTTGTAATATATCAAAAATTGACTCTCCTCACTACTTCTATGGCCACCATGATTTTTAAGTTGGACATGTGCAATATCGTAACTGGTCTGCATGCCTCCAACCTTGCCCCATAGTCAAGTCTCCACACAGCAGCCAGAGTGATTTTGGCCAATGGATATATAAGTTGGATATATAAGTAAAATGTCACTTTACTATTCATAAAATTCCAGTGATGCTGCACTCTTGGAATACAATCCAGATACTTGCCTTGGCCTTTATCAACTCACTTTTACTTCCCTCTCTAGACTCACCTCCTCTACTATGCCTCACTTACTCTGCTTCATCTCATTGGTCTTTGTGCTTATAGACACACCAGATTCATCCTCACATCAGAACCCTTGTATTTGTGGTTCCCACAGCTTACAACTCAAAACCTTTTGATGACTCACTCATCTCTTTATTCATTTCTTGGCCCAAACATTGCCTCTTCAAAGAAGCATTTCTGACTACCCTCCTTAAAACCAATATGTCATGAACCATCCTCATTCCTTGCTTTGTTTTTCTTTAAAAGAGTCTTATTACCTGTAATTCCATTACACATGTATATGTTTCCTCACTCACTGTTTGCATCTCCACTAGAATATAAGTTCCATAAGATCGAGGACTTTGTCCCTCTCATTCACGGTTCAATGCACAGCACAGTGTAGACACTAAATAGACATTTGTTAAATAAATTAATATTATTGGTAGAAATAATAATTATATAATGTTTTACCACTTTTACTTCTTAGTTTTCACATTAGATGTAGACGTTTGGCTTAAATAAGAATGGAAACAAGAGAAGGTATCATCTTGTGTTGACATATAAATTTTATTTAAATTCTTTACCCATTACGTCCATCTCCTCCAGATTTAAATGGAGTTTAAATAAATGGAGGGGCAAAATGATGTAATGATATAATATATACTAAACCAGTAGCTTTTTCTTCTTAGTTTATCCTTGTATGGCCTATAAGCCGTCAATACTCACATCAGATATATCAGAATTTGTAAAAACTCATTGATGCTTTTTATTATAGGACATACATTATGTCCTTCTATTTGATATTATGAACATTAAATATAATCAATTTATAGTGTACACTTCATCCCAGTAACTGATACCTGTCCAAAGCAAGTTTTCAGAATGTTTATTTGGTTTATGTAACTCAAAGAGGGATTCTGGAATGGCATGTCCCTCCATAAAATTACCATTGGCTTTTATATAGCAGTATTTTTTTAAATAATGTCTAGGTTTTATTATCAATGCTTCACGTAGGGCTGTTAGCTGGGCCCAGTCCTACTTGGGGTGCAAGACCAAGAGAATAGGTGATTTAGCAATATGGAAGCATATTGGGAAGTAAACTCCCCTTGTGGATTCCAGTCACTTGCTACAAGAACCGCACTCAGTGATGGGATTGCATTGAGATGTATCTCATAATTTATTTGGTTGTTAGTCTGCTTGGTTCAGCCACTTGTCCTTGAATGGGCCCTCTGACTATATGTTTGGCAGAGCCATACCTAATGGCCAAGGCATGAGTCCACATTCCACCACACAATAAATGCTTGATATTTCCCCACCTGCTTAGATAGCTATGGCCATTTGACTTTGTTTGGCCAATGAAATATGAGCATAGGGGATTGTGTCACTTCCTGGTGGAAGCTTTAAGAGTCAGTGCACAATTCAACATGCTCCCTCCTAACACCACGGAGATTGTAGAAGCGCATGCTAGAAGGAAGCCTCCTATAGCCAAGGGTCTTGTGTGACTCTGATGAGTAGAGCTCTCCTGCTGACACTTGCTTGAGATGTATCATGAAAGAGGAGGGGAGAGGGAGAGAAGAGAGAGTGCCAGATAGAAACTGAGAGTTAGGGGGAAGGGAGGTTGGTTTCCCAGCATGACTTTGCCTATCTTGAGTACTATCACCCTCTGAGGGCTCAAGATCTGGGGCAGGGCTGGCAGCTCTGCAAACTTTGACATTAACAATTCAGTCATGGGAGACTTCTTGACAAAACAGGGTCTGCGGTGAAGCGGTGAGGCGGGGGAAACAGGTGCTGAGGCATTCATTACGAGAAACCCCTGCAGAGACTGAGTCATCTCTGAAACACTTCCAGAATTCTGCCTGGCCTCCACCCTCAACAGAAGCCAGGTCTCTAGCAGAATGCCTACGTCTTGCCCTCTAGCTCCTTGCAGTTCTTACCAAACAGGGAATCAAGACGCCCATAACCAGACTGATTGCAGAATACAGAACAGATGATTTGCAGAGGAGGAAAGGTCCATGTCTTCTCACACAGGCCCCAGTGTTCTCAATAGCCCCACAGGTTTCTATACAGGAGGACAACACTCTTGCGTCAATCATACAGTCAGACTTGATGCCCAACAGACCACGTCTGTCCTGGTTTCTCTGGTTACGTGGCTTTGGGCAATTTATGTCACCTCGCTGAGCCTCAATTTCTTCAGCTGTGGAAAGAGGACCTTAATAATATATACCTCGAATAGGTGATGTGATATTTTGTGAGATAATAAATATCAAGAGACTCACAATGTCCCTGTAATATGTTAGTTTAAACTAACATATGAAACTGCTATTTTTACAGAGCAAAAGGGGTGGTAAACTCTTGGCAGTTTCTTGTGGTTGAATTTATAAACATCAGTTAATAGGAGCTGACTTCCCTCCTGAAAAATTTACCATAATTCAACAAGAGAGAGTCATGGCTGTCATTTGCTCTTTCCCGGGCTTCCCAAATCAGAGCATGGTCAGGTGCTTCCCCTACAGCTGGACTCTCCATTAAGTGCATTAGATGTCCTACATGAGCCTTATCCAAGCTCTGTCACTGAATCTGAGAGCCACCTGGCCATAGGCAGCTGACCTTGGCCAAAGGTCTTCTCTCAAGACCAAATCTGTTTGCAATTTGTAAACATTGTAAGCATATGCCCACAGCTTTGCTAACCTCACCTCTGCCCCATGGCATAAATATGTCCCAGACAGTCTGACATGTGTTGGTCATGCCAAAACAAAGAGCCTACTCTGAAAGATTTACTCTAAAATCTTAAAATTCACCTTCTTCCCTGTCTGAGATATAGAAGAATTACTTGGAAGAATCATATAATAGAGATGGTTCTAGTTTTTCTCCACTGCCCTCTAGAAACACTAGTATCATGGCCATCTCCATTAGTATGCCTCCTTACTTCCAACCTCAAAGGTTATAATGAAGTAATAATGAACCCGGTCTAGTTGCTGAAAGCATTGGGCTACTTCTTGCCTCCCTGCATTTGCTCTTGCCGTTCCCTCTACCTGGAATGCCTTTCTTTTCCTCCACTTTCTTCTTTCCCCATCTCAAGCCATGCTTTATGATCATCAACACTATATGATTCATGAGGATAGGGATCTCATCTGTCTTGCCCATTGCTGTATTCTTTTTAAAAAATATTTTATTGATATTTTACAGAGATAAAGGGAGAGAGATAGAGAGCTAGAAACGTCGATGAGAGAGAAACATTGACCAGCTGCCTCTTGCACACCCCCCACCGGGGATATGCCCGCAACCAATGTACATGCCCTTGGCCGGAATTGAACCCGGGACCTCTCAGTCTGCAGACCGACGCTCTACCGCTGAGTCAAACCGGTTTTGGCCCATTGCTGTATTCTTAAAAAAACATAGCAAAACTGCTTTCAATAGATATCGGTTAATAACTAAAATGAGTGGACAAAAAGGCCTCATCTAGAACCAAGTGCTTCAGAAAAGTTGGCCTGATAACATGCCTTACCATGGGATCCCCTCCCAAGTTCTCCAATGGCATTTCTGTCCATGCCTCGGTCTTTGCAATGCGTGAGGACATTCTAGTACTCAAAGCCAGAGACTGTCTTTGTCATATCCAGATTCCCTGAGTGAGGACTCCGAGCCTGGCTTGTAGGGTATTCTATAAAGGTATCCCTGACTCTTCTTTTCCTCTCTCTTCTTCGGCTCTTTGGGAAGAGTCTTGACACCTCTGGCCTCAGGCTAGAGAGCAGAACTCTCAGACCCTCCCAGGAAAATGAGATCAACTCAGGAGCTACCTCAAGGGGTAGGGTGGGGAGGATTTATGCTTTTCACAGTCCATGCGCTGGGCTGAATTCTTCACAACTAAGCGAAATGGCAAAAGGGAAATATAGGTCTTCAAACAAGTGATTTATTCTGTAACAGAAACGCACTTACCTGTCCTATTTTGCTGAACGGAAAAACCTCAGATTCACTTAGTAAAACTCAATCTGAATATTTCTATCCTTTATTTCCATACAGATTAGCTTCCTATGGCCTCGAGTATAAACACCACAGATTGGCTCACGGGCTCTACGGGGTGAAAGAGGCGGTGTGGAAGGGAGATCATTGCTATTTTAAGTTTCTTCATGGTTCAGCAGGCGGCTGCTAAGAGTTCCAAAGGAGCCGAGCAAATAAGAAAAGTGTATTGATTAGTTTACAAATAACTGTTGTATACGAAAAGATACTGAATGGCAGGCTGGCTTACTGATGGCTTACTTCTTATGGCCCCTTTCATTACATGGCCTCGGGAGATGGGCTCAAGGGGGAAATAAAAGAAGCAAAGCAAATGCTCATCTGGGTAAATAAGGGTTGCACAGGGATATAAAAAAGGAAGAAAGAAATGGGACCCTTTATCTGTCGCTATTTTGGAAATAGACCAATGTACGCCTACTCTTCTTCATCCCTTCATGAGAAAACTCCTATTTTTTTTCCTCCTTTGGCCAACACAATAAAGCTTGACACACTGGTCTTCATGGCTCAGGTGATAAGCTTCCATATGGTCCCCTCCAGTCACCAGTCATTCATTGAGCAGCTTGAGAAAAGGAGTGTAAGTGTCAGATCTGTGCTCCTTCCTGGGATTATATCTGAGGAATCCTGACCTAAGGAGAAAAAAGTCATTTCAGGAGGGGCTTTGGGTTTGGAAGAGTAAATACAGGAACACCACCAGGATTTCAATCCAGGCGCAGCCCCGCTTCATCTCTGGGAGACCTGGGCACATTGTTGGCTTGTTGGGAGGATTCTCTAAATGGCAGCACACATGCCCAGAACAAGGTGAGCTCCTCTGCAATGCCTCTGTCACTAGCAATGATGAGATTTCAACTGCATAGAATTTCTCATGAGATATGGGGAGCAGTAAGAGAGGTGGTTAAGAAGTGAGCCAGGAAGATAGTGAGGGACCTTACAGACATTCCAAAGAGCTTGGTCCTGTGTCCACTGACTGGTATATATCTAATGTGTAGGAAGTACAATGATTTAGATTCTCATGGTACAGTGATGGAGCACTAACCCCGGATCACAAAGAGACAGTGTTATTACCCTTTCAACCTCCTCTAAAACTTCTGCTTAGGTACCAAGATTGTCTCACCTTGACTTTGTTTGATCAAAATTTCATAAGCATTTGCTAATTTCTCTTTTTAACAGAGTTACAGGACCCCAGGCACAGGCAGTCAATAGCTACTGCCATAATACCAATTCACCTTTTGTCAATATTGCATTTATTTCCCAGATTACCTTCTTTTTCTAGACAGTGATTTAAAAAAAATGTTAGTGATAAATACATTTAATTTAAAATGAGTCTTTATAAGTTTTTTTTATAAACTGTATTGCTGGTGGGAATGTGAATTGGTAAAACCTTCATACCAATTAGACAATATTTAATAAAATAATGCATGCATTTAGCATTCAATAAGCAATGTCACTTCAAGGAATTTACCCTGAAGATCTATCTTCAATAGTAAGAAAATATATGCGTACCATTCTATTTGTTGCAGTACTGTTTGCAATTTGTAAGCATTGGAAACAAGTTAAAGGTCCATATAGAAAAGATGACTTAACGAGTTCTGGTACATCCATTCATAATACAGTATAAGATTGCATTAAAAATGAGAATGATTTATATTCACTGACAGAGAGTGATTTCCAGGTATTACTAAGTGTGTGTGGGGGAATCAAAGCACAATGGATATTTATAACATGCTACTGTTTTTTGTTAAGGAAAATAAGAAAATATACATGTATTTCTTTATTTACACAAAAAGAAATACAGGAAGGATAAATCAGAAACCAATGAGTGTGGTTATACTGGGGGTGGTGGAAAAAGATTGGAATGAGAGCAGAGTATTGATGGGGGTGAGATCAGGGATGGGAGAGAGATACTTCTCCAAGGATTCCTATTGATAGAGGTTTGATATTTGGAAGCAGACTACTGTTTAACATTTAAAAAATTAACAAGAATGAAGGGAAAAGCCTAAAATGGAATGCAAACAGTAACCTATGAACTAACTCTGTTTCAAATAAATAACCAAAACACCTCAAAAGAATAATGAAGAATGAGCCCAAATAAGCACAATATTCATATGATAGCCCCCCCAATTAAAGACAAAATTAGCTATATGCAAACATTGAAATGTAGTTAGTAGGGTTGTCCTTCCCAGTAATATGCATTAGCAACTCTGAAACCACTCTCTTTGTATTATAGTGTTGATTAAATAAGTAAATATATTGTGGACAACGAGACCACGGTTTCTGATAGTCACAGAAGGAAGAAATAAATGTGGAAAAGGGGCCATATCAGCATGAACCTTGCAGGTTGGATTGGAATTCAAAGTATGGATGAGTACTCATTATTCATGATATAGGTAGATAGAATTATATATAGATGTGTTTGGGGAATATATATATATATATATATATATATATATATGACTATATAAAAATAAATATAAATATTTATATAAATATATAAACAATTATATATCTATATATGAAACATTTATATAGTTATATAAATATATAAAACATTGGTATGCATTTATATATTAATTTATATATTGTTATATATAGAAATTAATGTATACAATTTATATATATAATTTATATATATAAATTAGAATCAATGGCATTCCCATAACTGTGATCTATTTGTCATCCAGATGGTGGTAGTCATTATCCTCTAGAAAAATCCGGGGATCCTAAAAGAAATGGCTGATTCCAGAGCTGGGCCTAGGAGAGTCTAACATGAGCCTGGACTAGTTCATTCTAATTTTCATAATTGTTATTCTGTTTTGTGAGAATGTTCATTTTAAAAAATGCATATTCATACCTACAGCGTATTTTCCAATTGCCCAGAAAAGAAATTATACACACACAATGGCTGTATGTATGTTTGTGTATCTGCACAAACATAGGTATAAAAAGTTTAGAAAACAAATTATCAAAATTTTCTTTCATTTATATGTGAAAATGATAATAGAGCAAATGCAATAAAATATTAACTTTCAGGGAATCTAAATTAACTGTATATGAGAATTCCTATACATTTTGCTATTTCCAAATAATATGTTTTTATTTTTTTATTTTTAAAGTGAGCTAATTAATTGAGTAGAGCAAATCCATGACAGCAGCAAAAACACAACCAAAGTTTGGAAAAGACGAGGGTTAACGGTGAAGACCCAGTAAAGGGCTCCTGGCCCGCAGAGACAGCAAGGCTGCAAAGTGTTGCATCAGATCCCCACCTCCAACTCCCAACTCCAAGCCATAACCAAAGAACCTAGTACAGCTCAAAGAGTCATCTGAACATCAGCAAAAAGCAGCAGGAGTGCAGACTTCTGGTAGGGAGGGGTGCCCGCCTGCTTCCCAGTTGGGAGGGGAGAGGACAGAAAGGTGGTGTTCTAACTCCTCCTCTAGGCAGTAGTTACATGGTACTGTTCCAGCATGAAAGGGGCTCCGCAGCCCAAAGCAGACACGGGAAAACTTTCATTGGAGTCACATAGCACCACAGGGCTGCCAGGAAGAGGGCACATGGGGCAGATAACCCAGATGCTGAGAGGCAAGTATTTCCTCTAGAGAAGCTCATGTGTTCACAGATGCTATGATGTGTCCCGTGCTGTGTAGCAGAGGAAAGCTGTGGTGTTTGACTGAAGGGATCATAATGCAGTGGGACGTCAGAAAGTCCTGATTTCTCAACCCACTTCCACTAAGTTACTGGATTTCCCCTCCTTCCCGAACCTCTTTCTATTCATCTATAAAATGGTGATTTTAAAAAAATCCTGCTTTACAGTGTTGCTTTGAAGATTTAAGGTCATTTATTTAGCCAATAAATGTTTATTGAGTGCTTATTTTGCGCCAGACACCATTCTGGGGAATATGAGGTCACCAGGCCCTTACATTGTAGGGGCCATGTTCAAAGGCTCAGTGTGAGAAAGATTAAAGGCTGGGTGGTTGGAGCCCGGTGAGTAAATAGGAGGGTTGGTGATGAGAGGGGAGGTAGGCTTTAGGCTTGAAGAGTGAGCTTGATTTTTTTTCAGTCAGAAGAAGCTATGGGAGGTCTCCAAGCAAAGGAAAACCGTGCTCTGATTTGCATTCTGACTGCCACGTGCAGAATAAGTGTGGGGTGGGCACAGAACAGGACAAGGATACCAATGAGGCATATTGTCCTAGTTCAACAGGAAATAAGGGCTTGGGTGGGGAGGGGAGAGGGCTGGGTGAGGATTGGTAACAATGAAAACCTTCAGGAAATGCTTCCTCAGAGCCCCACCGAGTAAACGTTTTAGGCAAAATTGAGGCCAAAAGGCAGGCTGAAGACTAATAGGTCCGCATTTTAAAAAGCATTTAAAACCTTTGTGTTAAAAATAAATAAGTAAAAGGCACTCTTAGCTCAAGAGCCCATAAAACAAAAACCAGGCAGCTGGCTGGATCTGGACCAGGGGCTGCAGTTTGTCAAGCACTGGTTAGGAGACAACGGACCAGAGGTGGCCCTTTGTACCAGGAACATGGTGATTGCTTGCAGGGTGGATCAGGGCTTGCAGAGAACTTCATGACTAGTGGTGAGTGTGTTTCAAAGTCCTTACTACTTAGCCTGATCAGAGGATTAACCAGATTGATGCACTGGGCTATAGGAATCTCCTTCTTTTCATAACCTGGGTTTCTGGAGATTGCATGGGGGATGGGACCTCTGTCTTACTGACTTTCAGGTAGGATTGGAATTCCACAATTCTGTTTGCACTGGGAATGCGAGTAAACATGCCACTTGTCCTTGACACAAACATCTTGTGGGCGAGAAAAACCCTGTCCGTTTGACATTTATTTAAGGGGTGAGGAGAAAGATGAAAGGGAGTGGGTACCATTTCAGGCGCCACCTGATTTACCTATTTTGAAGTTGAAAGACCTATAGCTACTACAAATAAAAGCTGGTACCTGGCCCAGGCAATAATAGGGAAGTGAATTGGGAGTTCTTTACAGTGAACTGTCTACCAGCCGTGGGCAAACTATGGCCCACAGGCCATATCCGGCCCGTTTAGCTGTTCTATCCGGCCCACGGAGCCGAAAGAGCGGAGGGTTCTCTTGCTCTCCCCTCCGCTGCTTCACCAGCAGCCCAAGATGAGAGTGCCAGCATGGTCAGGTTGCTTTTGTTCCGGCCCTCCGGTCCAGTTTAAGAACCCATTATGGCCCTCTAGTCAAAAAGTTTGCCCACCCCTGGAACCCATAGGGATTAATATGGTGACTAATCCACACCCATATAGTTTTCTTCTAAAGGTCACTGGACTCAAGTTACAAACCAGCTCATTTTTGTTTGCTGGTCACCATTTGCACATTAATAAAGAGGAGAATAGGATGTAGAATAGGACTTGAATGAATATGAATCATTAGATAGAGTCCCCTCCTTCAAGTTTAATTTCATAGTTTACTGTATATTATATCATATCAGCTTATATTATGTATGTTGTATATACTATATACTGCTTTTATGTCATGTATTCATGTTATATACAAACATATTCATTGATTTATAATATAATTTATATTTATTTATATTATAACAACAATGTTAATTACAGAAATTTTTGAAAATTTACCCAAGAGGGAAAAATGTTCACTGAATCCTAGTAACTACAAGTAACCTTTTAATGTTTTGTTCTCACCTTTTACATATAGATTTTTTTTAAAAAAAATTTTCAGAATGGGGCAAACTTTTATTGTGTTATTAATGTACTTTGACACCCAGGCTTTAAAAAATCTTGTCTTATGGTTTATTGGTTTATTATTTTACCCAGTATTTTAGCAATGGCATTTTCTATGGTGTTGAGGGCTTTTCAAAAGCTGGTACCTGGCCAGCGGGTTTAAGATGCTTTCCACATTCCCTTATCATAGGTGATAATCCCATAAAGATTTTTCTCTTCATAAATATCTTTGTTATTTCACATTGGGTCTTAAACATAAAACCAGAGAGTCAAATGTCACAAGTGTTTCTAAGGCCAACTTGCCACCAAAAACCTAGTGATTTTCTATCTCCATGTGGGAGTGTGGGTGTTCATTCCTCTCCACCTTCACCATTCCCAGAGTAAAGAAATGTGTTAACTTATTGATGCAAAAGCTTTATTCCCTTGCTTGCTAAATAAATGTATTTATTCTATTTAGCTTTATTTTAATCTAACTCAACTTCTTTTTACACAGCTTTTAAGAAGGAGGTAATGCTTTTTCATATGCCCATTCTTGAGGGGTTGCTAATTAATCTCTATCTCTTTAAAGTACATTATCTTTAGGCTTTTCTCTTGTCCAGAGAAGGAATTTTTCTGTCTGTTTCAAATTACAACCACATCAATGATGATGATGATGATGATGATGATGATGATGATACACACCTCAGGTATACATGAAAGAGGGAACCTGTGACAGGTGGGCCAGATTGTCTTGGAGATTCCAGGAAGTTTCTGGGCAAGTCTCCCTCTGACAGACAGCCCGCCCCCCCTCACCCTCTCCCTTGTCTGTGGGGACAGATCTGGGCTTGTGTGGCATTTGAATGCTCTTGATCTGCTCTTATGTAATAAGTATGACTCACTTTACTGTATGAGTCACCCAATCCCTTGCCTGGGGCACCTCCGCTAGGCCTGTGGAGCTTCCCACCTGCCTTGATCCCTGTCTGAATAGAGATAGCATGACTCAGCAGCAGGGAAGGGCGGTTCTCTCTGTCTGGCTGGTGTCCTGAGCCCCAGGAAGCTTCGGGTTTGTGGCGTGGCAGCTAAGAGGAAAGACACACTACCCACGTCAGCAGTGCCCCACGGAAGGACCCACACACAGGAAGGGACAGCCCTGAGGCCAGCCAGAGTCCACCACCAGCCACCAGGTGTGGACAGGAAACACAAGGGCACAGTGTCTATTTAGATCTTTAGTGAATTTCTCTTCTCTTCCTCGTGGCATCATGGGAAGTCTGAGTGACATGGATAATAATAATAACCACTAATAATTCTGAGCACTTAATATTTGCCAGGCATTGTACAAGGTACTTTACATGCATTCACACATTTAAGCCTCACAATAAGACCATAACCTAACTAGGACTATTATATCCATTTGACAGATGTGGAAAACCCAGTGAGGGTAAGTGATTTGCTCAAGTCCATACAGCTGAGTAAGAGGCAGATCTAGAATCTGAACCACGACTCCAGGGCTTTCTCTCTTTACCATTAGGGCTTTCTCTCTTTACCATTAAATCAGTCCTCTTAATCTATAAAGAGCAAATGAATCACCTAGGGATCTTATTAAAATGAAGATTCTGATTGAGAAGGAAATTTTGGAGTAAGAAAATAGGAGTAGGGACTAGGTTGGAATGGGAGGTGGGGTCAGGAGAGGAGTAAAGACTAACAAGTTCACTGTGAGGACACCTGAGGTTCTCCAGGATAGGGCCTCATGGACCCCACATTGCAACCATGAAAGGTGCTAAAGAATTTATCTTCACAATGACTCAGAACCAGAGGCCATCCCAGTTAATGATGTATGTTTGATCTCATATAACCACTAAAGTAAAAATAAAGTAATATAAAACTAACAAGCCTATGGTAATGAATAATTAAGAAATGCTTGATTAATCCTAAAGAAAGAAAAGGGGGGATAAAAAAATAAATGGGAATAGAAAACAAATAATAGCATTCTGGGAAATTATAATTCAAATATATGTGTAATGTAACTACATTTCAGTAATTACATTAAATATAAAGAGAGTAAATACATTAATTAAAATACAAAGACTCTCAAATAAAATATCTTATGCTGCTTAGAAGCGTAAGACATTCATGTCTATACTATGAAATCATTAAATATTGAAAGTAAAAGGGTAAAAATACTAGGAGATTAGTTATCCCCAAATTAAACTATAGATTCAATGCAAACCCAATAAAAATCCCAATAGGCTGTTTGTGAAAACTGACTAGTTGACTCTGTAATTTATATGAAAATGCACAGGGTTAAAAACAGAACAATTCGGAAGAAGAGCAGAGATGAAGGGCTCTCTACAAGATATCAAGACTTATGATAACTAAACAGTGTAGTTATTGATACAAAGATAAACAAATGAACCAATGAAACATAACAGAGAGTCCAGAAATGGAAATATATATATATATATATATATATATATATATATATATATATATATAATATTATATTATATGTAATATAGAAATAGCAATGCTATGGGTAAAGCTATGGTTTATTTAATAAATGGCATTGGATCAATTAATTGAAAAGTTGAATTCTGACTCCTATTTCACATCATACACAAACATAATATCCAGATTGAATGAAGACCTAAATGTGAAATTTAAAACAGTCTAAGTTTCTAGGATATATCAAAAGAGCATATAATCATGACCTTAAGAAAACAGTAAGCCAGATAAAAATATCCTCAATATTTGAGAAAATAATTGATAAATTAGCTTTCCTTAAAATAAATAATTTCCATCCATCCAAAGGTATCATTAATTTAGTAAAAGAATATATAAGACACAGAGTGGAATAAAGAGCACTTATCTAGACTATAACTGAAATTCTAAAAATAAAAAAGACTGGCAATCTGATGGAAAAGTGGGCAAGAGACTCGAACAGACAGTTCACAAAAGAAGATAATAAAATTGATAGTATGAATATGAAAAGATGCTCAATTCCATGAGTCATCAAATATGCAAATTAAAGCCACAAGATACTACTACATGCCAACCAGATGAGGGTGGGTGGGGGGTGGAGGATATAGTGGCCATTACCAATGCCTTCAAAGATGTAAAGCAAATAAAAGTACATGCACTGTTTGTGGGAGACTTGCACGGCCACCTAAGAAAACTTGCAGTTATCGCCTCAAGCCAAACAGCAGTAATGTCTAAGATTTGGAGCAATTCTACTCCTATGTATAAACCCAAAGAAGTGCATGTGTACCAAGAGACAGTAATGAGAGTCTCCATGAGATCATTACATACTAGTGAAACCTGAAAATCCCTGAATGTCTATCAAAAATACAACAGATAAATGCACTATTGAATATAATTTAAAATGAATCATATATTCTAATAATAGTAAAACATAATAAATTATATATCAGCAGGGTTGAATTTCAAATATTGAGCAAAATAAGTAAGAAAAAGCACATCCCATATAGCAGTTATTACTACATACATTTCAAAAACAGGAAACAGGAATCTATGATGATAGAAATCAGGATGACTGTGGTTGCCTTTGGGGAGGACATGGTAGTGGTCACTGGACAGAAACACAAGAGAGCTTCTAGGGAGCTAATAACGGTCTATTTTATAGTCTGAGCTATCGGTTAAATGGCATATTCTTTTGATTCAAAGTGTTTGAGCTGTGTACTTAGGATTTGTGTACTTTTCTGAATATGTATCCTTCAATAAGTTATTTTTAATGGGTCTGAGATATCAGTGAAATCTGAGATTCCATAAAATGTAAAAAGTTCCCAAGTTGGTTCTGATGTGTCCACAACATGTGTCCGGGTGAGTTTACCGAATCCTCCTTAGATTTTGCTGAACCTCCCTCTACTCCTAGAAGATAATATCTCTGGTGCTAACAGGCTGTCCATGCAGGGGGGATTACTGGGTCTGTCATGGGTCAGCAACAACATCTTCAGAGTCCTCGAGCCTAGACGTGGCCCACCATTGTCAAGAATCCTGGAGTGTCACATGCTTAGCCTGCTCTTTTGCTAAGTGATTCATGGATTGGATATGGAAACTCTCAAACTCAAGCCTGTGTCTGGGCCAAAGGTATTCACAAGATAAATAAATAGCTACAGGAAGTTAAATTCACTCCACCACCATGAAGTTTGGAGGTGGTAAAAGTATCAAAAGAGTAACAGAGATTCCCAAAGTAATGGCCAGAAAGACAAGAAGAAAGAGGCAAAAACAGCCTTGCCCAAAGACAAGAGGTCAATGATAGATATTACAGGGGACAGAATAATAATGATGATGAGAATGGTAATAATAATGGTGCAACAAGAACACTCCATTTGCTGAAACCAGTTTGGCTCAGTGGATAGAGCGTCGGCCTGCTGACTGAAAGGTCCCGGATTCAATTCCGGTCAGGGGCATGTATATTGGTTGCAGGCACATCCCCGGTAAGGGGTGTGTAGGAGGCAGCTGGTCAATGTTTCTCTCTCATCAATGTTTCTAGGTCTCTATCCCTCTCCCTTCCTCTCTGTAAAAAATCAGTTAAAAAAAAAAAAAGAACACTCCATTTATTAGGCCCTGATTGCGGGAAAGTATCATGCTAGTTAAAATTGCTGTTTTCTTATTTAATTCTCACATTATCCACATTGAGAAAGTGTTAGCAAGTCTACATAGATGAAAAAAATGGGAGACATGCTTGAGAAACTCTCATCTGCACTGTACGATGACCCCTCTGCTAGCTGAAGTCAGAGAATTGAAAAGAAATGGACTTAGTTTGTAGATGTATTTGTGGAAGGTGACAACTATGGTAGGATTTCCAAGGAAGACCTCAGAATGTCAGGAAGGACATTGGTACAGCTTTTGGGTATGGTTTCTCAACCTCAGCAACTGCTGAGCTGGGGGAGGGGAGGCAGGTAATTCTTTGTTGTGGGCCTGGCCCGTACATCATAGGATGTTTAGCAGCACAAATGTCTACTACACTGGGTACTTTAAAAAGCAATCTCATTTAAACTCCCAATTATCTTTGAGAAAGATGTCATTCTATAAGAGAAGAACCTGAGGACTCAGAGAGGTTAAGGAAATATTCCAGAATCAGTTAGTGGGTAAGTGGCAGAGCTGGGCTTTATATCCAGGCTCTGAATAGGATTCTCTCCACTCTCCCACATGCAAAATGATTGTAACTGAAAATTAGGAGATCAGAGGAATCTGTGACTTACTGTAGGGGATCACTCCCTTTGCACCTCAGTTTCCTCACTTGTAAAGCCAGGATCCTCCCCACCCATCCTATCTCAGTGGATAGGCTGGGCTTAATGAACAAACACAGCAGAACTCATGAGAAAGCGTCTTGACTTACTGGTAATCCTCAAAATTCATTCAGGCTTTGTTGTTTGCAGTGATTTTATGTAGGTCAGTTTTGTTTTTACTGTGCCAGGTGGTGAACAAAATCCGAAAAAGGTTTTCCATCTCTTGGGCAGTAGCTCTACTTTTACTTAACCTTTGAGAGCCTATTGTGACACAAAGTGTAGTGATTCACTTGGCAAGCTCTACGGTACAGGAGAAGCTTCCAATTCAGACACAAAGCCCGGCTTCCGACATCAGTGCAGACCAAGTCTCTGGCACATCTCAGGTGACAACTGAAGGTGATGGAAGAGGTGAAGAAACTTGAGCTTTCTTCTGCTTGGAACCCATGATGGATTCCAGCCTCAGATTTGGAAGCAGGTTCACTTGAGGAAGAGTTGGAGGCTTTTGAGTACGCAAACCCCATAGAGTTTCTCCAGCTGCAGTCAGTGACTCACCCCTGTTCAGTCACCCAAACATCGGTGAGAACCTGGTCTAAGGGAGGTATGTGGTTTATCTGGCGGCATAATAAGGGAAGACAGATATCTGTCCCAGCCCAGGACATCTGAGACGAGTCACGTTCACTTGAAGAACGTCTGTTCTCATAGTGTTCATCATTTTTCTTAGCCTGGTGTGGTAGTTGTCATGGCTGAGGAGAAAAGGAGAGGAGGAAACTGCTTTTCAATAATCCAGTCAAGAGACTCGGGTAGAGCTAGCAGCCAAAGCGTGACATGGCAGACAGAGGGGAGGATTTAGAACAGTTATTTTCAAACATTACTGGATCCAGTATTACTGTGGAGCATGTTTGAATGCACCTTTCTCAGCCCTGGCCCTTGAGTTTCTGATTCTCTAAGTAATTCTGCATCAGGTCGTTGCAAAATCCCACTTGGACAAAAACACTCCTTGGAAATCTTTCCTAGTCATCACCTACTTACAGAGTTTGTTTCTGCTTTAAATCCTGGTGCAGTTGCAGAAAGCTACTACCTCAAAAAGTAATAATCTCTGCCAGGATACCTTCCTATTAGGGCACCTGTTTCCTGGTCTGTTGCACACACTTGGACACTGGGACAGGGCCTGCATACACCAGAAAGTTCCTCTTTGCAGGTATGCCTCCATTGTAAATCTTGCAGAGTCTTTGGACCTGGGTCTCTGGAAGAGTCCTTGTGTTGCCAAAACAAATTAACCCTGGAATTTTAGTGACAAAACTTCACAAAGATCCCCACTGCAGGTCCATGGGCAGCTCTGCTCCACATTGTCACTCAGGGATTCAGGCTAACAGAAATGTCACCATCTTGTAACTGAAACATCTGAAACACATAACTCACAGAGAAAGGGAGCAAGGGAAGGAACATGTTCGCTTTCACCTGCCTTGTTTCAGAGGTGACATAGGTGACTTGAAATCATCTATGTCTACATCCAGCTCTCCTCTCCTTAGGCACTGAAGATTCCTTCCAGAACCCTTGTCATTAAGCCAGCATCATTTGAGCTCTTCTGACCAATGAGTTATGAGCAATACAAATCTTTGAAGCAGACACTTGATCAACTGGCCTATCTCATAGAATGAACTTGGTACAATTTACTATGATTAACTTAAGTATTAATATGCCCAGCTTGTTAAAATCACCTTGAGGGCTTTAATTTAAATTTCTCCATCATTTTAAATCTATTAAGGTTGATATTTGATGATTTTTGATGGACAATCTTTGTTTCCTTTTTTATTTAATTTATTGGACCAATACTGGTTAATAAAATTAAACAGGTTTCAGGAGCACAATTCCACAATACATCATCTGTACATTATATTGTGTGTTCACCACGCCAAGTCAATTCTCCTTCCATCACCACTTATCCCCCCTTTACCTTCCCATACCTCACCCCACTCTGCCTCTCTCTGGCAATCACCACATTGTTGTCCATGTCCATGAGTTTTTTTCTTTATTTTTATTTTTTGTTCAATCCCTCCACCCCCATTACCCCATCCAGCTTCCCAACTGATGGACAATTCTAATCATGATAAAAAGTGGCCTGCCCTTCTATTTTAAGGCAAATATGTGGTAATGTTGTTAATAAAAAAACAAAAATAGCTTAAAAATTAAAGATATCAAGACATTTCAATGATAAAACACCTAGAAAAATACAATGCAGCACAACCAGTAGTTAGTTACCAAAGCCCTTGCACTAATTTGTGAGTGAAGCATTTTGCCAGGTATGGCTAGACATGCGTCTACCCTGCTTTAGTTCAGATCTCCTTCCCTTTCATCATGTTTCCATGCCATGTCAGGATCTCTTTCCAGTGCTCACACTGATCCATTTTAGAATGGCCTCCTTCCTATGTCAGAGGTAATATTATAATTGCAAGAATGGCCAGCTTTGACCCGATTGCTGTTCAGTCTATTAATATACAGATCAGACAATGTCTGCCTCCACCATTGTTCGTTTTTTTTTTTTCTAACACTAGCATTTGTGTCCCAGCTTGCTCTTGCATACATGTAAAGGATCAAGGTGTAACTTTTTCCAACTCTCAGCAGAGGGTCTGTGGATCGCTTCTATAAAATGCCTCTCCAATTGCAACAACACATTTCCTCCCTTTCCTTTGGAAGATATAAGCATTTCTGAGGTGAATTACTCCTGGAATGCTCTCCCCAAAGTCCCTTTCTCTATCTCCCCATTTCCCCTGCTTCTCCAGTGGCAGGAACTGAGGTGGAAAGCTCAGGCTTTGCAGCAGGCACCCTGGCTTTGGGTGTTACCGGAACTGCTCTTTCTATGGCTCCCCACGCTCTGCCTGCCAGTGCCCTAACCTGCCTTCACCTTTGAGCTGCTGGGCTCTCAGGTGCCATGCTTGGCCCCAGCACAGGTGGGGACCTGGTTGAGTGAAGCTGAATGAGAAAGGCAGGCTTCCTGGAGAACAATGTATTCAAATGCGGGCCATCCATTTTGTTTTTGAGCTGTATGGCATTCAATAAGTGAATTGACCTTTCTGGGGCTCAGCTCCTCCTGTACAAACTGGAGACTAGGACTTTGCTGTGAGGATTAAATGAGACATTGTGCAAAATGGCTAGGCCAGTACCTGATTCATCTAAGGACCTCAGGAATGGATGTTTCCTAAAAGGGAGCTCACTGACTTAACTGTTTTGCAGTAAAAATGTTTCCCAGGCCCATCAGCTACAATAAAGGGCTTAGAGCAAGCAAAGACACAGTCTGTCTAGTGACTAAATGGGGAACCGATTATGGGTAGGGGGAAAAGTGAAGCTGGGACTTCGGTAAGGAAGAAAACATAGACATGATGACATAGATTTACCTTGTCTGAAAAGCACCCCCCATTTCCCAAATCAGCCCAGAAGCCTTTTTATTTGCTAATGGATCCAATCCAAAGCCTGTGCCCTGAGAAATCATGATGCGCCTAATCATTTTAGCAATAATCCCTGAAAAATTGGCCATTACTGGAAGTGACCAACCATTTGGTTGTAACAACCTGAAGCAAGATTATTAACAGCAAACATGAAGATGATTATTTTAGCAAATTGCCACTGATTGGTAAATTCAGAACACAAAGGACTCATGCCTGGCCAGAGTCTCTGGGAAATCATTTTATGGCCATAATAAATGTCTACTGTGTGAGATATAAAACCCACTCAAGTCCATTTTCTCTCCGTTTGGGGCAGGGAGACACCATTAGGGGCAGGGATGGACAGAAATTTGTGGGTGAGCTCAGATATAAGGGTGCTGGGGAGAGTTACCACCACTATCTTTTAATTTTGGGAGCCAATTTTTCCTGTTTGCTGAGCAAAGGGAAGTCCAGTGGAGTATACCAGTAAGGCTCAAAGTGGGCGTAACACAGTAGCCCCTCTCAGAGAAATTATTATATCCATAAACCAGTTAGATATTACTGTTTGCAAGAGATAGGAGGCCCAAACCAAACTAATTTATACAAAAATAGAACATGTGGGCTTATTTAAATGAAAGGTCCAGGAATCTGATGAGCTTTAGGGCTGGCTTGATCAAAGGGACTCACACAGTGCTCCCAGACTTAATTTTTTGTTAATGCCCTTTCTTGCCCTCCTCTATGTCGGTGCATAGAGGGGCAAGGTGGGGCAGCAGGTCAAGGCTGGCCCCGTTCCAGGTTCACATCTCTTCCCAGGAGACCCAGCAACTGCCCTCCCTGTCATTTGGATCCTGTTCTCATCACCAAACCAATCACAGTGGAATGAATGAACTAACTGGCCAGAACCACCACACAGAACCATTGCTAAAGCACATGGACTGGGAGCTGGGGAGAAACTGGATGCCCTGAACCATACAGCGATGTTCAAACCAAAAGAAGGATGCTGGAAGGGGGCACAGATGCCTCCCCAAAAAGAAATGTCCACTGAAGAATGAGAATTAACCCCTTAGTTAGAGAAAGACTATGTACCTGAGAAAGACTAAAGTCTTGGGGTCACAAATGGAGGGCAGCCTGGCTAGGAAGGCTTCTTCAGCAAAACTTGTGGTAGTTGTTCCTTATACCTTCAGCACTAACAAGAGGCAATAAAGGGAAAAGGGACTTGACCAGAGAGGTGTTTTTCTAATCAACACTGGAACTCAGAGTTCTGGAGCTGATGCCCAACTCTGTAGCCTCACCTTGTGCCTATGTTTTCTGAGCTCTTGGAAGGTGGCCGGGTACATGGCTTCATCCTCCTCTTGGCAAGCTTGCTCACAGAAAGAGCCGAGGGGCAGGGGCCAGGGAGCAAGGGTTCTGGCACTCACCCAGGGACACCACCTCGCTCCCAGATGTGCTTTCCTGTTAGTCTGGAAATGTCCTCAAACTCATCCTTTGGGAAGCTTCTGAGGGGCCCCCACAAATCCCTCATATAGGACTCTGAAACAAAGCCCACGTGTCATTTCTCATCCAGGGGGTTCCACTGCCCAGTGGAACTCTATGCTGTCCCAGTGGAATCTTTCATGCACCTCTCCACAGTTCGGTGTGATGCTAAGGCTGTAGACTTCAGAGTCAAATCAACCTATGCTCAGATGTCAGAGGCAGACTCTGAGGCAAGGATTTCAGTGCATGCAGGTCATTGGGGGGTCAGCCCTAAAAATGTGTGGGGGTGTGGGGAGGTAAGACAGGGAAGGAAAGTCAGTACATTTTTAATAAAAATTGAAATCAGTATCAAGAAGAGAGTAACCACTGCAGGCACCTGGAGAACTGGGGGCTCTTGGAAAACAGACATAGTGCTGAGCTGTCCCATGCCAGGAGTGGGAGGCGGGGCCTTCCCTCAATGGAGCAGATATGGGCAGAGTGGGCTCTGATGGCTAGAAAAAGAAAGCTCTCATGCAAAGGAAAGCAGGAGCCAGCAGGTGGAAGGTCAGGCTAGCACACACTCAAATGTCCGGGGGCTAGGCCCTCCGGGCATCTGTTAGTCACCATCACTCACTGGGCTCATGGAGCACTGAATGTGTTTTGCTTTTCTGAGCTTCCCTATAGGATCGGGACACCAACTCCTCTCTCATAGGGCTATTCTGAAGGTCAACTGGATGGTAGTTGCTGAGCCCCCAGTGCATGGGAGACGCCTAGACTGAGTTCTCTCCCCCTGCCCTATGCTTTGGCAACTGCAGAGGAGAAGCTGGATTCACAGGGCTTCTAGCAGGAGGCGGAAGGCACCCTCCAACCCAGGGTGGGATCCACTGACTGGGAAACGGCATCCCGTGGACTCCTCGCTCCAAACACAAACACAAATGGATGAGGCGCTCGTGGCCAAAGTGGGTGCAAAGTGCTTCTTTTATTTAATTGGATTTAATCTTCATTCCGTGTAGTGAATGCTGGAAGGAAACAATTAAGCGAAAACGGTGAAACCGTTTATCAAACTGAAAGGAGAGCCCAGCTCAGGGCTGGCGCCAGATTCCAGAAGAATGGGGAAGGGGGAGCAGACAAGCCAGGCGAGAAGAACCATCACGTTGGTTGCCCAGGGTCATTAGGAACTTACAGCATCACTTCCTGGTCTCTCTGTCATCTCTGTGAACTCACTGGCCTCTGTGTAGATTCTCGTGCCTCCACGACTGCACCAGCCCTCTCCTCTGCCCAGCATTCCTCTACTCTTCTAGGTGCCAAACTCCAACTCATCCTTCAAGACTCGGACTTCTCTTGTCTGCATGTAGCCACTGTCCCAGTCTCCTGGCTCTGGAACCACAGACACTCTGGGTATCACTGTGCAAGAAGTCACCCATGATGGCAGTGCGGCGTGATAGCCCTGGTCCCCTCCCTCACACCTGCCATTGACAGAAACAGATTCCAGGATGGCACCGGTCAGTGACTAAAAGTCAATGACTGAGGGACCATTCAGGCTCCAGGACCTGGGGAGGGTCTGACATCTCTATTGGGTTCCATGTTGCAAAGGATGTTTCTGGGAGGAGATGGAGTTGGGTGGGGGACTTCAGAGTCCCCAGTATTTGCACGGGCTGATGGCAGAAGTGAGAGTGAGTTTAGTGCCAGAGGTAGGAGCTGAGAGGTATATTCAGGAAGCAGTTCCAAAGTGGGGAGGGGATGTACTGTGGGAAGTTAATGGGAAAATGGGGCACAGTCAGTCAATGGAGGAACATTCAAGTTTGGTTTTTTTCCTATAGGCAATGGTGAGCTTCCAGTGTTGTCGATCATAGGAGCAACCTAAAAATGGGATTTGAGCGATATGAACCTGGCCAGGGTGTGCCTGGGTGAATGCATGAAGGCAAATGTGTTGGGGCACCATTGCCTTGAACCACAGGTGTGACGGGGAAAACATTCTCTTGCAGAACAAGCACCTGGTGTGACTAAGGCAAAGCAGCTGGCATGGATTAGAGACATCTGTATGATAGGTACAATTGTGAGTTCTTTTCATCTAATAATCATTTGATCCTTAAAACACATAGTAGTTTCATTCCTGTTTTTTGTGTGTGTTTGTTTGTTGTTGTTGTTTTAACAGATGGGGAAACTGAGGTGCTGAGAAGTAACATCCCTCAAGATCATGCAGTTACTGCATGGCAGAGTCAGAATTCAAAAGTAGGCAGACTGGCCCCCAAACCCATGCCTTCCGCACCCCACTGAGACAGAAAGGCCTGCATTCCAACACGTCTGCAGTTTGAAAACTGACTTCTGAATCACAGTTTCCTCATCTGTCTACTGAAGTCAACGGCACCTGCCTCAGGCCTGTGGCATCGAAGGGGCATCAATGCTGAGCTTACAGCTAAACATCCGAAGGCTCTTATCAATACTAATTTCCCTTCTGTTTCAACTGGTCACATCATATTTATTTTTAAAATATATTTTTATTGATTTCAGAGAGGAAGAGAGACGGAGAGAGAGATAGAAATATCAATGCTGAGAGAGAAACATTGATTGACTGCTTTGGGCATGCCCCCTACTGGGGATCAAACCCGCAATCTGGGCCTATGCCCTGACTGGGAATTGAACTGTGACCTACTGGTTCATAGGTCAATGCTCAACCACTGCGCCACCCTGGCTGTGTGGCCACATCATCTTTTTTAAAAAATATATATTTTAATGATATTTCACAGAGAGGAAGGGAGAGAGATAGAGAGTTAGAAACATCGATGAGAGAGAAACATCGACCAGCTGCCTCTTGCACACTCCCTACTGGGGATGTGCTCACAACCAATGTACATGCCCTTGACCGGAATTGAACCCGGGACCTTTCAGTCCACAGACCGATGCTCTACCACTGAGCCAAACTGGTTTCAGCGGTCACATCATCTTTTACTTGGAACATATCATGAAGAAAGCGGGCATCTTCTCACCACCCAGGTGGAGAGGGAAGGAGAAAGCCATCACATTGGGACATAGCAGCCCTTTCCCATGGTGCCCTTGCACCCCTCCCTTGAAGCCCACCCGCTTCCCAGATCAGGCCCGTTTCCATGCTTTACTCAGTTCATTTAAGGTCTCTACCCCATGGAAGAACCACGGGAGTCTGTGGCAGTGAACTCAGCAACATTTGCTCCCCAGCCCAAGAATAAACAGAGAAAGCAGGCTCTCCTCATCTTCAGAAGTGCATTTACTGTACTCGAAACAGATGAATTCTGTTTGCATTAATCGCACGACTATTTGGTCCAATTATTCTTCCCACTTCGGCAATCATGGTGTGCTTGTTCAAGAAGAAAGAAATAACAACAGCTTATCTTGTTGAGAGCAAAGAACAAACAGTAAAAAATCAGGGTCCGCTCCTAAATGCTACACTTGCTGTCATTGTGCTAAAGAGATGATTCATGTTCTCATAGCAACTCGGGGGAAAAAAGAGGAGAAAAAAAAAGAGAGGGTTCTCAAAAGGATTCAGTTGCAATGGTTAAAAACCTTTTCAAAATCAGTCTGAATGCAGATAAAACACTCTATTTTTATCATGAAACTCAACCCTGACTGCCCCCACCCCAAACACATCTTCTCACATTGACCAATTTACATGGGCTTACATAATTCTTTTGAATAATAACACATTTCATTAGGATAGGGTCATGGACAAAGCACTAAAAGCTGTTTAATCCCCTCACTAAAGAACCATGAGGCACCGCTGATGTTTTCAGGGCACAAACAGGATGGTGCTGGGAAAAAATACCGAAAAGAAATTGCAAGGCAACCTGGGGTAAAAGTGAGTAATAGTATAAATTCTGCCCTTCCCATCACTCCAGGCAGAGAAGCCTGTTCCGTGGGACAGTTGTTTCCGTCCTATGCCTTTTCCCCATATAACCTTTCCCACATAAGATCTAGCAACCAATCAGAATCTCAGGAAAAAAAATAATCTTTTTTTTTTTTTTTCACAGACTTGGTCTTGAACCAACACGCACTCCACTTCTGACCTGTTACTGGAATCCTTGTCTCTGGCTTCCTGCATCACCTCTGGGTGAACCCCTAGATAAGACAGAGGTTACGGGTTATGGTACCACCCCTGAGCCCTGTCCTCAGCTGGGGCTGCTACTGCCATCTGATGAAATGTGAAGCTGGACCCAGTCTGGTTGCTAAGAGCATACTGTGGGCACCAGGCTTCGGAGAGGTGAGCAGGAAACTAAGTCAAAAGCTACTGTCTCAGTGACCCACCCTTGTCAGATGGCATCATAGCTGGAGAACAAAGGTCTCAACGAGACCCTCTCAAGACAGAGGGTTCTTGCTCTCTTCGAATCACAGAGTGAGAAATGTAGGCTCCCAAATCACAGAGTGAGCAATCACAGAGTGAGAAATGTAGGCTCCCAATGCATTTAAACCCAGAGAGAATAAGAACGGACCTGGAGACAGTTGGTAAGCTGTGTGGACAAAACTAAAAAAAATTACTTAGAATCTATAAAAATAATTCTTTCTCTCATTAACAAGTGAGAGCTCTTGCAATGACAGGGGCTTAACAGGTAGGGCTATGGGAAACAAACTTGAGGCTGTGGAAAGTACATTGGGAAGATGTTTGATGCCTTGTTTTATCCCACAGAAGAGCAGAAACCAGATATATGAATTAAGAAGGCATGCAACATAGTGAATTTTTATTGAGATATAATTGACATATAACACTGTGTCAGTTTCAGGTATCCTTTATAATAAAAGGGGGATGTGCAAATAGACTGAATGGCAGAACAATCGAACAACCAATCAAAGCATAGTATGCTATTGATATTGTAAGACTGCTCAACTAGTCGCTATTATGTTCACTGAACACCATGGAGCAGGCAGTCAACTGGTTGACCAGTTGCTGTGTGTACACTGACTACCATGGGGCAGATGCTCCGACTGGTAGGTTAGCTTGCTTCTGGGGTCTTGCCAATGGGACTGAGTGAGATGAGCCAGATATGCCCTGATTGTGCAGTGGTGGGGTCCTTCAGCCTGGTCTACACCCTCTTGCAATCTGCAATCCAGGACCCCTGGTGGGATGTCCGAGATCTGGTTTCAGCCTGATCCCACAGGCCACTCCCCTGGGGAGAGCACCAGAGATAGGTGCATGGCTGGTGAGTGCTGCTATGGCAGTGCACGACTCTCTCCATCAATTGCGGCAGGTACAGTAGGGCCAGAATGAGCAGGAACAGCAGGTATGAGCTGCAGGCAGCATTGGACAGTGGGTTTCAGTCAGATCCCTGCAGGCCACCCAGAGGGGCAAATTCATGCACCGGGCCTCTAGTATAATATAATGATTTGATATTTGTATAGATGTTCCATGAAATGGCCTCCACAGTTAGTATAATTAACATCTGTCACCAAAGGCAGATCTATCTTTTCTGGAACTGTAGTACTTTACAGATGAAGAAGTTTCTGTTCAGCAAAAGATTCAGTTCAACAAAATAATAAGCATTTTGATGTACCCCAAACTAAACTTTGTGCTACAAGCATGATAAGATGGTTTTTCCAATCTTTGATGTACAATTTAGAAGTGAAGACAGAAGGATAAATATGAAATTATAAAACAATAACAAAATAGCACTAGACACTGATACAAAGTATATTTATGACATATAATATTGATATTGCATTATTAGGCAAGCAGTGACACTCCAAGAAGACATTTCAGAGAAAATAATATATGAGAGGTTTTGAAGGATAAATAGAAGTTTGACAAATGTACAAGGGGAGTGGAAGTATATTCCAGGTAGAGGAAACTACATCTTCAAATGAAAAGGTAACTGCGAACACATATGCATGAGATGGCAGTCTGGGATATTTCTAAGATGCTCAGCATTACTGGATTGCACACAGAAAAGAGAAATGTGAGAAATAAAGTTGAGGCCATAGAAAGTGCTTTGGGAAGATGTTTTATGCCTTGTTTTATCCCATAGAAGAGCAGAAAACAGAGGTATGGATAAAGAAGGCATGCAACATAGTGAATTTTGCAACTTAAAAGTATAGCAATGGTACAATAGTTAGAAAATTAATCAAGAAGTTTTTTATTGGATTACTGTTATATCTCCACGATTTTTGCTAAACTTTGGGAAATACGAATAAGGCCTAAGAAATGAAGTTCATTTTTCAAGGGTATACACTTCATAATATCATCATCAAGAATAGCTTTTATTAAGGGGTTGCTAAGGGCCAGAGACTGCTCTATTCACTGTCCAGGAATTATCTCACTTACCTAAAAAAATTTGGTTGGAGGAGAATATTATCATTACCATCCCCACGTTACAGGTAAGGAAACTGAGGCATGGTGAGGTTAAGTTTCCCAATGTAAAAACCTAATCATGCATACACAGTGCCGTATCTCTGACAGATAACTGTTAGTTGCTGACTAAAGAGCCATTTCTCTTTTTCTGTGCTAATAGAACCTCTGATTTTCTAAGCACCAATGTATCCAATCACTAGAGATGAATAATGATCCATCCAAGCTAAGAATATAATTGCATCACCCTTTATCAGGAAAGGTAAACTTGGGAAACTTGGGATAATCAGGTGCTTAAATTCTTACCAATGGAAAAGTTTTGGAGGAACTGTGTCTTCCTGATAAAAGCAAACTTTTTTCTAACCCTGCTTTTTGCCTTTGAATACAGAGTGAGGGGTGTGATGCCCAGAGACATGGCAGCCATCTTGTGACCATGAGGAAAAACCAACAGCATGGGGCTGGCAAAGCAGAGACTTGAAAAAAGCCTGGGGTTTCGCTGACATCATGGAGTCTCCTATGTCTACCCCAGTCTTCTCACATGCATTGGAATACATGCTACTGACATAGTAATTTACCTTTGTTTTCCACAGTGCCCCCTTTCCTTATCAACTTTAAACTCTCTTCTTGATGATTAAGGGTGATTCAGCTGGACCCTCGTTTGTAGCCTATTAGCCTGTGTCCAGGTACTGGTTGGCCATTTCCAGCCCTACGCCAGGATTATCTGTATGGTTCTCCTTGCCTATCTCAACAAATTTAATGTCATCCATACTGCGAAGCCCATCTCAAATTCCACCTGCTCCCTAAGCTTTCTTTGGCTCCTCTATCCAAACAGAAAGACATACTTCCCCATCACCTTTAAAAATGTTTTTCTTTTAAATTTTAGAATGATTTTAGATTTATAGGAAAAAAAAGTGAAAATAGTATAGAGTTTTCATAAGCCCCATACTCAGTTCCCTTTATAGTTAGTATTTTATATTAGTACTAGTAGCCCTGCACATGAATCAGTGTGCCAGTAGCTCACCAGTAGCTCAATGCCACCTTCCAGAAGCTCTCTGCCCGCTGCCTTGCTCTCCTGTAGCTCTCCTCCTTCCCCCCTCATAGCTTGCTGCCCTGCCCCTCCTATAGCTCTCCACCAGCTTGTAGCCAGTAGCACACTGCAGCCTTCCAGTAGCTCTCTGCCTACTGCCCCACCCTCCTGTAGCTCCCTCCACCTCCGGAGGTTTCTCCACTCTATACGTTCTCTTTAACCCTTCTTTCTGTACCAAACTCTTTGGAGGTCACTATGTACAGCCTACACTAAAGGTCTCCAACTCCTCTTCTTGTATTTTAAATTTTTTATTGATTTTTAGAGAAAAACAAACCTATGTGAGAGCGAAACATTGATTAGATGCCCCCTAATGGGTATCAAGCCTGCATCCCAGGCATGTGCCCTGACTGAGAACAGAACCAACTGGCAACCCTTTGATACACGGGACAACACCCAACCAACTGAGCCACTCTGGCCAGGGTCCAATTCCTCTTTGTATCCCTTTAATGACATTCCTAATGCTCCTCATCTGTGTTAGTGCAAGCATTAGATAAGTACCAGTTTCATATTATTAAATGAGATGTTTTCTTTAAAGTGCCTAGCTTGGTGCCTGACTCATGGAAGAGAGAAAGGATGTGGGGGAGAAGGGAGGGAGGGAGGGAGGGAGGGAGAAAGGGATGGGGTGACTGGGGAGGGAGAAGGGAGGGAGGAAGAGAGGAAGGGAGGGAGATGGAGAGGGAGAGGGAGGAAGGGAGGGAAGGAGGAAAGTAAGGAGAGAGGGAGAGAGAGAGAGAGGAAGAAGAAGGAAGAGGAGGAGGAGGAGGAGAAAGGGAGGGAGGACATGGTGGAGAAAGAGATTTAGAGAAAGAGAGAAAGATGCAGGAACAAGAAAGATGGGTAAATAATTTTTAAAAGAGAAAGGACATGAGGGTTAATAAGAAAAAAAAAAGAGAGAGATTTGTAAAAAGAAGCAAGCAGTAAAATAAGAAATAAAGAGAGAGAGGGAAGAAAGAGAGAAGGAAATGAGGGAAAAGGAAGTGTTTGGCTTGCCAGGGACCTGAGCAGAGAGGAAGCCATGGTGGGGAAGCAGGAACACAAGCATCTCCATTTTTTCTGCCTCTGCTTCTCCTTCTGCCTCCACCCAGGTCCCTTCCACCAGGCGTCTCATGAAGCCTTAAGGGCCCAAGGCCACAGTCTCAGGGAGAGGTTTCTCTGCCTTCTGGAGCCTTGGCATGGAGCCTTCTTGAACATGCCATGGATTCAGGCAGATCTCTCAGGCAGCAAGCTGGGGCCTGCCAAGAGGCTCCCAGCATCCTTGCTGCATGGCTTTGGTGTCAAACGAGTCATTCCTGGGACTTTGCGTAGCGTGTTCTGTTTTATGTCCTCGGCACACACACGCGGGCTCTAAATCCAGACACTGTCTTATTGACAGCTGGGCTCTGAGCAGGACTCCCCCGGGGCCGAGCACACTAACATCTGGCAGAGAAGGGCGGAAGATTGGAGAGACCACGGGGATTGCTTGTTCCACCATAAAAACACGTGCAGAGCTGGTAGAGAATAGTGGGTGAGGCTGGAGGCTGGTGGAGTGTCTGCATTTAAATCCTTACTCTGGCACTTGCTGGCTGGGCACTGTCTTGCTCAAGTTATTTAACTGCCCATACCTCCATTTCCCCATCTGACAAATGGGGATACTTACAGTACTAACTTAATTGGGATTCTTTGGAGTTGTAAATGACACTGCCATTCATTTAACAAATATTTATTGAGTATCTACTGTGCCCTCAGGATATTCCTCTTGGAGCTTAATCAGGGGAATATTATAATATAATAAAAGTAATCATGAAAACTACCACACATAAATTGTTGAGCTCAGTGGTTTGTAGGCAATACCCTGAGAAATGTTTGCTGGGATTAATCGGGGAACTACGATGTAACAGGCCCTGTCATAGAACTTTAATCTCACTCACCATCACTTTGATGCAATATTGTACCTTTATTGATGAGGAGGCATATCTCAGAAGGTCAAAGAGGGCTTGTCTCACATATCATAATGAGCAAATGGGTGGGGGGGCAAACTTGGACACAAATCCATCAAACTAACACCCAATAATTGTTGCTGTGTCTATACAACTGGACATCACGGACAATCCTGGCTGAGGTGGAGCAAGGGGCCACCGATGAGCACATTTGTTTCCCTTGCCCAAGCTTCTGCTAGAATCATTTCACAAAGCTGACAAACATCTCTCTTTGTGATCTGGAAATATCATGGGCCAGGATCTACCAAAGGGAGAGTGAAGGAGGAAGAAAAATCCAGACCCTAAACTGCCTGGATTTCCAGGCGAGGCATTCAACGTGCCCTTTGCAGGCAACTAAAGAGACAGACTGGTGCAGAGTGAGCCAGTCTGGGGTCAGTGTATGTGAGTGAGTGATGCATGTCCCAGCCCCACCATGGGGTGAACCTGAGCCACGCCTGGACCCAGCCACCGCAGGGCAGCTGGTTGGAGTCCTTAGGCGGGGGTGATGCAAGTGGAGGAGACCATGGAGCCAGGTCAGTGGCTGAGATCCCAAATCAGTTCATGTCAGACCTTGGCATAAACAACTCGATCTAAAATTGTTAACACTAAATTAGCATTTATTAAAAGCCACTAATTATTATTCTGACTTGCAGTGTGTGTGTGTGTGTGTGTGTGTGTGTGTGTGTCCCTTCTCTAAGCCCTGTTTATAAGCATCCTCCTAATTTATTTTTGATCGGACTGAACAGGGCCAAGCCACTTTAGCTAATATTGACATTGGCTGAGTATCAGATGTCCAGGATTTAGAGAAACTGGAAGGGCTTGCTCTTGTTCTGCCTTTTTTTTTTAACTTAACTATTTTAAATCACCCCACAATTAAAACCTGACTTGTAAGCCCCACCCCATTTCTCCTTTCCATCAACTCTAATTGTCCCATTTGAAGTTGCTTATTTTCTTAAGTGACTTCACCGACAACAAATTTGCTCCAGACTAGCCTGGAAGTTCTTCTCAACAGAAACCAAACTTTCTTCCTCCTGCCCTTATTTCCTTGTTCCTAGTAGATCTGAGATGGTTTTTAAAAACGGATAAAGCACACACACACACACACACACACACACACACACACACATATATATATATATATATATATATATATATATATATATGGAATTAGAGAAAATGAGAAAATGAGGGGAGGAAAATACTAAGGCTGAGATAACATTAACATACAAACGATGCATTCCACGATCCTGGGCAATTCCCAGAAGCAATGTACAAATATGAGAGCGTTCTTCGGCTCTCAGAGCAAGCCCATGTTTCCAATGACAGTCTGTGCTGCTCCTAAGATACACAAACTAGGGAAAGCACAACACCTCCTGGTCCTGCGCCTGGAGAGAAAGTTCTATCACGAGTCCACAAAGAAAGGAACTGTGAGTCTCAAAGTCATCTCCAGCCTCGCCATGTTGTTCAATCCAAAGTGTGATGCTCTCAAACCAGCCTCCGACATAGGCCTCAGTACAGACACTAGGACAAGGCTGTAAGAGTGGGCATTCTGGAGGGTTTGTGCAGGTCCCAGCCCTAGCATTCCTATCCCTTCATCCTGCTTGTGCCCCATAGCATCACTCACCAGCCCTTTGCACACTAACTTCTCCTTGTACATTTTCTTCCCTGTTTATGGCTGGGCTGGGAGGCCCAGGAGGCATGGGTATGACCCTCTTATTCATGTGCTGTGTCTCATGGTTTCTCGTGGCCCCCAACACCTAACACAGCAATTACTCAATAAGTAGCACAATGAATAAGTGAATAAAGAAACAAACAAGAGAGAGGACCAATGCATAGGAAACTTTTGGAGAAGGATCAACATATCTGTTAATGACTGACTCTCATTCAGCAAATATTTGGATAGTGAGGATCATGCATCAGGCACAGGGCTGAACACTCTCCCTGCTTCTGATTGGTCCCTCTCATCCTATTCCCATGTAGCCAGGCCCATCTCAGCTACTTCTCCATCCACTCACTGCTCAGTCTCCATTTAGCATCTCTTTTTACCAACATTTTCCCATGAACAAGAAACATGAGTGGATTTTTACCATCATGGCCCCATCCGAGTTTACTAGGAGGTATCTGCCATTTTGAAAGAAGTCTTGGTTTTTCTTTATACTTCTGATATGAAAATACTCGATTTAATCCTTTACAAAGCACACTGCTGGCCAACAACTATTGGAAATAACTTCAGCTGGCAGCACAGCCTCCTTCAAAGCCTTTGAGGGTCCAGGCAGGGCCGCAGCAAGCATCACTTGGGAGACGGAGTGCAGCCCGGGGTTCCTGTCCTCACTTCCAAGCTGCCAGCATTTTTTAATGAGAAACAAGGCCAGTGTTAGCCCAGGAAGAGGAGAAGGGGACATTCTGAAACTAAGAAGAGAGCTATATAAACCAGCAGCCTGACCGCATTATCCAGACTGCTGTTTTATAGCCGTATTATGCACTCAATTAAAAAAATGTTGAATGTAAAAAAAATTTATACAGATAAGGCACTGGCAAGAGCTGGGACTGGAGAGAGGCTTTTCTTTCCCCCTTCCCATTAGATACTTTCCTTGATTCTGAGACTGAAAACGCTACAGTCAGCACCAACTTAATTCCACGTTGCAATTAGGGTTATGCATTAAACTGGGCCTCTGAACATGACTACCCTAAAGGAACTCGGAGACTAAATGAAAACCAGACGTGTGGCCGGCGCAGTTGGCACCAGCCAGGATCCCAATATATAGCAACGGTATAGATTTAAAATGAAAATTAAAAGCAGTCATCACAGCTAAATTGATGTCATATTCGCCAGCTGTTTATTCAGAAGGAAAAGAAAGGGAGTGATGTGGGAATTCTGGAGGCTGCTGCGACTACTGTGCCTGTATTTAAAGAAATGTGAGCTATTTGTTTAGCTGAGAGAAGACTTGACAACATACCTTTCATTTCTCGCTGAAGTGGAGGCTTTTCAAAGTCTAGATGGGGGCGTCTCAATCTGGGAGACACATCAGAATCACCCGTTTTACCATCCACATGAACATGCTCTTAGCCCGCCCTGCAGATTCTGAGGAACCAAGAATCTAGGTTTTTACAACTCTCTGCTGACTTTTCTTTTCTTTTCTTTTTTAAATATATGTTATTGATATTTTACAGAGAGGAAGGGAGAGAGCTAGAGAGCTAGAAACGTCGATGAGAGAGAAATATCGACCAGCTGCCTCTTGCACACCCCCTACTGGGGATGTGCCCACAACCAATGTACATGCCCTTGACCGGAATCGAACCCGGGACCTTTCAGTCCACAGACTGATGCTCTACCACTGAGCCAAACTGGTTTTGGCATCTGCTGACTTTTCTAACACTGTCTCAGGTTGAAGACAGCTGAGGCCCCAACTTTGGTTTCCTGGTAGCTGGCCCAACTCATGAGCTCCGGGGTCCCCCCCCTACTAGAGTTCCTGTCCTTCCAATAGCCCCTCAGCATCTTCCTTGGCCAGGCCATGGAAGTCAGATGCTACCAACTGTCCCATTTTCAGTCTTAGACTGAAGGAACGCATCTCATGGACAGGAAAAGGAAAGCCTCACCAGAATGCCAACCCTGGGCCAAAAAGCTTTTTTCTTTATACGTTTTTAAAAAAGTCTTTTTCATTGATTCTTAGAGACAGAGGGAGGGAGAGGGAGAGACAAACATTGGTGTGAGAGCAAAACATGGATCTGCTGTCTCCTACACTCCTCGTAAGGGGGATTGAGCTGCGACTGGACATGTGCCCAACCTACAATGGAACTGGCAATCTTTCCGTGCACGGGATGACACCCAACCAACTAAGCCACACTGGCCAGGGCTCTTCATACGTTTTTCTATAGTCAGCATTTTATTTGAGTGTTTCTGAATTCCATTCCCATTATATTTCTTCCAAGGCATATATATGCCCTGTCTGAAATGGCTGTGTGCTTCTTCTCAGTCACACCTATATCAGCAATTTAACCCACTGGAATATAAATGCCTAAAAAGGTCAGGCCTTCCCTGACAGATCCATCCAGAGTAAGGCCAGGGCTTCCCATGAATTCCAGAATGAATGGGGGCGGCGTGTCACTCTGCTTGTGAAGACAGGGAGAAACACTCTGGGCAGCTGGTTCTGCTTGGGGTACTCCGACAACACCCAGATAGAAGAAAGCATCTAAACAACGTGATCCCGCTGTTCATGAACATAGTCACCCCGGGGGAAACGTGAGAATGTACCAAGCTCAGAGCCCCCTCCTAGGAACTGTTTAATTCCATCGATCTAGGGAGGGTCTTGGCATTGGCACTGCTTGAAAGCCCTCAGGGAGATTTGCCTTGATAGCAAGGGTGGGAATCGGACCTGTATGTACCTTGGTGTAAAGTGCTATGGGAGAGGCAGTTTGGAGGGAAGGGAGAAGACAAGCATCTTGGAGCTCACTACTCAACCCTCAAACCAACAGAAGAGGCGCTCCCTGGGAGCCCAGGAGAAATGCAAGTGCTCAGCCCCTCCCCAGACCTCTGAATGAAATCTGCCCTGCGACAAAGTGCTGGGTGATTGGTAAGTGTGTTCAAGTTCCAGGAGCGCTGATCTTAAAGGTAAACAGCTAAAATGCTCTCCTGTCCATCACCCCTTGAGACCCAGATGTAGGATATCTTGAGTTTGGTGTGCTGCGGTTAGAAAAAATAATAAAGCACATGTTTACACACCTATTTCTTCTATCTGGCTATAACAAACTTCATCTTCAGAGTTATCAGCCTCCCAGCTGCATCTGGGTCCCCCTTTTTTTTGCCCAGAAGACCCCTGCTCTCTCCCATCCCTTACTCCTCTGAGCTTTCTTTCACACTAAAGTATACACGACTGACAAAAAGCACGGGGGAGTTTCCACTTTGGGCAATGAGGATTTGAGCCCTGGCCCTGCCACTCACTGCCTAGAAAACCCTGAGCAAGTCACGGAAGCCCTACCTGATCCTCAGGTTCCTCACCCACCAAGCAGGAACAATAGTCCTGCACAGCCCATCCTGCAGGGCTCCCGTGAGGATCAAATCAGATCATTTACATGAACGGAGGGAGGTGTAATTATCAACCCTGCGCTTGAGTGACTCACAGCGTTCTAAGTCCATAAAAGCCTTGTTTTCGGAGGATGGAGAGGTGCATGTGTAGGTGCAATTTGAGGATTGCACCAGGAAAAGGTCCTTTAAGAAATGTCATGCAATGAGAAAGGTTTTCTCTTGAAAGAAACCTGCAGAACCCCTCTACCTTTCACAAAGACCCATATGATCCAAATATGTGTGTTTTTTTTGCCGTAGCTATCAGGGAGCTTAGAGTTAAACAAGGGGTCTTGCAATCACTAGGTCTTCTCCCCTTTTCTGTAGAAAACCATCTAAAGTGTGGTTTCCATCATAGGCTAAGGATAAGCTTATGATAATAATAATAAAATCAGGAACCATGAGTTGCAACTCAAGACACACAGTCGTGTCATATTTTTTTCAGCACTTATCTGTTCAGACCAGGGCTGTCCAATAAAACTGTGATGGGAGACTTTTGTATAATTTTAAATGTTCTAATTACAATAAAAAAGAGAAACAAGTGGAATTTAGCCAAAACATTATCACTTCAATACAAAAACATTACCCGTGTATTTTACATTCATTTTCAAACTTAGTCTTCAGAAACTGGTGTGTGTTGTGTATTTCTGGTTATGCTCAATCGGGGCTGAGCACATTGTTAAGTGTCCTATAGCCATGTGTGGCCAGGGACTACCCTGTGGACAGCAGGGCTTAGACAGTGATCTTCTGGAGAGAGAGCTGTAAGAATATTCACGTTTATCACAGGTGTGTTTTGTGCTATAGAACCATTATTAATTGCCTTAAGAGCGCTTTGAGTTAGGGGCTACCATTTCTCATTGCAGATGATTAAACAGTTGCTCAGTGAAGTAAGACCGTTTGTCCAACATTGACAAGCAGAGCTGCAATCCAAGCTCAGTTCCAAAACCAGGATCCTTAATCCCCATTCATATCATTTTTAGATCTACTGGGTTGACAGCATAATCCAGATCAAAAGACCTCAGTGTGCAGCCCCGTGGGGTCTGGCTCGCATAATTCTAGGGACTGTCTGGGAAGATGGGAGTGAGGCCTACACCCACCACAATGGGAGGCATCTTTCCATCCAACCACCGACTTCAACCTGCACCACTCAGATGAGAAGTTTGGAAGAAGCAATTATGATTTTATTGCACCCACTGTGCTGACGATTAATGCTGAGTGCGGGTGGAAAACGCACCCTCTCATTTGCTAACACGCACTATAATTATGCATGCCTCTCCAGGTACTATAATTTAGGACTTAAAAAAGGCCCATTTCGAACAAGTAGTGCAGCACTTGTAAAACATTACAGATGTGTTATCATATAAATGAGAGAGCTGTGACATGATAGCGCGATAATAAATCCCCAACTTAGATTTGGAGACAAGATATGTCAAAAGCAAATCCACACTGCCACTTAATCTTCTCCATAAACTGTTTATTTTTTTCCGAGTCCTACAATAACACATGTCAGACGGCTTTGATAGTTTCCAGATTAATGTGTTTTTTCCCTTCAGGTCATCAGAAGACTACTCATTTCATTAAATTAACTCTGCTGGTTGCAAGGCAGAAACGTGCTGCAAGACATAACTGTTCACACCAAATTGGGAGCCGGCGAGATGGGATAAATAAATAAAGCTGATGTCCCCCCATTTCCGGGGAAGGTTGGAAATGCCATCTTAAATTGCATCTTGATGTCCTGAGCTCCCATCAGGAGCGATAGCAAAGTTATGTATGTGCCGGCTGTGAGATGTTCTCACCCAAGACCATTTGTTTGATGTCTGATGGATTCCACCTCCTTCCCATGATGCCCCTGGGGTGGAGTTGGCCTCAGCGGCCCACACCCTAATTGAAAAGAACAGCACCTGTCAAAGCAAAATCCTCTGTGTGGAGGCTTCCCGCTGGTCTCCTCCCTAAGGTGAGAGCCACCTGCAGCAGAGCGGGTTCTTTCACACCTGCCTGAGACCCAGGAGCTTCGGGCAACACATCCACCTGACTCCATGCCCCACCCAAAGCCTACTTTTCAAACTGAAAACCCTCAAGCTACCCCATCTCTCCCAATAACTTAAAAAGCAGCTATATGAGGCTGTGTCAGTCCAGGGAATGTAGTTGACAGCGTGTGAAAGTGTCACTCTAAGCCTCCTGTTCCCCAACTCTGTACACTGGAGGTCACAGGCTTTTTCCATGTTAGAGTTTGCAGGCCATCCATGCCTCCATCTCGGCCAGTCAACGCTGCCATTGCCATGAGAAAGCAGCCCGGGCACCGTGGAAACAAAGGAACATGCTGACTTCCACAAACCTATGTATGGACATTGCAACGTGAATTTTGTATCATTTTTATTCTAGGTGTCTGAATATTTTCATGTCAGTCCATTTTCTTCTTCTGATTTTTCTTGTCATTTAAAAATGTAAAACCCGCTTTCAGCATGTGAGCTGTACAAGATCAGAGGGTGGGCCAGATGCGGCCCACAGGAAATCATTTGCTGGCTCGTGCTATAGAGGGCATTGGGTTGAATGGCTCAGGATGCCTCTTCCAGCACCAACATCCAAGGATGTTCTGCTGAACACAGAACTGCTGTGTGAGGTGGGTAGCAGGCCTCTAGTGTCACTTCTCTCCTGGCACCCTCTTCCTGAGACACTAACCGGCTCCCAGGCCGGTGTGCATTCCCACGGGAGCAGGAGAACCTGGCATGTATCCTGGAGGGGCCAGAGAGAATCTCAAGGCTCCTGAGTGCATTTTCACTCCGCAGGCCAAGGATAAAGTTTGTGGGGTCAGAAGGAAGTCTCACAAAAATAGCAGCGAGGCATTAACCGGGACAGGGCTGGCAACATGTGGCAATGCGAAGCAATTAGTGGACTAGCACTTTCACCCACTGGGTTACAACAAAGCCTTGGAACCTTTCTCAACCCGGCAATGTACGCAGACGCTAGCAAGAGCATGATGCAAGTGCATGCCATGAAGCCAGACTGCCATCCTATACTTTCTTTTTCTCTCTTCTAGAGGGAGGACCATAGGACACTGGCTGAAGGCACCTGGCTGGCTGTGAGGTAGGTGTTTGTTCTGTGAGGCAGCTGTGGTTATGGAGGTTAGGGGTGGCCCATGAAAACCAAGAATGTGAGAGGAGATATTTCCCCCACTTTTATTTCCAGAACATCCTCCCAGTAAAGAAATTACTGAGGCCACTACATAAGGTGAAGAAAGTCAGACCCAAACAAGGAAGAAATCAGTCTTTTGTAATATTTTGTCAATTTCAGGAGTGTTGGTCTTGGTCCTGTTCCTTCTCCCCAGGAAGCAAGGACATAATCCTAGCCCTGCTCTCTCCCCTGGCCACCTAGAAGCTGTGAACCTGGCCGCTGACCATAAAACCAGCCTTCTCCCAGAGCAGGGATTGAAAAGGTCTGGTAGCAAAGCCGCTGGGCAGAAACTTGGACTATGTATTGGTCATGGTAGACTAACTGTGTAACAAACAGTAATTATCTCGGTGGCTTAACCAGGTGAGTATTTATTTTTATATTGCAGAGACTCCAGTGCAGGTGATTGTGTTCAGCTGGCCCTCCTGAGTGGCTGTCCTCCAAATGGTGACTCAGAGATATAAACTCCTCCCATCTCCAAATTTAGATGTAATCTTGGACATCAGTGCTTCTCCAATTTTCCTGCGCCAAGTAATCACTTGGTGGGTGACCCATTACCAGAGAGTCGGATTCAGTAGGTGTGAGGTGGGGCCAAGAGTTTGCATTCTGAACACGTTGCCAGGTGATGCTAAGGATGCTGGTCCATGGACCACACTTGGGGCAGCACCTATCGACATGGACATGTGCATCCAGTTGGAAGGCTGGGAAGAAGCTCTGAGGGGTTGCGTACAATGTGTCCATCACATCCTCATCTTCAGCATCCATCCTTAAAGAGCCCTTCAATTTTATCTTTGAAATAGATCTTAAGTCTCTTCCTTTATTCTTCCACTGCTTTGTGCTCTGCAAGGTGGCCAGAGGCATCTTGTTGAAATGCAAACTTCCTCTTGGGCCCTTTGCCTTTCTCCGGCCCAGCCAGATAATGTCTTCATTGCTAATAGGACGAGAGGCAGATTCCTTAGTGTGGTCCAGAACCCGCCAGCCAGCCTCATCCACATCCCTCTCTCTTTAACCCAGTATTTCGTCCACAGCTCATCCCGGAAGCTGCAGACCTCTGGGAGCTCTTGCTACGTTCACCCTGATTGGTTTCTCCTCCCTGGTTAACATACCTGCCTGCTAGAGCCTTAATCATCTTCTCACCCAAACCCAAAGAAATAAGGATGCTCAGTGGAAGATTAATTAAAACATGATACCCATACATCCTGATGGAAAATGAATACATGTTTTCACCCATAAGATGGGGGAGAAAAAATGTTGATACTATCAGGGATGTGAAAAAACTGGTATTTCTATACCCAATGGGTGGAGGGATAGCTGTGTACAGAGCTACTTGGGGTGTGGGGGAGGGAGACCATTTTTGCATTCATAATGTCTCAACAAATGTCTCTTTCTATCTCTCTCCTATTGAACACTCAGATTTACTTACAAGAAGGCAGGGGCAGGATGTTGAGAGCAATACTGTTTCTAAAAATGAAAAATAAAAAAATTATGTAAATGCCCATTGACAGGAGAACAGCTCCACAAATTATGAACCTACTGTCAATGAACTATTCTGGGGGAGGGGGGAGAGGTGTTAGGAGAAGAGCAGGTGCTTCTCATTGGTTATCACGTGTTGTGAGGAGCTCCTTTGGTGCTCATAGGCAAAGTGTTAAGTCCTCCCTACCTGAGGGCTGTTCTCCTGGAATCCTCATCACATCAACCCACTCTATAGAAGGCTGAGGTCCCATGTGCTTACCTGGACTGAGGTGCTTTGGGTCAGAGCCCAAACTTCATCCCACTTCTGTTTACTAGTAAGCCTAGAGTTCTGATGCCACTGGAAAAACGGCTCTGAGGGCCAGCTTTATTGGAACCGCAAATGTACTGGCAATCCCTGGCACCCAGCCCTGCAAGAGGACGCTCCTCCACAGGTCACCTTCTTGTTCCCAACCTCACCCGGCCCACATGCTCTCTTCCTAACACAGTCTCTGAGCCCCGCCTGGCCCACTCCGCTCCAGGAGGCCCTGCGCTTTTTGCAGAGCGGGTTCCTTCCCCTTCCAAGAGTTCACCGAGTCCCCATGTGCACGGAGGCTGCCGATGGAACGGCTCAGTGTACCAAGTTAAAGGAAAACCTCGGCAGGATTGCGCAACAGCCTTTGGCGTGCCCAGTGAGATGCCACATCAGCCCACTCCAGGGAAGACGGGAAAGTTCAGGTGTTTCTCCTTTCCCGCTGTTCCATTTACACAACATGGCAATGAAGGGGAAGTAGATAAATTGTATTTATCCACAAGACACTTTAATCAAATCCTCCAACACACACACACACACACACACACACACACACACACACACACACAGGTTTATTAATGTAGTCAGCATCCCAGAAATGACAAGTGACATTTGTAATTGAAGCTAAATGCTTCAGGCTCCTGGGTGTGCTGAAGGAGGCGGCTGGGAGGTGACGGGCATTGGTTATGACAATGCAGCGGGCCCGGCTGGGAGAGCAGACTTCCGCTCTCGTAGCAACCCAGACAGGAGGAGCCTCCACTCCCCTTAATCACAAATCAAGCTGAGTGACATTTGAAATGGTAATAATTTCCCCACGCACTGCAGCTGCCCCTCTGTGGCTCGGTTCTCATTCCCAATCAGAGTGCCTTTACCCAACTGCAAACAGCAGCTGAACTTAATGCAAAAACCATCCGCAACAGGGCTGCAATTAATCCAGGAGGGAAATGAGTATTTCTCTGTTGAAGAATGTATTTGCAAAAACAGCATGGAGGAGACACTTAAAAAAGAAAAAAAAGAAAATATTAGTTCTGAGTCCCAGTAGAAATGCGTTTGTACATTCCCCTGCCAGATAGTCCTGAATGGGGGGAAAGGCAGAGTGTGTCTCCCTCAACCAACCAGCAGCTCAGCCCCTCAAGTTTGCCTTAGGGCGCTATTCTCAATTGTGGTTTGTTAAAAATAAGCAGTGCCTGAGTGCCACCTCAGACCTTTTGAATGGGAGTGAGCAGAAGACACTGATATTCATTCATTCCTTCCTTCATTCATTCATTTATTCATATCTCTCCAGGTGGCTCTAATGTCAACACACCAGGGGGAAAAAATCTCATCCGCAGCCTATCAACTCAGGTGTTCCATTCAGTAGCAGTAAAAGTGAGTCTCCATCGGTGTATGTAGCATCCTGACAGCCTGGTAAACTTTCTATTTGGATCCAGCTACTGGAAGGACTGCCTCCTCCTCTGGTGTTTGATAATGTATGTTCCCGTGTCAGAACGTTGCTCCCAAGTTGTACAGCTCTGCCTGTGTGCTTGTTTTGTCTTGTTATTCACCACCTCCTAATGCAAACTCCTTCTGTAGAGATTAAACTTGAAGTGGTTTGTAGCCACCCAGGCTCTGAAAGAGACAGAACAAGAATGACAGGACTAGAGGAGGACAAGGAAGGAGACACTAAAGCACCACGAGGCTGAGAAGGAGAAAGGAGACTATAACCCATCTGGTGGCAGAAGGTGTTGACAGAAGAGGGAACATAAATGTGAAAGTGTCCGCGTCCTTGGAGGGAAGTGTACAAAATGCCTAGGGCACACCTGCCACGCAAGGCGTGGTCCCAGGGCGAGCAGCCACAGCTGGTGGCAGCTTCTGAGAAATGCAGTCCTGGGTCCCACCCCAGCCCTGAGGCGTGACTCTGCATTTGCATAAGATCTGCAGGTGATGCATGTGCAGGGTGAAGTCTGAGAAAACGCCCTGCATATTCAGTAAGAGGTAGGCAGAACGCACTCCGTGACTGTGTCCCTCCACTCTCTTCCTTCTCCCGACAGCTGGTCACAAACACACAACTGGACCCTTCCAGCATCTCAGCGACTCCTGGTGCCTCATAAATGGCCAGAGAGGCTGCTTGATTTGCTCAAGCTCAGGATGATATTAGTGCATAACTGTGTAATTTATGAAAATAGCCAGTTCAGAAAGAAAAAAAAGAATCTTTGTCTTTTCTCTCAGTTATTTCCTAAGATCCACTATAGCTTTATCCATTGGGTTTTTCTTCTTTCCATCAAATACTGCGGACAGGGTGGGCTTTGTCCCAAGCCAAAGTCAAGCATCTATAAGTGGTACTCAGTTATGGTTATCTATTGCTCATCGGTGGCCATAATCATAATTCCATGAAAACCTATATAACTAAGAATTGTGAAAAGAACTGATATGTATTAGTGCTTTCTGTGTCCCAAGGTAGACACTTGATTTACATTTTCCAAAACCTTCAAAAAATGGTGCATGTAGATTCAGTTGTCCCCATTTTACGAATGAGGAAACAGAGGCTCAGAGAGGCCGGGTGAGCTCACCACGGTGGAACAGACAGTGAGTGGCAAGCTGGGGTCTGAACCAGGGGACCTCCCGTCCTTATACCAGTGTCCTTCTCATCACATCCATCAACCCTCTGGCATTTAATAACAAAACAGCCTCTGAATGCACAACCAGGCAGTGTTATTTCAGTGGTAAGAAAGCATGTGAGTGCTAATAAGACCTTTATCCTCTTTGTTAATAGATTATTAAACAGGGTTAATATTACTGTGATAGAGGGAAAAAACGCATCCATCAAAATGCCATGTGCACACAATGCCAGAACACCAGCATGAAAGGGAGAAAGTTGCATGGCACCCAACCGGTTTTGCGATGCCAAACATCTGGGCAGAGAGGTGGGTGTGCAGACTGCCCCAAGACTGTGTGTATGGAGGATTTTCATGCAGGTTGTTGGGATCCCATTCATTGATGGGGTCTTGAACCAGATAACTTGTGTTCATATTCAAATTCTCTTCTGCAAGGCTCTCTGCCTTTCACAGGAGGGTTACAGAGCTGAGCAGCCAACTGGGAATGTAACAAAGAAAAACAGAGGGAAGGATTAAAGAGCTCTGCCATGTACCAGCTAGCCCTGGGCGGAGGGTGTTAGGGAGTAAGCAGGCTTCTTGTCTTGTGTAAGGAGCCTGGGACTTGAGTCAGAGGCCCCAGCTAGTACCCTACTCGACCACTCACTCCCTCTGTGATCCTGGCAAGTGTTGCCCTTCTCAGTGCAATAGAATGCCCTGCACGGGCGCAGTCCAGAGGTGTTGATGTTTCCATGTGTTTTGTTCGCTTTGTTTGGTGGTAGGAGTGACTGGAGAAATGTCTTCCCGAAGCCCCGGCTTCTACATCTATAAAATGGGGATAATATTACCTACCTCTTCCTGTGACTATTAAAAATAAGAAAAGTGCTTAGCACTGAATGAGACTCAAAATAGGGGATCCAAAATAGACAACTGTCAGTATTATGGTACATTTATTTTAAAAGATGGCCATGACAACACTACTTAGCACTAAATGTGAAGAGAATTTGTAATTCAGGGAACAGCACCACCACCATGGAAAGCATTACCAATATCTCTTTAATGAGAAATGCAGGAATAAAAACACTTTTGTGGTTGCTAACTGATAGTTCTCCCCATCAAAGTAGCCAAGAATCTCTTATTTCTTTTCTGATGCATCTGTGAAGGCACAAACCAGAAGCTAAGCGTGAATCTGCACTGCTCAGGGCCTCTGGGTGTGAGGTCTGGGAACCAGTTAGCAGAGCAACTGGAGTGCTTGGGCAAAGCAGACTCACAGGTTCTAATGAGTCACTGTCCAAAGGAATCCAGAAATCTAAAATGTTACAAAGCCACCCATGTGGTTCCCCAGCACATTGAAGTTTGAGAAATACTCATTTAAATGGGGTCTCCAAAAGGTAGACACGTAGTGAGCTATAGTCTACAAAGAAAATATTAAAGACTCCATTTAAAGTGATGGTTGTTGCTTTTTAAGTTCATTTTTTCACATGTTTCATAATGGCCATTGTGCAATACTATAAATCTGTTATTTATAAAAAGAAATAGTGTGTATGTATACAATATCTGCATGTGTACTTATACACCACACACACACACACACACACACACACACACACACTCAAAACATTTGGAGATGACCAATCTGGAATATGGAAGTGCATCCCTTAGAAGCTCTCTGGAATTTGTCTCAGCTGCACTTTTGGCAAGAGAACAACAGCAAGTCCCTCAGAGGGAAGGGCAGGGGGCCGGGGGTGGAGGGGACTCCAGCGAGTGCCCGGCATCCAGGTTTTCTGGAAGGGATCCACGTGCAGAGGGGCCAGGCGCAGGTGGGCCCTTGGGAAGCTGCTGTCCATTTCACTTCAAAGGTGAACGTACGCTCTTGTTCACATAGCGACCACAGGCCCTCTGCCTAAAGGTGGGCTTTGTCCAATGGGGGCCAAAACTTTTCCCAAGGAGATCCCACGACCACAGCTGTCAGCTACCCAGCGAGCCACCAGGCTAGACCAGAAGATAATGTGCCCCAAGAAGATGGTATTGATAGACTATCCCATTTTGACAAGGCTGGTGCACGTGGTAGGCAGGACTGAGGGAAGAATGATCATGTCAAGAACCACACACATGGTGATAATAATAATAATAGCAACAATGACAACAAAAATTGTCAGCTTTTAAAGAAACAAACCTATAAATGAATTTTTAAAAAGGCATCATGCTATAGGCTACCTGTGTCAGCTGTGAGTAGAGCTTATATAACCATTACACGGTGACCATCAAATACCTAGCTCAGAAAAGTTACAGAATCAGCACCCTGGGAGGTTGGAACCCAGGAAATATGAACATATGTAGTGGGGCCTGGAGGGTGGGCAGGGTTATGTGGTTGCTGTGAATCAAAGCTCTGTTCTCATCTTACAGAGCTGGAAGGGAACAGGACAGAGATAACGCTTAAAATGAACATGTGGTGCCCAGAGCTAAACCCCCCGAGAACCAAGACGCCTCTGTTCTGAACACAGTCATTAAAGCGGGCCTTCTAGTCAAAATGGGTAAATGCTGAATAGATGTTGTATCTCAATATCCTCTACTCCATCTTTATAGGGACTACTACTTCCTCATTGACCTGTGTCAAAAAGCAAAAAACGTAAGACTATATTATGTCCAATGAGAAGCCTGAGGACACAGGAACAGGGCCATGTGTTGGCACAGAAGAATGAATTCTCCATTTACTTTCCAAATATCCACACAAACACACAGGCCACTGCTACCCCCCCCCCAAAAAAAAAAAAAAAAACCAAACAAACAAAAAAACAGAAATCAACACGCAAAACAACCCATTGTGGTTTAAGAATAAATGCTCTTGATCACAACTGTTTTCATATAGTGCAAGCAATAACATTAGCCAGGCCTATCTTTTAATTACATGCTTTGGCCATGCAAATATTCAAGGCATTCTGAGTAAGGCAATGGACTTTTATTTAAGTGTGTAATATAGAGAATCTACTACATCTGCTGATCGGTGCTTCTTTATTATTTATTGCCTACCCTTCTCTCATGCTCCAGCCTGCCCCAACAATAAAATACCACTTAGCACTTGCTTTTTCCAAAAAAACATCATTTTTCACCATTTTAGGAGTGAAGAAAAGAGGAAGTGGAAGGAGATTTCTTCTTTCTTTTTTCTTTTTTTCAGAGACTAACGCTCTTCTCTTCTCCCAAATATTTAATCATAATTATATTAAGAAACATTTATAAAAAATTAAGTAATAAAATTAAATAGGTTGGAGAAAAACAGAGAAGCAGACAGCGAGGATTAAGTGCAGTAATATAAAGAATAGATTATATTTAATGAAAATTTCCTCCGTGTTCAACATTTTTATTATACTTAATAGCACTGGGCTTCATTTTTGTCTCCAGTAATTGTGTGTCCATAATGAATGGCCATTCTTATTCCCCCATTGAGCCCTGACAGAAATTAATAAACCTAATTCTGTAGGTTTAAGTTTAATTTTGTTGAAATATATAAAGTAGTTACATATTCACTTAGCAGCCAACCGAAATGCAGTGGCCCTAAGCTCCTCAGCAACTTTATAATGAGTACATTGTTTTCTGGGTCTTTCTCCCCCTCTCCTTGTGCCTTCCCGTTCTGATTCCAGCTCGGAGCCTGGTTTGGGATGCCCCCAGCTCTGGGGCTATGTGCGTGGCCACGGAGGTGGAACAGTGGCCAGGGTGAACGCTGTAAAACGTACAATTATGTGATCTAGTCCTTTTCCAAGAACAGCTGTTAATGATTGCTAAGCATTCTCTGGTTGGTTTACAGTTTGATCAAGAAGGTATGTAATAAAAGAAGGGGGGATGGGCATGGTACAGGCCAGCAGTCCTCCTGCAATAAATAACGTGCACAGTCTGCTTGTCGGAGCTCAGAGTATGGAATCTCCACTTTGGGCTTCAGGCACCAGACGGGGCTTCCAGGAGGGGTCAGCCTCAGGGAACCTGAGGCACAGAAAGGGGCCATGATGACGGAGGATCACGTCGGACTGGCTGACCCATTAGTAATTGACTATAAATGTCTCCTCTGAGAAATGTCAGCTACATCTGGAGATCATCCCTCCCACCTGTCCGCCACTTCTCCCTCCATCCCTGCCTCCATCTGTGCTCTCATTCATTCATTCACTCATTCACTCAACAAATGTTGGCCTTTATCAGATATTCTCAGTGTAGGGATAAAATGAATGGCATAACCAGCATGAACTCAAACCTACTGGAGTTTAGCATTACGTTTCTTTTTTCAAAAGGTAATTCACAAACAAACATCAGAGTATAATTACAAGTGTGTGGGGGAGAGGACACACAACAGAAGGGACAATGACATGAATGCAAAGATCAATAAGTGCTTTCCTGAGGACATTAGGACAGGAATGAGATCAGCAGGAAGAGTCTGAGGACCTGAGGATGGGTGGCTGGGGGGTGGGAGGGAGGTGAAGTTTCCTGAGAAGGCCACTCCGTAGAGTTCGGTTTTATCACACAAAAAAACATGGGGATCATCCACGGGGACCATCCAAAGGCCCCAAGGAGCCGCTGTTACAGGGATAAGAAGCACAGGGCAGAAAAGGGGCTACAGGAAAACTTCATGGAATTCTCACTTGTTTTAAAACTGAGAAAACCGATAACCAGGAAGTTTCATCAATGCTTAAGCGCAAACCAAGCAGTCTCATTTCAGGAGTCTTTTCCCTGTGTCTTATCAGATGCCTTCCCTGGAACTCTACCAACCCTATTGACCAACCTCGATATCAAGAGTTCAGAGAGCATTGTTGCTTCTGAATTCCCTTCTGTAGCTAAAGGTCAGTGCATTTAATGTATATCTACCAAATGCTTTCTAGTAATGTCTTCAAAGGCTTTCTACTAATAAACTGAAAGAATGGAGTCATGAGAACTGTTCTGGTCACAGCATACTTACCATACTGGTCCCGTTTTACAGATTAGCTATTTAAAGGTAGATGTCTGGGATTTATATCCTGGTATACTCTACTTCATTTTTCCTATCTTATTTCCACTGTGATTTGTGACTCCATATGCAAATATAGAATTGGATGGCACAGGGCACTTAAAGTGTGCCCAGAGAAACCACCCTGGGATTCAAGAAATCACAGATGTTGTCCTATTTCTTGCCTCAAATAATCATGGGGCAAGCCATTTCCTTTCACTGGGCCTTAGTCTCCAGGTAGCAGGATCTAAGGGCTGGCAAATTTTCGAGTTTGAGAATGAGGGGCTGGCCCAGTATGGAGGCCCTAGTTACTGCTCCACAGTGAGATGCTGCCCTCTGACCCTTAGGATCTCACTGGGCCATGCTCAAACCACCTAATCACAGCAGGGTTGAGAGACAGAGGCACCTACCTAGAGTCAGTTTACTAGGCTTCCATTCTAGTTGCTGTGTGACTTCATGTAAATTTACTAACTTTTCTGGGCCTCAGTTTGCTCATCTGTTAAATGTAAGCCAATAAATCTGCATTGTCAGGTTACTGTGGCTGTTACAGTACATTCTGTACAAAAGTGTACAAAAGCATGTGGTTTAGTTCATGATTGAAGCAGATATCCAATAAGTATTGTATACCATGGTGTCTTTCTTCTTTCCACCCATCCTTTCAAATATCTCTTCTTTCATTTCCCCTGCCTTTTCCTCCTCTGGGAACCCTTACAGCAGTTCTGACTGGTCATCTCCATCCCCTCCTTCACTGGGAAGTCTATCTATGGTCATATACAAATAGGAGTTTCAGATTCACAGGCATAATTCCAATGCCTGGTGAACCTGAGAGCTTTCTCAGGCCTTGATACATCTGTGGGTCTGCATTGATCTGATTCCGCTTTGAGAACCTCTAAAGAGGGAGGGGTCATAAGAGAACCCCCCAATGACATCTGCAAGGAGGAAGAGTGTGAAGGAGGGTTATAGGGACACAGGAAGGTGACGACCTGGTCCCGGAGACCCACTCATCTCAGGACTGCTCTCTGCTCAAGTCTTCTCAAGAACCAGAACTAGAACTAGAATCTGCTTCCCCTGGGGCCCAACAGACTGAAACTGCTATTTTGCTTCCCAAGGTTAGAAGTTCAAGTACTTTGAGTATGTGTTGGAGAAACATGCCGTTGATAAGAACAGGAGATTATATTGAGAGTATTCCACTGGCCCTACCCACCTTATTTCTCTCTGAACCCTGATCTCTCCCCTGGGACTCTGTCACTGCCAAGCCACAGACTCCAGCTTGCATTGCTTTGCCTTTTGAACCACTGCAATGAAAGACCATCTTCTGATAAGCAGAGCAATTAGTAGCCTGGTTATCAGTGGTTATCAGTCCCTCTCCTTCCCTTCAACACTAAAAAAAATCAAAAAAAAAAATCTAAGATTCCTGAAATCATAAGCAGCTCCTTTTCCTGAGTAGAGGGGAGGCAGGTTGTGGTGATGAGTGATAGAGTTTGGCATCTACTCCTGCCAAAGAGGACTTTTTTATTTTTATTTTTTTGGAAGCTTTTAAAGAAGGCTTAGGAAATGTTTTTGTTTGTTTGTGGAGTTGGGTGAGACCATGGCTCTTATCTTATCTACCTGGGCAGGGTCAGCCTTGAGTATTGCTTCTACATATCTCCCAATGGTAAAAACCAAGGACTTGATAGCAAGCAGGACAGTGTTTCTAAAACTATCAATGTGTATTGTGTGAGACTGAATGTTATAAAGAAGATACTTAAGCTAACTATTAAATGATCAACCCAGTTCATCCAGTCCGCCCCTCCATCCTTCCATTTATCTGTCCATTAGCTCATCCATCCATCCATCCATCCATCCATCCATCCATCCATCCATCTCTCCACCCACCCATCAGACCATGAATCAATCCACTCATTCATTCTCCCATCCATTTGTTCACCCATTAACAGATATCTACTGACCACTCTAATGTTTTAGGGTCTCTGCTGGCACCTTGGGATTCTACAGTGAACCAGGTAGACATAGTTTCTGCCACGTCAAGTCCTCAATTGAGGAGAGATACGTGAAAACTTAAGCTATCTCAAGAACAATGTGATAAGTATTGAGGTAGGAGCTCAAGGTGCAGGGAGAGAACAGCCAACAGATACAACTCGAGCTTGGAGTCACCAGGCCAGCCTGCTGAGGAGGCTCTTGCGGGCAAAAATGGTTCCTATAAGAGAGCCATGACTAGCTGGACACCCTGAAGAAGCAGCAGGAAGCGAAAAAGGGCTCTGCCATTTATTAGTACCTACTGCCTACTACACACTAGGCATGGCTTATCACAGGGATTTCTATAACCAGCTTTCAAAGTAACCAGAGGAAATGGAGGCTTTAGAAAGTTGAGTTTTCTGACCACAGTTCAGAGTTAAATGGCTTTATAAAAGACCTGGTTTTCTCTTGCCCCCCTCTGCTTACGGTTCAACTCCTTCCATGAATTCCCTTCCTCAGTACCTCTCTTTGGGATTATGAGGATGTTGGAGAACCAGAGGTTGGACACATTTTAAAGCCAAGATAGAATAAGAGTATGGGCTCCAGATTCAAAGGAACCTTGATTTACGTTTCTCTCTGACGTCTACTAGCAGTTGTGACTTTGGCCTATTCACTTAACCTCACTAAGTAAGCCCCATGTCCACGTCTATAAAATGGGGGTAATCATAGTATCCACCTCAGAGCTTCATAAGAAATTAAATATGCAAAGTTCCAAGTTCAATATATTACATGTTATATAATAATATATTACTGTTTTACACAGAAACATACAGAAGTGGCCTCTATGGCAGTAACCTTGAGCTGTAGGAGGGAGACCCGTGAGATGCAGAGGACAGAGTTCTCAATGCTTTAGGTGGAGGCTGAACAGAGGCCCTTTGTGTGTTCGCGTCCTTTAGCCTGGGGACGCGTGGGGGAGAAGTCCTGGCCCAGAGGGTGTCACGGGACCTCACAGTGGACCCCATTCTCACCACCACAAACAGATCTTGCCATACTCTCCGGCCCTGACTTCCCCAGGCTCAGACATCTGGGACTCCAGGGCAACCTCCCGGGAAGACCTGGGTCCTAAGCCTCTTCCAGACCCCTGGGCCCCTCAGTCCAAGACAGCGGCACCTTCCAGTCTTGAGGGTCAAAGTCTCTGGGTCACTAAAGCTACCTTTCCTGCTATTTCTTTCTTTTTTAAAAATATATTTTATTGATATTTTACAGAGAGGAAGAGAGAGGGATAGAGAGTTAGAAACATAGATGCAAGAGAATCATCAATCAGCTGCTTCTTGCACACCCCCTACTGGGGATGTGCCTGCAACCAAGGTACATGTCCTTGACCGGAATCGAACCCGGGACCTTTCAGTCCGCAGGCTGATGCTCTGTCCACTGAGCCAAATAGGTTCTGGCTCCTGCTATTTCGTAGCTTCCTACTTTCCACAGCCCCCTTTACAATGTGCTTGGAGGGGAGGCACAGATGGAAGGCTACTTTGGGTAGACCTGGAGGGGTCTCCGAAGCAGGGGCCCTCAACTCAGGCCCCCCCTGGGGGGGAGGGCTTTCCCTGAAGCTGTTCCCCACTCTTGGCCTCTTTGCCCACTATTGTTACCCATGTAAATGTGCTTCTCAGATTCCTGCCAACACACTTGGTTTTGTAATGTTGTTTAATAACTTGAGCCACCTTAATGAAATATTCATACATCTTTCTCTGTTGGAGCAGTCACCCAGGTTCCAAGAAATCAATCAATATATCTCTCTCTCTCTCTCTCTCTCTCTCTCTCTCTCTCTCTCTCTCTCTCTCTCTCTCTCCCTCTTTCTCTCTCTCCTGAGGCAGGCAGGCAGGCAGAGGGGCTGGGGGAGCATTCCTCTATAGAGGGGAGCACTGGGGGCACTGTCCCAGGCTCTTCCTGGAGGTGCTGGGATCCCTAAATAGAATGGCCAGGGGCAGAACATTTGAGTTGAGATGCTCAGTATAAGACCCCCGCTCCAGGAACAGAGAGACCTCCCCCTGGATATCAGCATCCTAGCTAGCCGCTGGCTGGGTACGCACAGCCCCGCTGAGCCAGGCACTGGCCGAGGCTGAGGGAAGAGTGCCACCTGTTGAATGCTCACGATAGCGCGTTCCTTCCCAGGCTCCAGGCACAGCACCTCAGGCTTTGGATGCAGCCTGTCCTGTCCCCTGATTGCAGGGACCTTCTGCATTGGCCACTGTGAGGTGAGGTGAGGCTGTTGTCCTGAGCGCCCTCCTACTGTCAGAGGGGGGGGGGGGGTTGACTTGCTCTAGTCCCTAAGCCAGCCCCTCCCTCTGACACCTGCCAAGAACACTTTCCACCCTACCTCTCTCTTTTGATGCTGTTTGCATCTTTTCCTAAATTATTTTTAAGTACAAAATATAAGTAACAAAATTTGTTAAGATCTAGACCCAGAACACAGTCAGCCCCTTGAAACCACCCTCTGGGTCACCACCCCTCCCCAGGGATGTCTCCGTGGGTCAGATCCACCTGTTTCTGAGCTGTAGGCACACTGTGGCACACATGTGTGTTGCTTCTCCCACGCTGGCATATGTGTAATTCACCCTGCCTCCATGTTATGGTGCTCAGGAACCGTATCTTCCTAAGGTGGGAGGAATTATACACCTGAGACTTGGAGAGACTTGGGAAATCGCAGATTCAGCCTTGTCATAATTTTAGTGAGAGAAGGAGGCTTGGGGGGGGGGTGCCCAAGGTCCCACAGAGGTCTCTCCCCTAGATCATAAGGCTCCTGTACTAATAGCTGCAAAGAATGCAGGACTTGGCACCTGGCCTTAACACACCTCAGAGCCATTTTTATTTATTGAAAGAGAGAGAGAGAGAGAGAGAGAGAGAGAGAGAGAGAGAGAGAGAGAGAGATTGTTTGATTGTTTTACCCATCCATGCATTCATTGGTGGCTCCCTGTATGTGTCCTGATGGGGAATTGAACTCGCAAAATTGGCATATCAGGATGACGCTTCAACCAACTGAGCCACCTGGTCAGGGCTGGGAACTCTTTAATGGGTTTCATTATCAGAGCTCCTGTGTGCACTGACATCTCCTCACCTAACGTTGCCTTTTGCTCCCTGTGCTCCTGCCAGGAACACTCAAATATTCGTGGAGGGAATGAGTGGATCTCAGGAGCTCACTGCTGTCATCCAGAAGATGGAGACCATGCCGTGGGTACTGCTGCTCTCACCAGGTGTGTGGAGGAGGGGAAGTGCAACGACATTGGTTACAATTGGGAGTGTGGACTGCTCACACTCACTGGCCTGAATTGCATTTACAGTACATTTTCACTGTGTCAGGTGACCTCTCAGCTTCCATTTTCCAGTCAGTGAAAGCAGCTTGCTCCTGTGAGCCATGAGGAGACCATGCAGGTAACAAGTTTAGCAAGTGATCTGCAATCAGTAGCTATGATAATCCTTTTGATGATTATGAACCTATTTCCAACTAGGTAATTGGCTCAGTTAACACTTCCTACCAAGAAGCATTGACATGGGTGACGTGTGGCTCTGGAGAGGCAGTGGTCTGTGGGGTGATTACCTGGTTTCCCCACTGGGCATTGGAACCCCCATTTCCCTTTATTTCCCTGGTTGAAATAAATACAAAAAAAAGAAAAGAAAAAATTTCCATGACCCTCCACCCACAAATAACAACTTCCATCTTTCATAATATGGCCTCCTAATCTAGCAAAGCATATTTTATAAGAGATGAGATTCTTTTTTAGAGTCAGTTTTCTACTTAGACTTCCTTCACTTGATGCTACATTGTTTGTATTTCCCCAAACTATGTAATACTGTTCTTTACAATCTTAATAGTTACCTAGTGGAATCGTAAAGACATATCAGGCTTATTCCACAATTCTCCTTTATTGGTTTTTTTTCCTAATACTTTTACACAAACAAATTCTGCCTTATGAGGACAGTCTCCCTGAATGGGGATCAACTGGTTGATGAGTTTTTAATTATTATTTTATACTGAGAAATAATTGCCACATAACCTTATATTAGTTTCAGCTGTATGACATAATGATTTGATATATTGCAAAATGATCACCACCTTACATCTAGTTCACATCCATCACTGTACATAGTTATATTTATTTGTGCTGAGATCTACTACTCCCTTGGCAACTTTCAAATATGCAATACTCTGTCATTAACTACTATTAATTATTTTAATTTATATTTATTTATAAAAAAGAAGAGCCATGTTCCTAATGCAAATGGGCTCAGTCTCAATCATGGCAACAGGAAAAGAGAGCACCTTTTCAAGCTGACTCTTACCCTCTCACCTTTCCGTTTTTGTCTGAGAACACACACACACACACACACACACACACACACACACACACCCCTTATGTATCGGCCATGCTAAAATATTTGGTTATTTCAACATGCATGTATATTCATGTCAAGGTTTTGCACATGTTTTCTTGGCCAAAGAGGCACTTTCCCTTTCCTGAACTTAGCCACATTCTCTTCTTTTCACGAGTCAAACATCACCTTCTCTCTATAAAGTTTTTGCTGCGCTTCCGGGAGAAATGAGCCACCTCCCCCCACCGCACTCCCCACACACTCCTAGATATTCCCATTGCAACATGCCTGTTTAATAATAATAATTATATTGATCATAATAGTAATCAAGATGTATTGAGCCCTTATCATGTGCTCAGACGGTATTCTAAGTACTTTTCATAGATTATCCCAGCATTCACTGCTTTGTGGCTTAATGATCAGTTAGTATGTACATCTGTTCCCCTGCCCCGCACCATGAGTAGTCTCGAGGAGGGGCTGCCCCATCTTCATCTTAGTCCTCCTAGTAGCTAGCACAATGCCTGGCACAGCATATATTTCAGAAACAAAAATGTGAACCCACCCTCTCTGAATGACTCAGCCAGTTTAGGGCTGTATTAAAAATGACTGGAGAGCTGGGGAAAGATTGGCCACATGCAGATCTCCTAGGGATCCCCACCCCTGGACAAACAGAGCAAAGTAAAACCATCCAAGAAGTCTGGAAGATCATCACAGAGCAAACAACTCCACCCTTCTCTCCAGAGCACCTACAGCTCAGAGAAGGTGAGGTTAAAAAGAGAGAATGACGGGGCGTTGGGGGCGGGCAGAAAAATAGATTAAAATAAGTCACTGCTTATTTAAAAATTGATAAGAACTAATTAAATTAATAAAATGTTATTGAACTTTAAGACAAAAGTCAACTTTAAAAAATTTTCCTTTCATTGAATCCAAAACAATGAAATTATTTTTTAATTAAATTGGATGGTGGTCATTCCATTCATTTGGAACTCAAAATATTAGTTCTAAATTGATTTTTCTCTGGCTTCAAGTGCATAAGTAGTGTTGGCCCATTTAAAATAGAAACATCATCTCACTCTGGCCAGTGTGGTTCAGTTGGTTGGAGTATCACCCAGTATACTGAAAAGGTGGTGGGTTTGATTTCCAGCCAGGGCACGTGCGGGAGGCAAATGATCAACATTTCTCTCCTACATTGGTCTCCCACCCTCTTCTTCTCTCCCCCTCCCCACTCTCCATCTCTAAATATCAATTAAAAAGTAAAAAATAAAACAAAAACAACATCTATTTATGTAATATAAATAGTTTCTTTGCTTTTACTGAAGCTATTAAAATATTCGATTCCATTGTCTGTCTGCCCATCCAGCAGTGTACTAGTAAATATTTAGAAACCAGCCTAGGTGGGAGAACAGGTAGGTACCAACTTGTGGCTTCTGCCAATTTCTGTGATGCAAATACTCCCATTGGGGTGCATGGTTTCAAACCACTAAGATGATTTATAACAATGCACAATGGTGTATACAGTCTGCTCTGGCTCTGGCCCATTGCTGAGTCTTCCTTCATACATCTGATTGTGTCAGTGCTGTCTAACTAGGATTTTACCAATGAGATGGCAACAACGTGACTCATTCACACACCTTGGAATACACGACAAGTGCTTCTTTGGGGGGATCATCAGGATGTTTATTTTTTTTTTCAATTATAGTTTATATTCAATATTTTTGTATTAGTTTCAGGTGTACAGCATAGTGATTAGACAATCATATACTTTGCAAAGTGGTTCCCCCCAAGATTTTAAATACCTACTTGGCATTGTATAAAGTTATTACAATATTATCCATTGTATTCCCTTTGCTGTACTTTGACAAGTGCTTCTTTGTAATGAGTGGTAATTGCTGCATTGACACAGACAATATGCTTAGGTATAGAATATTATTAGGTCAGAAACAAAAATTAAGAGAAAAACAAAACACAAAATAGGTCTAAATTCTGGCTTACCGATGGCCCACTAAAATTATTTTTGGCTTTATGTGGAGACAATCTGTCCACTTTGCCTTTACTTTTTTCTTTTGTTTTCAAAATCAAATGAGCACTTACAATTAAAAACCAAAAGTTGAGCTCATTTTTCTCCATTCTACTACCCTCCCCATAGATAATTACTAAATAAAATATGCTCAAGTTTGTTTAATTCCATGAAAAGATGCTGGAATGCCAAAGAGTCTTCTTTTGTAAATTTTATGCCTCATTTCTAGACAAAATCCCCAGATGCCCTGGCCAATCCTATAGGGTCTTAGCTACGCCAGGCCAGCGAATAGAAAAGAAAGGATGGATATAGGCAATTCAGAGAGGTAAAGGTACTCACTCATTTTAAATAGTTTATTATAGCTATAACTGTACTAGGAGTTTATGTTATCACATTTCATCCTCAAAATGCTCTTTGTGGGCTTTTATTACCTTTTACTAGTGGCCTGGTGCACAAAATTCATGCATAGGGGGTGTCTCTCAACCTGGCCTACACCCTCTCCAATCCGGATCATCCCTCTTGCAAACTGGGACCACTGGCTCCTAATTGCTCACCTGCATGCCTGCCTGATCACCCCTAACCACTCTGCCTGCCGGCCTGCTTGCCCCCAACTGCTCCCCCCTCTGCCAGCCTGTTCACCCCCAACTGCCCCCTCCGCTGGCCTGCTCACCCCCAACTTTCCTCCCCTCCTGGCCGATGGATCAGCCCTAACTGCCTCTGCCTGGGCCCCACCACCATGGCTTTGTCCAAAAGGATGTCCCGAAGGTCTCCTGGTCTAATTAGCATATTACCCTTTTATTAGTATAGATTTCTTAATGGACAGAATGAGCTGTAATTTTACTACACACAATTTTACTACTAACTAGGGAGTAGTGAAGTACTCAAATCCAGTATTCTTTGGCTACCAAACACATAATTTTTCCATGATTCCACCCTGTCCTTTAAAAGTAGTCTAAAAATATTTCACCCAAGTTTCTAAGTCTTCCCCTAGAAATTCCATCTTTAGGGCTTCTTTCTTCTCATCTTGTAGCCTACTTCTCTCCCTTGCTATATCTCTAATGCCCAGTGGGACAGAAAGCAGGTACACTGTCTTCATTCACTTCTCTCATCATTTCAGCCTCGGTGTAAATCTCTCCAAACAAGAAGAGGAAGAACCTCCTCTACCATAGAGTCAAAATACATTCTGATACCTCCTGCCTCCATGTTGTCTCTCTGAGAAGTCTGGGTCTTCACCCAGGGAGCCAGCACCCCAGACTGAGAAAACAGGTCTCTTCCACCCCTTCCCTGGCACACAGGGTGCCTTTGGACATGGAACTGCTGAAGTGCATAGGCAGATCCGCCCACAGCTTCTAGGCTAGCCCAGGTTTGCCAGTTAGATCCAACCACCAAAATCTAAAGGAGCCTAGCATTTTGTGATCTACTATCATATCCTGGGCATTTGATGTCCACAGGGTCAGAGCCATACATGCAATTACCTGTGTATTTTAGTCCTAATACAAAATTATATCTGTGGTGTCAAAGCCGATATAAAACCATAAGGAAAATAATAATTTTAAAAAATCCTAGGTCAGGTCATGTCACTCTACTTAAAACTCTGTCATGCAAGAGAAGGACCAAAGACCTTTCCATGGCCTATGAGGCAGATTTTATTTTCTAAGGTGATCACGTAACATTTCCTGTCCCACATGCTCTTCTAGAATCTTGATACTCCCCCACAAAGAGGTGGTGTCAGTGACCTCTCCTCTTGAACCTGGGTGACACTTTGTAACTAACTGCCTGGATCAATAGAGTATGGTGAAAGTGACACTGGGTGACCTCTGGGGTGTGGCCACAAAAGTGTGATATACTTCTATCTTGTTTTCTTGGGACACGCACTCGTGGAACCCAATCACCACAATGAGAAAGTCCAAGCTGCACAAGGAGAGGAATGCAGTGTTGGCTGAGTTTCCAGCCAACACCCAGCACCAACTTATCAGCCACATATCAAAATCATTTTGAATTTTCCAGCCCCTGGTCCAGCTGCTCCAGGTGATGCAACATAGAACAGCAATGAACCATCCTGGCTGAGCCCTGCCCAAACTGCACATTTGCAAGCAACTCAATGTTGTTTTAAGCTCCAAGTTTGGGGTGGTTTGTTACCCAGCAGGAGGTAACTAGAACAGCCTACAAAGTCCTGTATGAATTGGCTCCTGTTAACTGAAATCTCTCTTCAGTGACTCTGTATGCCCTGTACACTCTGTATTTTGTGCATCAACAAACATGAAAAGCGAGTGACCATGATCCTCGATTTCTTTCAATGATACTTCATTGTTTTGTGAACAAAAATATTACATATATTTTGTTAGTCCCCCCAAAAAATATTTAATGTGTGTGATGCTATTGCTAATGAATCCTCTTATCCTAATTTCATTTTCTAATTATTTGTTGTCAGGATGTAGAAATACAACTGATTTTTGCATAGTGACTTCCTATTTAGCAACCTTGCTAAATTCACTTGTTAGTTATTACAGTTTATTTATAGAGTCTTTTAGATTTCTATTTTCCAATGGTGTCTCCTAATGATAGTTCTTTTTCTTCCTTTCTTATCCTTAAATTTTAAAATTTCTTTTCCTTCCATTATTGAACTGTCTGGGACATACAATGTGACATTAAAAAGAAGTGATGCTAGTGAGTCTCAAGGGAAAGCTTTAAATATTCCAGCACTGATTATGATATTCACTGTAGTTTTGTTTTTGTCTGTTTGTTTTGTAAATATTTTTTATCAGAATAAGGAAGGCTCTTTCTCAGGTCAATTCAATGAGCATTTACTGATCATCCATTGTGTCCTAGACACTTTTCTAAGCAAGAGTAGAATTTAAAAACTGAATGAGCCACTATCCTTGCTCTGGGAAATCCAACAAATAGGGATTAATATAGATAAATACAGCACAGTGGGGTGGGGGTGTCAGAAAAACAATTCACCATGTCTAGGGGAGCTAATGAAGGCTCTCAAAGCACAGAGCATTATAGGAAGGGCTCAACAGATGAGATAAATGATATTTTATTTTAAAGGATGACATATTAGTATAAGGGCTACTCCCTTAAACATTCTCTTCTGGGTATACATCTGTACATGTGGACTTCATTCTATAGAGTAAACAGATTATCCTAACATTCTGTCTGTGTACAATCACTTTGGATAAATCTAATGTTCTCAAATATTTTTTAAATCTATTTTTTATTGATGTCTGAGAGAGAAATGGAGGAAAAAATAGAAACATCAATGATGAGAGAGAATCAGTGATTGGCTGCCTCCTGCATGCGCCCCACTGGGGATTGAGTCCATAACCCAGTACATTGAGTCCATGTACCCTGACCAGGAATTGAACCATGATCTCTTGGTTCATAGTCTATACTCAACCTCTGAGCCACACTGGTTGGGCTAGTCTCAAGCATTCTTAAGGAACATGTAATTGGAAGAAAATAAAATCTCATGGTAAATATTTTTAGTGGCAAATCCTGAGTTCTGTGTACTCAGGTTTTCTAAGAATGTTATATGAGCCAAAATGCTAAGAAAGAAATTATGCTTTCTATCCCACAAACCCATTGTTAGGTCTCTCTCCATTTCTTTATTGGCTGTATTTGCAAATAATACCACAGGCAAAGAAGAAAAGTTGACTTAGTGCAAGTAACACAGTATGTGGTTTAGAAGTGTTTACCTTATGTAATCATGATATATATTAAGTGTTAAATAAATTCTTGTTGATTTGATTTGGCCTGGATACATCTGTAGCCTACCAAAGAATATAGTATCGTCATTATTGTATTACATTGGGACTGAGTCTATTGAAAGGCATATAAATCAAAGTCCAAGTCTAGTGGAGTCTTTCAATTTTAAAGTTTAAAGTCTTTACTTTTTAAAAGAAAAAGACAGTATTTGAACATTAAAATAGGTAGCATTTCAGTTTGTTTCATAAGAAGAGTCATCAAGCTAATATGATACATCTTGGGGCTATTTTACCAGAGTGTCTCAAATAACTTCAGCTTTGCAAATAGACTAAACAGTTATATACATGGCCAGTCACTTACCTTCTCCAGGAGAGAAACAAGGTGAATACTGTCAAGTTCATGTCCAAACATCTAGATTTGTTCTGTAAACAGAGAATAAAACAAAGGTGGATTCAGAGCTGGAACCACAAAAACTGAGGTATTTTGACTTGAGAAAGTCTGGAGGTACAGTTGGTGCCACATCCACATCCCATGTATCTTTGTAACACCTGCCAGCTAGACTTCTTCAGGCCAGTGTTTGTCTCTCTTCACTTGAAGGCTTTTCCTGTAAATTGGAGTCCATTCTGTCCCAAGTGCTAAAGAGTGAATGTCCCCAGGTAAGGCCCTGAACAAGGACTGTTGGCAGTCCCTGTCTTTTCCTCAGAAAAACTCTAAGCAAATTCCACATTAGTTCTCAGATTCCCCCTAGCAGGAATAAACTCTGCACCCAGAGATAATTTGATGTCTTATTTCCCCACCCTTCTATCAGAGTTTTCTAGAATCATTTCCAGGATAAACTCTTTAATTTGGAGACTTGTCTCAGGGTCAGGTTCTTAGGGATCCCAACTAACACAGGTTATATTTAACTTAAAACAAAGACATCAGCCTTCATCCCCTCTAATATATATATATATATATATATATATATATATATATATATACACACACACACACACACACACACACACACACATACACACACACTAGAGGCCCAGTGCACAAATTTGAGCACAGGTGGGGTCTCTCAGCCTGGGCAGTGATCTGGGCAGATGGGGGCCTACCAGTGGGGGCCACGGGAGGTTTGCCAGCTGGGAGGATGGGTCGCAGAAGGTTGGCCAGCCAGGGGAGAGGGACTGCAGGAGATTGCCCGGCCACAGGAGGTTGGCTGTGGAGCATATTGAATGTCTGTCCCCTGGTGGTCAGTGCTGTCATAGTGATCAGTTGTTCAGTCATTTGTTCACTTAGGCTTTTATTTCAGAGAGGAAGGGAGAGGGAGAGAGAGATAGAAGCATCAATGATGAGAGAGAATAATTGATTGGCTGCCTCCTGCACACCCAACACTGGGGATCAAGCCTACAACCCAGCCATGTGCCCTGACTGGGAATCAAACTATGTGTGACCTCCTGGTTCATGGGTTGGTTTTCACCCACTGAGCAACACCAGCTTGGCCCCGACTTTTTTTGTAAGAAGATGGTGACAATGTCCTAAAAATCATACACTGTCTACAGGAGATCATGTCTTCTATAGGAGGGTCACAGAGGACTTGCAGCAATTATCTGGACAAGTCAAGTCAAAGCCACTGTCAACTAAAATCATGGCTCATTGGAGCACAAGCATTGTTTTTTGCTTGACTTAATTGCCTAATTGCCTCGGTCCTCATCTGAGCATGTGTAGACCTGGAGAGGAACAATTAATGAGCTAACGTGTGGGGAACCCATTTCTGTGGCTTCTGGCCAAGAGGGAGACGTATCAATGTCAAATACAGCTATCTGGGGAGACTCTCTCAGGGGGAGAATTTTGCCTTTCAATTATAACCACCTAAAAGCCATGATAAAAATTGCTTTGTATGAAATCAAGCCATGGAAATTAAACTTTGGGGGAAATAGTTAAATTTGAGCCTTGGAGCCCTCTGTCTGCTACACTGGAGAATTTGCAGAGCCTGTCAGACATAGCCATAGGACTCCATAAGAGTCCTGCTTTTGATGTTTCAGTAAATTCAGTGAACATTTCTCTGTGTGAGAGCAAACAGCAGGGCCTTATGAAGAGAATTGTATTTAAATTCCAGGTATATCCCTGTTATAGAGAAATCATTGTAATAAATCAGAATCTAGTCTTAAGCTTTTCAAGTTCAAATGAGAATATTATGCAAAAAGTTCCCAAGTAATTAGTGAGTACAAGTGTCAGAACAGTCTCTTAATCCAGGAACAGAGTGGCTTGCCCCTAACAATCAGATACAATGATATTTTATTAAGAATAAAAGATCAACAAACATTACTAAAATAGAAAGCCGTCACTCAGTTTGATTCTTGTTTAAATTAATTGCTAGATCTTTTCAACAAGTTATAGTGTGAATTTAACTCCTTTATTCTATTTACTTTTAAGCTTATCTCACTGGATTTAACAGAAAAAATAAATAATACCTCCCTCATTAGTCACCATTATTCCATTTCAATTTGACTAAGTTCAATCAATATAACATTGATGAGTGTGTTTTAACTCTAATGTCTCCAATATTATTTCTGGTATATTCTCTTAATTTAAAGACATAGGCAAAAATAATTTTCCTTATAAGGTGAACCTGATGGTCTTAGATGCTTTACAGGGATTTCTGTTTTGTTGTTTTGTTTTAAGCATGACCCAGAACAATGAATATTGTTCTCACTATATGTGAAATGCTTTTGCTCAAATGCATGTGGCTCAAATTCTCCAGCTAAAGGTTTAGCTTGGGGATGACCAGGAAGTGGTACCCCAGAGTGAGGTCAGGTTCAGAAAATGTTCAAATTGGGCAATCCACACTGAATATTTACTGCTTCTTAATCACTTCATGCCCTTTCTTGTCTTGGGGTTTTGTAGCTGTTCTTCTCTTTGCCTGTTATATTGCCTAGCCCACACTTCCCCCTTCCTACTAACCTCATTTTCATTCTACTAAGGCTCATTTTCCAGGTCTTTGCTTAACTTTGGTTTTCTAGAGGAAGCTAATGTTTGTGTGCCTTTTGCTGTCTAAATCTTCACTCCTTCTCTATTCCTTTCTAGGCATCTGCCTCTGTCAGTTCACAACTTAGCTCCTGCTTCTGTCCAGATGCACTTTAGTGGACAAATTCTCCAACTGGTGGTCTCATCTCTCCAATTGGGCCTTGGCATATTCTCTCCTAGGCCAACTTCAAAATCCACAGCTTGCTATTTGGGAACCCCTATCTTCTAGGGCAGTGTTTCCCAAACTTTATAAAATAACATTTATTTGCACACCGGACCATCTCATGCCTCACAAGACTGTCTTGACTTGACTCATGAAAACATAGAATTAGGCGCAGCTAAGCATGGTGCAGTGCATATCCCCACCAAACTCTTCCCGTACCCCTGGCAGTACACGTACCACACTTTGGGAAACACTGTTCTAGGGTAAGGAAAAATCTCTGGACTTTGAGAAATTTATACCTGCTGGGACTTCTCAACACAATCATGACCCTTCCTTCAGGACTGGCTGACCTCCAAGGCATCCTCCCTTAATCTCAGCTTCAACAATGCTTCAGAAAAAAAAAATGAACCACAAATCAAAATGAGTTTTCTTTGGATGAGTCAGATGAGGCAAGAATGGAAACCCCATGGACAAAAAACCAGCCTAACTTGTTTTGTGGTTAGTGGTGACTCGGGTTCTAAATGTTTGCTCCTAGAAAGAGAAACAGTGCCTCACTGGAGTGGAGGAAGATCCTGCCCTCATGGTTGAGAGAAAGGACCTCTTCACAGAGGCTGAGAGAAGCTGAGTTTGACAGGCCAGGGACAGTTCCGCTAAAGGACAGAGGACAGGGTGCTGACCAAACTGAAATCAAGGCTGGGCGTTCATTCCATCCAGGAAAAATGTCTATAAGTCAATTCTTTAAAAAGGTGGTTGTTAGAGGGTTCTATGATCAAACCACATTTGGCGGGGGGGATGAGCTAGAACAGTGGTCGGCAAACTGTGGCTCAGGAGCCACATTCGGTTCCTTGGCCCCTTGAGTGTTCTAATGCCACTTCTTTAAGATAGACTCACCCATGCTGAAAACTAACTTCTGCGCATGGGCCACAAAGTTTCAATTGCACTGTCTGTGCATGCCCGCATGTGGTATTCTGTGGATGAACCACACTCAAGGGGTCAAAGAGCTGCCTGTGGCTCACAAGCCGCAGTCTGCCGACCACTGGGCTAGAGAAAATTGTTTTCCAATGATAGAATATTTTTATTTTTCCTTTTCTTTTGTTTTTCAACCATAGAATTTTTAAAACTTTAAAATATATATTTGGCATTCAGAATCCCCACTGATGAGACAGAGCAGGGGTCAGAAAACTTTTTCTGAAAAGGACTAGGCAGTAAATATTTTAGCCTTTATAGGCCAAATGGTCTCTATGACAACTACCTAACTCTCCTTTGTAGCCTCAGAGCAGCCCAGAACAATCCCAGGTGAATGGTGTGCCTGGGTTCCAATAAAACTTTATTTACAAAAACAGGCAAAGAGCAGGATTTGGCCTCCAGGCCATAGTTTATCAACATCTGCGATAGTATTAACAAAATTTATTGGGCCACACAACTCTTAATTTATTGGTTCACATGTTAGTTATTTTTATGGAAAGAGTCTTACAGGCAGGACACATTCTGATTCACTGTGGTTTTCCCTGTGGCTATAATGGCAATTGGAACACAGAAAACTTTCAACCAGACCTCTTCAATAAGAAGTACAGAATTAAATGGTCAAATAAAACAATCCTTCCAGAGGGAAGAGGATCCCTAAAGGAACACAGGTGATGACAATTGAACTATTTAAAGTAATATTTCAGGATAACAAGAAGCAAGTGTGCTTTGAAAGGAAAGAAAGATAAAGAAAAGGTGTAGAGGACTTGGGATGAAGAGGAAACAGAACAGGGGAAAATGAATTATAAGAAGAAGACAAAAGAGGAAAAGGAAGAGGTGGAGAATCAAAAGATGTGTTTCACTGGCCAGAAAATGGCTTTCTATGCCGCTAGCTGTGCACAAGAGTCTCAGTGTCCTAAAAGGGAAAACCTTTAATAGGTGCTAAAAACACTCTTTGGCATTAATTAACACAATCACTGGGCTGTCATAATTACAGGAAGAAAGATAAATCATCAAGAGGTATTTCCTAACAGAAATGCAGGTCATTACAAAATATTATTTAAAGTCGCATTTACATATAAAAAGGATGGAATGGATGTTGTCCCACTTGGCAGCCTCCTTCCCGCCCCTCCCCCTTGTGCTTGAGGTGGTGCCGGAAGGGCTCAGGTAAGTCAGGGGCTTTGGAATCTCTGTAGAGCATCCTCCTGCAGGGAACGGTGGGTGGGTGGGTGTAGAGATGTGAGAACAACGAAAGGAAACTTTTGCAAGTGAAATCTCAGAGCTGAAAAACCATATTCCCACCTGATTAACTGCCATTTATGCTTCTGAAGACCTGAACTCCCCTGGGTTCTCAACACCCAGCCCATACAAGGACACTCAATAAACCCTAGATGAGAAGCATTGATCAATTTTTGTAGACTCCGTTATAGAGTTGTCTCTTTTTTTTTGAGAGGTTTCCTCATGTGTTGGAACCCTAGATGAAGGCTCTCTCATCATGCTCCCCTGTGGGGTGGCACTTAGAGAAGTAAACTGACACTGAAAAAAAATGGCCAAAATAGCCAAGGCTTCCCCCGCCCCAATCAGACACAGAGCTATTAAGAGGCAGCACCGTGATTCATTAAGGTCCATATCCTTATCTTTAGCACAGACCAAGGTATGTTGTACATGCTCTGGGCATGTGCTTCTTGAATGAATATTGATGGCATTATTGTAGCCCAGAAAGGTAGGGGCAGTGATTATAGATCTTGGCCACACTCTGGTTACTAGTGGGCGTTGAATCATAATTTGGAAGGGGCGGTGGCCCAGGGTACTCACTGTGTCACTAACGCAGTAGCCTAAAAAAGGAGTTCCTCCAAACAAGTGTCCCAAAATGTGTTATAAACAACAGATGCTGCTTTAGTTGTAAATGGACATTACATAAAAGGGGGCCCCCCAGAAAGGTACAGGTTAATTCTGAAGCCATGTATGTATACTGAAGTTGAACAAATAAACAAAGGGTTAGAAGTGATGAGAACCAGGTTGCTCACTGTTGGAGAGCAGTTGGCTATAGATATGCATGTGGGAGGGCTGGAATGATCCATGTGGTAACAGAGCCATGTGGTAATGAGACTTAGAGACATCAGTATGGACTTATATTTAGCTTACTATAGATGCATATAGAAATATAATAAATATTAGATTTGGATACATTAGACAGAGATAGATGTGTGTGGATTCATGGGTAAGTTGGTACACATACATGTATTTCCTACTTCTGGGAGGGGCTAGAAGCAGTGACACCCCAGTAGTTAGGAGCACATGCAACATCCAGATCTTGATTTCTAAATGCTATTCTCTAATAAAAGAAACCAAGGTTCCTTGGAGAAATGGCTGATTCTAGGATTGGGATAGAAAATACACAAGATGAGCCTTGAGCATCTCCCAGTGACATGAAGTAAAGAAGGGATTAAAAGACAAACTATGTGAGTATGGCAGAGGGACCCAGGAGCCAGCTCAGAGTTCCCAAAGATGAGTGCCTACAGCTGGAACAATTTGGGCAAGAAAAATACATAACCTAGTACGGGGTCAAAATTCAAAGTATAACATAAATATCCATAATAAATGATTGAATAAACAAGTGAGGAAGAATATACAAAGCTCCCACAAAAATTCCAAATAATTTATGTGGATACTCTGCATATTTCCTACCTCTTAAGGTTGGGTTGCACATAGTGACTTTCTTCTAAAGAGTAAATGATGGGAAGGGAGGGGAAAGCTAACTTTACAGTGGGAGAGTCTGACACACACACCAGTCAGGTGATCAAGGTCAACATCAGCATTGATAAGTCATTTTGATAGCATATACTTTTGATATGATGCCATGAAAACAGCACTTTACCCCTAGCTTCTTCCTCCCCAAAACTCATGACCCCAGTCTAATCTTGAGAATAACATTAGCCAAATTGTAATTGTGCCTGCCACCAACTGAGGGTCATTCTACAAATACCTGAACTGTACACCTCAAAACTATCAAGGTCATAAAAACCAAGGGGAAGCTGAGAAACAGTCATAGCCTTGGGAGACACAACAACTAAAAGTACAGTCAACCCTCTGTGTCTGCAGGGGATTGACTCCAGGACCCACTGTGGGTACCAAAATCCGAAGATGCTCAGGTCCCCTATATGCAATGGTGTAGCATTTGTGTATAACCTCGATTTGCATAAAGGCTATGGCAGGTGTGCCCTCACACCCCTCTATTTCCATAGATCCAGCATAGAGCCAGGTGTGTTTTTTTTCCAGTTTTGCTCTTTAGAAATTCCTGGGATTTTATTTTCCAAATATTTCTGATCTGTGGTTGGTTGAATCTGCAGATGTGAAACCCACAGATACAGAGCATAATGTGTATCCTGGATGGGAAAATGATTTTAAGTTTAAAACTACGGAAATCCAAGTAAAGTATGTAGATTAGTGAATAATAATGTATCCATATTGATTCATTAACTGTGACAAATGACCATACACATGTGAGATGTCAATAGTAGGAGAAATCAGGTGTCAGGTGTATAGATACTCTCTGCACTGTCCTTGAAACTTTTCTCTAAGTCTGAAACTATACTAAAATGAAAGTTTAAAAAGCAAACAAATAAAGCTACAAAGAAAATAAAAACAGTAAAGAAAAAGCCCAATGAACACATTGGTAGGAACGCCATTGTTTATGATAACAAAGGTGCCTTTTTAGGTCACCTCATTCTGCATCTCCCCCACCTCTTTGTTAAATTTATTTTTTAAATATTTTCATTGATTTCAGAAAGGAATGGAGAGGGAGAGAGAAAGGTAGAAACATCAATATTGAGAGAGGATCATTGATTGGCTGCCTCCTGCATGCCCCATACTGGAGATCAAGCCCACCACCTGGGCAAGTGCCCTGACCAGGAATCAAATTGCGATCTCCTGGTTCATAAGTCAATGCTCAACCACTGAGCCACACTGGCCGGGCTTCCCTATCTCTAGTTCTATGCCTGGGTACATCCTACACCGATACCTTCCAGGTTTCTTAGCTATACTATTGATGCTAGCATCTCTTTTAAGTCATCTATTGTTGCCTGATGCTTTCAGATGGATGCTTTTCATCTGGCAAGCTCTATGCTAACCTTTCAAACTTCAAAGTGGAGAAGAGTGTTCGAACGCAGATGCCGGGGCTCCATCTCAGAATCGGATTTAGTCTGCGAGAGGGAGTCCAATTAATCTGCATTTTTAATAAACTTCTGAGGCTTTTCTGGTTCACACATTCTGATAAACCCTGCACTAATAATACTCAGAGAATAAACATGATTTCTGACTAAGTGTCATTCTTTCGCTTCTGGTTCCACATCTGGCACCATCAAGCTTTCTAGGCACTAGGAGCTTGGCAGGTAGTTGACACTCAATAAATATTTGATAAATGAATGAATGCCTGAACTATCAAGATCAATATTAATCTTTACTATTTTTTTTATTGTTCAAAAACTTTGATGTTGGGTGTCATGCCCAGGCATACATCATGGTAAGAGGGCCACAAACTACTAGAACTTTGATTTTAAAGATCCACCGATACCCAAGGCCATTCATTGTGCAGACCCTGACTGAGGTCCAGCTTGGTGGGAAAGCTTTTCTTTCTCCAATGTGAGAGGGAGTCTTGCTATTGGGTGTTCTGAGGCCAATATCATTTTTTAAAGATTTTTTTAACTTTACTTTTTATTTCCTGCTTTTCGGGATCAGTGATATAGTCCTACCTTCTGAGTCAGCAGCTCAGTTATTAGTTTGGTTGCATTTGCAGGTGGAAAACTAGAGATACGTTTTCCCCCACAGGCAGAAAGGTGCGTGTGCAATTAACTAATTGCAGGCTAATCCTCATCTGGTGTTTGCGAGAAACACACTTAGGCACACACCTGCATGTCCAAAAGGCAATCTCTGACCTGGGTGGGGAGGGGCGGTTGTGGGGGAGACAAGGAATGAGATGCTCAGAAGAGCTAGGGCGGTCCCCTTTCCACCAGGGCTCCTGTGCGGGTCACCCCTCCGGTGCCCCCGGGAGCAGAAGGCCACATGGGAAGGTGCAATGTTCCCTGTTCCCAGAATTCAGTTAGAATGGCTGTCATTGTTTAAGTTAGAATATTGCCGGTTAATTGTTGGCTCTGAAAGAAAAATGATGAGCGGGGGACCGGTTCTGCATGGATTTAGTGTATTTGAATAATTTAGACCCCCGCCGTTAATCTGACAGGATTGTTTTTCTCTCGCAGTAGCCTGCTGCTACAAGAATTAAAACTGCTGGAGTAGCAGGGGCTGTGCTAGGGGCTTAGTAATGAGGTTTATCAGTCAATAAATGATTTTATACAGCAAATTAAACTGTAAATTTCGTATGGGTGGTAAATATTTAGAGAATAAAGATATCTGGTTAATGAGGAGGCTGGATCTTCTTTTAAAAAAAGAGTGAGAAGGAAAAAAGGAAATACCAACCTTTTAAATCTTGAATGCGGTTAGGGTTGGATGACAGTTTGCTCACTTACGTGTCTCTCTCTCTTTCTGTAAATAACAGAGGATGACTTCATTGTGTATTTAAGGATGCAATGGAAAACCCTCCCATCTTTGACTATGCCTACCACCAGAATGAGGTAACACTTCCCTCACAGCATCCTTCGGAATGCAGAAGGACAGATACGATGTAAATTGCTCAGACAGAATCTGGCACAAGGCTCATCCTATCTGCTATGATTTACTTTTAAATGCAGATACCCCCACGCTGTGCTGTGCTAGGTGGTAGCTGCTCACTTCATGTGACTGTTCCAATGTCAACGTACACTAATTAAATTGAACTACCCAAACTTCTGTTTCCCAGTTGCCTTCGCCACATTTCAGGTGCCCAGCAGCTACCCATGGCTAATGCCTGTGGTTCTCGACCCTTGGGGTCTATTGGCTCAATATTTTTCAAACATCAGTTATTCCTTTGTATATACCTTCAAGATTTTTGCCAAATAGTTATGACCACTACTGATGTATTTAATATTTTCTTACACTGATTTGTTTGGCTTTTCCCCCCCCTTTTTATGCTACATTACTTTAATGGCCTTGTCTTGAACGCTGAGATGGGCATTTCCCTCAGCATACGGAGTTTTGCTGGACAACATGGTGTCTGAATCTGTCAGACAAGTTCACGCTTCCTGAGCTGGGGCAGCCCTAGGTCAGGCACTGCTTGGGATGGTTTAATTGGCACAGGTTTTTTATTCCGTATCTGGGTGTATGTGTAAAAGGAACATCAGAAAGGAACATTATATGGTTTCACCCGTATCAGCCTTCAAGACAAGGCCATTAAAGTAATGTAAAGTAAGCAAAAGAAAAAAATGCCAAGCAAATCAGTTGAAGAAAATATTAAATACATCAGTAGTGGTCATAACTATTTGGCAAAAATCTTGAAGGTACATACAAAGGAATAACTGATGCTTGAAAAATATTGAGCCAAGCCGAAACCGGTTTGGCTCAGCGGTAGAGTGTCGGTCTACAGACTGAAAGGTCCCGGGTTCGATTCCGGTCAGGGGCATGTACATTGGTTGCAGGGACATCCCCGGTGGGGGGTGTGCAAGAGGCAGCTGGTCGATGTTTCTCTCTCATTGACATTTCTAGCTCTCTATCTCTCCCCCTTCCTCTCTGTAAAATATCAATAAAATATATATTAAAAAATAAATAAAGTAAATAAAAAAGAGAAAAATATTGAGCCAATAGATCCCAAGGATTGAGAAATTGAAGAAGTGAGAGAAGAAAGAAAAATAACCAAGTTGAGAGGCAGAGAGGGAGGAATGTCTACATCAGGCTTGTCCAGGCTTCCTTTTGCTCTGGGCTGGATGAGACCATGTCCCCTGGCCCACCTGAGTCACACACGGTCAGCACCTGCCCCAGGACTCCGGAGGCTCAGCCTTCGTGGCATCGCCAGCTCCTTCAACATGAGCTCTCCGTACACATGGGCTGTTTGGAACGGGACTCTAGAAACTCTCTGTGACACTCTGGTCATCTCAAATATGAATGTGATTTGCAGACAAACTTTGTAGACACACATCAAGAATGAAGACCTAGACATTCTGAATTACACTTGCTAGCTTCCTACCTCGTTAGTCCAAAATCAAGTCACCATCTGTGGGGAGGGTACATCACCGAATTGGCTCATTCCTTGAGGCAACTCTCTTCACCTTTCTGTCCTTAGTCTACCTGGTAAAAGTAAAATCTTGGGGGGCTGGAAGTACCATTGTATCAGGGTCCTTAGAGAGAAAAAATAAATATCACAGTCAACTTGGACCACTGGAAGAGAGTTTAATAATTTTTAAAGACTATTAATAAAGGTATGGACAGTGTACAGGTAAACCAAAAGGTTCAGAATCTTGGAGCTGGTAGCATGTGGGTACCATGGCTATTGCTAGACTTAAAGGAGCAAGAAAGGGGAGTGGTGTATGGCCTCTGGATGGAGAGGACCTCCTGACATGCATATAAGCTTGTGATGACCTGAGGGGAGGAAGCCAGAAGAATAAATATGCAACCACACACTCTTCCCTTTTTCTCATCTCTTGCTGGTGCTCCCCGTGCTGAGAGCCAGACAGCAAGGAATTTGTTGATGAATCCTGCCAAGATTTTACTTTTACCAGGTAGGCTAAGGACAGAAAGGTGAAGAGAGTTGTCTCAAGGAATGAGCCAATTCGGTAATGTACCCTCCCAACAGATGGTGTACAAGGCAGGTGTAGAAGGATAGAGAGTGCCTTGAAAGAGCAATGGGAAGCTCTTGGCACAGTCATTCTCCCTGTTGGGGTTGATTGAGCCTCAACTTCCCCTTCTGGTATCATGGGAGAGGTGCTACCTGCCAGGAGGCCCTGCTCTGTATATCTGCCCGCAGCCCCTCTCAGGAGCTTACCATACCAAATGGGCTCCCAGCCCCAGGAATCACTGAGAGTTCAACCTTCTGAGAATCCTTGACATCCATCTCTGAGAGTCTGAATCCATGATGTCTGCCCAGCTCCTTCAGAGCTCCATTGCACCACTGGAGAGATCCCAGGCTTTCTCCTCCTCATTCTGGTCTAATCATGCACACCCTGGTGCACCTACTCCCCTGAGCTCTCAGCAAACGGGACTCAAGGCCATGTGCAAGTTTAAATTCTTTCAATAGCAAGTAAGAGATACGCCTGTCTCACACTTGCTAGGACAATCAGGATATTAATTGGGCCACATGATTGGGAGTGCAGACTTTCACTGAACGCTGTGTCTGGCTCTCCTCACTCTGCCCCTCCCACAGGCTGATAGCAAGGTGACTGCAGCAATTCTTGGCCTCTCTCTCTGCAAACTACAAGATCCAGAAGAAAAGAGGGAGTTACTTTAAAATAGTTCTGTTTAGTAGATATAGAATGCATGCTACATTTCTAATTTCAAAGAGACTAATGCTTATATTTAAAAAGTAAAATGAAACAGGTAAAATTAAATATACCAAACTATATTTTATTTAACCCAGTATATGCAGAATACTAGCTTTGCAACATGAAATCAATTGCCCCGACCAAGTAGCTCAGTTGGTTATGGTGCCGTTCCAATATGCCAAGGTTTCAGGTTTGATCCCCAGTTAGGGGGATACAAGAATCAACTAACAATGCACAAATAAATGGAACAACAAAATGCTCCTCATCTTCTTTTTCTCCTTTCTTCTCCTACTCCTCCCCTTCCTCCTCCTCCTCCTCCTTCTCTGCAACACCCCTATATCCCTCCCTCTCCCTCTCCCTCTAAGGAAAAAAATCAAATAGATGAAAAAGAATGTTTCAACCAAAAATAATGTGTATTTTATAAAAGAGTACAAATATATCAATAAGAGATTTTACATTGTTTTTTATACTAAGCCTTCAAGAGCTGATATCTATTTGAACTTTCCACAAGTCAAGTGCTCAGTAGCCACATGTGGTTACCAGCTAATCTGCTTGTACAGAGCAATTCCAGAAAGTTCCCCAGAAAAGCGGGAGAGCAGCTAGAAAACAGTGTCTTGTGTTCCGTTGTCCCGAAGGCCTTGTGCCCCTCATGTAAACCATCACTGGCAAGGGAGACAATTTCCTTGGGACTAACCCAACCCATCTTTGACACCATAGGAGGAGTCATTTTCCCCAAAGCAAATGAACTACTTGCAGAAGCTGAGAAACACATAATATGAACTAAAAGCCTAATAAAATGAGTTTTCTGTTGGGAAGGGGTGTGCGGGGTACTGAGTAATCCACAGACAGTGTCCATAGCAGATGGGCCCCTCTGGCAGAGGTCTTCCCTGCTCCTGGCTTGAGGACCCATTCTGTCCTGATGTAAATGCCTTTTTATTCCGAAAGGAGAGCTCTGAGGGTTGGGTGGGGGCAGGTTTCCCCTCTGTGGATCCAAGAAAGCTGACAACGATGTAATGGACCCTGCTATGCAACTCCACAGAGATTGATTTAAGAGGCAATTGCCTCATGGGGCTGATTGGGCCTTTTGGGGTAGAAAACTGCTTTGTCAAATAAACTCTATCCGCTGTTTAAGCAACTTATGTGCCCTCAGTATCTAGAGGAATAAGAATGGAGATGCAGGTGCTCCTTTTAAGGGTGAGAAAGGCTAAAATGTGTCCAGATTCTGAGTGTGAGATTGTAATAATGATGATTGCTACTAATTAAACACACATAAGTTCTCTGTGGGCATCGCCTCATTTAATTTCATTTTTCTTATTTTATAAAATATATTGTTTTATGGATTTTTTTTACAGAGAGGAAGGGAGAGAGAGTTAGAAACATTGATCAGCTGACTCCTGCATACCCCCAACTGGGGATGTGCTAGCCACCAACTTATATGCCCCGACCTGAATTGAACCTGGGGCCCTTCAGTCCGCAGGCAGACGCTCTATCCACTGAGCCAAACCAGTTAGGGCACCTCATTTAATTTTCTGAAGAAAGTATCTGCAAAAAATGCAAATGGGTTGTGTTCTCTATGACATAAATATAAGCCACTAAATTTCATTTTCTCACTTTCATATGGGTGAACTAAGTAGGTACTTGGGGAGACATAGCAGCTGGTCATGGCATAGGAAATGGTGCTCTGAACATCACCATTCTCAAGTAGGATTTGGGCACAGCCTCTCTGAACCTGGGCCCAGGGCCCAGGGCAATGCTGTGTTTAAGTTAGGATCATGAACCCCAAAGCACACAATTCCCAGGGTGGTGACTGTTCCTCTGTGTTCGTTGTGTCTAGCCATGCCAAAGGAAGGGCACAGAAAAAAATATGAATTGAGGGGAACTGAAGCTCAGGGCCTCATTCTGGCTATTTTGAGAGCATGAACTCTGCTTTCAGCAAATCTGGGTTCCATTTGGTGATCCATCACTCTCTGATGATGTGACCTGGAACAGGTGACTCAGTATTTCTAGGCTTCAGTGTTCTCATCTGTAAAACAGGGATAATGGCCACCTCGTGGTGTCAGGGTTTGGAGTAAATGAGATGCTATAGGTCAAATAGTTAGCACTGAGTTTGCCCTATGTAACAGGAGCACAGTAAAGGTAAGCAATCACCAATAATAATCTTCACCATTTTTGCCACAAGAACAATGGAAATGAAGCCATGTCCATTCATTATACTGTCTACAAATTACTTGTCATGCTTTTTGATGATGACAGACTAAGTTTTATTCAGCTTTGCAAGCACTGAAAAGAAAAAAATAATAATAATGTACAGGGTGGGGGCAGTAGAACTTAAATCTTTGCTGAAGGGTAAATGAATGGATTGAAAGGATGAAATAATATGGAAGTCAGTATCTTTTGGTTGGAGGAAAGGGCAACACATAAACAATGGTATGCCTATATTCCCTCAAAATTTTTCTTCAGTAGGTCTGACATGTCAACTAGGAATCTGAATTTTTCCAGCTTTACTGAGGCACCAATTACAAATAAACCTCTATGTATCTAAGATGTTCAACATGATGATTTTATATTTGTACATTGTGAAATCACCACAATCAAGCTAATAAACACATCCCTCATATCACCTCAGATATAGTTACCTTTTCTTTTTGGGGATGAGAACATGTAAGATCTACTCTATTAGCAAATTTCAAGTATTCAATACTGTAATATTAACTATAGGCACCATGCTCTATATTTGATACCCAGAAGCTGAAAGCTTGTACCCCCTGACCACCATCTTCCCATTCCCCCTCTTCCTGTGTCCCTGGCAACAACCACTGTTCTACTCTTTGATTCTATGGGTTGAGGTTATACGGTTTTTGCCTTTCTGTGTCTGACTTATTTCACTTTGCAAAATGTCTCAAGGTTCATCTATGTTGTATAAAGTGGCAGGACCTCCTTCGTTTTTACAGCTGAATAATATTCCATGGCTTATAACCTTAATTACAAAAATTAGAATGACGGGTCAAGTTTGGCCCATGGCTCTTGACTTTGCCAACCTTTATCCTGAATATAGCCTTCACAGGCCTTTTCCTCCATGCAGCTGTCCTGGTCGCTGTGCAATCAATACTACCCTTTTTGGCCATTCCCAGGCTTTGTCCACCTTCAGAGGACCAGAGTCCTCTGGTGCCACTTGACATGTTTCCCACCTGCTGTATTTATCTTTGATGTTAGTTAGGAAACCAGGAAATCCAGTATGGGCGAAGATCTGGCCTTTGGGTACTGTCTCTTTTCAGGTGACTGAAGCTAAAAGGAGACCATCACTCATGTTGAACTAATAGCCACAGATAGTTCAGGAAGAAAGGCACCTTTGCCCTACAGGAAGCCATCGCGGCCACACACAAACTAAGCCAGGGCTAGGGCAACTGACTCTTATGGTCACAAGGGCCCCTGTTCCCAGCCCCACTCAGCCCAGTCATTTCTCCAAAACCTGCATGTGCACCGGGAGTCATTCCTTTGTGTAACATGGCATCTGTGAAACAGCTTTGAATATTTTTTTAAATCTTATTTTGTCTCAGAACATCTGTGCCCATCTGGGCACTCTCCCTCCCAGCATTTCACTTTTAAGTTGGATGTAACGATCAGATGTTCTTGCACAGATTCTGGAACAGATCTGGGTGCTATTGAACAGACATCAATTATACTGATGTCGTGAGGCATGTCAATCTCAGCTGGGAAAGTGACAGCTTCCTTATCATCAAACCAGCCAGCATCCCAATTCATTTGCTAGTGTTGTCAATAACAGTTCATTGCAGACTTGGATATGATGAGCTTATGTTCACCACCTCAGTCTTCTCTCTTGATCCTCTTCCCCCGCAAAAGGACTGAATATTCACTTTCTATGGTAATTCCTCACAATGTAGGCCTTATTTGTCCTACTAGCAATTTCCCCTAATCTATCTTACCTAATAATAGACAAACATGTAAATTGACATTACCTCCGACACCCACAGCCAATCAGAGTGAGTATGCAAATTAGAAGGCCAAAGATGGTGGCCACCCAGCTGCTCCAGGAGCAGAGTGGCCAGGTGGGGCAGGATGCCTGCTATGAGAGGGGTGGGGAGGTTTGGAGTGGAGTGGTAGCGAAGGGATCTATAGGAGCTGCACTCTGGCCTCAGCTATGACTCTGGAATCTGCTGTAAAGATGAAGATGGTAGATTCCAGCCAGAATCTGCAGAAAAGATGGCAGACTCTGGCTCCAATCTGCAGTGAAACAAAGAAGACAGACTCTGGCAGGAGCAAAGGCCTGGGTCCCAGGTGCCAGAGGAAAATTGGTGCTAGAAGCCAAGGGAAGGAAGGCCTATTACATGAATGTATTCGTGCTATGGCTATATATATATAGTAGAAAACTGCATTGTCAAATAAACTCTATCCACTGTTTAAGCAACTTATGTGCCCTCAGTATCCAGAGGATATGCCTAAACAGTCAGACAACTGGCCAATAGGTGGTAGGTAAGATACACACTGACCACCAGGGGGCAGATGCTCAAAGCAGGAGCTGCCCAGTGACAGAAACTTTGCAGGTGCCCTCTTGCACTCTGGAACCCCTCAGGGGATATCATACTGCTGGTTTCGGCCCGATCACCACAGGCCAGGCTGAGGGACCCCACCTGCCAGAGGGATCCTGCTCACTCCACAGATGCCCTTCAAGCTCTGGCACTGCCTCAGGTGCGGCTGGGGAGGGACCACAGAAGACTGGCTCCAGGATGTGGCCAGCTGGTTTTACCCAGTCCTGCCCCCTGGCCACCTTTTAATTAATTTCCTTTCAATGTGCATGACTCCGTACACTGGGCCTCTGGTAGAAAGATAAATTCCTCCTTTAAGCATGACTTTCATAGTAGGCAGGGTATCTCCTCTTTCCTTGAATTTTTGCCATTTTCATTTTTTATTCAGAATGTCTCCCCTTTCTCACAGGTCCTGGGAAACTAATTTAGGGATAAGTTACAATATATATATATATATATATATATATATATATATATATATATATATATATATACATATATATATATTCAGACCAGGCCTCTTACAGGTAGTTGACTAGAAATCACCTAAGTTAATACTTGCTTCCTGGAAATCTGTTTATCTACTTTTCTGATCCTTTTCAATGGTTTGGTTACAGCTTTTGCAATAGTCCTGAGCTTCCAGGTTGGTGAACATGTGGAGATGTGGGGAGAGTGGTATTTTTAGGGGGCATGGAGTCCCTACATCCTTTCCCCACACTTGCCCTATGCATATCTTCCATCTGATTGTTCCTGGTTATGTCTCTTTATAACACCTCCATAACCTAGATAGAAAGAAAAGGAAAAGAAAAATAGTCCTATCCTCTCTGTGTTTCGAGGAGTTCCTTATAACTTTTTCTTTTAAATATATGAGATTCACATAAATCTTTACTGAGTTACTTTATACAATTAGAATATTGGTGCCCTAGCCAGGTGGCTCAGTTGGTTGGTGTGTCATCCCATAGACCAAAAGGTTGTAGGTTTGATTCCCAGTCAGGGCACATACCTAGGTTGCAGGTTCAATCCTGCTTAGGGCACATACGGAAGGCAACCAATCAATGTATCTCTCTCTCTCTCTCTCTCTCTCTCTCTCTCTCTCTTCCTCTCTTGCTAAAATTTTTTAAAAAATGAATATTGGCTTTGCTTTGTTTTACAATAGAGACTAAGTTTCTCACAGAAGCCCTGAAAGTCATTTGATAGACTGAGTGAACTGAAAACTGAGCTCTGTCATACTTTTCTAAATGGAGTAAAATTTAAACCTGCCCTGTGACACATTACTGCTTAAGCTTAAGAATGATTCTAGGCACCTGGTGACTAAATCCTCCTTTGCCAGTAATTTCAGGCCTATTAATCACCTATTCAAAAACTATTAATCACCTATCTGAAAACTATTAATCACATACTTGAAAACAATCACTTTTTTTCTTAGTGACTCTGGTTATGAAACTGGGGTTAGTGATGTTCCACCCAGGAGTCTAGGGAGTGCCTTTCCTTTTATGTTACACTCTAGGCATGTCATTGACCTGCCAACCCTAAAGTAAACAGGCTGTGCTCTGTGTCATGATGATGGTCTCTTCCATGATTAAAACAAAACAAGAAAAAGAAAAAAGGCTAATATTAAGAAATAATGACTAGATTGCACAGAAGTTGGGCTGACATAGAGACTGAGTTATGGCCTATTAAGATGGTCTCTGTTTTAAATGTGAGGTGTGACAAAGAATCTGTCTCATCAAAAGTCAAATCTTTGAAATTTGATTTTCTTATCTATAAAATAGGAATTAGAAGATTTAGCAAGCATTTTTGGATCTCTTCCCATCGGACATCCTGCGATCCTTTATCAAGAACATCTCTCTCATAACATACACGAAGAAGCCCCTAAAATAAGATGACCAGACGTCCCAATTTTGGCAGGACAGTCCCGATTTTTAATAATTTGTCCCACGCTCGGTGGCATTTAAAAAAAAATCCAAAAGATTTAAAAGGCCTGATTGTGTTTTTGTAATTTTAACTTCATTGTGTGTGTGCTTATGTGTTCATATATGTCCATACTATGAAAAATCTTTTCAGAATCTTCAAGTCTATGCTCATCTGATCATCAGTTCACAGTATCGGGCCTTCCCTCTTGCCCACTCTTCATGGAAATTATTTTTCCTCTACCTCCTTTTATTCCTTTTCCTCCTCACCTTCTCCTCCTTTCTATGGTCCCAGAAGAGTTCAGAGGAGGAAATAACTCATTCTGGCTCTGCTAGAGGCAGAGAGTGAGGACCACTGGGAGTGGATATTCCAGAATAAGCAGGTGATCACATGGGGTGGGCGAAGATGAGGAAATTGTAGAAATAAGTGTTTCACAGACATAATTTCATATATTGGAAGAGTATTATAGCTTGTCACCAGGCAAGCTATATTGTGAGAGTCCTTGCTAGTTATGCTAAAGAACATGGGATTAGCCCCAGCTGGTATAGCTCAGTGGTTGAGCATTGACCTATGAATCAGGAGGTCACAGTTCCAATTGTGGTCAAGGCATATGCCCAGGTTGTGGGCTCAAGGCAACTGATCAATGATTCTCTCTCATTGTTGCTGTTTCTGTCTTTCTCTTCCTCTCACTTCCTCTCTGAAATCAATAAAAGTGTATTTTTTTTAAAAAAAAAGAACATGGGTTTAAAAGCAAAATCAGAAAGGTCACTTTTGAACCAATGAAATAGAAAATCCTTCTGCAACAGTCAGATATTCAGGACAGCCTCCAATGAAATCTGCCTACCAGTATCCGTGGCCTGTGCAGTCACCCATCATACTGAATCTGGGCTGTCTTGTATCTCTCTTTCACCCAGAGTGGGGCAGAAGTGACTCTATGCCTTGTATCTTTCACTTTGGGGCTTTGGAGATCTCTCAGGTGCCATGAAAAATCCAGAACATGGAAGGACTTTGTGAACTGAAGTATGTTTGAAATGTGAAGTAGTTGGGGCTGTGAACCACAACGTTAAAGTCACAGTATCGCTTGGGTCTTGAGATGGCTAGGGGCATGTATGCCTGGACTGCTGCCCCTCAGAGGGAGATGGTGAGGGAGAGATGGCCTGTTGCCTGATTGGTCGTGATTTCCTAGGAAACTATGGTGAATGGGATTCTCAGATGCAGCTGGTCAAGTGTAAAAGTGCTAAGATTGATTAGTGATGTCTGCCACAGTCATAGGGTGAGTAACTGGGCACATGTATGATCTGTCATCTCAGAGATGAGTGTACTCCCCTGGGCCTAGTTACCTTGAGAAGGTCAAACTCTATAGACTCAGGGGTGGGAAGAAGGGTTCTGATCAACTAGTTGACCCTCCCTCTGCAGAGCAAAGTAAGTGGGAAGAGGGCGCAGTCATATGGAGAGAAAGCCTCTATCTGAAAGCAAGAATGCTCCCTCTATTTTGACATGAGCAAGCCCAACGCCCCCAGCCATGGTCAGGCTCCAGTCCAACAGGTGGGAGAGAGAGTCACACTTCCAAATGGCCCTGTCAAGAGTGATCCTGAAGGGCTGCCACTGAACCTGCCAGGAGCCTCAGACACTCATCAGCTCCTGGGCTCAGAGAGCTCCCCTGGCTGCCTTGGCCCCTTTGGAGACACCAGAGCTGCAGCAGCTAACAAGCTCTGACACAAAGCAGCCAGCACAGCCATTCACCGCCAATGCTCCTTCCTAGGGCTCACTGGCCATGCCTGCTTCCTTGCTTGCTTTCCAATTCTGAGATGAAAGGCATGCACAGCACTCCAGGTAAAGAGCCGAGTTTCCCCCACACACATGCTGAGCACACTGGCCCGAGTGTGTTTGTTATTTGGATCGCTTTCGTTGTCAGGCACGTCCCTCACAAAACCCTCAACAAGATGTAAAACAAGACGTTTGTGAAACAACCAAACCCGAGTGGCATGGGTATCTTCATTGCTTCAACCCTGCGATTGACAGTAAAAGACAAAATATTTCAATACAATAAAAGTATCGTCAGCAAAAAAAAAAAAAAAAAAAAGGTATGATGACATACTGAGAATGCAGCACTATGATAAACCAGTATTAAAAAAAATTGACGAAAAGCAGAAACACATAAGACTGCAATTTAATCTTTTTATTTGAAATATAAATATTGTTACTATCAAGCTTGACAGTATAGAAACTGTGTGCCCTGCAGCCTTCTGACAAAACAAAATTTATATTTAAAACTTCCTGAAATAATACCTTTCATCCATAGGGTTTTGTCACATTGCAGTGGCTCTGAGCCTACTGTATGGCCCTGCACCTTTAATTATTTTATGCCTAGAAGACACATTTTAAATAGAAGAGGCGGGTTACAAGAGTTTTGACAGCTGAAGCTGATTAAAATACTGACAACATGCACTCTATAGAATTCCCTGGGGTTTTTGTCAAAGACCCATAGGAAAGTTAAAAATGAGAATCCAAAAAAAAAAAAAAAAAAGTATTTTTACCCACTAGCATGAAGCATTCAGGCCAGGCTAGTGTCATTTGCTGCCTGGCCCTTGTCAGAGGAACTCTTAACAAAAAAATTCCCTTTTTCAAATGTTATAAGGCCACAGACTGAAAGACCGGTCAGCCCATTGAATTTGCTAATCTGTTTCCAGTTAACAAAGCGCAGGGCCTCTTTCCAAGGCCAGCTGTTTCATCTCATTTGCTGAGGAGAAGAAAAGCTGGATGGGTCGCTTATTTATTTATCAGTCTCTTTTACAAGGGTGTTACCAACGGCGCGGGTTTCCTGGATCTAGTCCCCACATTGTTTCTCATTAGGGAGTGCGACGTTTACAACCCCCAGTGAAAACCGAGTCTCTACCAATCCAGTCACTCGTGCTGCCCAGAGTAGGGAGCCAGAGCCACTGCGGTAAAGGATCCCTCAATTTGGAGCAATACTGAGCAATACTGTTCTTCCAAAATGATAGAGAAATAACAGACATTCTGGCCGAAACCGGTTTGGCTCAGTGGTAGAGCATCGGTCTGAAAGGGTCCCAGGTTCGATTCCGGTTAAGGGCATGTACATTTGTTGTGGGCACATCCCCGGTTGAGGGGTGTGCAGAAGGCAGCTGATCGATGGTTTTCTCTCATCGACGTTTCTAGCTCTCTATCTCTCTCCCTTCCTCTCTGTAAAATATCAATAAAATATACTTTTAAAAAAAAGAAATAATAGACATTCCCAGACAAATAAAAGCTGAAGGAGTTCATCACCACAAGATCTGCCTTGCAAGAAATGCTGCAGGGAGTTCTTCAAGTTGAAATAAAAGGGCTCCAAGTAACAGCATAAAAACATATGAAAGTATAATTAATACTTACTGATAAAGGTAAATATATACTCAAATTCATACTTTCCAAATGCTATAATGGTGGTGGATAAATAACTTCTATCTCTACTATCACTTTAAAAATAACTATAACTATAATAATTTGTTATTGTGGATATGCAATATAAAACAAAGTAAAGTTTTACATTGATAGAATAAGTTATGGTGAAAGGAGAAATAAGTGTTGAGTTTTTGTATGCAATTGAAGGTAAGTTAATAGACTAATATCTGTAATATTTTTATGTAAGTTTCATGATAACCACAAAGCAAAATAAATAGTAAATAGAAAAATATAAAGAAAAAATAACTAAAATATAACAGTATAAAAAATAAAACACACAGAAAGAAAAGAACTAAAAAAATAAATAACAGTAATAAAACAATGAACAATATAGTCTAATTTATCCCAACAAAAGACACAGAGATCCAACAATGTGCTGCCTACAAGAGAGTCACTTTAATCTCAAAGACATACATAGATTGAAAGTGAAAAGATAGAAAAAAAAATATTTCATGCAAATGGTAACTAAAAGAGAGCAAGGTTAGCTATCCTTATATCTTAAAAATAGACATTCAGTCAAAATCAGCCACAAGAAAATCAACAAAAAAAATTACTATATATATATATATATATAACTAAGCAACTATTTCACTAGTAGCTATGACACCAGGGGGAAGACACTCTGACCTGTAGATTATCTTGCTGCTGGACCCAATTGGGACTGGGTGATATGGGTTGGACATACCCTGGACCTTCCCTGGCCCCAATCAGCCCCCTATTGGGACTGGGAGAGGTGGGCTTGACATGTCCTGGCTGAATCTGTGCACTGGACCAATTTTGGCCCTGTCCCTGAAGGACAGACCAAGGGACCCCACCAGTGCACGAATTCATGCACTGGGTCTCTAGCATAGTAATAAAATGGTCAATTCCTTAAGAATATATAACAATTGTAAATATAAAGGGTGTTCTGAAACATGAATACACACTTTACAACTGATAGCTCAGTTGATGTTTCTTTCTTAACCCATTGGAATTAATAATTATCCAAAGTGTGTATACAGTTTCAGGACACCCTGAATATCCACCCTACATTGGAGCACCTAAATAGTCAAAGCAAATATTAATAGAATAGAAAAGAGAAATAGCAATACAATAATAGGGGATTTCAATACTGCGCTTTCAACACTGGATAAATGATTTAGACAAAAAAATTAATAAGGAAGTAGCAGACACAAATAACACTCCTGAACAACCAATGGGTCAATGAAGAAATCAAAAGGTGAACATAAAATATCACAAAAATGAAAACTCAACATACAAAAACTTAAGATGCAGCAAGAACAGTTCCAAAGGAAAGACTTGTAGCAATGAATGCCTACCTTAAGAGGAAAGAAAGATCTCAAACAAATAACCTAACTTTACACCTTAAGGTATCAGGAAAACAATAAACAAGCCCAAATTTAGCAGAAGGGCAGAAATAATAAATATTAGAGTGAAAATACATGATATAAAGACTAGAAAGACAATAGAAAAAATAAATAAAACTAAAAGTTGGGCCCTGGCTGAGTAGCTCAGTTAGTTGAAGCATTATCCCATACACCTAAAAGGTTGAGGGTGCAATTCCCAAATGGAAAACATACTTATGCTATAGATTTGATTCCTTTTGGGGCATATAGGAGAGGCAACCAATTGATGTTTCTCTCTAACATCAATGTTTTTCTTTCTCTTTGTTTCTTCCTCTCTATATAAAATCAAGGGGGGAAATATCCTCATGTCAGAATAAAAGTCATTGTTTTTGTTAAATGATAAATAAAATTAACTAACCTCTAGTTAATCTATAGATTCAAGACAATCTCTATAAAAATTTTAATGGCATTTTTCATGGAAATTGTAAAAAAAAAAAAATCCTAAAATTTGGATGGAACCACAAAGAACCAGAACAGCCAAAGCAATCTTGAGGAAAAAAAGAACAAAACTGGAGTCGTCAGATTTGTTGAGTTTAAACCACATTACAAAGCGATAGTTATCAAAACAGTGAGGTGTAAGCAGATATATAGACCAATAGAACAGAATTGAGAGCCTAGAAATAAATACATTTAGAGTCAACTATAATTGATGAGGGAACCAAGAATATACAGTGAGAAAAGATAGCTCTTTCAATAATGGCACTGAGAAAACTGGGTATTCACATGCAAAGGAGGAGGAATAAGAGGAGGAGGAAATAAATCAGACCCCTAATTTTACAGCATTCACAAAAATTGACTTCAAATGGATTAAAGATTTAAAAGTAAGTCCTGAAACTGTAAACTTTCTAAAAGAAAACATGGGGGAAAAATCTCCTTAATATTGGTCTTGGCAATAATTTTTAGAGATGGTACCAAAATGCACAAGCAATGAAACCAAAAGTAAACAAGCGGGTCTACAATAAACTTAAAAGCTTCTGCATAGCCAAAGAAGCAATCAACAAAATGAAGAGGCAACCTACAGAATGGCAGAAAATATGTATGAGCCATATATCAAACAAGGAGTTAATACCCAAAACATAAAGAATTTATATAACTCAAAAAATCTGATATAAAATAGGCAGAAAACACTTTTTTTCAAAAAAGACATACAAATGACCAACAGCTACATAAAAAGATGCTTAAAATCACTAATCATCATAGAAATTTGAATCAAAATCACAGTGAGCTATTATCTCATACCTATTGAAATAGCTACTATAAAAAAGAGAAGATATAAGGCTTGGCAAGCATACGGAGAAGAAGAAAACCTTTGCACTATTGGTGTGTAAGCAATTTGGATAGCGAGAATGGAAAAAGAGTATATAGATTCCGCAAAATATTTAAAATAGAACTACAATCCCACTTCTCAGTATACATTCAAAGGAAATGAAATCAGTATCTCAATATCTACACCCATCCATTGCAGCATTTCTCATAATAGCCAAGATATATAGAGAGATAGAGATGATATTGATATAGATTAGATATATAGTAGATGTAGATATAGACATAGACATATAAATAGACATATAGATATACATATATAGATATGGAAACAGCCTAAGTGTCCATTGATGAATGAATAAAGAAAATGCATTATACATCTACACCTTGGAATATTATTCAGACATAAAAAAAGGTAATTCTGCTATTTGCAACAATATGAATGGACTTTGAGGGCTTTATGCTTAGTGAAATAAATCATACAGAGAAAGTCAAATACTGTATGATGTCACTTATATGTGGAATCTAAAAAACTCAAACTCATAGAAACAGAAAGAATGGTGGTTTCCAGGGTCTGGCAAAAGGGAAATACAGGGGACAAATTTCCAGTGATGAGATGAATAATTTCTGGGAAGCTAATGTACAGAACAGTAATCATAGTTAGCAACACTGCATTATATATTCAAAAGTTGATAAAACAGGAAATCATAAATGTTATGACTACACAGACACACACGCATACACACACATTGTGTGATGTGAGATGATAGGTGTTAACTAACCTTAGAGTGGCCATCATTTTGAAGTACATATGGAGATGAGTCATCACGTAGTGCATTTTAATCTCATACAATGTTGTATGTTAATTGTATCTCAGCAAAACTGGAGAAAACTGAGTATGCTTGGAAAGGGAACCACAGTGGGAAGGGGACATTGGCTGAAAGGGACCATATAAGGAAGGAGCAAGAAGCTGGGAAGCAATAGTGGTTGGGGGTATAGAAAACCCTCTTAGGCAGTGGTTGGCAAACTCATTAGTCCACAGAGCCAAATATCAACAGTACAACGATTGGAATTGCTTTTGAGAGCCAAATGTTTTAGACTTAAACTTCTAACACCACTTCAAAATAGATTCGCCCAGGCCATGGTATTTTGTGGAAGAGCCACACTCAAGGGGCCAAAGAGTTAGCAACACTGTGTGTGTATGCGTGTGTGTCTGTATAGTCATAACATTTATGATTTCCTGTTTTATCAACTTTTGAATATATAATGCAGTGTTGCTAACATATGGCTCATGAGCTGCAGTTTGCTGATCATGGCTCTTAGGGATGAGACCCAGAGAGTAGATGAGGTTTAAAGGGGTCAGCAAACATTTTCGGTAAAGAGCCAGAGAATAAATACTTTAGGGTTGTGGGCCCCACTGTCTCTGGCACAATTACTCTCTCCCTTGCTATTCAATGGCAAAAGCAGCCACGGACAATATGTGAGCAAACAGACACTGCTGGGTCCCAATAAAACTTTATTTACAAAATTAGGAGAGGGGACCACAGCTTGCCAGTGTCTGATCTAAGAGGAAAAAGGCAACAAAATGTGTTGGCTTTCTAAAGGCTTACTGAAGGCTGTACTCTATCAGCATTAGGGAACCACTGAAGATAAGAAAGAAATGGATTTTCATTTGAACTTTTTGAGGAAATATCAAGAAGTAAGATGTTTTCACTATATGTCATTCCTTTCTTTTAAAAGCTAGTAAAAGCAATGACCAATATTTATCAAGTGGTTATTTTGTTCTTAGGGCTTCCTTTGTGTCATTTCATTTAATACAGCAGCCCTAGAGCAAGATACCGTGTTTTCCCTTGTTGTGTCCCCTAAGGGCTGAGAGCGGGAAAAATCCAGCCTCTGCTACTTCATTTATAAGCAGAGTTGGCTTCTGCGGCTCACCTAGTTGGCCAAGGGCTCAGAGGCTGTGTGCTTCTAGATATTCACAAGCCTGCTGGTTAGATTACAGGAGCCTCCAATGAGCAGGACAGGAATACAGCAACTGAAAGAGAGGGTTAGCCTGCCTTCAGTTTGTAATCAGCTAAAATTAGCAAATATGGAAGAGGAAAGGAAGGGACTACAAGATATACTGAGCACCAGCCACTTGCCTGAACTCTCCAGTGCACTTCCTACTGTTGATGGCATTTATGAGGTTTTCATATTTGCGCTATGACCAAAATCCCCATGGATACTGTATTATAGTCTTTCAGTGAATGTATGTAAGCATTTCTGTTAGCCATATATTCTTAGATTTGTTTTTTACCAGAAAGTTAGCCTTTCTATGCCAGATGTTTGCCTATTCCAGTGGTCGGCAAACTCATTAGTCAACAGAGCCAAATATCAACAGTATGATTCAAATTTCTTTTGAGAGCCAACATTTTTAAACTTAAACTTCTTCTAACACCACTTCCTCAAAATAGACTTGCCCAGGCCATGGTATTTTGTGGAAGAGCCACACTCAAGGGGACAAAGAGCCACAAGTGGCTCACAAGCCGCAGTTTGCTAACCATGGGCCTATCCTATCTACTAAAAGAGTAATATGCAAATTAACCATCAATTCACTATACCCACAAGCCAAAGCTCACCAGCCAATCAGGAGAGAGTATCCAAATTAACCCAACCAAGATGGCTGAGGCCACGGAGTGAGCAGGAGGCTTAGATTTCCCCACAATGGAGGAAGCCAAGCTTTCCGCACACCCTGGCATGCCCAGGCCTTCACTCAAGGCTACAAAGTTTCAATTATAGAAGATAAATAAATCCCAGATCCCAGGGTCTCAGCTTGGGTTGTCAGGGGGCATGGCCAGCCTGCAAACCACCGCAGGCCCCTTGCCCAGGCCACCCCATGCCCCAAAGGAACCCATACCCTGATCCAGGACACCCTTCAGGGTAAACCAGCTGGCTCTCACCCATGCACCAGGCCTCTATCCTGTCTAATAAGAAAATTTACCTATAACTTGCGTCAGAAAATCCAGCTCATTATTACCTTATTGTGCTTTGATTCAAGTTTAATATCATTCTGAATCACCCCAATTAAGTTATTCTTCAGCTTCCTCTGCTTAATTTCTTAAATAGAAATAAATTGTTTGCAACATTAATTAACAATATTATATCATGGGAATTTTAAATACCACAACTTTGGGACAATAAAACTTTATTAGGAGTCTAGTTATAAATCTGCATTGGCCAAGGCTGAAGATATTTTTGGAAAGTGTTGGCTATTTGAGCTACAAAAATAAAAATAAAATAAAAAATTTTCTTTGATTTCTCCTAATGCTGTGATGGCTTTCACTGATGGCACTGGCAGTATTTCATGGCCTTGTCTATGACCTAAAGCAATGTGTGTGTGCTATTTGCACAAACCTGTGGTTGTCCTGACACCAAGCCTATAGAACTTGGCTCTTGAAGTTGGGAGTTGGAGAAGTGGAGAGATGGTGGTGGTAATAGGGGGTGGGGGCGTGAGGATAGAGGGTTGGGAGCTTGATTACATTGAATTTAAAGAGGGCTAAAATACAGAGGTTCTCATTCCGAGGCAATCTGAGCTGAACTTATAGAAAGTAGTATTGTGTATTTTGTTACATCTAATCTTTGAAAGCTTTGTAGTCTGGATATTTGAATATTCTCGGTATAAGGGCAGTGTGAATTTTTATTCATTTACCAGTAAGTAGTTAGTTTAAAAAGCAGGGACATAAACTTCAGAGTCAGTTAAACCTCTATTTCTAAATTGTGATCTTGGGTAAGTTTCTTGGCTTTTCTGAGCAGGGCCACTATGCACAGTTAGACAGCTTGCTAACAGTTGAGGGGGCAAGTGAAGGTTGAAATCCCACCTGTGCCCCACTAGCCAACTCAGGAAGCTGTGTCTTCAAGGTGTGTGTGCTATTTGCACAAAGCTGTGGTTCTCTGACCCCAAGCCTCAGTTTACCCATTTCTGAAATAGAAATAGAATCATGAATTTCACAGTTTTGCTGTGGGAATTTTTTAAAGATCACAGAAGTAAAATTTGTAGCACACTGCCTGACATCTTGCACATATTTTTCGCCATACTTTTGCCTTTCCTGATGAGGTACATGCAGTCCTTTTCCTGGGTGTTAGGAAGACAATAGAGGGAAGGCATCTTCTTTTTGGGTGGATATGCAGGAAGCTTCATTCTTTACAGACCCACTCATAAAGTTGGCCTCCGTTTGGGTTCTGTCAGTTGTTGGTGTTATTGTTATAAAAACTAATATAGTAAATATCACAGGAATTTGAGGAACTAGGAAAATATCCCTGATAACCACATAGCTAATTATCATGTCTGTGGGTGTAATGATGGCTGTTACATGACAGTGTTTATCAAAGAAAATTCATGTAAATCAGGACACAAATCATAACATATAATTATAGAGCATGGCCTTGTGATCCTATTGCGAAAGATAATGTTTAAAAATAGGAACTGAGTCTGGCTCAAACCAAAAGACCAAATTGTTTTAGGTTAATTTCTGTTCAATCAATTGGGTCGTAAATATTCAATCTGACCCCTTTACAATCACTGAACCGTTGCAACCAGCAGTGATGAAATAACTATATCAGCTCACCAGTCAAGCTCCTAATCTTTTTTGCCTCTTGACAATTGAATTAACTAATGTGATTAAAATATGGCTGAGTTAGTGGCAGCAGAGAGATGCCATCCAGGATTGAGCAAAATGGAAAAAGCTTCCCGCATGAGGCTGTGTAGGACAGGAAAAGAGGTGGACGGTGCCTGAGGCTTGGGTCCGGGCCCACACTTTACTTTATATAAGCAGATGATAGGTCCATGGGAGTAATTTTCTGAATAATGTGGGTGTCCCCAAGAGTGTGCCAAACAGGTGTCCTTGCCAGCTCAGTCTGGAATGACCCTACACTAAAACAAGAGAGACGATCAGAACCTGGAAAATGGAGCTCAGGTTTAAAACTAGAAACATGGGGACTCAGTGAGTTTAGTGGAAGACCTCAGGAGAATATGTGAGACACAAAGACCAAGAGAAAGCAGAAGGAACTGGCTGAACAAGAAGGAGGGACTGGTTTCTGCTGTAACTTTGCATCTGTTGAGTGTCTGTTCATAACATCTGCCTAAAGAATTGATTTTGTGGTAGTCCATGATTGATGGGGGAGATTTTTGATGTGAAGGTTTAACACGAATGAAATAAGTCATATAAAATAGACAGCATCCCACAACAATGACAGAGTTGGGATGTGAGTGTGTGTCGTGGATAATAAATAAAAATTTTAAAAATAAGCTCAATGAATGTAGACACATGTTTGTATGTCAGACAGTGTCATAACAGCAGCGTTAACACCTACTTTGTGCCAATCTTTTTCACATATTTGGGATGTCTTTTCTTGTTTAACTTTACTTAGTTATTATTTTAGAAGTTGAATTTTGAGGTAAAACTGCAACCATTAGACATGATTGTTCCTTTAGGACACATGTGACCTGATAGGAGAGGTGCCCTGGGGAGGCAAGTGAGATTAGCAGGTTTTTTGCAACATTGGCTACCATCTTTGTGTGCATCAAATTATTGTTTTTTGGAATGGTATTTTATTTAGGAAACACAATTTTAATGAAAAAATAAATATTTTTTAAAAAAACAATTGCTGTTCCTAATTATTATTTTAGCTTCACACATAGTAAAATAAAATAAATTCCTATAGTCGTGTGTTACCACATGCATAGATTCATATAACTACTACCAAAATCAAGATTTAGAACACACCCATTACAACAAAACCCTTCCTGCTAGTCCTTTGTGCCACCTGTCTCCCATCCCCAACATCTGGCAACTACTGACCTTGTTGCTGTCACTATCCTTTTACATTTTTGGGAATGTCATAGGAAGATAATGCAACCTTTTGAGCCTGGCTTAGTATAATGTCTCTGAGGTTGGTATAAGTGGCAGTGTGTATATCAACAGTTCATTCCTGTTTATCTCTGAGTATTCCTTTGGGTGGATGCACCACATTCGGTTTACCCATTCATCCACTGAAGGACATTTGGGTTGTTTCCTATTTTTAGCAGTTCTGAGTTGAGCTTCTATAAATGTTCAAGGACAGGTTTTTGTGTGAACATACCTTTTTACTTCTCTAGGGTAAATGACCAAGAGCGGGATTGTTGTATCACATGATAAGTGTGTATTTCACTCTATTCACTCTATGAGAAACTACCAATGTGTTTTCCAAAGAGGATGTGCCATTTTATACCACCACCAAATCAAAGGAGTGTTACAGTTGTTCCATGGTTCACAACCACATGAGTTCCCAGGGTGAAATCTGAAACTGGACCCCCACATTGGGAGAGCAAGGAGAGAGTTAAAAGAGAGGAAGGCCAACTCTAGCATGGCAGGTGGCAGGTTTCATAAGAAGGGAACTTACATAAGAGGCTTGTCTTGGGTGGCCACAGATGAGTAGATTTCCACACCCACCTGCCAGAGTCTTAAAAGTCCATATATATAGAGGCCTAACTAGGTTCAGTCACATATATTCTTCAGATGGTCTCAACGATACACCACTCTTTCAAGACTCCCATTCAGGGAACCATGAGAAAAATATGCATTCCCAGGACCGGGAGAGGATAAGGAACCTCCAGTTGCCTGGGTCCAGCTCACAGGCCAACCAGCGGTCTCCTCATTTGATGACTTTCTTCAGTAGTCATCACTTGGGATTGTATTTATTTCCTAGCCATTCTAATAAGTGTATAGTGGTATCTCATTATGGTTTGATTTTGCATTTAATTAATTGCTAATGATTGAATTTCTTTTCATGTGCTAATTTGCCTTCTCTTTGCTGAAGCATCCATTCAAGTCATTTGCCTTTTTTTTTTTTTAAATTAGGTTCATTGCTTTCTTACTATTGAGTCATGAGAGTTCTTTATTTATTCTGGATATATGCCTCTGGATATATAATCTCTCTGTTACTTTCTACTTTCCTGGGGCTCATTTCTTGGTCCCTCCTCCAGAAAACTGGGGCTATTGCTACCCTGCTCTGTGACAGCTTTCCTACAACTGCATGTGCATCCACAGCCAGATGGTGGGGAGATAGTGAGGAACAGAAAAATATATATGCCACACCCTTCTGAGACCAACTAGAGAGGAAGGTTCCTCCCCCTCAGGGTTTTAGTAGCTTGAAGAGCCCAGTTTCCATCATTGGGACTGTGTGATGACATGGGCATTAGGGCTCAAGAAAGGTATTTTTCAGAATAGAGGCTATCCCCCTTCCCTCCTAGCTGTGGGAGTCCCTTTCCTGCTTCTTGAGCCGGAGACAGATGGCTTCTTGGAGAGCTCTCTTTATATGTGTTGACTCCTAATATGTGTTGTGAGCTGCCTTGTGACCAGGCTGTGGGATATAGGAAGAAAAGAGGGGGTTAACTCAGTAGAGGTTCAGGGACACTGAATTCTGCTCTTCGTCCCAAGCTGCCTGCTGCTGTGGCTTCCAGAATCTTCAGATACTTCTCGAGGCATTCTACTGAGCTTCACAGTGTCATTCAGTGGAAGAGACAGGATTGGGGGGATGGTGCACACATCATGTGCCTGGAATTGAGACTGATCTACTGCACTTATGTCTTCAGGTTTATCCTTGGAGATGTATATTACCATGGACAGGACTTGGGTATGGAAGTCAGATCTGAGATAGGATTTTCTCCGACACTTACTAGCAGTGCAAACCTAGACATGCTGTTGGCTTCTGTCAGCCTCACTTCTCCACCTTGTTTAGTGGGAGATGAATGCATGCCACTGGGTGTTACTGTCCAGTTCAAACAGTTCATGTGCAAAGTGCCGGACTCAGAGCAGGTGCTAAATTACTATTTATTTATTCCCTCCCTTTCCCAATCTACCTCCCCGATGCTTTTGTCCTGGAGCAGTAATGGGGCTAACATTTCAAGGGTGAGGAGCTATGTTCAATCTGATTTTGTGACATTTTGCAATTGGGAGGTGGTAGGAAGGGGAAGGGAAAAGGTTAGTAACTGCAAAAGCTTCAGGGAACTTGAAACAAAAGAACCTCTTGGTTCTACACAAACAGGTACACAAAGTTTTCAAAACAGCATAAAACCATCGAGGGAGCAAGGCTGAGATGCCTCTGTTGTGTTTAATGTACCATTAGGAAGATTCCCATTCATATACCCCAGCAGCTATTGACATTTCATTATAAATGCTCAACATCAGACAGCAAGGAATTACAATATACATATTTAAAAGCCCTATATTTTTTCAGTCCTGGAAATAAAGTGAAATATATTAGGAACTGATCAACCATTCAGTTAACCTAAAAAGGCAGCCATTACTTTTGCGAGAGGGCACAGGGTGTGGCATGCAATAATAATAAAAAAATGCTAGGAAAATATTAAGTTGGTGTGTCCAAATCCTGAAAATAGAGACTGCAGCGTTCAGATGGGGTGTTGCCCATTGGCATTACCTCTTGCCTGAAAGGTCACTCAGGAAGCAGTGCCATGGACTCTGTTGTTTTCACTGCTGAGAAAACGTCCAGTATCTTACACATAGCCCTCACTTTGGGAACCATGGGGGATGTGGGGGTTGCTCTCTGGCTTCAGTAGCAGAAAGGGCTACACATCTCTGGAGTTACCATTCTGTTTTCCTTTTATAACCTCTGTGAGTCACATACCCATTGTGTATGTGTTGCTGCCAGAACACTCAGAACCAAATCGGTGGTCCTCTTCAGTCCAAGAGATTAGAATGCATTACGTGTATTTATGCACTTAGTGTGATGACCTCAGCGCTGGCTTTGTTTGTTTGTTGTGAGCATACACGTCACTCACCCCATTGAGAAGGAAAGGCTTTGGAAAAAAACTATCCCCTAATCTCCAGTTTCACCCTCTGCAATCATCCTTCCTCACAGCTGCCAGCAGGATTGTTCTACAAAATCTGTCTGAGGCTGCCATGCTTCTGCCTAGGAAGTCTTCATTATCCCCTGCTGTTCAAGACACTAGGAGGCAGGCAGGCAGGCGGAGCGACTTGGAGTGTGGGCGCTGCCTGAGCCAACCTGCAAGTTCCAGATCCAGCCCTGTGTGCCTCAGGAAAGTGACTCGACTTCTCAGTGTCTCAGTTTCCTCATCGTTAAGTAAGCAGGAGCTAGTGCTCTGAACCCTCTAGCATCTTCTTCTTCCTGTCCTTGTAACGTAGGTCTCCCTGTGGTATCTCCTCCATCCCAACCTGAGTATTCCTATCCCCTTATACATTTTCTTCCTCAAAGTTGCTCAAGCCAATTCTCCCACCAGAAATGCCTTCTCCCACTCCACTTAAAAAAATTCAGACCATTCTTCAAGTGTTAATTCACACATTACCCCACAGTCTGAAATCCTTTCCTTCCTCACCTTTCCTCTAGAATTTTGTCTCCGCTATTCTTCCAGTGACACATTTATCTTATTTGATGAATAGTAATTTAGCATCTACTAGATATATAAGGTAATGGGGAAATCTTTGGGGAACTATAAAACGAGAAAAGAAAATCATCTTTCTCGTCATAAAGCTTATAGTCAACAAGGGGAGAGACACAAAGACATGTTTAAAATTTGGAGACCATGAGAGTCTAAATGCCGTAATTAAATATTTAATATTGTAGGAGTTTAGGATTAGTCTTTTCACTCCTCTTAAACACAAATAGTCTTTCTTCATTTTCTTCTCAATTGTGATTCCCATTTCCTTTGGGAAAGATGAAAAGGGTGATAAAAATGATGACACATTACATTGTGTCAGGCACTGCACTAATTTATTTATAGAAGGTATTCTCAATCTTGATGGCCTACTGGAAACTCTTGGGGAGCTGTGAAAGAACCCAACCTCAACCAGAGCCATTAAAACAGAAGTGGGACCCAGAAATCTGTATTTACAAAGTTCCCCAAGTAAGTGCAATATGCAACTAAGGTTGAGAATCACTGCTTTCCATGCATTATATCAATGTTTTCCAGATTATCCTGATGACAACTATCACCTGGAGTATCAGGACAACAACAACAACAATAGTAAAACAAGACAAAAACAAGGTCTTGAGCCCAAAGCCACTACCACAGAATTTCCAAGGAAAAGGCCCAGGAAGCATTATTTTTTTATTTTTTATTTTTTGACAAGCACACTATTAATATCACATTGAATAGGAGAGGATACCGAGGGGAAGAAAGGTTAAGACACTGGTCCACTATCAGGTAAAGCCTGGAATTAAAACCAGGCAGTCTTATATCAGAGCCCTCAACCTTAACTCTACTGGATTGGGTTGGTGGACCCTGAGTTTGGAGGACACAGATTTCCAGTGGAAACAGTTGACAACTTTTTGAGGGGAGGGACCATGTCCTATTTATCCCTGAAGCTCTCTTTCCTAACAAAGTGCTTCAGACCTAGCAAGCATTTAAATTTTGTTGAGTAAACCAAAGAAATTGATATATTAAGACCCTGCAAACCTTTCCTGGAAATACTGACCTAAGGTGAAGGTCAAATCATTGACACTGAGGTGGAAGGATGTGGGACATAGCTCCTCCATTTGGGCCTCTGAAACTTTCATCATCTCAGTGTGACATGAGGCCAATGTTCAGCTTGCCTCAGTCCCAAGTCTATAAAATCAGAGAGATGCCATTCATCCGCTTCCTCAGATAACATTTTGGAAATCTCAAGATATATGCAGTCACCAAACAATGATACAAATGTGTGCCCCAGGCAGGCTGTGCTGCAGACTCCCCCACACATGTGCACCACTCATCGCTCAATTGCTCATTAGGATCATTGTTGCAAAACCAGTGCAGCTCATCCACCCTATGATTTCTGCAAGTTCTAGAGAACATCTTGTAACTGATCATCGTGTTTCATCCCTTATCTCTCTGGACTGAATGAAGGGGTTTTTGAGGACGAGGTGCAAATGAGCAGAACTTTGAAATGTGCTGGAAAGAGAAGGCCCAGAGAGTTGGGTTAAATCCCCAGTGGCTTAACTTCGGAGAGGCACTTCCCCTCGTGTGTTCATCTGTAAAACCTAGGTGCCAAGAGCAGCGGTCTCAAACCCAATGATGCTTGTAAATCACTTAACAGTCCCTGGTACCTAGTAAGAAGTGAAATAATTGGCTGCCAATATCATATGTCATCGTTTCATATTTGGTGCAAAAACAATTTGACCATCTGGATTTTGCTCTGGGGAAGCAATGTATTCCCAATGGAAGATGAAAGAGGAGCCTCCTCACCTATCCTAGACCCACCATCACCAGGTTCTTTGACATGTACATACCATAGAAGAACAAGGTTTCCTAACTTCCATATATGTAGGATGATGACTGTGTTGGGTGGTTGTCAGCAATATAATAATTTGAGAATGAAATACAAGGAAGGGAAACTATTTCTACCTTTTATGTTTAAACCCTTTGATGGTATTCTATTGCACTTAGAGTAAAATTTGAATTAAAGGTACCTAACGTTTCTCCCCTTTCCTCAAGATTCAGGCATATGTGGTTCTCCATGTTTTTGAACCTTTATACTCAGTATCACCACAATCCTTTGTTCTTGCTCACCTCTCTTCCTGGAAAACTCTACCCACAACCTCTACATGATTTCCTTTTCCTCCTCTTTTCAGGTCTGTGCTGATTTTCCAGCTTTTCAGAAAAGTTGGAGTTTCACCAACTCAAAGCTCCATCTCGTCCCGCTCCTGGTTCAATCAAGCATTAAAATATACTAGTAGCTACGTTATTCAAAATGCATATAACTATTTCTGTTATCATCTGTGCTTGAGTTTATTTACTTTCTCCTCTTACTAGAATATAACTATCATGAGGGTTGGAATTGTGCTTAGCTTATTCACTATGTTATCTCTAGAACCTGATGGACTCTCTAGCTCATAGGAGGCGCTCACTAATATTACTAAATAAGTGAGTGCTAATAACTCTGGCACATATGACATATGCTGCCCTAATCTACACTTTTTTGAGAATAAATGTTTGCCTTCAGGTGGCCATAATTTTAAAGAAAATGATAGTCTAGGTTCACTATTCGCTTATCACACATTCACTGAGCCCCCACCACATCCCAGTCCTCACTGGGCCCCTGGAAGCACAGTGAAGGTTATAGGTTAGAGGAGAAGTAGATATGAATCCACTTGATGAGCCCAGACTCATCAGGAACCACCCTACATGGTTTACATTTATGAAGTCTGTAAAATACTTCAAATAGCCTATGGAAGGAATGCTATGATTGGCCTTTATTTGACTAAAAGGAGCACTTAAGCCCAAAGACATTAAGTAACTTGACCAGGATTTGACAGTGAGAAAGTGGGAGAGTCAGGCTTAGAATCCAGGAATACAACTTGAAATCCTTGCTCGGAAACTCTCCACACTGCACTGTTGCTCCATGTGAGAGAGGCACAGGTTCCCAGGAGAGCAGGGGTGATTTCTCAAGGGCAGCAGCAAAGCTTTAGAGAGAGTTGTTGCTGGGTGTGTAGGTGCGGAGATGCCCACCGAGAACTCTTCCCTTCTCCATGAGCCCTTGCCATGTTTGCATCAAGAGTTGAATTGTGTTTTCCCTTCCCTGGAATCTGGGTAGGTCTGTGTCTTTCCATGACCAGTGCAACATGGAAGAGTGAGGCACCAATTCTGAAATCTAGTCCTTAAGAGCTCTGGAAATTTCCATGTGCATTTTCTCAAGGTCTAGAGACCATGTCAAAAAGCTCAGACTAGATTCCCAAATGGCTTGCCGATGAGTAAGTCACATGACAGCAACATCGCCTGGAATGGAGACAAGCCACCCCCAACCCAAAGTCACCCCCAACCCAGACTTGCTGAAACTGCAGTCTGGTAAGCTAATACATGGGTGCTGTTTTAGGTCACTATTTAAGATGAATTGTTGCTCAGTAACAGTTAACTGAACCTTTGAGAAAATTTCTACCACAGCCTGGTTAAGCAGAGACCCTGCACTTTGGAATAAGAGCTGATGATACAAGAATGAGATGTACACTTCCCTGAAGGTTGTCTTAGAGACAGATGCTGCCTTAGAGGCAAGTGTAGCCTGCAGCAGGTTTTACTTTTTAAGTTCCTTTCTCTCATCCCCTCCCAATGCAGGTTGCATAGAAGAGATGGTGCTATGGGTCATGGCCACACTAAATCATGAAAATTGAATGGCATCCATACCAAATTGGTTGTGTCTATTGTTAAAGATAGGGGTTGGCTGGACTAACAAAGATGATAAAGGGTTTTTTTAAGGGAAAGCATACTTTCTTTCTTTTGGATTTTGAAACTTTCTGCTCAAATTATGATCATTCTCCAGATGAGGGAAAATAGCCGATATCCTAGTTACACATTCACTTAGATACTGGTTACTCGATCAATACACAGGAGAATGTGGACCACAGAATGCTCATTTTGGTAAGGGCTATAATGCACATTAGAGTTTCAACCAGAAGTAGAGTCCCTTGTGCTTATAAGGCTTTAGAAATCAGCCTTAATGGCTGCCTCAACTAGTTTTCCGATGAAGGCCAACTGGGTCAGAAGTTATGCAAAATTATCCTTATTGGTTAAACTAATTCAGAGTCATAAACCAGAACTTGGAAATCTTAAGCATTTGCATCTGTCCAGTTCATATCAAGTTCAGTGTAATCTCCATTATACAGAAGGTGCCAACTGGGCAAACGCAGACTTACATTTAATTCACACATAATATTACGTAGCTTCTGAAACAGTTTTGCCTCAATAAAGGTATAATTAAGAGATATACTTGCAAGCCAAAGAAAGGGATATACTGCTATTATAATTAAGAACACTGGATATAGTGAAAAGAAACACCGGCTTTGAAAGCTGAGTCCATGTGCCCCTGTTATTTCTCTGACTATTAAAGGTAGGGACTTGGACAAATGGTTAAGCATTTCTGAGTCTGCCAGCCACTACTGGTTGGCTGACCTGACCCCTTTCCATAGCCCTGTCTCTCTCGCCACCACCCAGATAGGGGAGGCCAAGCAAAAGTTCTTATCAAAGAACGGGAAGTGGAGATGCCTACAGAAAGCTCTGGGGAAGCTTTGATTTGTGCAATACAAGAGGACACACTCAGCAGGTGTGACTGTTCACCCCTCTCCCCTTCACCTTTTTTTTTTCATTCTGAATGTCCTCAGGACAATGATGATGAGAGAGAGAGAGGGTCTAGGGATTTCTTGGCAGATTCTATCCTGAAAGGTTCACCTCTAGACCTCTTGTTACCTGTTTCATCACATTTCATCCTTGCCCCTGAATGAATTTTTTAAAGATATATGAACTTCCTGGATTCCTTAACCTATAAAACGAAGACAGAATCCTGATCTGCAAAGATTTTTGTGAAAAGTGAATGGGATGGTAGCAAGGAACAAAAATAGTCATAGCCTGGCTGGTGTGGCTCGGTGGTTGAGTGTTGACTTGTGACCCAGGAGGTCATGGTAGCATTCCTGATCAGGGTATATGCCCAGGTTTCTGGCTCAATCCCCAATGGGGGGCCATGCAGGAGGCAGCCAATCAATGATTCTCTCTCATCATTGATATTTCTATCTCTCTCTCCCTTCCTCTCTGAAATCAAACATATATAAAAAATAGTCATACATATGCAGATTGGTAGCATTGTGCTCCAGAAAAGATATGGGGGAGCATTTTTTATCTTTATATTTTATACATTACCCTATTTTCTGATTATCTTTCCAAATACTTAGCCCATATTTCCTCTGAGTTCAAGGAAAGAGTGTGGAGAATGGATTTTGATGAGGAGAGGAAGGATTTGCTATCAGTATTTTAGAAATATTATGTCTTCTGATTTTTTTCCAATCTTTTTATTACCTAGCTTTTATTATTCACATGTATACATGCATATATATATGTATGTATATATATGTATATATATATATATGTATGTATGTGTATATATAATTATATATGTATATACGCACATACACATATATTTATATGTGTTAATATGTTTTGATATATATCATATAGCTACATATACATAAATATGTGCACATATATTTTTATACACACACACTGTGAGGACACAGTGAGTATGGTGGAGCTGGTCACTAGGAACAACTCCAAATATGTGTTTTATAAAGCTTCTTAGGGAGTGTGTTGAAGCTTGTTGTAGAATTCAGATTATCTGGTTAATTCTTTGAAATTGGAATGATCATTAGTTCTAAAATCTTGAAACTGACCTCAAGTAAAACTTCCAATTTTGCTCTCTGATATGTGGACTGAGTGAGGAGTTGACCAAATAGACATTTTTTTTCGTTTTATTTTTTAACAGCAACTGGGAAATCAGCTTATGCCATAAAGTTGGCTTTAGGGAGATTATTTCATTAGATTTCAGGGCAATGTTAACAGGCAGAAAATTCCTTTTGGCTTCCGAACACTGTTAATCCAACTCTGGGACTATAATACATTCCTAAGGTATTTTTCATTGTTCTGAATACACTGAAAACACTGACTTTAACTTGTAAAGGCATAAAATATTTGCAGTTATTTTCAAGTAACAATACCAGAAAGCCTGCATCATGCTGGGTTAATTCTTGTGTGTTTTTTAAAATTTCCCCCAGAAAGTGGAGATTGAGATAAACCCTAGCTTTAGTTCCAGGAGATAAGACACAACGTGCCCTCGTGTTTGTTCAGCAGCGTGTGTGGAAGAAGCAAGGGACATGTTTTGAGAAAATGAGCTGCACATCCTTCAAGGACCCCATAGACTCAACAGTACGATCTGAGAGCCAGCTGCCTCCCAGGGGACCAAGTGCCTCAACCCTTTCCAAGGGAAACCAAGAACTCAGTGTTACTTGGACCAGTTCCCTAGCCCTGAATTCAATTACTGCCCTGGCCAACCAGGAAACCAGTTATTGGTCAAATTTTGTATTCCCAGAGCTCAAGGCATTTTGATAATTCTCAAAGGAAAAATAAAAAGATTTGTTTTCAAAATGCAAATATCCTTGGCAGAACAGCTGAGACCCAGGGTATTTGGGGTCACAGTGTCACAATGTCCTTTGAACCCACCACTATCATTTTCTCGTGGTTTCCTGTTCCTGGAAGCCTGCTTGCTCGATTGTTTTGATTAAGCCCGGTTTGGGGAGCCAGAGTCTTAGTGCACTCGCCGCCATATTTTATGATAAATCTCATTCAATTTCCCATGTAGGGTGGCAAGCTTTATTGCTTAACAAACATTGCATCTACTCGGCCATAATTTATATCTGAATGGGTTTATTATAGGCGTTGCATTTCATTCATTGTGCAGCTAATTCCATAACATGCTGCCTGCTTTCTCTATGGCTGTTTGGCCATTATCAGCCTCCAAGACAATTGAATCTTTCCCTTGCAGTTTCACAAAATGGTTTATGAATATGTAATACAAACTGTGTTAACAAGGCAAATATACTTCATTTCTTTTATGGCTATTTCCAGGCTGTGGCTGGGAAGAAGAGGCATAACAATGTGTCTCACTTAGAGGATGTGGTGTCCTTAATAGAGAAATGCACTCCCCTTAGTGGTTCTCTTTGAAGGCCCGTATTGTCTTTGAGCGAGCCATGTGCTGTTGTGCGGGTTGTGTGTGAAATGAGCCCCAGTCGACCTCCCATGGATTCAATTATCTTCTCTACACGGATGGCACGCTCTTCTCCTTGCCTCCCCCAAGCTCGCTCTCCTAGTGTGGTCCTACGTGGTATTCTGACTACGAAATAGCTCCATTTGGGCACCCTGCCGTCATGGTGGGAACAGAATTGCTCATTTTCTACATATGGCTCTTTCCCTCTGTACCTCTCCCCGTGACCTTCATGGCCAAGGGCAGCTCTGGAGTAAAAGGCTTGTCCAGATGGTGGGAGATACTCTGATCAGGCTCCATTCTGAACAGAGATTGCTCACCTGGTCAGCAGGTATTTATAATTCCAGAGTACTTCACCTGGATCTTAATATTCATAAGACCATTTTTTTAAAAATTGAGGTATAATTGTCATGCAAATTATATTAGTCCCCAGTGCATATATTGCAAAATGATCACCACAATAAGTCTGGTTAATCCTACCAGCATACATAGGCACAGAACATTTTACTTTTCTGATGAGAAATTTTAAGACTTACTCTCGTAGCAACTTTCAAATATGCAATACAGTATTGTTAGCTATAGTCACCATGCTGTATATGACATCCCCATGAATTATGTCATAACTGGAATTTTGTACATTTTGACTCCTTCCACCCATTTTTCCCATTCCCCAGCCTCAGCCTTGGCACCAATGTGTTCTGTGTCTATGGGCTTTTTGTGGGGAGAGTGTTGTTTGTTTTCAAAAGACCATTTTAAGTTGCAGATGGAGATAGGCCCTTTATGTCTATACAGTCAAGAATTTTACACTATGATATACCCTTTGAAGTAGGTATTATTCCCATTCACAGGTGAGGAAACTGAAGCTCCAAGAGCTTAAGCAACTCATGTTAAGGTAACATTTCTAACGATAAGTCAAAATGAGGCAGAGACTTCCCAAAATCTGAGTACCAAAGCCCATGGTTGCCTCCTATGGAGATTTCAAATCCACCTGCCTATGTCCATGTCCACGACCTCCATCTCAGGTTGAACTATCATCAAATCCCACCTGGAATACCACGGAGCTTCTTTCTACCTGTCTGCCCACACCTATCCTTATCCCCTCTAGTCCATGCTCCCCTCTGGAGCTGGGCTGCTTCTTCTACAGTAGTGCTGTCTTGCTAGAACTTTCTTTAATGTGGGATGTTCTATATCTACATCGGTCCCGTGTTCCATACCTAAACTGAGTGATAGGTACTGGCTTCATGTGGCTACTGAGCACTAAAAATATGACTAGTGTGACTAAGAAGTTTTATTTTTTTAAAATTTTTATGAACTTCAATTTACATAGCCACACACAGCTAGTGGCTACTGAATTGGACAGCATAGATCTGAAGTGTAAATCTAACCAAATATCACTGTGGCTTAAACCCATTCAAATATTCCCATTTCTTTTAGGTTAAGAACCCAAACCCCTAAACCAGCTTATAAAGACGCTGCATGATCCTGCTCCTGAAGATCTTTCTCATGTGGAGTTTGCATCATTGCTTCTTCACCCTCTGTGTACCAGGCCCTCTGGGCTCCCTTTACTTCCTAGTCTGTGCCACACCCCTCCCCTGCTTGGGGCCCTGCCACAGGGCATATACTGTAAGTGGGATTTTCTCCCTCCCTGCAGCTCCCCCAGCATGCTAATGTCCGTCCCCTTCAGGAAAGCCTTCTCCACTCAATAGCTTTCAGGACTTGGATTGGACCTTCTTACATCACCCTGTTCTCCTTCTTGCCATTTCCCTCACTGAACATTTCTATATTTAGTCTCCTGAGTTCCTGATTAAAGTGTTAGTTTTCTCTTGCTGCATAACAGGTTAACAAGTTTGCCTAACAAACTTAGAGCCTTTAAAACTGCATCCTTTTATTCTCTTACAGTTCTGGAGGTCAGAAGCCCCAAATTAATCTTACTGGGCTAACGTCAATGGGTCAGCAGGACTGCATTCCTTTCCGGAGGTTCAAAGGGAGGAGAAACTGTTTCCTCACCTTTATGAGCTTCTAGGCTGCCTGCATTCCTTGGCTCCTGGCCCCTTCCCCCAATTCTAAAGCCTTCTAACTCTCCTACCTCCCTCTTCCATGTTAAGGACACTTGTGATTATATTTGGCTCAACTGGGTAACCCAGGTTAATCTCTCCATCTCAAGATCCTTCCCCATCTACCAAGTCTCTCTTACCACACAAGGTAACACATGTACTGGTATAGGCTCCAAAGACCAGGATGTGGACACGCTTGGGAGCCAGTATTCTGTCTACCAAACTCCCCAATTACTTTATAAGCTTCATCATAGCAAGGACTACCCATAATATCCAAGTACAGGATCTGGTGCATTATTATAGAAAGAGAGAGGGGCAGGGGCCAGGGGCCAGGGGGCAGGAGGCAAGTAGGAGGAAAGAGAGGGAGAGAGAGGGGGAGGGAGAGAGAGAGAGAAATGAACAATATAATTTTCTCTATAAGAAAGAAATCACCATGCAGAAAAAACACACAAACAGCTAACTAAGCATCTATTTTGTCTATATGTTTAGGGAAACCATAATTGACCTCATGGTACATCAAATATAAACTGAGGTGGTACTAATATACAGACTTGCCATTCGTCTTGCTGAGTATTGTCAACATGCCTGCCTTGACTCTGGCCTTACTTCTTTGCAATTCCACCAGGCTTGTTCAGCATCACCTCCTGCCCCACATGACTCATAACTTCTCATGTTGAACTGACTGTCCCCATGAATTAGAGAAGAGATGCCTCTTAAATAGGAATCCAGGAAAATCAAGACAAACATGCTGACAGTACCCACGGTATTTGGTCTGATTCCAGGGCAGCATCAACAAGTCCCTCCTTCCTCCCACCCTGAGGATTTTGAGTAGGGAAAGCATTTGCCATTGTTCATGCCTTGGGCTCAGAGGCATGTGAATGTGCACGTGCACGCACACACACACACACACACACATATACACACACACTCACACACACATACACACTGCTCAATAATCTATTTCTAAGGCATAACACAAAAATCTTATGCTGACAACTGTTGCCTCAATCACTGAATTTCAAAACCTATGTTTTTTCATAAATTGTGCATTGTTCACATTATGTTTGGAACTGGATTAAAATCACCAAATCAATGGCCAAACATCTCCAGATCTTCATTTCAGATGAGGAAGCTGAGGTCCCGAGTGGGGAACTGCTTTGTCCAAGCGCCCCACAGGTGCTGGTAGCACGGTGGATACCTTGACTCCTACTTAAGTGCTTTTTCAACAATCACACTCGCAAAATACTTTTTTAGAATTTTGTTCCTTAGGCTTTCTTCTGATCTTGCTGAGGTGTCGGATTTACTATCAAAGAAAACAAGATTGAAATCCTGGCCCTGCCCATTTGCCATGCATCTGACATGGCCCAAGCTAATGACTGATCACTTCTTCTTCACATGTAAAAGAGAGGGAAGGAGGGAGGGAATAGCAGCTCTCACATGCTTGGTGGAATAAAATGAGACAAAACTTACAAAACCACTTTTCGTGGTATTTGCCATCATACTGACTGAACAGACTGTTTCCATCCTCTTTTCTCCATTTTATATCTACTTTTATGAACATGTGTTCTCTCAGCAATTTAAATATTAATTCATTCAACCAACACTTATCAAGCACAATCTAGACATGCTCTCGGGCCCTGGGAGGGAAGGCCGAGGAAGACACTGTCCATGGCCTCATTGTGCTCAGAGTCTGGAGACATGTCCAGAGAGGTGAGCAGGTGATGGGGTTCCGGCTGGTCAGGGTGATTCAGGAGACACAGTGGGCCAGAGAGGGGGAGCCACAGCATACTTTGGCCCAAGAAAAATGTGAAAGAGAAAAAGTGAGGTCCTAGCTTACATCGAATGAATGTGTAGGAGTTAGTGACAGAAATTCCTGCAGAGGGAGAGGCATGAGTGAAAGCCAGGAGGTGAGCATCATGGCACACAGGGAGCCAACAGAGGTTAACTGTGGCTGGATCTCTGATGTGGGGTATGGTGGAAAGGCGAGACTCCAGAGGGAAGCAGGGGTGAATAAAGCAGGTCTGAGATGGCCGGGCATGGAGAAGGACAGGGGGTCCTCTAGGCCAGCTCATCCATGCACCTTGACCTGGGCTGGGCCTTGAGCATCCAGCAGGGAACAGAGAGACCGTTCCCTGCTTCCATAGCCTTATGTTCTAGGGGGAGCAAAGCAGGACACATGGGCTGGTGCGGTGGGCGTTGAGAAGCTCCCAGCAGATAGGAGGTACCAGACAATAAAGAGTGAGGCTCTGCGCCTCAGAGCACTAAAGATGGGTAATTTCAGTTGAGTCCAACCCACAGGCCACCTTGGGACTTTACTAGGGTCCTTGAGATTCAGCCTCACTGGCCCTTACATCAGTGCTCACGGAGTCAGGAATGTGGGGATTTCAATAAAAGTGCAGGCAATGGGTCCGGAGGGAGCCCCGGCTCAAATGAGCTTTTATATTTTTATGTGGAATGTAATCACGTTTGGTCATGATCGAGGCTGCCCCGTTGCTGCTATTAGAGGGTTTATGGTTCTAAGGGGGATACACGTCTTTGGCGATACGTGCTTGCAACTGAAAGCAACAGGGTGTGCTGAATCTAGACGCTGCTGCAAAATCCTAAGAGCACAGAACCAGGGCTGATAGGCATTGCCTTTGGGAGCTTGGTTTAGAGGGCTGGTGTTGTCCACAGGCCCTAGGGTGACCCGACCCAGGGAGGGTCCCCTCAGAAGGGACAATTTGGCTTGGTAGTTTTCACAAGCATCTGCCCTGATGCCACGTTATAGAAGTAGTAACTATCTAATATGTACAGGTTCTTTATGCATTTTATCTACAATTTTCAGAGCTACACAAGGTGGTTACCATTCATTAGACCCATTTCCCATGTGCATAATCTAAGGCTCTGAGACATTAGTGATTTCCCTGGGAGGACACAGTCTATAAGTGTCTATGTCCTAGGACTCCACATGAATCACCACAGCCTGGGGACTTCAACCAACAGAAATGTATTTGCCCACAGTTTGTGAGGCCAGAAGTCCTGAATCAAGTGTTGGTTTCTGCTGGAGGCTCCAAGGGAGAAACTGCTGCACGCCTTTCTTCTTGCTTCTGTTGGTCACCAGCCATCCTTGCCCTTCTGTGACTTGTAGTGCATCACCTTGATCTCTGCCTCCAGCCTCACACAGCCTCTTCCCTTGTGTGTCTGTGCCCTCTCCTCTACTTATATGAACACTTGTCATTAGATCTATCAATCATCCTAAATCCAGGGTGATTTCATCTCCAGACCCTTAACTATTTACATTTGCAAAGATTCTTTCCAACTAGGGTCACATTCTGAGTTTCTGGTTGCACACAAATGTTGGAAGGGCACTGTTCAACCCAGCACTCTAAGTAATGGGAACAAGGAGGTGTACCGAGTCTCTCTGAGTGCAAAGCCACTTAGGCAGGGGACACCTGGCTGTGGTGATGCCACATTTATTCACATCACCTCTGGCTTCCTAGCTTCCCACTGAGTTCCCTTCCATCTTCCTTATTTCCTTATTGCAGGCTGGCTCCAAAGCACTTCTTATAGACTTCTCAGAAGTCTCCTTAGCCAGGAGCAAGGTTTATGCCCGCCATTTACCTTCCCACCATACCTGTGAGGTCTCCATTGTTATTACTCTCACTCACCAATGAATAAACTGAACCTGCCTGGAATCCACATGAACCGAGTGGCAGAGTTAACACTCAAACCAGGTCTGTCTGAGGACAGAGCCAGTCCCTTCGCTACTTCTAACACCATTCATGTCTCTGACCACAGGTACACCCAGAAGGTGCCTAGGATTCAAAAAGCAGCACAATGAACTCCTCCTGGCTGTGTCAGGGAAGGGTTGGTAGAGAGGGAGCACAGTTGGACTCATCTGGGGCTCACCATGTGATGGCACGTGGAAAATGGAGCCAGACTGATCCAAGTTCATGCCCTGGCTCTGTGGCTCACTGGCTCTGTGACCATGAGGAACTGACAGTGCCTTCTGAGCCCGTTTTCTCATATGTTAAAAGGAGTTAAAATATCCACATCAAAAAATTGACTTGAGAACTCAAAGAATAAATGTACATAAAAGATGTAGAGATAGAAAAGGTGTAAAATTTGGCAGGGCCTACTGAAGCAGTACTAGACTTATGGGGAAACAGCCAACATAAATGCATGCACATGTGTATAAGAGACATGTATAAGAATGTCTGCCATAGCACCATGCGTAACGACTCCAAATAACCTAAATGTCCATTGACTATAAAATAATAGTGTGTGCCACACTCACATATAAAGTGGTGAAAATGAACATGGTACAACCATAAGCAACAACAAAATGGATCTCACAAAAATATAATGCTGATCTAAGAAGCCAGTATACACTGTGGTTCCATTTATATAAAGTTAAAAAAAAACCATCCCTAGCTGGTTTGACTCAGTGGATATAGCGTCAGCCTGTGGTCTTAAGATCCAAGGTTCAATTCTGGTCAAGGGCACATATCTGGGTTGCAGGCTCAATCCCCAGTAGGGGGCATGCAGGAGCAGCCAACCAATGATTCTCTCTCATCATTGATGTTCCTATTTCTCTTTCCCTTTCCCTTCCTCTCTGAAATCAATCTATGTATATAAAAACCCAGCAGCCAGAATGGTGAAACTATCAGAACAACTAGTAGCTGTGATGTGCACTGTGGTAGCCAACCAGCCTGATTTGGGCCCAAATTACGCCCACCTCCCCCAACCCCAGCCAGCCTAGCCAGATGGATCCCCCATTAGGGTGGGCCAGCCAGACCCCACCTAGGCACGAATTTATGCACTGGGCCTCTAGTAAAGATATATATTTTAAAAATCAAAAACTGATCTATGGGGTTAAATGTGGGGTAGTGGTTACCATTGACAGCAGCAGGGGATGGTGGTTAGAAGGAAGTACAAGGATGTACCTTGAGTGTTGGCCACAATGTCCTGATCTGGGTGCTGTTCATAAAAAGGTGAGCTTGTGAAATCCATCAGCCTATACACTTAGGTTCTGTGAACTTCCACACAAATTTATACTTTAATACAAAGTTTAATTTTTAGTATATTTTTATTGATTTCATAGAGAACGTAAGAGGGAGAGAGAGATAGAAATATCAATGATGAAAGAGAATCATTGATTGGCTGCCTCTTGCACATCCCATACTAAAGATTGCAACCTAGGCATATGCCCTGACAGAGAATTGAACTGAGACCTCCTGGTTCATAGTTTGAAGCTCAACCACTGAGCAACACTGGGTAGGCCAAAGTTTCCTTTAGTTATGTGGAAAAGCATCTGACACACAGAACATTTTTAGTAAGTGCTCGATTTTTTTCCACAAGAAAAGAAACCTCCACCTGTAAATGACATCTGTAGTGACATCAACCTACTGGGGCACCAATAATTTAGGGGAAGGACCCAGAGGGAAGGTCAGAAATTTGGATGGAGGGGGCGAGGAGGAAACACTTTCTTGTCTCTGTGGGTTCTTTGGGTTGGGCCTTCTGATCCATGACAAAGTAGGAATCCCTTAATGGCTCCATCTATTTTTTCCAAAAGGTTTGAGAAGTTAAGCTGGGCTTTCAATCACATCCTCTGCCTCTGCCTACCTCACCAGCTTCCACTTACCCATGGACATCCAGTCACACTGGCCTTTGTTTGACTTCTTCTAGAATCTCTAGCCTCAGTTTATATGGCAACCCATCAGACAAAACTAGCTTTTCCCTAGATGGTTCATTTTCATAAGCCTCTGTTCTTCTATGACATTGGAATTCTCTCGAATGTTCATTTCATGAGGCCAGATGTCACTAAAAGGTGTGGTAGGGACAGTAGCAAACTGAAAAGCTACCATGTGATGAAGCAAAATGCAGTGACTACGGATATGCCCTATCCAACTGCTGCCATTTGGGAATGCAGGTCTTTTTGTCCAGTTCCCCAGTTTTCTAAGAGAGGCCAAAAATCCACATTTTTTTCTGTATGCACACTCTGCCAATTTTTTTAGTATTGGTAATCAATTTAATGTTTCTTAAGAACATGTAGCCAGTGTGTAGCTAATTATTTCTGTGGACTGCCAGCAGTTGGCATCCTCCACTCTGACCCTGATCAGCTATTTAATACAAGGGACACAGGGTAGCAGAGAGAGAAGATGGCTCATTCTAGATCTCACAGTTTGTATGTGGCCAGATGTGCTCCGGGGCCTGAGCTCAGAGCTCAATGACATTGCTAACTGCACCCACAAAGAGAAAGACCTCCCTGCACACATCTGGCTTGAGTACACCAGGCATCATAGAATTCAATTATGTCTTGGAATAAGCACACGGTATCGAGGAGATCCTATGTGCCTCTCTGTGTATTAGCATTAAGTGAAAGATGGTAGCCCAGTTGCATGGTCCCATCACAGCAATCTCAGCAAAGGGAAATGAGGCTGTTTTACCATTTCATATGAGTTTACAGCCAACCTGGAGTCAGAGTTCCACTCCAGGTGCCCTGCTTGAAAACGCCTCTTTGTGAAGACCTGAGCCCTCTCTGCTTGCAGCAGCCGCCCCCCCCCCCCCCCCCCCCCCGCCCCTTAATTCTGTCTCAGCAGCCTGGGCCTAACCCTGCTATAGAAAGAGTAATCGTAAATCTGCATGAAGTTTCTGACGATTAGTTTTGCTTGGAATTGAGCCAAAGGACCCAGACTTTTGCCAATTCCACATGTACATATAAGTTCTTGCAAGAAAGAATGCATTAATCCTTCCCACCGGGCTGGGGATGAGGAGTTGAGGAGCCCCATGGAGGAGAGCACCGCCCTGACTTTCGTCCTATGTGTAAAGAGTGTGCCAGGACCACTTAACAGGCATCTCAATAAGCCGTCTCACTTTATCCTAGCTGCAGCACGGAGGGGCGGATTAGGGATTTTTTTAGGCAGATGAGAAAATTAAGACTTAGATTTTAAATAAGTTTCCCGAGTTCATGCAGCTAATAAGATGTCAGATGACCCTATCCTACCCGATTGTGAAATCCCTGTTGCAGGGACACGGGTAGTTCGTTCTGTAACCAAATGATGCCCAGTGCTGAGTTTTTCCAATCAGCCGGTGACAAACAATCCATGCCACTGATCACCCATCTCCCTGGCTTCTTTCTCTCTCTCTCTAACAACTGATGATGTGCAGGGCATGGAGGCAGTTCGCTCAAAGAGGAGATGGAAAAACAATCAGAAATGAAAGAGAAAGCCAGCCTGTCCATGATAAAAGTGCTTACTATACTATTTAAAAAGAAAAGGAAGAAGAAGAAAAAAAAGGCAATGTGAGAGCTCAAAACACTGGGTATGAAGAGGACTTCTAAATGCACTTCATGACTCGGTGGTCAATCCTGGCAGTGAAGAGCTGGGCTTTGATAGGCTGCAGTGACTGCAGGCATTTGAAGGGAATAAGGAGGCAGTGTGCTGAGGTCAGAGTCAATGGATTGGGTTCCAGGCAATTGAGACTGGTACCTCTTCTCACCTCTCACTAGGTACGTGTCATTGAGTGAGCTGACTTGTGCCTCCCTCTTCCTTTTTGTACCCCCAGCAAGGCTAGCACAGCCTGGTGATAGACTGAATTCCCAGTCTAGCCTTGAGAGAGGAAGCAGAAGCTGTCAGCGGAGAGTGCCATGTGATTAAAGTTAACCTGCACACCTGTGTGAGCTCCCTTGCTCTCTACCTTCCTCCTGTTAGCTTCGCTGAGAACCACATCTGCCTGATTCCAAAGACCCCAGGGAATGGGAACAAGAACTGGAATATGTGAGTGTGTTGGTGGTATAGATTTTGTTGTTAAAAAAGGGGGAGAATTCGCCATTCCAAAGATGAAACTGGCTGGATTTTAGGGTGTTTGAGTTTCTTCCTGACAGTGGGACCTGCAGGGCAAGAATATCTTAGAAGAGGCGTGTGTATGTGGGGGGGGGGGGGAGGGAGGAGGAGGGTTTAAGCAGAGAAAAGGCAACTCCTCAGCTCTTGTTGGAAAGGATGTCCTACAAAAGAGACAATGAAGAATGTAGAACTTAGAAGGAATTTACACTTGATTCCGCATTAGGCTAGCATGAGCAAGGCAGAGTGTGTGGCTGCAAATGTAGGTGGAAAGGTAGATTGGAAGGCAATGGCAATTCTCTCCTGATGGCTTCTATTTCTCCACTCACAGCTGAAATGAGAAATTCATTTATGACCAGAGAAAAGAAGGAGGCCAAAGGGAAGAGACTGGTTTTAGAGCATGCAGTGATTCATCTTTCCAAGTTACTATGTCCCCATCAGAGAAGAAACCATTGGCAATCTGGTTGATAGTACAAAGGCTGCTGAAACCAGTTTGGCTCAGTGGATAGAGTGTCAGTCTGTGAACTGAAAGGTCCCAGATTCAATTCCAGTCAAGGGCATGCACATTGGTTGCGGGCACATCCCCCGTATGGGGTGTGCAGGAGGCAACTGGTTGATGTTTATTTCTCATCAATGTTTATAGCTCTCTATCCCTCTCCCTTCCTCTCTGTAAAAAAAAAAAATCAATGAAGTATATTTTAAAAAAAGATAGTACACAGGGTCATAGTATCATTTTACTAATAATACCAAGTTGTAAAGAGATGATGTGACTCCTCACTTCTAGTCATAAATTAAGGCAGTGGTTTTCAAATAGGGGCTATTCATCCTCTCATCCCCAAAAGATACTTGGCAATAGTCAGAAACAATGTTGACTGTCACAGCTGTTGGGATGGAGCAAGTATTGCCAACTGTATCAGCTGGACAGGACTAAGGATGCTGCTAGATGTGCTATAACACACAAGACAAGACAGACCACAATAAGGGATGACCTTGGCCCAGAGGTCAAGGGCTTCTTGGCTGGAAAACCTTGGCTCAACGTGAGATTTGACTGGTGCAAATATCTCTTATGCCCCCAGAGCAGCCTGGGATTGAGGCGAACTAAAAATTCTTGAATGCCCCTCTGCCTCACTGTGTCCCCCACACTCCTCTGATAATTGACTTTGCTGGACCTCAATGTGTGACCTCACATTTCCTCTTGGTTCCTATATTATAAGCGTTAAACAGCCAATTATTGGAAACCTTTGGGCATAATAATTGCTGGATAGAGATTTGTGGTTGAATCAGGAAATAACCAAAGTCAATTTCTAACGGAGAGAACCCCTGAAAGAAAGAAGCTAATAGAAACATTGGACATTCAATGCATGTCCAATGCACATTCAGACAAGGATGTGTTCGGAGTTTGAGTGAACTGCAGGCTAAAACAAACTAGCTGATCGCCCAACACAAATGGTGATTGTGGGTTGAATTTGGTTTAGGTATACTGCGGTTGTAGGTAAATACACTGAATGCTAATGGCTTTATAATAGTCTTATTAATTCACCCTTCGTAGTTAATGTCTAAGATAAACTCTGTGTCTTTAGAGTAATTTATGCATTGCACTTTTAGAGAATTCCAATTGAATGAATATGAACATAATCATTTTGCACAAATGTTCTCTGAGGAGGGAGCAGGAAGTATGAACCCGGGCAGAGACTCCCCACTGCTTTATTCATAATGGATCAGCCGATTCATTCCTTATTAATTTAATGGAGTACAAGTAAGCAGCGTAACAGCTTGAGTTTAGGAGTGTTTCACAAATGGGGCTTTTTGTCTGTAATCGCTTAATCCTGCAGGCTAGGCCTCATAAATTGAATAAAAGAGGGAACTGGGTTTTAATTAAGTCCCAGGAATGAGGCTGCGTCAAAGACACAACCACCCCAACAGACACAAGGGTAAAGAGTGTTTGGTTAATATCCCGAGCTAACAGCCTCCTGGCCCAGGGAGCCCTTGGCTGGAACCCTTTGATGTCTGGCTGGAGGGGAAATCCTTTCCCCTTCATTGGCCTGCTTGGTGAAGGGCAGTGAGTAGAGAGATGACTCTGAGCTCTTGCCAGCCCCAACCTCCCCACTGAGCTGGTTGGTGTTCAAGCAAGAAAGGCATGACTGCTGCCTGCCCCCATCTGCATCTATCCACATCTGACTGGGAAATATAGATGGTTGACCAGTAGAGTATCCCAGTTGGTAGAAAAAATAGGGAATCCTTTTCCAGTAACGTATGTGTTCCATGAGGTTGACTTGGATTTATATAGCAGTGAAGGTCCCAGACTAGAGTGGTGGTGAAGCTTTGTAGTGTCTGATAAAGACTACATAAGTTTCTGTGGTCCAGCATTTTGTACAATAGTGACTCACTGAGGACACTACACGAAGGAAGCTAGCATCCTGGTTATCACTACCTACATAAAATAGAAATATCCTTTATTAAAAGTATCCTTTATAAACTCAAATGGAACATTTTCCCACACCTTTCCCTACCAATATGCCCAGAAGCCCCCAAATGCCAAAATCTCTCGTAGACCTCTGGGCTCCTTCAAAACAGCACTTAAATCCCTTGCGGGAGATCTCCTCTGTTCCAAAGATGTCTGGGTACTCGTTCCTGGAATCTGTGAAGGTTTCCATGTGTGGTGGGAAGGACTTTGCAGATGTGATTTGCAAATGTGATCTGCAGGATACTGATAAGGGGAGATTATCTTGGATGATCCAACTCAGCTCAATAAATGAAAGGGAATCAGGACAGTCAGAGCCAGTTAGGCAACATAAGAAAGCCCCAGTTGCTGCCTGAAGATGGAGGAAGAGTCCACTAACCAAGGAATGCAAGTACCTCCAGAAACAGGAAAAGACAAGGAAAAGGTCTTCCCCCAGAGCTGTGGTCAGCAAACTGCAGCTCGTGAGCCACATGCGGTTCTTTGGCCCCTTGAGTGTGGCTCTGCCACAAAATACCACAGCCTGGGAGAATCTATTTTGAAGAAGTGGTGTTAAAAGAAGTTTAAGTTTAAAAAATTTTGGCTCTCAAAAGAAATTTCAATTGTTGTACTGTTGATATTTGGCTCTGTTGACTAATGAGTTTGCCAACCATTGCCCTAGAGCCTCCAAAAGGAATGCAGCCCAGCTGAAATTCTGATTTTAGTTCAGTGAGACCCATATTGGACTCTGATCTCCAGAACCTCATATAATACTGTGCGTGGCGTTAGGCCCCCAAGTGTGTGGTCTTTGTTACAGTGGCCACAGAAAGCCAGACAATGCACATCCCTGGGGAACCTGTACCCTGCTTCTTTAGAATTGAGACTGTCTGATGACTTCAGCCTGGTTCTTTGGACCTCACTTCTAGTTCCTTTTCTTTTCTTTTTCTTATATATTTTATTGATTTTTTACAGACAGGAAGGGAGAGAGATAGAGAGCTAGAAACATTGATGAGAGAGAGACATCAACCAGATGCCTCCTGCACACCCCCTACTGGGGATGAGCCTGCAACCAAGGCATATGCCCTTCACCAGAATCGAACCTGGGATTCTTCAGTCCGCAGGCCGATGCTCTATCCACTAAGCCAAACCAGCTTCGGACTAGTTCCTTTTCTAGTTCCCTAACTTAGGATTATAAACTCATCCATCAAGCACAGAAACAGATCAGAGTTCTGTTCAGGGCAGGGCCCAGCACCTGTTTAAGACCTTTTGCTGATTGGAGAGTGCAAAGTTGCTGGGACTGTGTTTTCCTTAAAGAATACACTGTTGAGACAGAAAGAGTTCTGCTCTTCATAAAAAAAATGGAGACACAGAAGCAATGATGCCTACTGTGGTGAGGGTGACAAAGACATCACTACAACTTACTGAGCAACTTACATGGACCATGCAATTGCCATAGCATATTTCTAATTCCCATGTGGGAGGTTAGTCGAATGCCTATTTTGATAGTGAGAACACTGAGAGGTTAGTAATTTGCTGGACCAAGACTCAAACCCAGCATCTTTTGGTGACAAAGTTCCTGATCCTCCCATTAACCAGAAAACTTAACCTTGGTTTTGCAAATAGTTATTGCTTAACTAATTTTGTATGTAATTATGACATTGTCTTTGTTAAAATTTTAAGAAAAAAAAAATTTTTTTAAATAAAGACAATATTACTTTAAATGTCACCAATCAAAGACAACAAACAAGGGTCCTTGGAATCTTCTTTCTTTAGTTCTTCCCTCCAGGAACCAAACTATTGCAAGCTGCTCAGCAGTAAAGCCATCGAAGACTGAATGGCTGGCAGGCTGGTCTCTGAATCAAGGGGCTCACGGAGAAGGGGAAACACAGTCACAGAAAGAGTAGAGGATATTGTATGACAAGAGCTGTTACAGAGAGATGTACATGGCAAGGACCCAAATCGAGACTGAGGCAGGGGGAGAGGAATCAGCCAGCTTTTGGGGGCAATGACGGGCTGAGACAAATCAGATAATAAGGAGGAGAAAATGTCCCAGGCACAGGAGAGTGCTGGGACACAGAACGGGGTGAAATGGTGAAGGGAGAATGTCGGGGGCCAGGGGTGGCTGATGAGGAAGAGACCGTGGAGGGTTCCAATGGCCTGACAGTTCCTCAGTGTGGGACCTTGGGGAAATCCCTTGTTTCATTTCTGAGCCTAGTTTCTTTCTCTCTAAAATGGAGATACTCTTACCATCCACACCTAGTGTCCTAAGTATTGAATAGCAGGGCTTGTTTCCGTTGTATTTTGGGCACTTGCTTTGTGCCAAGCTCTGTTCCAGTCCTTCACTTACATTAGCTTGCTTCATCCCCACCCTTACCCTTGAGAATATTTCTGTTATTGTCCCTATTTTACAGATGATGAAAATGAGGCACAAAGGGTGTCAGAGGCAGAGAAGGCACAGCTGAGATTCAAACTCGAAATGTCTGGCTTCAGAGTTCAAATACTAATCTCTAAGCTACATGCTACCAAGGGCGATGGCATGTTCCTTTCCTTCAATACACGAGCTATTGAGGAGAATGAAGATAAGTTTCTCCTGAGTCACCCACACAGGCTGAATTTTTACCTCTTGCCTATCTGATGGATTAATCTTTCGCTATCGATTAATAATCGCTAGTATCTATTAAAAATGTGTGAGCTGCCAGGCACAACACTAGCTCTTTTGGGTTGCCCAACTTAATCCTCAGACCATCACCATGATGATTTGCATTTAATCCAAAAGGAAATGAAGGCTCAGAGAGGCCAAGCTCTTTTTCCTGAAGAAAGTAACAGCTAGGAGGTGGGAGAATTTTGACAGGCACCAGGTAGGGTCTCGAGTTTACATGTGGAACCATGTGGCTGCAGACATACATGAGCTGAGGTGTGAAGGCTGAGGGAGGTACAATCACCTTGGCCTACCCCAGACACAAGCTGTGCCATCCCCAGACAGGAGGGAACAGTCTTCTCTCCTGTGTATGCTGGCAGGAAAGCCAGGATGAGCGGTGCCTGGAGGTAACACATCATACTGGCACAGCTGCTGGCCACATTCCACTGCAAAATGTGTGGTGCTCCCATCATGGCGAACAGTGGACCCGGGAAGCGCATACCCCTCAGGCTTTCTTGCACTGCGTCTGCTCTGGGCACTGGGTGCCCATGCCCTGATTCAACCCCTGGCACTGGACTGAGCAACCTCTTCTACTTTGGTTGGTGGCAAACACCTATTGTGTGTTCCCTATTGGCCCAATTGGGCCCCAGGACGGCTCCTTTTGGGTCTGGGGGTTCCCATGGTTCTCCAGCACTGGGGAGCTGGGAATGACTTGGTATACAAGATCAGAAGAACCGTGCAACTTAGTTCTAGGAGTTGAGCCCTGTGGGTAACTAGGTGTACTCTGCTTACTCTGGGTCCTCAGTTGTCCCATAAGAGCTGTTTTATTGAAGTTTGTGCAATACTTCCTATTCATTAGAGCAGCATTTGGTAAATGGGCTTACCATGGGAGGTGGAGACACAGAGGCGTTAAGGCATCTGCCTGGGTGGAGACACCTGAGGCATTCTTGCATTTTTTTATAGTACACAACCTGGCACTAAGTTCTTAATAATGAAGACAATGATATTAATTCTGTACCAACAATAGCTAACATTCTGCAGGCCAGGCACTGTGCTGCTTTGGGTGCATCCTTTCACCGAACCCTGACAAGTCCCTGAGGGGTGGCACTATTTCACAGATGAGGGAACTGAAGAGCTAAGGGACTGCCTAAGATTCCAGAGCTTCTAGAGTCACCCACTGTAGTCTGCACTTGGGTGGTTTGTCTTCCAGAGCCTGGGTGTGTAGCTGTGTGTGTAGGACTTCCCATGATGCAGCCAGGGTTACTTGGGACAAGACAGTAAAATGCATGGTGTGCCACCTTCCCTCCCCTCTCCACGGCAGCACCGTGAATGGACACTTAAAGTGCATCTAACCGTGGAGAGCAGGGGAGCCTTCCCAGAGGATGTGACCCAACTAGTGTCTTGCTTTTCCGGCCAACATCCCTGTGGGCCCAGCTCCAGGTGGGCATGTGAGTGCAAGCTGGGAAAGGTGCTTCTGTGTCCTTAGGTGAAGAGAACAGGAGGACCACTGGGAACAAACGTGTAGTGCTCCTCCCCAGCTTCCAGGCCCCACAGACTAGTTTCGATGCACTGGGGAGATCCGAGAACACCCTGCTCTAGGCTGTGGCTGGAAGAGGAGCAAACTGGTCCTTGTACAATCTTTTTTAGAGTCAGCTGGAGCAGATGACAATGGTTGACACAAAATGGTTTTGATACAAAGAGATCCCCGAGTCCGGCCCCTGCACTTCAGGTTATCCCAGCATATGTCCTACCTAGGGAGCTATTCTATGACTAAAGGTGGATAGGTAGATGCTGGAAAATACCAGCTCTGAGAATGTGTTTCTCTCTAATAATAGCTGAAAAAGCCCTTTTAATTAACAGCAAATCCCTCTGTCCCTGCCTTGCCCCCTACAAAAGAAAAATAAAGAGAGAAAAATAAATCCTGTTAGCTTTCATTCAAGAGTATTTTTTTTAAAACTAGGGCCACCTTTCTTATCAAACTATTGACTTACAGACAGATGATTGGACCTTGTACCAAATTAGGCAAACTCCTAGGCAGATGAGGATGCACTGTGAAAAGATGCACTGCCCCTTTAATACCCGAGGTTTCCTTTAAACATAAAATTATAGCACAATGCATGAAAGGACGGCGGCATTATCCTTTATCACAATACCCAGCCAACTTTAACTCGTCTCAAGTGTTATTATAAGAAATAGAATTTACTGCTATGGACTTCTCCTCAATAGTGCTCCTTCCCTGTTTAATGAAATGTCATTATTCCAACACAAACCCTTTCTGTTTGCAGCCTGTTCCCCCACCCAGCCACTATATTTCATTTCCTGCAGTTACGTGATATTATTGCCTTTTTCCACAGCTATTGATTTAGGTGTGTATGGTTATTACAATGCAAAATAAAACAGCTCCCCCATCCATTCTACCTTGTACCATTGAACATTAACTTAATTTGTTTCAAATCTGCATTTGATTTGGCAAGGAAACCATTTATCTTTATGAAGAAAGCCCTCATAAAGTAGAGAGTTTAGGAGATCACTGCTTTAAAAATTTAATAGCCTTGTGTCTTATACACTAGAAAAATGAATTAAACCTTCAAATAGTATATGTCTCAATGTAACCTTTTTGCATTCCATACTATGTTTAATTTATTATATTTGGGTGGGTGGGGGGTTTAGAGGACCGATCACAGGATGGGGCTTGCTTTTGCATTGTATGAATAAAGTTGGGGTCTGCGGCGCATGAGCACTGGGATGTGTTGCAAACTCTTGTTCAGCTCGCTGAAGTTGATGCTGTGGTTTCAGGCGGTACCAGTATGGGTTTTACTCAGGGCTCTTCATGGGAGAAGAACAGGCTCCATCCCTAGAGCACTTGAAGTGCCGCCTGGGAAAGAGGGGAGGAGGAGGGGGACAGAGCTAATGAGATCTGAAGGCACACCTATAAGATTCAAAAACAGGCAGATGCCTTCACTAGAAGTCGTAGGGCTCCTGATAGGGGGCAGGAAACAATGCCTGAGCCTAGATCACAGGCAGGACCAGAGGCACTGATATCAGTGCCAACACTTCGGTTTCATAGAAGGGAGAACAGAGGTTCCAGCCTTTGCTATCTACTGATGTGGGCAGCACATAACACCAGGTCAGTAGAAGATGAAGGTTGAAGAGTATAAAAGTATAAATGTCTCAGTCCTCAATTGAATGAAAATATGGTTCAATTTATATTTTGGGACTCTGGGTCAGTGTACATATTGCTATATAAGCTTCTTGTTTCCTCCTCTACCACCACTACCATCATTATCACCATCACCACCAAACACCACCACATCACTATCACCCCCACCATCACCATCACCATTGACTGCCATCACCATCACCATCACCACTATCACTATCACCAGCACCCCTACCAAATATGCCAAACACTTTACATCTATTCTCTACAACAGTGCTTCCCAAACTTTTGACATATGTGTACCCCTTTTATAATTTTTGTAATGCTGAGTACCCCTGGTCCAAAAAAAATGGATGCATTTTAATAACAATCAAAATACATTTATTTTTTTATTTTTTTGGTACATACACAAAAAAATAATAAATGAAAAATAAAATTATTCATAATAAAATATAAATAAAAGTTATATTATAAATAACATTTATTTGCACACCAGACCATCTCACACCTCACAAGACTGTCTTGTCTTGACTCATGAGAACGTAGAATTAGGCGCAGCTAAGCACGGTGCAGTGCATATCCCCACCAAACTCCAGTGCAACACGTACCCCCTTCCCGTACCCCTGGGGTACGTGTACCACACTTTGGGAAACACTGCTCTACAACAATACAACAATGCCAATGTCAAATTATAGGTATTATATCTGTCCTTTTTTTTTTTTTGCCAGAGATTACAAGAAAATACAGAAAGATGAATTGCTAGTGACACAAAGCCAGAGAAGTCATGATTTAAATCCAGGTATATTTTTTATCAAAAATCATATTGCATTTTGGTGTGCTTCCACTAAATAACTTCAGCTCACAATAACCTCATGTACTTAGGACTTTTTCTTCTCCAAAGGCTCAGTTTCATCACTAGGATCATCTGACATTTGAAACACAGTCTATAGGATTAGCCATACTCATAGAAAGGGAAAGGCCTAGGGCCATGGCTGGAGGGTGGGGCCAGAGGAATGTTTCTCTATCTCTATCAATCACTGAGAATTCCTAATGCTGCTCTGGAAGCCCAAAGAGCCTCCTTGATTTGTATTTACCTTCCTGGACTTAATTTGCCTTTAGGGCTCTTTTTTGCTTTTTAATTATGAACCACCTTATTGGGTAATTTCCATATAGTGAAATTCACAGATCTTAAGCTCATGGTTGAATGAGTTTGTATAAGTGGGTATACCTGTATAACCATGCATTCCCTAGTAATATACAGAATCAACATTTATCTTATGCATACTACTGTGTTTCCCCGAAAATAAGACATCCTCTGAAAATAAGACCTACTTACAGCTTTCCTTCTGAGTGAAATATAAGGCATCCCCCAAAAATAAGGCTCCAGGCTCTGTCTCAGAATGAAAATTAATTTACCGTATTTGCCGGCGTATAAGAGACTGGGCGTATAAGACGACCCCCTAACATTTCCACCCAAAATACAGAGTCTGTTATATACTCGCCTTATAAGACTACCCCCCACTTGGAGGCATATTTTTCAGGGCCAAAAAATCGTCTTATACGCCGGCAAATACGGTACCTTAAACTTTACGCAGAGTCCTGACGTCATTGCTGTGTGAATGGAGAGAGATCAGGGTGGAAATTTTGTGAAACCTAAACTGCATGAAGTTGTGACTTGGGTGAAGAATTCGTGGGAGAAAAATCACTGACAGTTGCATTGCAAATGCACTGCGAGCAGGCTACCTTGAAAAGGAGTACTCATTTAAAGACAGTGCTATTGTTAAACATGAGAGATTTGGTCCACTGATTCTGAAAGAAATGGAGTCACAAGAAATTCACCAGGAAATTCAGGAATTGGATTGTTATGATGATGTTCCAGTAGATGATGACATGATTGTCATTGAATAAATGAGTAAATTCTTGATACTGTAGGATTCACAGTTTGTCTGGTTTGTGTTGACAACTGCCATACTACCGTACCGTATACAGGCAATAAATTTCCTTTATTTTCATTTAACAATAAATGTGTAACATATTCTTCTTCATGGAAAAATAAGACATCCCCTGACAATAAGACCTAGTGCATCTTTGGGAGCAAAAATTAATATAAGACACTGTCTTATTTTCAGGGAAACAGGGTATGTGGTAGGTCCTGTGCTAGGCTCTTTCCATGGAGTCTCTCATTTAATTTACACACTTCTATAGGTTGGTATATTATCATGCTCATTTAAAAAATGATAAAACGGGATTAAAGAAATTAAGCAACCTGGTCATGTTCGCACATGATAGTCAGAAACTGAACCCAGAGTAGTATGGCCCCCTCTGTACACTTCTGACCCTGGGCACTCTGAGTGCCCCTTCTTTGTAGTTTATTACCAAACTGTTTCATGTTGCTCTTTTATGATAGGGCCCCATCAAGCCTTTTAACAGCTCTGTAGTACAGAGCAGGATTTGCAGTATGTAGGGGCTGCTACATGCATCTGTGTTTCCTGATTGTCAACGCCTATCAGCCAAAGACACCCAGGACACACCCAGTAACAGAGAGAGTTTGGCTTATTGACTTGATGGAACAAGAGATAATCCATTCCATTGGAAGCCATGGATTTTCTCAGTAAGATCCTAGAAGGGAACAATAGGATTTGGGGCTTGTGGTAGGTGATTTTGAAGTGGATTCAAGAAACTAAGAATTTGCTATAGATTGGGTACTGAGAGGAAGCTGGGATGATCCTATGATTGTATATCTTAAAATATGTGAGCTACAGAGAGGGCAGACAAAAGTGAGGCTATAGCTGTGACTGGTAAAGAAATAATTTTCACTCATTTATTTTTTAAAAATATATTAACCGAGGAAGCATGAAGATCCAGGGATTGTGTCAGGTTCCAAGAGTACAGCAGTGGCCCAAACAGCCAGGAAGTAATAGTCGAATGAGTAATAAATGAGAAAGCGCACTAGACTTGGTATTGCCACCCCCATTGTAGTGGTGAGAAAATGAAGGCACAGAGGAGTGAAGTAACTCCCCCAAAGTCTTTGGAGTTAGGAATGGCACAGCCAGGATCCAAACTCCTCTGTCTCACAGACAACCAATACCATTTCCGCCACTTTCTCATTTTCCTTAGGGACAGCTCAACGATGCAGATCTAAGAAACTGCATGCATCCCTTCTTCAGAGGGAACAGTGGCCATTTCTAAAGCTACTTTCAACCGTGGCACTTCTCAACTTCCTTCACTATGGGATCACAGGCATGTATCTTGTTATATGCAGCCCCTAATATTTTGATTATTTTGATGCAAATCCATCACCCATAATAAATTCCCCTGCGTTCCCAATGCAATCGATTTTAGAAGCATGGAAGCCAAAACTAAGTGAGCTCTGACAGTCTTTGAGAGTGTCCGTGACGGGAGAGACCTAAGTGGCTGAAAGCTATTTTCCTCACCGCCGATCTGCTGGATGATTTTCTTTGCACAAACACATACGCATACGGTCTGGCTAATGCTTGCTTTTTTTGGACATATGTGAGCAAATAAATGTAATTACGAGCAAGATGTAATCACAATTGCTTTGCTATTAAAGCTGTTGTATGCTCTTGTGGCTTGGTTAACAATATATGCAGGAGGATGGAATTGCTTGCTATTCTCCCAGGAAGAAAAACACGCCAGAAGTATGGCCTCTTTTATATTATATCTGCGAAAATACAACATTTAAATGCAGAATTTGACTTTCCAAGAATCTCACCAGAAAACCTTTTAACAGAAACAGCAGGGAGAGAAAGCTTTTTAAATCATGATACTCCATGAAGGATTATGAAAATGGAGGTCATCGCAAGAGACGGAATTGCAAATACAATGAGGAAAATCTCCTCCTCTGTGTAAATACATGAGGACAATTTATTCCTCTCTGTTCAGCCATCAGGGGATATTTTCAGCCTCTGGGAAAAAAAAGAAAAGGAAGAAGCCACCATGTCCAAGAGGATCAGAATGATGGGCTTGTCTGGTATCAGGTCGTAATGGTGAGCTCCTCACGCACTGAACCCGCTGCCTCAGAACAGCAGCCTGAGGCTTTGTTTCTGATGCTTGGTAAGCAGCTGAAGATACTGCCCTGTATTCAGTCCTTAAGGGAAGAACAAGAATGGGCAAATCTACTGATGTCGGAATGTCCAAATGCCAGCTTGCAGGCCAGTGATGCATTCAATATGATCAAGCATTGATCATCTTCATACTTAACTCGCATCTCAGAAATATCCGAACCTACCAACTGGGTTATTTGGCCATCTCTGAGTACTGGGCTCTTTGGTGATATTGTCAGGAGGAAAGAGGTTACTCAAATGTGTATCTGATTTCTAAATCATGATGAAAGGCCTGAAAAAGTAACACTTTCATATTGTCTAATGGTATTCCCAAGCATAGATATGCCTTCCTTAGGAGTCATGATAGATATACAAATGAGATAGGTAGGTAGGCAGATAGATAGATAGATAGATAGATAGATAGATAGATAGATAGTAGATATATAATACACAGATGGGTGAGATAGATAATAGACTATGATAGATGGATTTTGTGTGTGTGTGTGTTTTATATTTTTACTGATTTCAGAGAGGTAGAGAGAGAGACAGAAATGTCAGTGATGACAGAGAATCATTAATTGCCTGCCTCCTGCAGACCCCACACTGGGGACTGAGCCAGCATACCAGGTATGTGCCTGACCTGGGAACTGAACCATGACCTCCCAGTTATAGGTTGACACTTAACCCCTGAGCCACACTGGCTGGGTTAGCTGTTTTTGTTTTTTTTCACTTGCCATTTCTTGATCCCTTACAGTGATCTGGACAACAATCTTAATACTAGGAATGTACAGGGTAATAAGATGCAGGGGTTCTGCCCTCTAGCATACTATTATTTAGAAAGGCAGAAAACTGAGTAAACAAATGATATCAAAAGGCAGTAAGTGCCATGTGAGGGCTGCTTCTTTAGTTTGTCTACACGAGGTCTCAAAATCTTGACTCATATTATAAACTAGGTTTACCAAGTTCAATACTTTAAAGTTCAAAAATCTTGTTTTCTTTGTTTATTGTTGTTGTTTTTTAAAACAGGACTTTGTAAGTACTTTATATGAAGCTAAGCATTTTATATGAGTAACAGATGCATACAGTAAAATACATTATATAGTCTTTCCTAAAGATGAACATTAGTGATACTGTATTTCTTCAATGCTAAAGTTCGGGTTTTTCTCACATTTTAGTCTAGCTGGAAATTGAATGTATCCTCTATCAATGGAACTGGGTGCGAAATTATCATTGATAGCACTTTCCTTTCTTAGCTATACATAAAGCTCTGTGGTGTGTTACTCTAAAGCGCACAGATAACTTACATTAACATATTAATATATCAATAATAATTATATACAGAGAATTGATTACATAGTAGTGTGCTGATAAAAGTTTAACAACCAGTTCTCTGTGGAGGGGAGGGAGAAAGTCCCTCATTCGTAGCATTGGGCAAATTTTCATGGTGTAAGTACTCCTACCACAGTCCATTTCAAGTTATCAAGGTGACATCATGGAACGTAAGCCTTGGCAGAGATCAACAGAGTGGGCTCTGGAGAGCTTGTGGTAGCAGGCCCAGCACCCCACTGCACATACCTGGGGCTGTTTTCAAGCTCTTCCCCAGCCCATGTGGCTCAGGAAGCCAAATCGAGGTCAGCTGTACCAACCTGCAAAGCCCTGGTTTTCACTTAATGTCACCCTGACAATATCACGTTGTAAATAATCTAAAGCACAGGTCTGATATTAATTTGCAGGTCCTTCTCATTAGGCTCTTAGTCTCTGTTTGTGAGGGGACTATTTCTGTCCTTAATCCCACTTAAATCCTGTTTTCATCGTCTGCTTTGGTGTCAGCTGCTGACTCTAATTTTTGTGTAATGATATTCCGCATTCCACAGCAATCTTCACCAGAAATGAGAAAATATATACATTTGGGGCTTTACATGAACTGCAGAGCCCAGATGGTCTCTGTCTGCAAATGTTCTGAGTTCGCACTTGAAGGCTGGATTCTTTCCCTCTATACTCAGGAGAAAGGAAAAAAGAATGTCCACTCACACCACCAGTATTCAGTGTTGTCCTGGACATTCTAGCCAGTGCAATAGGGCAAGTAAAAGAAATAAAAGTGATTCCAACTGAAAAGAAATCATTAAAGCTATCCTTATTCATGTATGACATGATCTTCTATGTAGACAATCTGGTGGAATCCCCCAAAAGAATACTGGAACTAATAAATGAGTTTAACAAGTTGTAGTATACCAAATCAATATACAAAATCAGTTCCATTTCTATACACCATCATTAAACACTTGGAAATAGAAAACTTTTTAAATAGCATTTACAATATCATAAAAAAACATAAAATACTTAGGAATAAAGCTGACAAAATATATGAAAGACCTGTACTTTGAAATCTGTAAAATATTGCTGAAGAAATTAAAGACATAAAAAATGGAAAGAAATACTGTTTTCATTGTTCAGAAGCCTCAAAATGGGTAAGATGTCAATTTTCCCTAAGCAAAATCCCAGAAGGCTTCCTATGGTAGAAATTGATACTATTATAAAATCACATGGAAAGCTAAAATAATTAAAACAACTTAAAAAAAAGTAAAGCTGTAGTGCTAACACCCCCTAATTTCAAGAATTATAATAAAACTTTAATAATCAATGCTAAGCCCAGACAGCTTGGCTCAGTGATTGAGCCATGACCTATGAACCAGGAGGTCACAGTTTGATTCCCAGTCAGGACAATGTCTGGGTTGCAGGCTCAATCCCCAATGTGGGGCGTGCAGGAGGCAGCCAGTCAATGATTCTCTCTCATTATTAATGTTTTTATTTCTCTCTCTTTTCCTTCATCTCTGACACTAATAAAAATATATTTGAAAAAACTCAGTGTATAGACAACTGATTTTCTACATGGTGCACAGACAATTCAGTAGATGAAGTATAGTCTTTATAACAAATGGTACTTGGATTTTTTCCATAATTGAACAATATATAATATTTTCTCAAAATGGACCACATGCCTACATATAAACCTAAAACCAGAAGGCTTCAAGAAGAAAATATAGGAATAAGCCTTTTTTATATTGGATTAGGTAATGATTACTCATCAAAAGCATGATCCATGAAGGATCAAGTTGACACATTGGACTTGATAAAAATTTAAAATGTTTACCCTTCAAAGAACACTTCAGAGAATGAAAAGACAATCCACAAACTGAGAGATAATATTTGCAAATCATGTATTTGGTAAAGGACTTATATTAAAAAAAATAAAGCCAATAATAAGAAAACAAAAACCCACTAAATACAAAGACGCATGGGTAGCAAGTATTTGAAAAGGTGACCAATTTAAGTAGCCATAAGGGAAATGAAGATTAAAACTATTAGATACCATTACACACTGTTTGAATGACTTAAATTAAAAGGACTGATTTCAGAATGAATGTGACAACATGGCCAAGTTAGAGAACAAAACAACAGATTTGCAGCTATATTTCTTAGGGTTTGAGGGCTGCATTCTGGGTAGGCATCTGGATGGTCCTACACAATCACCACCATTCCAGTCAACATTCTCTGAAGCACCAAAACATTCAGATAGTACAGAAAACTCGAGGACCTAGGTCCTAACAGTATAGGAGATAAATAACCCACCGTAGCCAAGAGATATTTCAACCATGATTAGGGCATATTTTAGACATTCCTGAATAGGCAGGATTTTCGTTCCTCTACACTTTCCACTCCCATGTCTTTGGAACAGTTCCACAGGAGCTATTCTTAGCTATATCACTGCAGTAAAGGCCAATCATGAAGGCATTAAAAACTGAGTAAAGCCATGTCCACCCAGTAAGAATAAATTCCTTAAGTACGGCCAGGGAGATCAAGTGTACATTAAAGGTGCTGCAGAGAGGGAGTAATTCCCAGAGGCGCTTACAGTCCAAATAAAATCACCTGTCAGATGCCAGCAAGAACACATCTTTGTTATCAGATATCAGGTTTTCTGCACTCAAAATCGTTTCCCTTCTAGTCCTTTCTCAGGAAGAAACACAAAGTTTGTTGTTGTTGAGCATGAACAATGCATCAATAGTTTCATGAGATACATAAAAGGATAAAGCAATTTTTTTTCTACTGTGCAAAGTGATCTTCCAGGAAACCTGGTCAGCTGTAGCCTCTGAAACCAAGTCTCCACTAGAGAAGGCAAGTGAAGCCAGTGGCAGCAGCAAATGAACCTTTTCTCATCACCTGGCTGTGGGGATAAGAGTGATTCTTAGGGAGACCAGAATATTCACCAGGGCTTCTTCTCTCAGAAATCATTGGCTCCTTGCTTTTTGACTTTACAAGATACCAAACCACATTTTCTTATGCTTAGCACACCATGCTAAGTGCAAACCTCCAAAATAGGCAAGCATCAGTTACAGATTTGAGCTGGAAAGAATTCAACAGCATCTAACTCAACCTTTTCATTCTACGGATGAGGAGACTATGGCCTAGAGAGCCAGAACGTCCTCTGAGATCTCCTTTCCATTCATTCAATAAACATCTCAATGCCTATGTCATTGAGTCCATTGAGTCCTTGAGACATCTTGGGTTGTAGGAGTTACACTCACTTTTTAGATTAAAAAAGTGGGATTCCAAAGTCCTGAATCCATGCCTCTGATATTAAATGACATAAGTGAACTTAAAAGTTGTATCCAGTGGTCTGTCCAATATAATGTTAGAAAAGTTACAGCTCGTAACTTTTAAATGTTTTCTACCAGTGAAGTGGAAGAATTTGACATTACAGCCATTTAAATCATTTTGCCACAGCAAACCCTAAGACATCCTCTGTTTACAAGTGGCCTCTGGATAGGGTCTTATGCTATGGGTGTTAACACCCTTGTTATGACTTCAACTCTTGGCTGTGAACCTCTTTAGATGGGCTTCCTGGGACTCTGTTCCATTACAAGCAGAATTGGAATAAATGGAGCCCCAAGGGTGTTCTTGGGGGGAAAAGATCAAAATCAAAGGATGCAGCTGGTTAGAGGTTGTCTCTGAGGAAAGGGACATTGCAAGTGAGGTCTTATCAGGTTTACAAATGCACCAGATCCCCATAGAACCAGCCATCTACTATGAATTGGATGTCCATAGTTATGCTTCCAAAATGCACATCTTGTGCATTCTCTTCTCTCCTCTACTTTACCCTCAGGGTAAAGTCCACACTCATTAACAGGTCTTACAAAGCTCCCTATAATAAGATCCCTGTCTTCTTCCATCCCATCCTTCTCATCCTGGCCCCTGAGCTGCTTTCCATTCGAAGCCACCTCCCTTCCCTCCCACCTCTAGACCCTTCAGCTGGTGAAGCTCTCAATCTTCAGGTCTCAGCTCAGATGTAATTCCCTCTGAGGATCCTTGCCTATGCCCTCAACCCTGTAATAAATGGACCTAAGTTGGGCCTCTTATTCTCATATCCCTAAGCAAACTCTAATGGAACAGCTTGTTTAATTCGCCTTTCCACCACTATATTGTGAGCTCCTAGCTCCCCACCATACCCAACACCAGGCTCAGTGTCTGGCACACAGTAGATGCACAAGAATCATGCCAAATGAATGAGTGAAGGAATGGATGAATAATATTTGGCCTATAAGCAGTTACTCTAAAGTTAATTGAAAGCAACAAAAGATGAATAAGTTTTGCCGAAACTGGTTTGGCTCAGTGAATAGAGCATCGGCCTGCTAACTGGAGGGCCCCAGGTTTGATTCTGGTCAAGGGCATGTACCTTGGTTGTGGGCACATCCCCAGTACGGGGTGTGCAAGAGGCAGCTGATCAATGTTTTTCTCTCATCAATGTTTCTAACTCTCTATCCCTATCTCTTCCTCTCTGTAAAAAACTAATAGTATGTATATGTGTGTGTGTGTGTGTGTGTGTGTGTGTGTGTGTGTGTGTATATATATATATATATATATATATATATATATATATATATATATATATATATATATAAAGATGACTAAGTTTATACCTATCTTTCCAGGTGATTTTTTTGACAATTAATGGGATCAGCTCAATGCAGCGCCCTGTGTCTCCAGACCACCCAGGAGACATGCAAAATGCATATTTGTCTCTCTCACATACAGAAGAGGCTTCAGGAGAATCTCTACAAAATCATTAGCTAACTCTAAAACCAAACATGCAATGTCTCCTGTGCTACAGAATTTATTTCTCACTGATACCTAAATGGAACCCGAAACAGACAGAGAATGGACACAAAGACTCGAGGAGAGGCAGCCGGCCCATGAGTAAAATGAAATCACTCCCCATTACCTCCAATGGACAGCAGTTATGAGCTCCTATACACAATTTAAAGGTAATCGTGTAATTTAAAAGGGGGGAAAAAGCCAGTGGATCTTAATGGCAAGTGACATTTTGGACTCAGTCGAGATTAGAATCGAGCAGCTTTCTCCTGGTGGCTTCCCTAGGTTCACAGAGGGTTAATTCTGAGATCCTTGGGGATGTCTTAATGGCCCTGGTTAGCCAAACCTTGATTCAGAGCAGGGGCCGCAGATTATGTTTTCTCTGCACATCCGCAGAGGTATTAGGACATGAAGTGAAGATGACAGGAGGAGAATATCTCCTTTCTCCCTGGAATTGCCCCAGGAGAGTTTTGCACCGCGACCTCCTCAGACCCTGGCTTTGCATTAGAGTTATTGTCCTGAGAGGAGATTCAGTTAGAGCCTCTGATTCATTTCGTATAGTGCTCTCTTGTTTATTCTCGGTGGCAGCTAACTTGTAAAATTTTATTATGATTTTTTTTCTCTGTTTGTGTCATGGAAGGGATAAAAATAACAATGATTCTATCATCAGCCCTAAATGCAGTTGTATAAATCTGCACCAAGGCCGAGTGTCCACAGGGGAAACTCGAGATAACAGGTTATTCTGTTCCCAGTGGTTGTTCTCTGGGTTTGGATGTCGTGTCTTTAACAGCCCAGAGGGCGAGGGAGGGCGGGAAGCAGAAGGCTTGCGGGTACCACTGGTATAGTGGTCACGTTAACTTGGATTTCAAATTTCAGCCTCTCTCCCATACTATTATTAGGGTGATCCATATCAAACACAGGGTGATAGAGTCACCACCAACAACAACTGGTGATTCACCAAAATTACTAAGGCTCACTCTAATTGCCACATTGAGCACTTCTCAGATTCCTTGCCACCCCTCTCCCATCCCTGCTTCAACATACAAAGAACCCATTGTAGGTCCACTGTTGCATGACTATGCTTTGAAAATGCTATTCCCTGACTTAGAACATCCCCATATTCTCTCTCAGAGTTTCCCTCCTAATTCATTTGTCCAGAATTAACTCAGACATCATCTCCACCAAACTGGTCTCACAACACCCAATTGAACATGAAGCTATTGAAACAGTCCATTTGATTATCTGTGTCTCTTATCAAACTCTATGCCACCCTCACATTTCCAAAGCCAGGCACAATGATTGCAACATCGCGGGCATTCAACACAGCTGCACTAGACCTCCTGTCTTAGCCTAGACATCATTACCTCCAAAAAGTGATCTCATTCCTCAAGGTGTGGTGGCCACTCCTCCTATTTGCACAGCATTTAATCCAACTTGCCACATTCATTGGTAATCTCTTAAAACTTCCCACTTACTTGTCTTTTCTCCCTCTGGATCAGAAGCTTCTCCAGGGTGGTGAGTATGTGTTCTTTGCTCACTAGTGCCCGCCTAGAGCCAGGTATGCCAGCTAAGACAAAATAGGTGCTTAGTAAAAGAATGCCAAATAAATTAATGAAAAAACAAAGTATGCAGAGAAAAGTGTAATTGATTAAGGACATAGCAGATCTTTGGAGTGGCCATTAGCAACTCCCACTGAACCTTTGAAAACCATGATCCCACAAACACTGCTTCCAAGACAGGAGCAGATGGGAGAGAGGTCCTTCCCAGTAGGAGTATTATGCTCCTGCTTGGCACCTTCTGCAAAGCCCAGAATACCATACTGTCATAACATGATGACAGATGAAAACTTCAAAATTAAATTCAAGCTCATCTTGCAATTTTGTGTTTAGCCTTCTGTTGCCAACCTGGGAGGTACTTATAAAACAGCTTGAGGATTTACCACTAATACAGTCTCTAAGACAACATTGTCTGTTGGCAGTCAGGGCTCCACCGAATTGCTGTTTTGGTATTGGGTGTGTTCAGGGGATTGGTAAGGGGCAGAGAAAACAATAGGATTAATCTTTCACTTGTCAGTTCCTTTTAGCCGGGCAAGTACATGGTTTTTGAGTTTTATGATGGCTCCAATTGAAGTGGAGGTAAACACCTCAAGTCCCAGTCTACATTGTTCTACTGTTTTGGTTTGTCTTGTTTTAATATAAGTTTCATTGTCTTCTCTTCACTTGACCATGTCCATTTCTCCCAGAGGTATGGAACATCCAACCCACTGGATATATAAGGCTTGGGAAATCATTTGGTCTGGCTCTGCCAAGGAATTAGGGGTGAGTAAATTAAATGTTTGACCAAAAATGGCAGGCTAAATTTTAAGTTGATAATTTTGTATGGCCCAGGAATCCTATATAATAAAACCCTAATATGCAAATTGACCAAACCTGCAGAATGTCTGGTGGAACGACCAGTCACTATGACGTGCATTGACCACCAGGGGACAGATGATCAATGCAGAGGCTGCTCCCTGATGGTCAGTACACTCCCATATGTGGAGTGCCACTCAGTCAGAAGCCAGGCTCCCAGCTGGCAAGCACAGCAGCGGTGGCAGGAGCCTCTCCTGCCTCTGCTGCAGGCAGGTGGTAAGAAACAAGGGGCCCTGGACTGTGAGAGGGATGTCTGACTGCTGGTTTAGACCTAGTCAAGGTGGTTAGGGGTGATCAGGCAGGCAGGCAAGTGGTTAGGGGCACCAGGGGATCAGGCCTAAGTCAGCAGGCAGACATTCCCTGAGGGGTCCCGGACTGTGAGAGGGTGCAGGCCAGACTGAGACACTCCCCCCCCCCAGTGCATGCATTTCATGCACTGGGCCTCTAGTGATGTTATAAATATACAAATGGCCCTTGGAAGAATAAAAGTTCCCCACCAGTTGGCCTGCAGAGAAAATGGTTCCATTGTCTTTCCCTCCATCTTATGGATATCCCGCTTTATAGTTGATTTTAAGAAAGAAAAGTATCTTACAAAAGTCACTATCAGAGTGAATTATAGTTGACTTTGACAATTCTTTCAAATTTTCTGTGAGTTTCTATCTCACCACGATTCTAAGGAACTATCTTCATGGATGGGCTGCGTTCATAGAGTAGAAATCAAGCTAGACTTTTTAAGAGCTGGCATGGTCAGGGAAGCAATGAATGCTACCTGATAAAGGACAGGGCTCTCAAGTCAGTTTGAATTGAACCTACGATTTCTACCTTTGCAAGTTTTTTTTTCCAAGTAGATTTTTAATTGAAGTATAACATATAACAAGGTTTGGCTAACCAGGGACATTAAGGCATCCTCAAGCAATGCACAAAATGACAATTGTGCAGCTAGATGAATTTGTACATACTGAATACTCCCACATAACCAGCTTCCAGATAAACAGACATTACCAACACATAGAGGTTCTGCTCATGTATCCTCTTCATCACCAAACTCAATGGGAATCATTATCCTGACCTCTATCATCATAGATTAATTGTGCCTGCATTTGAATAATACAATATGGAATCAGACAGTACGAACTCTTTTGTATATGACCTTCTTAGTCAATGTAGTATTTGCAAGATTTGTTCATGTTTGTACATAGCTACCATTTATTCATTCTTAGTGCTACAGAGTATTCCATTGTATTAATATATCATAATCAATTTCTCTATTTCATTGTTGGTGGATTTGGATTGTTTTCAGTTTGGGGCTCTTATAAAGAGTACTTCTATGAAAGTTTCTATTAACATATTTTTTAGTGAATGTATGTGTGCACTTTGGGGAAATTACTTAAGAGTAGAACTGATGGGTCACAGAGTATCCTATATCCAGCTATTGATTGACCTAAATCTAAATTCACCCTTCCAATTTTGGGTTTAGTTACCTTAAACAAGTCATTTATGATTGCTAAAACTGTTTCCCCATCAGTGAATGGGGAAATTTTGCATTGCAAAGTTGTTTTAAAGATTAAGATATAGCAGTATAAAGTGTCTGGCATAGTTCTGACAAATAAGTAATATTTTTCTTAAAGATGTTTAGTGCTCATTAAATATTCCACATGCTCCTCTATCTTTCTACCTTTTTTTGATTTGAGTTTTAACCAGTAGGGTCTGAATGGAAATGAGGTGTGCCACTTTTGGGCCACCAAGCCATCCCCAGCTCTCTTTTGCTCTGATACAGAACCCTGGAAAGCAAGCAAAGTGGTAGCATTATAAGATAGAATTCCTCAAGATCCCTGAATGACAGCATGGAGCAGAAACTCCACCAACTGGCATTAGACACATAGCATGAGCAAGAAACCTACAATGTTAAATTACTGATCTAAGGTTTGTTGTTATTGTAGCACACCATAGGCAATCGGGTAAATACTGTACTCAAATGATGCAATATGGCCCCACCTCAGTGAAACCATTAGAATTCCCTTTCAAAGAATTATGTGACTCAGGCTCAACAAAGACATCAAACATTAAATATTACTTCACTTTTGAATGGTAAGGAAATATTTTCTTGGTGTGACTAAAAAGAAAAGATTGAAAATGATCTTTCGATGGAATATATTAATTGAAGAATTCTCTTCTCTGTTGAGAAACCAGATTGTAATTCCAAAATAGTGTGTGATGTACCCAAAACATAGCCCTGCCTTCACAAAGAGAAGGCCCTTGGTGATTATTAGTTTGAAAAAAATAAAATCCTCTCCCACCAGGTTCAAAGTCAGCCTCATTCTTTTGTTCCTATAAAGACTTTTTTTCTTCGTGTTCCCTGGTGTCTACATGGCCTATGAGTTTTCTCCTAATGATTAAAATCCTAAAAATACTACAAAGAATGCTTAATAAGGCTTTTGTGTTTTGCTGGTTGCTATAGAGACTGTGTAGTGTAAGATTTAAAGTACGTGCAAATATGTATCTTTGGACAGTGTTTAAAAACACATATAATTTACCCAGCCACAACAGCTACTTCAGTGTTGAAGTTCAGTGCAATAAGGCATATGTAAAGCATTTAATAGTGTGTTATTTATAGTTATTTACTTAATAACCTACAATAGTTCCTTCCACTGTGTAAAGGAAACAGGCATTTGCCCGGTTTTAACAATGAATATCATTTACTCCACTTAGCAATTGATAGTCTTGAGTCCCATGCAGGCTAGTGACTATGAGTTGGTATAATGTTGATGCAGGAACAGAAACCATGTTGACAGAGAGTTACTAGGAAAACAAAGGGTCCTGCTGATGGAGTCTTGAGCTCATTAGGGAAGTTGTTGACTGAACTACTCTGGCTCCATAGGAAGTCTCTGGAAAGAGGCCACTATCTGCTTTGAAGTTACCCCCAGGAAGGGACCCAAGGGTGAAATAACACCAATAATAATAGCAACAACAACTAATAGTAATTGAGCAAACTTGACTTGGCCACAGGCCTGGTGCTCAGTGTCTCAAATTCATGATCTCCTTTCATCCTCATGACATGAAGATTCTATGAGAAGGGTACTGTTATTATCATTGTTATATAAGGAAACTGAGGCAGAGAGGTTATACAAATTGACCGAAATTATCACATAGTAGGTAGACGGTGGATCTGGGAGTTGAAGCTAGGTCTGTCTCACTCCAAAACCTGTGCTCTTAAGTACTGCTCCATATCACTCGCATTCTGCTAGGGAGTTCTTGGACCACATATAGGTGAGCTCTTTATTAGTTTATTAGCCAAAGAATAAGAAGTGATCACAGTCACTGAGCTTCTGCACTGTCCAGGTCCTTCACACATGTCATCATTTAAACCTCACCACAGCATCAGGCTTCAGGACTGACATTGTTCATACGGCAAAGCTAACTCTCAGCTAGACCTGTGCAATGTCATATAGCTTCCATGCAACAGTACCAATACTCAACACCAGATCAGTTTTAGCACAGGAAACCTTGTCAGATACTGTGGGATAATTTTTTCTCCTAGGGGATATTTGGCAATACCTAGAGACATGTTTTGGTTGTCACAAGTGGGGAGAAAGCCACTGGCATCTGGTAGGTAGAAGACAAGAATGCTACTAAACATTCTACATTGTACAGGAAAGCCTCTCACAATGAAGTATCATCTGGCCCCAAATTTCAATAGGGCCAAGGTTGAGAAATCCTAACTTAATGTAATTAAATACAACCTAAGATAGACTGGGCAACATTATGCCAATTGAAGTTAAAATAACGTAGGTTGTTCATTTATTAGCTTAAGTAAAAATGGATTTCAAGATTTAAAAAACTTTGGAAAGTCAACTCATCACTCCCCCAAATATGTCAATGAAACTTGGGATCAGGATGGACCTTATAGCATGTGAGATAATGTGGTAAAAGGCTCTGAGCTCATTCAGACACATGGAGAACTGAGAAAGAATGTTTAGCTGGGCAGGCAGGCATTTGTCTTATTTATTGCAATATCCATCTTTCCAATGATGATAGCTAGCACATGGGCAAATCTCAAAGCCTGGCTCATACTTTCATTCTTGGTCATTCCATAAAGAAGGGAGTGACTGGAATGGCTCCTGGTGAATCCACCCATCTCATCGCTCTTCTCTCCCATCTTCTCTTTCTATCCTTCACAATTACCATATTTTTCCATGTATAAGATGCTATTTTTCTCTGAAATCATTAGACTGAAAATCGAGAGGTGTTTTATACACAGAAGTCAGCCAAGGAAGGAGCCAAAAGGTGCATAGCTGCCCATACCTTGTCAAATAGGCTTTTTTCCAATCACGACCCTTACTGTTATTGACATGAACTGAAACTGTAATTGGAGGTGAAGGTGGGGAGTGCACAGACGCAACAGGGACCAGGTGTCAAAAAATATCAAGATAAACACTAGTAAGCGATTGTCTTACTCTGCAACATTCAAACTGGATGTAATCAACTATGCAAAAGAGCATGGAAATAATAGTAGAGCTGCAGAGAGACCATTTGGACCTCCTCCCGTGAGTGTATGATCAAACAGTGGAGAAAACAGGAAGAACAACTCCTTAAGATGCCATAAAAAGAAGAAGGCCTTAAGAGGAAAACCAGTGAAATGGAAACTTGGAGCAGAGGCTTAAGACTTGGATTATGGAGCAGCACCAGAGTGGCTTAAGTGTGTCAACCAAGCTTATTCAATGTCAGGCAAGAATGTTTGCAAGTGAAAATAATATGGTTGATTTTACAGGAAAGGCAAAATGGTACTTCAATTTCATGAGGAGAGAAGGGTTGGCCATGAGAACATGAACAAAGTTAGCTCAGAAAATGCCTCCAGTTTATGAGGATGATTTCACATATTCAGGACCTCTACTCAGCTGGGGACTCATCGCAGGGTATCATCTTAATTCCTAAGTCAAAAGTCTACATCCATTTCATAAAATACATTTAGACTCCATTAAGAACAGGCCCTTTCTTTGGCTTGTTCAGCACTATATTTTGGATGTGTCTTGTCCTTGGATAGTGCCTGGCATAGAGGAAATAGTCACTAAATATTTGTTCAGTAAACTAAATAAATTAAATTACCATATTCCATGATGATTATAAATAGGCAGAAGACAAGAATAAAACTAATATGATCCAGACTGCTTAGGAAATATAAGCATCAGGATGGAACCAATTCTGGGCAAGTGTTGGGTGGTGCAAACATACCCATAGCCAGGAGGCTTGAAAGGCATTGCCGAAGTACAGGGGAGTCCCAATAATACAGATATCTGAGCTACTCTGTTGCCTAATCCATGGTCCGCTTACTCTCACCACAGAAGCTCCTTGTGGGTATCAGCCATGTGTCTTCACTATTCCTACTTTGTCCTCTACTGAACCCAATCTTCTCTCTTCCATGATGAGCTGTTAGAGACATGATCCTGGATTCATTCCCTTCCCTGGGGGGTCCTGGATTTTAGGACCCAGCCTTTAGTAGTCCAAATAAAAAAAAACTACCCTTTATGGAGGACTGTCCATGTGTCAGATCTGTAGTTAAGCTTTTTATGTCTATTATATCAAAATGTCATTTTAAATAAAACCCCACAAGGATGGAGCTTAGGAAACTGAGGTTTAAATAATTTGCATAATGGCTAATTGCTTTTGGCTTTTTAAAAATGCAATTTAAAGAGCGGGTGCCAAGTTTCTGGGTGGGAACTCAAACTAAGATGCTGATGATGATCTTATATTTCAATGTTAGTCCTTTATGTCATCACTGGCCTCGTCCCAGCTCCAACCTTGCAGCTTTTCTGGGATTTCTAAGTAAGAAAGCAGAAAGGTGCTAAAAGATTTGGGGAAAATTAACCAAGCAGGAACATCTACAATAGGAAGAGGTCAACAGTGTCAACCATTGAGTCCAAGAGAATATAAGAAACTCTAGTGAAATATTTAACTAGAATCCATATCCAGCAGATCTGGTCCATGGTCATGACATGGGGAACTATACGGTAGTCAATGAAAAGAGTGCCTCAAATCATACAGGCACTCAAACATTTAGATGAGGTTTATTCAAATATAGGAGAGGCTGAAGGTCAGTTAGTCCAGGCCTGGACATCTAGCTGTCTTGATTTAGGTGAGGGGTCAAGATAGCAGCCCATGAGATAAATGCAGCTCTATGTATTAAATCAAACTGGAAGAACATTAGATAAATGTCCACATGCACACATCCATGGAAAATGGGTGGAGGATTGGGAGGCATTCTTTTTACAAATATTGAGATTTTTCTATGTGCCTGGCACTGGGAATGGAGTTGCAGGCAAGACACGGGTGCTATCTGCACTTGAGTTTACAGGTCAGCAAGGTAGACAGACAAGATACAAGCAGACCTCTGTTCAGCCAGGCTACAATATTCACCAGTGTAGAAGGGCTGCTGATCTTTTATAATTTTCCTACTCAAAAGGTGGTCCACAGATCAGTAGCATCAGCATGACATAGGAGCTTGGTTGAAAAACAGAATATTAAACCTCACCTCACACCTCCTGAATAAAAATCTGCATTTTGGCAAGTCCTCCAGGGACCCACATGCTCATTAAAGTTTGAGAAGCTGTGGTCTGCAAGCCTTCCTTCCAGAGTAGGGGCTTTGTTGTGTTCCACCAGGCACACAAGGGCTGTCACTTCCTGCCACAGATGTCCTCAGAGATATGAAGGTTATACCAGAATCAGCAGAGATCAGGCAAAGGAGAAGCAAAGTGTATTCTCAAGAGCTCCTGGAAATAATTACCGTTCTCTTAATAATAAATGAATAGGCTGCAGTCCCAGAACACATTGAGAACAAAGCAAAACATGTCAATATAAAATCCAGCAAATAAAACAATCAATTTAAAATAGATTTCTCTAAATGGTTCGCCTGCTTGGGCTAAGTGCCGTGCTTCTGGAAGCTCACAGCATATTGTGCTTATACCTGGCTCAGCCCTTGTGTTTGAATCTTGGAGTTTTCTGTTTATTTGTCTGCCTCCCATTCTAAACTAAGTTCTTAGGGTCCTGACACTGGGGGAGAAAATAAAGATTAGAGGCAGTTGTAAAAGACTGAAAGAATAATTCCACATGAAATATTTTCAGCAGAAGAATAACAGAACATATGGTCCTAAATTCCTCCACAAGTATGGCTGAAAGGTACACTCCCTATGCCTTAGCCATCCATCCATCCCCATGTGAAGTTCTGAATTTGCAGGTCTCACATCAGCAATTAGGATTTGCCAACCCAATGACTATAGTCTGTTCTCTTTTGAACTTCATGAATGTTCATTGGAAATGACATAATATACTTATATAGTTATGCCCTTTAGTGATGCCTTCCCACATTGACTCTGGACTTGGCCACATAATTTACTCCAGCAGATGGGACAGAAACAAACTCAACATAAGCAGAAGCTTGAAGAGTCACTTCCATTTCCTCTCTCTCATTACTTCATCTTCAGCATGAGAACAAGCCTGGACTTAGGTGCGAGAAAGTGTGAAACCACATGAAGCTGAGTCCTGACCATGTAGGAAGATGCAGTCAAGGTCAGCAAGGCTGCCTAACCAACACAAACCAGAGAAATGAGAGAGTTATACCAAGCCAGCTCAATCCAGTATAACCACCTAACCAACCATCTACAAAATTCAGAGATAAATCAGTGCTCATCACTTTGAATCACTTGGTTTCAGGTTGTATGTTATACAGCAATAACTCACTGCTATAAGCCAGCAAGTAGAAGAAGCTTCCATTTGAAGAGTATCTAATTCCCTTCACACACAAACCTTCTTTGCATTTGAGTTCTATACTCATGCTGAGTGGGCTGTTGATATGGTACAGGCAAATAAAAACAAACACCTATAGAAATAGACTCTGTCTTCAAGAATGATCACAGTACATATGGTCCTAAATTCCTCCACAAGTATGGCTGAAAAGTCCACTTCTGGAAAGTAACTTAGAAGCTGCTTTGAGTCAAGAAATCATCTCCAGCCTAGTTGGTGTGGTTCAGTAGATGAACATCAATGCATAAACCAGGAGGTCATGGTTCAATTCCTGTTCAGAGCACATGCCCAGGTTGCTGGCTCAATCCCCAGTAGGGGGCATGCAAGAGACAGACAATCAATGATTCTCTATCATCACTGGTGTTACTATTTCTCCCTCTCTATCCATCTCTCTGAAATCAATAAAAATATATCTATGTCTATGTCTATATCTATATATAAAAGCCTAAGCAACCATTACGAACGACTGGTCAACTGGTCATGATGTTGTGCATTGACTACCAGGGGGCAGATGCTCAATGCAGGAGTTGCCTCTGGTTGTCAGTTCACTCCCACAGCCAACCTCCTGCAGTCCTTCCCCCTGGCCTGCAGGTCCTGATTGGCCCTAATTGAAACTGGACAAGATGGCCTCCATCAGCCTGATCACTGATCACACTGGGGGACCTCCTCTCCCTCTCCCTCTCCCCCTCCCCCGCCATGCATGAATCCATGCACTAGGCCTCTAGTTAAAAATAAATAAATATGTATAGTACTGTGTATTAATGATATCATTTTTTAAAAAGGGGAAAAAATGATCTCCAGTTCTAGGGAACAGTTTTAGGGTCAGTCTTGTTTCTTATTGTCAATGGAGAATAAGTGTAGAAATGAAAATGTGTGTGAATATGAGGAATAGACAACAAGTTGAGCTAATTTAAGCAATTAAAAGAGGAAAATAATTAAAGATCCATTTATCAGGACTCTTCTAATTATAAAGAATGAAATACAAACTCAATTCAACATAAGCCAAAAATAAGGGACGTGATAGCTAACCTGACTGAGAAGGTGTTAAAGGATGCTAAGGCAGCCGAAACCGGTTTGGCTCAGTGGATAGAGCATCGGCTTGCAGACTGAAAGGTCCCAGGTTCGATTCCAGTCAAGGGCATGTACTTTGGTTGCACATCCTCAGTAGGTGGTGTGTAAGAGGCAGCTGATTGATGATTCTCTCTCATTGATGTTTCTGTATCTCTATCCCCCTCTCTTCCCCTCTGTAAAAAATCAATAAAATATATATATATTTTTAAAGGATGCTAAGTCATATGGATCACAAGCAGCAATGCCTCATCTCACCCTTATAACTCAGAGACCCTAAGGAAGATTGTTTTTCATAATAGCTCTGGCTCTCAAGGCCAAGGCAGGCCTCTGATTGGCCTGACTTGTCCCAATCATGGCTGAACGAATCATGATGGGCAGAAGAATACTGTTGCACTTTGATTGGCCAGGCCTGATCATGAGCCCAAAAGACAAAATCCCCCCTTCCTAAATGACATGAAATGGGAGAGGTGGAGTTTCCTAAACAGGATTTCTGGGTGAATCATACAACCTGACAACTGAAAGAGACTGGGAAATCTCACTGGCACGACTGAAATTTTACTTCCTTCTTATGTCTTCAAAGAAAGACATTAATGCCCCAGCTGGGTGACTCATTGGTTAGATTGTCCTCCTGTTACACCAAAATGGTTGCAAGTTCGATTCCTGGTCAGGGCGTGTACAGGAGAAATTTCTCATATTGATGTTTCTCTCTCTCTCCTTTCTCTCTAAAAACCAATAATATTATACTTGAGTGAGGATTTTTTAAAAAGACATTCGCCTCATGAAATGAGTGGGAAAGAAAGACAGGTGAAAGGAAGTACACAAAATGGGCAGTGAACAATCTCAGAACTTCTGCTCCTAACCAGGTAGGTGATGTGCTAAAAGTGATTTGACTTCTCCAAGTGTGAGTTTTTTCAGCTATTGAATTCTTAGCAGAGATTATAAAGTCTACCTTGTATAGTGGCTTGGAAGAATCTGTAAAGCTCTATACAAAAACAAGTTATAATTCCACCTCATCAACTCCCATCACCACTGTTGCTGCTACCACTGTTACTACAAATAATCACAATATATCAAGTGGGGCTCAGCATTTAACAAGGCTCACTTTGGTCAAGAATCAAACCAAACCAAACCATGAGAGCCAAGTGTCTCTTTCAATGCCTTTGAACCCAGTAGGTTGCCTTAAGTCTGAGCAGCTGGCTGTGCCCTCCGAATTTCTGTGTTAGTGTCTCTTTGGGTGTAGGTACATGACTCTAGTTTCTGACTTTATCTCTTCTTCTTGCTCTGTGTCTCTATCTTTGTCTCTAACTGCCTGTTCCCAGGCCTCTCTAGTGTGTTATTTGTCTGTCTGTTATCATCTCTTAGTTTCTGATTCTGCCCCATTTCCCTGCTCCCTTTCCCCTCCCTAATTCATCCACACTTCCTAGCAGCCTTGGCACCCTGAACTAGAGCCCCTCTTGCTTCTACAATGCCATCAGGCCTGCCCTGGGCTTCCTCTTCCCTGTCACAAACAGCTGTGTCCTGTCATGATAGCTTAAACACACACAGTTTAAAAGACCATGCCAACCTCTGGATGTTCGAGCCAACATAGAGGGCTTATCTCCTGCAAGAGTGAGGGTTCACAGCGCTTGCCAAACCTGAGGCCCCTGAGTAGGCACAAAGGCACAGATTGGGCCACCTGGCTGCTGTCATCCAGCCAAGGTCTCATCCGCCACACAGACACCTGAGGAGCAGCGATGCTAAAGCAGGCACCCTGCTATTTGTTAGCAGTGGGCCACCGGGGAGTTTCCAAGCTTGGCTTTGATGAAACTGAAAAGGTTGACTCATTAAATGTTTGGAGAATGTGAAGCTGGCGCTCAGCCCTGTGTTTTCTGTAATATCAATTATTCCCGGAGACCGCTGCTGCTTGCTAGGCTGGGAGGTACTTGGAGAGAGGGAAGTATCACCCTGGCTCACCTCTAAGCTGCAGGAATGACACAGCCGAGGTGAGAGACTGGTCTTAAGAAAGACTCAAGGAGCTGGGGGAGGAGGAGTGCTGCCCAGCTCAGAGGTGAAGAGAGAGCAGGTAACCTGAATCATTGCTATTGCTGTCCACGCCCCTGGAACTGACTAGACAGGCATCCAAGATGCACTTGTTAGGCAGATAGAGGCTGTTTGCATATAATTGACTAGGCTCCCTCCCCTTACAATCTGAGAGGAGGGCATAATTACTTATTTTGTCCCAGGAAATTTCATGTCTGTATACACCCTCTATTTCTGTCTACAAACACGTCTCCCAACTATGGCCGGACTTCTCCCAATTTCAGAATTCTCCCTCTGCCTACCTTCCTGCCAGCTCCTCTGTGATGCCGCAAATGGACTTGGACTCAGTGTGCCTAAGATCACACCACAGGCCCCTCCTCACCCCCACCTGTCTGTTGTGTAAACCGGTCCTTGGACAAAATCCTCACCACCTGTGCCACCTGCTTCCCTGCCTCCATATCCAGTCCTTCCCAGGACTAGCGATTTCCCTCCTAATAATGTCCCTAGTACATTTTATTTCATTTTTTAAAAATATATATTTTTATTGATTTTAGAGAGGACAGGAGAGGGAGAGAAAGAAACTTCAATGATGATAGAAAAATCATTGATTGGCTGCCTCCTGCGGGAGCATATGCCCTGACCTGGAATCGAACAATGACCTCCTAGGGCATAGGTCAATGCTCAACCACTGGGCCAGCAGGCAGCGCAAGTTTCTAGCACATTCTATCACTTCTTTGTTGTGGCCACACCCTTTCTAATTCAACCCAATGGCTTCTTGTCTGGGCAAAAGCAGCAGCCCCCCACTGACCTCTCAGAGTGACCCTTCCAAGAGGCAAACCTCACCAAAGCACCCCCTGCCTGCTCTTACTCTGAGGATAATGACCTAGAAATCTTCAAAAAGTTCTAGAAGGCATGCTCTGGACCCCTCTTCTGCTTTGCCCCCGACCTATTCTCGGTTCCCTGAAAATACCAGGCTTCTGATCCTCGTGTTAGCCCTTATATCTGGAATGCTCTCTGTCACGTCATCTCCTGCCACAATTTGTCATGTAATTTTTGTATAGGGAGTACATTTGATTCATAAACCAAAAGCCTAAAACTTTATACAGACTAAATTCTCCACCACACTCTGCCCCCTGGCCACCCAGGTTCCTCCCTATGCTCAGTCCTCACCTCCATATACCTTAGGAGATTTGTAAAGCATATTCAAGAGCATCCATCCACATATACATTATCTTATTTCCAGTTTCACACAAAGGGTAGCACAATATATACACAGGTCTGTGCCTTGCTTCCTCTTTTTACTAAACAATAATCCTTAAGATTCTCCAGTTTCAGTATGCAAACTGATGCCTCAGTTTATACAGCTGCATAGTATTCCACTCTGTGAATGCCCCATACCATTTTCCATTCACAAAGCCATACGTTGGGGTTCAAACAATACTGCAGCAAATAATAATGGACATATAACATTGGGAACAAGTTTAGCTAAAGGACAAAATCCTAGAAGAGAAATAGGTGGGTCTAAAATATTATACACTTGCAATTTGGATAAATATTGCTAAATCACCCTCCTTCGAAGCTTTAAGTGGCATTCTCCCAAGAAACTGTTTGCCATGAACTCTTCAAAAGACTGATTTTTATTTGTCATTCTGGTAAGCTATAAACATAGTCTACTAGATATTTTGAAATGCCAAAAGACTTAAAATTCATCCAGAATGATGCTTGCACATAATGATGCTGAGCAGCCACCAGGGGATGTAAATGAAGCTGCTCATGATTCCTGGATACCTGGGCCCAGATGACTGCGGGCCGAGGCTTCAATGTCTCTGCAACTTGTATGTAACAGCAGTGAGGAAACTATGATGGGGGTGGGAGGGGGAGGAATGGTACAAATGGGTCCTTCATCCAAGGAACACAGGCACATTTGGGGGGTAGGTATGAGCTGAAGTGATAAGAGTATGCTGGGGGGGGGGTAAGGAGATGGGACAGGACACTTGGGAATGGATTTTAAGGAGAAATGTCTCGCCCGTGCTGTGTGTGCTCAGGTACAAACCAATACTCTGCTGCTTAACAAAATACTGACTGCGCAGCTGACCAGTTAGGCTCAGACCTAGATGCGGAGAGGGGGGGATCAGAGTGAATGAGAGCACAGATTTGGGATCCAACAGTCCTGGCACAGATCCCTCTTCTAGCACTAGTTGTGCAGCGGAACAGGAGTTACTAGGCCTCTCTCTGTGATTCAGTTCCCCCATTTGTAATATAAGGAACAATAATTTCATACAGTTGTTTGGAGGATTAAATTAGATAAGCTATGTGGAGTGCATAGCACTGTGCCTGGCACCCTAAATAAATGGCTTTTATTACTCCATGACAATAACTAGTTATGATTTTATGGCCTTAGTGTGTGAGCTACAGCTCACTCACCAGTGTAAGGTACAAGGACCTTGGGTCAGGCAGAATTGGTGTCTTCTGGGGGGGCTGACTTCACTAGGTGCCTATCATGGGTAATTTTAAATCTCAGTTTCCTCGCCTATCAAGCAGGGGTGATATGAGGTAACTCACTGACTTCTATAAGGATGGCATGAGAACATATAAAAAGAGTGCATAGCACATGCATCATTTTAAATCTCAGCATCCGGTGTAGAGCTAGGCCCAAAGGAAGTGGTAGGATATCTGGAAATCTTTATTGTTTTTTATTTTTCTTTCTTTCTTTCTTTCTTTCTTTCTTTCTTTCTTTCTTTCTTTCTTTCTTTCTTTCTTTCTCTCTCTCTCTCTCTCTCTCTCTCTCTCTCTCTCTCTCTCTCTCTCTCTCTTTCTCTCTCTCTGCTATGAGAAATTGATCTGGTTTCCTCCACAGCTAAGACAGAGATGCATACACACACACACACACACACACACACACACACACACACACACACACAAAACCACCATAACCACCAAACAGTAAGATCTGCACCAGCTTCCCTCTGGGGGGGTAGGTGCTCCTGACCAAATGGAATCCGTGGGAGCTGTGGCCCAGCCCTCCCCATCCTGCTGCAGAAGTTGAAGCTCTAATTCACTCTGAAAGGGTGTCAGCAGCACCCCTGTGAGGTTCTTAAATGTTTTATGAGCTCCCTGAAATGCTCAGATAATTAAAAACACTTTCTTAATTTAATAGCTTGGCTTAATGAAACCAGGACTTTATGTTTTATTTGGAAAGGGGTGAACATCCTAGTCACACTTACGAATATTTTAAGAGGATGCCCAATTGTGTCCAGGGATTGAGGGAAATCATTGCTTCAAGGGGGAAACGGGCTTTCCCGAGTCTGTGACAAGTCTTGGGCTTATTAGAGCTCATTACATCCAGGAAGCCTGAAAACCTAAATTAGCAATCATCACATCTGATGAGGCAGGCTATTATTAAGGAGGCCACTTATTATAGAAACATGAATTATCAATTAAAAAGTAGTCTGCCCAGGCCCCAAAGGTCCAACAGGATTACCTATGCCATCTAGGCAGCCATCTCAAAGGCTAACATAGACAGGAGATTCCTCTGAGGGTGACTTTTCCTGTCAAGCCAAATAAGCATGATCCTCTTAGGAGGAAAATGCCATCGTTCAAACAAGTCAAATGTGAACCCAACTGGTTTGGGGTGGGGTGGGGGCATTACCAAGAGCCAGGGGTTCCAGAGTGTAGTGGTCACCTGGTCTCTAGAAATTAGGAATTTTTTTAAAGGGTCTGTTGTTGTTTTTTTCCAGGAGTGGCCACATGATACACTGGGATGGGCTTGGACTTCAAGGTCAGATGCAGTGGAACCCTGGAGCTTGCACAGCTCAGGGGAGCAGACTGTACGCACATCTCTTTCCAGCTCTATGGTCAGTGACATCATATCAGTAGCTTGAATCAGGTGTGGTAGGAGAATTTACACCATGGAAATAGGCAAATACTGCAAACCTGTACTTATATTCCCTTCAAACATTAACCAACATCTTATTGGATATAGATCCAAAATCATGGCTGAGCCACTGTGAATAGGATCATGGGCAATTCATTAAACTTTCCTGAGCCTTAGTTCCCTGACTACTAAAAAATGGAGATGGAACACTTTCGATTTAGTGTGGCTTCTGTTTGTGTGTGTGTATGTGTGTGTGTGTTTCATTTCTCCATAGCAAGTATCATTACTCAACATTATAATAAATCTATATCTGTTTGTTTCTGTTATTGTGCTATTGTTATGTCTTTCTCCGTAAAGCTCCTTTATTCATCCAAAAATGTTTATTGAGCACCTGCTGTATCCCAGACACTATGCTAAGTACTGGATACAGCAGTGAACAAAACCAGCAAAAATGTATACCCTTGTGAAATATACAAAGAGTAAACAAATAAATGTGTAAAGGGTATGTGTGTCAGATGGTGAATAACACTTATGGGAAAAATAAAGGAGGGTGGGGAATAGGATACGGTAAGATAAGAAATGGAAATTGCAATTTTAACTAGTTGGGGTGGGGAACATGAAAGTACCACTGAGAAAGTGATATTTGAGAAAAGGATTATAAGAGGCAAGGGAATGTCAGGTGGTCCTGTGGGGAAGACCATGCTAGACAGAGGAAGAAACAGACAAGTAGGTAGGACTGTGCCTTGAGTTTGTGATAACTACCAGCAGATATGGTGGTGGGAACAGAGGGGCTAAGGGCAAAAGCAGTTGTAGATGAGATCAGAATGGCAACCGAGACCAGATTTTATAGGCATTATGTGACCAATCAAACTTTCTGTAAGGATGGAAATCTTCTATACCAGTATTGCCCACTACAGTAGCCACCAGGCACACAAAGCTATAGGCCACTCAAAGTACAATATAGGGAGTTTACACTATGGATTTTTAATTCTATTTAACTTTGAATAATTTAAGCAGCCACATGTGGCTAGTGGCTGCAGTTCAGGACAGCTCCATTACAGACCTCGGTAAATAATGTTGGCTTTTGCCATGAAAAACAATGGGCAACGCTGAACAAATCTACCTAGGCTTGTAAAGGCTCATTCTGGTTACTCTACAGAGAATAAATTGTAGGGAAGGCCAGCCAGCGAGGAAGCTATTGCAGTTATCTCGAAGGACATAAGGAGGGCTCCATGGTGGAAGCAACTGTGTTTTTCTCTTCCCTATTCCTAGCACCTAGAACATTTACCAGAATATAAAACAGACAAAAACATAATGATTAAAGAGGTGAGATGAATTGAATTTTAAAAATAAGCTCATTATCAACTCATCCGATGCAGTTCCTTCTGCTTTGCCTAATTTTTATGTCTTGGCAGTGACATTTGGACCAACTTCTCCACAGGGGACATAGATAAGAATGTTGCTGAATAAATATCATCCAATTCAATCAGTACATCCCAAAGTTTATCCCACAGACATGAGTTTCATGGAATGCTAATGGGTGCTAAATATTAAAAGATAGGCAAAAAGTTATATTAAAAAAACAACAACTGGGAAATGCTAGCTTAAGCAAAATAAAAATGTCCTTACTGCAATACCTAAGTATTAATGGCTTTAATATACTAATATAAATTGAGCAGCTCTAACAGGGGATAAACAAGTAGGATGTATTTTCCAACTGTGTTTGACAATGGGTCCCTCATTTTTTCCTTAGTTGAGCATCTGGCTCAATGGCTATTCAACAGAGCACTCCTTAGGACATTTTGTGTTTGATTGCTGAGTAATGGAAAGAGAAGGCTGATGTAGGCTGCCACCCCTGGTCATTCTCTAAGATATCTCCCTATTGAGTTTTCTCTGTAGGATTTAACCCTATCCTGAACTATTGCCTTCATTTATGCCTTGACTTGTTTTTTTGACTGTAACTGATGCTAGGATGAAACTGTTCACAGTGAACTTCAGTACCTAGCACAGTGGAAGGATTGGCTTGGAAGCTATGATGAATGAGTCCCTAAGACTGTGTGAGACAACTCGTATCCAAGCTCTAAAAAGAATTTGTGTAGACCCTCCTTCAAGCCTCTCACCAGAGTCTGAGATTAAGGATAGATACTTGAGAAACAAAAAGGTGAGAAAGGATACAATTGACAATTCGTGATTCCAGATAAATGGTGTGGATATACAGTCCCTGAGATCCCTGGGGCTGAATGGGGCTGAGATTCTTTGGAGGAGGTCAACCTGGGCAATGAGGGTCAGAATGCCACAGAGAGGCTGAGGAAAGCATGCCAAATACAACAAATGGTGTTTGTCCAGAAAAGAGCAGGGGGACAGAGACCAGGCTCCTTAGGTGGTGAACTTGGAGCTCCAACTCACCTTAGCTTGAGCTCAAATCTCAGCACAGAGTAGGTGGTCAAAGGGGGTCTGACAGGTCAAAGGGGGAGGTGCTAGCAATAAATAGATAACTCTACTTGAGGGCATCTACTAAGCATTTTACCAGAATCATCTATCTCTGCAACTCTCCAGGCAACCCAAAGGATAGATATCTCACTTTTATCAACAAGGAAACTGAGTCTCAGTGGGGTGTCTCTCTGCACCACCATGAGGTGTTGCTGCCTCCAATAATGAGATGCCCTTCATGGAGATCCATGCTTCAATAGACATTACAGATAGATTCGGAAAATTTCCTGAAGTTGGGATCTCAGAGGTAGAAGAACCCATCTGTGCTAGACAGGGTCATGGGAAAGATCAGGAAAGTCTTCACAAGGAAAGTGATGTTTAAGCAACATTGTGAAGAAAGGATGTCTCCACTTGGCAACTAACATGGAAGAGAGGGCATCACTGGCTAAAGGCACAGCCTGGTCAAAGGCAAGGGAGCCTGGCACAGAATATGTGGTCAGCATCACAGGCAAAGGCCAACCTCTCTCAGTGCATGTTTGAGTGAATATTTAAATATTCAAATCAGTGTTTAAAAAAGCAACTACTGCCAGATCTCTCAGGAGTCACCAAAAATTATTTCTTTACAATGTTCTGGCAACAAAAAGACAATTAAAATCCTAGGAGTCGGAAGAAAGACAATAAAAAATCCTAGGAATCAGTGGCTGAGCATACAAAAACCAAATCCTTCTGAGGTCATGTCTCCTCCCCTCAGATTCTTTTTCCTCATTGATCGAATTTAATTGGAAGAAGTTACCAGTACAACGACTGTGAGAGCAAGTATCCTGCTTTAAATGGGCTCCATAATAATTATTGACTATACCTTCTATAATAAGCCATATAATTTATCGCTCCAGCTTCGCTTCCTGGGCCTCATATCAATACCACTCACGCTCAGTGGTAGTAGGGGAATAAGTGTCAAGCACAGACTTATTTAATACTTTATTCCTTAAATTCACTCTCTCTCTGCAGTATATTAGCCACAATCAGGAGCTTATATAGCCCCTGGTCATGATAGAGAAATAGCATAGAGAAGGAGCAAAGCAGAGGCTTGGTATCAGGCTGACCTGTCTTCAAATACTGATTCATCCACTTATTAACACTCTCTGACTCTGTTCTCCCATCTCTAAAATGTGAGCACTGTCTTCCAGGGTTACCTAGTAAATGAAAATTAATAATGTATGTCAAGATCCTGACCCAAGACCTAGCATACAGTAAGGATTTAGTATATGCTTGTTTCCTTTAAACCTTTCCACTATTATGTCACTGTGCATGGGCAGGTTCACCATTGGTCCCTGCTGAGGGCTTCTTCCATGTTCTGCTCTGGGATTGGGATGCTGGAGGATACATAGAAGGGGAAGGTATGCTTTTGGTTATAGAAGGCTTGTGACTTAGTTGAAGGCACAGGTTATACAGACATGATGGAATAAGAAAGAGGACACTTCTCATTCAAAGCTGGATTCTGAGCATTAAAGTAATTCAAATAATGCATGATGGATGTCTTCCAGGAGGTGAGACTTACACAATCACAAGGATTTGGATTGGTGGATGAGAGAGAAAGAGATGCCACGATCAAAGAGCCCAAGTTGAGGTGGTCTTAAAAGTTTGGAAATCTTAACTATTAAATCTGTCAGTATTCAAGCATTAGTCCTCAAGTGGGCAACAACACAGTGGGATCCAGAAAATTCTAGGAAGGCACTGAATTTGAAAATGTAAATTTATAATTCCTCAGATTTCATAATGGATTTTTGTTGTTGGTTGAAACTCTCTTGATTATAGATGTATGTGCATGACCCTCTGAGATGGTACAATTAACCTTTGCATCTTCACATAAACATTAGTCATTTTAATGAAGCCAAATATAAGGATGCTCCCTGGCTTCATTTCAAAGTGATGCCCCAGCCCATACTGGGGAAAGGGAAGCTGCCACTGAGCTACTAATCATTTCAATGTTTCTTAATGTCCCCAAAGACCTGTTCGTCTTTAGAAAAATCATGCCTTGGACTTTATGACAGAGTACACGTGAAAGTTGTTAATGTCATAAGTGTGTCTTCTTACATGGCTTTGCATGACTTCAAGAAGAATGCATGTTGGAAGCAAGAAGCCATAAAGCGCTTCTGTGGTTTGGGTTTTGCTGAATGCAATGCTCAGTGAAAAACCGCTCTGGGAAAATGAGGTTGAAGAAACAAATTTATATAGGACATAGGCAGTAAAATATCATTAAGTCGCAATCATTTTATGCAGAGTGGCTGCCAAGTCAAAACAAGAACCATTACCTGTTATTCTACTGTAGCTCTCTGCATAGACCCATGCCAGCTACATCTAAATCATGTTTTTCTTGTTCTTGAAAGTTTCTTTTAACAGGACATTAACCCATAACACACTCTTGTGCCCTGCTCTTTGCGACCAACCAACCTGTAGCCCCAATATATATATTCTTTCTTCATTGGGGCCAACTGCTGACCATATCAACACTTAGCATCACTGCCTACCACTCTCCACCTATTTCCCACAAATGTAATCAGTTCTGTGACATCACTGTCCTTTAAGTCTTGAATTGCCAATACATTTCAAAATATTCTATGTCATTTATTATACCACAAGTTATGGACATAGGGGCTCAACCAAGAGTTAAACAAACAAACATTTATTGAGCATGGCTTGCAAAGATACTAAGGCAAGGTTCTGGCTTCAAGAAGCTCAGTTTTTGAAATTGTAAGCTATATCCTCCATGGATTCAATTGGAGAATGTTTCATTATTAAATGATTTGAAAACAGATTGGAATTCACTGAACACTCACATCCATTATGATGTCTAGGGATGATAATTGGGTTCCCCTATTTTTCCTCTCCTAACTGGTCAACTCCAGGTTACTCTTGCCCTTCAAGAAGGACTGCAAAGAAAGGGCAGGTCAGGAAAGTCTTACTCCCTCTTTTATGTCACTGCCTTGCTGAGTATGTGTTTCTCTTTCACTCAACTGTTTCATTGATGCCTCTGCCTCCTTTACTAGACGTGAGCTCCTTGAGTGCTTTTCCTTGACTTTTGTCACTTCTACAGGCAGAATCTAGTTCGGTGCTTGATTCAAATCACACTTGTTACCTAAATATGATAAATTAAGTGATGTTGCTGTTTTAATATGTTTATGTTTCTCTGCATGGAAACACATATTCAGTCTATTCTGTTAACCAGAATATTTGGGGAGATACAAAGTAAGGCAGCATGTAGACCAAACCATTCCATTTAAGTCAATGTGACTCTGGGATCTGCCCTTTGTTACTTCATGTAAATCTATCCTAGCTCTTCAAAGCAATGTTCTCCTCACCATAAGACCTAATATTGTGTTGTTATTGTTATTCTTTTTCCTAATGAACCCATGTTTTGAACTTTGTTTAATTGATTGCTTGTTTTGTTTGCTTGTTTGAATGTCAAACTTCATTTAGTAAGAAAATACTTATTTTTCTTGCTATGATTCTGATCAGCATGAAGAACCAAGATTACTACTCTGGGTTAATAAAACACTACCCAAACAAAGAAAATTAACATGTTTTGCTAGATGGTGCCCCCTTTTGTAAGTGCATGATTTATTTCTGTGCTTGAAGTGTTAATAACTAGAGGCCTGGTACATGAATTTGCACACTGATGGGGTCCAGGTGGCCCACCCCAATTGGGGCCTATCTTGCCAGGCCAGCCAGGGAAGGGGCAGCAGGCAGTTGGCTGGCTGGCCCCACCCCTGGGGCCACTGGCAGTTTGCCAGCTAGCCCTGCCCCCTGGTTGAATTACTGGTCGAACTCCCAGTCACGGAGACAATCTGCATATTAGCTTTTTATTATATAGGATGGCTTTAGAAACTCAAATAATGCTTTTACAGGCCTCTAGAAGTATGTAGATCATGGATACCCAACTTCAGCTTGGGAAAAGATTAATAATCATCAGTAACAGTGATAGTCTGAGTAATCTCCATTGTCTTCAACTATGTGGCAGGCACTTGTCTCAGCTCTGTCACTGTGTGACCTTGGAAAAGTCAAAAGATCTCTCCATGTCTCAGTTTCCTATTTGCATAAAATAAGGAACGTATCTATCTTCTTCTTCAAGCGGGGGGGGGGGGGGACTGATTTAAAGATTTATACGATTTAATTAAAAGCATGAATAAACTCCTTACTAAAGTACCCTGTGTCTTTTTTGGAACACTGTCCTGATCTCTAAATGGTAGGTAACTATTACTATTTCTCAGACTTCCTCCAGCCTGTTCCTTTTGCCAACTTTCTCACTGCATAACAACCTATGGAGCGCTAGATTTTAAGGACGAAACTTAATAGGATCACATGGCCCAGAGAGGAAAGAATTAAGGCAAGTGAGCTCGTGGGTTTCCATAAATCACGTAGAATTTAATTGGAAGCTGTGGTGTTTTCTGTGGCTGGAAGACAGGAGAACGGAGGCAGCTCATTACATTGATATGTCAGGCCTGATCAGGTGAGAGTGAGAACTGGAGAGAGGGCCAGCAGAGACTGATCATCCGTTACTTAGACTTAAGTAAATCAATTAGCTGTTGATGAAGGCTCTTGAGGAATCTACACAGTGCTATGTTCATAAGCAAAATTATTGGTTGAGGTGGAGCTGCTAAGATGAGCTTGGAGTGATTTTCCCAGTGAAATATGATATTCCAGCTCTCTCTTGGGCTCCCACTGAGAGAGAAAAGAAATAAAAAAGCCAACAAATTAATAATACTCCACCAATTTGGGTTTGTGGAAGCCTTCACAGAAAGAAGCCAGAGTCTACTGGATCAGTTGAGCCCAAGTCTCCTGCTTTACCATAAATGGAATTTATAGCTGGCTCTAAGAAATGATAAAACTCCATCCATTTTGATTTTTAACCTCAGAGTACTGCATTTTCTCACCTGCCTCCTCCCCTTCCTCTTGCTCGTTCATTTTCTCCCTCGGGGAGGTCCGTGGCCATGAGGGTCACTGTTTCAACGCTCCAGTTTGGACTGCTTTCATTCAGTTCATGGCCTGTGAATTGCCTGGAACAGAGGCTGCAGGCAACACTGCTACATGGCCTATGCATGGAATAGAGATGTGAGAAAAACCCTTCCTCCCACTGTTTGTTGAAACTCTAGGCCATAAACTTTGTGGGATTCTAAAATTGAGACTATGACATGATGAATTGTCAATATGCACATGCACATGTTATCACTGACTATGAATGTCCTGAGGTGACCCATTCTGTTGAGAATGAAGATTTCTGTCCCCAATTCACTTTGCCATTCAATGTCCAAGCTGAGGAATTTAAGATTTTATGAGTTAGCTTTAATTTCATTTTGTGGAAACAAAGTGAGGACCTCTGGTACATTGAATATCTTTAGAGTCCTACTGATCTAGGTAAAATCTGTAGTAAGGGATAACTAGTTTTAACATGTAGCTAATTGCACCCACATCTGTGTTCTTAGGAATTGTCATTTACACATTATCCAACAGGTCTGAGGACACAGAAGCCTACTTTTAAAACCATACATCTTCCAGGCAGACATGTATTATTTTTATATAATGAAGCGGTTGTCTGACTAGCAATATAACAACTCAGGTGTTTTTAAATAAGTAGAAAAAAATGTAGCAGGGATACTTAATTCTGCTTCTGGGGCAGGCTGATAAATCTAGCCAAACATCTTTATTTTTTTACAGTACATTAAGGGAACATTTCTATCCAGTCAAGTCATAGATCTTCACATTAAGGGGAAGTGTGTTCTTACATTGTGTTTTTGTCTACAGAACTGCCTTTGGAAAGCTTCCTTTCACTGGGAGTCCTAGTATGTTATTCTGCAGGAGGAAACTCGGCCCAAACTTGATTTGAATAAACTGGGCATCACAGAATGGTGTCTTTATGCCCCATGCCACCAAAGGCTTTGTCTGCAGGAGAGACCTGCTTTTTTTTGCTTTTTTTTTCCCAAAAAATGAATATGATGTTTGAAACTGGATGAGAAATAGATGGTTTGCCAAACTCTTCTCTCGACTTTTGTGTACTTTGAACATTTCCATAATAAGTAGTTTTTTTCAAAAAAACTGGCAATAAAAGGGGAAAAGGATATCTATGGGAAAACTATTAAAATTCATTTCCCATAGATACATGGGCACTCACTGTGTCCTGGACTGAGAACTAAGCAGTAGAGAGTAGAAACGAGAACTGTCCTCAAGAAACTCATTCCCTGGTTGAAGTGAGATACTTGCTGAGGACTGAATGTATGAGTTCTCCCCAAGTTCATATGTTGGAGGCTAAATCCAATATGATAGCATTAGGAAATGGAGCCTTTGTGAAGTAATTGGTTCAGGAGGGTGGATCCCTCATGAATGAGATTGGTGTCCTTATAAGAAAATCTACAGGAGAGATGATCTCTCTTTCAAAATCCAGATCTCTCTCTCTCTCTTTCTCTCTCTCCCTCCATCCCTCCCCCACCCCTTTCCACACCTTGAAACACACACACACACACAACAACAACAACAAAAAAATGGCCATCTGCAAACTAAGGAGAAAGCTCTTACTAGACACGGATTCTGCTGGCATCTTGATCTTGAACTTCCCATCCATGAGAACTGTGAGAAATAAGTGTTCGTTGTTTAAGCCCCCAGTCTATGGTGTTTGCGATAGCAGCCTGAGCTGAGACCCTACTGTAATTGGGGTCATTTGCATAGACCAGTTTGTTGTAGTCGTGGAGATCACACAAGCTGTGATGGGCCACCTGGCCCCACAGGCAAACTGCTCTAGGAGTAAAGTTAAAGGGAAATTTTATTTTAACTATGGGACTCAGAAAATTTCCTAAAGAAGGTGATAACTGAGTGGCTATTAAAAGATAATCATGACTTTAAAATTCCAAGGATGACATACACAAAACAGTACAAATATACATTAAGAAGGATAGAGATATAGGGAGTATTCTGTGTTCCCTGTCCTCCCCATCCCCCAAATGGGGTCTAGAATGATGTCAGGGATGGTGCTCGGTAGGATTCAGGGGGAAATGAGGCTAGAGAGCCGAGCTAAAGGCACATGACACCCAGAGCATTAAATCTCAGGATGAGGCACATGAAATTTAACGTGGAGAATTAGAAAGTGATTCGGTAAATGAAGTAAAGGGAGTAGAATGCTCCCAATTTGGTTTTAAAACAATAATGTAGGTAGCAGTGTAAAGGATTTTGGAATTTAAACTTTTAGCCAGAGCTTCCTCGTTGGCCAGAGCCCTACAGTGACCTCACAGCCAGGCGGGGAGCTGAAGCAAGCTGGGTGGCGGCGGCTCAGGGGGGTACTCTGCGGGCAGACACCGAAGAAGGTTCAGACACAACTCAGCACAGTAATTGTGGGGATGATGTACAGCCTATTGCTACGCAGCTAGTAGTCAGACTCCCAAATTATTCCCTCTTACCTTTGATTTAAAATGGTTTTCTTACTCTGCCCAATCGCAGCTGGAAATGGCCTCCCAGCTCAATTGAGGAATGAAAGAAGGGCAGTCAAGCTCAGAGAGAAACAGAGAGGGAGAACATTAATGAGCCATGGAGGGTGGGGTGATGAGAGTCCGGGAGAAAGAACCACTGATGGTCGGAATAAGGATGACTTGTTCAAGACTCCATTGAGGAATATGCAGAGTTGAAGGGACTAGGATAGGCCTTGTTGTCATAGCAATGCAGCATCTTTTTGCCACCCATCTCCCTCTTAATTTGGTACCATAGCGCCTGCAATCTGAGCATCACCCAGGTCCATAACGTCTCCCTGAACCTCCTCTGGGCCCAGTTCACTGCATATGGACCACCATTCAAAGAAGTGGTCAGGGCTAGGGCATGAGTCAAAGAAAGAGTCCTAATATCAAAACAGTGCCTAAAAGCGAAGTAGGAGCTTTCAGATGCATTGGTTCATTATCCTTATTAACTTCTCTAAGATCTTTCTCACTTTTTACAGATGCTGAAATTGAGGCACAAGAGGCTACCTTTCCCCCCCCTCTCCCCACAGTTGTGTGGCCACTGGAACTTGAACCTGGCCTGACTCAGATGTATGTTCTTCTAGGAAATAATGTGACATTGTATGGACTTTGAATTCCACGTCCTAAGTCCTAAAGCCTTTCTTTTATTCATTCGCACATCATTCAGTAAACATATAGTAAGTGTCAACTAGGAAATATGTCAGGCACTGTGCTAGACATTGGGGGAAATGGTATATATATATATATATATATATATATATATATATACACACACACACACAATTTCTGCTCTCATAGAAATAAGAGAGAGAGAGAGAGAAAGAGAGAGAGAGATTGATTTCTGAAATAGCAAATAAACCAGAGGAAGGAACAAAACTAAGACCAGCACTTCAGGGAAAAGACACACTTTTATAAAGTCCCCTTAGACTTTACTATGACCTAGAGGAAATCACTAAGCACTTACTCCACGCCTAAACCCTGAGGACACAGAGAGAATGTAGTGTGTCCTCCAGGAACTTGCTGTCTAGGACAGGAAGGCGCCTGGAGACACAGCAATTCAGTGCAACCAGTGCCAACAACACGGGGCCCGGCAGAGAAATTAGCTGTTTGGAGACACAGATCTAAGATCAGAGAAAGGTTGCAGAGGCTGTTACCACTGGAATGGCCTGCACAGAAGGAGTTCAAGTTCCTCAGGCACGTGTTGAAACATGCCTTCAATACGGTGCATAGAGTCAGAGCATTAGAATGATGGATACTGAATATAAGGAGGGTCCCTGGGTTCACAGCTCTATTGCAATATCTTGGTGGAAGCTTAGGGTTATTTTTTTTATTGTGGCTTAAAGTTAATTTTCATTGCCATAGACCAGCTTGTATGTTTCTAAACCAGTGTGTATCAGTATCTCCATGAATTAACAAAAAATAATGGTATAATTAAAAGAAAAAGAATTCCTATTTGGATCAGGATGAAATATTCAAATTTGAAAACTTAATGCGTGAAGAGGAGAGATTCGGCAGCATGTCCCTCACTGTCTCCTGGTGGCCAACAGGAAGTGCTAAGTCTGACTGTGCATGACAGATGGCCTCAGATTTGCAGCCAGGTCACCCAGTCACGTTGTGTGGTGAGAGTCAAGTTCAAGAACCCTTCTGTGGTTGGAAAGAGTTTGTTTTAGCCAATGAAGCTAGGGGTCGACGGCCTCTCAAATGAAACAGATAAGGCAAACAGAGGGTTCTTGTCGGAAACAAATGTTATGTCTCTCCCTCCTGAAAAGCTTACAGATAGTATCAGTTGGAGTCTACTCGGGCCTAAAAAGGAGACCCTGAGAAGTAATATTAACCAGACGCTCGGCAGATCTTTATTTATCTCCCACTAAATTCAATAAAGAGACCCATATATAAATAAGGGAAAATAATGCAACTGTTAGTAATTTATCACTGGATAGAAAGCCATTGTTGCCCTTATCTCTTCAATGATGTTCTAGTTCCAGCTGGTCATGGATTATGGGTTACGACATCTTTCCCTGTGACAAGTGAGGTCCTATAGCTCAGACCCCACATTCCAGAGACCTCGCGGGCAGCTCAGTGTTGAGGCCTGGAGTGCCTCATCCATCCTCCTTGAGAGAAAAAGGCATCATTTCTAAGAAACATTTATTCTTATCATTTAGGTACCTCTGAGGGAGGTGTGTTGTGTTTAAAGGCTCATTAAAAAAGGCAGCATTATATTAATGTCCACACCTCTCAACTTCCTTTTGGGCATTTAGTAAAGGGATGTGTTCATGTTGGCTTCAGAGAAATTAGTGAGATAAAAAATTTGGCATCTAAGAAAACCAGAGGTCTAGGAATCAAAACGGTGGCCTATTTGTTTGATCATGGTGTTAATGTATTGGTGAAGACAATGACAATAACAGGTAGTGTTTACTGCATACTCACTGCATTCTAGACATCATTTAAACTTTAAATCATTTTATGTGAATTATTTTATTTAGTTCTTCCCATGAACTTCCATATGGGTATTTTTCACTTCATTGTATCGAGGAGGAAACAAAAGCTTCAGAGGCTGTGTCCCTTGTCCACTCTCACAGAACCAGTCAGCAGTGGAGGGGAGAGCTGAATTAAGGATCTGATCCCATTGCCTTTCCTGTAAGATGAGTTGGGCAACCTAAAAAATTTCTCTGGTGATAGTGCATGATGAGGAAGTGAGACCACAACCTCTGGTGGTTCCTTCCCTGCCCTTGAATATTGTAATATACACCATAGCCTTATAATACAAACCTCCCCTTGCCACTTTTTCTGATTAAAGCTGATTTTAGTTGCTTGAAACCAAAAGACTCCTAACTAAGAAGATATTCTGTCTACCTTGTTTTCTAGGGCCATTGAGATCTTCATAATTTCCTATTCCCCAGCTTCTTCCCCAGGGCCTCGCAAATTAACCAACTTCCTAGAAATGGAATGGAGGAATGATAGAAAGTATGGTCACTGGGGCAATATTACATCCCGTGGGCAAATTTAAAGGGAATACTCAATTATTGAGCATCTATATTGTACTCAGGCATGGTACCAGATACAAATACTAAGTCTGAATTAATTTGATAGGCTTTATTATAGATATTTAGAAAGCATACGTGTATTTGTGCTTTTGTGGACTGATCTATGAATACCCAGATCCTCTCAATAAAATCTATGACTGTATAAGTCTAGACCATCAAAGGAAAAAGCCCTCTCACTCTCTTTCTCTGGGCCATGCCATCATGGTTGTGCCTACTAGATGCTGCTGCCAGCTGAACTTATGACCCTTCTCAGACCAGACAAATAGAAATTAGCACTTTCAGGGACCACAAGGCAGCTAAGATGCAACATACCCAACCTTTAAGGGCATTGCCTTCATCGCCCTGCCTGGAGTTCTGATATTGTAACTATTGTTTATCTCGGAACCAGAAACCCTCTCCTTACCATCCGGTTGAGTGGTGGAAGCTGTTAACTAAATTTTGCTTTCATTTTTGTATATCTCCCATGTCTTTTTCTTTGTATAAAAACTACTCAAAAGACAAAACACCTTTCAATAATTCAACCTGCAGAACCAGCAAACTCATCAATACATAGATATAAACAAGGAATATTCTACAGCAGTTCCCCTCAGCACAGAGAAGAAAGCAGACTGAGAACATCCAGCATCTGGTTTGATAGTGGGCCTTTGCCACAGATGTTATGTGTCTTGATGTTTCAACACATTATTTCAAAAGACGGTGTCCCAGACCCCATGAAAATAATAAGAAAAAATAGAGTGTAATCTATCCTGACCCAGAGATGAGGACATGAGAAATGTTCATAATTCAACTGTCACTTAGGCTAAGTAGAATGACCTTGGAGTTGTTCAAGTCCCATGAAGCATGTGCTCCAGCATCTAATTGACACTTGGAACATAAAGAGTATGACCTTGAAGAGTTGAGACATCTCCAAGACTCAGACATCCCTCCGAGGTCCTCAGCACTTATTTCTTCTGTCCTACCATTGCAGTAGGACAGAGGAAATAATTTTTGACATCTGAAGATGGCCTCTCCATAGTAATTGTAGCTAACATCTCTTACATATGCTCTGCCACTTTATGCATTTTATGCAGGTAATCCAGTAGTCAACCACCTTAGGGGTTAACTCAGTATTTTACTTATGATTAAACTGAAACACAGAGAGACTAAATAAAATTTGATCCAAGTTACTCAGGAAGCACGTGTGACTTCAATCCAAAAAGCCTAACTCTGAACCTTTGCCCTAACCACTACCTCCTAGAGACAGCAACTTCGGTTCCTGGATAAAGGAGATGAGGACAGGGAACAAATATTTGAGTACCTATTACATGCCCAACACTATATATTAGGTGCTGGCCACTTTATGTACGTTATTTGGCTTAAATGTCAAAATAACGCTGTGAAGCTTTGAGGTTGAGCGACTTGCTCTTGTGGTGAAAACAGGAGCTCCCACCTAAACCCATGTCTGCCTAGCTCCAAAGCTCGGGGTCTTGGTGCTACTAGTAATGTTTCCCTGTTCTTTTCAAATAATCCACCATCAGATGCATCCTTTAGCGGAAGGGAAAACTGGTACATTTACACAATGGAATACTATGTGAATGTAAAAAAGGAACTCTTACCATTTGCAATGGCATAGATGAACCTGGAAAGTATTATGCTTAGTGAAATAAGTTGGCCAGAGAAAGATAAGTATTACATGATCTCATTCATATGTGGAATCTAGTGAACAAAAAAGATACAGAGACATAGAAGCATGGGGAAGACTGACACACTTTAGAGGGAAGGCAGGGGTGGGTGGGGAGCAATTAATCAGAAAATGTATATGCATATATGTATAGCCCATGGATACAGAAGGCCTAGGAGGGTGGAGGGAGTCAATGGGGGGGATCCAAAGGGGACATCAATAATATGTTCAATAATAAAGATAAATTTATTTTAAAAAGAGAAAAAGTGACAAAATCTCTGACACTAACTTGAAAGGTTAGTGAAGGAATTTGAAATAATTTGGGACAGATATTTTCAACTCAGTTATACTCCTCAAAACTGCCCCTCCTCCCCAAGAGTCTTGGCCTACCTCCAACTGGTGAAGATATTCTCCTATCCTAGAAAGTTATGTCCTAGAAAGTTTTAAATTTTACATTTAAGTCTCAGATCCATCTAATTAATTATCTTTTAATAAATTAATTTTTGTCTAAGGAGTGAGGTAGGGGGGGTCAAGACTTTTTTTTTTCTATCTGCTTATACCTATGTTCCACAAAAAACAAGTGACTGGCCTGACCAGTGTCGCTCAGTGGTAGAGCATCCACATAATGAACCAGGAGGCCATGGTTCCATTCCCGGTCAGAGCACATGCCTGGGTTGCAGGCTAGATCCCCAGTGTGGGGGGTTGCTGGAGGCAGCCAATCAATGATTCTCTCTCATCAGTGATGTTTCAGTCTCCTTCTTTCTCTCCTTCCCTCTCTAAAATCAATAATAAAAATACATTTTTTTAAAAACAGCTGACTGGGTATATGGGAATCTATTCCTGCAATTCTTTTCTCCCATTGATCAAGCTGTCTATTCTTGCCCCAATTCTACAAAGTCTAGAGGATAATAAAGGGACCCAATATCTCATAGTAATAGGACTTCCTACTATACAGGGCTAACATTGCCAACATTTGGGTCTATTTTGTTTTTGGACACAGGCATATGTTTTTAACAGAATTCTTATAGTTCTATATATATAAATGTTTATCTTGATGTCTTTTTTAAAAAACTTAACATGGTAAGAAGCAAATTTTCCATGTCATTACATATCTTTCAAAAACATTTTTATAGCTACATTCAGTCCATCATTTCTACTTAACATAATTTACTTAACCATTTTGGCATGCATTCCATTCCCACATTTTTGGCTATTTATAAATAATGTTGCAATGAACATATTTGTGCATAAATATTCATGCGCATTTCTGACTTTTCCCCAAGAAGAAAAATGACTGTGTCAAAGGGCATGAACTTTGCTTAGACTCTCTATATATTCTGCCAAATTACTTTCCATATTGATTAACAAACCCTCCACCCCCAACACTTCATATGAATGTTTATTGTTCTGCATTCTTGCCAAAACTGAATATTATCATTTTTAAATCTTTGATGATAATTTTATAGCTAATGCGGTTCTTTATTCGTATCCTAATTTCTTTTTACTTGCTTTCCAGTAAAACTGAATATTTTTGCATATGTAGCTATTTGCATTTTTTCTTCTGTGTCTTGTCTTGCTTGTATCTTTAGCCCAAGATGCTATTAAGAGTTGGGTGATTTGTTTTCTTAATGATTCCTATGTACAAGACCGCTTATAAATTAATTTTTAAAAACCCTCTGTCAGATAAGGAGTTCGGATATTTCTTCAGTAAGTTTTATATATACATTTATAATTCCTCTTCCCATGGTGATCACAGTGGATCCTGACTGCAAATAAGTATAGCGCTTACAAAGAATAATAAGGGAATTCAGAGAAACTGTTGCGGGCATTCAGATAAGGAAGAGAACATTTCCAGCTAAGAGAAACAAAGGCTCTTGCAAAAGAGGTGGTCTTTGTAGTTGTGCCTTGATGCATGAATTATGACAGTAGATTTCAAACTTTAAGATTCATCAGAATCACTTCAAGGGTTTATTCAAGAGAAATGACTGCTCCGAGGTGGGGCCTACAATTCTGCATGTCTAACCTACTCCCAGCCAAGTCGATGCTTCCGGCCCCAATTTTGAAAACCACTGAATGAAGTAAACGTGGGAAGAAAGTGTAAAGAATGGAAGGGAAAATGAAATTCCAAACAAGAAAGCAGATTCATGAAAACCTGAATCTCTTATTCAGGAGTTGGCAGTCTCATTGGGTCCTGTGATACCCCCTCTCCGCCCTGGGGGAAAAAATCTATAGCAACTTGGGCATTTCCCCTCTTCCTATGTTATAAGAACTCATAGGGAGAGTAGTGGAATTCCTTAAACTTCTCTTTAAGTATTCTATTTTTATCCCAGATTTATATGCAAAAAAACATATATATTCACAGAAAGAAAGAAAAGAGAAAGGAAATAAGGTGTCCCAATCTCAGTAATTTTGATCCACATTCAAGTTCACTCTGTACTAATGTTTTTAAAATCCACCCTTTTTTAAGTTTTTAATTAAATTTAATTTTAAATTAACATTAGTTTGAAAAGAACTAATGTAAATATACAACCAGCACTATTTACCCTGAGTTAAAAGGTGCATGTAAAAATAAATACCGTGAAAACAAAATCTTGATATTAAATTTTAATTAGATATTATTGCCAGTGATAGGTTCTGAGCCTGAAGTCTAATCAATCTTAGTTAAAAAGGGCCATTAGTGGAAACCAGAAAGAGGTGGAATTACCTGATAAAATACAGGACACTCAGTTACATTTGAAGTTCAGATAATCAAGTACTTTTTTAGTATAGGTATATCCCGGGCACTATTTGGAACATATTACTAACAATGTATTTGTTGTTCATCTGAAACTCAGATTTGACTGGGGTAGTTTATATTTTTATTTGCTAAACTGGCAACCCTAGGAAGGGAATGATGATTTAGACCTTTTCTCCTAGACACTTTCAGAAACACTGAAGAAAAAAAAAACTGAAAAGGAAATAACTGTCCTTTGATGTGTCCTGGTATCATATAATGCGTTGTCTATGTGACGACTAAACTAAGGCAGCCAAGCAGAACGCTCCCTCTGGGAGCAGGGCCCCGGACTGTAAAACACTGCCTTAAATCACGGAAGGGAAGCAGAACGAGAAGAGGCTTTTAGACCACAGTGGGCTCTCTGCAGCCAAGACTGGCATCTGTGCTTTTGAAGACACCAATTGATCTAACTTTTGCATACCAGGAGAGAATCTAAATCCCTGCGGGGACCATAAAGGGGGCTGCAGGCAAGAAGAAAACAGGAGATGAGTAGGCAAGTCCTCGAGCAATTAGTCCGACTAATGGGGAAAGTTTACACATAAATGGCTGGGCTTTCAAACCAGCCTTCTTTAAGAAAACCATCAAATCCCTAGATGTCAATTGAGGTTAATAAAAAATTCTAAAGTGTTTCTGCTTGCCTGCAAAATTACTCCTTTCTGGGTTAAAATTAATTCCTTGTAATCTTAATGCCCGCTAATAAAACTTTCTCATAAGCGAAATGCAATCTGAGAGATTCAGAAGATTATGTTCTATTGCGCATCATGTTGTTAGGTATGATGGGGTGCCTCCCCAATCAGACTCTAAGACTGTCTCTTAGATTCAGGTGTGTTTTGCCCACACGATGGGACTGAGGATAAGCACTGAATGACAGGAGTGAAGATAGAAAGACTTAGGTAGCCAGTCTCTAAGTACCCAGAATGTTGACTCTTCCTACAGGCACTGATGGCAGTATGAATCTCCTTATCCCCTCTCCTGGATTATACCACTAGTCAGCCTAAACCTATAGCCCTGGGGAGTCTGAGCGGGTCTCACAACCTGGAACCAAATGGCAGAGTTGTGGCCACAGACTCTCAGCAAGCACTTTTAGTTGAAGGCTGATTGTCATTTTAATGGAACAGAATGGCTCTGATCTAAGAAATTTAAGAATTAAAAAAAAAATGGCTCATGGTAACAGCAATGTAGTGTGCCAGAGGATTTACATAAACCAGCATATGTACATAGTGCATCATTCCCACTTTACAGGTGGTAAGACTGAGACAAGGAAGATTTAAGTGGCTTATAGGATCTATTGTCTCCAAATCCTACACAGCAGTAAACAGAAGAGATGGGCAAGAAAATATCTAAGGAAGGGCATCTTCACCACCAGACTTCCTGGCCACCCTCACTCATGGTGGAGCTGGAAGGACAAGTTGAAGACACCAGCTGCTTCAATTACCCCTTGCTTTGTTCTTATGGCACCTTCACCAAGCAATTTTCTACTTGTGATTTGGCTTCTCCTGCAACCATTCAAGGGTGAGAAATCGGGCCGGTTGTGACAACACCACAAACCTTTCCATCTTCAAGGCAATGATAATCCCGGGCTTGCGGAGATGAGGACTAGACCTTGAATCCTGATAATTTTACCAGGATGTTGTCAATGGGTGGCTTGCAATTCAGTTTCCCCTCTCTCTTGCAAGTCTTATGAACACGCAGGGGCTCTTACTCCCGCCCTCTCATTCTCTCTTCTCCCCCTCTCTCTATGCGGACCTGGAAAGCCCAGAGGATGGATTGTGAGTGAGAAAGAACATTCTTTTGTGCCTGGCAGACCCCAGTCTACCTTTGTCCTCAATGTTATTAATTTCTAAGAAGGCAGTCCATTTGAAATGGGCTTCTCAATGCTCCTTTCCCCTTTCTTTCAGACTCTGAAATATGACATCCCTATGGGTAGCAGAGGCGGGCAAAGGCCATGAATATTCTGTCTTCCTGAAACCTTTATGCAGAAGAGGTCAGGGACAGCTCTTTCCATTTCAAAATTCAAGGCAAGTGTCCAAAATGTTTATCCATGTGAATTTTCTTAAGCGTCAAAATCGAGACTATTTAACCAGTTAACATTTCATTGTTATTTATTTATTTACCATTGCTTGGTAAGCAGTTGTTCCATTTATTTCTAAAAGAATTGGAGTTGAATTAAGAATATTAAGGTATACCTTGTATTTATGGAAGGTGGGATTCCTGGTTTTAAAATTTCTTTCTTACTTTAGCTTATCTGGATTTTCCAGATTGGCTTCAATCACCAAGTATTATCTTATAATATTTGAAAGTATTTTCAAACATAAACAAGAATGAAAAGGAGCCCCGGGCAGCTTCTTGCATTACATCTGAGCAACTGTTGACATCCTAGGATCAAAACTTGAAACCAATATGTCTACCTAGTCCAGCGGGAGACAAGGCAGCCTTCCTTCTGACCCACAGACAGGAAAGGGGAGTTTACTCTTGGCCTGAGCAAACTACTCTGAGATCAAATTGATCCCCAGCAGGCTTGGCATTGATAGGGCCACTGTGTGAAGGGTAAGTGGGTCAACCTCAAGGTCAGACCAGGTGATGACAAATAAGTGAGTTCCTCTGGGAAAATAAAACCTATACATGACCTCTTTCTAGCCCAGGGGGTTTAGCCAGCCTATCTGGAGGACCAGGACATTCCTACCTTGTGTCAATCATCTCTCTCTCTCTCTCTCTCTCTCTCTCTCTCTCTCTCTCTCTCTCTCTCTCAATGGCTGGCATTCCTGATTGGGTTCTAATTGGGTTTAGTGCTCATGGCTGGACTAACCTTGGGGACAGGCAGGCTAACTCACAAAAGCATCCACCTTTGGATTGAAATAACAAGAATGCCTTTTCCCCTGCTTTGTCGGGAATTTTGCCAGGAGGGCTGTGCATGCTACTTTATTAAAATCTGAGTGATGATACCATGAGCTAATATTGTAATGGCCCTTTGACAGAAGCAGAACAGTCTTGTCAGGGTGCAGAGCCAGAGCTTGACTGAGTGGGGAGTTATTCTACCCTGGACCCCACTCGGTCATTCCTGGTCTCAAGCATTGTGATTCTGAGGATTCCACCTCCCGTGGGTTTGAGCAGCAGCAGCTCAGCATACAAGACGGTGACATCCCTGTGCTCTTACTTCTGTTTCAGTTCTTGATTTCATTCTAGCACTTTCTTTCATTTCCTGTGTGATCTTGGGCAAGCGTCTTTGAGTTTTCCTTTCCTCGGCAACACAACCACAATCGTTACCCACCTCGGAGGACTTACAAGGGAATGGCTATGTCCAGGCCAGAGAGGCAGCTTCGCCTCCCTTGGTTAAGGGTTCGGCTCCTAGGGACAGCCTGGCCACACGGAATCCCAGCTCTGCTCCTCAGCGCAGAGTAAGAACATGGAGCACACAGAGTTGTTGTACATGTGAGTAAATGTGTTCCAAGGGGCTGGACACAGTACCTCTTTGCTCTTCCTCTATCAAGCTGTTATGATTTTTTTGCAAATAAAAATCACCTGAACAGAATAAACAACACATATTAGATGCCCAAGTAATTGGGTAGCGATGTCCCTAAGCCTTTTATCTGCACAATTAGACACTATTTCCCATGATTCCACGCGGATCACAATAGGGCATAGCTTCAGGAAGCCAATGCCACAGCAGCACCAGGCAGGTATTTCAGTGTCTGCAGCCATCCCTCCCATCCTTCCTGACTTCCCAGGAAAGCTCAGCCTCCCTGCGGGCAGAGATGGCTGCGACCTGCAGCACCTGCAGCACCTGCAGCAGTAGAAATTGCCTGTGTCACTCAGGGGAGGTGCAGCCAGGGACTCAACTGTCAGCGGAGCCTCTCAGGGAGTCACTGTCTCCCCTCCCCCCTGGCCCCACCAGGGGCAAGCTCAAAGAAACTTTACACACACAAAAAAGCAATTTACTTAGCCAGTCATTTTCTAGATTTGCTCAGCAATTATTTTAGCTATTTGTGTTTAAATGAGACTTTTCTCCTTCCCTGCCCATCGCCTTTCTGCTTCGTAGGATAGGGAAGCCTCGGCAGCATTTTCTCACCCTATAGCTGAATCTTCATGGGCAGAGGCTGGGGGAGTGTGCATGTGTGTGTGGGGGGGTTGAGGGGAAGGGGGGCTAGCATAAAGAATGGCTTGGAGAAAACATAAGTTGCAGGTCCAGTTTGGGAGGCTCTCGGGTAGTGATTAAAAGGTAGACTGAGCAGCAGAATCACCTGGGTGGCAGGCAGCTACCTGGATACCTGGGGTCCTGGCCTAGAGTTTCTGACTCAGTAGGTTTTGGGTAGGGGCAGTTGGAGTGATGGTAAACAATGCTCTTGGGGAGAAGTGGGGGAGGGAAGGACAACACATTGATTTGTGCCAATTTCCTGGCGCAAATTTCTCACCATGGCCAATTTCAGCTACTGATATGTCACTGAACAGAGTTGGGAAGAGATGTGCCCAAATGGTTCTTGTGAGCTGGTCAGAGCTGGTTCCAGGACGCCATTGGGTCAGGGCCAATAAGCTGCATGTTTATTAGGTTTTCCTGGCTGGTTCTGAACAGTGGACACTGTATTATACTTTTTAGGAAGAGCAGAGATAGATAGAAAAGCACAATTCTTAGCCTAGAACCAAAATTAATGTAGGTTTGTTTGTTGTGGGGTTTTTTTCGTTTTATTTTGTTGTGGTCTTTTTTTTTGGGGGGGGGGGAGCAACCCTTCAGTCTATAATATTCATGTACCAGCATCGCCATCTCTGTCATATCCATGTACATGCTGTATTATTTGTTACTTACTTTTAATCTACTCAATATTTTATCCTTTTCTTTAATGGCATTGTATAAGAGCTTTTATCAGCACTTTAAGTGCAAAACTATTACTATTTGCTATAAATAAAAAGGAAGAGAGTGAAGAAATGATAATAAAAGCCATACTGTTAAAATCTAGTTATATAACATCTGTCTAGAGTTCTGAGCCTAAGACCTGCTTTCACTTTGTTAAGCCTTTGAGAGGCATTAAAATCCTGTTAGCACCAAATGGTGACATTCCCCTTTAGATAATTAGGATTGAAAAGTAGTTGAAAAGGGAGTAACTTCCTCTCTATGAAAAACAGTTATATAAAGCCAAGTATTAGCACAATTTAAAAATATTTCCCATACCAAACAACACTGAGCTTGAGCTCACCAAGTCTCCTAGAAAATGGAGATAATCATAGTGGTGAGCATAACAATGGTGATGATCATGATGATTACGAAGGTGATGATTGTGATGGTGATAATGATGGTGATGATAGTGATGGTGATATGATGGTGATGATAGTGATGGTGATATGATGGTGATGGTGATGATGATAGTATTGATGATGATAATGATTGTGTGAGGATGGTGATAGTGGTGATGATAGTGATGGTGATGGTGGTGATAATGATAATGAAGGTGATTGTGATAATGGTGATGATGATGGTGATAATGATGGAGATGATGGTGATGATGGTAATAATGGTGATGGTGGTAATAACAGTGATAACAGTCATAATGGTGATGATGGTGATGGTGAGGAAGATTAGATATCCATTACTGACCTCTTTCTTTAAACCAAGTACTTCACTTGCATTACCTCTAATTTCAGGTAAAGAAACTGGGGCTTAAAAATATTAGTCTACTTGGCCTCAATCATATATGGATTGTGGAGTCATAATGGATCCTAAGTCAGGCAGACACAGAGACCATATTAATAACATGTACATCCAGTTTTTGTTGTTGTTTTCCTTTCCTTTCCTCATGGCTTTGTGGAAGGATTAAGTATTATTACATATGCGAAGCCCCTGACCCACATCCAGCCAACATGAGATGTTGGCCTCCATATTTCATATGATGATAAGTTTGTGACATGTTCAAACTCTCCATATCCCCTAGACAGACCCCATAACTGGTTTTTTCCCTTAAAGTTCTTCCCAAAGCCTAGCTCCCTTTAGCCCCCAAATAAATGAAGGCTTCTCTGTGGCCTGTCACATGCTATATACTAAGGTCTTACCATGACCCATGTACCCTTAATCCCTCTGATCTCCAATCTAAGGCATCACATAAATGGAGAAACATTAACTTGGCTCTGGGTGATAAGATGTTGTTTTCCTTCTCATTGACCTCCTGGAGATAACACTTTTGAACTTTGGTATGGCATTTTTTCATGGCCAGCCAGATGTAGTTCTACAAAAAGGGCTAACGAAAATCATTGGCATCAAATTCTGAAATTACAAAAGGAGATAGATCAAACCTAAAGACACTTTGGGTTTACTGCACAACTCAATTTATAATGGGACAGCAAAACGGAAAGAGCGTGCCAAACCCCATAGACCACCAAATTTCAACTAAAGGTGCTGGCTAACAAGTTATGCCTCCCTCACATTCCTGACATAACACTGGCACAGACGTCCCAGAGCTGGGGCTGAGTTTGAAGGCTGAGACAATCCACTGCCAATTTCTGAAAACTCTCACTGTGATGAGTCACAGCCTTGATGGGTCTTGTTTCCATCTCTAAAATGGGAGAGCAAAGCATATATTGCTGTATCTCAAATTAGTGTGATGATGGCACTAATAACAACTATGATATTAATAATAAGCATCAGTTTTTGAAGTTATTAAAATTACTATCTGCTAAATAGCATTATAATTTTTAAATAATCCTATAAATGTTGATTATTAATGGCACCTCTCCCAGAGGAAGCTGTTTATGGAGAGGTTGAAATGAGGGGTGATTATTCATCCGCATGTGATACATACAAAGGTTCTAGGAGGTCTGGGCTGAAGCTGCAAGCCTTTTATATGGCCTGGCTGTGGATGTCCCTGAACATTTCTGTTGCGTTATTAAAGTTATTAAGCAAGTCACTAAGACCGCACAGATTCAAGGGAGAGGAAATAAGATTCCACCTTTAATCTCCCCAACCACACAAGCCCACATGTGCTTAGGAACATGGTCACCAAATCAAAGGAGTGAAGGACATGACCCTAAGGTCCCGTGAACCAGCCTCTAGGTGAGTTTTAAAGTTTCTAACCGGCCTATAACCATCTGGTCTGTCAGCAGCTGCGTGAAAGGATGACTGCAAGTTTACTCAGAAAGTTTCCAGAGAATTAAATCCAAGAGATAGGAGGCCCGAGACAGCCTGGGTTATTTGGATGCAGGATTCCAAACCATCACAGGATTTTCTCTTTTGCCCCAAATCCTTGATTGGAGAAAAGGGGAATGGTTCCAATGACAGCCTGCCCAGTGCCCGCCCACCAAGCCAGTGACAGAAAGTGGGCTCTGCAGGGGCCATTAGCAGGCAGCACACTGGAGGGCCGGGCCACAGCGTGGGCCTTGAACACAGAGCACACTTACATGCTGCTCTGGGATCCTTGGGAACTCAGAATCCAGAGCGAGCAGCAAAGCCACCAGAAGACATTGCCCTGTGGCTACGTGTGACAAAGCTCTGAGAGACAGCTTTAGAATGCAGTCTGCACGGAGGAAGTTAAACAGAGGCCGCTGTGTTCAAATCCCCTTCCAGCGCCGAGCATGACAAATCAGACACCTGCAGGTCTCCAGTGGCGAGAGGCCCAACCCCCGTGCCTGCAACTTTCTGTTAACTGTACTCACACCCTAGAAGAATCGACTGTAGCAGGAACAGGCACCACTGGCAATATGCCCTGCCCAGGCCTCACCCTCTTTCAGCAATCCAGGGAGGAGGAGCACTCCAGGAGCCTCAAGCTGCCCCCCCCCCTTGGTGGGCTGGACCAGGTGCCCTGAAGGATGTGAGAGGTCTGCCCCCACCAGGCCACCCTGGCAGCGAAAGGAACTGATGCTAGGTCAGCATCCAAGCAGGGGAGAAGGGGGAGGGGGCTAACGAGCCATGCCCTGGAAACACAGTCAGATTTGAGGTGACGTGAGGGCCACAGGGAAAGCTCCGGGCCTTGGCAGAAGCAGTAGCACCACGCTGACGGGTTGAAAGACTGAGCAGTGTTGACGCTTGACCTGCACACCCTGCCGTCCCTCCCTGCTCACAACAAGTCCCTCTCAGGCCTGTTCCCGGGACTTCCAGAGGCTGGAAGGGAAATTAGCAACATTGACAAAACAAGCCAGCAGTGTGCAGCCCCTTCTGGCACCCAATGGCATCAAATGACAGAACAACGAAGGGATTTTTTTTCTTCTTTTTATTACCCTGAATCTGAATTTCCCCAGTGTTTTCTACCACTGATCATTGAAGCAAAAGATGAATCCAATAGTTCAAAGATCAATTTAGCAAGGTTTCCTTATTATCTTAATCTTTCCCTTTTCCCTCCTCGTTCTTCCCTTCAGTTCTTCTCTTTCTCTCTTTTCCTCCATCCTTCCTCGTTTCCTGCTTTGGCTTTCATTATGGACTCCTGACATATACCCTTTGACTTCTCATTAGCCCTTCTCAGCCATTAAGGCAGCACTGTACCTACGAATGTGCGCCGTGATGCTGGAACAAAGCCTAGAGGTGACCGGCTGCATCCCAGGACCCATGCCTGGTGTCCCCCTCCTGGAGCCATGGCCCCAGCCAGGTATGTGGGAAAGAAAGGATTTCTCAGGGAGGGCAAGAACCTAACGACATGCCTGGGGAGGAGGGAGAGGACACTTTTAAAAACCCATGATTCCGAAAAGAGAGTTTATCTCTACATAAATTAGGGACGGTTTTGGTTGGCTTAACAAATAGGACAGAAAAGGGTAGGCTCTGGATGCATGTGGGACTGTGTTCAAATCCTATATTTGTCACTTATAAGCCTGAAGGCAAGCCAGTAACTTAACCTATAAAATGGAACCATGGTAATTATATCATGAGATTGAAGAGTGTTGAAATGAACTCACATGTGGAGAAGCCCCTAACACAGGGCTTGACATAGTTGGGGCTCAATAAACACCTGTTTCCATGACAAGTAACTCACAGCCAAAGAGGTACCGTTGTCTAGTGGACACCAGTCTACCTCTCCGAAAATGTTACATCCAGGCAGCGAGTTCCCACTGTCTGCTCTCCCTACAACTTCATTTATCCACTCATTTAACCCTCCCTCCCTCCCTCTCTCCCTCCTTCCCTCCCTCCTTTCCTCTCTTCTTCCTTCCCTCCCTCCTTCCCTCTCTCCCTCCCTCCCTCCCTTCCTTTCTTCCTTCCTTCCTTCTTTCCTTCCTTCACTGGTCAGCATTTATGAAATGCCTACTGCATGCCAAGTCTTACTGAGAGAGGCCAATAGAGATAGCAATAGGAACAAATGCTTGTTTTGTTGTTCTTGGGGAATCTGGACCTTCCAAAACGAGGAGAGTAGCTGAAACGTGAGTAAGTTTTCCTATGACCTCATTCTTCCTTTATTGTCACTGGCAGCATTTGCTATGTTTTAATCATTACCTAACAGAGCTCTACGGTGCTTTACAGCCCATAATCTACTTTCACATTTCATAAAAGCGCAGCGAGCCAGAGATGAAAGGGCCAACAAAGGGTGTATCACAAGCTCATCTTGCTTTGTTTCTGACCAGTGACCCACCCCAGGGGCTGGACAATGGGGACACCAAGCAGAGTGTATAGAGTCATTCTCTCTGCTGAGAGCAGGGGCGGAGCTGGTGTGTTTTCTGAAAAGTGCATCTGAGACTAGTCTGGACAGCAGGTTTGGGGCTCAGAAGCCTTTCCCAGCCCGGCCACTGGCTCAGGCATGCAGGTGTGCGCTGCACAACTACAGTTACATAAATGGCGGTGGAATTGGAGTCCCTTAACATTGCACTGTGCACAGCTCACAAAGCCTTACAGAGCAGCCGTGCCTCCCCCTTTGTTACCTGGATAAGCATATTTTGTATATTATATAGTATAATATATAGATTGGGGATCGTGGAGTCATGATTGGATCCTAAGTCTAATAAGATGTTGGACTCTAATAATCTATAATAATAAAAAAGCATAATATGCTAATTAGACCAGGAAACCGAATGACCTTCCCAAAGAAGCCAGGGCTGTGAGGGCCAAGCCCCTTGCACGAATTTCGTGCATCCGGCCTCTAGTTAACTCAGTACATGAACTTCTGAGCCACATTGCCTCTCACCAAACAGAATCAATGTCAGACACTGCTTGGTCTTGTATTTCCTTTTTCCATCAGTACAGTTTTATTTGACAACTGCAGCCCGAATATATAAAGAATTAACTGGGGATCTGCATTGTAGGATATTGCATCTGTAGCATTAAAATAAGTATCAATGAACCTACGTCTTCACGACTCAGATTCATCATCTGGATGGAGCTCGGGTCTGAGGGCTGGAAGAGGGGTTAAGAGAAGGCCTAGAGTGTGCTTCATTCACACCATGAGCATCTGGAGCAGAGTGGGCATGCCACCCCAGCTCCTGAGTGTCTCAACGAAGTCCAGGCCAGGCAAGGAAAAGAAAAAAGCATCTCTTGGGATGGAAACCTGGCCCCACCCCTTCTGAGCTATGGAACCTGTATGTCCTGGGTTTACTCCTCTGTAAAATGGTTTTCATTTCACTTCGGCAACAGATGGTTGTGCGGTCTCAATCTATGCATGTTTGGGACAGAGGAGACTGCACTAAAGCCTAGTTTCTTCTTATTCGTCCACTCCCAATGGCTCAGCTGGTGTGGCTCAGTGGTGTGGTTGAGTATCGACCTATGAACCAGAAGGTCATGGTTTGATCCCCAGTTAGGGTGCATGCCCCATGTTTGGGGCTCAAACCCCAGAAGAGGAATGTGCAAGAGGCAGTCAATGGATGATTCTCTCTCTCCCTCTCCCTTGCTCTCTGAAATCAATTTTTTTTTCCTTTTTAAAAGTTAAGGAGTAAAGTAGTTGCTTGAGTCATATTCAAAGCTGATGTCAAGTCAGCCAACATTTACTGGGGCTCTGCTGTCTTCTAATTTTTGGAATAGAGTCTATGGATAGGGAAAGTTCTATCTGTATAGACCTGCACTTTATCAAATCATCTGGTGAATAATCCAATTTTATCTTCTTTTCCAATTCATTGTATTCCCAATGGGGGGAAAAATCTTAATGATATGTCTAAAACAATAAAATGCAAGCTATAAGGCCAAATTTTTACTCCTATTCATATTAGATCTCACAGACATAAAATGACAGTGTCCAATTGGTATAAAAATTTCTAAATGTGCAACAGCAATTTCTGTGCTTTTTTCTCCATAGACAGCAACTAGCAGTGTGCAGATGATAGGCCACATATGCAGTAAGTGGCAGCTAAAGCAAGTAGTGGGCAAGTGTGTGTTTGCTGTGTTTGCCTGTGTGAATGAATGGGCCTTGTTACTTCTGTGTGAGCCCAATGCACACTTTAATTTTTCTGTCACTTCTGGCTATCTCTCCCAGCTTCTACGTCTGCTTGGCAGAGACTGTATACACATCCCTGGCTAAGGATAAACTCTTAGTAAGTAGCCACAGCAAGCCATTAAATGTGTGGGTGTAACATAGGAATTTGAGAAAATACCTCCTCTACACACCTTCCCCTCCACCCTCCTACAGTGCAGCCTTTACTCTCCATCATTGCTAAGCACTGAACACCCCAAAATGATTGATGCCCCGCCCATTTTACAGAGGCATACCTCAAAGACACTGCGGGTTCAGTTCCAGACCCCCACAACAAAACGAGAATAGAAATAAAGTCCATTGTAATCACTTTTCTGGTGGAGGGTCTTACCTTCAATTTGTAAACAAAACTGCAACATCTGTGAAGCACAATGAAATGACTTGCAATAAAACAAGGTATGCCTGCGCCCCTAAACGTAGAAACATATTCAGAGCAGAGTGTGTGACTCTGCTATTCCTAAAAGTTCAAGCTTACCATCAGGGAGGAGTTACAGTTAGGGGAGGGTTCAGGGCAAAGGCTGTCTCATGAAAACCAGACCCTTCACCCCACTCAGGAATGTCTCTTTAAAAAGGAAATAATTGTCCTCTTCTAAGATGATAAAAAAATAAATAAATAAAGCAAGCTACCTCTTTCTGAAAGGAAGCCAGTCACTGCTTTTAATAAACTCTTTGGCTACCAAGATGAAACAGGCAGACAACAACAACAAAGGAGATGTTATTAACATAATTTTATATAATTGGATAGAGGAGTAATATTTATTTTAATATTACAGAGGAAATTTCCCACAATGCAGACCCTGGATTAATTCTTTATACCTTCGGACTGCACTTATCAAATAAAACTGTACTTATGGAAAAAGCAAACGCATAAATCTTGCCCCATTGTCAGCTGGCAACTCTCCCCGCAAGGGCTAATTGTATTATATATCTTTCTGCAGCCATGCCTCGTCGTTGCCAGGCCCAAATGCATTATTATTTATTACATGAACAAATGCAATTTTCTTCTTGGAATCTGAGTTTGGGATTCCATGAAGGTGTAAACTGTGTCCCTCCTCTCTTCAGGAGGAAAGAGTAGGACCCCAATGGGTGTAATCTGTTGTCGAATTCTCTAGTGAGGATAAAAATCTAAGTTTCCCTTGAGAGACATCAAATCAAGTCTAGACAATGTGGCCTCTGAGGGCGGTCTCCGGGGTGGTGAGAGGGTGGTAGGTGAAGCTCTTCTAATCCTCCTCTTTGAAATGCTCCCTCCCAGGAGGAAGACCTACTCCGGATTTGCCAAAACCTGAACCAGCATTTGACTTAGTCCTGGGAGTGAGGGTCACTGTGCCTCTGAGTGCCTCATTATGTCTATGCTCCCTCTCATTATACTCGGGCTCTCCCTCTCCTCTCCTTCGTCTCTGTAGGACAGGCTCACTCCCATACTGGAGGCGGATGGGTGGCCACCTTGCGGTCCTTGCTCTTTCCCATTCATTTGTCAAGCAGACCCAGGACTAGTCTCAGTTGCAGGATGAGCAAGCGGATTCTTTCCTGCTCTGGTAACATTCTCCCAGGCTAGTGGGTGTGTTATATTGGTCTGGAACATGTGTTAAGCCTTACTTACCATGTAAGTGTAATGAAGTTCTGCATGTTCCACCTTATTCACTCACCTGCACTGAGGTTCAGACACAAATGCCAATTATTGTAATTTGGGGTTTCTTTGTCACAATCCTTTGTATATCTGTCTCCCTTAGAAAATCAAACGGGGAGTTGACTTGAGCAAATGAAGGAGACTTTGGTCAACCCTAGGTTCCTGGCAAAGGGACATTTAACAACAATAAAAACACTAGATACATAAGCACTAAAAAACTAGCAATAAAAACACTAACAACAGAATTAGTCCTCTGCTCTGGTTTAGCTATGTACAATTGGAACAGCTCCCATGCTCTAGACACTGGGTTGGGGACTTTTCACAGACTGTATCCTGTAACCAACACAGACACTGTGGTGCATGGCCTTCACCCAATCTTCGTCAGCATGGGGAAAACAAGAATCAAAAAGTTTGACCACTACTCATACTGTTAAACTTGAAATCTGACTTCCCAATTCTATTGCCCAGAGTCTTTCCATGTCCTTGAAAGCAAGGCCCTGGGTAGGACAGACAGTGAATCTAGACCCCTGTGGGTATTTAAAATTTTTTTAATAAGTTGTTTAATTCATTCCTCCACCAAATCAAGAACTGGATGAAAACCAAAGAAATAAGTAAACACAATCCTGCTCAGAATTCTATCCACTAAGTAGGAATTCTACAATGGAGCATTCTGCTGGAGGGGGATCATTTCCTGCCTTTCCTTCATTAACCCAATTAAAATCTCATCAACACAGAAGGAAATCAAAGGCAGAGTCAGAAAGAGATCCTGGCTATGCCTCCAGGATGAAAAGCCAGATGGTGAGGTCTTTCCACCAACCTGTCTGCCCATTCTTAACTATAAGTCCCATTGGCCACACTTCTAAGATGTGCAAGCTATCTTCTATATTTCTAACAAAATGTCATTCCCACGGAAAACAGATTAATAACCAGATTGAAATGTATCTTCAATGCTTGGCAAAGGAGTAAGTGGTTTGTTTGTTTGTTTGTCTGTCTGTTTTGTTTCTAGTAGGCAATGGAGGTCCAACTCATGTTTTGGGGAAAAGGTACAGGAAAATGAAATGAAAATATTTTTCTGTTGGTTTACCAGAGTCTAATCCCTGGACATAGCACAACCCAATAGAAGCATCGATACAATATTGGGGAAATTCACAGACCATTTCTGCAGTTTTAGAGGACATTGGAAGAAACAACAACCAAAAGAAAATTATTGATTTCATAAGTCAAGTAGGACATAGGACTCCTTACCAAACCTAAAGTGACACAACCTCCAAGGATCCTGGGGTCACAAAATTCATAGAGCTTCTCAGATAAGACATGACTGATTTCCACAAACCTGGAAAGTACCTTGGACCTTGTTCCCTTCCATTCATAAAAATGCTGCTATCAGTGAATAAGCTCACCACCCAAAGCAATTGTAAATCCTTTGGCTCTTTAAGCTAAATCATTGTTTAACTCACCTCTTCCCCTTGAACCCTGGGAAATATTAACATGTTTTCCCAGGTCCAGGGAGGTACATAGGTGTCCCTGACCCTCCCAAGATGAGGACAATGGGAACTCCCATTTATTTGCCAACAACATTCGCTGCATTGATGATGTGCAAGGAGAAATGGTCAGAATTCTATGTAGAGAATTAAGAAGGCTCCATTATCTGTAGGACTTAGTTCAAAACCAACATGTGGACACTCTTGTTCAAAAATTATTCAGTGTTTTGAAGATGGCAACAGCAGAGCAGGAGTCCTTCTGAGTATGGGGAACTGGGCAACTGCTCAGGTCACAGACCCACGTAGCTGGCCCTACTGAGAACTAACAATGAGCCATGGTCACAGATTCTGAGAATAATCTGAGGAGTGGACATATTGAGAAAATGTATGTTCTTTATAATCAGCTGGGATTTTTTTTTGGGGGGAGGGGCTTCACTGCCATGAAAGAGCCACTATAAGGGCCTTTATCCCCCTGAACTTAGAAGCAATCTAAAGCAGGTCTCCATAGACCCCACATCTTGACCCTGAGTGGGGAGGGAGAAAGGGGGACTTTCCTCTTTGAGATTTTAGGAAGAAAGGAATGATGAGTGTAAGGTAACTGATACAATAAAAGGAAGAGAGCATATCACTGAGGCTTGGAAGGAACTGACCTGACCTCCCCACCCAGCAGGTGAGCAGACAGGGAATGGGCAGAGAGCGAAACTATTGCACTCCCATACCAGGGAGATGCAAGAGAGAGGAACAGTACAAAGAGAATGGTTTTTTAAAAGAGGAAAAGACACAGAATATTAAAACTCTAGGAGAGCCACATGTAACTATAACGTTCTACCCTCAGCTTAGACGCAGTGCAATTTAACCAGTGTAGAGGGCTATAGCAGGGGCCAAACTCTTAAGGGGGGAAAAAGTTGAGAGCTCTTCTAAAATTGAGACCCTTAAATCTGTTTTTCCCCTGGTATTTAGAAAAGACAACCATTTTTTATAAATTTTTGTTTACTTTAGTGGCAGATGGACACCAAGGCTTATGAATCAAGTGCTTTGACCTATCCACACTTTTACTGTGTACAGTTTACATAAATGCATGATCAGTCTTTAATAAACATGGTCATTATAAATATAATTCAATAACTATCTGAATCTTTAGCATCCTAATAAACAGAACCAGAATATATATATATATATATATATATATATATATATATATATACACACACACACACACACACACACACACACACACACATATATATATATATATATATATACATATACATATATGAACACATCAGTGATTAAAAAAGGAATGCCTAGAACATATAAGACACAAAGATTAAGGAGAAATATTAAAATATTGGACAAAAACTGGGGGATCAAAACAAGTCAACCAATAATTGAGTCAAAGCCCATCTTCTTCCCTTAGGGGCCAGGTGATAATGGCAATATTTTTCCAGTGCGTTTTCTCAACTATCCCCTTCACCATGGCTCTAAACACAGATGTGCTGAGATATTACTGTCTCCCAAGAGGGACACTGAACTAAGATATCGTCCATTCACTTTCAAGCAGACCCTGCATATGATTGCCTGGGCATGTGTTTGGGCAAAACATCTCACCCCTCAATATCGAAAGGGTTTTGGGGTAGAGGCTGTATTCCAGGAACTTCCCCTCAAAAAAAAATAATGTATACTTTGACATTTAACCAAATTAACAAACATTAACTGCACACAAAAGCCACTCTGCTGAATGAGCCATTTAACCCTATGGAACAATCCACCCGAGAGCTATGGGAGGAGAAGCAGCGTTGGCAGTTCTCAAACATTAAGATACTTAGCTGTCTACACCCTGGCTCCTTCGAGGTCAGAGAAAGCTATGTTGCAGAAAAAGAACGTGAGTCCAAATTAGCAATTTGGCAGCATTCTTCAAAAAGAAAAATGTAACCTCAGGACTTTCCCAGAGCTCTCAGTTCCGTCTGCCAGGATGTCTCGATGGAGAGCAGCCTTGTCTGTACCCGGGGCAAGGAGGTCGCTCCCCACAGCACCTCTTTCCTTGGCATATGTGTAAAAATTAAGAAACTTTTTCTCCACCTTCAATTTTTTTGGGGGGTGGGGGCACGTCTCTCTCTGGCTAATTGCTGATTTTCTCTTAGCCCAAGGCTATGACACTTTCTGTCACATCACTTTTCTCGCCAGCAGTTTCTCATCACAAAAATCATCTCCCCGTACTGTCTTCTCCAAGATGTGAGGGAATCGTAGAAATCCATGTCTACATCCTGCCCCCGTGAGAGTATAATTCTTGGAAACCGGTGACCTACAACCACAGATTTACTTGATTTATCTTCCAGAGGGACAGGTTTTCTGTCCCAGGAGGGTGTGAGTGGGCCATGTCTGTTTTATTCATCTTCCCGTTTTCAGGGCTGGATTCCTCATATAGCCATATTAGTGTCTCAATAAAAGTTTAATGAATGAAGGGTGAGTGGTGAGGTGCCATGACTTACTATTTATTCCTTCCAAAAACGTCTTCCGAGGCAGAGTGGATTCTAAGGAAATCACACATGGCCATCAGGGTCAGCTTATACACAGATGGTAGCCATGCATTTTCTGCTTGTCCTGATAGCAATTTTCATTGTGGTTGTGCGCACCCCAAAGTGCTGAAGGGAAATGCATGCCCACAGAATCCAGGACACAGGAAACCTGTCATTGGGGTCCCCCTGTCTCACTAACAGCTTCTTCAGAGAGAATGTATCCAGAATGAACAGTCCCTCTTGTAAAACATGGAAAGACCACTGAGTTCTGTCCTGCCCTCATTTCTTTCCTCTATTAGAAAGTTTCAAACGCTGGGCATGAAAATTCATATCTCCCGCATTTGTTGTCAATGTCTAATTCTATATTTAATTATTTTGACTCTCTATATATTTTGATCCTATTATTTTTGCCCATACAGCTGCGTGGCTAGTATATTATATTTCTAATGTGTTAATCCACCCAGTGTGTGGTACTTTGTTAGGGAAGCCCTATGAAATGAATATGCCTTCTTAAACCACAAGTTAACAGCACACTACACTGTGAAACACCAAAAACTTTCCCATTAAATCCGATAACGAGGCAAATAATTCCTGAAGGATAATAATACCTGAGAGTGTAACCTGCTGAACTGAAGGCCCCTTCCACTCATGCACAAGGCAACCTCTGAATCCATTTACATGGTATGCACAGTGCTTTCTACACTGCAAACAAGGAGAGAGAGGAAACAATACTAGTAAGGTCTTTGATCATTGTCACTATGCTTCCTCCGACATCCTCTGGTCCTGCAGGTGACAGGCATTAGCCTGAATCCTTGAATCCTGCCTTTCCTGCTTCTTGTTTAACCACTTAGCTTTCCTGAGCTGCCTTCCTCTAATCTATAGACAGTGATACTATTTTTGCTACAGGAAAGATGAAGTTGAAATGTTGAGTGGATCAAAAAGGCACTTGGCTCAATACTTGCCACATAGTAGGTGCTCAATAAATGTTGGTTTCTTTCCTTTCTGAAATATTGGCATATCATGGTGAGCCTCCGAGGTGAGAATGATATTTGGTCAATTATGCTATTCATATTCTCCCAAATGTGGTAACGTTATAGATTTTAAAAATCTCTCTGTAGATCAATTTATCTGAGTCTATTGAATTACAGAGAGGCAAATCATATACTGAAACAAGGGGGAGGAAAGAATGTGGTGGGTGGGAGGTATTCTCTTTAATTGGCCCACAAGGAAGAATCATTGAGATGTAGGTAATATCTGATCACTATTTTCTCTCTGTTTATAAAGACAGTGATCGCCAAATGGTTCAAACTCTTATATCCATGGGGCAAATTGAGATTTTACAGGTTGTTTAATGCACATACAGTTTTTAATTTAATATTTTCTCAGAGGCGTTTAAAAGTATTGGGTGCATTTTGAAAAGTCCAATAAATATTTTTCATTTTATATGGGGTCATCACTTTTGGTTTGTTTGTGGTTTTCCCCTCCCCCTCAAACACAAGGCAAGTGAGATGTTTAAGGTCTGAGCCAAGTGGCCAGTAGCCTATTAAAAATGAGTCCAAATGAATTTGTTGGCAAATACTGAGAATATGGAAATGAGGCCACATTTAAGAATCCCTGAGTGGACTGGAGAAAGAATGCTATGCATGATGCCCTTTGGGGTAAGCCAGGACTAGAAACCTGAGTAGCTGAGAAATAGTCCAGAAAGATGTGCACAGAGAGGGAGGTACCTCAAAGGTCAATGGCTAGGGAGCATGGGATATCTAGTTTATGAAAAATAGGAGGGAGGGATTGCTGTCTCCAAGTCAGTTATCTGACGGCCAAAGGATATCCAATTAACACTAATCTTATAGTTTAGGGCTACAGACGTGCATAAGACATGATCCTTTACGTAAGTAAGAAATAAGGGCAGTGCAATGTGATGTATTCAATCATATAACATCATAGAATAAACTAAGATAATGCATTTTGTAAGAATAAATAATTGGTTTTAGTTGCTTCTGACTCAAGAGTAAGAGGTCTTCACAGAAGAGCTGGTTTCTGGGTAATGCTTCAACAGATTGTGGAAGACAGAATGAAGGCCTCCCAAAGACCTCCTAATTATGGAAACTGTGAAATATGTTTGCCCTGCTTGGCAAAGGGGACTTGCAGATGCAATGAAGAATACTGAGGTGGGGAGATTATTCTGGATTATCCAGATAGGCCCCATGTCATCACAACTGTCCTTATAAGAGGGAGGCAGGAGGGGAAAAGGATAATTTTATGTTGTTTTAAGTCATTAAGCTTGTGGAAATTTGTTATAGTGACCATAGGAAACTAATATACAGACATACAGGAATTTACTGGGAATTCATTAGACAAACAACCTGTGCAAAGCAAGCATCCTAGGCCACTTTATGGTCTAAGAAGAGTTGAGCAGAGGCATCAGGGAGTCCTCAAACCAATGTTGATTGTCAGAGGAGTCCTGTGTCTCTCAGGACTGGGCCTGCCATGCTAAGTCATTGGCTGGGAGCAATCAAGGAACCAGTGTCCTTGGCACAAACACAGTGAAAGAGTCAGAGCACAGCAGTGGGGTGTTGACCCATCTCCCTCCCTGGTGTTGGGCTCTGTAGGGCAGATTCTCATGGCCACCACAGTGACTGTGCCACCACCACTGCCATTGGACCTGCCTCAGTCCCCCTCGCCCACTAGCGCAAGGTGGGCCATCCCTCAGTGGGGTTTTCAGGGTACTGAGATGAGACAGACTGTATACCTACCTTCTCTGCTCACACCTAGGATTGTGAGAATGGCCATGTTTACTCTCCCCAGCACTAGAAATCCTTCTTTCATTTACCTTTTTTATTCTGCTTTATTCATACCTGGCAGGTGAGTCAGTGTTCTCAGTGTAAATTTTCAGTTTGAGAAGAATAACCACCTTTTAGTTCTTCCTCAAGAACTAGGATATTAGTATTTAATTAGGTTAAAATATCCTGCTTTGTAATTTATCACAGCCTTCCCCTGTTCTTGGAAGCCAGACATCTGACAGACCCTTCTCCCAAGAGACCCAGTCCGCCTTGAGTGCAGAGATAAACCAGACATGGCCAATATCAAATGGCACTTTGGGCTTCATCACTGAACTGAGTACCTGTTGCTTTTGGCTGCTACATAGTCATTCCACTTGCTTCTATTAACTAAATACTTGCTTATGGTGGAGAACCTATTCTATGGGATTTAGGTGAATGCATTCACTCATTATCCTCTGAGAGAAAGAACTAACCAGGTGACTCAGCCTGTCCAATCATGTTAGTCCATTTTCCTAGCTGTAGTGACCAGCTCAGGATGGTTCAGAAATAGAACTTACATCTACCTGATGCTATAGCCCCATATGAAACTAAAATAAGATATGCAAAACACATGGCATACAAAATGGATTAAAGACTCAAACCCATAGAACTCCTAGAAGAAAACATAAGCAATAAACTCTTACATTTCCCTTCATCATATTTTTTTATATATCTCCTTGGGAAAAGAAAACAAAAGAAAAAATAAATAGGACTACAATAAATTTTAAAAAATTTATTTTTAGAACAAAGGAAGCCATCAACAAGATAAAAAGATAACCTACTGAATGGAAAAATATATTCACCAACTATATATCCAATAAGGGGTAAAAAAACAGTGAAAATGCCGAGACAAGGAAATAGATCTCAAAAGAAAGAGATGGAGGATATAGAGTTCAGAACTATGGTTCTAAGGTTATGCAAGAATATCCCAGAAAAGGTCGATAAACTTCATGAGACCCAACTAAAAAGTATACATAAACTGACTAAATTGGAAAATATTATGCAGAGATCCAACAGCAGAATGGAGGAATACAAGAATCAGGTCAAAGAGTCAAAAGACACTCCTCTAGAGAAGCAAGAAGAAAAGAGAATCCAGAAAGTTGAAGATAGTATAAGGAGCCTCTGGGACAACTGCAAGCACACCAACTTCAGAATTATGGGAGTGCCAGAAGAAGAGGGAGTGCAAAATACTGAAAACATATTTGAAGAAATAATATCAGAAAACTTCCCCCACTGGTGAAAGAAACAGACTTACAAATACGGGAAGCGTACAGAACCCCAAACAAGAGGAATCCAAAGAAAAATACTCCGAGACACATCATCATCAATATGCCAAGGGCAAAAGACAAAAAGAAGATCTTACAAGCAGCAAGAGAAAAGCAGCCAGTTACCTATAAGGGAGCACCCATACAACTATCAGCTGATTTCTCAACAGAAACCACCCAGGCCAGAAGGGAGTGGCAAGAAATATTCAAAGTGATGAATAGCGAGAACCTACAACCAAGATTACTGTATCCAGCAAAGTTATCATTCAGAATTGAAGGGCAGATAAAGAGCTTCACAGATAAGAAAAAGTTAAAGGAGTTCATCACCACCAAACCAGTAATATATGAAATGCTGAAAGGTATTACTTAAGAAGAGAAAGAAGATCAAGTGAATTAAACATCTGAGGAATAGAATAAAGTGGTGAATATAATAGAATCAGGGGCAAAGAAAGGGAGTGGATTGATAATTATCAGGGTGAAAGGGGTGTGGGGTGCATAAAGAGACTGAATTAAAATCGTATAACCTAGGGATGAGAACAATGCAGGGGGAGAGGGTAAGGGCAGAGGGTGGGGTGGGAATTGGGTGGAAGGAAGCTATGAGGGAGAAAAAGGAGATACCATTGTAATAATATGAGCAATAAAGATTTATTTAAAAAAAGAAAAGGAAGCCTTTGTATACATTTGGGGGGATTATAAATCAGTGCAGCCACTTGGAACAGTGTGGAGTATCCTTAAAAAATTAAAAATAGAACTACCTGATAACCCAGTAATTCCTCTCCTGGGTATATATCTGAAGAAAGACAAACCTCTAATTTGAAAAGATATATGGGCCCTTATTTTCATTGCATCATTATTTACAATTGCCAAGATATGAAAATAACCCAGCTACCCATCAATAGAAAAGTGGATAAAGAAGAAGTGGTACATATATACAATGAAATATTACTCAACCATAAAAAATAATGAAATCTTCTCATTTGAGGTAACATGAATGGATCTAGAGGGTATTATGTAAAGTGTAATAAGTCAGGCAGAAAAAGACAAATGCCACATAATTTCACTTATATATGCAATCTATACAACAAAATAAACAAAATAGATAAAAACCTCATAAGGTACAGAGAGTTGATGGTTGGAAGATGGGAGAGGGGTTGTTGCTGGATGTAAAATGGTTAAAGAGCTAATAAGTACAAAGTGGTAGTTACAAAATAGTCAGAGGGATGTAAAGTACAATATTGGGAATCTAGTCAATAATATTGCAATGACTATGTATGGTGCCAGGTGGGTACTAGAATTATCGAGGGGATCACTTTATAAATATGATTGTCTAAATACTATGCTCTACACCTGAAACTAATACAAAATAATACTGTCAAATATAAATGAAAAAACAAAACAAAAAACCTAATCCAGAGTGGGAAAAAGCATGGCGCAAAGTAAACCCTCTCCAGTTGTAACCCTCCCATTTCTTTATCCTTTCTGATACAGTCAGGTCTCCTGATATAGACACATCCTACCTGACGTGAAAATTCATCTATTGCCCTCCAGATTTGAGTTTATGGGCCAGAATCACCCTAGCATTACACCATCATTTGGACAGAGCACTCTGGTTTGTGACTACACTTTCTCAGCCCAAATGCAAGCCCATCAATGATGTCCTGAACTCCTTCTCCTCTTCCCAGGACCCATGATGGTACCAGCAAGCCCCGCTGTCTTTATTTACCATACAATTTTACCACAGGATGCTAAGTGCAGAACTCACTAAGCACCTAGAGCATCATTTACCCAGGACAAACAGCAAAAGGCCACCTTGAAGCAGAATCTGTCATTCTAATGGTATTCAGGAATTCCCAACTTTGTGACCTTAGTTCTACAGGAGTATCATGTGGCGATGGAAAATGGAAGACTTTCAGATACTATGTGTGGAAAAGTAAAAATTGCTGAAATTAGTCACGAAAGATCCAAATATCGCCTCTTGCTGAATCTGAGGCATGTGTATGTGTAAAGGGAATAAAGTTATTAAAAACATTTTTTCACTATTTATATATGTCCTATCATCTGGCTTGGCTCTTTGTGGAGAACTAGAAAGAGGAGCCAATTATATCCTTATAGGAGGAAAGGGGCCAAGGAAGGTGGCCCTGGGTTAAATTTCGCATCTGCTATTGACCCCAAAGATGCCTGGATTAGAGGCCTCAAGTCATGGATGCCCATTGCTTCTGTCTGTCTGAAATAGTAAGGGTATAGTCAGCAAGTTTCCTTGAGAGTAAGTTTGTGACAGCAAGTTTCCTTGGGAGTAATATTTTGACAGCAAGGAAATACAGCCTCTATGTGATCCATTTATTAAAAAGTTATTTTCCCCTGGCCAGTATGGCTCAGTTGGTTGGTGCTTTATCCCATTCAACAGAAGGTGGTGGGCTCCATTCCAGGTCAGGGCACATTCCTAGGTTGTTGGTTTGGTCCCTGGTTGAAGGCAACCAATTGATTTTTCTCTCTCATTTCTCTCTCTCTCTCAATCTCCCCTTCCCACTTCCCTTCTTCTCTCTAAAATCAATTTTTTTTAAAAAAATAAACCTTTCAAAAAGGAATATTATTTCCTAAATTGTATCATTCCATCAGTTTCTGTTAGGGTGAAATACTGGTAGCATACTAGGCTTGTCAGCAGATCTGGATTTGAGTGTCCATTCTGTCACTTAATAGCTAGGTGACCCTAGGTGATTTTCCTAACCTCTCTAAGTCCTGGAATGCCCAGCTGTAAAGTGGAAACCATAAATATGTAAGGCCATTGTGTGGATTGGATGAGATATGCATGTAAAATGCTCACCATGACACCAGATTCATTGTGGGAGTTCTGTGACTGTCAGCAATGATAAAGAGGGGAAGATGATCAACATTTTTCACTCTATCTGCACATAAGGCATTCAATAAAAGTGTCCCTATTGGGTCTTTTGAATAAAAGCCACCTGGACCCAAGAGAAGGCACCAGTTAGTTCTTTGGTGTCAGAGCAGATCATGAGAAAAAAATCAATTTCCTGGTCAATGGTAACTAACAGTCACATGTGACCCTCTGAAGAGTCAGTGGCTCCCTTTTGTTCGATCAGTGGGCAAAAGTTCAGACACTGACACCAAGTCTTCACATGCTCCTCTCTCTCAGGACTGCAGGGTTCGATGGGAAACCTCTGGAGATGAGGATCTCTGGAGACCCAAGGTTCTTCCCATTTTAGGTGAGGCCATAAATACCCACGGACAAAGCTGACTCCTAGCAGGATATTTCCACAGCTGGCCACAGTGGTGATCAGGAGGATGAAGGCAGATGCAAGCAAGGCCAATAGGGGAGAAGTTGGGTGAACTCTTTTAAAGTTCAAACATTTAATTTTGTCCTGATTTTGTTCCAGGCTAAGGGATCAAGTCATTTCTTATTTTATCCAAATCAGCTCAGCATCCTCAAGAGATGATAAGGGTGCTGCTTTACTATTCCCAAAACCCTTGACTAAATGTCTATACAAATTGCCCTGGAAGTTAGAACCTAACATGGCTTAAAATAATAAGAATGTTACAATCCCAGTATTCAACAGTAGATGCATAGTGTGGGAGATGTCAGTGTTATGACTGCACATATTAGCTGGTCTGATGCTTTAATTGTTTGGGAGAAGACTGGTTTTGGTTTGATCAAAAGTTCCTTGAGACTTAGGACTCACTCCATTAGCCATTTTGACAGAAAAGTCCCATCTCAAAAGATTGCTTTGGGGTGCAGAGACCATCACTAGTCTCTCGGAAATAATGGAAAAGTCTGGCAAGGTCTCTCAAACTCTCAGGGTTTTCATCTGCAACAAGGGTCCAGTTGAAAGTTCTAAGGGAGTGACAATTGAATGGCAATCTAAAGGATGAATGGGCATTAATTAGACCCACATGTGGCTCTTTTGCCCCTTGAGTGTGGTTCTTCCACAAAACACCACATGTGGGTGCACACTTACAGTGAGATTGAAACTTGGTGGCCCATGCGCAGAAGTCAGTTTTCGGCCTGGGCGAGTCTACTTTGAAGAAGTGGCATTAGAACACTCAAGGGGCCAAAGAGCTGCATGTGGCTTGAGAGCCGTGGTTTGCCGACCACTGACCCAGACAAGGGAGTATGTAACCCAGGAAAGGGCATATTTAAAACCACAGGAGGACCAGTGGTAGGCTGGAGCCAGCATGTACCTTTTCACCAGAGCCAACTGTGGCCAACTCTTCCCAACTTCATGATAAGTGATATCACATTTGTAGCTTGAAATTGGCTTTGGTGGGAGCATTTACAACACAGAAATTGGCAGATGCCACAAATTAGGCTTTTTTTTTTCAAGATCAAGAACCTAATATTTATTGTACTCTTGTTGCTAGCAATCTGCATGGCATATTATAGAAGCTCATTAAAGGTGAATTTTCTGGCAAGTTGGAGATAGTTACAGAATTCTGTCATCTACTTTCCCACCAGAATGTTTGAGAATCAGCATGGAGGAAGGAAGCAAAATCTGGGCTGATGAAACCTGCCCAAACATCTCAATTCCTGATTGGTTCTCAGAGAAGTAGGTTCCCATCTGCCTTGAGTGACAACTCTTCCTCTTACTATGAACATAGGCAAACATCTGAGTTTCTTTCTTCATAGCTTTGACAACTGTGCTCAGTTAAAACTTTCCATTGAAAGCACTGGTATGGTACGTTCAGGGTTTTTCTTGTCCAGAAGCCACCCAGGGACTTACAAGGTCTCAATAGGTCTGTCTCCCTACATTACAGGAAGAGAAGGAAATTGCTGTCCAGCCTTTTCTATGTAAGTGATAATATTCAGGATACATATTATTAACAAGGGCTTAATTTTAAGAGTGGGAGTTCTGGAGTCTGTAATATTTAGTTTCAAATCTTGACTCCATCAGTATTTTGTGTGATAGGGGAAGCTTATTTATATTTTCTGTGCCCAGGTGTCCTTATCTACAAGGATTTTGATAGCACCGACCTCCTAAAATTGTGATGAATATTTAATGAGATAACACAAGTATAATCCTTGGCATTTAAGCTTACTGTGCAGTAAGTTCCCTATAAACAGCAGTCAAAGGTTTTGAAAAACTGAAATTATAGACTTGCAAGGGATCTAGAGATTTCTTAGTCAAACATCCTTCCAGGTAGACCTGACACTTATCAGGAACCTCCATGTGTATGCCAACTTGCTTTCTGGATGCTGGTTATTTATTTGTTACAGTTTGTAAGGAGTTCTACAAGCTACCTATCATTATCCTTATTTTCCTAATGATGGACCTGAGGGTGAGTGAGGTTAAGTGACTTGCTTAAGGCCACAGTTAATACCAGGCTAAACCAGAATTTTAATCTAGGTCTGTCTGTCTTCAAAACCTGTGTTACTTCTCTATACTATGCTGCCTCAACAGGTAAGAAATTCCAGAGAGAGGAAATAATTTGCCCAAGATAAAAGAAAAATAATAGCTCAACCACAATTCAAGTCTTTGAATCCTGTGCTGGTATAGTTTGCATCAACCCTCAATGTCTCAACCAGCACCACACAAAGAGATTTAGATCAGTTCTGTCCAAGACATCTGTAGGTTAAAATAAACCACGTGCTATGTGTTGGCCAATGATGGAATTTGAAGAGTCCTGTTCTTAGGTAGAAGCAAAGAACATTAAATACCTTTTGATTGCCCAGGGGTATGAACACTCCAAAAATTTGTTATTTTCACTGCAAAACTTCATATTTCTAAGATTCCCAGCATCACTTCTAGCCCTGTTCCCTATTGGATCTGTGCCTCAGTTCCCACATTTGGAAAGGGAATTATAATACTTCACAATGCCATGGTAAGGAGGAATTTATCTTAAACCACTAGGTATAATTCAGTATACACACAGGTACACACCCATATTTAGTTTCCTTCCTCACCCATAAATACAATTTTGCCATATAGCTGCATCTTAATCTCAGCATGCGGAGGACATGATATTCTATAGGATAAGCCCTGAACTGAGAGTAACCCTGACCCTTGTTAACACCAAAAACATCCCTCTATCAGGACTCTCCCTCAATGATAGGTGGTGGTGACAAGGAATCAAAGTCCATTCCTAGGACATTCAGCAAACATTAACTACCTCATTAGTGATTGCTTCACATCGAGCTCTATTGTATGCCAATTAATCACTTACACAGGACCATGAGTGTGGACAGGTTAGTCACAATGATGAATGAGCACCACACTCAGGTGCTTTCAGGAATAAGTCACGTGGAAGAGGCTGAAGAACCAGGTCCAGTCGCCCATCCTGTGATGAGTCTGAGTTCACAACCAGTCTCTTTTATTACTTTTGAGAAAATGATTGAATATGAAGACCAAATCCCAGCCCAGTTCTGCTGGCAGTCAGCTGAGTGTCCTGGAGTGAGTCCCTACACAGGTCCTATTTATGAAGGGAGGCAGACATGGTTATAACTACATGGATCCCAGCTGTAGTACACTTCCTGGCTGTATGGTCTTGACTTCTGGGGAGCTGGCTTCACAGTCCATACGCGTATTGGTGTTTCTCCGTAGTCCACGGCAAAGGTCTATTTATTTGAATGTTTACAATAGTGTTTTTTCGTTGGATTGTTTGCCATGGAAAATCATTTGGTCTGAACCCTTGGACTAGTTTCCTATTGCTTCTTTAACAAATTACCATCAACTTTATGGCTTAAAATAATACCAACTTAGTGCCTTAGCACCCAATGCCTTACAGCTCCTAGGGTCAGAAGCCCAGTGGGTCTTCCTGGACTAAAATTAGTGTCAGCAAGACTGGGTTCCTTTGGAGCCTCTTTGAGGAAATCCATTTCCATGCCTTTCCCAGCTTCCAAAGGTGCCTGCATTCCTTGGTTCTGATCTCCTGTTCCATCTGCAGAGTACATCACTCCAGTCACTGCTTTGTCATTCTGTCTCCTCCTCTGACTTTTGGATTATACTGGATCCTTGTCATTACTCTGGGACCAACCACATAACCTAATAGAATGTTCCCATCTCAAGGTCTTTACTGCCATCATAGCATAGTCCTTTTTCCACGTAAGGTAAGGTAGTAACAGGCCTTGACATTAGAATGTGGAAATTTTGGTGGGATGCATTATTCTGCTTATCATACTATCTTCTAGTCAGTCAGGTTCAAATCACATGACCGTCAACACAGGAGAAAGAATTTAACCTCCAATGCAAACCGCTTTGATGATAACAAGGAGATGGAAGGGAAAATAAGTTGAGATGAAAGAAAGTTATCAGTTAGCAGGGCTAGCTTGATCAAATTGAACCAATCTGTTCTCGGTTTCCATCTGTGAACTGAGGATTATAGGCACTACTAATCATATAGACTTGTTGAATTTCAGTGAGATAATATTTACAATGCCTTTGGAACAGTGCCCAGCACATTGTGGCATCTAAAGAATTCTAACCCTGATGTGTGAACTTCCTCACAATTACTATACCATTCACACAAGAAGAAAGGAGCCGGTTATCGAGTGATCAAGGGTAAGTGTCATGACTTTATGACACAATATGGCATCTCCAAATAACTCTCAGAAACACCTTGCAGACTTCTCTTGCCAGATTTAATGACACTCTTAGCTTTTAGTGGTGCTAAGAAGGATGGCAATTTAGAATTTCAAGGCATTTTCTCCCTTCATCTCCACTATAACACTCTACTCAGAGTGGTTGAGCCCAAAGTCACACCGCTGAGAAGTGGAAAGCCAGGTTCTAGTATGCTTTTCCAACTGCAAACCCCTTGCCTTCTCCACTGTGTCATGCTGTCTGTGTATTCCCTCATATCCATGCCACACTTTGGTCTTATGGCTGAGAAAATAAGGATAAGAGAATACAACAGAAACCAACAGCAGACTCAACTTCAAAACAGCTGAAAATCATCTGTACAGAATGACCGCTTATAGTCTCTATTGCTGACATTTTCTTTTGAGGATGTCTGTTGGGCTCAAAATACTGGTGTTGGCATGAACTGGGTTGGAATTCTGGTTCTGTCTTTCAGAACTCAGTGATATACAGCAAGTCACTTAACCTGAGTCTGGGTGCCAGCTCTGGCTCAGGGAAGGGCCTGCGTTACTGTCTTTTGGGCATAAGTGTAAAAGTGAATGTAATTGTTGAGTGACAGATTAGTGGGGGCTACACTTGTGGAATTGTTCCAAGGCAGGTTTGATTGGATTACTTCTTCTACAGCTTTTGCAATTAAGTGGAAACAAAGATAGAGGCTAACTGGCAGGCTTGGCTGAGGTGAGCTGGCTTTCCTTCCGTCAGTCTTGCCCCTGTTTCCTAGGGACACTTACTTGGGGAGATAAATATTTAGATTTCAGGAAGTCATACTCACTTTCTCTGGGCCCATCTCCTCTCAGCTGGATATGAAGAGTTACAATTTGGAAGGTGCATCATCAATCCAGTGGCAGCTATTCTGGAACTGGATTGGAGACACTTTCAAACCTAATTAAAGTGGTCTCCCTTTTTGAATTTGCTCCAGGTATCCATTTATTGCCTGGGCTAGAAACTAATTTGTAGCAAGATTTGGGATCCAGGCCCTTATACTGGGAGGTTTGTAATATGTGATTAAGCTAAAACATTTAGTTTAATACCAGAGAAGTAATTTGAAGTAAAAGAGATTGCATTCCATATTCACAAAATGAAATACCCTTCAAAGTATCAACAGAATTAAATTGCATAAAAATATTTTTTTTCTGAAACAAAGTATCCATTTCAGGTGCTTTCTGAACACACACTTTGAAATCTCTGCCTTAGAGTCATGTCTTCAACCATAAACCCAATCCCTTCATATATAAACTTGGTGCCCACCCCCCATTGTCTTTTTTCCCCCTCCTCCTTTCTGATCGGATGCTGATTCTATTGCATAAAGAATAAAGACTAAAGAATGACTAAGATGTCAACTACTTAGCACAGTACCAGCACATAGAAGGCACCCACCAAATCATAGCCAACATCAACCCCATCATCATTTGTCTAGGGACCCTCTCATCTGGAAAGTGAGGGAGAGTGGGAGAAGATGGCAGCTGGAAACCAGAGAACCATGAATTGAGAGATCTAATCTGTGCCCAACAATAGTTTTCATGGAGTTCCCCAAAGTACTCTGTTATGTGGATCTGGCTAACTCCACATTATAAAAGAAGAACTGAGGTATGGGTACATTAATTTGCTGCTCATAATTAAATGTCTACTTAACTCTCATTCAACTTGCACATATCAACTCAATCACTGCTTCCTCCGTGAAACCCATGCTGAACTCCTGGACAAAATCAAATCTTCCTGGTATACAATCTCCTCGCATCATGCGCCACTCCCTCCCGCTCTGTAATTCTTCTCACAATTGCATGTTTACTTTTATTTGTATTATAGTTTGATTACGATTTGTCTCTGCCAAAACTAAATAAGCTTCTTGTGTGATTTTCTCTGCAGTCTTTAGCACACATTGGTACTCAATAATTAATTCGTGAATAAATAAATGAAAGAATAAACAGATGAATTAAAAAGACCAACAATAACAAGTGCTGACGGTGATACGGGGAAAGTGGAAACCTTACACATTATGGTAGAATTGTAAAACGGTGAAGCCACTTTAGAAAAACACTCTGGCAATCCTTGTACTGTTGATATTTGGCTCTGTTGACTAATGAGTTTGCCGACCATTGTCCTATACCTATATATTCCCTGACAAAGATCAACTTTGATCTTAACTAAGCCTATTGTCTTTTTGCATCTAGGAATGTCAGGGTAGCTTGTAACTTCCCTTTTTTCCAGACCCCTCAGGGCACAACCAATGTGCCAGGGCACCAGAGGGGAGACCTTGGCTTCCCTCATTGGTATTGTTATCTGTTCATTGTTGACTGTTAATTATCCTGTGCCCACCTATGGAAAAGAAGCACATGTCTATAATTTTACTTTTTTATACAATTCCAGAGGTTTCCCCACTGTGCTTTATCCCACCTCCCTAATTTACCACCAAGGGGTTTCATGTAACCCAATAAAGTCTTCTCTTTGGATGATAATTCATAAAACTAAGTGAAAAACAGCCATTCTCTAACACATTATTTCAATACCTTGAGATTCTACTTCCCAGCACTTGTCCACAGTTTGGCTCAAATAAACTCACAAAAAATTTTTACAGCCGAAACTAGTTTGGCTCAGTGGATAGAGCATCGGCCTGCGGACTGAAAGGTCCCAGGTTCGATTCCGGTCAAGGGTATGTACCTTGGTTGCGGGCACATCCCCAGTAGGGGGTGTGCAAGAGGCAGCTGATGGATATTTCTCTCTCATCGATGTTTCTAACTCTCTCTATCTCTCTCTCTTCCTCTCTGTAAAAAATCAATAAAAATATATTTAAAATGTTTTTTTACAGGTCTGAATGTTTCTTACATTAACACACTCCTGCTGCTGCTTGGGAGTCCTGAAGCACTTGGTCGGTGTTGGACCCTGAGACTAAAAAGTCTTTAGGGGTCTTGGAAGGGGGTTGAGGGGTTGAAGGGGAGAAAAGGGGACTTCCCTTCTGGCTATCCCTGTATGGACTACCAAAATGAGAAGTTAACATGTCTGTTTGGGTCTTGAGGGCAACTAATGGGTCATCTCAGAGTAACAAGATATAGCTGTCTGAGGAGGCAACCCCGTGAACCCAATCCACCATTTATGAATGTCCTTTACAGGAGAACTGTGCAAATAACCCACATGGGCCCAGCCCAGGTCTTCCTTAATGGAAGGTTGACAGTTACAGGTTTTATGAGTACAGGATGAAAGATTGACACATCCAAGGGCAACTCTCAATGGGCATTCGGGTCTCACCAGCTGCTTGGTATTGTTTTTCACAGCATGGCTTTCCATGCTGCAAGTCATTAAACCTTCAAACTCCCAAATTCCTTAGCCTTGCGAAATCTCAGCTGATAACATAACGTGATCACTCTCTGAAATGTAATGCTCTCTGGGGTGGTGCACGTTTGCAGGTTAAAAACAAGGGTAGCACATCTCTCTGAGCACAGAGAAGACCAAAGAGGTGACAGAGAAGGTCTAGGATGTCACTTCTCAAAATTTGGGTCTTAAGGACCATTCACACACTTACACACTTTTGAGGTCCCCAAACAACTTTTGTTTATGTGAGTTTTGCAATTTATATTTTGTCTTAATTATAAATTAATGTCTTTTGCAATTTATATTTTAGAAAATCAAACTGATAAAACTTAAAGATTTATCTATTCACGTACTTAAATAACAACACTAAATCCATTACATGTCAACATAAATAAGATTTATTTTAAAATAGCCATAGTTTTCAAGACAAAAACAAAATTTATTTTTTATATTTTAATTACTTAAATGGAATTTTATTTATTTTTAATATTTATTAAATTGATTGAGGTGACCCCGGTCAACATTAGCATAGAGTTTTCAGGTGTGGATTTATATGTTACAAGATCTGCATATTACACCCTGTGCCCACCACCCAAAGTCAAATCTTCTCCTTCACCTTATATTAGGACTTCCTTCCCTCTGGCAACCGGCCCTCTGCTGTTTGTGTTCACAAGTTTCAGTTTTATATCCCACAGATGAGTGAATCATGTGGTTCTTAGCTTTTTCTGACTGACTTATTTCATTTAGCGTAATGTTCTCAAGATCCATCCATGTTGTGGCAGATGGTGCTTTTTTCATTCTTTCTTGTTGCTGAGTAGTATTCCATTGCTTGTATGTACCACATCTTCTTTGTCCAGTCCTCTATTGTGGGGCATTTCATTATTTCCATGTCTTGGCCACTGTGAATAATGTTGCAGTGAACATGGGGGTTCATATATCTTTGTGAATACATGATTTCAAGAAAAACAAAACAATCTAGTGAGAAGAGTAGCATTGTTTAATGTTTTTTTGGAAAATTCATTCGATGCTTGCTTAATAGACTGCAGCTAGATTCTTACATCTACTTTCATATTCAATCTGTTATAATTTCTTTTGAGGTTCAAGTATTGTCAGTTATTGTTTGATACTGCACTAACACTCAACAAGAAGTATTTAAAAATTACTTGGAATGTAGAATCTGAAACCATATCAATAATTTTTTTCTATTCTATCCAATTGAAATCCATTGGTCTATCTTGCATTTTGAATGGTTCTTTAGCCCATGCATGATGGATGATTCATTTGGAAAATATAGATTCCCTCAGTTAGGCAGATTTTTTTTCTGAATATTTTCACATTTCATTAATAAGATATTTTTTTAAATACACATTTTTTAATACCACCAATCTCATCCCAAAAGTATTCACGCACTAGGAAGCTGTCAAGCTCACTGTTAGACACACGAGTTTTCCAAAATTCTAATTTTCACTTGAAAGCTTGAATTTTAGCTTTGGCAACACATACGGTCAGTTGTTTTCCTTGAAGTGACAGGCACACCTTACTCATTTGCAAGAAAGTGTCTGCCAAATACCCGAGTCTGAATAATTTTAATTTGTCAGTTGCAAGTCCATGTGCAAATAATGCTGGCTGAAAACAAGTGGCTAGTTGAGCTCACAACTCAAGCCATCCCATATCTGCTTTTCCTTGGGGCAATGCTGTCCTTTACTGGGCAGCAGAAGTGCTTTCTGAGTCCTTCCCGCTTCATCACACAAAACTTCAGGAAATGTGTCTTCAAAGGGAGGAGATTTAATGAAATTCATAATTTTTACTGTTTTATCAAAGACTTTCTTAAGAAAAATTGGCTTTTTAAAAATTTGCTTGTTTTTTATTATTATTATTATTATTGCAAGGCCTGGTAGCGAAGAATAAAATGACAACTTGTACCAGTGGCTGCTGCTGCTTTGACCCCTGTAAAGGCAAATGCATGTTCATCTGTCACAGCTTTCGCACCATTGGGGCAACTGTCAACACAGCTAAAAGGGCAAAGAATGCTTTAGTACTGTGAAAACAGTTTCCACCTTGCAGACTCCCTGACAGAATCTGGGGGATCCACTGGAATCCATGGATCATGCTGCGAGGACCATCAATCTAGGGAACAGTGCATCCCTAGAAGTCTAACTGTCCACAGCTAAGAGGCACCACTGGACAGTTTCCCCTGGAACGGAGGTGATCAGGTATTCTTTCGAGGAATCTTCCACTGGCCACATTGTGGTGATGTTTTGAAGGGGAAGACTGAGGAGTAAACACAGGGAAACCTACTGGGAGCCCAGTGCATTCATCTGGATAAGAAATGGTGAGGGTTTCAGGTGGGGCAGAGGAGGTGGGGTGTGGGGAGAGCACTGAAAAGCTGTGTGAGGGTGGCTGTGTTATGAATCCTATATCCAGATCTCAACCCCATCAGCAGGCAGGTCATTAGAGCTATAAATTACAAATTAATCTTTTTTTAAAAAAAAAAGCCAGGGAAGAAAGTGTTGCGCGTGAATTCTTCCCCTGCCCTGTGTGTGTGTGGATTTGATGACTCTGGGTTTCCTCAGCAAAAGTCAATGAAACAATTAAGTCTCTGCCCATTTTTCCTCATCCTGATCTCAAACAGTGTTAAAAAGGCTTGCACTACACTTTTCACACCCGGGCCTGTTAATAATTCATGCGCTCCCTTTCTTCCGTTCTTTTGTCTTTACTGCTTAAACCCAGTGGAAATGCGGAAGCGCTCCTTTGGTTTCTGAATGTCCCATCCTTACAAACATTCAAACAGCCACCTTTTTGAGGCCAGTCTTTGGGGCTGCTGAAATGCCTTCTGCCTTCCACCAAAACCCCAACAAGGGATAAAAATTGATCTTTGCTAATTATGCCAGCTTGCTTTGTGACAAATCCTCGGCTTCATTTAAATAGCTTAGCCCAGGGTCATTATAACTAAGTTAGAGACAGGGATTCTACTGTGTGGTCTGAGGGCCGGCAGCATCAGTTTCATTCTGAAAAAGGGGTTTTCAACTTTGGCACTGTTGATATTTGGGGCCAGAAAATTACTTTTTGGGGGGAGCAGCATCCCTGGCCTGCATCCACTATATGCTAATAGTACCACAATCCACCCCTAGTTCTGAAAACCAAAAAATGTCTCTGGGGGCAAAATCACCCCAGCTGAGAACCACTACCCAAAGCCTCATTAGACATGTAAACACTGCAGCCCATCCTAGAGCTGGGGAGTCACGGTCTGCATGTTCCAAGACACTAGCTGATTCACCGGTGCATTAAAGTGTGAGAAGCCCGGGGCTGGAGCACTGGTTTCCAAAGTTGGCTGCACACTGGGGTCACCTGGAACCTGTAAGAAAATTTTAGTGCCTGGGCCCCACCCCCAGAGATCCTGATTGAGTTGGTATCGGTGCAATCTGAGGACTGGGAATTTTTAAATTTCTCCAAGTGATTCTGATGTAGCAAAGTTTAAAACCACCATTTCTTGCATGGGTTAGCCCTAATCCTCGCATTTTGCAGATGAGGAAATTAAGGCATAGAAGAGTCCAGGAACATTCCCATCTGATAATCAGTAGAGCCAAGTTCCACACTGAAAACCTGCATCATGCTTAAGGAGCCCTAATAATGCTATACTAGTCCTGTCTAGCTCCTCTCACAGCGTGACCATTATTTGTCTATTTCTTTGTTTAATTTCTTTCTTCCTAATTACACGGTAAGGTACCCGAGGGCACGGAGCATATCTGCCTGGTTTGCCATGCTTAGGTGTACTCCTGGTGCTGAAAACATTCTCATACACAACAGACGACATCAAAGTGAGTGAATGGGTGGAGAAAACGCACAAAGAGCTAAATCTGTATCTCTTGGTGCCAAAGCCCTCTTCTCCACTGAGGAAGTCAGAAAAAATGGCAGGTTCTGTCTGTGGCTGAGAGAAGCTAGCTGTTCCTCCTGCTGCTCACTGGTCGGCCTCTCAGGCTCTATTCTGCCAAGTGAAGCCAGAGGGGCTGAAGTCCAGGCCCAGGCAACAACCACAGCATCAGCATTTCCAAGGGGAGCCTTGGCCACATGGTGACAGTGAGCCTGGCACTCCATCTCCAATCCTCCCATCTTCATGTGTGGCCACCCAACCAGGTCTCTGTAGATCAAGACACCAAGGTTCAGAGTAGTAGAGACTTGCTCCTAAGTGTTGGGGAGCTAGAATTCAGAGGTAGCCTATGATTCCAGCCCTACTAATAATCTCACAGGAAAAGGTCCCTCTCTGGGTGATCCAGGGTCAGAGGGACACTCTGGATGCCAGGCCCAGCTAGTTTTTTTCAGCCTTGTTTCTCACTTTTCTCCTCCCTCCTCATTTCTTCTAATAAAATTTTCCATCCACAATGACTCCCCTTCATTTCCTCGAATTGTTGTCTCTCACCTCTGAGCCTTTGCACATGCTGTTCCAGGGGCCTATAGTATCTCCCCCCCCCCCAGTTCATTCTTCTCCATTCTTCAGGTCTCAACTCACATGTTAACTCCTCCAGGAAGACTTCCCAGACCACTCCTCACCACGGAGATCCTCTGATGTAGGTTACTGTAGCACAGTCTCATTTATACCACAGTACGCACAACACTGTGTGATAGTGATTCCTTGTTTAATGCTCATCCCTAAGAGATGATAACCTTTGGGAGGGCAGGGACCATGTGTAAGTGCTTCACCTCATACTCCAATAGCTAGCGTAATTCCTGGCATGGATTGTGTGCTAAATAAACATTTATTCATGGAATCGATAAACCAAACAATGTTCACAGCATCCCAGCCAAGACTTGGGCCTCTAGGCTCCCTTTCAGCTGGGTCCCAGACTGGAATTAGAACAAAGGGGTGGAGGAAGGGAGAGGAGAAGTTTGTTTTTATTGGAATATTTGTAAAGTCACATTATTTGTCAAGTGATGATGAAAGAATGGATCAGTTGCCAGATTCCTGCCTCCATATAAGCCTCCTCTGTCTTCAGGTCTCCTGGATAACACCTGAATGATAAAGGAGAGGTTGCTAGCAGCAACCAAGCTCTGAACCATGTGTAAGAGGAGAGTCCATCCCAGGACAGGAAGTCAGAGGCTGGCTCAGCCCTGCTAAAGATAACTATGACCACACTCAGAAGACCTATTGGCGCTTACAAGGAATATGTCACCTAAGATGGGCATTTTGCCCAGTAGGACAAACCAAAATGCAAATATTTGCATGATGAAAACTTAGCAAACAGGGATATGCATTGTCCCGGGCCTACTCTGGGACGCATGGCTGTGTGTGTGGCTGTGAATTTCAGTGGGAAGCTCAGCAACCAGAGCAAGGAGAGAAGTTCCATTTGGCCATTTGGTGAAGATGGCTGCTTGGAATCCCACAGAAAGAAGTGCAGACCTTCACGGATCATGTCCTTCCTCCTTCTCCAATTCTTCTTCCTTTTCTTCCTCCTCCTCCTCTTCTTCTTCTTTTTTTTTTTTGAATAACTTATTGAGGTGAAAGTCTTATAACATAAAATTAACTATTTTAAAGTGAACAGTTCAGTATATTCACCATATTCTGCAAGTCTATCTCGTTCCAAAATATTACCATCACTCCAAAGTAACACTCCATATCCATTAAATGCTTGCTCCCCATTCCCCATCCCTCCAGCCACTGGCAACTACTAATATGCTGTCTCTATGGACTTGCCTATTCTGGATATTTCATAGCAAGTAAATCATAAATCTGTGGTCTTTGGTGAATGCTTCTTTGACTTAGCTCAGTGTTTTTGAGTTTCACCTACATTGCAGGTTCATCCAAGCTCAGTGCAATTTCCCTGATGGCTCTTCCCACCCTTGTCATCCTCCAGAACATCCTCAAACCTTACAGCTATCCAGCAAGACACTTTGCCTTTCCCCTCAGAAATTGCTTATGGCAAATGATAGCACAAGTCCTTGCGAATGGAGTGAAAAAGTGCAGGTTAATGTGGAGATGAGTACACTAACCCACTATCTCATCTACAGATGTGACCCTGTACCCTGACATTGTGAATGGCAAGAGGGGGTTTCCTCTGGGGAAGCAAATCTAAGGGTCCATGTTGGTCTTCTCCTTTTATTTCTTGTTCCCTCCCAACATGAGATCACGGCTGGTACTTTGACACAGAGGTTGAGTAGCTAGATCTCAGTGCATTGCGATATTGTCCTGAAGAAGAACTGTCAAGACTTCCCATTTCAAAGCAACGGTGGTTTAGAATGCCAACAATATACTCTTGCTTTTTTTTACTCGCTCTGTGGACCCACAGGTTTTAGAATCCCCCCCCCCAATTTGGGAGTTTAGATATTTTAAAATCCAGTACAGCACAAAACAGAGCATTCCAGTGAATTCCCGATTAGATCTCTGTACATTGCCAGCAATGAGCCTTAGAGGGGCTGAGTTTATATTATTTGTGTGAAACCCAGCAGCTCGTGGTCAAGTGTGGATAAGACCAGCTGGGAGCATCTCCCTTGCACTTCTGTCCAATTGGAAAGTGCTGAGAGGCAGGGCAGAGCTCATAGGCAAACCAATGCCCTCGCTCAACCCTTAGCATCTCTCCTCTGGGCTATTGCTATAAAAGTTCCCCACTCTGGGTCATGCTTCCCATACCCTGACACTGCAGTCAGAGCCATTGTCTCCCCAAAGGGCTGACTGTTTGCTGTCATCTTTAAAATCCTTCAATGACTCTCTAACCGGGGCAGCAGATCTAGCCATGCCACTGCCCCTGCCCCCTATCCCCTCAGCACTCTCTAAACCACAGATATTTCTATAAAGGGCAAAGCAAATATTTGAGGCTTTGCAGGCCATCACTGTCACTATCACAGCTACTCAGCTCTGCCCTGTTGGACCTCTACTGCTCTTGGACCTCACAAAGGCACACACTCATGCTGATGATAGAGATCTGAGGTCCAGACACTCAGTATTCTTTTTATTTTTTATTATTTTTTATGAAGCTTTGGTTTACAAAAGAAAAGTCAGGAAGGATCCTCATTGAGTATCTCAGGATATGTGCAAGGATACATGCAAAGATTGCCCCAGTGGGTTGCATTAAAAATGGGTGTTGAAAGTTAAAATGCTCTACACCAGCATCACCAGTTACTTCTAAACATGCGAATCCTTCCCCCCGACATAATAGATGGGTTCTTGCTGCCTCAGCCTTTTGGGAAAATAAGCACCCCAGAAGCCCCTGAGCAGATTTTATTGTGAAGCAGGTGTAAAAATCAGATGGCGCTCTCCTTACCGCCTCCTGAAAACCTGCTGATTTATGGAAGCTGGGAGAGATTGCATCGCAAGGTTGAAATCAGTACTCTCTTTTCTTGTGTTCCCCATACCACTTTGCAGAACTCAGAGAAGGGTCCTGTTGCTAAAAATGGGAAAATAAATAGCTCTGAAAGGGTGTGTGAGAAAAAACTAGCCATTTTATCAACTGTGAAAATAACAGAAGAGCTGAGACGAGGAAAGTCAGAAAGAGAAACAATAATGGTAAAAGTGGAGTCTCGGTCCTGCCTATCTCATTTACGTGATGTGGTCTTGGGCAAGTATAGTAAGTGCACTAAGACTGGCACAGGTCGCTGGATGCCTGCCTATGTCCAGTATCTCTTTCTTAGAAAATGTTACTCTGCTAAGAGACGATTTTCCTAGCCTCCCTTGAAGGTAAGTGTAGCCATAGGACATCCTATCTAATAAAAGAGTAACATGCAAATTAACCATCACCCCACTCAAGTCACAACCACAGGACATGCCCACCAGCCAATCAGAGTGAGTATGCAAATTAACCCCAACCAAGATGGCTACAGCCACAGAGAGCAGTTGAGAGGCTTGGGTTTCAATAGAGGAAGCCAAACTTTCTACACACCCTGGCCAGCTTAGGCCTCTGCTCAAGGAAAGTTTCAATTATAGAAGGTAAAGCCCAAGAAAAATGGTGACAGCACAGAGCTGGAAAGAGCAGGTTAGGGTTGCCCACGGCAATGGAGAAAGCAAAGCTTTCCACCTGCCCTGGCTGGCCTAGGCCCCCAGTCAAGGCTACAAAGTTTCAATTATAGAAGATACATAAAACCAAACAGAAATGGCTGTGCCATGGAGCAAGAAGGAGGCTTGACTCTGCTCCAGGCTACAAAATTTCAATTGTAGAAGGCAAATAAATTCCAGATACTAGGGCCTCTGCTTGGTCCACAAGGTGATTTCATGAAACTGCCATACCAACCTTGAATTGCCTTGCTTCAGTTAGTCTTCTACTTGTAAGAATAAACCTTGAGTCTGGAGATTTTTCTGTTATGTAAATCCAAATATAATTGTAATGATACAACTACCAACTTCCTATGTTTGCTGTGAAATTTATAGCCAATGTGAGTGCAAAATGCCTGGAAGGAATACAGGATGATAATCTTTTTACACACACACACACACACACACACACACACTCACACACACTCACACTCACACACACTCACACACACAGAGAGACCTGCATACACATCCTCCTTCAAGTGATAGTCTTCATCAAAAGTTTATTATCTATACTAATAAAAGAGGGATATCCTAATTAAACCAGGAGATTTTCCCGACATCCTTTCAGACAAAGCCATGGTGGCGGGGCCAAGGCAGAGGTGGTTGGGGGCGATCAGGCCAGGAGGGGAGGGAAGTTGGGGGTGATGAGGCTGGCAGGGGGGAGCAGTTGGGGATGAGCAAGTTGGCAGGCAGAGTGGTTAGGGGTGATCAGGCAGGCAGACAGGTCAGCAGTTAGAAGACAGGGGTCTCATCACGATGAGAGGGATGTCTGACTGGTGGTCTAGCCCTGATCCCATAGGGAAAATATATGAAATTTTGTCTTACTCTGGATGCAAACTCAAAGATTATTATTACACAAGGAAGGATTTTGACCTTGTTAAACTTAGTCTTAACTGCTTAGAGTTTCAATTTTTTTAAATCTTTAAACTATTAGACTAAAATAGCAACTAGTCTTGAATGATACAGCAGGCCCTCAAATATCATTTCCTTCAACATCACTTTATTATAGCATTGATGAGATGCCTTAGGAACTTAACTCTTGTTTATTCCAATTAGCCCATGGTAAATTGGTTTTGTTATACTTGAAGTCCCAGAACCTATCGACAATGTTAAACTCCCCATAAGACTTCTATACTTGAATGCCTAAAAACCAAAGCTAAAACAAAACTATTACTTTATTTTTAAGCCTTCTTCTCCCCATGATCTTCCTCCCAGGAAACATTTCCCTGTCAGTCTGGCCCACCTCCCAAGAGCTACCCTTTTCCCTCTTTTTCTCCTCTTGCATCTCATTCATCAGCAAGCCCTACTGAATTGCCTCCAAAGCCTCTCGCAAATTCATCCATGCTCCCTCCACATCCACACTACCTGATGCCAGACCCCACTGTTTCTTCCCCAATTGCTGTGGTTCCTTGATTTGTGCTCTTGGTGCTGGTCTTGCTCTCCTAAGGAAGCCAGAATGACTTCTTAAAAAATTACTTTCAGATTATATCACTGAGTCTGATGAAAACTGTCTAGTGAGTTTCTAACACATTTGAGTGTACATTCTGTACCCTACCTTCCTCACCAGCATCTCCTACCTCTCTCCCTCTTAGTTCCTTGGCTCTAGTCATGTGGCTGTATTTCTGTTTTCTAAATGCATTGACTTTATTCCTGCCTTGGGATCCATGTGTCTGCACTTGCCCTTTTTTGAAAAGCCCCTTTCCCACATCTTTGCATGGTGTCAGATTTCAGCTGACTGGCAAGTCCTCAGGATGCAGTCTCTGACCACCCTCTCTGAAGACCCCCTCTCCCAAGTCTCTAGCATGTCACCGTACTGTAGCATCACTATAACACATGTGCATGCCTGATGGTGGGGGGTTTGTTTATTTACTTGCTTGAAACCCTCCACTAGACTGAGCCCCATCGGAGTAGGGACCATCTATGTTGTGTCCACGGCCAGATGACCTGTTCTCAGCATGAGTAGGTGTTCAATAATTACTTCTTACATGAGTTGATAGATCATAACAATTTATTAACAATGTATTAAAATCAGCTGGGTTGATTTGATTGCACCACAGAAGTCAATATTGTTAATATTAAATTCAAAGTGAATCCAAACAGAATTGTTAAGATTAATGCAGCAAGTATTCCATACTTCAACGGACTGATCACTGTACCCACTTCTCCATACTATACCCCATCACTCTAGCCAAAGACTTTCCTTGGGAGCCAGTGGCCATTTCTTTAGCTAGATAAGCTTAGAAGGGACTAAGCAGCTCATCAATAGTCGGTATGGGAGGGAGGAGGGGTGGTAGAGCACAATAAACATATTTCTCCCTTTTACATTCACCCCCCCCTCCCTTGTCTTTCTATCGGCAAATTATAAGGGTTGTTAAGAGATTATTGAACCACTTTCACCAACTATAGTTGATGGGCAAAGCTTTTCTCTCTAATTAAGCAAATCCTAGAGATACATGTCAGCGGAGGGAAGATTTTTATTTCTAATGTCAGGCAGCCAGCACTGAGATAAGCATTTTCTCACCTGTTTTGATCTCCATCTATGAACATGCTAAATGCAGTCCACCCCACATCTGTAGCTACCACACACCCCAGGTATGGAGCCTTTAAGTATAGCAAACAGAAGAAGAGCAGAGAAAAGGCCTGGCTCGAGCTTGACAAGGCAGAATGATCCAAATGTGTTAATACTTTTATTGAACAGAAAACACAGTGAGTTAATTAGCAATTAAGTTAATAAACCAATTCTCATTTTCTTCACTGAATCAAAAGATTGCAGGCTAATTTTCTAACCGTAACTCACTGCTTATTAATGATTTTAAACAGCGGTTTTGATAAAGCAAAGATGGCAGAATGGTTTAATAACTGGAATATCATTAGCTCAGGAGCCAGAGATATTAGGGCTTAAATCTCAACTTAACCCCTTGTAACCTTCTTAGCTTCAGGTAACTTAGCCAAACTCCCTGGTCTTTCATTTTCTCATCTGGTAAACAGAGATGAGACACTTCCCAAGTTGAAAGTATTCAAAATGGGATGTTCCCGGGCATAAAGCACTCTGTCTATTGGGTGGCATTAAGGATGTTCTCAGCAAATATTATGTCCTTGCCCATCATTATTGCTGTCAAGCCCTAAATCTAGACTTTATTAGCAGGGATGATCATTTCGTCCAATCACTGTTTCAGCTGGTTCATGTACAAGTGGTCCAGTTTCTTCATGTGTATTTTTTAATTTGAGTTTTTACTCTCTCTTAAAGTATAAGGTCTTAACACAGCCCCTAAGAACCTGGTTATCCTGGGTCCTTCCTACCTTTCCTACCTTGGTTCTCATGTCAGATCCCATCACTCCTCGTGCTCAACACTCCAAACTCCACATCCTGCTCTGCATTCCTCAAACCCTTCAGTGCAGCCCTCAGTCTCTGCATGTCTATCCTTCTCCTGCAGGCTTCAGGTCACGAGCCCCCAGAAGGACACTTCATGACTGTGCTACAGAAATGTCCTCCCGGCCCTCTCTCCCATGTCTGTCTCAGGCAGGACTCTTCTGTGCAATCATCAGAAGCCATTCTTTCATGTCAGTGTGCTTGTTTAACTTCTGTGTATCTGCTGGGGTCTGTGCTCCTCCAAGCAGGGGACTTAGCAGCCCCTGCTCTGAACAGGCTCCAAACAAGTGTTTAATGACTAGGCAAATGAATAAATTGGGTATCATGTTTTGATTTGGTTTCCTCCAAAAGGACACAGGACAAGGATTTGGGTGCAAGTGGTTTATTTGGAAGCTAATTTTGGGGTGGGGAGAGAACCAACCACCACAGAGAGCTGAGGAGACTGAAAGGAAGTAGGAGAGTGAGACAGGGAAGGGACAGAAACTGGGAAAATGGTGGGTTTTGTGTTCTTTACTACTATGGGCAACTGGAGCTCTTCCTAGGGGTACTAGGAGCAGAGCGGTCATGCCTCACACTCACTCAAAGAAATATGTCTGTCTCTCCACCAGTTCACATGAGTTACTGACTGAGGGCTACTAATTCTGAAACATTACCAGCTTGCTTCAACACACAGGCATAGTGGGCTTCGGTGGCCAGGGAAAGCACTCAAGAAATTATAGAGGCTAGCAGTTTCAAATCTGGCAACATGTTACACAAAGCCCTAAGTTCCAAAGGCATACCTGATAGTGACATTAATTGTTGAAACAAAACTCAGAGCACACACATAGCCCAGCATTGAAAATCAGGACCACTCCTTCAAGTTTACAAGCCATTGCCAAACACACAGATACAGCCCAGAGATGACAAGCAGAGTGGGTACATGGGTGGTACACAAACCTCCTCTGCTGTCTTCCCAAGTCACACTTTGACCAAAGCCTAATCAAAGAAAACAAAGCCATTCTCTTCAGCACTAAATAAAGAATGAGATGCATAGCAAGTGTGGTTAAATACCACTCTAGACATCTATTCAAGCACACTGGGTCACCTCAGCAGTGGTCTGGGGACTGGTTCTGGCCTATAGTCTGACATGGTTCTGAAATAACCAATACCACATTAACAAGGTTTATGCTGCAATTTACTCTGTACACAGTGCTATTAAAAGTCAGTGATGAGTGAAAATAGCCTTCAAAATTTCATGTCAACATTCAAACCCTAGATGGAGTTTTTCCTTTCTACTTTCATTCAAATAATTATCTCCCCGGGATTAAATTATATTTTTTAATTCAATCACGTCCCATTGCTGTATGCTTATGTTATTTGGATGAGGGAGAAAGGTATCTTAATTTCTCATAATAAGAGCTCTCGTGAAAGCTGGAACTTCAGTGACATGGCAGTAATCAAAACTGAATTCTATACAAGAGGTAAATTATATTGCCTTCCAAATTAATTTGCAAATGGTCACAATGCTAATAAAATGCAGGCAAGCTGGTGATTTCCCTTTTGCAAAGCCCAGCTCCTCAATAACCAGAAGCTAACTCGCTGAGGAGAACAATGTCAGCCCGCAGTCACCTGCCAGGAAGCCTGAATGTGTGGGACAAGCTGCAGAGACTGAAGCGTGACAGATTTGGAGGAAATCTGCCTATGGTTTTCTTAAGTCTGTGACCAATCCTAGAAGATGCCAGAATCCGGGCCCAGAAACTAGAATGAAGAAAGGATTCCCTTTAGGATGCAGCTCTACAGACTTGCTAGCTCCTAACCTCTTCTTTAGGAAGGGCTTTGTAGCGCAACCCTATGCCCATTAGCAATTTAGGATTTCCTTCAGCTTATGGCTGAGTCTGTTAACACCTTGAGCAGCTTAAAGACAATGAGGTCATTCAGGCTTGAGTGTGTATTAGTTTCCTAAGGCTGCTTTAACAAATGACTACCATGAACTCAGGGTCTTAAAGCTACACAGATTTGTTCTTTTGCGGTTCTGGAGGTCAGCAGTGAATTTATTTCCTTGTCTTTTGCTGCTTCTGGAAGCCACTGGGGTTCCTTGGCTCTTAGAGCCGCACCACTCCAACCTCTTCTTTCATTCTCCTTTCTTTTTCCTTCCTTGACCTTCTTGACTCCCTCTTGTAAGTACCCTTGTCCTTATGCGCATCTGGATGAGCCAAAATCATCTTTGCATTTCAAGACCCTTAATCATATCTGCAAAGCATATTTTGCCATGGTAAGGTAACATATTAACAGTTCTGGGAATTAGGACGTGGACATCTTTGGGGGCCATTATTCTGCCCATCACAGCGTTAATGACCATTGTGTCTCAAGCACCCTGACCCAGAAAAGCCATATCCAGGAAACATGGATTTATAGTGAAACAGCAATAAAGGGAGGAAATTCAGGGCATGTGTTTTGAGTATGAAATCAGGTGGAATGAAAATGAATCCTGACTCTGTCTTGTCAGACTGACTGGCTCTCAGAAACTGTGTGAGCCTCAATTCTTCACCTGAGTAATACTTACCCATGTTGAACAGTTAAGATAATTCAATAATGCTCTCACAGAGATGCAATGAAACTAGGGATCAGCGAGTGTTTTTTGTTTTGTTTTGTTTTTGTAAAAAGCCCAACCAGTAAATATTTTCAGTTTTGAAAACCACACAGTCTTGGTAGCCACTCTGCTGTTACAGTACAAAAGCACCCATTTATAATACATTAATGAGGCTATGTTCCAATAAAACTTTATTTATGGACATTTGAATTTGAATTTCATGTCATTTTCACATGTCATGAAATATTTTTCTTTTGATTCCCTCCTCCTCAACCACTTAAAAATATGAAAACATCCTTAACTTGTAGGTTACTCAAAAACAGGCAGAAGCCTGGATGTGGCCCGGAGGCCATCCGTTGCTGAACCCTGAACTAGATGATCTCCAAACTCCCTTCCATCTAAGGGTCTCTGATTCTATTAACCACAAAACAGTGCTGGAGGAACGACAGCATTCAAACCCAAATTTGATTTCTTTGATAGCGTAGTTACCTCCAATAGCTAATTCACCTCCAATAGCTAATTCACCCTCTGAGATGTTTTCTCATCAGCCATCTCATATGGAAATTACGAAGGTTAAAGTAAGCAAATGACACAATATTATGTCCAGCTTGGCTGCTGTCACATAACAGGTGCTCAGTAAACGTCAGGTGCTCATCTGAATTCATTCACTTGGAGGAATTATTCACTGGAAGAATTTGGCTCCAAACTGACCTGCTTTCTAAGAGGCCATTTCCAATAGCAAGTGGCAATGCTGAAGGAGAGTGTCAGACCCAGTGATTCACCCCAAGCCCTGATAAATAAGAAACAGCAGTGACTCTAGGTCAGTGGTTCTCAATCTTTCTAATGCTGCAACCCTTTAATACAGTTCCTCATGTTGAGGTGAGCCCCAACCAAAAATTATTTTCATTGCTACTTCATAACTGTAATTTTGCTAGTTAATATGTTCTAATATTTGCAGATATTTGCTAATAATGTAAATACCTGTGTTTTCTGATGCTGTGTTTACAGCAGCAGTAAAAGAAACCAGAGGCAAATGTGCTGTGCATTGTGCATTCTATTCAATCTCGCCTTCCTACACCCTCCCCATTTCCCTATCCCACCATACAACCGAACTCTTTCCCCCACGACATCCGCGGCAGCAGCGAACGGAAGCGCGCCTTGATAAAACACCAGCTAAGCATTTACATCATCTCACAATCAAACATCTCCAAATCTGTTTATCTGATCAGCCCCAAATTCTGTCAGAGCGTTGACATGTGCATTTCTAAATAATTTCAGGATGTCAACCTGAATAGACCCACAGAATCAGAAAGTTAATTATCTTTGACAACTTTGCCAGCTAATTTCCTATTTCTGTGGAGCAAACTGGGGGGCCTCTTTCATCCCCTCTTGTCACAAAGGATTTATCAATCAAATCAAGGCCTAAAAATCGTCTGCCCCGGCATTCCGGCTTCCCAAAGGGGCGTTTATCTGCTTGAAATCTCGCAGACTACCCAATGACAGCAAAGCTGACATGAAGCAGGAGGAGCTGCTTTCTTTCTGGGTGAGGCCCCGTCTCCCCCAGCTCAGCGCCCCCGCCCTTTCTTTCTGCTCTTGTCTCTATCTGGCTATACTTGTCATGCCCCAGTTTCCCAAAGTGATACCAGCTTCAACGCTGGATTTCAGCTGACAGGTCCTGCCAAACGCCAGGGCCCTAACCTGTCCCGGCCAATCCGCTAGCCCTCAGGAAGGTGGGCCCTGGGAAACCAGGCGGCCTGGGCGCTGACAGGCGGTTTGATGGTGGCGATTGGGGCTCGTGTTGTTGCTACTTCCCTCTGACAGGCAGTCATGTTTAACTTTAATGGCCATTTCCGCTGCCCAGTTTCCTGGACCCAGGCTGCTGCTTTACAGCATTGCAGCCGGCTGTCACTGAACCGGCCCAGGGGTGGGGGTGGGGTGGGGGAACCTGCCTGTACTTCTGTTATTGGTTTCTCATGTGAAACTCTGGCTGCTGAGGAGGCTGCTGCAATACCGACACGATAATGAGACTGGCCTGGGCCTACCACTTCCTGCCCACCCACAAGGGGCAAAGACAAGGAGGAAGTCTCAGGAGGACAGGAGGAAGGTGCTCCAGTCATTCATTCTTCTACTCAGCATATTCACCTAACATGTTCGCTGAGCCGACACAGTGTACAGAGGGCCTGGCCTTTCAGGGATTTCCAGTGCAATGGAGATAATCCATTCATTTCTCTTGTTTAACAAATCTATACCAAGTTCCTTCTCTGGGCAAGGCATTGCTCCAAGCACGAAGGAGATAGTGGAAAAAAAGGAAGAAGAAAAAAAAATCTGTTCTTATGAAGTTAATAGTCTACTGTAAGGATCAGTGAACTATCGCCAATAGGCAAAATCCAGCCTCCCACATGTTTTTTTTTTTTTAATAAAGTTTTATTAGAACACAGATGCACCGTTTGTTTGCATATTGTCTCTGGCTGCTTTTGTACTACAACAGAGACTATACACAGAGTGTTCAGATTATTATGAGCTTTAAACGCATAATAATCTGGCCACTCAGTGTATAGCCTATATAATAAAAGGCTAATACGCAAATTGTCCCCTCAACCAGGGGTTCAACCACCAGGCAGACTGGCTAACTGCCCATGTTCCCTCCTCCTGGTCAGGCTGACTGGACCCCACCCATGCACAAATCCGTGCACCGGGCCTCTAATATAATATATATACTGAGTGGCCAGATTATTATGCATTCAGAGATAATAATCTGGCCACTCAGCGTATGTCTTCAAAATATAAAGTACTTACTAGCTGGTCCTTTATAGAAAAAGCCAACAAATACAGGTAATTTCAACACAAGATAAGTGGAATAAAAATATGTAGAGTCCAGAGGGCATCTATATGACAGTTGGCTTGTAAAGTCTGTTTTGTTCACTGTTGATCATACCTAGATCAGGGCTTGGCACAAAATAGGTACTCACTAAAAAATTCTCATTGACTAGATAAGGAAAAGAATGGATGTTCTGGTGAGTAGGAAACTGTGAAGATGGAAATGTTCTAGAAGTTTTATAAAAAAGAGAAAAGGTAACAAATAAGCTTGATTTTTGAAGAATAAAAAGTACTCATCCGAATAAGAAGAGTGAAAACAGCTTTCCGGGGAAGATTCACTTGTAATATCTGCCATATGGAGGCACAGGGCAGGGCATCACATCGGGGAACACAGAGCTGGTGGAACACAGGAATCAGAGTGGAGGTCAAAGGGGAGAGCCTCAGAGAGGTACTATGAGAAGGCATGTATTTATCATCTTACTCAAGGTTGGTAGCATGCCCTTCTGCCCACATGAGTAGGTACCCTATTCCAGCTCCATGCCTCTGTGACCTAACACTGTGAAGTAAGTGCCTTCCTTAAAACAGACCCCAATCTTTTTTTTTTTATCACTTTTGGAGCACTCTTTGGCCCCTGGAGTCACACTGAAGTCCCTCAAAGCTCCGGGATCCATACCTATGGTTATACCTATGGTCATTCATACCTATGGTCATCCTGAGGCCTCACGGGCAGTCCCCAGTCCAGGAGCAGGGCCTGACAAGGTCATGCTGGAGAAGAGCTTTTCTCCACCGGGGGCCCTTTGCCTGTCTTCCCCTATGCATCCCGAAACACTGAAAGATATCACATACGAGGCCCACTGTGATTATGTCCCCAAGCGTTGAAAGAGAACATCATTGGAGTATGTGTCATTCTATGTTCTATGTTGATACAAAGAAATTCCAAATGACATATTCAACATGGCCATGACTCATCATCCCCATTTTTCTGCACACTCTTGCTACGATTGCATGTGTGGTCACCTTCAATGAAGCAGAAACCAGGAGGGAATTACTGAAAGCCAGTACTCACAGGTAACCTGAAGGATGACGCAGCCTCATGAGTAATGACAGAATCAGAGCTAAGAATATGGTATTGGGAGCTGCAGAGGCAAGGCTGTCTGTATTGTTACAAAGTGCTTATGAAAAGCCATGGCATTATGAGTAATAACAGTGTTGCTCACTTTTGCTCATGATGAAAGATATGAAATCAGCCAGGAATGGATTATTGACAATAATGATCAAAAAGAGGAGGTCCCCAAACCTGAATTAATGGTCCCTGGACTCTGCATGCCCAGACAGGACAATAAACAAAGTCATGCTCTCTGCCCATTGTTTTACAACTTCAGCAGTAAATAGCTTTGCCTCCCATGGGTCCATAAACTTTGAATAAAATGTATAATTAAGTTGTTTATATAGACAAGGGACCCACAAAAATATTTCCCCATAGTCCCATATACCCTCAACAGATCCTGAAGACACACTATGTGCATTTCCATGTCAGAGAAGTATCATGTTTTTTTTTTTAAAGTTAACAATTAAAGAGCCAGTAGTGACCTGAAGGACCTCCCCGCAAAAGGATATCTTGCATTGACCAAAAACTTGTCTTGAATCCCCACCCTTTCCTCCTCATCCTCACTTCCTGTATTCTCCAGAGCTTTTAATTTAATGAGCCTGCCCCAAATCTTCCTTTTTCTCCCAAGACTGCTCTCCTACTCTTTCTCCTCCTGCCATTTATTATGGTTCTGTGTAGCTCTGTTTGATTTTTTCACTGAGTTCCTCATAGCCTAGTCTTTCTTGTTTTCTGTGTTCAATTCATTACGTGGTCCTACATCTCAAAGTCCAGAGTTTCCCTGAATCAGAGAAACTGCTTCTGACCACAGTTTCCTGTTTGATGGAGGAGGGGTGTCTCTGAACAAACTCACATCATATATATCATCTCATGCTTGTCAAACTAAGTTTCTGTATTCTCCCACAAAGACAGAGGAATGGAATAAGAACCTAAACACAGACCATGGTGCTGCTCAAAATATGTCTTCCAGTTGAAATAAAGTTCCGAATTAACTGGGTATACGAGAGGCTGTGTCAAGAAAATTTGGAAATTCTACAAGAGGTTAAGTTTATGAGAAAGGGTGTATGGGGCAGAAATGATGATACAAGATCAGGGGCATTAATTATGTAATGTGTTATTAGTTTAATCTTGATCCTTTCATACCTGGGCTTTTGCATATAAAAATTAATCTATGGAGCTAACATGGGTAAAATTTCTTGTCACAAGGGCTCCAAATGAGGCATGGAGGAAGGCAAGCAAAGCCGCTCTTCATATCCTTCTCCATAGCCAACTCCATATAAACTCCTGTGTGTGTGTGTGTGTGTGTGTGTGTGTGTGTGTGTTTGCATGGTCTTGATAGTAACTCTAGAAAGTTTAAGTCTTCAGAAAATAAAAATAAAAAATTTTGTCTTTAGATATTTAATTAATAGACTTTCTTTTTAGAGCACTTTTGAGTTTTGTAGAAAAACTGAGCAGAAAATACATTGAGTTCCCACAAACATTCTCTCCTCCTTTCCTTTCCTCTCTCCTCCTACCCCCATTAACCTATTATTAATATTTTGCATTATTATGGTGCATGTGTTACAACTGGTGAACAAATATTAATGTACTACTATTATACTAACTAATGCCCACAGTTTACATAAGGGTTCACACCTTGTGTTGTACAGTTCTATGGATTTTGAGATGTTTTGTTTTAGATTGCTTTTTCCTCTGCCTTTTAGCACCTAAGGGCTCCTTAAAACTTATAAACAATAATTGACTCCTTTTTTAAATTACCTAACCATATATAATTTCACACAAATTCAACCCAATTACATGAGGCACCTACTGTGTATCCGGCAGTGAGTGGCATGCTGAGGACAGAACAGTGAAAAGGAGAACTCTCCTTGCCTGCATAAAGCTTGAGTTTACCAGAACTGATGAATATTCCGTAAGCTATTACCAGGAGGACTCCTTTCCAAAGGGCACATTCAGAAGGTGCAGGAGCCTCCGCCAGCTGGCAGAATGATGGCTCCAACTTCGCAGATCTCACAGAAACAAAGACCCCTGATTCCCTGGTTCCTTCAGGGCCATATCTGAGTCAGCTCATGATTTCAGGGGACTTTGCTGAAGGCAGAAGCTGGTTTCTAGTTTCCTGGGTTCTAGGTCTCACCAGGGTCCCCAGGCCATGAGGTCTCATGCAGGTCCCACAGGGCTCAGACCATGGCCTCCTGTCACATCCCCTCTCCGTGGGCATGAAGAGTTCACTGCCTCATCACACTGACATCCTTTGTGTGGCAATGCTGAGCCAGCTGGTTTGTGCCTGGGGTTCATTTCAGCCACGAATTCCCTGAGCTGCAAGGACTGGCTGAAGGGACAGGACCACTCTGAGACTATTTGCCTGGTGTATAGTTTCCTGAGGCTGCTGTAACAAGTCACCACAGACTGGGGTGTTGAAAACAACAGAAGTTTCTTCGCTCTGTCTGGAGTCTAGAAGTCCGCCATCTAGATCCCAGCTGGCCCACACCTTCTGCAGCCTCTGTCCCATGCCTGTCTGTCAGCTCTGGTGGCTGCTATAACCCTTGGCATGCCTTGGTCTGTAGACACGTCACTCTAAGCTCTGCCCCCACCATCACATGGAGTCCCCTTGTGAGATTTCATGTCTCCATATCTACATTTCCTCTTTCCCCAAGTCACTGGCTCCAGGAACTACCTTAACCCATCATGACCACTTCACCACTGGATTACATCTACAAAGACCACATTCACAGGTACTGGCTTGGGCTGGACATATCTTTGCGGGGAAGTAGTTCCACACACAGCATCTTGAATTCCCAAAGTTGGTTCACACCTGATTTTCCCCAGAATAAAATGGAGTGGAAGCAAAGCTGAAGCCAGAAGAAAAGACAAACCCTGCTTCCTGACACCCAGTGGCCTCGCTGTAGCACTGACTGTTGACGGGCCTATGAGCACTGTCAAGAGCAAATGGGATGAAAACGTGTAAGAATTTAAAGGAGGACCAGGCAGGAAGTGGGAAAAGCTCTATTGTAGTGAAGAGCTGAAAAATCTAAGTGCTACACCTACCTGTGGTCCTGGAATAACCACTTTCCCCAACCCAGGTGAGACCCAGATGTGGGGTAGGGACTTCCGCCTTCAAGTTTCATTAAATACCATGCCTTCATTCCAAACCATTTTTACTCTCCTGGCTTTAGTTCCCTCGTCTATAAACATTACTAAGCACCTACAGTGCCTCCACAATTCTAGGCACTGGAGAAAAAGCTGGGGCAGGAAAAATTGCTTAACATAGGAGCTCATGTTCTACTGAAAGGAGGCCAGCAATAGATAAGCAAACTGGTGGCCAGAGGAGAAAGACACATCTGCTGCTGCAGTGGAGCACGGAGTGACGGGGGTCAGGGGAGACAGGGAGTGAGGCCACTCTTGGAAGTTTGGCTCTGAATGAAGACCCCGGAAACAGTGAGTGCAGGATCCGGGGAGGCAGCACAGGGGAAAGTGTCCTGATAGAGCTTGGCTTTCATTTGTTTCTTCTGGGGGTGACTTGTAAGCAGTCAGGTGCACAGCTAATGACTGGATGACAGAGGTTAAAAATGCAGGAAAGGAGGGTGTTACTAATACGTAGCTGAGGGCCCAGGGGCAGGGAATGGCTAGTGTTGAGGAGGACAGAATGGCCACGGTTGCAGAGGGGGATATATCGGAGGGTGGGAACACCCCACACTGTGTGTTCACTGACTAAGCTGTCTCCCAGCTAGGCTGGGTCAGAATCAGGGTGTGGCGGCGGGGATGAAGTTCTGCAGCTTTGTGAAATGGAAGGAGAATGTGTCTTTAAGGAGGAGAGAATGCTGGCAGAACCAAACAGGCAAAGGTGAGTCACTAAGACACTCGGAACCCCCACAACATTCTGTTTCCTGATGGGAGGGCAGGCTCTGGGCTGGCCCCCTGGGCTTCACGCTCCAACACCTCTGAGCTCCAGCACCCTGGGCAGGTCCTGCACCCTCTCCTGGCTTTAGTTCCCACTTCTATGAATCGGGATAACCAGAGTTTCTACTTCCCAGGGTTTCCTGAACACAGAATGAAGACTCCATGGAAAATGCCTGGGACATCATCTGGTGCAGAGTAAGGCTTACTAAATACCCCTTATAACAGAGGGTCATATACCCATCATGTGGCCACTTATACAAATGTTGAGTGTGTAGTATATGCCAGGCACTATTCCGAAGTTGATCAAATGCATATAAATATGACACAATCCCTACTCTCAAAGAAACCATGGCCAACTCAGAGACTTACATATAGCAAATCAGAGGCAGACATGCTAGATAAATCAGGGTGAAGGGAACAAGAAATTCCCTGCAGTGATGAACAAAAGGCCCCATGCTCATTCCTGGAAAGGCTCTCAGCCCTCATTTTCAGCTGGATGAGGGGAATGGAAAAATCACTTCCAGGAAGTGAAAGGTGCCCAGACCAGCCTCTGTCTTTGCCAAATCCCGAATCTGGCCTGAATGAACCAAGCTCTCTGCTGCCATGCTAATTCTGAGTGGTGCTGTCAGGGCCCACAGTGGCCACCACCTTCACCACCTCTACCCATCCTGGTGTCCAGTGTGGAGGCTGCAAGTAGGTAACTGCACACTCAAAGGAAGATATTCTCTGATCATGTCCACTGTAAACAGCACACAAAACAAAGCCTGTGCTTGCCCTGATTTATGTGGGCGCCCAGTGTGGATGGACCATGCAGTGACACTCTGCATGGTCCTGCTCACTCACCTGGCTCTGGAAGATTCTCTCCAAGATCCACTGTTCCATCTGGTGAACCTGGGTAGCACTGACTGTCCAAGACAGGTGCACAGGGCCAATGAACATGTACCTGAAGCTCCTCCTTCCCAGGAAGTTTTGAGGGAGACACAGGGGACATGAAGTTTGGAATTGCCCATCTGGGCACAACAGTCTCAACCACTTACGATTGTTGTGAGCTTGAGCTGATGCTCAGTTTGCTCAGCTGTAAGAGGAAGTTAACACCCCAATCTCTCCCAGGGTAGTGAAAGGCACAATGAGAAAATGCTTCAGGAAGAGCATGCTGACTGTTGCAGAGTTTTGTTAGAAGCAACCATCCAACAAAACATAGGGAGACTTCGTAGGTGCTAGGCAACTCTAGGAAAACCAAATGCTTATCGGAGGATCAGCTGCCAAAATCCTTTTGGGAACAAGGCGGAAATGTATGCATTCTTTAAGAGGCATAGAAGTTGCACATGAAAGACCCTTGGAGACAATGCAATGAAATGCTTTCGTTATACAGTCACCAAAACTGGCTCTGAGAAGTTAAGTGACAAAAAATAAACAAGCCTGGCTGGTGCTTTGAAAAATAAGTGATTCTTTGCTCTTCTCTATAAAAGTATCATTCTTGTCTTCAGTCATCATAATGGATCTCTTTTTTTCTTCTGAGTCACCAAAACAGAGTTAATTCAAGTACAGAATATTTTCTGGTGGCTGCTCTGAAAAAGTTGGAAGTCATTTATTCTATTTTTGAACATTATTTAGCTCAGGGAATTATTTAGTTCAGTTTAGGGAAAAGAAGAATATTTCCTAAGTGGGTGTGTGGGAATGGGGAAAGTAGATCACGTAACTTTAAAACTTGATTTATTAGAATTTGCACTAATTATTACTGTCATCATCATCATTTTATTTTTACTGGATTACTCAAGAAAGCTACATTTTTTAAAAGCACGGGAGCCAATGCATCGAATGAGATACAACCAGGATATGGATGTCTTCCTAGTATTTCATTTATTGCCGTCAATCCAGTCCAAACTCCAAGATACCACTGAATAAAGGATTCTCAACACTGAAGAGCGAATCAAGATTTCCATTAAAATCAGAAAAAAAACGCATGCTCCCAGGCTTTTATTTCTTTGTATTCCTATAAGAAGCAGCTGCAACTTTGCATACAAGTGATTTCTTTTTACATAAATAAAAAAAAAATTTGGCCATTTTTAGTCACTGGAGCATTAAAAAAATAAATAGAAGCAGTTGAAAGGGCCTGCTTTAAAAAATAACTTTGTTGGCTTACTGAATAATTACTTCTTGGTTTTTTGAAAAGTTTGTCGTACATCCTATTCCCAATTCAATTTACATTTACCCCCTCTGTGCCTCTATGCCTTTTAATTGCTACTCTGATTTTTGATGCAAAGATTTCTTTCTTCCAAAGATGTACTGCTGCCTGAGATAAATGATATTTTGGGATTTTGAAAGTACTTTTAAACATGGCATTAAGAAATCTAAACGTGAACACTGTGAACATCAAAGGCAAACGTGTCAGCAAGTAGCCAGCCTTAGAAATAGATTTGTCAGTCTATAGATGAGCCAGATGTTACAAAAACACAGGAAGAAGCATTGCTCTGTGATTCAACAGTCACACTGGGTCAGTACAAGTTGAGTTGCTTTATGACTGTCCCCCAAAGAAATTCTGTAGTTGGATGTTCATATGCTCTATAGGCTAGCATAATTTCTTCCCCAACCCACTCTGCGTTACCCTCTCCCCTCTACCTGGAATAGAGCAGGTGAGGACTCCACTTACTAGGTTTAAAGGCCTTGGTTGAATAAGCTTAGCACATGTTTCTATCTAACTATTGACATAACCCAATCTATACACTCACATCAATTTTTGCCCTTCAGAATTGCCCCAGGTGGTCACAGTTTTAATTGGCAAGTAGCCCCAAGGAATAACCATCCTTTAACTTAGTAGGTTAAAGCAATTTGTTCCACACCTTCTTAATTCCTCATGGTTCTGTGGGCCAGCTCGTCTGGGAGGGATGACCTAGTATGGCCTGCAGTTGGTACAATGCCATATTGGGAGAGGGGATGGGATGACTCGGCCACATGGCCCATCATCCAGCAGAGGAGCCTGGGCTCTCTCCCGTGGTAGTGGCTGGCAGGATTCCAGAAAACACCGAGAGCAAGTCACAGGCATAAGCACTTCCCAAGTATCTGTCCAGGTTGTTTTTGCTGTAGCCCCACTGGCCAAAGCAAGGCCCAAGGCCAGCTCAGGGCTGGGAAGAGGATCACTACCAAAGGGTGTGGTCCCAGGAGAGGAATGATTTGTGATTTTTTTTGTAATTTATCATATTTGTTCATTAAACAGATATAGTTGGTCTTCATGATTTGCAGATTCCATATTTGTGAATTTGCCTACTCACTAAATTTATTTGTGACCCCAAAATACCAACTCTCATCACTTTCATGGCCATTCACAGACATGCACAGAATGGTGAAAAAAGTGTCACCAGACATGCACATTCACGCACATCTGAGATCAAAGATGGCACTGCTTTTCTTTCAGAAGAAGCATCATCCTTACAATCTATTCAGTACCATTCCCCCCTATTTGTGTATTTATGGTGATTCTGATGTCTAAAAGGGTAGTGTTGAAGTGTTGTCTAGTGTTTCCAAGCTCAAGAAAGCTGTGATGTGCTTTATGGGAAAAACAACAACAACCAAAAAACACAATTTAGATAAGCTTCCTTCAGGCATAAGTTATATAGCTATTGGCTGTGAGTTCTATGTCAATGAATCAACAAAATATATTACTTACAGTGTATTTAAACAGAAACACACATATAACAAGGTTACATATTGATTAGCAGATGAAAACATCGTGACCAGAGGCTTACAGGACCTAACCCTATATCTATGGGAGGAACAGTGATTCAGTGTTGGTTAATTAAGTGTTGATAGTGGTGTTATAGAACGCAATTACCATGAATAATAATAACTGACTGTGTTTAAACTTTTTTATTGTTTTAGAGAGATGGGGAGAGAGGAAAAGGGAGAAAAAGAGAAATATCAATTTGTCATTCCACTTATTTATGCATTCATTGGTTGATTCTTATATGTGCCCTAGCTACAACTGGCATAGTGGGTTGACACTCTAAATAACTGAGCTATCTGACCATGGTCAATAATTGATTGTGTGTAATAAGCACCTCTTTTGTGCCAAGCAGTATACCTGGAGCTGGATATTTGCTGAGATTCTTGCTTTCAAGGAGCTTAAAGTCCAGTGGAGGAATAAAGCATTAGTTAATACACTATTGAATGAACAGGTGAGTCGAAGAAATCCATGAGGAGGTGAAGAGAAAGTTAAGACCTAAAGGATAAATAGCAAGTCTATAGTTCAGATCCCCAGGAAAGGAACTCTGAGTGCAGAGGGACTGTTGGAGAGCATGCTCAGATGAATGACCCCTGTAAGGGAGAGCTAGAATCTACACTGGACAGAGGGAAGGTAGCAACAAGGGATCAGCCAGGCTCATAGGGAGCTTTGGAGCTAGAAAGTCTTATCAGAAATGTCTCCAGTTGAGGCAAGAGGCCTGGGACTTTGTACGCCCACATCAAACAGTTATAATCTTGGGTGAAGCAGATCCTTCGGTTCAGGACAATACCTGGGAAAAGACTTGGCTGCCAGCTGACAAGTCCTGGCCATTGAGGGAATGAAGAGAAGTTTTGGAGGCTTAAGTGGGAATAGTGATGAGTGACACACCAGCACCCCTATAAGGAGCTAACAAAGGAGAAGGGGATAAATACCAAACGTGGGAACATGTGTGCAAAGATCCTATCGTAGGAAGGAGCATAGAGTGTGTGGACAATATAGAGAGGGTCCATGTAAGTCTGGGCATGGAGAACAGACACAAGCATTGGACAATATCAAGCTGGAGAACAGCCTAGGATGAGAGCATGTGGGGCCTCATGGCCCATAATAAGAGTTTTGTCCTCACAAAGTAATGTGAAATCTCAGAGGTTTTTGGGAAAAGGAAGTAATCTGCTTTTGTGAAGAGAACAGAATTGAGTGGCATTAGAAGAGGTATGATTGAGTAGATGCTGGAAGACCAGCTCATGCATAATGGGTGGTGGCTAAGGAGATGGTAAGAACTGAATGGAGTCTAGAGAAGTTTAGGAGGTGAAGTCAACAGGACCTGAGGCTGGTGTAGATGAGAGAGTGAAAGGTAAAGGGTATCATGGATGCTGCTTGGTTCCTGGTTCCTGAACGAATGAAGGGAGGTCCCCATGCTAGAATGAAGAACTCTGAAGTAGAATCAACCACATTGTACTCAAAAGAATCAATGGGGATACTTAGTTCACGCTCAGATCTGTGTGTCTGGCACTCTGATTTGGAAGGAAGATTTGAATTTAGGAGTCACGGCACAGAGATGGTAATGAAAACCTCCGTGTGGAGCCTGTCCAGGGAGCATAGAAGAGAAGTCCAGGAAATATCCACATTCAAAAGCCAGGTGGGAGGAGACCAAGTCAAGAAAGGACCCCAGAGAGCAGCTAGAGAAGCAGGAGGAAATAAGGGAAAACAAGGTCACAGGCCCCAAAGGAAGACATGGTTTTATGGAGAGAATGGTCCAAAGTTAGGGGCTGCCAAGTGTCTACTAGGATGAAGACTAAAAACTTTCCACTGGATTGATGACAGACAACAGACCTGGTCTCAAATGTGAGAAGACAAATAATTAATCAAATTTTATTTTCTGTTTGGGGAAAGATAACCCTGGGTGAGCATGTTGCTGGCTAACTCATCCCCTCTCTTTTGTGTTTGGCTCATAAAAGAAGTTACAGGAATTCTTAGCACTCAGAGAAATGATTATGTTTGATTTAAAGCCAAGTACACAATGCCTTTGATGAGATTGGGAATAGCCAGGTCTCTCTTGCTAGAAAGATAAAAAGCTTGGAGAGAAATGAAATACATAAAAATTAAGCAAAAATAAGATACTCTCTCAAACCCAAATTTCACAAATTATAGCCCCAAATCCTGGTGAGTTTTCAGGGGTACAATAGTCATTTGTTCTTTGTAAATTGAAACACCAAGTTCAAAGGCACTATGGCACGCTGTAACAAGAGTCATGAAAACAGCCCTATTCCTAACATAATGATTCTGCTTCTATTAATTTTATCCAAGAATATAATTCAACAGACACAGAGGGAAATGAAATAACATGCATAGAGATATTTAGTGCATATTTTCTCTAAAAGTTAATCTTTGAAAACAACATAAAGGTTCAATATTTGGGGATGATTTCAATAAATATTTGTAAAACAGGATGGAATGCTAAGGAATCATTAAATTGACTTTGTAGCCCCACAGAGGAAAATGAAGTACAAATAAAACACAAAAGAGTAGGTTCAGTGATGCTTTATATGTGTAAATAATGTAGGAGTAGGGAGATAAAAATGAAATCATGATGAGTTAGTATTAGGGTCATAGATCCGCAATCTTTAGAGTCTTTAATTTTGTGTTGCCTATTCATTTCAAATGTGCCAAAGTAATATCTTGGAAAGAAGCACAAAAAAAAAAAAAAAAAAAAAAAAAAAAAAAAAAAAAAAAGAAAGAAAGAAAGAAAAATGGCTTCTGGAAGGGGCTTTGACATAAAACTGAACAGAAACATACGGCTGAGCTCAGAATACGGTGGTCTTAATTCCACATCAAATACTCAAGCTGAATTAAAAGGAAGTATCTGACTCCATTAACTTCAGCACTTGCAGATAGGAGGGAAAGTGAACTCTGCAATCTGCCTAAGTGACGTATTTGAAACTTTGTTCCATTTTCACAACACTATGCAAGAGGAACCATTTGGGATTAGGAGAGAATCCTTCATAATTAAACAGACAAAGCCTACCTCTTGGGTAATTATACTTGGAGACCAATAAGGAAGGTTACAGTTGTGTGTTGTCTGTGAACCTTCTCCCAAGCTGAGAGCAAGCACTAGATCTGGAAGAATTTAACAACATTGAGCACTCGGCAGCCACAATGCTCTGTGACTGAGAAATCCCTGGGGCTGGGTCATATCCAAGCAGTTTCTCTGCCTCCTGCCTCCTTAGCCCCTGGTGAGGTCCTTGGCAAAGAGGGCCTGGCTCGCCTACCCATCGGGATTGGGGACAAGAGCTGGCATGTGCTGGTGCGAAGACAGAGTGCTCAGATTCCCAGCAGCCACACGGCACTTGTCCAGTAAAATTAAAATGTCTCCTTTCATTCTCACCTCATTGAATCACAGGGCTTATTCTAGCTGCTGTAACTGTCTTCTTGAGAAACAGGCGATCATTAAGTCCTGGCGTGGGTACTCCATCTTAGCTCTGGGCATCTAGAAAGGAGCAGCGCCTTTTCTGCTCAGGGAAGGAAAGGCTTTGCTGTTGGTCATGAAACAGGAGGAGGAAAGACACACAGTGAAAGTGATGACCAGGGACCACTTCTGATTGCTGATGGCTGCTCCAGGCACCTAGCTTTTCATAGCAAATGTCCGTTATATTTAAGATGATGCTTGCAACAGGCAGTGTCCACCAGAGGGAAGGAAAGAAAATTGGCACCAGACGCTGCACCTATTTTATTAATATTCCTTCTCTGCCTCTTGCATAGAAATGATCTAGAGTTGTTTGAGCTGACGGGAGAGACTTCGCATCTACCACAAAAATTACCAAGCGTATACTTCAAGGCTCTAGAGTCCTGTGGGGAGACCAGATTGTAAACCAGCTACCATTTTCAGAGCTTCTTTAAATTAACTTCTTCCCAAACTTTTAAGTCACACCCTTCCTCCAATCAAGAAACTATTTCCCAACAGCAGATAGTAATATCTGGCATCTTGAATCATGGCCATGGATCAGTCAACAGAAGTAGAATCTGTTTGCCAAAGAGTAGGTCTTGATAAATTCTTCCTTGACAGCAGAGAAAGGCCTGGCTCAGAAAATGGCTCCTTAAACATTTTAATTTAATTTAATTCAACAAGGATTTATTGTGCACCAAACTCCAGGAGTGGAAACTTTCAGAGAGAGGGGATGTGGGGAGAGGGAGAGGGAGGGAGGTGTTCTTACGTATTTGGCTGGGGAAGAGGTGGCAGATTCTGGACCCTCCAAAGTAAGTTAACAGGCATTTCTCTTGATTGCCCACCTCTCCACTCTGTCCCTAAAACGTGTCCTTTTCCTCTTTGTCTCCTGTCAGTTCTGCCTCTTACAGATGACCCTGTTCTTCATTGCTTAGGTTTCCCGTATTTCACCCTTTCCAGACCCAGCCCACTCCTCTCCCTGGCCCCATTGAGTCTAAGGTCTGGCATTCACTCCCTCATAGTATTCTGATTCTCACCTACCAAACTCACTTTCTACTTTGAATATCTCCCCTACCCAAGACATCTTACATCATCCCTGCTTCTTAACACCCATGAACTCAGGGACACACTGTGGACAGTGCGGGGCTGTGGGCCTATGGAGGTTGCCCTGAGTAAGGAAGGCTTGGCTCATGCACCCTGTGAACTCACAATCCATCCAGACAGAAACACACCACAAATGACAACTCAAGGCAGGAAAAGTTCAGCAACGGCTTGAGCACAAATTTGGTCAAGGGATGAGTTCTCCCATCTACTGCTTGGGCTTGAATATCAGTACATAATTGGATGGGTGACCTTGAGCACATCTCTCATCCCTCTCATACCTCCCTGTGCCTCATCGGTGAAATGGGACTTCAATCATATCCATGTCAGAGGGGTTTTGTAAAGATGTAATGAGAAAATCCACTTAAAGGGTTTATCATAGTCGCTGGTATCTAGTCATCCAAGAAAAAAAGTGTCAGCCATTATCGTAAAAGTCATAATAATAACAGGATTCCCTTGCCCAAGCACCTTAAACTATTCACAAACCTCAGAAAACCCACAGCATTTAATACAGTTCCCTCTTCTACAATCTGCTCTGCAAGCTGATATACAGTCTCGTGTATAATTCCTTTTAACAGCCCATGATTGGAGAGGTCCAATAACAGAAGTCACTATACCTGAGCGAGTTAGAGGTTGGTCTTCTACTTCTAGCTGAGCAACGTAATTCCTATCAAAAGATTTCTCCTGCAGATAACAACTGGAAGCACGGCACAAAACATTTTAAATTGCCTGCAGGCTTTGAAGAGTGGCCCAGTGCAGACAGGTTCTGGAAGGGCACTCACACCTGGAAGAAGGCACTGCATAGGGTCTGCAACTACAAGAGCAGGCCGAAAAGAACAGCACCAGATAGAGATCAGGACATACATGAAGGAAAGAAGAGCCTCACCTGTGGTAAACATCTGGGAACCTATGAAAGGCTTTCCCTTCTGAATTTCTTTATAATGTACTAGGGGCCCAGTGCACAAATTTGTGCACCTCAATGGGAACTGTGGGCCGTGAGGCAGCAGTGGGCACAGGGACGGGTCTCGGCCCATCCTCCATGCCCCCACCCAGACCCTCCTGCCATGGCCCCCTGTTCCCCTGTCTGCTAGCAGCCCAGCTCCCACGCGCTGATTCACAGGCCTTGCTCACACCCGCTGATGATGCAGAGCAATTGGGGTGGCACCAGCAGCAGGTGCAAGCAGCAGCTGCTGTCCTGATCACCCCCAAGAAGCAGGGAGAGGTGGAGAAACACTCAGGGGTGATTGGGTATGGCAGCCACCACTCACACCTGCTGACAGCGCTGAGTGACCAGGACACCCGGCACTGGGCACAGGCACAGGTTGCAAGGGCCGGGCCGGACCACAGCACACCGGAGCAAAGAATTTTCTGTAACCACCTGAGGCTTGCCCCAATGACAGTGACCAGTGCCCTGCTTTGGTCTGGCACCCCTGCTCACCTGCTCCACCATTCTGCCTTGGCCAATGCCTGCCATGTTTTGCATGCACCCCCTGGTGGTCAGTGCACATTATAGCAACTGATCGTTTGGTTGTTCTGCTGTTGGTTCTACTTGCATATTAGTCTTTTACGATATATGATGTTATGAGTTAAAGCAAGGGTCGACAACCTCTCTCTATCAAAAGCCATAAGATAATAAATATTTTAGGTTCTATAGGCCATTTGGGGGCCTTATCACAACTACTCACAGCCAGAGACAATGCAAGAGGTACATGTGGCTGTTTTCTAATAAAACGTTATTTACAAAAGCTGGTGCTGGGTCAGTTTCAAACTGAAGGCCATAGTTTGCTCACCCCTGGTTTAAAGCATCAAAACCCACCTACGTGCTGTATATAAGAAGTGCGTCTTAAATATAAGGATACAAATAGGCTGAAGGCAAATAGAAAGAAAAAGGTACACCAGGCAATCAAAGCTCTTGCATCTATAGCAACATTAGGCAAAGTGGACCTGGAGACAATGTTTTCAGAGACCAAAACAGGCATTTTGTAATAAATTAAGATGATAGATTCAACAAGAAGATACAGCAATCATAAATGTAAGTGTGCCTAATAATAGAGCCTCAAGGCACAGAAAGAGGAAAAAGTTGTTAAAAGCCTTTCCTTCCAAAAATAAACAAACAAAAAAATCTGTCTGTTGGCTACTATCATTCACAGGGCCTAACTAGACCCTCCATCCAGGGACAAGCAACGTGGTGCGAAATGATATTGAGAATCACTGCTATGTACAAAATTCTTGGGTGATACATGCCAATAGGAAACAGTGCTTTGCTTTCCAGTTCCAGCCTTCTGAGATAGGAAAAGAGTGAAATAAATAAGGATTAAGAGTTGCAAATATAAATAAGGCTCTTAAGTTCATTGATTCAGCTATGGAGGGGCAGGGGGCGGGTTCCAGGTCCCCTACATTCTTATGAGAAAGACACAGAAGGGGAAGGGAGAGAAGGGAGGGTCAGGGGAGGATAGGAGAGAGAGAGAGAGAGAGAGAGAGAGAGAGAGAGAGAGAGAGAGAGAAAGAAGAAGAAGAAGAAGAAGAAGAAGAAGAAGAAGAAGAAGGAGGAGGAGGAGGAGGAGGAGGAGGAGGAGGAGGAGGAGGAAGAGGAGGAGGAGGGAGTAGGAGAAGAGGAGGAGGAGGAGGAGGGAGGAGGAGGAGGAGGAGGAGGGAGGAGGAGGAGGGAGGAGGAGGGAGGAACAGGAGGAGGAGGAAAAAGAAGAAGAAGAAGAAGAGAGTACAGAGCCATGACTTCATTAGCTCGTTGTTTTATTCATATAGTAAATATATACTCAATTGAGTATTTTCTATGCACCAGACAATGGATGAAGAACATGATGAGCACTTTGATGAAAGTGAGCCTTGCTTTATGATACATAGAGCAACTATTAACAAAAATATTGGGTTATCTAGGATGCACCTCCCCCTTACATTTTAAATCAGATAGACACCTAATATAATAGATTGTAGGTCTCCCCAGCCATCCTGTTCAATTCCCTTCTCAATATTTGATCCCTTTTTCTTGTCACCAGTCACCCAGCTTCCTCAGCACAGCTTTCCTCTGTGCTCTCAAAAAAAAAGGGGGGGGGGACAATACAAAAGTAACAAAACAACATGATTTATTATATATGTGGTATCATTCAATGAGCTAAGTCCTTCATGAATTTAATTCTCACTGCATCCTGATGAGATAGTCATGGTGTTCACCTTTAGTAACAGATGAAGCAACCAACATTCAGAGAGGGGAAAGGGCTGATTGAGTAGGAAAACCTGGAGATAAATTCAGCTCCTTATGCACAGATATACCACCCTCCAATGACAAAACCAGTGGCCCAGGAGCATCTATTACTTGGAATAACTTCAAAAAGAATCCACACGCATCCCTACCTTATCATCAAAACGTTTACCTGAAAGGGGACAGTAGCCTTCAAAGGAGCACTGAAGGCAATATTCTGAACATCAGTTGAGTAGGTTGTAGAATGTTTCAAGAAAGGGACTCCCCAGGGTACAGGAAATGCAAAATTTTGCCTCTTTCATACAAATTTATCTTTGCCTTTCTGTACTTTAACTTGCTTATGTGAAATATGGGAATAATAAAAATACCTACCTCACAGGTGTATGAGGAAACTCAATGAGATGAGCCTGTAAAAGCCCAGCGTTTGTACAAGGCGCCCTTGGCATTTTTCTTTATTGAGACCCATGCCAACAGGGGTGAGAGGAATCAATCACTACATGGGATTATTCGCTGTGCAGAATTTGTTGTAACCAAATCAATAAGCTCATGTTCCCAATGATCTGCCTCCCGTGAAGAATGTCCCTGTGCTGCTTCCTTCCTTTTTGAAATTTTAGCTGGAAATGATGAAAAAAAAAAACAGATTTATCCAACCAATGAAATCACTAGCTGTCCTACCAGCCTAACATTGACCTACCAGCCAAGAGATCTGGGAAATACCCATTCCACATAGGTTGGCCATGGCATTTTTCTTGCCAGGTGTCTCTGTTGATGGTTGCTGTGATGGGGGAGAGGGAAGTAGGTACTTGCTATAACCTGTAAAACGTCCTGACGCCCTGCCTGGGCACTCCAGAGACCTTGATCTTCATTCTATCACCACAGCCTGCTTAATGCTTGCATGGGTCACATGCTGTGTGGAACACTTCACTTGTACGTTTCCATTTATGCCTCCCTTTAGCTCTATGTGGTCCGAACTACTAATGGGGAGACCTGTCCGAGGTCTTAGACTTGGAAGCAGCAAAGCCTGGAATGCCAAATACATCGGTCAGGCTTCGGAGACCATGCTCTGAGTAGCTCCACATGTCTTCTCCCCTCCCACGGGGGCTACATTTCAGGGGCTGAGGCGGCCTTTCTGAGCCTTGACCAGTGCATCCTACAACCTGCTGGCCTTTCAGGAAAGGCCAGAGAGAAACACAGGGACCTCTGGAAAGAGCTGCACCCTTACCAGACATCAGATCCCTCTCCTCTTCACAGTACTTATAATGGTGTGTGTGTGTGTGTGTGTGTGTGTGTGTGTGTGAGAGAGAGAGAAAGAGAGAGAGAGAGAGAGAGAGAGAGAGAGAGAGAGAGAGAGAGAGAGAGAGATGGCGTTTGAACAAAGATAAATAAGAAAAAGCTGGAATTCACAGCAATACCATTCATAAGTGGGTCACCTAGGGTGGGCAGCCAAACCAGCTCCTCTGCAGAGCACTGTCATCACCTTCTGCACATCAGTAGCAGAGCCTGCACATGTCCCTTCAATCTGTTCCAATCTGTGTTTTTAAATAAACGAAGTCAGGCCTTTTGTGCCCCTCCTCCCCACAACGTTTCCTGTTCCTGAGCTCACAGGTGTTTGGGGCACACACTCCTTTTCATTAGTCTTGCCTCCGCCAAGGCCAGTGCTGGCCATTTCCATTGCACCCACTCCCATCAGGACCGCACACCATGCACCCAGCGCCTAGCTGAGGGCTCTGCATGGGCTGCCAGGTGCTTATTTCTCCCGTTCCGTATATGGTACAGTGTCTCTCCTCTCATTTCACAGATCAGGAAAATGTAGTTCAGAGGAGCTAAATAACTTGCCCAAATCCACAGAGCCATTGAAGTGGCAAAGTTGACACTTTGAACCTGTATCTGTCCAAATTCAAAGCCCATCTCCCCAGCCCTCTGAACACACAGGACTGTCCTTCATGTTTGGAGATGAAAGGACCTCAAAGAAGCAGGTTTCACCTACCCTCTCGGCACAGGAACCCAACTAGTTAAACAACTCCGATTTCTCTCTGGGAAGAAATAACCCGAATACCAAGGCTCTTCAATTACTCTGTGCAATTAAGTCCTGAGTGCTTGTTTGAACAATTAACCAAAAATAATTATAAATGTATCTCTGTTACCACAATTGCATACTAACAAAGGCTCGGGGCCAATTAATCATTACTCCATCGATATCTAATTTGCATAAGCCTATTCTCTTTAAAGACTCCATGTTTGGGGTGACAGGGCTCCCTCATTGATTATGGAAATATCCCCATCAAACTTCCCTGAGGCCGTCAAAAGGAATAAAGGGGGTTGTCTGTTGTGGGCTGCTTAGCACCCCTGCCCGCCTCTCCCAGGGACAGGCAAGGATGAGAACAAAAGGGAAGAGGTACAATGAGCGCACAATTCCCCACTGAAGAGGGACTTGACAGGCTCAGATTACAGAGTGATGGGCATAGATGAGACAGGGCATCTGGCTAAGGTCAGGAGGACACTAGCATCTGAACCTCCTTTGCAGGTATCCAAATTCATTCATTCATCCATGCATGCATTCATTCATTCATTCAATAGGCCCATCAAGCAAATAGTTACTCTCTGCCATGTAATAGGTTCAGGGGATACAATAGTGAAGGAGACTCACTCTGCCTTCACTGTGGCAGACAATTAACTAGATGACACAGGGTGGGTTTTTCAGAAACAAAAACGAGGCACAGCTTCATGTGCAAGATGTTTCGTGGAGTTCAGCACCTGTGTAAGGAGAAGGAGCAGCTTTGGGCAGATGGAGGCACTGAGCTGTGTTGCAGATTCAACAAGGCCTCACCTCACTGATGTGGCATTCTGGGGCAGGATCAGCTGTCGGACTTGTCTTGAACTAGGGCACCAAGTCCTTCCTCAAGAGGATCTGAGCAATACATCTCCATGTCCACTACTCTGGCAGATGGCTAGAGGTCCTTTTATCTCCAAAGGCAATGCCCAAAAGAGGGAAGATCAGGTGCCACAATAACACAGGGCAGCGAAGTCAGGATCAGCTACTTAGAGGAGGTGATACGGAAACCCAGATCTGAAAGACTGCAGATCTTCATCAGGTTAAGAGGACAGCGAAATAGTGTTTCGGGCTGCATGGAAGCTTGGGGGGCAAAGAGATGTTAAAGAAAAACAAGATTGAGCTACTGTATAGACACAGACGTGGGTGATCGGGTTTCTGTGCAAACGGGCTTCTCCATTTCTCTGGAGGAAGGCACACTGAGTCACCATCACCATGGAGATGACGTGTGCGTGGCAGGGTCCTGATGTGTAGAAACTGGAGAAAGGCGAGGAGTGATTGCCTATGTTTTAATTTTTCTTCTTACTTGTTTTAAAATAAGCATTTAAAAAAATTTAAAACAAGTAAATGCTTTTATAACTTAGAATAAAATTTTGCACATTTCCAAAAATATATTGTTAGAATTTTGTGCATTATTGTTTTAATCTGCTTTACATCAATGCCCAAGTCTTCAGAAATGGCCCAACATTTCATGCTGCAGTCACTGAGCTCTGCTGGGTGCCACGGGTGCTGCAAAGACACGGGTGGGACAAACTCCTGATCTCAAACAGTTTAAAAGTCTTGCCACCACGAGGACAGAACATTACAGAATAAAAGGTGAATTACTGGTATTAATCATAAAATAATAAGCGCTAAAGAAGAGCCGTGGGTAAGAAGAGAGAGTGACCAATGCAAAAACAGGCAACTTCAGAAATTTACCAATCAAGCCTTCTTCTTCTTACCTGCTTGGCAAATGGCAGTGCACGCCCACGTTGTTATAGGTGTGCAATGAAGGGGAGAGGACTGGAAAAGGAAGTCACGCTGATGTGTCCAGGTAAGTGCTACAAGGTGGCCGCGAGGGGACAGCAGTCTCCTTCTGCGCAAGTAGAGTTACTACCATAGCAAAGGCCGCCTCTTCACCAGCCTGGACACCTCAAACACAAGGATAAAAATAGAAGCCCCAGAATGATTTAGTGAAAATAAAATGAAAGGTGAGAGCCCCAGAGGCAACCGTGAATTTGCTGGAGAGGCAAAGTGAAGTGCAATCTGATGGACCCCAAGGTCAAGGGCAGGAAGCTTTATTGGAAGCGAGAGCTTAGCAAGGGGCCAGCTTGACCTGACCCCAGGATGGGCAGGGGGATATGAGAACCAGATGACAACAATGATTATGATAAGGATCAGGCTTCACTCGGCGCTGCAGATGCTTTGAGAAACTCTTAGTCTTGCAAAACAACGAACCTGCCTGACTCCGGAAAGGCAAAGGGACTGTTTTACACAAAATACTCTTGGAGATCTATCACCAAGAAATACCATCGAGCTATTCCTTTTGCTACTGGCTCTGCCGCCAGCACCATCTTCAGGAACTGGCTCCACACAAATGCTTCTGGACTATAAGCATTGTGAAGGCCTCCTGTGTGCTGCATCCGGGCTCTGCACTCAGTTATGCACTGCTCCATCCCAGGCACCTTACGGGCACCCAGCATCTACACACACAAGAATTCCTAGTCCTGGAAAGTTCACGACCTAGTTGGCGAAGACCGTGACCTAAACCAGTGATTCTGAAACCTGGCTGTTTTTGTGAAATCGCAGGGGATCAATTCCAGGCCCCCACTCTCAGGCCCTCAGGTCCTCAGGTCCTCAGACTCCCAGACCCACTGAATCTGCATCTCTGGGGGAGGAGCCTGTAAGTCAATTGAAAGAGAATGTTCTCCAGGCGGTGCTTTGGATAGGATAGGTTTAGGGGAAATTGCTGTATTTTTTTCAGAGAGAACATCTCCCACCCTCCATCAACATTTTTTTAAGCGGAATACCCTGGTTTTCAATATTTAAACTTCATAGAATTTGATCATTTCTCCATAGCATGTCATTCCACCAACATGGACCAAGAAAAAGAGGTATGTACATCCCCAACACTCAGTGCAATGTACTTATTTTTAAAGCAATGTGCAAGTAAAGAATTGAGTGACCTTCCAAATACAACCAGTGGAATCTCATAATGACATGTAGATATTTTAAGAGCTGGCTGAGGACCCACAAACAGGACCCTGTCTCAGCTGGGCTGCACTGAGACACACTGAGCCCCGCTGCAGACAAGGCCGCTGGTTGGTAACATCCACATTATTTGGTGGGTGTTCAAATGCAAAGTTTTAAACATTTTACATTTTAACATGATAGCTTATTACATATACAGGTGCCTTACTGAGTCTCCGTGATGATTTAAGAAACTTAAGGGCTTGGGGTTGCTGTGTCAGACCATATAATTTTTCCTATTTAAAATATCAGGGCATAGCCTCCTACTTAACATTTTGAGCAGGGTCTGAGTTTTGGGTATGGATTGTCAATGTTAACTGAGAAATGATTACAATGCAAATCCAGTGTGCAGTTCATACACAATTGGAGTCCTACTTTGACACGGGGTGTGTGTGTGTGTGTGTGTGTGTGTGTGTGTGTGTGTGTGTGTGTGATAAAATCTGGCTTCCCACACCCTGAGAGCCATCACAAAGCCCATGGCAATGGCATTGGACTCCAGGAGATAAGGAGGAGCTTTTGAGGCTACAAAGGGGGAAGGAGGAAGAAGATGGAATTCTGGAGAAAGGAGAATGTCATGAGAAGACAAGGACTTTTCAAGAACTTGGTGTTATGTAGGGAACACAACTCTATCCATCTGTGAAAGGCCAGTAGAGGAGAAACTGGAAAAGGAGAAAAGCAGACTGTGATTCCATCCATCATTCACACAGGCATACAGAAGGTATTTTCTGAGCACCTACTATGCGCCAGGCACTGTGCAAGGCACTGAAGATACAGAGGGGAAGAAAACAGGCAAATAAAAAAGCCTAAATGAAACCATGTCATCCCTAACACAGTTTCTGTTGTGGGTGGGGGGAAGGCGGAGGGGAAGGCAGAGAACGACATTAAACAAATAAACACATGGGCATTTAATTACAATGATGATATGTAGCACTTTGAAGGAATATAATGGACAGAGAAACCTAAGTTAGTTGATGTGGGCAGGGGTGGGTGAGGGTGGGAGGCATAAGTGATTCCTCTGAGGATTTAATTTTGAAGTTGGATTCTGAGGGAGGGAGCCCAGCTTGTTTTTAAATTAAATACAGAGCCATTTAAACATTTTAAATGCCAGGACTTGGTTGGGCATGGGTAATATCTCTTGTTGATCCATTCGGGCAGGTTTCAATGTGCAGGAAGTCAGAATAGATCGTCATTTTAGAGTTAGACTAAGGCAGAGCTACTCAAGCTAGCTTCCAGCCAGTAGCATCACACAGGACCCGGGGCCTTTAGAAATGCAATTTCCAGTCCCACCTACACCGACTCCACCAGAACACTGAGGGCAGGGCCCAGGAGCCTGTGCGATAGTCAGATTTCCAGGTGACTCCTGTGCATTCTCAGGTTTGAGAGGCACGCGATCTGGGCAGTAGTGACAGAGGGAGAGGAGGATGCATGGAGATATATTTTGAAAAGGTAAATGCATGAATGAATCAATAAGGAATGGCGAATAAACTCTGATAAATCCTCATTATAGAATATTATGGAACTATTAAGAATTAGATAATGGGTGGTACACATGATCAAAGACACTTCTGATGTACTACTAAGTAAAAGAAGCAAGATGCTTAGTGTAGCATCTCATTAAAAACTATATAGACACACATGCCTATAATTTATATGTTTCTATAAGAACAGAAAAAGCCCTAGAACACCATATACTGAATATTAACATCAGTTTCCAAGTGAGTACGGACTGGAGAAGGGTAGGGAGTGATTATTGCAGTTCAATAAAATTTTTCTTTTACTTTTGTTGTTACTTGTTAAAACATGCATTTTTATAGATGCTTTTATGACTTGGGTCTAAAAGAAAGTTTACAGTGACACAGCACATAAAAATGCTTCCTGATAATTCCAATGCAACTAGTGCAGCCTCAGCATGCAAAGTGGGCTGAGGAACCCCAGCACAGAGCACGCTGACCGCAGTGCCGGGAGATGTGTGTGCTGGGGGTTCTGCTCCTGATTCCTAGCTGCTTCCCCTCCCGGGAGAGGAGCCAGCTTCATGGAATCTGTAGGTCCCTCGTCACCATCCGCTGCTCCATTTTTTAATTGGCTTCTTGTCTTTACGATTCCAGGGTTTGGAGAGACAGTTACCAAACTAAAGTAATGTATTCAGCCCTAACCGGTTTGGCTCAGTGGATAGAGCATCATTGGCCTTCGGACTCAAGGGTCCAAGGTTCGATTCCAGATAAGGGCATGTACCTTGGTTGCGGGCACATCCCCAGTAGGGAGTGTGCAGGAGATAGCTGATCGATGTTCTTTCTCATCGATTTCCAACTCTCTATCCCTCTCCCTTCCTCTCTGTAAAAAATCAAATAAAATATATTTAAATAAATAAATAAAATAATGTATTCACTCAGGGCTCTGTTCTCATTACATGTAGAATTTCTACGAAGCCTTTTAGAATACCAACACTGACCTGAGGCTCTGTGCTGGGGACAGGAGGGTATCTAGCATCCTTTCCTGTCCACCAGATGCTCATTCGTGATGATGTGATTTTTCTTAGAACTTCCCATGAAGGGCATGGCCACTGGCAAAGGGGAAATGGACCACTGCCGGGGGGTCCCCCCGCTCTGTGCTCGTGGGGTGTGACCGGTGTGACCAAGGCCCACAAAGGCGCTTAGCCGTCCCCAAAGCATCCATGTCAGGGCTATGGGCCGGGGGCAGCCTTTGAGTGCAAGCAGCATTCTCGGCTCAAAAGAGCCAACTGTGCTGATTCAAAAAAAAAAAAAAAACATTTTCAAAACGCCTGTGGGTAAATTTGAGCTGCCCATAGCTCCCCAGGGGCATCTCGAACTTGCTGTCGAGCCGTTTCTGTGGATTTCAGTCAAATTCTAATTTTAGTGTTCATTAAACACGGGTAATTCCCCAGCCGGTCCCTGCCTCACCTCGTACACAGAGTGCGTCGGCAATATAGGTCACTGTGGCTTCGAAAACACCCACACATCAAAGAGAAACCTTTTCATTATAAGTATTAACTTTATAAATAATGATGAACTTGAGAAGTTTTCCAAGGCCGCGGGGCGGGTGTGAGGAGAGCTGGCATCCTCCGTGGGAACGCCGGCCTGAGTGTGGCTTGTTATGGGGGCGGCTGTTCACAAGGCATTGTGTTCAGAGACGTGAGATGGGATGGAGATGTGTCCTCATCTATTGCTCCCCTGGACTGTTATTTCCTTGGATGATAAAGCAGGGAGTGTGTGATGTTGGGAAAACACAGACACTCAAATGTATGTGCACCTGCGCATACACACACACACACACACACACACACACAACCATGAGTCTGCCATGTCTAGAGAAAACAGACTTTTCAGAACAACATGTTATGTCTCCCCATTGTCATAAAGACCAAATTCCTTGCCATAGCTATGTCAGTTAATGTCTTCTAAGCTGAAAGTCGCAAAAAAAAAAAAAAAAATTACGTGTGGCTCAGATCCTAAGAACACTTAATACTTTACAAAACATCCCAGGGGAGCTGTCTCAAACCCTCAGGCTCAGCCTCGTGATCACAAGGCGGCTGCTGCAATGCCAGACATCACTTTCTCACACAAGAGCACCCATTTGGCTGACAAGCCTTAGTCCCATCGCTGACACCCAGAAACGTCTTCTTCCTTGTAAGTGCCTTCACTTATGCCACGCCCTGTGCCTGACAGTCTCTCCCTTTTTTCTCCGCGCAGGTAACCACCCTCCAGTGCAGGAGCTGACTCTCTGGACAGGCTACCTCTCCCTCCCACTTTGGTGGCTATTATAAAAGCATTTCCCCACCCTGGATGACACCCTTTGTCTACTTCCCCCTGGAGACTGCGAGCTCAGTGAGGCAGGGACTGTGGCCTGTTTGCTTCTGGATGTCCTGTGCCATGTGCCAGGCCTGGCTTGTCACATCTGTGGGCTGAAGGAACAAGAAACAGGAGAGAGCTGCCCAAGTGCCACCATGAACTCAGAAAATCACTGTCTGTGGGGGACATGGAGTCAGCACAAGGGATATGCCTTACCAGGCACCATCTGGAAAGGACCTTGTTTCCAGTCACCTCTTGGGGTGCCAGCGATGGCCCCATAGAATGATGACAGGACTTTAAGGGAACTATGAACAGAACATGGGCATTTCTGCCCTAAACTTCGGGATTGGTGGGGCTAGCTGGCCATCAGGTCCACCTTGTTCTCCACTGACATCCCCTTGTCAGTTCCCAAGAAAGGGCCTGGTGATGCTCCTGAGAGGGGGGCACAACGGTGGGCACAGGGGGGGCTGGCTCAAGGCCTGGTGGCTCTAGCAAGTGAAGAGGAGCAGGGTGGGGGTACTTTCTGCTCCTCGCTCCTGGCCTCGTGGTGATGCAAGGAGGCAAGCAGACAGAATCCAACTCTCTGAAAGAGCACTGGGCTGGGGTGAGGAAGGCCAGTAGACCCGGGGGTGTGAGAGTGTGGCTGCTAACCCAGAGTGCAGGTGGGCAAGCAGAGAGAGACCACAGCACCATCAGATCGCTCAGCCCCGAGATGGCAGCGTGGGAACTAAAGCAGCCTGTCTGGATGTGAGTCCCAGCTCTGCCACTTCCAGCTACGGGAGAAAATGAATTAACCTCTTTGGTCCTCAGTTTTTTCATCACTCAAACTGGGACAATAATAGTGCTTGCCTCCTAGGTAGTGATGAAGATCAAATGAATTCATATCTTTGAGTGCTTGAAAAAATGCATGGCATGTGGTGCGTGGCTGTACAAACACCATGTACATGCCGAAGTGAGATGGCCTGTGAGAACACCAGGGAGGAGATAAGCACAGACCACCCAGTTCAACCAGCCTGTGGGTGGGAAGCCCTGTCTGTTCAACACAAGGAAGGGGGGAAGTGGAAGCTACCACCAGTTAACCGGGTTAATTAAACAAGGTTAAGCGATGCTAAAAGAAACACTGAGTGTGCCAAGTTAGCATTTCACCTTTGCTACCTTCTCAACATTGATGGTAGTCTCTTTCATGATATTATTCAAAACAAGTCAACGCAGATTTCCTTTAACCTGAGTTGGGTGTTTGTCTGCTATTTGAATGTCTCTGTGTGGGTAGGCTAGAAGAGAAGCTGAATTCTGCAGTCCAAGATCCATCTATGAGCTCAACCAAGCCTATAGCCCAGCATGGGTCCAGCGCTCACCTGAGAAGCCCGCAAGGTCTCAGGGCTGACTTCTGGACAGAAGACATCTCCAAGACAAGATGCTTTGAAAGGGGGAAAGAATATGGTCTTCCCCTCGAAACAGAAAATTAAAGCATTACCATCTTGATCTTTTGATCAGCATCTGTTACTAATACAGAAAACACATTTCACCTTGGGCCTCGGTCCAAGTATGTAAGTATGGGTTTCTCCAATATTCTCCAGCCCCTTGTATCCTACCAGTCCTGGAGTTAATATTGTTTATGGGCTGCTGGTTTCCTTTGATTATTTTTATTGACATTCAGTGCTTATGAATCAGCAGACTGAGGGTACCTCTGGAGCCAGGAGAACTGCCAACAGATGCTGACCGCCTTCCCTGTCTCTGCTCAGAGGACCCAGCTCCCAGCCCAGGGCACCTAGGCCAGCCCACAGGTGCCCTGTCAAGTAGACACAGAGGCCAGCCATCATTGAGAAGGACCATCAGGAGCCCTGGAGTAGAGGAGAGGCACCTACCTACCCAGCCACACCTCCCATCATGCTCCCCCGGACCCACCGAGCGATTCTCCAACTCACTTTGCACCTATGGTTCCCTCACTCTGGCCAGGGCAGATTTTGTCCATCTCTACCAGGATAATAGTCATTCTTAAAGACTCTGCTCCAGCCCTCACTGGTTTGTTTGGCTCAGTGGATGGCATGTCGGCCTGTGGACTGAAGTATCCCAAGTTTGATTCCGGTCAAGGGCATGTACCTTGGTTGTGAGCACATCCCTAGTAGGGGGTGTGCAGGAGGCAGCTGATCCACAGTTCTCTCTTATCGATGTTTCTAACTCTCTATCCCTCTCCCTTCCTCTCTATAAAAATCAATTATATATATATATATATATATATATATATATATATATATATATATATTAAGACTGCTCCAATTGCACCTTGACCTCTTCTGAACTCTCGTTCCTCTCCTGTAGTACCCTAGGCCTGCCTCACTTATAACCCACAGTCAAAGGCTCCTGATTTCCCATGCTTTTGCTCCCAGCTATTGAGTCTTAGCTGGCAGGAGCCTGCTGTCATCTCTGCCTCTCCTTCCTAATCCTGTTCATTTCATGGAAAATGATAAGCAATTTCTAAATAGCCAGAGCTCACATATAGGTGTACAAAGCTGTTACCAATATAGCGTATATCGGTTCCCTATGGCTGCTTCAACAAATTGCTAGGAACCAAATGACTTGAAACAACATAAATGTTCTTACGGTTCTGGAGGTCAGAAGTCCAAAATGACCCTCACGGTGCTAACATCAAAGCAGCAGCCGATCTGCTTCCTTTGGAGGTTCCGGGGGAAAATCATTCCCTTACCTGCTCCAGCTTCTAGGGCCACCTGCATTCCTTGGCTCGGGGCCCTTTCCTCCACTTGGAAGCCAAAAGGCACTATCGTATCTGACCCTCACACTATCCTGTCATACCTAATTTACACATGGGGAGATGTAGGTCCTTGAGATGATATGTTAACCAGACACAGCCAAGAACTGGCAGGAGTGAATTACACTTAAATCCAGGCTTCAAGAGTGCAAAGTCCCTCTACTCACTATCACATCTTTGTCGTCATAGCTTTCTCAGGGCAACATCCAGTTCCGCTAATTTTCTTTTCATCAGATGTAGTGAAAAGTACCACTCTTCCCATAGTCCCTCAACCCTCCCTATGGTCCGTCTCTATGCACACTGGCCTCATTTACCTGGGCCAACTCATGCAGTTGTTGGGAGTTCTGCCCTTGGGCTACTGGAACCCAATTTGCCCAGGGACATGGTGAGCTGGTGGTTCCTGGGAAATCACCATCCCTCTGCAGATAGCCTCTTTTTTTTTCTTTTTTTTTTTTTTTTTTTTTTTTTTACCACTGACTGATAGAGGTGGTGTACAAATGCCCCCGATTCCTCACACCTTAAATGGGATCATTTGGAGCATGCATTTTATACCATTTCTAGGAGTTTTCATTTGGGATTTAGTTTTGGTTGCCAGCTGTGGAAGAAAGCTTAATACAGGCATATCCCATTTTATTGTGCTTTGCTTTATTTTATTTCACAGGTGTTGCATTTTAATTTTATTTTTTTACAAATTGAAGACAAGACTCTTCACCGGTAAAAACACTGCAACTTGCTTGATTGCTATACTCGCTTTATTGTAGTGGCCTGGAACTGAGCCCGCACTATCTCTGAGTTATGCCTGTGCCTCATCCTTCCTGTCTGTCTTCTCTTAACTGCACATGCATTGGGTCCTACCTCAGAATCTATTTCAGAGGGGGTGAGTGGATTCAGATGAGACATGTGGCTAGGACAACCTGGAGTGTTATAATGGTTCCTGACATATGTTAGGAAAATCAAAGTAACTCCACAACTGAATTAAAAATAAAATGCATTAAAAACTGTGAAGACTGAAATTGACATTGAAATAAAATGTGGAGAAGAAACTTAGTGTGCTTTTCACAGAACACCAAGTAAAAGAGCAAAGGGATGTTGAGAGAGAAAGTGGCAGGTAAGAGAAACAAATGGCAAAGATCCAACTCCAACATATGGATAATCCATGTTGCAGGAAACCAAAACAAAGGAACAAAGTAAAACGCAAAGCTACAATGAGGCTGAATACTTATTTTGTAAGTGCAAAATCAACATAAAGGAATCAATGCCTAGGCATAACCTGTTTATCATTGTTGTTTGTTTTGGCTTTTAGATTAAAAAGTAGGAGATTATTAAGAGAATTCAGGAAGAAGGTTACTTATAAAGAAAGAAAAATCCCACTGACTTTCCATCAATACATGCCAGAAGCAAACTGAATAGTGTCCATGTCAATGGTGTTTTGAAAACAGAAAAAAGGGTAACCTGAGAATATTATACCCAGCCTAATAGACAGGGAATCTGAAGATAATTAAATAATATTCTTAGTAGCAACACAAATTTTAACATTCATTTATGATTTTTGAAGAGAAAATTAAAATATTATTAAAATGTAAAACTACAACTCACACACACTTAATTCAGTCTTGATTAAAATCAAATTTGAATCAGGTCTCTGATAACCTTGAGAAATTATGAAATTTTGATTGATACAAAGCTGTAAAACTATGATGATACAAATTTTGATTGATATAAAGCTCTGAGACTATGATGCATTACAGACTATTACATTCTATAGCATAGGTAAAGGTATAAATTAGAAAATAACCAGATGCCTTAAAAATACCAAAAATATAAATATTAGCCAGTATGAGGTAAAAGCCCTTTCTTGTTAGAAATATGTTTTTATCATCTAAAAATTAAATTTTGGCCAGTTTATCTGTATCTCTGAAGTAAGAGTACTTTAACTTCAATTGTTTGTTGTTATAAAATGTTAAGCTTAAGACAATAATGACTTTTATAATGGAGAATTTCTATTTACTCATTGTTTTTGTTTCAGGGAACTAAATTTTAGTTTACTCATCAAGCATAGCAATTATGAATATACTGAAGTTGTTATAATTATCACCACCAACCTCAAAACAGTCCACATTCTCATGAAGTTATGAAGCAAATGAAATGAACCAATAATAAATACCTCTTTTATACCTTGTACAATTCTTGGTATAAGAACAATAAATGGAACTATAATAGAAACATTTAAAACAGCTCAGCATCTTGACTTTTTCCTCAGCAATATACATAATAAAAGAATAAGAGATAAATCCAAATGAAGAACTCAAATACTAGCGCATTCGATAAAATGGTTAGTGGTGAATATTGAAATCTCCATATTGTCATAAGATACAATAAAATATAAATCACAATTGAAAGATATAATGCATATAAAATGACAAACATCTGAAGAGTAAAAGAGATTCCAGATTCTGCACCACCTCACTTTCTAAAAATAAATATATCTGATGTTCCATATGTCTGTTGTTTAAAGCCACCACTGTGTGTTATTACTGACAATACCAGGATAAGGCTCTTCTGATCTAGACTGCCTGAGCCGGTCCCAGCCAGGTTTGCTCAAGCATCTGAAATCAGCTGGTAGGGTTTGGTGGTCAACCATAGCCCTATTTCCCCTTCCATCTGGCAGTTGGCTTGTTGTCTGCTAAGGACATAGGTCATAGTAATGTGTCTCATTATCCAGCAGGCTAGCCCAGTCTTGTACAAAGGACAGTAGCAGGATTGTAAGAGAGAGAACAGAAGTAACACCTCACATGGCACACTGTCACTTCCTCCTCATGCTGTGGGCCAAAGCAAGTCTCAAGGGAACAGAATCAAGACTCCATCTCTGGATGGGAGGAGCTGAAAACTCACAAAGGATAGAGGTGCAAGGAAGAGTACAGAATTGAGGACATTTTCGCAGTTTAGTTCTTACAAGGGTATTTCTTGGATCCCATGATCTCACACACCTAGAGTAAATAATGAACAACATAAACTGATGAACAAAAACAGACCCAGAGAAAGAGAAGCAGCGATCAGACTCTCAAACCTCTGAGAAAAAGTAGGGGAGGGGAGGGAAAAGGGGAAGAGATCAACCAAAGGACTTGTGTGCATGCATATGGGCCTAGCCAGTGGCCATATGGACAACAGGGGTGTGGGGGTATATGTAGGGAGGGGTTTGGGATGGGAATGGCAGGAAGAGGACAATTCTATAATCAATAAGAAAATTAATATAAAAAAAGAATTGAGGACATTTTGATATTAATTAATTAATTAATTTTGCAATCTACCATAGTTAGGGAGAGAATATTGGGAGAAGGTGGTTTCATCTTCTTGAAATTAATGTAAAATTTATTCTATTAATATAGAATTGTGTTTACTAGATAGTTGAAATTAAACAAGGCACACTATAAAATACAGTAGGCCTCATATTTGTAAAAGAATATATTAAAAACTCATAGATAAAGAAGAAAAGGATACTCACTTAAAAATTGGGCAAGTGACATGACAAGGCAACTGATAAAAATGTAGTTGCCTAACTTGAAAAAAAAGTCTAACCATATTAATAAGTAATTGCAATTAAAAATAGATATATACACATAAATACATATATAAGTATATACACATACAAATATATGAACATACATATATTCATGTATGCTTTTAGAAAATATATATAAATTTATGACTGTATTCTAAATACATTGGACAGAAACAATTTTTCCTCCAAAATTAGCACAGATTTTCTAAAATAGTAATTCTTACTGTCCTAAGAGTAAAGTTACTCTAATTTAACCAAAGGAAATATAAATTGTCATAAGTCTTCTGGAGGCCAATTTGTCAACAGGTCTGGAAAGCTTTAAACATTGGTATATTCTCTGACAATGCATAGTAGGAAATAAATAGGACATCCATAATGGTTTCGCTACAGGGGTGTTCTTCAGAGTGTTATATATAAGAGGAAAACATTGCAAAGAACCTGAATGACCAACCAAAAGAAATAAATTAAACAAATTACAGTATATCCATATAATAGAACACTTTTCAATAATTAAAATTATGTTGAGGATGAAGTGACCCTGAGAGAAGTTTATGATATAATGATTTTAAAAATACCATATGCCAGGTGTCTTTTTTAGTATATATACATCCACCAACCAGGAAAAGCATAATATCAAGGTCTACATAAAGCTGTACTTTAAAAATTCTTCTTTTGTGTTTTCTCATTTTTTAAAAAAAAGTTATTTTGTATTATATTATCAGAAAAATAAGTTAATTAATAGTAGAATAGCATATTGGTGAAATATTCATAGCCAATACAATAAATGAGGGCTCAATGTCTTCTCTGTGTAAAGGCATTATAAAAAATATTTGGCAAATAACATGAACTCACAAAACAAAATTAATGAACTAATTAAGAAACAATCAACTTCAATGGTGAGGAAATATATGCAAATTTTAACACTAGTTAAGATACAGTTTAAAAATATTCTGATACTTTTCTGGTAGAATAATAAGTGTGTACCGAAAGCAATTTTATATGAATCAGGAGCCTTTAAGTGTAAGTCATAGAGCTGTAAAAATATTAGAGAAAGTGTGAGGGAATTTGAAAAAGATCTCCTTAAACAAGACAAAAAATAGAGATTCCAAAATAGAAATATTGACACCCCTGCCTACACAAAAATGAAAATCATTATATAAAAATAGACCTCACAGCTAAGTTAAATGATAATCAAGAGATTGATAAACTGGGTGAGCTTTTCAGCTATGGCTGAATGAGATTGGCAAATCATTTCCCCAAAAGCAACTCTAAAGCAGGAAAAAATTAACAAAAACAACCATTTCAGTGTCCTGGAAATCAGCAAGGCACACAACAACCTGAAAGCGTTTATGTTTGTAGAACAGCCAGATTTAGACAAGCACAGTGGGACTCTGCAGCTTTGCAATCTGGGGTTGGTAATCACCATCACCATCATTAGCATGGGCAGTCGCCCTTCTGCTAGCTAGGCTAGCAGAGGTGCTGCAGGGGTGGAGCTGTGAGGAGTGTGGCAGCTCTACACCTACACGGCAACACCCAAGCCCAGCGGTGCTATCAGTGGAAGTGACAATCACAGAGGCAGTGACAACCAATGGCACTACATGACACAGGTGTGGTGTTGGTTGGGGGCAGCATATTCCTGGCTGAGGTTGCACACACACGCAGCAGAGACTGGCGATGACACCAACATGGCATATGCCTCCAGTGGAATACTATCCAACAATACAAAGAAATGAAGTCCTGACATCATACACTATACATGGATGAACCTTAAAAACTATTACTCAAAGTGAAAGAAGCCAGATGGAGAAGACTATATATTGTATGACTCCATTTGCTATGAAAATCCCAGAAAACTCCAATGTGTTGAGAAAGAAAACAGATCAGCGGTTGCCTTGGCTGGACAATGGGAGCGTGGACCACCTCTGGGCACAAGGGACATTCCGTGTTGATGGAAAAAAGCCCAAAACTGAAGTGTGGTGATGGTTGCACAACTCTACATATTTACAAAAAAAAATATTTGAACTGTACCCTTACAATAGTTGAATTTCATAGTGTGTAAATTATACCTCAATACAGCTGTTTTTAAAAATGGGGAAATATTTTGTAACATACCTGACAGAAAGATTAATACCCCATCACACAGAAAATGGCCAATTCACAAAAGCACAAGCAATAATCACACGGGAAAAGGTATCCAAATAACCTCGGAAGCAGGAAAATGCAAGTGAAAATAAGGAGATTTCATGGCTTCTTTTCAGATTCTCAACAACCCTATGAAAGATCCTGGTTGTTCCCATTTCACAGATTGGAAGCAAAGCTCACAGAGTTTCAATAACTTGCCCAAATCCATTCCTCTAGTTAGTGAGTGAAGGTCTCTGTCATTAACTTTTACAGTCCTACTCCCTAACCAGAGTTACTATTATCCCCGATCCAACAGATGTGTGAATAGTTAAGATATTAAGACATTATGAACTGTGATGAGCTGGGTGAGGCTCCCTTAGGTCTGTTGGGCATTTGTATTGTTCCTATTAACACCTAACGGGCCATTTGAGCTCAGTATGGATTTTTTGTTTTTCTCTTCATAGGGGGATATTGAGCTTTCATTCATGCCGATTTATCAGCAGAGCCTTAAGTCCAGCTAGTGTCACTGTGGTGTGTGGTAGAAGCTGCACTTTGTGAGTGCTTGTTAAGTACAATTTTCGGAGAGTTCTCCCAACCTGCATCTCCAGCTCCTAAACCTTAAGGACCATTGGCTGTGATGGGAGTCAATGTATCAGTGGTGGCACAGCCTTTCAATCACCACCTCAGTTACTGCCCCAGCCAGGAAACTCATTCACCTTGAGCCCCTAAGTGGGTCCCTTCATCTCTGTGCCTCAGCCTCCTCTTTTGTAAACTAGGCCCTTCCAATCTTGCTAAACTTGGAGAGCACTGGAAGAGAGGATGGATTGGTGAAAACAGCTTAGGAAAATGTAACACAGACACAGGTTTCCCTAGAGATGGGGCCTACCTTCACCCATGCAAAACAGAAATCTAGCCTTGGTCTCTACAAGTTTTAGTAAGCCACACCAGGCTGGGCTTCAAGCAGACAGAACCCAAGCCACCAGGAGCCAAAATACATTTCACTTGAAATAAAAGTCAAAGGCTTCCTTACCATAGCAAAAATCTCTTCTCCTGGGCTTTGCTCCCAGGGAGCTGGGTCCCTCCAGACAGTCCTGCATGGGATGAAGAGCATGGAGGGAAGGGGGAGCTGGAGTACTGAGGACTCAGGAGAAGCGATCAATCTGCTGCCTTCCCATGACCACAAGCGTGCAGCAGGTGGAATGAAACACAAAGCGTGATTCTGAATCAGAACCACCTGGGCACGCTCGTTCTCAGCACTAAACCTATCCCCTAAGTAATCCCGAAGTCTCCTAGAGTGGGAGGACCACTGTCTTAGTACAGAGCAGTGGTCTGCAAACTGTGGCTCTTGAACCACATGTGGCTCTTTGGCCCCTTGAGTGAGGCTTTTCCACATAATACCACGGCCTGGGAGAGTTTATTTTGAAGAAGTGGCGTTACAAGAAGTTTAAGTTTAAAAAGGTGGGCTCTCAAAAGAAATTTTAATTGTTGTACTGTTGATATTTGGCTCTGTTGACTAATGAGTTTGCCCACCACTGGTACAGAGGATCTCAAACATAAGTGTGTATCAGAATCACCTTGAAAGCTACTAAAGTGCAGAGATTAGGGTCCTTGAAATATAACAGCATCTGGGACTGTGTATTTTTGCCAGATTCTCCAGGTGATCTTTATATGACCAAAGTTTGAGAACCAGTGAATTAGGAGATTGGCAACACCTGGAGGGTGGAGCCATCCAATCTTCGGGGAAGGTGCCCTCGGAGCTACGTGGTGGAAGGTTATGTTACCTGTGCAATGCCTGGCATGCAACACATGTTAAGTAAATAATAACTGTAACTTAGTTACCTGGCACATGATGCAAGAAAAGAAGGTTCTGGGCACTTTAGGGCTTCTGGAAAGGTCCACAGAGACTGCCTCTATGCATCAGGTTTGAGAAGCTATGATTAATTCCCCTGTTCTTGTCCCGGACCCATGGAATAACCGTGAATATCAACGCTGGGTATCCAACAGCACGTATCAACAACTTAACAATGTGCCTTATGAAAAGAGCCATGTTGGGGGGGGGGGCGCAGTGGGGCTATTTACTAGGAAATTTTCCTGAAAAACGTTCTGTCCAGTGCCTGCTCCAAAGAAATTTTTCATAAAAATCTTCAAAAGCTGGCGATGAGCCAAAACAGGGCTTGGGTTAGCAGACAGCAGAACTTCCTATGCCTCTAGGAGTTTCCCCAATGCACTACATATTGATTATTCAAGGATAAAATGGGGATGGAATGACACAGAAATCATTCCTTCAGTTAGGAATTTAGGAGGATTTAAGGAGCTATGTAAGTAAAGGGACCCTGCCAAGCACACAAGCAAGAGTGAGCACCACACAAGCACTGGCTGTTGTTCTAATTCATTCACTGTCTCATGGCGAGTGGCCCTTTGCTACATGCTGGGGTGTAGACAAGAAAATCCCACTCCTGCCTCAGGACAGGCAAAGGAGAAGGGCAGGTGAATGGTGACTATGAATCAGTGCAGTGGGGTTGGGCTCCAGAATGCAGAGGCTGGGATTTGAGGCAAATAATCCAGGGAGTTGTTTGGTGGAAAAGGAAGGGCATGGTGACCTCAGAATCTCTCATGGATCGTTCCACAAGCTGAGCTGGCCGGGGAATTTTCAGATACGTTTTCAAAATGTAGACTCCCTGGACCCGTCCCTAGAGATTCAGAGGCCCCAAGTTTGTGAAGGGTCCCAGGGTTGCCCATTTGTAATTTCCCTAGGAGATTGCAAACATCAGTCAGGCTTGGCAACCACTGGCCTAGGAGCAGAGAATGAGTAAGAGAAGGGGGGAGGAAGAAACTCCTGAGCAGAGAGAAGTGGGTAGAGGTCGGAGGGCACAAAGGTCAGACCTTTGGCCCACGCTAGGTCAGAGCCCATCACACCTATTGCTAGTGTTCGCCACTTCTCTCTGCACTTTTCCTCCAAAAATGCTCCTCTAGTTCAAAACTGAATTGTTGGAGTGTATTTGGCTTGTATGTCATCTCACCCACTAGGCCTTTAGCTCCTTAAAGGTAGGGATCTTATCTGATGATTCCTCCCTGGGAGGCACTTAACACAGTACCTTGCACTTAGTAAAAGCTCAGTAAATTTGTTGCTTAATGAATTAATTGGGTCCCTCCATACAATTGGTATGGATAATTAGGTGTACTTAGATTTGTTTAGCAACATGGACTTCTTCCTTTAAATCATTGTCAAGGTCAGGTCAGAGATTTTTTTTTTTTGAATCCCCTAAAGATTTTTTTCCACCATTTTCATTTCTCTGATGCCAGTGTTTCTTCCAAATAAATTCTCTGTGTGTCTGGACACACCTCCCATGCTTGAGCTTAGGCAAGCGTACTGTTGAACTCCATCTCTCAAGATGGCACTTGGGATAGAGTTCAGATCTAAATCTGAGGGGTGGATTCTTCAGTTACACTTGAAGCAAAGCCTGAAAAACTGAGCACATAGTCCACTTGTCAACAAATGTCCTTCTCCAGATCGTGAAAAAAAGTGGGCTGTACATGAAAAACTCGGGGGGAAAAATGAAAAACATAAATCAATATAAGGCTTTAAAATATATGTTTCAAATCCCAACGCGATCCATATTTCATCTGGACTGTGGATGATCCCAAGAGTGCATTAAATATTGCCATGAACTCAGAGCCTTGACAGATAATTGGGGAATCAGAATGCGGAATTTTAAAGGAATTTTGGTTCACAAGCGGTGGTTCCAGATGTGAGTGTCACTGGTCTTCAACAGAAAGTGCAGGTAAAAGTACTGACAATAAAACCAGAGCGGTGTTACTAAACGTCACCTAAATAACTATCACTCACTAATGTCAAAAACAGTTCTCTCATTCATCCACTCAACAAAAAATTTTAATGAGCATCTTCTATTTGCCAGGCACGGTTCCAAGTCTTGGGAATATGGCAGTGAGCCAAAGGGACAAAAATTCCTGTATTTATGAAGCTTATCTTCTCATGGGGAAGACATGCAATAAACAAGTAAGTAACTCTATAAAATGATGGGTGATGAAAAGTGCTAGGAGAATAAAATAAAGCAGAGCCAGGAGACAGGGAATGCCAGAGATGGGGTGCCATTTGAAGTAGATTGGACAGAGCCAGCCTCATGGAAAAGGCAGCATTTTATTAAAGATATTGAGCCACATAGATTAATGAGAGAAGAACACTCCAGAACAGAGGGAACGAGCTGTGACAAGTTTCTAAGGTGGGAACATGCTTGGTGTGCTCACACACAGCAAGGAGATTGACAAGGTGGCTGAACCAGAGTGAGTGAGATAAGTAAGGTGAGGATGAGCAAGGGACCATGGGGGATGGGAAGTTGGAGGCTGAAGAATATAGAGAGCCTTGTAGTCTACACTACAAAGATGGACTACTGCTCTCTGTGAAACAGAGTTTGAGAAAGATAGATAATCAAACACAAACTTTTGTCTCATGTAATCAGAAAAAAATGGTTTAAAGATGGATCATGAGTGAGCAAGTACCAAATATCCTAGGACAGTGGTCGGCAAACTGGAGCTCTGGAGCCACATTGGGCTCATGAGCCATGGTTTGCCGCTCTGTTGACTAATGAGTTTGCCGACCACTGCCCTAGGATATGATTTAAAGCCACTTAGGTTAGTTGGTATACCAGCAAGACAGCCCCCACAGTTTGGAAATACAATGCAATGCTATTTCTGCTCCCCACTTTTCCACTTGAATTCAAAAATGAGTACTGGTCCACTTGAGAGCACACTTCTTCCTCCAGAAATGAAGGAAATTGACATTTCCAGATATTAAATGGGTTCCCTGCTATTTTTAGGGCTCAGACAGCTGAAGCCACTGAACTCAAAAGTGCTCCCGGGATCAAAGAGCCCTAATAGGACTCCCCAGCCCTGAGAGCTCTGTCTCTAACAGGATTATGCTCGAATTAAAAGATGGAACCATTCAGAACCTAGGCACTCTCTGGCTTTGAAGTCTGCCTCAACGATGATCCATTTTTGTGCAAACCAGAGTTGGAGAATTACAAGGAAACCTGCAACGATTCCCAAATGGAGAGCTTTGTACGAGGTAATCAGGAGAGAAGAAACATGTGAACGAACACTCTGGGTCCACCTTTGAGCAAATGATGGCATAAAAGAGAAAATGTTTGTTTTCTCTCCTAAAGTATTTGACAAGGCAGAGGATTTTTTTATTATTATTATTCATAAGCAAGGAGTGTCTAATGTTTTCAAACTTGGTGTGTGTGTGTGTGTTTGTGTATGTATGTGTCCATGCATAAGAGCACACACATTTAGAGGAGCCCAGTGCAAACACTCTTATGGTCTTAAGTTCATAAGTATCAGATACCTTCAAGTTGGCAGGTGGAATGAGGTCAATAAAACATGACCTCTTCCCCTCAAATTTATCACAGAGAGAAGAGGAAGAGGATGAGGAGGAAGAAGGGAGGAAAATCATGGAGGGGAAGGAACATAATTCCCTACCCCTTGACTGTGTGTGGCCCTGTAGCTTGCTTTGGCCAACAAAATGTTCTGTCTTTCCAAAGTCATTCTCCCTGCATCTTCAGCTTTTTCTTTTACAATAGAGGACAACATCCTTGTGACAAACTAACAGTATTGCAGAAAAAAAGTCAACAGACTCTTTCTGAACAGGAAAATTTTTTTAAATATAAAGCAATGTCAAATTGCTCATGTCCCCTTCTGACAGTACCCGATGTGTTTGATAGGGTGAACATAGGCAAGGGTTTCTTTGGTCCACGAACAACTCATCTCTCTTTAATTTCTCAGTAATAAAGACCACAGTCTTCCAACGTGTAAAATTCATATACTCTCAGATGGTTTCCAAAATGTGTAGTAGTTAGCATTGAATTTCTTTTCCTGGTTATATTTCCTCTTGGCCACACTAGAGCTTGAGGGATGTGATGCCAAGACCACCAGGCAATGTCATGAAGAAATCCATCGGCCCAAAAGGAAAGCCCACTCTCTCCATCCAGAGCTTCTAGAGCTTTCTGTGAAGAGATGTTAGGACAGAGCTTGAGTGACAAAACAAAGTGGCTGAGGTTGCACTTCCTCAGGAATGCAGAGGAGGAAAGGGACCTGGCCGAGTGGTGCACCTGCTATGTGCTTGCAATGTGAAAGCCATGTTCACATGCTTGACTTATCTTACTGGCCACTCATGATCATTCTGTGAGATATACAAGATATACAAGTTGGGGGGGACCTATGCCAGCAGCGGAGGGCAGTTGAGAGGGACCAGGCCTGCAAGGGAGGGCAGTTAGGGGTGACCAGGCCTGCAGAGGAGGGAAGTTAGGCTGGCAGGAGAGTGGTTAGGGGGTGATCAGGCTGGCAGGCAGAAGCAGTTAGGGGTAATCAGGAAGGCAGGCAGGTGAGCAGTTGGGAGCCAGCAGTCCTGGATTGTGAGAGGGATGTCCAACTTCCCTTTTAGGTAGGATTGGGCCTAAGCAGGCAGTTTAACATCCCTAGAGGGGTCCCAGATTGGAGAGGGTGCAAGCTAGGCTGGGGGACACCCCCCCATGCACAAATTTCTTTCTAGTTTATAATATAATCCATAAAATGTGAATGACACTTACTTTTCAACTTTTATAGCTTAAGATTTCTGTCTTAATTTGGTTAGTAAAGGCAAGTAATATAAAAGCTTTAGGAAATCCTAAGATTTAATTTCATTACAATAAATAAAATAGAACAGGTTTCAAACATAAAAAACAATATTTTTCTTGTTATAAAATCAACATGCTCATTGTAAAAATATTCAGACACTATCCAAACATTTAAGGAAAAATTTATAAGTCACCTTCAATCTCCCAGAATAACCAGTTAACATCTTGGGGTGTGTCAATAAATACCATTCATTTTCACATGCATATACCCACATGGGTGTACATTTTCTGTAAAATGGGATCACGCATATTTGGTGCCTGCTTTTGCCCATGCTATAATTTACTGTGGGCATTTTTCCAGTGTTGATAGCATATATTTTAATAATCATTTGAAGTACTAATTAGGACTCCACCTTATTCATGTAAAAACTGTATGCTGCCCATCCTGTGTTGTTGATCAAGTAGGCCTATTCCAATACCTCAATATTTGAGTCCACCTTGCTGGGAGCACATGCTGGTATCATTAGTCAATCATGACCATGTTGCTATTTGTAAAATAGGAAAACAGTCCTGCTATTCTGTTTCAGCAACTTTGGTGGTTGCCATTCTTTCTGGACTGTATAGGGGTCAGGATCTGCTGCAGACTCAGCACTGTGAGGGCGGGACCAGAGACTAAGATGTACCATTGCCAAGATCAGGACAGTGGTCTTTTAGGACTCCTTTAAGAGTTAGCACAAGACATTCCCTGGGACTCCGGGAATAGCTGGGAAACCTGAAGGCAGAAACAGAATTCTTAGCAGAGTTATGAGGGGCAGCTCAGAGAAACGCTATTAATGTGACTATTCATGTTCCTAATAAGGGGACTGGTTTCTGACTGCCAGGAGGGAAACTGTATCATAAGAACAAATGAATGATGGTGCTTTGGATGCACTACCAACAAGGGCCAGCTTATTTTAAATTCTCTCCAGAAACAGCGAGGATGAGGAGTAAGTCTCAGATGCATCCCTTTCAGAGGCCAGCCAGGGACCAACCACTGGAGGGCCTTCACTGACCCTCAACAGTTCCTGGGACTACAGCTCAGAAGCCACTGGCCTAGGCAAGGCCACCACCCTGAGAGCAGCTTCATCCATTATCCGATGCTGCCTCCCTCAGCCGGCCTTTTGCAGGTGAACTTTTTATTTCCCAAGTGACACAGTTGCTAACTTTTTGTTTCTGTAGCCTGGGTGTTCACGGTGTGGTTGCAGGGAGCTCAGCAGCCCATGACCGTCCCCCAGAGAGAAGACAACTTCAAAGTCACAGTGCAGGTTACTTCCCTCTGGATTAAGATGGGGAACATGGCAGTGTGTTTTGTTGTGCTTCTACCATCAGAAACAGCTCATACTTGCTATTATATTATAAACAGCTCATTATACTTGCTATGAAATCTCTGAAATCAGTTGTTTCGGCAATTAATGACTGATTTCACAGGCATTAACCATCCCCAGGAACAGATCATTAACTGCTGGCGAGTGGGAATATGCTGTTCCAAGGTATTAGGCTACCTTTAGAAGACCTGTACCCAGAAGAAAATAACAAGAAAGAGAGCCTTTCTGGGCATCTGAAGTTATAGTGCAGGGTGGTTGGTTTCAGACAAATGTTTTGGTGTCTGAAACTGGGGCTCAAAGAGGCAAGAAAATAGAGCTGGAACCAAACCGAGAACTAACCATGGTCCATACTGGGGAGGGTCATTGCCATCCATTGAAAATGGTCTAAAATCTGGCCTACCTCCAGACTCCTGTGAAAGTGGAAGGTGAGCAGTGGGTGTTAAAGGGGGGACGACATAAGGAGGTTTGGACAATGGGCAGAGAGGAAAGTGGTATCTGATGGGAGAGACTCGGAGCTGTTGTCCTCCCCCACAAAACACCACCACCAAGCTGGACTTGAATCTTCTCTAGAATAGGAAATGAGCCTTCTTTCTTTCTTTTTCTCTGTTTTAAGATCTATAAACATTTGGGGATCTAATTATTTTTTTAAATATACTTTTATTGATTTAAGAGAGGAAGGGAGAGAGAGAGAGAGAGAGAAATATCAATGAAGAGAATCATTAATCAGCTGTCTCCTGCATGTCCCCTACTGGGGATTAAGTCTGCAACCCAGGCATGTGCCCTGACAGGCAATCAATGCTCAACCACTAAGCCACGCTAGCCGGGCAGAACAGGCTTTCTTTCACTCAACACAGCATCTCCAGTGTCTGGCACGTCTTAAATACTCAATAATTATTTGTTGAGTAAATGGATAAACTAGAGATAGGGAGGGGTTTAAGGTGAAAGGGAGACTTGATGACTTCAGAACAGAGACCCAGATATGGAGGAAAAACCCTTGCATACGAACTAGACCCAAAGGAGACCCAGAAAGGGCTATGCTCTCTAAGCTCCACATTCCAGGTTCGCTTGCACTATGAGCTACAGAGAAGCTGCCTTTGAGGTACAACTTTCTAATGGCCCTGCCTTGGTCAAGATCATCATAGACACTAGACTGGCCTGGGGAGCCCACAGGTGAGGGCCCACACCTATGCCTCTCCAGGACAGTGAGACTGGGGAGATAATTCTTCCTTCCCCAAACAGTAGAAGCCCACCAAGACCCCCAACTGGCCCCTACCACTCCTTCAGCCTCACCCCAAACTCCTCTTTCCTCGGTTTCCTACCACGTTACCACCATGGCTTCCTCCTGGTTCATCCTATATGTGTTTTTTCCCATTTGGGGGGCTTTCCACACACTATTCTCTTTGCCTCTAATGTGTTCCCCTCCCTTTAGATTTAGTTAAACCTTGGATACCTCCACTTAAAGAAGTCTCAGTTGGAGACACCCCCACTCCTGGATGCCCCTTTGAAGCATTGTGGCCATTTGTCAATGCCTTGTCAATGTTTGGTTAACGTCACTCTTCTTAAAGTCTAAACTAGAGGCCCACATGCATTGTGTTGAGTGTCGTTCCCCAGTACCTAGCACCGTGCCTAGAATGTAGTGGGCTTTCCATAGAGAACTGTTAAAGAAGGCTGACATATGCATGGGGTCCTGTATTTTCCAGTGGGTGAGCAGATGGGAATCAATGAACAGGAGGAATGTGCCATGTGCTTCAGCCACAGGCTATCTTCACAACACATATCTTAGGGAGTATGAAGATTTTACTGGAAATACCAGCAAAAGTCAAAGCAAATCACAGGCAGAGGTGGCTTGTTTTCATCCGATGTGCTTTCCTTTGCGCACTCTGGCTAAAGCAGCACAGTTCCTGGGAGTCTGGGCATCTTTACAGGTGAATTCACCACTTTGAAGCACTTGACAAAGGTTGACTCGTTCCCATCTAAGTGGACACCCGTTGCTGGGTCTCCGCAGTCTCTGGCCTGAATTGAAAACATCTCAAACTCCTAGTCAAGTTAATTGTAATCCACCAACCTAATCTCTATGGTGAGCATTGCAAATGAGTTTTAAGTTTAGCATATTTAGGGTTTTGTTTGTAGTTATATATGTTCCTCTTAGAAATGGAAATAAGAAGAAATGTGTCCCCAGGGAGGCTCACACTGGCTGGGACTGTCGGAGCTCTGTCATCCAAAGCTCCATTGGGGAGAAGGGGCCAGGATTGGGGGAAACTAGCAATGAGCTCAGAAAGGCAGGAACAAAAGCCAAAAGAGATGACCTCATCTCACAGCCCCAAAGGAACAAAGCTCCCACTAGTCCTCTGCGAGGTCGCTTCAGTTTGGTCCTCATCTTTGTAACCATGGCTTAACAGTTTACATGGGTGACATGCAAAGCACTTTCACGTTCATTAACTCATTTAATCCTCACAACTCAGGCGGGGAGAACAGGGCAGGATGTAGTCGCCTCCTTTTGCCAAGGGAGAAAAACAAGCTCAGCTTGCAAGGACCAGTGACCCAACAAGAACGTGCCATCCACGTTTTGTAACACCCTCAATCAGTTTTTATTGTCATGTGTAAATCTTCCTCTAGCTTCAAAATAATCAAAGCTAATACTTGTTGAGAGTTTACTATGCAAAATGTTTTACACGCATTATCTTATGTAATCATCTCAATAACATCATGAAGTATTAGTTTTATATGGCTGCTGTAACAAATGTGTTCAAACAACAGAAGTTTATTCTCTGACTACTCTAGAAGCCAGAAGTCCAAAATCAGTCTCACTGGCTGAAATGATGTTATCAGCAGTTCTGGTTCTTTCTGGGGGTTCCAAGGGAGAATCTGTTCCTTGCCTCTTCCAGTTTCTTATGGTTGCTGGCATTTCTTGGCTTATGGCCACATCACCCCAATTTCTAAGGTCTTTATATTCAAATATCTCTCTATGCTATCTCCGTCTTCACATTCCCCTCTCTGTGTGTCTGTGAACTCTCTCTACCTCCCTCTTATAAATATCCTTGTGATGGCGATAAAGGCCCAACTACATTATCCAGGATAATCTCCCCATTTTAAGATCCTGAACTGGATCACACCTACAAAGTCTCTTTTACAAAATGAGCTAATATATGCAGAGTCCAAGGATGAGGACACTGGGGGCCATTTTTCAGCCTATCATGAGTAGGTAATGTTGCTATCCCCACTTTGCAGAACAAGGAAACTGAGGTATGAAGTTGAAATCACACGCCCAAAGGCATGCAACCTGTACAGGTGAGACTGGGATTTAAACCCCAGTCACCCTGATGCCAGATCACACTAAAGCTATACCATTTTCTTAATTTGCCCATGACTTGAAAATCTTTATAAAGAAACAAAAATAAGAAACAACTCCAAAATGAGTCTTATTATCTCCCCCCCGCCCAGGCATTAGGTTTGCACTTGAAAGTGACTGTGGGCCAGGGAAGCATGGTGTCCAATATGGGCCTCAGTCCCAGAATCTGATCTCCCATCCACACACACTTAAGAAGAGTCACTCATCTCACTCCGTAAATAAGTTAGCTGCTTCTGAAGGGCTCTCATCTGGGGAACCACATGTTATTTTCCATGAAACCCTTCCTAAGGGTGTGGACTCCACACCCCACCCTGTCCTCCCACCCCAGCAGAAGTTCAGGAACAATTTCTATTCTGGGGGAACACACCCAGCAGAGGCTGGGGATTCACCATTCCTGATAAAAAGGAAACAATCTTCCTTTAGAGTTACTCTCCTACAGAAATATATTAGCAAGCAGATTAAAGTCTCCTCACTTTTTAATGAAATCATTACCATTTTAGGGCAAAACTGATAATGGGAATCTGTGGGTGACCCAACTTTACAACAGCTTCCAGAAGTTTGCATCATACTAGCACTTACATATTTGTAGACAGAGATGAGAGGAGGCAAGAAGAGAAAGCGAGCGAGAGAGGCAGTCAGGATTGATGGAGGTCTCATAGACTGTAACTTTAACACTGTCTCAGAAAGGAGGTAAAACCCAGGTTGCCCCTTCTCATTATTGACATAGGTACAACAGGCACAAAAGTATAGGCCTTATAAAAAACTGAATGAACATGTGTATTTTCTCAATTTCAGGACTGACCACAAACCGGGGACAACTCATCTTCTCAGGTTTCCAAATATAGCTGCACCACTGTCAGCCAGGGTGTGCCCAATGGTGCAACATTTCAGAAGGGTAAACAGGGAACAGAAACATTGTTTGAGAACAAGAAATAAGGCGATGTATAGGAAAGACTTCAAAGACAAGTCATTAACAAGTGGGCAGAGAAGGTATGGATGTCTGGGTGGCTAGTACACTGCCACCAATCAAAGAAGCCAGTTTCCAAAGTCTTCAGGAGCCTCTTCTAGGCCCTAATCAGTCTCTACAGGTGACTTCAAAGGATGAAGCTGAATCACAGCCACAAACTCAACATTGCCATTGATCATCTTCAAACGGTGAAAGTTCAGGCATGTGTGAGTCCCTCACTGTCACAGGGGACTGTTGTTGAGCCAAGGGCGTGTCCCCACACACCATGCTGTAGGCAGAAGGCATCCCACTTCTAACTTCCCAGCCCACTCAGCATGGACTTGGAATCTGTGGCCCCAAACACAGCTTTTGTGCCTTTTTACATAATGGCCGGGCCCCACTGCAGAGGGACGGGATGAGTGACGATTTTCTGCATTGTGTCTGAGTGTCAAGACTGGGTCAATAGTACATCCCTTATTGTGGGAAAAATCATAGAGCCACCTTAGAACCCCTGGGACCCAAGTCACACACCTGTTTCAATGTACAAACGTGACCTTCAAAACCTCAGCTCCTCAGCAGCAAATGAAGCTCTTTCAGCCCCTTGACCTCAGGCAAGGCATCCAATAAAATTTTGCATCAGGATTCGAAATCAGGATTCACATCCCTAAAGGGCCTCTTACAGACCTGGGGGCCATCCCATACCCTCAAGGAACCACACCAGTTAAAACAGAAACAAAGGCAGTCACGTGACTCCCTCTGACTGTCTTCTCCCCCATATAATTTGCTTAAGAATCTCTGTTGCTGATGGTCATAAGTCCTTGTAAAGAATATATGACAATGCTTTGTAAACTATAATGGGCCTAGACTATATGAAGGATTATAGATTTTTCACCAAGGGAAAGGTAACATTAAAAAGATTATTTTCAAAAGCAACCTCATGTGGCATTCATTAAAAAGTGTTTGATGTTACCCAACGAAAGTTTTGTTGCAGTTGAATAAAAAGGTCTTTAAAAATTACAGCTTGGAGTTGTCCCCCTACTAGGACAGTTCAATCCATGACAGCTAGAGATGACTTCTGGGTCAAGGTTTACTCCCACTATGAAATTTGCCCCTCATCAATAGCATCTAACAAGAAGGCATCTACAATGCACTACCTTGCAATTGCATTCAGTTTTGCTGACCTAGAGAAGGACCTAAACAACTTTCATTACTGCGCCTCACTCCTGGAGAATGCAGACAGCATCTGCTCTGCCAAAAGAATCCTTGCACCACTTGTCCAGACAGTCAGGTGAGCAAAGTTGGCTCCAAAGCAAATGCAAGACAGGAGATCATTTCTCTCTCCCATCCCCTAAGGACTTCTACATGCTGGATAGGGATGCAACATAGCTGAATATTTTAATTAGATAGTGAGGAATATACAGGGCATTGTGAGGCTTAGAAAAAGGGGTTCCCTCTGGGTGGAACAGATTTGAAAATGCACCTCATTCCTTGAGTGACCAACCCTGGGCCAGAGTCTCCAGCTCGGATAAGATCCAGTGTTTTCCTTGGTCCATGGGTTCTTGGATACAAAGTAGCTATATGCTTGGGGAAACTCCTCATGGGGTTTGTGTCCATTCCTTGGGCACGCTGGCCACTTGCACACCTTTGCCTTTGACTTCTCTCCACCAGGAATGTCCTCTCCCCAATCATCAATGGGTGTTTTTTTTTTTTTTTCCCCAATATATTTTATTGATTTTTACAGAGAGGAAGAGAGAGGGACAGAGAGTTAGAAACATCGATGAGAGAGAATCATCGATCAGCCACCTCTTGCACACTCCCCACTGGGGATGTGCCCGCAACCAAGGTACATGCCCCTGACCAGAATCAAACCCAGGACCTTTCAGTCCGCAGGCTGATCCTCTATCCACTGAGCCAAACCGGTCTGGGCTCATCAATGTTTTTAAACTTGGAAAACTCCCATCTATCCTTCAAGGTCCCATGAAATTATCCCTTTATGTGAGGCTTTCTCCCGACTCTTACCCTAGCTTTATCACTGACTCATGGCTAGCCCAATGCCTAGCACATAGCAGGCCTAGCTCATACATGTCGGTTGGGTGAATGAATCAATCCTTTAAGCCCCAACAGCACCTCTTGCACATCTCGTGATAAGCTTCCCAGTGCCCCATTTGGAGCATGTATCACCTTATACTACAAATGTGAATTCTTAGAGGAAAGGGTTAATGCTTTTTAAGCTCTGCATCCCCCAAATCCAGCATAGAGCTTGGCAGAGTCCAGATGCTCATAATGTGCCTGTTGCACTAAAGGTATCCAAAGCAGGGATCTAAAATGTGAGCTTCTTGAAAAATCTTTATTTCCAGCCAACTGTCCCACTCAGGAGACTGAAAATCAAAGGTGAAAGGTCTGTGCCACTCCCTGGGGCTGATGGCTTTCCTTAGGAAGGGAACCTGCTCGGATGGTCCACATTCTGCTCCTCCCAAGCCCTGTGCCACTGACCTTAAGCTGAAGGATAGAGGAGGCAGGCCCTAGGACACAGAAGGCATTGCAGACAGGATTGGGTTTCCTTACTTCCCTGTCTTTAAACTTTGTTGACTGTAGCTTTAAATATTTATAACCAGTGCAGGAAGTTTGGCCGGAATGGAGAGGAGGGGGAGGCTCAGGTTCCCTGGGACCCAATGGTGCTAGCAGAGTGCGCCTTCAGCACTGTTCCTCCGCAGACTGGCGCTCCCAAATGTCAGCCCAGCCACAGCCGGTGGGGGCGACCGTGTGGGGATTTTAAAGGATGGTTTTGTTTTCATCCACAAGCCATTTTTCCTACTCTAAGGGATGTACTATTGACCCAGTCGTGACACTCAGACACAATGCAGAAAATTGTCACTCATCCCGTCCCTCCGCAGCGGGGCCCGGCCATTATGCAAAAAGGCACAAAAGCTGTGTTTGGGGCCACAAATTCCAAGTCCATGCTGAGTGGGCTGGGAAGTTAGAAGTGGGATGCCTCGGAGAAATGATGGATTTTCTGTTCTTTTTATTTTTTTGTTTTGTTCTTTTAGAGAGACACGGAATCTTCCAGAATGGCCTGCCCAATAGTTCTTAGCAGAGAAGTACCACAAGGAAGATAAGTCCCGACAATCACCCCCTGTTTATGCAGAATCCCTGGCAAACGGCCTCCAACTCAGCGAGTTTTCAAATATGCATCACCCACCGCAATGTTCTCTCCCCATTCTATTTCCAGCGAGTGGATTTTGTTTGGGAGCATTTTCATGATTTGCACTCGTTTTGCAAGCAATATAAGGACTGACTCCAAGAGAAGAGCTAATCAGGGCTCTACCCAGCGACCCTGCAATCGAAATCAGATGTGTTGAAGGCGAAATTAATGGAAACACAGAAAGGGAAGGGCTCGTCGCCGGTTTCGGAGCAGAGGGGAGGAGCTGACGGGAGGGAATCTTTGCTGAGCAGAGGGTGTGCGGGAATTCCAGCTGTGCAAACGCCCATTCTATCCATCATGCATGAGGCGGCTCTGTGTAACACATCAAGCCTTCCTGGGTCCCAAGCATCAGAACACAGACAGGGGGTTCGGGGAAGGGGGTGAAATAGGGAAATGGATTGCACTGCCTACAAATAGCTGTGAATAAACCACTCTGGCCGGCTGGTGAGAGGAGGCACCACGCTTCACTTTGTGTCTTTCAAGCAGTTCTGTCAAGTGCAGCAGGTTCAGGGAGAACCCGCTAAGTCACATGATGATAAAAAAACAAACAAAACAACAACGCAAGCAAAGCAGGGAAGTTGAACGGTAACCCCGGGAGGTCACCTTCACCTCTGGCTCAGCTCAGGAGGTGCCATATCGGTGAAAGTGTGACTTGGAATATAACTTAATGGGAGTCTCGTGGGTTATGAAATCATGGAAGTAACAAGATCTCCCACAACTGCCGAGGTGTGTGCCAACAACACGAATGAATGGAAAGAGCCCAAATACTTTTCAGCTCGCAGATGTTACCTTCTACGTCCACTTATTCATTTCAGGTGCTAGGAAGGAGCTTTTTCATACTAAAGGAACATTTGAAGAAACTCGTTCAGCCTTCCGGGGGTTACGTGATGGTATATAATCAGTAGTGTCAAGTCAAACATCCTTTTATTGAAGATAAAAATGCCTTGAAAAGTCAGCAGTGCCTAGCCCATCCTGTGATCAAACACAGCTCTGCTATGAGCGATCTTGTCCCTTAGTTTTCAGCAATCTCTCCCTTTCCACTCCAAGACCAGTTAAAACGGCACCCCTAGCGAGGAGGAGGCCTCATGAGGTGAGCCCACACTTCCCTGGCCTTCCCTGGATGTTTTGATTGTCTCTTTTTACGTATCTCTACATGTACCCTTACATGATTAAAGATACACATACGTGTGTGGATAAAACACACATTGTGGCCACAGCCAGACACTAATGGTTGCTGCATCCATTCACCCACATCGGAGAGAAATAGCACAAGGTGCAGCTTCCGTTTTAAGAAACAAGGTGCATACGAAAGGTGGCCTAATGAAGAATGCATTTAGAAAGCATCTCCGAAAACATGGGCATGACGTCACCAGCTAAAGGTCACGTGCTTTACTCCATATATCTGCCCCCTGCCTTTACACAAACAGAAAGCTGTTCAATTTAAAAATGCAATGTATAAATTGCTCTGCTATGCTCTGTAACTGCCATTAATAAATGATAATTTCCCTCACTGTCCTGTAACCACCTTTGTTTCGCTGGGGATACGCAGTCAATTATCTAACAGTAATGATAGCCACGTGCTCAGTTACTGCTGAATTTCACGGGCCGGAGGGCAGTGCCAGGTGAAGAGAGGATGCAGGCAAAAGCGGCCAGTTCCTCCCTTCATTGAACCCAGCTCCGCTCTGCACTTGCCATCAGAGGGTGGGAGGTGGTCAGAGGCGGCAGCTGCTGCACCAAGCATTTTTCTTCAGGAGCCAGAGCAAGCATCTCAGGTGGGCGCAACCTGCCTGAAAGAGCCACCCGAAGTGGGGAAGGCATGTCTTTAGATGGTGCAGCATCCCTTACCCCGAGCTTGTAAACCGGCCTCCTGACCCCTGACAACGAGGGAAATCAGACGTTGGCACTGCGGAGGGGGAACTTATGTGACTGTTTTATGGTGAATTCCAACCCCAAACCCCACCCCTAGGAGCTGCTTTTTCATTTCACTGCTGCTCTCTCTTCTCACTCCAGCCTGCCTCTGCATCCCCCAGCCCGTCCACTTTTATCTCTTGCACAGAGGGCAGAGCCTGCCTCTTCCAGTTCCGCTCTAAAGGAGGATTTCTCCGGAAGGCTCTCAGGAGAAGCAGTGGCTGTTTCCTCGCCCAGAGTAGCTGGCTTGGCTTGGCAGCACATGATGAAAGGCTGGCTAGCGGGATGTCCGAGAGGTCCGGTGGCCGCTGCTTCTGGGGTTTTCCTCCAAGTCTGAGTTACCATCAACCATTTCGGGAGATGCTATGGACTGAATTATGTCCTCCAAACCATATATTGAATCCCTAATCCCCAGTGTGATAGTATCTAGAAACGAGGCCTTTGGGAGGAAATGAGGTTTATAGGAGGTCAGGAGGGTGGGGCCCCATGATGGGATTAGTGCCCTTAACAGAAGAGATACTATAGAAACTTCTCTCCCTCTCCCCTTCCCCCTCCCTCTCCCTCTCCCTTCCCCTCCCCCTCTCCCTCCCCCTCCCCCCTCCCCCTCCCCCTCTCCCTCTCCCTCTCCCTCTTCCTCCCCCCACTGTGTGAGCACACAGTGAGAAGATGGCCTTTTGCAAACCAGGAGGAGAGTTCTCACCACAACCTAACTGTGCTGGCATCCTGGTCTGTCTTCCAATCTCCAGAACTTAAAGTAATTAATGCCTATTCTTTAAGGCCCTGGTCTATGGTAAACTGTTATAACAGCCTGAGCAGACTAAGACAGGAAGAAAAAACAAACAAACCTCAAGATAAAAAATTCAGTTAAGAATTACAGACATCTGTGCATTCTGTTATTTACTCAGGGAGTATTACTGCTTCTCTGGACCTCAGTCTCCTTATCTGTTAAACACAAATACTTTCTCCCACCCCCACCACAGAGGATTATCATCAGAAACCAGAAAATCATCATAAACATGTAGCCCAGTGCTGGGCATCGGGTAAATGCTCCATAAATATAATCCAGGTTGCCAATGAGCTTGGAAGCAAGATTGTCCTGAGAAAGAATACAGTAAGAAGCTGCCCCCCTTAAGGGAAAAAAATAATGAAACGAAATCCCTAGTGGCCATTAGGGTACCAAGCACCTGGAGACAGTAAGAACATCTGCACCCACCCCACCCCACAATACACCTCTGCTCCCACAGCACAGCATCTGCGCTCCACCACACCAGGATCTGAGACAGATGCCAAAACTGAACCTGCTGATGAAAGTTGATGATTGGGCTCTCTGAGGTCCAAGTCTGAGCTCATCTCCCCTCCTCACCCCACACCCCGAGCCCCGCTCTCCACCAATGACTCTGTTTTCATTTCAGTATCAACATCTGGTGCCTCTAATTCTATCAACACCCAAACATATGGAAGGAACAATAAGACCCAGCAACGTGAACCATTATTTTTAAAAAAACAAATCGGGTCCTAAATACCAATTGATTGCTAAAAGGGCACTTACCGGGGTTTATTAAGTACATAGAACATAAATCTGTTTGGCATGTAATTAATTCAAAATTACAGGAACACTCAATGTGTAATTAAATCTACACGGAACGTTTAGGCCTTTAGCTGGCATTTACGAAGGAGGCTTTGGGAAATTTATTAACTAGCAATTTATTGCTCAAAAGACTGGCAAATCATGAGTATGTTGATTGAAATCTAGCTTGCCATCACTCTGCTGTGATAGGCCAATTAAAGGCTCAAAGCCTTGCAAACCAGTGGCCAAACTAGTGCGTGTTGCTAAGAACGGAGTTCCATAGCTACAGCTCGGTTCACCCTTTGCATTCAATATCAACAAGTGATTCTGTTTCTGTGGATGGTCAGCACACTATATAGCGTTCCAGGGTACTTAAATATTTAATTGACACATTAAAATATGATGCCCAGGAAATCTGGTTAAGATAAAAGCAATGTTATATTTGGAAACCTCACCCATTGATAAATGTCAATGTGTTTAGCCAAAATAAAGTACTATCTCTGACCTGCTTGAAGTCAAAAGTATAAAATGAGAAATGTGCAAAATGAAAGACTCCAAAGTCATTCCAAAACCTTCTCCACTCGGTTCTCAGCCCCACAGAACTGGATTGGAGAGCATCGCCCAATGTCCAGAGCTGGCCTGGCCCTTGGATAGTGGTGTGATTCCCTGGTCCCACGGGTCAGCGTGGGCACAGGTGCTCTGGGGTGCCCTTCAGGAAACAGCTTTGGCTCCAAAATCTCCGGGGAGGTTTTAAAAATAGAGCAACCAGGTGGAGCACCATGCCACTGAACCTGAGCAGAACTGTGTTCCCGTGCTTCCGGTGGTCCAGTCTCCAATTATTTATTTGATGATCTGGTTTAGAAATGTTACTTCCTTCCATTACTATGTTCTGAGGGGATGGAGGTCCTAAGCTTTAAGCTTTGGAGAAGAAGAAGAAACCTCCTCATCTTTATACCAGGAGGGATTAGGGAGTCTACTCATCCCATCTCTGTTAGTTAGAACTGCATTTGGGTGCAACCCAGCCATAAGACTTACAAAAACTTACTTCTTCCTCACACAGGAGACCTGGAGAAATGTAGTCCAGGGCTGGTGCAGAGACTCCCCAACACTATGGCCCACCTTTCCCTATCATGTCACTTATCACGTCAGGGACACAGAATGGCTGCTGCAACCCTCCCCCCCCCCTCCCGCACCCAGCCCATCATATCTGTACTCCAGTACTAATGAAGAGGAGAAACACTTCATCATCTGGCAGAAACGAGCATTGTACCAGTACTGGAAAAGCAAAAGAACTCCCTATACCCGCTTATACCTAAATCTCCCAAAGGCCACTGTCATGTTGCCTCTTCTGGCTAAAAGGTGACACTTGAGAGGGGAGTTGCAGAGACCGGGCCAATAAATTCACACTGATGGACACTCCCTCTTTTTCATTCAGTTGCAGTGACCAGACATTCGGTATCTGGTAGAGTAGGAACTCACTATACTCTGAGTGGCCAGATTATGATGATCTCTGAATGCATAATAATCTGGCCACCCAGTGTACTTCTCTTGAGTACCTCACTTATTTGATATCAAAGATACTATAAATCATCAGTTTTCTTTGTGCTAGCTGATAGAAAGCTCAGGGAAAAGAGATGGTTGATCTCCAGGAAAAAAGTCTAGAATACTTTTGGTACCCATCTGAGATACAAATATACTGAGTGGCCAGATTATTATGCGTTCAGAGACCATAATAATCTGGCCACTCGGTCTATGTCAAATAAGATTCTGAAACCCTTCAGAAACTATTTTCCCAGTTTACTCAACCCAACACTATTTCAAACCCAAGCATTACAGAGGTGAACAGGTCAAACGCTCACCCCTTTAAAACATAAAAAATATTTGGGGATGAAGAAGACGGGACCCAAATTTTAAAGAGCTAGCAAGCTAAACCAGCGCTGTTCCACAGAACTTTCTATGATGATGGAAAGGTTCTCTACCTACACTGTCCCATACAGTAGCCACTAGCCACATACAGCTAGCACACTCTTGAAATGCGTCTTGTGTGACTGAGGAACTGAATTTATTACTCGACTTAATTTCAATTAATTTAAATGTATATAGAAATAGCCACATGTGACTACTATCTACCATATTATACAATCAGATCTGGACATCATGCACACACACAAACACTCAGAGGACCTCATTTTAGTCGAGAGATGTACAAAGGCCATGAGAGCCTAAAGGGAGAAGTCAGTGACTTGGGAGAGGCAGGGGAAAAAATCAAAGAGAATGGATTACTTAATCAGGGTTTTACAAGATGGATAGGAGTTTGCCACTTGATAAAGGGAGACAGAGCAAAAGCATTGCCAAAAGACAGGAAATTGAGTGCCAAGAAAAAGGGATGAAAATGAGGGTCCAGAGAGATCCTAACCAGAACCGCCTAGTGAAGCCACTCCCAAATTCCTGACCCACAGAAACTGAGATAATTAATGTTTGTTATTTGAAGTCCCTACATTCTGTGGTCACCTTATGGGGATGCAGAAGATATGAGAGAGGAGGCTGTGGCTCAGAAGATAAGAAAGAGAGAAAGGCCTGTGGATATGTGCAAAGCCAAGCTGATCACTCCGCTGCATCCAGAGACATCCTTCCAGGAATGCCCCAATCTGGACAGCCAGCGCTCCCGAGCCTCCCAGCACTGGCTAGCCCATGGCCTCGAAACTTTCCAAATTTTAATTTCAAAAGCAACCTTTCAAAGGTCATTAGATTAGCCTCCCTAACTGTGGTCCATGAAAATAATTACCTTCTCTGCCCCAAAAGAAGCCAACAAGAATTTCAAGGGCAGAGCTCATATTTTTGACTTTCATAAACTAAGCTGAGAAAAAGGCTTTATGCAGACGCAGCAATATATATATATATATATATATATATATATATATATATATATACACACACACACACACACACACCCTAAAAGTCATCATCATTAGGCTTATTTCAAAATCAGATCTAATATTAATTCCCAGTCAATAACACCCTTGGAATGAAAAGACTTGATTACTCTATAGGAATTCTAATGAATAGCACCCAACACTCCCCCAACCATCCCCATCCCTCCTTCCTCCTTTGCTAGGAAACATTTTAAAGAATTTTTTTTCACTTTCTTTCTTAGTAACATTATGTACAATTAGGAAACATCAGCTAAAAAACATTTGGCTTTGGAATTAGAAAATCATAACCCTTGGGAGTCCTGGTGACAGGGGCTAGAGAGCATTGTGGGGAAAATGAAATGTGGTCATTGATTTCAAAGGAAGTTAATGCTTCTCTGCAGGAAGTAGGGCCAGTATCAGATCTGACATGGGCAGCCGGCCAGGTACAGGGTCTCTGGAACCAGTATATCCCCATGGGACAAGGGGTAGGCAAACTTTTTGACTCGAGGGCCACAATGGGTTCTTTTTTTTTTTTAAATATATTTTATTGATATTTCACAGAGAGGAAGGGAGAGAGATAGAGAGCTAGAAACGTCGATGAGAGAGAAACATCGACCAGCCGCCTCCTGCACAACCCCCACGGTGGGATATGCCCGCAACCAATGTACATGCCCTTGACCGGAATCGAACCCGGGACCTTTCAGTCCACAGACCGACGCTCTACCACTGAGCCAAACCGGTTTTGGCCACAATGGGTTCTTAAACTGGACCGGAGGGCTGGAACAAAACAATGACCACGCTGGCACTCTCATCTTGGGCTGCTGGTGAAGGAGCGGAGGGGAGAGCAAGAGAACCCTCCGCTCTTTCGGCTCCGAGGGCCGGATAGAACAGCCGAACGGGCCAGATCCGGCCCTTGGGCCCTAGTTTGCCCACGGCTGGTCTAGATAGATACCATCAGCAAGGATTAGCAGTTAGTGTCTCAGTATCCATGGGCTAGAACAATTTTCTCTTGAGAGCCTTTGTTCCTTCATTAAGTTTCATACAACTAGGGGATGTCAGAATTGAGGGGTCCCACAGTGATGAGAGTAACTTCTCCTTTCACAAGTGAGGAGGCTGAGGCTGCAGGGGGAAGGTGACTTATCCCAAACTCACACACGTTAACCAGCTGGGACAGAAGCCCCGGGCTCCTAATCCAGTCCTGTCTCCTCCTGGCAATTCAGTAGTCAATCCAGAGCTCCTGGGCCCAGGCTCAGAGTGGTGGCAACGCAGGAAAGGACTATTCCTCACACGAGCTGAGCATGCACTGCTCATTTCTTCTCCTTAGAGCTGTGGTAGGCAAACTGCAATTCGAGAGCCACATGCTGCTCTATTGCCCCTTGAGTGTGGCTCTTCCACAAAACACCACGGCCTGGATGAGTCTATTTTGAAGAAGTGACATTAGAAGAAGTTTAAGTTTTTAAAATTTGGCTCTTGCCAAAACCGGTTTGGCTCAGTGGATAGAGTGTTGGGCCTGTGGCAACTGATTGATGTTTCTAACTCTCTATCCCTCTCTCTTCCTCTCTATGGAAAATCAATAATATATATATATATATATATATATATATATATATATATATATTTTTTTTTTTTTTAAAGAAGCTGCTTAGACAGATGATGGAGTGAACAGCAAGTGCTGAATAAGGGTCTTAGAGTTTTTTCAATGAGTTTTGCTTTCAACCCTTTTAACCAAAAGATATGATATCTCTCCCTTATTTTTTTCGTTTTTAAAACACCCTCACCTGAGGATATTCTTTTCCACTGATTTTTCAAACAGAGCTGGGGGGGGGGGGGAGAAAAAAGGAGGGAGGAAGGACAAGAGGGAGAGAGAGAGAGATAATGACCTGAAAAAGATAGATCAATTGGTTGCCTCTCACCTGCACCCAGACCTGGCCGGAAATTGAACCCACCACTGAGGTATGTGCTCTTGCAAGAGAATCAAACCCATGACCCTTGGGTCTGCCACTGAGCCAAACCGGCCAGGGCCGGGCAAAGAGCAGACCCTGCCAGGTCACTGGCATGGGGGGAGGGTGTGGTGGTGGTGCTGGTGTGTGTGTGTGTGTGTGTGTGTGTGTGTGTGTGCCTGCACATACCTGAGCACAAAGCAAGCCATTCTATAAACGACAAACACTAACAAAAGCAGACAGCCAGTGACCTTTGGAAGAACCCCGTGCCTGGTGCGCTTTTGTTGGGGCTGATTGGAGCGAGCGGCACAGACACAGTGCAGCTCCCAGCGGCCGCTCCCTGTAAGCCAGGCGAGCTCCGTGCAGCCGGCCTGCCTGGAAGTCCCCCTGGCCCGGAGCCGGGACCTGACTCCTCCACGGGAAGGATCTACGGGAGACAAGGAGGCCCAGCGGCTGAATCCACAACAGCCTACGCTGAGGACTAACTGAGCACCAGGCACGGTCCTATGTGCTCTGCGCATAAGAGCTCAGCTGATGGCCACTCAGGGGTGTCAGCACTGCCACTGCCGGAATTTCCAGAGGAGGAAACCGAGGCACAGAGCTGGAGGAACCTGTTTAGAGGCACAGAGAGATTATGTAGCAGATGTGGAGCAGGACTCCAGCCCGGGGGCGCCTCCCACTAGCCTAGGGGTCTGTCTACACAGCAGGCACTGCTCTGAGCAATCCACAAAGTCTCAGCTGGTCTTCCCAGCAGCCCCGGGAGGCAGGGACCATGAATAACTCCATTTGCCAGGGAGAACACAGGAGATAACCTCTAGAGCCTGAGCGAAATCCTGCAACTAGTAATTTGGGGGCTAGGGAACCAAGACCCCGTGAGCACCACCTCTGACCCTGCTGGCCCCAACCTGAAACACGGGAACCGCAAGCGGCATCTTGGACCCGATTCGGGGACCTTAGCAAACATCAGCCAGGCTGAAGGGCTTGTGAAACCATTCGGTTTAAAAATGTTCACTGTCGCCAAAACCAGTTTGGCTCAGTGGATAGAGTGTCAGCCTGCGGACTGAAAGGTCCCAGGTTCGATTCCGGTCAGGGGCATGTACCTTGGTTTCGGGCACATCCCCAGTGGGGGGTGTGCAAGAGGCAGCTGATTGATGATTCTCTCTCATCGATGTTTCTAACTCTCTATCCCTCTCTTCCTCTCTGTGGAAAATCAATAAAATATATATTTTTAAAAATTGTTCACTGTCTAACAGTATAGAGAACTAGACAAACAGGCCACCAAAACAAAATGAACTTGGAGACGGGACAGAGGCCACCGAGGAGCCTGCAGTTCCCAGGAGACGTCAGGCATCTGTGAGTGCTCCTTGCCCCCTATGATTCCAGGTGCTTGGCGTTTTTAAGATCACTTAATCCTCCCAACAACCTTCCGAAGTCAGTTCCGTGCTCCCAGAAAATAAGACATTCTCCGAAAATAAGACCTACCTCATGGAAACATAATGCATCCCCTGAAAATAAGACCCAGCGCATCTTTGGGAGCAAAAATTAATATAAGACACTGTCTTATTTTCGGGGAAACAGGGTAGCACCGTCGTCATGTTACAGGTGGGTCCAAGCACAGAGGGGTTTAGTAAGCTGCCCGGTATCACCCAGCTTGTAAGGGGAGGCCTGAGGTTCAAGGCCAGGCAGTCTGGCATGGGAGTAGGGTTGCCAGACTTAGCAAATGACAACAAGCACCTAAACGACAATGTCTGTCTTAGTGTGAGACTGTCAGTGCCATATCCCTGCTCCACAGCGACATGCTTCGCTCGCAGTGCGCATCCCTGCAGGCGTGGCTAGCGCAGTGTGTGACAGACTCACCGGGAGAGGGCTCCTGAGTGGGGGCGATGCCCACAGCCCGCCCCATCCTCTCTGACGCCAGCTTTTCCCCTCTGAGGGCACAAGGTGTAAACACACATCCCCAGCCCCACCGTGTCCCCTCCCAGCCCCCATGTAGTTTGTGAGGCTAAAGAGAGGGTGCTTTCTTCACCTCTGGACCCCGAGAGCCGGTCTGCGTGGCCAGAGGCTTACTTCTCCTCTCCCGGAGCTGGGGCTGGCATAAAGCTGCAGCCACTGATTGGAATGGCAGGAAGTGGACAAGGCCGACACTTCCTTATGAGCTTGGAAATGGGTGAAGAGCATGAAGGACCCTCCACCCCTCTTCAGAGAGTTCTGAGCATCAAGACTGGGCTTCAGTCTAGGGTGTGGGTGCAGGAACCAGTGAGGCTCCCTGAAAATAAACTGGAAAGGACCTGTGTGGACGTACAAGGTACAATGTGTGTATAGGGGAGAGGGTGAGCAAATGTTGGCAGGGGGCAGGAGGGTGGGGGTGGGGGGCGGGTGGCAGGGGGGCGGCGTGGGGAGGAGCTCAGGCAGAGCTGCAGCATGGTACACTCTTAAAACTATCAAGAGCCCAAGTTCAAAGTAAAGGCAGCTCAGAGACCAGACGGACTCCGGGATTTACGGGGCCTGCTGCAGCATGTGTGTGTGGATCCAGATGTGCATTTCAAGGCTGCCATTTGGGGTGCTTCTTGGGGCTAAGAACCATGAAGACACACGTCCCCCCTGTGGTTTTATGACGGTGTTTAGCAATGAGTGATGCTGTGTGGAGCAGGAACGTTCTCAGCGAATGCCCAGCCCTCGCAGCCGCCGCCTCCCTCCTCCCCAGAGCTGGCCAGGGGACTCCTCCTCGCTGTCCCCCTCCCCCCCCCCAAGCTTTCTGTTTCCACAAAAGGGATTTTCAGCAAAACAGCATCCTGGCCACAGGTAATCGCGGGCCTCTTTCTCTTTAAATAGCTTCTCTGTAACCACAAACATGTATGTTTTTCATAAAGCTCTGAAAATTGTACTAGGCCCCAGGGAGGTAGCAAGTGGAAACCGCCAGTGCTGGGAGATTAGAACTCGGCTCCTCCAGAGGAACAATGTGCTGTTTGTAACAATTATAATAATACACCTGTACCACCATTGTCAGTGTGGGCCGGCCACACGGGGGCTCATTAGTGTTGTATTAGGGCTGCATGGGGAAACAGATAATGGCCCATAATGAAAAATGCCAAATTTTCTATATAATAAAAATGAACTTGATTAATGAAAATCACTTTCAGGGAAAGAGTTACAGCGTTGTTAGAAATAAAAAATGATGTATTAATCCGACATTCTTACAGATGGTCCCAACCTCCTGACAACTGCTATTCATTTGAGATGCTATTAGCATGCATAATTATGCTAATTAAGTTGTAATTAAGCACCAATTCTTCAGAGGGCTTTTTTTTTGTCTATCATTTAATACAACTCGGTTGCAAAGAGTGCTTAAAGCTTTGTACAGCCGTTTCATTCAAAAGGGGTTCCCAAATTTCTTAGCAAAGATTGAGCAGCTGAGACCATGGATAGGAGCTATAATCCTTGTTTTGGTTAAAGAAAAGTCAGTAAATACCAGCGGGGTCTGCCAGTTGTTGATAAAATAATGAACGCCTTCTGCTAAAATAAGCACAGTTCAAACCAGGGCAATTACAATGAGAACAAAATGTATTATCAGTAGTGATGGAGCCATTGTCCTATTACAGGCTCCGTTTTATTCTTTTTATTTGTAAAAGGGGGATTTAAGGAGTACATTCAATAAGAAATAATTAGAGAAAATGGCATTCAATATGTTATTAAAAGTAAAATAAATCCGAAAGCTGAAGCTGCCTCCTGGGGAGGGGGTGTGAGTAGAGAAGGAATCAGTGATTTTGTCTCCAGTTCCAAAGCTATGGAGATGAACATTTCTAAAAGAACATCATGAAATGATACAGTGAACATAAGAGGGTTTCTTCAACTCCACTGTCTACTAGTACAGAGGCGAACCTATATCTTTTTTTTTTTTTAGCGGAGAAGTTGAACAGGCCATTTCAAAGACATATGTTTGCCCACCAGTATGACTCAATTCTAACATTTCTGATCCCAAATATTCATTGTTCATAAGTATGTTGGATGTAGATTTTAAGTGCTGAGTTTTGCTTTTGTTGTTTTCCCAGTTCGGCTGTGATGAAGCCAGGGTGTTTAGAACAAAGGATATGGGGCTTGGGACACGTTTGAAAGAGGGGCCAGTTAGGGGTCTGTGTTCCTGGGAAGCCAGCACCCTGCTAACCTTCCTTTCAAACAGAGAAAGGGTTCCCATGTGCTGCCTTGTCATCCTTATTCTGCATGAGCTGAAGGCGCAGAATCAATACACAGACTTCCAAAAGCCCCAATTCTCCCTACAGTTAACTTTAAATGACTTACAGTAGTAGAGGGGGGGGGCAAAAAAACCCTACACCCGTAGTCGGCAAACTGCGGCTCGCAAGCCACATGCTGCTCTTTGGCCCCTTGAGTGTGCCTCTTCCACAAAAGACCACGGCCTGGGCGAGTCTATTTTGAAGAAGTGGCATTAGAAGAAGTTTAAGTCTAAAAAATTTGGCTCTCAAAAGAAATTTCAATCGTTGTACTGTTGATATTTGGCTCTGTGAACTAATGAGTTTGCCGACCATGGGCTTACAGCATTGCAACCCCATCTCCCAATTACCATGTAAAGGCTGGCCAGCTGAAGTTAACTACAGACCTTCAGGAGGGAGCACTGGAAATATTGTTGTGTCAAATCTTAGCAGCCTATCCCCTTCCTCTTCTAACTATGGTGCTTTAAAAATAAATAAATATGTATAGACTCTTTCTCTGAAATGAGCTTTTTGCTTTCTTTTCTGCTCCAATCTCAATTTGGACTTGGTCTTTGCATTTAGCTTTATTTTAAGCCTCTGGAAAACTTACTCCTCAGGAAGCATGCTCTGCAAAAAGGACTCATTTTGTTCAATTTTCACTTTCGCTGCCTGCAGTTCGGATCAGGGGGAAAGGAATTTATAGAAAAGCACTGACTGCACCGGAAGCCAGGAGGAGAAGCTCGCTCCTGCCTAGGCCACAGTATAACATGTAGGAAATGATTCGGCAAAGTGTCCTCCTCTGTACAATGGAACGCCCACTGCCCACGTGCTGTTCTGGACAGCTCACGTGTGAGGATCAGATCCAGCAGGAAGTGCAGAGGTAAGTGAACAGAATGGACCACTGTATCCATGGGTGGGATTCCCACTAAACAGAGAAGTCTGCTGTTATTGGGCCTCCTCTGATGCTGAATGTCCAAGTATGTCCATGCCAAGGACACCAGTATACTTTTAATTCATTCATTCATTCATTCCACAACTATTTATCATGCATCTATGACATGCTGTGCAGAATTTAGGTACCAAAAATACAGCCATGAACAAGCCACCACATTTAAGTAAAATGCCCAATATAAGTACTATGAAGGAAATAAACTGAGCCATCCGGTAGAGTGACTAGAGTCAGGGAGCTGCGTTTGATAGTGTGGCCAGGAAAATCCTCTCTGAGATGCTGGCATTGTAGCAAAACCAGGGATAAGACAGGACATAAGAGTTTGTTCTGTGAAGAACAGCTGTGCACAGATCCTGCAGCAGAAATGGACTTGGATGGCGGAGGGGGTGGGAAGGATAAGATAAATGTCAGCAGACATCAAACAAGTTGGAGGCTGGAAGGAAGCTCACGGTGTCAGGAATGTAGGTCAGTCCACGCAAGTCCTTGCAAACGGGATGAGAAGTGTAGATTTCTTTCTTAGAGCAATGAGAAGACTTTGGGTTGTATCCAATCAGGTGGTGATATTTCATGCTGGTTTTGGGAGGGGTTTGGGTTGTAGGTGAGCAAGAGGTGAGTGGAGTTAAGAAGCTCTTGCAGTAATACAGGCAGGAGGAGACAGTGGCATTGAGGAGAAATGGTTGCGTGGAGGACATATTTCAGATGTGGGGCTAACAGTACTGACCACATAGACACAGGATAGGTGGATTCAGCCATACATTGCAAAATGTCCCCCAAAATATTAGCTTTCTGATTTATCATTTGTATTATATACATGTCCTATATTAAATATGAAGGCAAAAACTGGACAATCATACAATTTCAGGCACGATATCTAAGAGCTGGAAGGAAACAGACCATGGGACCATCAGCTTCTGAGAAGATGTGCAGGCATTCCCATCCTACCAGAATACTGAGAACTCAGACATGAAATATCAAGGCCCAACCACTGTGGGTGGTGTCCCACGGGAGGTCTGAGAACTGATGGGGAGGAAAAGGCTTCAAAATAAGAAAATAGTAACTTGCCAGTTAAAAAGAACCACAGGCATTGAGAAAAGAGGAATTAAATGGTTGTCTTCAATGAACAGAAAAATAAAAAATAAAAATAAAAATAACCAGGAAAGGTAAAAGTCAATATTCCTTCTGGTATATTGTAGAAAAGGGGCTGAACTCACTTTCAACCAGCAAACAGCCAAGACTAACTAAACCCAAGGTGCTGTTTCAACTTTTACCACTTGAACTGACGTCACCTGATGAGGGAAGTGAAACAAGTTTGATGATGATAAGTTGGCTTACCCAGGCCACACAAGCCAGTAAGTGACAAGAGCTGACTCATACCAAAACATCTGGCATCAGGCCACTGTCCTTTCTACAACTCAGATAATTCCAGCAACTTGGATTCTCCAGCACTCTCTCCCAAATATTCATGAGAAAGTAGGTTTCTTCCTGGACCTACAGGTCTTAGTCACAAAGAGACCCTCTCCCAAAGGCAATCAGAGCTCTCTGGGAAAATTAACCTTCCCTGCCTTTGCGAGAACTCACCATTTTAAAAATATCCACTTGCCAGGGGTTGGTGAGGTCCGATGGGTAGAGGCAGGGAATGACGAGGGAAACAATTTAAAGAACAGGTGACAAAATAAAAATTTTCATACATGGCAATAAAAAATAAAAATGTAAGCAAAGTAAAAAACAAGTGATAAACAAGGGAAAATATTCTCAAGCTGTAATACAACAAAGTTTATATAAGTAAGGAAAGAATAGCCCACCAATCCTGTAGAAAAAAAAAAAGACAAGAAATATAGGAGTTCAAAGAAAAAGAACTCGCCCTAACCGGTTTGGCTCAGTGATAGAGCATCAGCCTGAGAACTCGAGGGTACCATGTTTGATTCTGGTCAAGAGCACGTACCTTGCTTGTGGGCACATCCCTAGTGTGGGATGTGCACAAGGCAGCTGATTGATGTTTCTCTCTCATCGATGTTTCTAACTTTCTCTTCCTCTCTGTAAAAAATCAATAATTTTTTAAAAAGAAAAAAAAACTCAACTTATTAAAAAGTGCTCACTCTTGCTAAGAAAAGAAACACCAAAAGTAAAAATAGAGTGAAATAGAATTTTACACTTAATATGTTCACAGCTAAACAACCCTATGCCTGTGAAGTTGGACAATATATACTGTATAATTATACACATGCGTAAATTATATTGAACAAGCTAGTCATTGAAGTTCTGTTTATAATAAAAAAAAATTAGAAACAACAAAAATGTCCATCAGTATGTGTTTTATTGGGCAAACTACTATGAAGTTATAAAATATATCTAGATGCAGCACTATAGAGTAATTATCAGAAAATATTAATTTTAATAATGTAAAAAGCAGAAAATCATACAGAGTATATTATTTTTATTTTAAAAAGGAATTAAGGTGTGAGAGTTAATTTGCTTATAATTATTTAAAATACAGCCACAGCCCTGACCGGTTTGGCTCAGTGAATAGAGAGAGTATCAGCCAGGAGACTCAAGGGTCCCAGGTTTGGTTCCAGTCAAGGGCATGTACCGTGGTTGCTGGCACATCCCCAGTGGTGGATGTGCAGGAGGCAGCTGGTCAGTGATTCTCTCTTATCAATGTTTCTAACTCTCTATCCCTCTCTCTTCCTCTCTGTAAAAAATCAATAAAATATATATATTTTTAAAAATTACAGCCACAAACGTGCCTGTACTTTTTAAAACTGTGACATGTAGAGACAGAGCAAGAAGAGGATAGGGGATGAAAGCTAGACTTCTCTGAATATATATGTGTTACAGACAGACCTCTGGAACATTTTACCAAGTTGTATTACAAATTCAAATCAGAATAAGAAGTACTTCAAAATTGAAAACTAAGTGAAACAAAGAACCTCATTATAATATGATATCATCAAAAGACATTATTTCAACTGAATAAATACAACCATTTGATCATACGTCTCAAATGGATATATCTTAAGGTCAAAAAGAACCACAGAGAAATATTTGTTTTGAGCATTTATATTGTCAGTATCAACTCATTATGTGGGTGAGTGGGAAGATATCAACCAAAGAACTTGCATACATATATGCATAACCCATGGACACAGACAATAAAGTGATGAAAGCCTGGGGCAGAGTGGGGGTATACTAGAATGGGTCAATGGGGGGTAAAAGGGGATACATACAATACTTTCAACAATAACTTTTAAAAAAAGAATTGTGAAGTTAAAAAATATGTTTTTTCTAGTGCTGTCTACAGAAAGAACTACACATAATGACCAACCCAATACAAAGAGCACCCCCAATATTGAAAGAGTCTGGTCTCAAAATATCTTCTCTTACCCATCAGAAGCACATGCTCCTGGGGAAGTGGCTGATTGCAGATCTAGAACAGGAAATACATAAGATAAGCCAGAAACAAGCAAAAAAGTGTCACCAAGACTTATGGGATCACATCAAAAGCACTCAAAAACCAACTTGAAGAAACTTCCATTGGCCAAAGATGGGGAAATTGGAGCATAAACACAATAATTTAACATGATTGAAGCAAATCAATCAGTTAACAATCATGTCTTTATAATGATATTCTCTTTTAAAGTGTCATTGCTAAGGGTTGAATAGTTGCACCCCCCCCCCCAATTCACACACTGAAACCCTCATGCCCAATGTGATGTTATTAGAAGGTGCTAAAGTTATGAGGATGAGAGCCATCCTGATCAAATTAAGTGTTCTCATAAAAGAGAACATAAGTGTTCTCATAAAAGAGAACAAGAAAAAAAAAAAGAAAAAAAGCCCAAGATCCAAAAGATGGTCTTCAACCATCTTCAATTAGGTGGCACCCTAATCTCAATTCCAGTTTTCATAACTGTGAGAAATAAATTTCTATTGTTTATAAGCCACCCAGTTTGTGGTATTTTGTTATAGCAGCCAGAAAGAACTAAGTCATCTCTAGAGGATGCTAGAAAACTAACTCATTATTTTGAAAACTAAAAAATAAGAACAGAAAAATTAAGGATTTACCCTCCTTTCCTATATAAATTCTACCTCAGGACAAACTTTAAAGAAATGAAAAGAGAGAGAAGAGGGGAAAAAAGTTCTTATCTAAAGAATTCCAAGTTTAAAAAAAAAGGAAAAAGAAAAGATAGAACAATAGAACACCACCACTTCACAACCTTGAATAAAATAATGGACTTGGGCAACAATGATCAATTAAGCTACTAGGTACAAAGCTTGTGGGGAATATTATAAAAGGATAAAGTGAGTTGAACACATGTGAACCCACTGATAAATTTTAACATCACAAAAATAGATACAAGCACGTGTTATGCCTCTCCTGATAGACATACTCAACACCACCTATGATATTTATATTTAAAGGAAGAATTTTAAAAATCAGCAAGCCATTGGTGATTGGTTCCTCAAATGTTACATATATCACAGCTAACCCAGGTATTATAGACTTCCAGTCCTCTGATGGCTTTGATGACCCTATCTAGCAGGAAAGGTACTATAACTAAGCCGACTTTTATCCTAGAAAAGCAAAGATGGCTCAATAATAGAAAACAATCATCTCAAATGATTTTATATAACTAGTGGCCTGGGGCACAAATCTGTGCACCAGTGGGGTCCCTCCGCCTGGCTGTGGGATCAGGCCAAAACTAGCTCTCAGACATCCCCCAAGAGGTCCCGGATTGAGAGATGGATCAGGCCAGGCCAAGGGACTCCCCATTGGTGCATGATCACAGCCAGAACGGGATGCGGGAGGTTGGCCAGTCAGGGAAGGACCGTGGGAGGGCTCCAGTCTTGCTTAGTCCCTATGGGCTGGATCCCAGCAGCAAGCTCACCTATTGGTTGGAGTATCTGCCCCTTGGTGGTAAGTGCATATATAGTGAGCGGTTGAGCAGCCTTAGCATATCGTTAGCATATTATACTTTGATTGGTTGAGCAGATGACTGGGTGACTGAAAATTTAACATATTAGACTTTTATTACATAGGATACTCATTTGTGAAAATTTTTAAGGAAACTAGGACTAGAAGGAAGATTTGTTTAAAATATTTTATTTATTTATTTATTTATTTATTTATTTATTTATTTATTTATTTCAGAGAAGAAGGAAGAGGTAGAGAGAGACAGAAACCTCAATGATGAGAGAGAATCATTGACTATCTGGCTCCACATGCCCCTCACTGGGGATTGACCCCACAACTGAGGCATGTGCCCTGATCAGGAATCAAACCATGACCCCCGGGTTCATAGGTGGACCCTTAACCACAAAGCCACACTGGCCAGGTGAAAAGGGAATTATTTTTAACCTGATGCAAAGTGGTTTCTAAAAACCTACTATAGAATCCATTGTTAATTGTAAAATATTAAAAGCACTTTTTAAAGTCAGGAACATGCCTGATATCCCTATATTCCATTGTTCTGGAGATCTTTGTTCATAAAGTAGGTCAAGATTTGGAAGACAAAGATTAGAAATAAAAAGAAAATATTGCTTTTATATACAAATTATATATCACTCCTAAGAATGGCACAGAAAAACAAACATTATAACTAAAAGGATAATTTAACAAGATTTCTAAATAAAAATTCAAAATAGAAATAAATAACATAAATCAATACTAAACAATATGAAAATTACTATAGAAAAAGGTGCAAGGTACTTAATTATTATTAACAAATGAAGTTATTAAAGTGTACCTGCCCTGTCTGGTTTGGCTCAGTGGGTAGAGTGTCTGCATAGAGACTGAAGAATCCTGGGTTCAATTCTAGTCAAGCGCACATGCCTAAGTTGCAGGCTCAGTCCCGGTAGGGGACTTGCAGGAGGCAGCCCATCAGCGATTCTCATCACTGATGTTTCAATCTCCCTCTCCCTTTCTCTTCTTCTCTGAAGTCAATTAAAGAAAGATAGATTAAAAACAAACAAACATGTACCTTACTTATGGGGAAAATATAAAAATCATTGAAAGATATAAAAATTTATAAATGGAGAAACATACTACATTTATAAATGAGAAAATACCATTAAAAATTCAAGTCCCTCCAAATTAATCTATAAATTCAACACAATTACAATTAAAATTCTAACAGGGTTTTTCATGGAGTTGACAAACAGATACTAAAATTCATATTGAAGGAGGAAGATCCAAGAATTGAAAAAACAATTGTGGAAAAAAATAAGGAAAAAAAAACTGTTCCAATATACATTGTTATGTAATAAGCCACCTCGAATTTAAATTTTTTGAAATGACAATTCATTTTATTCACAAATCTACAATTTGGGCAGATCATAATCGAAAACTCATCTCTGCTCCAAGATGCATTAGCAAGGGAAGATGGAAGTACTGGTTAAGGCTGGAATAATCTGAAGGCTCATTCCCTCACCTGTATGGTGGATGATGGTGATTGGTGGATGGAAACTAGGTTGGGTTGTTGGCTACAATAACTATACCTGGCCCCACCAAATGGCTGCTTGGCTATCTCACGGTATGGTGGATGGGTTCTAAAAGCAAGTGCCCCAAGAGAGCTGGAAGCTGTACCATATTTTATAACCTAGCTGTAAAAGTCATATAGCATCAATTCTTATTAGAAATAATCAGTAAAGCCTTTCCAGAATCAAGGGGTGGGGAATGATCCCTTGATGGAAGAAAAGCCAAAGAATCCTATATAATAAAGAGAGAATATGCAAATTGACCATCATGTCATCACAAAGATGGAGTCACCCACAGTCAATAAGGAGGGAATATGCACCCACATCCACAAGATGGCAGTGCCCAGTCAATCCCCTCAGCCCCTCAGCTGCCCAGATTTGGCCCAAGGTGCAAGCAAGCCTCAGATGTCAGCCACCCAGCCACCCAGGGCAGGCCCAAGGCACAGGCAACCTCGAATGGTGGTTGCCCAGACACCAGGGTCACCTGAGGCTCAGGTAACCAGGGACAGCCAAGGCTTGCTCTGCCAGCAGTGGCAGCAGCAGAGGTGTGATGGGGCATGGCCTTCCTCTGATCACTGGGTTGCCTCCTGCTCCTGAGGGCTTCCGTACTATGAAAGGGGGGTAGGCCGGGCTGAGGAGACCCTCTCCCTCCACCCTGTGCATGAATTTTCATGCACCAGGCCGCTAGTTTACGGATACGTTTTAAAACCACCAGAGGTATGTTCTCATAGGATAGGATATTTAAACTAAACTATGGCATTTTAAAAATGACCCAGAGATAGCTAGATAAAACATGGAAAGGGATAGGATGAGATGGGATGAGATAGAATGGGATAGGATAGGGTGGGATGGGAAGATGTGGGATGGGATGGGATGGGATGGGTTGGAATGGAATGGAATGGAATGGAATGGAATGGAATGGAATGGAATGGAACAGAGAACCAAGAAACAGAGTCACATGGACCTGGATACATAATATAACCAGAGCTGTCATTGCCAATTGCTAAGAAAGTAATAAACTACTTATTAAAATGTGTAGCTACAAAAGATATTTATATAGGAATAAAAATAAATTATATTCCTACTTTATACAACAACAAAAATAAATAAATTCTAGGTAAAACAGGTGTATGAAACCTAAAAAATAGATTAAAACTTGACAAAAAGGAGCTATAAAGTAATATATTTATAACTCAGTGATATGGATTATTTCTTAAATAAGACATCAAAAAGCACCAAAGAAACATTATGAATTCTGACTAAAATTATACTAGTAGGCTTAATTTCTATACAACCAATGACAACATTAAGCTATGAAAGACAGGTGCCAAGCTGAACGAATGCCTTTAACTCATAATTTATATAATTCAGAATACATAAAGGTTTAATATTCAATAAGAAGTTATTAAATATTAAAAAATACTTAATATTTTTATTAAATAAATAACATTATTATTTATTTTATATTATTTATAATAATATTATTTATTATTTTCTTATAAATAAATAATATTTTAATTAAATATTGGCAGGGGAGGACAGTTGAGGGCTATCAGGTAGGCAGGGAAGAGCAATGGTAGTAAATAACTCAATAAAAAATTATAAAGAGCTACAAACACTCAAGTCATAAAAAGGAACTAAGAATGATAAATAAAATACATGAAAATTTTTCAACTTACCCATTTGTCAAAAAAATGTAGTTGAAATAACTATAAAATAATTTTCAACCAAAAGATTGGCACATATTTTTAGATATATTTTTATAGATTTCAAAGAAGAAGGGAGAGAGAGAGAGAGAAACATCAATGAAGAGAATCACAGATTGGATGCCTCCCGCACACACTCTATTGGGGATGGAGCCTGATTCATTTATGGATGCTCAAACACTGGCCACACCAACCAGGCTTGGCATATTTTTAAAGGACAACATCAAATATTGGGGAGAGGCATGCATACGTACTGATAAATGTATATTTTGACAGATACAGTAATGTTAAAGACAACCAAATCTTGCCAAAAAGTGGCCCTATTTCACTAAGATATGTACTTCAGCAAAAAGCTCACACATGTACAAAAAGAAATTAATAAATGTGTTAGTGGCTTGTGAGAACAAAATAAATAAATACATAAATGAATAAGAGAAAAACACCTAAGTGTTCATAAGGAAAGAGATGTTACATTATATTCAAATAATGAAAAATTCAATACTAAAAATGAAAGCACTTGATTAATAAGTATGTTGAATTTTAAAAGCAAGTTGCAAAAGGATAAGCACTTGCATAATATACCATTAATGCATTTCAATAACATATATTATCTGTTGATACATGCTTATGTAATAAATGTATAAAATTAGGGAAGTCAAAGATATTTGCCAAGTTTTCTCTGGGGAGATGGGAAGGGAAATAAGGTTGGTGAGGATTACAAAGGAGTTTCGATAATATCTATTATATTTTATGTAACAAATTCCTACTAATAAAAGGGTAATATGCTAATTAGACCAAATCGACCAGACATTTTCTGGACATTCAACTTCCTTCCAGACAAAGTCACAGTGGCGATCAGGCCAGCAGGGGAGGGCAGATGGGGGAGATAAAGCAGGCAGGCAGTGGTGGTGAGGAATGTCCAACTGCTAGTTTAGGCCCATCCTGCAGGCCTAACCTGCAGTCAGACATCCCCTAAGGGGTTCCAGATTGGAGAGGGTGCAGGCCGGGCTGAGGGACACCCCACTCCCATGCATGAATTTTGTGCAACAGACCTCTAGTTATAAAAATAAAAATCTGAAGCAAAATGCCAAAATATTGAACATTATTGTTTTTAATTAGCTGAGGGGAGTATTTGTTAAATTAATTTCAATTAACTCATTTACATCAAACATATTAAATGCCAATAAATTTAATTATTGGATTCTTGTAGGAAACTCAATTCAATGAGATTAGATATAAATGAAACCTTTTGACTCACAGAATCCAAGAACAGTTTAAAAGATTGATCACTGGGAAGAATACATTTACAGATCTTAAAAACAAACTTGAACTAAGAAACATTAATGCCATTAGAATTCCCTCACCTACTCTGTGTCTGCACCTTTCTGCATATACTATTACCATTATTACCACAACTGCTATGCCTGCTACTATGCCTAACAGCAATGAAGATTTATACAGTGCCTACTGTGCTCACATTCATGAGCTAAGCACTTAACATTTATTGACTAATTTAACCCTCAGAACAATATAATTTTATGCATGAGGAAACTAAGGCACATAGCTAGTGAAGAGGAAAACAAGGAATGAAACCAAGGCAGGCATGTTTATTCCTGATCACTACAAACTAATTTTCACCACCTTGAAGAAATATGAATATTGTGTATTTTTAATATTTTGTTCATCTCTTACTTTACACTACTAGAGACAACAGATGCTCTTTCTGGCCCCATATTTAGAAATGTAAGGGAAAGATTGTAATTAGCTTTTCTTGGGTCAGGTGCTCCTCCTGTACCAGTCATCTGTGGTGTTTAGAGGGCATTAGTAGGGGTATAAGAATCATGGGACAAAACGGAAATTTCTGTGGAAACCATAAAGCTGGAACAGAAAAAGAAATTAGAAGAAAAAATAAAGATGGAGTTTCCTAAGTCAGTGGGAAAATTAAAGGATGAGAGACTGAGTAGATGCCCACTATATTTTAGCTTGTTATTAAATATGGTGTTTGTTGTGTGTTTTTTATACTTTTCTGTTTTCTCTAAAATGTATACAATGAGCATATGTTGTTTCATAACTTTTAAAGTTCTTTCAGTGGCTGAATTCTTGTCCTCTTATTCTCCTTTCTCCCCCTGGAAACAGATTCTGGCCCATTGTGTTGGTGGATGAATGGAGTCAATGTCTCCTACACAGTCTCTGAATTCCTCTTGAGAAGTTGAAAATGCTCTTTGTAAACATCCCATAGTGAAGAAAAGTTATTTAAAGGTCATGTTTAAAAGTTGTTTTAAATGCCTAATTAAATGTCTTATTTTCTTTATTTTGGAATCAGGGTGATAGAACAGAAAGAAACAGTGTGTTGCAGACACACAGACTGAAGTTCAAATCTTGACTCAGATACTAAGAGGTAAGCCATTTTGAACATTTCCTAAATCTTCCTTACCTCAAGTCCATCATTTTTAAAATAGGGTAAACAATAGCAACCTTGGATTGGTGCATGAGGGGGATGATGTTTGGAAGAGTGTATGTCAAAACAGTAAGAGTTTGGTCCAGGTGGTAAGGGAATCATAGATTTGTGCAATGTGTTGTGTAATTGGAGATGCATTTACAGGCTACTTTTTCACCTTATTCTAGGGGAGGGGTTAAGGCTCTGCAGATGTGTGGTAGGGAGAAGGAACCTTCCCATGGTATCTTCACCAAGCATTCTTGGCATTCTTTAAAAAAATTATATATATATAGTGTTTTTAATAATTATACATGTAGTGTTTTAAATAATTTATTGATGTGCTAGAAGATATTCTTCTGGTTGTCTGAAACTGAGGTCCTAGGAAGGCCTCCTGTTACCCTCCTCAACTAGGATTCAGCACACAGGCTCTAATATGAGCTATCTGGAACACTAATTTTTTTCTGCCACATTATAGAGGCAGACCAGACAGAAAGCTGCCTCTTAAGAGAGTATTCTGGAAGAGTATATCTGGTGCAAGGGTCCAGGAGGAATTGTGGTGGCTAAGGAGGAAAGAGAGAAGAGCATCCCTGGTAGAGAAGCAGATCAAGGGAAACTAGAAGGATCCCTTTTCCCTGAGAAAAGAAAGATGAGGTCAGTCGTCTGACATTTGACTCTTCAGCGCACAATCACCTTTCAGACAGAGGTGGGGGGGGGGGGGAGCAGCTCATTTCAGAGGCTTAACAGAAGTTGATGATTGGTTTTAATTCCCAAACTGAGTTTTGAAGCAGCTGCTCTAGTCTGGTGTGGTGGGCCAATGGAGTAGGCAAAGCTATTGTGTAGATGGTGGGAGTCTGAACTTGGGGGGTGCAGATGAGGATGGGGAAGTGAACCAACTCAAGAGACATCCAGGAGACTGGATGTGTAAGACTTGGTGATCAGTCTTTTCCCCACAACTGAAGTAAGAAGCAAAATAGAGACTTGGTGATCCTTTTGATTTATGGAGCGAGGAAGAGAAACATGTTAAGAAAGAGTCCCCAGTTATAAGCTGGATCAGTTGTGTGAGGAATAGTGCCATTTGTTGAAATGTGGCATCTGGATAAGGTGACAAGTTCCAGGGAGGGAGAAGTCCCAGAGATAGACCTGAACACCTAAACCAAGTACTCCTACCCCTGTGGCAATGAAATGTCCCACAGTAAATCAATATATTGACTATTGTTTATATAACAGTCTATTATGAGTTTGGTCATCAAAAGACATCTGTACAAATTCCAGCTAAACCTATAAAACTGAAGTTGAGGATGGAATAGCTTGAATTAAAAGAACCTCACCCTTGTGTTGCCCCCTTCCTAAGTTCCACAGAGCACATCTTCCTCTCTATCTCTCTGTTTAACATCATCAGGGAGCTGAGAGTCCAAGTCCCATCAATTACCAGAGGGGTATAATTACATGCTAAGTGGGTTGAAAGATAGCATTGGGGAGGACGGGAGCTTTGACCTGGGGTCAAAAGACAAGCAGGATTTGGAGCTGCAGAGAATACTGGCATCCATTTGATTTTAAAGGAAGATGGTAGAGGGTATCTGAGGATTAAGAATCTGATATAAAAATGAGAAATTTGGAGTGCCAAGTATCTGGCATATGATAGGCACTCATTAAATGGAATTTTTATCTGGGTTTAAACCTTAGCACCTTTCAAATCACAAGTATCACTTTCTTCCTTCCCTTTATGTCTACACCCAAACTTTCAGCTCACATGCACATAGTTATCAAGGTAATATCTATCTCCTCGGTGTGGACTGTTTGTCTTCTACTGGGAACCATTTTTCTTTCTCATCCAGAAGTTCTTAATTGGAGAAGAAAGAAGTAAGAGACCACTCTGCACTGGGAGGAAATTGTAAAGTTGCTCTTGAGCCAACTAGGTTGGGCCCAGAATGAGAGAAAAAAAGGAATGAAAGCTACCACATCCGTGTGCTGCTCAGTTCTTGCCTAGAGAAAACCCCCATCAGAGTGTCTAGCACATAATAAATAGATATTCAGTAAATTGTTGTTGGATGAGTAAGGGAATGAATTAATATTCAATCATTTTAATAATAGCTTATATCTATTAAAAGGGGTATTCTGTCACCATCAGTGCACACAATGATTTATGTCCCTTACTTCCTCTCTAATTTCCCTCTTTTTATCCAACAGTAAGAGTTGGAACTAGGATATAAACCCATCACTGCATTTATTTTAGCCCCACACTAATCCTGTGGCTAAATCATGTTTTCTCACAAATATTCATTCAACAGATAATTAAGCATTTAATATGTGCCAGGTATATACTAGACATGGTGGGGGGGGGGGGGAGAGGTAGACTGGTGAACTAGACAGATATGGCCACCTTCATGAATCTTAAAGTGGTAGAAACAAATTAAATAAATAGACAATAAAACATGAAAGAATCCATAACCAATTATTTCAGCTATTGATGGTCTCTTAAAAGCAGCAGGAAGAAGTGAAAGGGCTACTATTACTAGGGTAGTCAGGAAAGGCCACATCTCTGAATTGGTGACATTTAAGATAAGACCTGAAAGTTAAGAGTTTGTCATGCAAATCACCAGGAGGGAAAGTCATTTTTTAAATCCTATATGAAAAACAACAGAACAGTCAGCATAGCCATGGTAATTTTTAATTTCCCAAGCATGTCTGCATGCATCATTTCACTTCACCTCATGGGGACAAACCTTTGAAAACCGTTCCACTTTGGGGTCCTTTCCACAGAAGGTCTCTGATTGTTTGTGCACTTTCCCCATCACCATTTTGCTAGGTTGGTTAATAATTTCAGGTCATCTGCAAGGCTGGCATAAAGGTCAACCACCTCCAGGAGAAAGAAAACCCTCCATTTAGTTGAGAACCAGTGAAGAGTGATGCCTGGAGTCGGGGTGAGGCGTATCAAAGAACTCAAAGCAAAGGTTGCTGACCATCGTCTAAAAAGAAACTTTAGGGAAAGGCAAACTTGGCCTGCCTAATGAGCCTTGAAACTTTGAGCAAACAAACTCAGAGTCCGTATTAGAGACAAACACAGGGCAAAAAAGAGGGGATCGCTACACACACAGATTGGATGTGATCCTCGCCCCAATGTGGAGGAGTTTGGCAACCCTAGTGAGCCATCATGGGGAGACAGCGTCAGGATGGGCTGGGGCAAGGAATTTTCTAGAAGAGAGCTACCCAACCTCCCTGCAACCTCCCTGCTTATTGCTTCCCCTGTGCAATTCTCTTTTTTAAAATATATTTTATTGATATTTTACAGAGAGGAAGGGAGAGAGATAGAGAGCTAGAAACATCGATGAGAGAGAAACATCGACCAGCTGCCTCTTGCACACCCCCTACCGGGGATGTGCCCGCAGCCAAGGTACATGCCCTTGACCGGAATCGAACCTGGGATCTTTCAGTCCGCAGACCGACGCTCTACCACTGAGCCAAACTGGTTTCGGCCCCTGTGCAATTCTCAAATCCCTCATCTTTAATTAACTACACTAGACAACCAGAGAAGTTTCAGAAGAAGACTCAGAGACTACCAATGTATCCACTGCCACTATTCACAGGGCAGTGATTGTCAATCCTTCTTTTTTCGGGCCTGCAGGGAACTTTAGAATCCCTCTCACCACAAATCTATGGGCAGCTACTATTACACGGTAAGAGCTAGAACCCAATAAGAAATCTATGTGCCATTCCTACAGCCTGAACTGTTTTAATATCATCGGCTTTAATCTTGAATCACCACATAGCTTCTACAGAGGCTGTTGCATTTGAGAATATCCATTACAGTAGTAACCACCACTCAGTGACACCCACTGCACACCAGAGCACTATTAATTCCCTACAGACTCCATGGAAACCCCATGAGATAAGAGAAATTAACCCCATTTTCCAGATGAGGGAACCAAGCTCAAAGTAGTAAATAACAAAGATATGAAGCTTGTAAGTGACTGAGCCAGAACACTAACCTAGACTTGGACTTATTTCAAACTTAGGACACTTAAGCATATACCACACATCATGGTTAATTTTTAAGAGAAGCCGGGCCAGCATGGTTCAGGGGTTGAGCATCGACCAACCTATGAACCAGAAGGTCAAGGTTAGATTCCCAAGCAGGTCACATGCCAGAGTTGCAGGCTGGATCCCCAGTGTAGAGGGTGCAGGAGGCAGCCAATCAATGATTCTCTCTCGTCACTGATGTTTCTCTCTCTCCTTCTTCCTTCCTCTCTAAAATCAATAAAAAATATTTTTAAAATATATTTTATTGATTTTTTACAGAGAGGAAGGGAGAGGGATAGAGAGCTAGAAACATGGATGAGAGAGAAACATCGATCAGCTGCCTCCTGCACAACCCCCTCCCCCCCCCGGGGATGTGCCCGCAACCAACGCACATGCCCTTGACCAGAATTGAACCTGGGACCCGTCAGTCCATAGACTGACGCTCTATCCACTAAGCCAAACCGGTTTTGGCAATAAAAATATATTTTTTTAAATTCTTAAGAGAGCAAGATGGGGCACTTAAGAATAAAAACCAAATGCCAGTAAGTAGCATTCCACTAGATAGTTCACATGTCTAAACTCACAGCACCAACAAAATCTGTAACAATTATTGAGGCAGACACTCTTTCCTGTTGGACCCTTCTGTTAATGAGCTGTGATTTTATCCCAGGCCTTCTGAACCTGAGGTTGGTCTTGATGTAAGACTGAAATATAGCTGAGCATATCCTTCCATTCTTTATTCAAATTACAAATGGTTCTTGGCTGCCCATTATGTACCAAATCCTGTGCTGGGCAGTGGGGCTATAATGACCAACAGGATCCCACATGTTCATAGAGCTGACAGTCTAATAGAGGATATAAACATTAAACAAATAAGTACACAGAAAATTACTAATTTATAGGCATCAGCTCCCAGGGCTTCTGAGAGAATGAAACAATGAACAGCTTAATTTTGAATGTGGGTCAGATAATTCTTCAGATGAGCCTGAGAAGATAGCTCCAGTTAAGCATCTTCAGGGGACTCCTGGATGCCCAGGTTCATGTGAATTAATGAATTAACGGGGGAGGTTGTTGAAAAGAAAGGATGAGTTAGAAAGGCTATAGAGATATTCTTTTTTTTTAAATCTATATTTTATTGATTTTTACAGGGAGGAAGGGAGAGGGACAGAGAGTTAGAAACATCGATGAGAGAGAAACATCGATCATCTACCTCCTGCACACCCCCCACTGGGGGTGTACCTACAACCAAGGTACATGCCCTTGACCAGAATCGAACTTGGGACCTTTCAGTCTGCAGACCGATGCTCTATCCGTTGAGCCAAATCGGTTTTGGCTATAGAGATATTCTTGATTCCCAATGTGGCCAAGAACTTGCACTGGAACCTGAAACACTGGTGTGTGGTGGCCATTGAACCATCCATTCCTCATGCTCCACTCAGTTGATTCTTGGGCAAAGGATACAACAACTAACAACATTACTGCCACAGAGTGGTTCTGGGCACCCAGCCTTCGCTTTAATTCTGTCCCATGCTAATTAAGGTAAAGAACGTTCACTGCCAGACCACCAGAGAGATGTCATAAAAGCAATGGGTAAACTAAAAACAGGTAGACTCATACTTAAAAATTGAGCCAAACAATAGCATTTTTAGTGGAGTCCATGGCTTATTAAAGCCCTCAGAAATACTCTCCTAGGGGAAAAAGTCCCTAAATACTTTGTTCTGAAGTCTGAGATGGCATGCCGACACCTGAGGCTCTCTGCAGGGTTCCCTTCCCCAGAGATGGGCCTCACAACCAGATTGCAGCATTTGCATCTCATAACTAGGAAGCAAGTATTTGAGGCAGAGATGATCATAGGCCCAAGTAAATTTGGCTGATAAATTAGTGAAGAGTCCACTGAGGAAGAGGAGAGAAGGGCTTAATAAGCCACAAATGTCAACCTTTTCCATGGCAATAGATATGCTGCCAGATTTACTTGGTCTGACTTCATTACAATACAAATTAGTATGCAAAATATATAACTGCATATAATTCTTAATTGAATGAATGAGAGCAATTTTCACTATGTCTGTGTTGAAGTAACTAGTACTGGTCTTTCTATATACCACGCACAACTAGAAAATGAGATAGGATATATGAAATGACTGAATTCACACACTGAACAACCACTGTCACAGGACTTTGAACCTTGAGGGAGACAAGTAATAAATTAGGTGGGAACTATAGTTACCCCAGACTTCTACCTGGAGGCACCCTCTGGACTACAGCGTAGGTTGGGAAATAGTACCAAAATCTGATGGTATCACTGAGTTGAGGAGACACAGAGATCAGAGTTTAGGAAAGTGGAGAATTTTCAAGGCATAGTATAGGAGACCCTTCATGAAGACGGGCATGCTACCCAATAACGTTTCTGCTTCTCCATATTTAGAAAAGGAATATTTATATTTAACACATATTGTGATTGAAGAATTGAATGACATCAGTGATAGGTATCATTTTCTGAACCCTTACTGTTCAAAACCCTTATGTTTAATCTTCACAACCACTCCCAAGGTAGGTACCTGTTGCCTTATTTGACAGCCAAAGAACCAAGAGTGATGTGGTAAGCAACCTCTAAGATGACAGTCATGATCCTGCATCCTGATAGACACACTCTGGTGTAACCCTTTCCCCTTAACTGTGGACTGGCCTTACTATCACTTCCTAGATGATTCTATGAACACACTGTGGCTTCCATCATGGATGTCCATCTCAGCTCCCTCTGAGCTGCCTTTAGAATCTTCTGTGGAACTGTTAGCCAACAGTCAATGAAGTACAGAGGTGCTCATTCCAACAACCCGGGAGGAAAGGGATCCTGTAAGTAACTACTACATGAGTGAACTTGGAAGTGGATCTTCCCTGAGCCAAGCCTTCAGATGAGACCAGAGGCTTGTCCCACAGCTGAAACCGAAGGCTCAGCTAAGCCACATGCAGATTCCCGACTTACAGAAACTGTGAGATAATTAATGTCTGTTCTTTTAGCCACTAAAGAATGGGGGCATTTATGATGTAGCAGTAGATAACACAGACAAGTGATATTAAGTAACTTGCCCAAAGCCAGGACAGTGTAAGTAAACTTGCAAATGTAGAATAGCAACCAATATAAAGGAGGCGCTCAGTAATAATTGTGATGATTGTGATGATAATGATGATGATCTAAATAAATAAGCCAAAAAGCTATGGCCCAATGGCTCTCCAGATGAACTCCAAAATGCAACCTTCTTCTTAGGATAAAGGAAGGAAGACAGTTTGCTTTCCCCGGCTGTCACTGGATGCAAAAAGGTTTGGCACAAAGGAGCAGCATGCCTACTCTTGCTAGAAGGGGTAGAACTGCCTGACAGGGTCTGTATCTCACTGGGGAAGGTTCTGGTGTTGGGGTGAAGTAAATATGCACACTAGAGAGAATCCAAACTCCAATTGCTGGGCTTTTTTAAAAGCTCGGATTTGTATATTTGATGTGCAACCTAATTAGACCAGAGCATCTTTAATTAAGTGTGTCAGCCCCACTGGAAGCCGCAGAGTTCAATGCTAATAAAGCTGATAAAGGTTTTTGTTTCCCAGGCTCCTTTTATTTAATGCCTCAACCATGTTAAGCCAATCTGTAACATATGGGCAGTTCTCCCACTATGGATTTATCATTTGGGTGTTTCTTTCTGTGAATTAATGCAATCAAACTCCTGCCAGTGTTAATTATTTTTCTCCGAGAAGCAAATCCCACAATTTAGCAACAACCAGCTGCGAATTACTGCTGGCAATGCAGCCGAAATGATGGACTCGTGCTGTCTGCCTCCGCCCCAGGCAGACAGAGAAAGGCCTCTGTGTTCTGGGGCTGACCTCAACTTCCACCGCTTCCAGACGCAGGCAGGGTTCTTGGCATTTGCCAGCTTCACCACCCCTCTAGGAGTATAAATCTTATGGTTTGCAATAAACTGGCCTTCTAGAAGTTTTCTGGTCACTAGGAGACTATCTGCCCAGCAGACTCTCTTGGGTGGAAGGCACTGCCTACACCACCTGCCTGGACTCCTTTGTCAGATCTTGCTAACAGAACAAAACTCCTCAAGACAGAAATCCTGACCTCTGGGCCTTTCTAGCACTCTTCCCTGTAGCCGGAATGCTTTTCCCCACATTGGCCATAAACCAGTAATCACTCATCCTCCAGGTCTTGGCTTAAATGTCCTTCTCTGTGTCCGCCCTCATTTAACAGAGTTCTTAGCCACACTGGAATCTCTCTCAGCTCCCTGTTCCTCCAAAGCCCTGAGCACTGGATCTTAATTGCCTCCTTTGTTTATTCATTTGTTTACTTGTTCCTTATGTGCCCGCTCCAATAGAATATTAGCTTCCTGACATTAAATATTAGCTGTATTTAACACTACATCCCCAACTCCCAGCACATCCTGGGAGACAGAATAGATGCTTAGTCAATAGTCGTGTCATGAATGAATAAATAAAATCTCAAAGGGATGGTTGGGTGCCTTTTCTACCCAAGGCATGGTCTGCATCAGAGATACTACAGGTTTCAAATAGCTTCAAGGAATTGTTGATGATTAATTGGAAGAGTCACTCTGTAGCCAAGAATAGAACCAAAAAAAAAGTTAACAATAAGACAATTAGATAACCATACTTGGCTAAATGGTGAGGGAGATCAGAATTCAGAATGAGCAGACTGGGGCTTTAAGTCTGGCTGTGTGGCCTCAAGCAAGTCACTTACCCTCTGAATGTGTGTTTCCTTATCTATAAGAATGAACACCACCATCGCCAATGAAGTGTGGAAGCATAATTGAAAAGTGCAATTGTTCAACAAATGTTCTTTGATTTGGAGAAAAACCAATTTTAGGAGAGGGAAGGGTATTGTCCCTGAAAATATCCACATATAACAGTAAATAAAAACCCAACTGAATTCATAAATTTGTGGCATAGACCCATGTGATTATATGAAATGTAGAGTCCAAGGACCATTTCTCAACATAGCATGCTTGCTGAAAGTACTTCACCATAGCTTCAAGTGTCATTGCCTAAAGTTAGTTCTTAGATATCTATTTAAAACAAAATCGACTATAATTCCTTTAATTTACTTTCATATCTCTTTTCATTCATCCCCACCTTGCTAAGCTTCTCTCCTCATGAAGGTCATTTCCATGTCTCTGTGGCTCACTAAAACTATTTAAAACAAATCCTAGTCCCCTTTAAAACAGAAACCTAAAAATATGGCACTGAAGGAAGAAAAGTGCACAGAGGAGGTTGTATGGGATGCAGGTGTCTGATGAGGGTTTTCTCTCTTTGTTAATGACCACGATCTTTATCTCACAGGCAGTGGGGCAATGTTGAAAGCTTTTTAAAGCCGTACACAGCGTGATCAGATTGACATCAGAACAAATGTGTTCTGAGCTCATTAGAACCAGGAGACCACCATCTCAGTTTTCTGTCTCAGAGAGAGAAGTTCCAAATATTAGGGGTTACGCGGTTTCCACCAGGAACTTTCCAGTGTTGAGAAAAGGAGGGATGGTGAGATGTGCACTGGGCAGGGCTTAATCTCCATGTGATAAATTCAAACTGTTAACTCAGAAACTTGCCCTCTTTGAACAAAATCACTAATAGAAGCACTTGTGCATCCATCTGAAGACTTCATAAACCTTTTTAGAACAGGCTCAGACGCCAGCCCTGAAGGTTTTGCAAGCATTGCATTACCCTTTCATAGGCGGCCAGGTTCCAATTAAGCCTGATAAAGAGACATCAGATAACAATTGATACCCAGCTCAAACCCATAATTAGGATGATCCCATTACACTTACCCAAAACTGGGAAGAGGAACCAAAGGCTCTCTGAGAGTAAGAGAGTGAATATGCTCTAATCTCTATAATAATCCAAATATTAGGAAAGTTGATTTTGTGAACCTTTTCTGAGAGTATCCTTAGATTCTTTCTCCTTTATTCCCAGTTTTGAAAGTTGTAAACTCAAGAGAAGTGACATTTACCAAACACTACTCAAAATTTAAGTAGAGCTTCATGGTAGCAGTGAATGAAACCCTGAATTTTTTTTAAAAAAAATATATGTATATATTACATAATAAATATATTATGGTATATCTATATAGATATACCTATCTATATGTATAGATAGATAGATAGATAGATAGATAGATAGATATAAAACTTGCCTCCTAATGAAGAAGCCAGTCTGATGCACACAATTACTGGAAGATTCCTAGAAAAAGGCATAAATGCTCCGAGGAAGCATCAGATAGATATATCTAGCAGGTGCATGATTGGGAGCATCAGGAAAGGGGTCCATTTCTTTGAAAACCTAAGCGATGGGCCTCTTTGGACTGAAATTAATCATTCTCATCGAGGTCAATGATAGGTCCAAGAACTTGTGTGATGCCCAGGAAATGTATCATATTGGGGTGGAATTCACCCTGAAGTCATAAATGCAGTCTGAGACCAAAATTGAGGACACAAAATTGAGAAAGCTGCTGCTTATGGCAACTTGCAATTACTTGGGAACCTGTTCTGAGATGGTGGGGAGAGGGAAGAGGATTACAAAAAGAGGTTTGGTTCAATGAAAGAGCTAAGTTTTCTGTGAAAAACCAGAGAGTCAATCAGCCCTGCTGTGCAGGACCAGGATTCCCAGTGGAAGAAGAACAGGCAAGAGACTATCAAACACAGTGGCTAGAAGAGCAGCTGCCACCATGAGCCAGGAGAGGGGGGAGGAAGGGAGGCATATTGGCTGTCTATGGAAATGTTCTTAGAGACAACTTGAGCCTATTGAGAGTGGATTGGGAAAGATTTTCTGAAAATTTCAGCAGTGAATTCAGAAAATTACATTTCTTAAACAATTCATTCTCCTTAACCAATAAAAATTGACACCAACGGAATTGGAAGATCCTGTCCACATGTTCTCTCCCTGTCCTGAATGAGCTGTGTGACCACATGGTTCAAGTCTCCTTCCTGAGCCTCTGTCTACTCACCTATTAAATGGAGGGTGTGGAATAAAGGAAATAATCATTTTAACATAACAACATCCAGCGAGCACTTGATAAATTTCAAGCCTGTGCAGGGCAATTATATAATAATTATATAATAATACATATTATATATATACACATACACACACTTATTTCCATATACAGGGATGAGCAAAAGTAGATTTACAGTTAGGGTACACAAAGCAGAGTTTATCCTTGTATTTTTATTAGTTATTGTATTATTTTCTAATGAACAACTATAAACCTACTTTTTCCCATCCTTATGCTTATTTGAAGTATATATACATTTCATATATTTATTTTCACATATAGCTATATTTATATGTATTTATGTATATATATATATACATATATATATTTATTTTTGCATATAGCTATACACACACACACACACAATTATATTCTATAATTACTCCATGAGGTATAAATATGTCATTGTTATCAAAAGGATTAATTATATTTCTCTAGGTCACAAACCCATAAATGGTGTTAGTGAGACTCAAAGCAAGGGCATTCAAAGGCCAGGCCCTTGAATCTTAAAACCACACAAAATAATCATGAGGAACAGAAGATAAATAAAATAATTGTGTATACAAAACCCTGATGCACGCTTCAAACTCAGGAATATTATTACATTATTTAAATAATAAAAAAATTAAACTGCTGTTCTATCAAAATGTTATATAACATGCACTATCTTCCTTCCTTTACCTAGCATTTTCCCTTCTCCATTCTGGCAATATTTACCAGCATTCAAAGTCAAAACAGAATGATCCATCCATTTCTCAAATGCACTTGTAATTATTTTTCTATTATTCTGTATGCTGTGCTCTCACAGAGCCATCTCCATTGCATTTTTTTCTTGGCATCTGTGCCCTGGTTTATCTTCTGCCCACACCCCTTATGCTCTGAGCCTTACAATGAAACCAAAGGTTAAATGTTTGTAGACTCACCCAACACCCACAACATTAAAACAATTGGATGGGAAATAATCTCATCTCAACAGCTGAGGGAGATGTGCTAGGCGCCCATTAGAGTTAATGGGAGTTACAGCCAAAATCAAGGTGAAGGCTCTGCTCCCAAGGGCACAAAGGCAAATAGAAGATCAGGGAAAGTTTACATTGAAAGAACTCTGCAGCTGCATAAAGGACTCCAGGAATCATAGTGCTAGACTTTGTCAAAATTATTTGTCTTTGAGAGCTGGTCTCTAGCTCTGGACCCAGACAAAAGTGGGACTAGCTCTTTCATTAGAAGCTGTCCTGCACTGAGAAAGTTATTAACCTCAATTAGACCTCAGTTTATTCATCTTTAGAAAGGGTTTTAATAGAGGTATATAATTAATCCAGTTATGATGGGTTATATATGGGAGATTACATGGTATTATGCATGCAGCAGGCATTGTACAAAGTGAATATAAGTGACTTATATTATTTTCATTGTCATCATCATTATAATTAAGAGTAAATTCATCACTTTTACAGGATAGAGACTTAGATACTAACTCAAGTCAAACAGTTTCCAAAAGCACAATCATTGCAAAAGGCTAGCACCACAATGGCTACCACCTAAATCAGACCCCTCAGGTAGTCATAGAGTGAGGACTTCATCCTCTTACACAGACATCATTCCCATTTCACAGTTGGCAGGAACTGAGCCTCAGAGAAGCTGAACTATGTTAAAAAGAGCATCATTTGTCATATCTGATAAACAAGGGTCAAGGTCAAGATTTTTACAAACCTTTTACACAGACCAAATCCACAGCCACATGTGCATGTCTCCCCAGCCCTTTTCCATCTTCCTTGCATCATCACAATAATCCCCACATTTGACCATAAGTAGTGCAGATCCTAAGAATGGGGTCATGAACTGCAAATATGGATTTTGAACCCAATCAGTTCAGAAGGCATTTGTCCTTTGGGATACTGAGGGCCTTTGGTTAATAACAGCCAATCTGCATTTGAGACCCCCTGCCTACTCAATACTTCTTTTTTTTAATATATATATATATATATATATATATATATATATATATATATATATATAATTTGATTTCTTACAGAGAGGAAGGGAGAGAAATAGAGTTAGAAACATCAATAAGAGTCATCGATTAGCTGCCTCCTGCACACTCCCCACTGGGGATGTGCCCACAATCAAGGTACATGCCCTTGACCGGAATCAAACCTGGGACCGTTCAGTCCGCAGGCTGATGCTCTATTCACTGAGCCAAACCGGTTTCGGCCTACTCAATACTTCTTGAGTAGCATCAAAAAAGTTCCTCTAAACCAGGAATTCAGCATCAATACTAGAACATAAGGTCTAAAGAGAAATCACAGTAAAAGAAGAGCTTTCATCTCCTTTGGAAGGTCCCCTAGTCACAATAGGAAAATATAAGATAGTCTAAGATTACCACGGGCACCCAGATATACCTGAGGCTGGGGAGGTAGCTATGAAAGTGACAGAAGAACTCTAGGTAACAGAGACAAGTATTCCCAGCATTGAAATACCCACTGATCTCATACTTGACTTTCTGGTCTCTGTCCCCAGGAAGTTTCACCATAATATCTCCTATGTTTCCTTAAGACAAAATACCCAGGACTTGAAGCAAACCCTCTCTCTCCTTGGAGAGTGCCCCGGGACATTGCCCTCTTGGTTCCTTTATGCCTCTCCTACATGAACTCCTCTTTAGGGAAGAATTCATCATCTTGGGAGAGTCATATGTAAGAGAAGCAGAAAGCAAGCTCTGCAGTCTAAAACAAAAAGGAGGAAACCAGTCAGACAACAGCACATCTAGAAACCCCAGGCCTGTGGATAAATCAAGTAAGGTCTGATGTCATTTGGACCTGCAGTCCAGGTCGGCTTTCCTCTTTTTTCTGTCACCTGCCTCGCTCTCTCACCATCAGTGTACAAGGATGGGTTGCCTTGGGTTTGAAAGTTAGTGCAAAACACAAAATATCTCACTTGAGTTGAATTGGACAAATATAAACCTTAGCTATAAATGAAGATCCAAGTTACATCTAAAATGACATATGTGACCCGTGGGGTCAGAGACATTCTCTTGCCAAGTCAGTCTGAGACTCAGAATTCAACTCCAGTTTTTGAGCAAGGTCCTGTTTGTGCATTAACTCATAATCCGCATGACACCACTTTGGGATGAGTGCTGCCATTCCCAGCATACAGATTAGGAACCTGAGGCAGGAGGAAGGTAAGGGTTGTCAATCAAAGTGCCCAAAGCCAGCCAACATTGAATGAGCAGAGTGAGGTTTCAAATCCAGGTCTCCTGACTTCAAATCCAAGGCTCTTTGTATGACTTCCAAACTACTTCCCTCAGATTTTACTGTGAAGATGTGTTTCATCTCACTGTGAAGAGTAGCTCTAAATTCTCGTTGTATGTCTGAGGCTCATATTGACTCCACTTTGGTTTATCTAAGTTACTCTTTCTTCCCGTTTCTATCCCCAGAAATATTCACACTAGAAATGAAAGAGACCACCCCTTAAATTCTCTAGTGGTTTTCTGTTCCTCTCTTGGATTCACAGGTAACGGTGGAGACACAGCGTAGCCTCGGATCTCCGCAGCTATTGTCCTCTGTATGTTTTATTCTTTCACATACACCTTAATTTGCCTGGGACAGAAACAGATATCTGATATGACAAGGGTATGTTGTTGTTGTTTTCCCCAAGATCTGACTGTTCATTTTTTTCCTTGGAAGGGCCAGAGTGTCTTTCAAAAGTTTCAGCCCTGGGTTTTTGAGAAACTTATCCGTGTGGCATGTCTGTCACTTTTCACAGTCCTCAAGCGAGTCTTGGCAATTTTCACATAATGGCATTTGTTGACAGGTTGTTAGGGCTGACAGTGAATATGTTTGAAAAACTGTCAAGCTGGTGGGGAAAAAAAATTAAAGAGAGAGCCTCCTTACATTTGAAACAGCATGTTAAACTGTAAGTACGTCCTCCGAATGCAGAGACCTCCACTTCTCATCAAGTTACATGCTCCACGGTGACAGCCTGAGAAGGTAGAATCCCTAAAAATTAATGTCATCTTGTCACTTCAAAGGTCATACGGCGCATTACCACTAAACTCTATTTATCTGCTTAAAATTGAGTTTGCCTTTAATGCTCAATAACAGGTGAATGAAGAGCGAAGTCACCGCAGAGACAGTCAGGGTGATGCAAGGTGTTTAATTGGGCAAGAAGAACTGCCCAAGGAATTGGCAGGGCGCCCCAAGATGTGGTATTGCAACTCCAGTCATTTGGGTCACTGTGGTGGTTGATATTTAATCAATAGTTTTTCCAGGAAGGAGTTAACTGAACAGCAGTGACTGACATAATGAATGGACAGAGTGGCAATGTCAGTTACCCATCAGTTTGACAAAAGAAAACCTTCCGTGTCCTGAAGAGTTCCATTTTCTGGGCATATCAGAAGTTACAGAGAAGGACCAAGGGCCAAGTACACCGCATTTTTCTAGGGCAGTTGAGATGTGGTAGTGCCCACGTCTGACTATCAAATGTACATCGAGGCATCATCAAGTGCACAGTCCTAACCTAGATGCTGTGTAAGAACTGGAGACAAGTAAGAATATATTCCCACTCTGGGAAGCTTGCAGTCTGCCCAGTAATTCAAGACTAGCTACCTGCACTATGAAGTCATAGTATGCCAGAATAAAGAGACTCCCAAAAATTAAGGAAAGTAATGGGATAGATGTCAATGAGGCCTTCTCCTGTCTTGTTCAGTGCTTCCCTGCTGAGCTTTCCTCACCTGTAGATTTATCCCTGACCATCTGGGAAGATAATTCTAGTGCAACTGCATCGGTTCTTCAAGTATGAAATTCACTGTACTTGTTAGCTTGGTGATTCTTAGCTGTAGCCATCAAGCAGATATATCTAAAAAATCAGCTATTTATGGATTACTTAATAATCTTGTGTCCATAGGAAACTTACTTAAATTCTCTAAGACTCAGTTTCCTCGTTTGGGGAAATGAGGAAAGACTAATGCTACCTAGGTGGACTATCTTTATCATTGAACTGCCCTAAAGATCAAATTGAGATAATATAGGGTGGGGCAACAAGTAGGTTTACAGTTGTGATTATGAAACACAGAGCTTATTCTTGCATTATTTATTAATTATTGTATTATTTTCCATACAAACCTACTTTTGCCACACCCTATATATGTATAAACAAAACACCAACTCTGGTATGTACTAGGTGCCCAAGTATTTTTGTTTGGAAGAGACAGGTCCCGGAGAGAATAGAAAGATGGAGGTTATAGAAGTTTCCACCAACTTTGCTTACTGCTTCAAATGACACTTTTAGTTAGCCAATCTCTTTTTCTTTTTAAGAAAAGATATCTCTCTAGCCATGGTGTAGTTTATACCAGAATCCAAAGATACATTTGTTCCCAAGCACACAGTTAAAACCCCCCCTTAATTCTTTGGTTCAGAATGTGAGCGTTTCCACAAGGCCTCCCACCAGTGGCTTAGATCTCAACAATGTACTAGACTTTGCAAGCTCTGCAAGATGTAGAGTTTAATCAACCAGGAGCTCCAAGGGGCTGGCAGACATCATGCCTGAGGGGCAGGGCTGCCGTCTCCTCCCTATGCAGGGAAGAGTTTGTTGAAAGGGAGAGTCAAGTCGGATTTCACAATGCTATCTCTGAGAAGACCCAGGGTGCTGGGCAGAAAGCTGACAAGGGAGAGTCCGGCACGCTGGACTTGCCTTCATAGCAAGAGACTCCGGCCAGAGCAGGGGCCCAAAGGCAAGAGGGTCAAAGCAAACCCCTCTAGACACAGCTAATAATAAAGAGAAATAACATCTTTGGCTTTAAACATTTTGATCAGTTATGAAAAATACACAGACAAGTGCACTAATCACAAATGCGTCTGAAGGAATCCTTACAAAGTACCCCCATTTTTGCAACCAGATCATAAAATGATTAAGAACATGCAAAATATGACCCACCCCCTTCCACCCTTTTGTTATCCCCTAGTCAGAAGCTGCTTAGTCCGCAAAGGTAATCATTTTCTGACTTCTACCATGTAGTTGACATTTGTTTGCCTTTGAACTTCATGTAAATGGACCATTCCCTATATATTCCTTTAGTTCTGGATTCTTTTTTTAAAATTTCTTTATTGATTATGATATCACATAATTGTCCTCATCCCCCCATTCCCATTCCAAACCCCTCCCCAGGTATGCCCACCCCCCTGTTGTCCATGACCACTGGTTAGGCTTATATTCATGCACACAAGTCCTTTGGTTGATCTCTCCCCCTTGCCCCCACCCTCTCCTTCCTTCCCTCTGAGGTTTGACAGTTTGATCACTGCTTCTCTGTCTCCGAGTCTGTTTCTGTTCATCCGTTTATGTTGTTCATTATTTCCCCTAGGTGCGTTAGATCATGTGATATAAGGAATTCCCTTATAAGAACCAAAACTGAGACAAGCCATAATGGTTATGCTGAGAGGCAAATGAATTAGTCTGTAGTGAGTTCCTTTATGGGCCAACAGTCCTTTTGAGTCCCAATTTCAATGTCAAACTTCTTTACTTAATGTTATGCTTGTGAAATTCATCTGAATTGTTTTGTGTAGCAATAGTTCATTTTGTTTTGATCTACTATCCACCAACAGTTGAGGTGTTTGGGAATTGGGCTAATGTAAATGATGCTTCCATGATTATTGCGTACATGGCTTATGGGTAACATAGGTATGCACTTATGTTGGGTATATACCTGGGATGGAATTGCTGGTTATATGTTCTGCTTTGCTCATCCAAACAGTTTCAAAAATGGTTGTACCAATGTACACACTCATCAGCAGTGTATGAGTACTCTAGTTGCTTCACATCCTCCCCATTGGTGTTGTCAGACAAAATGTCAATCATTCTTGTGGGCATAAATAATAGCTACTTCCTGCTGAGGTTTTTTTTAAAAAAAATATATTTCATTGATATCCTACAGTGAGAAAGGGAGAGAGATAGAGAGCCAGAAACATCGATGAGAGAGAAACATCGACCAGTTGCCTCCTGCACACCCCCCACCAGGGACGCACCCGCAACCAAGGCACATGCCCCCGACCAGAATCGAACCCGGGACCTCCCAGTCTGCAGACCGACGCTCCACCACTGAGCCAAACCGGCTTCGGCCCTGCTGAGGTTTTGTGATATACCAAGGTCATTGTTAAGCATTTTACGTGTCTGAATCTTTCAGAGCAATTTCCCTATTTTTCTGATTAGAAAACCGATATTCAAAGAAAGTAAGTTGTTTGTCCAATATCACCTATTTCCTGCATGAGAACTGGGACACAGTCCCAACTCTGTATGACTTCAAAGTGTGTGCTATTTCCATGGTGTTATATTATTCTCAACTGATTATTAACTAATTTAAAAGGCTTTTTCCATTCCCACAAGGATTTCAAAAATTTCAGTTATAGCAATGTGTCTTAGTCAATTAGGGCTACTATAATGAATTATAATTGAGTGGCTTAGACAACAGAGATTTATTTCTTGAAGTTCTGAGGATGGGAAGCCCAAGATCAAGGTACTGGCCTTTTGTTTCCGATGAGAGCCTCTCCCAGGTTTGTAGATGGCTGTCTTCTTGTATGCCCAAATGGGGGAAAGAAAGGTAGGGAGAAAGGGAAGGAGGAAGGGAGAGAGGGAGGGAGGGAGGGAGGGAGGGAGGGATTTCCTGCCTTTTCTCGTAAGTGTACTAATGCCATCATGAAGGCTATATTATCCTCAGGACCCAATCACCTCTCTCCCAAAGGCCCCAACTCCAAGTTTCATCACATTAAGGGGTAAGGGCTTCAACATATGAATTTTGAGGGGACATATTCAGTTGATAGCACAGTGTAATTGCCCTAGTCACAGACTATTCCTTATAAGAAGGCAATTTTAAGCCACCAAAAAGGAGTAAATTATCAAGGGGGGGGGGGGAGATGGTGCACAATGCACTCAAATATGGAAATGTTAATGGCTGAAATCTTTGATATTGTGTCTCAATGAGACAAGCTCTCCTTTAAACTGCTAGACTAGCTGGCCCTGCATTTGCTTCTTTAATTGCAAAGAGGCTGCGGGGTAAATGATTGGTGCCAAAACACAGAGGAGGACGTGTCCAAGGACTGAAAGCTGGTTTTCTGGCAAGGGGACGAGATTTGAAATAAGAGAGAGACAAAAGGATATTTCATCCTCAGTCAGTCCCCCAACCCTGATCCTACTGCTTTAAACAGGAAAATAGTTAACCCACCCAGCCTTTCCTCATATTCCAAGAACATATATCTCAACACCCATATTAATTGTATAACTTTAGTCCCTGTCCTATTCCAGGCTCCATCACTCCCTTAAGCTGAAGTCTGAGCTTGCCCCCATTTTCAGATGGGGACTCCATTGAAATCCCAAGGAGAATTTATCTTAGGCTTTTACTTCCTTTTCTCCCAAGGCTGGTTCACAATGCTTTCTTCTGCAGCTCTATGATCACTATGCCTCTCTTTTTTTGCTTCCTCCCTGATCTGCCCTTTTTTAGTCTAATATCCATGATGGTGGAGAGTTACGTATCTATGAAATGTATCTCTAATATAGTCCAGGTTATTCTGTAAGGCCTTGAAAACCTAATTTCTCCTGACAATCTTGGTCTTGAGTATGAAGATGAACTAGAATTTAATAAGAATGATTTATAGCATCACTCTTAGAAGCATAAATTCACAGCATGCATAGAAGCATCTATGTTGTTGAAAATAAACAGTAAAATCAAAGCAATGTTGTAAAGGTTAATAATAAAAAGTAATTTTGCATATTTTTATTTTAAAAGTCAGTCTAGGACCCGTAGATTCATCAAAAGCAACAGAGGAATAAAGGAATTGTTAAATTTTCTCTTTCGCATGGTTGCTGAGATCACCTAGTTTCTGACAAGTTTAGAAACTAACTCTGAAGTAAAACCTAAACTCCGAGTTCCAAACAAAGATTTGCATCTAAGGTATGACCTGGATAAGTCACTTAATCCATAATAACAGTTGCAAACCCTTAAATTTCTTTTGATAATCAAAATTGGATAATACATGTTAAGCCTGCAGGAGGTCCTTGAACACAGGGCAAGCTCTCAATAGATACTAGGCATTATGATGGTGATAATGGCTATTAAGATTATGATCATGATGATGTTGATGTCGATGAAGATGATAACCTCCAACCTAAATCTTGTCAGGAGACTAGAAGTCAACAGAGCCACCAAGCCTGAAAGCAAGAATAAAATACACACAAAATTCTTCTCACTCTCTGTGTTGACTGCCAAGGTTCCTTGTTTGCTAACACAAGGAAGAACTCTGCCATTAGTTGTTTAAATAGGTACAAGTAAGTAAAGGAGAATTCATTGTACTGGGTAAGGCCTGAAATGCTAAATCAACAAACAATGAAAGGTTTTAAGCAACTGAGAGATCAGCTACATGAGGCTAGTCACCTAGCGATAACCTTGGAGAGAAGAAAATGTCCCCCTCACATGACAGACTGCTTAGGCATCAGAAATATTTGGCTACTGCTGTACAAGGCACACTCTCACCTTTTTGGGTTATCTTGAGAGAAGGGGAGATAGAAAGTGTATCTGCCACTCTAGCTCCAACTTCCAATGGGGCTTAAAATTGAGTTATGCTGTTGACCAGGGAGAGGGAGATGGATGGCTTCCCCAATCACCTAGTGTCCAAACCACCTAGACCTACACTGGATATTCCTATACCCCAATTCTGTAATCTACCAGTGGGTCACCAAAGGATTCATCTCACTTAGCAGTTTGTCTACCACCTTAGTTCAATTCAAGAAACCAGAGAGGCAGAAACTGGTTTGGCTCAATGGTAGAGCATTGGTCTGCAGACTGAAAGGTCCCAGGTTCGATTCCAGTCAAGGGCATGTACCTTGGTTGTGGGCACATCCCCGTTAGGGGGTGTGCAAGAGGCAGCAGGTCGATGTTTCTCTCTCATCGACGTTTCTAGCTCTCTATCTCTCTCCCTTACTCTCTGTAAAAAAAATCAATAAAAATATATTTTAAAAAAGAAACCAGAGAGATCTAAGATTTTGACATTCATTCTTCTGTGTTTATAGACTCTTTTTGAATATTTACGGATTATCTGAAGCAAATTTTCAAGAATAATGTTAATCATCAGTGATATATTCACTTTCTCTCACCCTTTCCTGGAGTTATCTTTGCCCTGCCTCTAGGTCCAAGTGCTTGTGCATCATCCTTTAACTGCCAATGGGCCCCAAATGTGATACCCCTATTCATCTCATACTTCTTCCTGTCTGAGGCCTTGCTGCATAATGGTGACTCTTTGACAGGGTGCCCAGTGAACCATTTTTAAATTCATTGTGCCCTAGCTAACACTAACTCTGCTCACAAGAATCCTTTTAGATCAGTGAGCAATGTCAATGAGATGAATTTGCACTAAAGTCATAGACCCTATCACTGCTTCAAGAGTATTTGCATTTTAAAAGGACACATGGAAAGACAATTGAATCTATTCCCCTGAAATAAGAGGTAACATGACCAAAGCACTTCCAGGCTCTTTAGAAGGATCATATTGAGGGCTGAAGCACCTTAGCAGATCACACACACTCTGTCTCAGGGTCTGTCTATCTGTCTCTGAACTGAGAGTTTAGGCGTGTCATTGTGGCTGATTCCCTAGTTTCCCATCCCAGCATGGTGCAAGGTCTCCAAAGAGCAGGAGTAGGTTTTGAAGTGGGGAGAAGGGCAGTATTTATGGAACTCCTGCACAGTGCAGAGTGTGTGTTAGATATTATGAGGGTGCATAGAAAGAGTCTCTGTGCTGGATCATCTGTGGTCAGGATGACCCTGCCATGGTTCCTTTCTACATTTCTAGAATCTCCTTTCTCATAGGGATTCAGCTTAGAGTTTCCCAGTGACAGAGACTCACAGGAAATTTGGAAGGTGGCAGTGATGCGGAGTCCATTGATTGTTTGGGGGACATGGTGGCAGCCAAATGTGGCAGCTTCTCAGACTTCTCCGTGAGCTCCTACTGTGCAGGGTGGTGCTAGATGTAGAGGCTCTTCCCCTCCCCAAGGGCTGTGACCTCTCAATTTGCTCCAGTGGGTCACGCCTCAGTCATCAGTGACTTTGTCTCTGATATTCTGGTTTCCAAACTATCACATCTGAACTTCTGCCATATTTATGGAAGCCAGGTTCACATAGAGAACACATTTCCCCATAACACATGTGGGGACTCTATTTCCTGTCCAATCACTTTTTCACCCCATTTTGTAGAAAATTAAATATGGCTGCATTTGCTATTCTTCCCATTGAAAGGGAAAATCTAATTCTCCTCTCTTTAAATCTGGGTTGGCCTTAGTGGCAGCAGATTCAGCTGTATCCAACAGAAACCACAGTGAAACTCAACAAGACAAATTAGAGAGTAGGTGTGAGTCACATATATTGTGCACCTGCTTGAATGTGGGGGTTATTACTATGTGTGTGTTATTATGGTTCATGAACCCTTGTTTACACCAATAAGCTGAAGAAGCCAGTGTAAAATAAGCATGCATTTGAAAGACTTGTCATTATTATAAATCCCAGCACAGTGTGCATCTGCACCGTAGACTCATTATTAGCCCTAGAATAGGAGTGCACTGGTATGTTTTCTATAAATGCAATGACTATTTGGAGACGGATTGGAACTTGGGGGAGGATACAGGTTGTCAGAGATCTGGGATAGCACTATGCATAAAGAAGCTGATTCTAGCCGAACCGGTTTGGCTCAGTGGATAGAGCGTTGGTCTGCTGACTGAAGGGTCCCAGGTTCGATAGATACCAAGAAATCAGATGTGCCAAGAAAATAATCTGTAAGGCTCCTCTGTGGGGATCTGAAATGTTTTTTTAAAAAACTGAAAATTCTTTCTTTAAAAAATAAAAGTGGACTAGACATGAAGGATATGACCAGAATTTTTGAGTAGCAAAATTGCTTTTATAGCCTAAAGTTGGAAAAGAAAGTGTATTTGGAGACAGAAAATGAGAGAGGCTGTTTGGCTTTTGTAGAATCTAAAAGGTTTATAAAACTTCAGTTGCTCTTTAAGGCAGCCACACTGTACTACTGCAGGAGGCACTGGCTGACTCTGTGTTGCAGGCAGACAGTAATCTCTGCAGAAAAAATCCAGGGAAATGGGAATCCTGATCAGTGAGATAAAGCAAGAGCAGCAGATATACAAAAGACAACTTGGCTAGATATACAGATATATATACACACACACACTATTTTTTTAAATTTCATACTCTTTAAATCTATCATTTCACGTCGCACAATCTGTCTTAAGCAAACCACAAAGACAAGAACATAGACACACACACAAAGATGTTTATTTTGGCATTGTTTACTACATCAATCAATTGTAGGACTTAAACAATGAAGAATATTAAGATTATTAATCTTAACAATGAAGATTTTAAAATTTTTAAAAATTAAAATGTTTTAAAAGATTTTATGAGAAAACATTAAAAGAAGTCAATGTGAAACAATGGGGTTATGTAAGAAATAAATAAAAGAAAAATATTGATTAAAAAAACAAAATATATTTCAAAATATACAACATGCTTCTAAATAATCCCATGGTTCATAGAAAAAAATACTAGGAAAATGAGAAAATATTTTTAGTTGAAGGATGAGGAAAAACACCTTGTATCAGAAATGGGTGATACAGCCGAAACCGGTTTGGCTCAGTGGTAGAGCGTCGGTCTGTGGACTGAAAGGTCCCAGGTTCGATTCCAGTCAAGGGCATGTACATTGGTTGCGGGCACACCCCTGGTGGGGGGTGTGCAGGAGGAGGTTGGTTGATGTTTCTCTCTCATCAACGTTTCTAGCTCTCTCTCTCCCTTCCTCTCTGTAAAATATCAATAAAATATATTTTTTAAAGAAATAAGTGATACATCTAAAGTACTTAGAGGGAAATTTTATAGCTTTAAAAATGTTATAACCACTGTGCTATACACCTGAAACTAAAATAACAGTGAATGTCAACTATAATCAAAAAATAAAAACTCAGTTGTTGACTCTTAAAAAATAAATGAATAAATAATAAAAACTTACATTATGAAATAATGATCCATTGCTAGAAAGAAGTTAGAAAAGAAAAATAGATTTAAATCAAGTAACTGAAGGGAGGAAATACTAATGAGGGGAAATAAATTAAACGAAAAACAAAAGTTAATTCTTTAAAAAGAGTTTAATATTGAGCACTACTAGCCTATTTGATCAAAAAAGAAAAAACATAAATTATCAGTAATGAAAGAGGGGATATAATTACATTAAAATAATAAGGGGCTATTATGAAAATATATCATAATAAATTTAATGCAGATGAAGGGACAATTCCTAGAAAGATACAAATGACCAGAACTTTACAAGAAGTAGTAAAACTGAATAGTGCTATGTCTGCTGAAAAAAATAAATTTATAATTAAGAACTATTCTCCAAAGGAAATTCTAAGCCTCCATGGCATCATAGATGAAGCTATCACCTATTTAAGGAATAAATATTATCATTTTTACACAAACTCTTTCAGGAATTAGAGGGGAGGGGATAACTTCCCAATTCATTTTATGAGGCCAATATAACTATGCTATAAAAAAACAAAAGAATAAAAAAGAAAGGAAGAGAGGAAGGAAGATATACACTCAACAATCTTCACTATTGAGAGTATATCTTAATATTAATACTCTTCATCACTTAAGTCCTACAATTGATTGATATAGCAAACAGTGCCCCAAGAGCAGAGGCTTCATGGGAATACACACCAATTGTGTGCAACTAATCTTATAGCCTTTGGTTGCTTGGTAGAATGAGTTTGAGCCTGATTTTCCCACTTGTAAAGTAGAAAAATATCTTAAAAGATTAAATGCTATAATGCATGTAAAATGCCTAGCATAATGGCTAACACATTCAAAAAATATAGGGCATCCCCCAAAAATGTATACACAAACTCTGAATAATTATAAAGGCAATGTTTATGAAAATACATTTCATTTTCAAAACTGAGCTATCAGCTGTTCAAGTGTATACACGTTTTTGCCCCTCTCTCTCTTTGTGAGGCTTTATCCTTAAGCCCTCTTCATAAATGTTGACTGTTATCTGTGTTTAGAACAAAATTATTCTTGTTGTCATTAATATAAAAGAATAAAACAACCCAGCTGGCATGGCTCAGTGGTTGAGCATCATCCTATGAACCAGGAGGTCACAGTTCAATTCCCATTCCATTCAGGGCACATGCTCAGGTTGTGGGCTCAATCCCCAGTAGAGGTCATGCAGAAGCAGTTGATCAATGATTCTTTATCATCATTGATGTTTCTACCTCTCTCTCTCTCCTCTCCCTTCCTCTCTAAAATCAGAAAAAATATATTTTAAAAAATACTAAAACAATTACTAGCATACTGAAGTAAAAACAATATACCTCTGTATTTTAATACTGTCTCACCAATAAGATGCAAAAAAAAAAAAACATCAAAATAAATTTGACAACCATTTACGTTTTTAAACAACCTAACACTTTTGGTTAAAGAAACCAATCAGCCTTAAGTTTTCAGCACTCTCCTTTAGCCTGTTCACCCAGGAGAGTACACAAACCAAAGGAGGAAAAACCCCGGAAACAGAACTTTATAGAAGGTCCTGTCTGCTTCCTGTTGGACTGGCACGCATCCTGGGCATTTGTGGATTTGCATGGAATGTCCAGTGGGGTCTAGGACCACCTCCTGTTCTCCCTTCCATTTCACTGTCTCCCAGCTCAGTCACCCAGCACATCACCCTGATTTCAGCTCACGGGCTTGGTGGGATCAGTGCTCTACCAGGCAGGGATGGCAAAGTTTGCTCAGATAGAAGGGAGGTGTCTGAAACAATCATGGCAGCTGAAGGAGGCTGCCCAGGAAGACCTCACTGACAAAGGCGGGAGGGGGGGGTATGGTATTTTTTTGTTAGATTTCATTCTTTGATTAATAGTATAAGCTTCTTCCAGCTGTCGGTGTTTGAAATATGTATATCTCTAGAAGAGGTTACACATTAAACTATTAACTCAGCACTGGGCTGACTTTATTAGGTCCTGGCCTCCAGGAAACGGGGACTTTTGGGAAGGCTGGTTCTGGAACACAGGAAAAGGGTGTGAAACCCTAAGGGCCAGCCTTGTGACCACGTGGTAGATAATCCAACAAACAAAAATTTACTTAGCAGCAGCGAGCTCCTCAGAGCTCACTATGATGGTCAAAATCCCATCCTTAGAAGACACTCTTTCAGGGGCAGAGTGGAAAACTGGCAAGAGCACGGGTTATGAAATTATGCAAACAATGGCTCCATCAGCCAGCCCTGTCATTTACAGGCACAAGTTACTGAACAATCGTGCATTTGTTTTCTCTGTCATAAACTCTCCCCTAAAATAACTAGCCTCCATCATCCATGTTGACAAAATAAATGAAGATACTAAATGTGTTTTTCATGTTAGCAGTAGGAGCATTAAGTGAAATAATTTATGTCCAAACACCCTGTAGGTCTCCAACCTTTGGACCATTAGACATGACTCTGTTGTACTTATTTCCCAGTCTGTACGGCTACTTCAGTGGGGATGCCTCACATATTGACCAAAATTCTGGTAAGAATCCTTGACTCCTGAAGCCATATTTGTTCTATAGCGTCCTTGGAAACAACCTACCATCTACACACACACACACACACACACACACACACACACACACTCTTACATAATTATCTCAGAAAGGAAGACTACATCTAAAGAGGTCTAGGGGAGCAGGAAGTAACTCTGACCTCACCAATCACTCCAGACCCCTGAGAGGGGGAACTCTCAGTAAGGTGATGCTTTCCTCTACCTGACGTGTGCCTCCCCACAAACAAGTGCTGGCTCCCCAAAAATGTGCCCAATGCTTTGTTAGCATGACTCACATTGAGAGCGTAACAGAATAATCATTGAGAAACGTTCCAAGATTTGCTCATAAAATCCGTAATTTTTTTGGCATTTGTTGCCATTAACAAGTAACTTGTGACCTAATAAATGTCACTATCCATTTTCTTTAATTAAAATAATAAATATTAAGCAGTGACACAGATTGGCATTTATGCCTTCATTTCTGTGACGTGGGATTTATAACCAAGGCTTTCTTTGAGGGATTCCACAAATAAAGGTTATTAAGCTGCCACAAGATGAACACAGGCTCAGGTTAATGAAATTGGACTAGGAAGGGCAGTGATGGATGGAGCCCTCATGCACAAAGGAAGGGGGAATTCCCACCCAAAGCAAGAAGCATTCTTGGGCTGGCAAAATGTATGCTCTATTTTTCTAGGCAGTTCAACTTTAATTATATGCAGCCTGGATGCAGAGGCAGCATCAATTCCACTGGCATTCCCTTGGGGGGACTTAAGTGTGGCCCCATTCCCTTGGGAGCCACTCTTCAATGCTTTACGGTGCATTCGAAGGTAGAAGGGGTTTTCACAAAAAGAACAAATTACTCTGGCATGTGAATCTGCTACCGGAGATGCAAAATTAATTATTGTAATGTCCTGGCCACCTACTTTGAAGACATAGTTTTATAAAAGAAGAGGTTGCACTTCACACACAAAAAAATTATTAATCCAAAAAATAGGAAGAGAAGCTTAACAGCATTTCCTGAAAGAATCTCTCCTTCGCTCTGGGATTCTGCTCAAAGTGAAGACATGAATCCAGTGCTCCCAACCTGAGATCCACCAGGCCAGCTCCCTTGCCAGCTGGTCCCACCCTGGAAATCCAGCTCAGGGTAAAGCTTCAAACTGCCCTCACGGGCTAATAGTCAATGCCACTGCTCAAAGCCCCCGAGTGAAGTGGAATTACAGCTCCACAGATAAGACTTATCTCTGTGGAATTATTTACACATCAGGATTGTAGACAACTCAACTCACCTCACCCCATATCCATCTCAGAGCCACCGGACGGGGGCCGGGCTGGCTGAGTGGTGCTCCTCAATTACTGGACCCCAACCCTGCACACCTGGCTTCCAGCCCCTGGACACCTCTAGTCCCAGCTGCTCTTCTTGGCTCTGGCTAACCGAAAGAGTGCCTATGTCTACTTGAGGCTCAGTTAGAGATCAGATTTCTCCATTACTGGATTTTTCAAAGAAAGGGGAGGGAATACAATAACTCTCACCTGGAAGAGCCTTAACTTTGAAAGGGGTCAGAGTTGAGTTCAAATTCTGGCTCAACCACATGCTGGAGAAAACTGACACATAGCAGGGACTCAACAAATACTAGTTCCAAGCATGGAGACAAAGCTTGGCCTTCCCATTTGCTCAGATAGTCCTCTCTCCACGTTCTCCCAAATCTCTGCTTTCTGGTTCTGAATCATTCCTTGTTTTAGAGATCTCCAATTTCCTTTTCCTGTTGTTACTTCAGTCAGCCTGTGGGTTGTTGTTTTTTCCACTGTCAGTATTTATAAGTAAACAACACAACAAAGTGTTACTGTGTACATGAAAACAAATAGAGGGTGCCAAAGAAGGGTTGAGAAGGGAGAGCTGATAGAATGGGAAAGGTTCATTCTCTGATCTCAGCACAAGCAACAGGTTCAAATCCATCCCTGAGCAAAACAGAAGGTTACTACCAATCATGAAAGCCAAAACTGTGGATGTTAAATATCTGAAAGACTAAGGAACCTGTGTTTTCAGTTCAGAGTGGTACAACTCAGAGAGAGGTAAATCAGACACGTTATTTTTCCCCCTCTCCATTCACTGCCTTGGACTGCTTATAGTCTGTTGACTTTCTAGATAAGTCTTTTCTCTTAGTAAGCTTTTGGGTAGATTCCAAAACACTGTGGTCACTTTCGGTTTTTAAAAGTCCAGCTCACCTTGAAATTCCAACTCATAACCACTTTGAAACCCTTCGCTTTCCTCATCACCAGCTGGACCTGTAGCTCAGGGAACTTGGAGGGGATCAGTTCCCACTTCCACTCCTCCCTTCCTAGCACTTTGGAAGGAGGGAACCCCAAGGCTGGTTCCAAGGTATCTCCTCATTGAATTAAGATCTAAAACAAAAATGGTCACTTGTCTGAGGATTCTATTGGCTGCCCATTGCCTTTGTCAATATGGCTGTCTCCACACAGAGGAGCCATGGTTTTCTGGGCCAGTGCGCAACTTCACCCGAACCACATCCATCACTGAGGGCCCTGCGGATGGGAAACTTTGTTCTCATTCAGCCACACTAATGATCTATATCCCTACTCCCCCCCTCTGAGAGGGGACAGAGGCATGAGACCTGATTCTCCTCCTGCTCCATAGAGCCCCGGAACCACTGAGGTCACTTTCTGAGCTCCTGTGAGTCAAAAGGGTCAAAAGAGTCTAGGATGGATAGTTTCCTCAGTTGTTTCCCAAACACACCCTGGCTTCAGAAAAAAAGAAAAGAATTAGTCTCTACTCCTTATGTTCAATATATACTCTCAAATTCCAGGGGACACATGTTAATATCTCCAAAGAATGCCCTCACTACACTCCTCTCTGATAAAATGACATCACCAGGCTGGGTCTCAAGGGTCCCAACTCAGCCATCATCCCATGGATATGACATGCTTGTTTCTGCTTCTTTAAAGCATCCTCAGTCTCCAGGAGGTAATCCTTGCTAGAGCAAAAGGAACATTTCCCAAATCCACTGTCCTCTAAGCCAACTCCTGACTGATCATGGGAGCCCCCCCCCCCCCCGCCCCAGGCTTCTGCTAAGTTGGAAAGTCAGTTCTGCAGACCCATAGAAAGCTGTGCTGGGGTGAGAGTCGGGAAGAGTACGCAGCTCCAGTTACTGACAGCTCTCTAAAATGAATGGGATCCTTCACACCTGCGTTTCCAGCTCTGGAGCAACAGGAAAACCCTCCCTCCTGACATCCTATAACAGGAGTGAGTGAAGCACTTGTCTTGAATGTGCACACAAATTATCTGGGGATCGTGTTCACCTGCAGATGTTCATTCGGTAGTAAGTCCAGGGTGCGGCCTGAGGTTCTGCATCTCTAGCAAGCTCTCTGGGGGGTGCTGCTGTGGCAGGTCTGCAAACCACACTTCAGCACGTGGATTTCATTCTGTTCTCTCACTGCTGTTGAGGCCCAGTACATCTCTTCATTCTCAGTCTAACACCTAACATTTATCAAGTGACTCATACAGGGCAAACACTGTGCGCAGTACATCACATGCATCATACCATTGAATTCTCTCAACAGCTATCTGAAACAGCTAGAAATCAACGTGTCCATTCTAAACACAGGGAAACCGGTCCTGAGTGGGGCTGAACTCAGGCTCTGCAATTCGAAGTTGGCGTAGCTGAGATTTCAGTCCAGGGTGTGCTCCTAAACACTGAAGTCAGAGGAAGGAAGGCCCCCATATGAAGATTATGGCAAGAAAACTGAGATAAGCGGTGGGAGGGAGGGGAGAAGAAAACTCCACCAAGTGGTGCTTACATCAGACTCAGATGTCCCCGAGCTGGTCGTCCCTCTGGAAAATTGCAATACTAAGCTCCTGAAATAGTCCAAGACACGTTTAAGCAAAGGTTTCTATTACAAACTCTATTACTTTCCTCTTTTTTCATTTATGGCCGCCAAGTTCAAGCAACCTTCTCCATGTCAGGGGGGACCCCATGAATAATAGATATGTCATTTTTAACTGTCAACAACATACCTTGTCAATGGTGTATGCAGGCTTTTAAATAACCCAGCAAAAACCATTCTTCTGACATCATTTTTATACCAGACTTTACAAGGAAACTCAAACTCATCGGGGTCGGGGGGAGTGCATTAAACTACAGAATCACGCTGCCTAATCTGTTCTTGTCTGGATTTAATATTTCACCGGGTTCTGCTTCTCCCTCCTCCACTCTGATAACAGCGGTCTGCTATGGAGACAAGACAATTAAAATATTTGAGCATTTTTCTGCAGTTAAATAGGCTCGTCTTTCCCTATGACAGTTTATGGAGTCATGGAGGGACCGCTATCCCTCATTCCTACTTGTAAGTGACATAAGATGATTAAGAAAAACAAACTGTTTCCTTGCAACAAGGTCCTGGATGGTCACAGGTTTTGACTGCTATGGGTTGAGGCAAGGTGATGTGACTTTCCCATTCGCCTGTAATGAACGGGCATTTATCCTAAGACTGAATCTTGTCACAGAAGCGCGTGCCTGCACACAAAGTAAATCTTTAGGCCTGTTTGTCAGGTGACACAAGAATGTCATATCGCTGGAGAAACAAACAAATCAGTGGACTCCCCACAATTCATCAACAAGGGACTCCGCTGATGCCAGGCATACTGTGGCTGCTTAACCAACACTGGAATGTAACGAATAAGTAATTAAAATGGAAATGGACTATTCTCGCTTATCTTTGTAAATTTTCAAACAAATACAAAAGTGTAAAAGATAGCATAATGACCTCCATATACACATCAGGTTCAATAGTTTCCTGACATAGGGAAATTTTCATTTTTATATCACACACTTCCTCCCTGCTTTAGGGTTTTTGTGAAATAAATCTTGGATGTTGTACATTCTAAGCATTAATCTCAATTATCTTCTAAATAGTGCTCAAATATATTCTCTCATGTCCATCGTTACTATACTGTCTTTTCTGAACTCTTGTCATCTATTGTGGTAGGTTGAATACTGGTGCCCAAAATATGTCCTAGTCCAGTGGTCGGCAAACCACGGCTCAGGAGCCACATGCGGCTCAAGAGCCATGGTTTGCTGCGTTGTTGACTAATGAGTTTGCCGACCTCTGGGATAGGGGCTTAATCACAAGGAACAACAACAGCTTGTAATTATTAGAATCGAGAGTCTAGGTCAGCGGTCAGCAAACTCATTAGTCAACAGAGCGGCAAACCGAAGCTCGTGAGCTGCATGTGGCTCATGAGCCACAGTTTGCCAACTATTATCCTAGTCCTAAGCCCCAAAACCTGTAAATGTGACCTCATTTGGAAAAAGGGTCTTTGCATATGGGATTAAGTTAAGGGTCTCAAGATGAGATCATCTTGGGTTTAGGATGGGCCTTAAGCCCAATGCCAGGCGGCGGAGAGTGGAGAGGCACTGGGACAAGGCTGTGTGGAGCACAGGCAGAGGCTAGTGGGGTGCTGCCCCAAACCAAACAGCACCTAATGCCACCAGAAGCTGGAACGAGTGAAGGGTTCTCTCCCAGAACCTCCAGAGAGAACATGGCCCTGTGGACACCTTGATTTTGGAGTTCTGGCCTACAGAACTATTGTTTGAATGGACCAAGAGTGTGGTAATCTGTTACAGCAGCCACAGGAAGGAAATAAACCAGTCCTGGACAGTGATCAGTGTCTTCTACCAATCAGAGTCCCCGCCACCGCTGATTGCCCTGGAGATGAGTAATATCAATCTGCCCAGGAGGTCCCCACAGTGGAACTCTTCCATGGCTCCCCAAGGCAGTCAGCGTATCCCTCAACTTGCTCAGATGGTTTGGTCTGTGCCTACCTTTCTGGCCACATTTCCCATTTCTCCCCTCTTCTCACACTTGCGGCCACCCTGCTCCCTGAGCATGGCAGTTTTCTACACCATCTCATGCTTGGCCTGCCTCTGCCCCTTTGCCCATGAGGCAGTGATCCATATCAATGCTCCTTCCCCACTGAGAAAAAGATAAACGTGAGATCCGTACTTCCTCATGGCGTGGTGCTTACTCCTCTATCCTGAAACACCCTAACTCTGCACCTTGGAATCCTGCCTACCCAAGATCTGTTCCCTGAAACCTTTCACTTGAGCCTTTCTTTTTCAAATCCTCTCTTCCATGCCGCCACAGTACTTTCCTTCTTCTCTCTTAGGCTACACACACTGTCTCTACCCTGTGACAATTGTTTGTGCTTTAATTTCTTTTACTGAAGAGAAGAACTCTGATCTATTCACGTCTGTATCCAACCCAACATCTGACACTGGGCAGCTACTTTATAAACACCATGGAACACACAAATAAATGAAACATGATGTGTTACCTATTTAAGACACTCATTATTTTTTAAGACTTCTCCCACATCAACAGGATAATTAACTTTCCGTCTAGTCAGTCAGTGTAAGTGTTCAGGGCTCTTGAGGTGCCCTTTCTAAGTGAGCACAGCTGTCCCCGAAGCGCCACCCCGGCCCACTCCCAGTCACAGGAAATAATGACAGCTAACATGCAGGGAGTGTTTATTGGGTTCCAGGCGCTGTTCCAAGTGCTTTACATGCTTTCGCTCACTTAACTCTTGCAACCACCTTGAAGTCGATACGGTTATTTATAATCTCCATTGTACAGAAGAGCAAACCGAGGTACAGAAAAGCTAAGTTTCCTCTGCAGGGCATATAGCTAAGAAGCATTAAGACAAAGACTCAAAACCAGAAAGCCCGGCTCCAAAACCCACAATGTTACACTCGTTTTCCACAGAAAAGGGAGTGGCAATGTTCTTCAAGACAGAGAACTTGCCACCCCTGTTAGCCACCACCTTGGGCATTACCAATCTCTTTGAGTCTCAGGTTTTCTCATTTCTAAACGGAGACACCAGTAGTTCCTACACTTCAGGTCACTGTGCAGATAAATGGCCACCTCGCAGCACCTAGTACATAGCAGGCATGCAAAAATGGTGGCTTTATGTATTGATCACAAATCTTTCTGTGATCAATTTAAATCAGCAGCCAAAACCAGTTTAGCTCAGTGGATGGAGTGTCGGCCTGCGGACTGAAAGGTCCTGGATTCGATTCCGGTCAAGGGCACGTGCCTTGGTTGCGGGCACATCCCTGGTGGGGAGTGTGCAAGAGGCAGCTGGTGGATGTATCTCTCTCATCGACGTTTCTAACTCTCTATCCCTCTCAATTCATCTCTGTGTAAAATCAATAAAATATATATATATTTTTAAATTTAAATCAGCAAAGGGGGGAAGAAGAATTCATTGGTTACTGTAATAGAAAGTCTAGGATAGAGAGGCCTTCAGGCACAGCTGAATTTGGGGCTCAAAAATTTCATTAAGACTGAACTGTCTCTTTCCCTCCATCTCTCAGATCTGTTCTCTGAGGTGGTTCGTCCTGCAGCTAACTTTTTCCGCATGGTGACTCCTAGAAATTCCAGGCTTCCACCAACAGCTTGCCAACTGCAGGGAGACAGAGCATCACTTTTCCAGTAATTGTGGCAAAAAGTACCAACCTGAGTCTCATTTGCTTGTCTTGGGCCACTGTCCCTTCCTTGAGCCAGTCACTGTGGTGAAGGGAATGGGCATGTGGACTTGTGGGTCAGCTGATCCCTGGAGCCAGGAAGCCGGGGGTGGAGGGCAACCAAATGACAGCAGAGGTGGGCAGCTTGCTAGAGGAAAAATGAGGCATTGTTACCAGGAGAAGAAAGAATGGGTTCTGGGCAGCAGAAACAACAGATGTCCATTCACAAGAAATATTTTCAATGTTCTCATGTCCTAACCAGCTGGGGATCCCTGGCTGTTGCCCACCAACAATGGGTTCCTGTAGCCTGCGTCTACTGCCAGTCTGTCTCCCAGCCTTCTCCAAGCCCTAGGAGTGCATGGCCCCACACCTCCTCCCAGCTCCTGAAAAACTCAAATTAGTCACTCCCGGGGCCCCTTCCGAGGCATATCAGAGACCAGCTGTGCAAGGACCTGTCACCTTCTTGTCAGCGAAAGTTTTCTGTCCAAAGAACTTTCGTCATCGCTCCTTTCTCAAGTAGCTGGATGTCACTTGAAGAGACAGCTGAAGTCACTCACAATGGCTGGGCTCAAATCAGCGCTCACTGGCCTTGTCAGTGAAAGCCTCACCCCGCAGCGAAAACTGTCACTGATCATGTTTAGATATGTACGCGGAGGTATTAGATTAGAAGAGAGAATACACAGGATAGGAGTTTAAAAGAGGCCAAGTTGCAAGGGAAATCTTAATAGGAAGAAGTGAAGGCTTATAGTTAGAGGAAGTTTCGGGGGGGCATCTTTTTCCAAAACCCAATATATACTTCCCATCAAAACCAGCAAGTGTACATGGATGCGCGTGCGCGCGCGCGCGCGCGCACACACACACACACACACACACACACACACACACACACATCACCTACCTCACAAAGAGAGTGTATGCTCCACAAACCAATGCACTTTAAAAACCTTGACCTTGCAGGATATCATTGGTAGCTGCTAATTTTCACCTTCATGGCTAAATGTCAAAAAACAAATATTCACTCAAAAGCCTCAATTATCTTTTAGAGGGGAAAAAAAGGAGAAAGAATCCACATGTTCATCCAATTGCATTTGTTGGCTTTTCTGCCTATGCTCCTTTGTAAGGGCAGGTGTCTCAACCTCAGCATCGCCGATGTATGGTCTGGATAATTCTTTGTTCGGGTGGGAGTGGGGATGTCTTACGCTCTGTGGGAGGCTTAATAGCATTCCTGGTCTCTACCCACTGGATGCCAGGAGCACCCTCCCAGCCACTGCCAAATGTCCCCTGGGGGCAATATCACCCCTGGTTGAGAACCACTAATTTAAGGACTCTAATAAATGCCACCCTCATTGTTACTATGGTAAAATAATTGGCTAATTATTAATTAATATGCACTGGCTGGGGATAAATGTTGTGCTTCAGTTTGGGGCGTCTTTATTTTAGACTTCTACCTCATGTATTTGTGATTAACACACACTGTACCTATTGCTTGGGGTGGCTGACAGTCATTTCATTTCTGCCACTGTCCTACCTAAATCTTGGATGAGCGCAGGATGGGCAAAAGAGAACTTAGACTCTCAAAGCAAACAGATCAGGTTTGAATCCAAATGTGCTACCAAGTGGCTGCATGATTTCAGGTTAGTTTCTTCTTCTTCTCTTTATTTTTCCCACAGCAAAGCTGCACTAAAAGGTGACTACATTCAAGAATGCACCAACATGTAACGGGTGTCCGATAAATATTAGTTTATCCTAAGGATATACTTTGCTCTAAAGGGGTCTTGCCCTATGTTAAAATACAAGTCTAGGCTCTCTCTATCAGGGTGATTAACCAAGTCAAGTGCAATGATAATATTGCTCTGTTTGTATAGTTTTTTGTTTTGTTTTGTTTTTCATGGAGTTTTAAATTGCCTTTCTGTTCTCCAACTATTTGTCATTGTCAAATGGCTAACTATTTCTGGTGTCTCAAGAAAGGATCAGAGACTTGCTCCCCAAAATCTCTCTTTCCTGGAGGCTTCCATCTGATCTAAATAAACGGTGTTAGAGAAACAAAGAGCCCAGCTCCATCCCAGGGCATCGCTTCTTTTCTCTTCTAAGCTGGATCCACTATTTCCTGGATTCCTAGGATTCCTCCCCCCCCCACCCCTACTTAGCTGGTGTGTATCCTGTGCTCAAGACTAAAATTTTAATTCATATACAAATGTGAAAATTGTGACGTAAATCAAATTATATGAAATATAAGCACAAAATCCTGAAACTGTATTTTCAACAAATGGTTCCAAGAGTCACACATCCAAGGAGTACTGAATACAAAATCATCAGCACAGGAGACCACACATTTATTATCAGGGTGATGCCGTGACCCCAACTACATTTATCCTCTCCTTGGAATATTCTTTCCACGTCTATGGTGCATGCTTTAGCAACCTTCACAAAGTAAGAGAGATCCGGTCTGAGAAAAAAATTACAAGTTCTAAAGCCAAGTGAGATTAAAAAAAAAAAAAAAGTTGTTAAGGACTTTTTCTGCAAGGGGAATTGATGAGGTTACTTCCCCCTGGGAAGTAACTATACTCCTAATACACTGTACTCCTAATCTGGGAAACACAGACCTCCAGGCTTTGGCCAAGTTAGATGGATGAGATAAATCCTAAAAAAGGGATGAATTTTCTTTAAAAGATTGTGGTTTCTTTTATAAAAAAAAATAATTCACTTGCATGTTACTCCATAAAATATTTCAATAGAAACTTCTTTTCCTGATTTTAAAACCATATATGAAGTCAAGAAAGATGCAGTACATATGATTATAACATAACCTTTTGTGTAACTCTTGGCAGGAGCTGTCGCCCAGATTGAAAAGCACAAAGCCAGTAAGTCAAGGAAAAGCAAAAGAACTAGCAGTCCACACCCAGAGTCCAGCTGGTATCGGAGCACAGTGATCGTAAAGGAACTGGTTCTTCTCCTGCTGCACTTGCTCCCCTGGGATATCGTGTACACTGATGGCTTAAAAACCATCTATATCCTGGCTACTCCCAATCTTATATTTCTAGCACAGACCTCTCTCCTGTAACCTGCCCTACTCTACCTACTCAATATTTCCCCTCCCCCTGGAATTCTAATTAGGTATCTCACATACAACAAGTACAAAAGCAATCCTTGGTCTTCAACCCCAAAGCCTTCCCCATAACCTTCCTCATCTCAGCTGATGAAAGCCCATCCTACCAACTGTTCATGCCAGAAACCATGCAGTTATCCTATTTTCCTCTTTCTCTGAGACCTCAAATCCAGTCTAGCAGTCAATAGAGTTGGCCGTACTTCCAAAATATGTCTAGAATCTGATAACCTCTCCCCACCTTCACTGCTGCCCCCTGAACCAAGCAGCCATCTTCTCTGTACCAGTCCTCCCACCTTTGCCCCTCGCAAAAGCTTCTCATTACAGCAACCCAAGTGGTCCTTTCAACCCTGAGTTAGATCAAGTCACTCTATTCAAGACAGCGTGCTGGGGTCCCACTCCTCCATCCCACTCAGGGTAAACTCCACACTCCTTGGAATGACCTTACAGAGCCTGGACATTGTCTTAACCTCTCTGTCCTTCTCTCCTACTATTTTTCCTCATTATTGCTCCATTCTAGCTAATGCCCTCTTTGCTGTTCTTTGAATACATCAGATACACACTCATATTAGTTACCCTTGAGGGCTGTGTTCTTTATCTGGCATGCTTTTCCTCTAGATATTGCACAACTATCCCCCTCAACTGCTTCAAGTCCTTGCACAAATCTCACCTTAATGTTTTTTTAGTATTTTTATTGATTTCAGAGAGGAAGGAATGGGGATAGAAAAACATCAATGATGAGAGAGAATCATTGATTGGCTACATCCTGCATTCCCCCTACTAGGGATCCAGCCCACAACCTGAGCATGTGCCCTGACTTGGAATAAAACCTTGACCTCTTGGTTCATGGGTTGATGCTCAATCACTGAGTGACCCTGGCTGAACTCTCGTTTTTATTAAAGACTAACCTGACCAAGCCGTTTAAAATTACAACAACCCTCCAGTCTCAAATCCCATTTACTCTTCTCTGGCTTTTCTTTTTCCACAGCACATGTGACTAGTTTATGTATTTCTTTTGTTTATTGATCACTGTATATCCCCTCCATTAAGTACAAGTTGAGGACAGTGGTCTTTGTTTATGGGCATATCCCAAACACTTAGGACAGTGCCTGAAACACAGTAGATGCTCAATGAGTATGTGTCAAGTAAATACATTAAATAATTCCACTTCTGCGACTCTCTCTAGAAGCGTGCCCACATTAAATATGAGATGGTTTTATTGAGGATTTAGAATCAGCCAGGTAGATGCAACCACCTGAAGGTCAAGGCAATGCACCAGTAACAGTGATGCTGAAGTGACTACCCATGAGGTCACAGTTGAGCAATTACATCACCAACATTTGAACAGTGTCTTGCAGTTTGCAAAGGAAACTGGTAGCCCAGGAGAACAGGATTGAGATGAGGAAATACAGTTCATTAGGCTGACAAAAAGCACAGTCAGAGGGGAGTGAAGGAACAGGATGGAGTAGGGATGGGGGTTATGGTCAGAAAGGGCCATTTACAGCCAATTAAAAAATACTAACAAGTGAAAATAGTAGAACTAATCAATAAAAGTGATTAATACATAGATCAGGAAGTTCTAAAAGTATTTTGAGTTCCCAGTAAAAAGGCATATAATTAGAATTGAGTATTTTCAGAACATAAGTGCAAATAGATATCATATGGAACAATAATTCACCTTGAATGTTGATCAGAACATGCTGATTAAAACAAAAGTAAAATGCTATTTTTACATATCAGCATAGGAAAGACTTAAACAATAAACAACGGTTCAGGGAGTGCAGTAAGACAAAAAACTCTCATCTTAAAGGTAGAATATAAACTGGACAAATCTTTCAAAAAGAAATTTGTAATATAAATCAAGACCATTAAAACCTTCACATGCTTGGGCCAGGAATTCTACTTCTAAGAATCTGTGCCAAGAAAAAAAATCAGAAATATGGACAAAGATTTACGTATAAAGATTCAGTATAATGAAAAACTTAAAATATATATTTATGATTATATAAATTATGGCATTTCTATCTAGCAGAATGTTATGCAACCATCAGTAATTACATTAATGTAAAATGTTAATGACATGGGAAATGCTCATGATATAAGGCCAAATAAACTGAAATAGCGAAAATGGCATTTATGACATATGGTATCAACTAATATTACAAGAATTCATTTCAAATCAATTCAAGAGTGGATTTTTTTTCATTTAATCTCTCTTTGATTAGGGTTATCAAAAAACAGTTTATTAGACTTTTTTAAGAAAAGCAAAAACATAGCCATCTTTTTTTCAAGCAGAGCGAGAAATGAATGTTAAAATTATATCATTTTAGAATCATTATTCACATAGATCCTGAAGATTATTTTCTTATTCTAGTGGTTTGTTATGCACAGCTCTGCCTAACAATAATCTTCTATTTAGTGCATATTCCACTGCTCTGATCTCAGTTTCCCAATTTTTCCAATGAAGCATAGTCTGTCCAGATTAAAGGCCAGCAAACCTTCTCTGAATAGAGTCACATGGTAAATATCTTAAGCTTGTGGGCCAGATGGTCTCTGTTACAACTATTCAATTCCGCACTTGGAGCACAAAAGCACAACATGGCCATGGCCATGTTGCAATAAAACTTTATTTATAAATGCAGGCAACAGGCCAGATTTGGCCCAATAGTATGCTGACTGCTGGACTAGATGATTCATATCATTTGATTAGCTGACACCTCAGACCCTGCTGCAGAGGTTGAAACGCTGGCATGCCCCCTGAGAAAAAGAGATACAATACAGTGTCGGGAGTTGGAAAAATCTGGACTGGAGACCTAACTCAATTCCTAGTTGTGTCCCTTGTTATAAGGTACTTTTGTCACCATGAGTCTTTTTGACCTCTTCTGCAAAGTGGGATGGTGGCACCTAGTTCACAGGGTCCTTCTCTGACTAGATTAGAAGTCAAAGTGCAAAACCTAAATCTGGTAAGCAATGAGTTCTCCCTGACTGGCAGATCTTCTTATGGGAGAGTTCTAAAAGAGTGGGCATCACAGGAGCCCCAGGAACTGAATAGTTTGGAGGCCTGTGGTGTAGACTGGAAGGAGTGTTGGGTCTGTAGCAGAGAACAGCCAGGATAAGTGAGGTTATATGGCAGTATGAATCATCCCAGAGTCTCGATGGCTTAAAACAACTAGGTTTATTTCTTGCTCATGCTTCTTGTCCATGGCTGGTCAGCTGGAGCGCTTCTCTACTCTGTGGTCCCTCCAGGACCAGATGGATGGAATAATTACCATCTAGAGCTTTGTTGGTTATAATGACAGAGGGGCAGAGTGGGTGGCTGAACCGTGCACTGGCTCCTAAAGCTTCTATTCCCATTTTATTGCCCAAAGCAAGTTACAGAACTACATCTAACTCAGGGATGGGGAGGACAGAAATGCTAGCTACATTGCTCCTGGGATGGGGTGGGGGATCTGGAAATATTTGATTTACTGTGCTAGTAATTACCACAGTATAGAATTATGATAGTTTACATACACATGCATTTGACATAACCTAGTAATACAATGTTAACTGCTTTACCTAAAACTTGGGGAAACCAAGTTAGAAAGATAAAAGAAAGCCAGAAGTAAATGGAGAAAGATATGTGCCCTGAGGTTCCCTATTTATAATAATAAAAGGGTAATATGCTAATTATAACAGATGTCATTCCGAACATCTTCCTGACAAAGCTGAGGCTGAAGGGAAGCCAGACAGGGTCCTAGGTGCTGGCAGCCTGGGGAAGGAAGGGTTACTCTTGCACAAATTGTCATGCATCAGGCCTCTAATAGTAAAACTAAATTGGGAGGACAAGACTAGCTTTCCTAAAATGCTTTCACTAACTCTCTCTCCCTATGATCCTCCCTTTTCATAGCTGGGCCTGATTTCTCTTAAGAATCCTTAATCTAAAATCATGAGAAACTCTGTAAACCCCCAGCCTAGAGACTGTCATGAACTGAATTGTCTCTTCTAAAATCATATGCTGAAGACTTAACCCCAATGAAACTCTATTAGAGATGGGGCCTTTAAGAAGGTGACAAAAGTTAAATGAGGTCATAAGGGTGGTGCCCTGACACCATAGAACTGGTGCCCTTTTACGAATAGGAAGAGATGCCGGTGCTCTCCTGGCACATGAGGATAGCAAGAGACTGTGGTCTGCAAGCCAGGAAGGGAGCTCTCCCCAGAAACAACCCTGCCAGAACTTTGATCTTGCTCTTCCAGCCTTCAGAACTATGAGAAAATAAATTTCTGTTGTTTAAGCCACAAAGTCTATGGTATTTCGTTACAGTAGCCTAAGCTGATTAAAACAAAGATCTAAAGCAGACAGGCCTTCTCCCTAGAGGTGATATTCCTGTACTAACTCAGCTTATTCAATTACATGATGACATTCAAATGCAGGTCTGTGAAAACCCAGAGCTAAGGGTGGGTTGCTAAGAGGCAGATATAGTTTTGATCCGAAAGATCTATGTTCAAAACCCAGCTCCACTCACGGTATGGCCTTGAGCAAGGTGTCTAAGCTCTCAGGCTCACTTTCCCCATCTGCAGAGGGGTAATCAGCTCTCTCTCATGGAACATCTCTCTCTTTCGCATGCAAGAACGTGGAGTATGGAGATAGGTTTTGTTTTCACTCCCTTCCCTCTCCCATCCTGGTCTTCACTGCTGCAGCTCAAGGCTACAAGAGAAATTCTTTGGACCCAGGAACTCACATAGAGGTGCTAAGGACAGGGGAGTCTTGCACACTTCTCTCACCTTGCCCCGGAGCCTGGTTAGCTGATGGGTCATATCAGGGGCTGAGATGGAGGCAGATGGAGAGGAGCAAGAGAGGTAAGGCACATGGGGAATCCAAAGTTTTCCACACTCAGTTTTTGTACTTTTTAAAAAGTATATTTTATTGATATTCTACAGAGAGGAAGGGAGAGAGATAGAGAGCTAGAAATGTCAATGAGAGAGAAACATCGACCAGCTGCCTCTTGTACACTCCCTACCGGGGATGTGCCCGCAACCCATGTACATGCCCTTGACCAGAATCGAATCGAACCCGGGACCTTTCAGTCCACAGACCGACGCTCTACCACTGAGCCAAACCGGTTTCGGCCAGAGAAAGATTTTACTACTCCTCTGTTGTCCTGTGAAGAACACCCCAGAGTTAATTCTAAGATGGTTCTAGAAGCACATGGATTAGCACACAATGCTCAACAAATATTCTTCTCTTTTTCTCTCTCTCTCTCTTTCTCTCTCTCTTTCTCTCTCTCTCTCTCTCTCTCTCTCTCTCTCTCTCTCTCTCTCTCTCAAAACTCCAGGAATCTCAAAAGTGAATTTAATTCAGGTGACAAATTTCCACCTACAAAAGAGTAAGAGGAGGAGGAGGAGAAAGATGAATGGGGGGAGAGACATCCAATGTGTAGCAAGCAAGCACTATGTTACCAGTATTTCCCACATTATCTCATTTACACAACTCTCCCATGAGAAAGGTGACATTAGGCACAATGTACTGATGAGAAACCAAGATGTCAGAAAAAAAGAAGCTATTTTGGCCTAGGTCCCTAGTCCTAGGTGACCAGGTGACACACCCAGGTGACCCTGGCTTCCAACCCCATACCAAACCCAGCATTGAACGTTCCTGTGGGCCTAGAGCCTGGTCTGCTTTGCTGCATTCTATGTAACCTCCTATCACAGAAATTAGCCAAAAAAATACAAACCCCCAGAATATCTGTACCCCGTAATCCCACACCTTGGGTTTAGGCCTGAATTTAAAATATCTGCAGGAGTAATACAGGGACACATGAAGAAGCGATGGGATGGGAACGGACTTGGGTAGTGAAGCCGAGATTCTAATAGGGCATCTACCAGGAATGTTCTGTGCGACCCTGAGCAAGGGCCTGCCCCTCTCTGGGCCTCAGTATCCCCTTCTGTCACACGAGAGGATGGTTGAGTCAGGGACATGGCAGCAAGCTCCCAGGTCAAACATTCTATCCTTGGCTCCGTCTCCTCACATAACACACCGAGAGCTGAAATCTTTGGAGCCCGCATTTTTCCAGACGACTGGCTCAATTCACAACTCTGTTTGCCCGTCCGCACAGCCAGAACAACAGCCGTGGATTTCTTGAGAAAGTTGAATGGAGACCAGGCCCAACGCAGCCGCCAGCAAAGAGAAAACCACTCTGTCCAAAGGCGGATTCGCACACGGAAAATCACATTCCACAAGTTCCTGGAGGGGGAGGAGAGGGGAGGAAGCCGCCGCTTCCAACGAGGACTTCATTCCAGAAATCCCACATAACGGCCTCACCAGCGCCCTGGTGTGATAAAGAGATGACTATTTCGGTGGAGAGCGTCCAGTCCTAGGGGAGAGGTGGGCGGAGGGTGAGTCGCGTGTTCTTTCCAAGAGAGGCTGAGCTCAACTCCTGAAGCTGGAACGGGGCTCTTTCCGTTTAACGACTTGACCCTGGTAGAGACCCGGCCTCTGCCAAGAACCTGTCGGTATTAAGTGTGGTTTCAATTGGAAAATGGCAGGGGAGCAGGGGAGCAGGGGGAGGCGATCTTTATGGGGGCCTGGACTTCACACCAGCACGGAGCGGGTAGGCATGCGGCTGCCAGCACAGGGAGCGTCGGCCTGCCTCTGCAGCTCAGAGGTCAGCGCGGAGGGCACCAAGGCAATTTCTGTGCCTCAGTACATTTCCAGATTTAAAAAGAAGAACTGCTTTTTCTCATTTTTCAACTTTGTAACAAAGTACAAGGAATGCCTCTATGTCTGTACATCTCCCTCTTCCAAGTTCCCCACCTCTACCCACTGTGCGCTGGTGGGCCGAGTTGAATGTAACTTCTGTGCCTCGCCCTTCTGGCGTGGCACACAGTCACACTGCGTGGCCGTGTCTTCGTGGCAAGGCCCTCCAGCCTTCCTTCCTCCCTCCCTCTCGCTGCGAGACATCAGACAATAATCTGACATGACACGTTGAAGTCAGAGCCGGTTCTAACCTTAGCCCGATTTACAACTCTGGGCTGCAAGGCTTGACATCTGGGCAACTCTTCCCGCCCGTCAGAGCAAGGCCTTCATTCACCACAGGTTCCTTTCGTTGACTGAATCAGAGCTTGCAGGTGAAGAGCCTAATACAGAGCTAGCGTGGTCTGCTCACTCTCTCTCCCTTTTCCGGTTGTCCCTTCATCCCGGAATCAAGCTTCTGCAGAAAGATGATCATCAGGGCTCCAGATGTCATGCTCTAGGGTGGGGCACGCAGAGGAAGCCAGGAGAGCTCACCTTGGGGGAGGCATTCTCCCCAATCCAGGTGTCTGTAGGGCAGATTCGGGAAGGAGCTGACACCAAAACCTGGAAGTTGGTGTTGAATGATAATTCAGAATCTTTGGGAAGAAAAGGGGATGGCAGTCTCAGGTGGAGGAAAGGAGACTCTTGGACAAAGCATGGGAGAACAGGACAAACCTGGGGGCCCTGGTGGTGCGGGAGGAGGGGGATTTAGGATGTGGTCTGGGAGAAAGGTTCCTTCTATCGGGCACATCGCAGGTGCTCAAGAATATTGAGTCTATTAGAAAACGAACTAATTGATCTCAAAAGGCATCATTTGGTTTGCTTCAAACCTTCTATTTTCATTACTTGGACCAAAGTAATAATAATACATGAAGAAAAAAAAACAGAGAAAGGGTATAAAGACAAGGGGACTAGATGGAGAAAAATAATTTCATATATGTGTGCATATATTTATTTTATTGTTGTCTGTTGTTTTCATGCCAAAAAGATAACTATAAATGCTCATTCCCTGTGTGTCAGTGTTACAGAAAACCGGAGAAGAACCAAGCAATACTTAGAGAGATGGAGTTACATTTATTACTCGCAGGTCCAGAAGAAAATGTCTCTCAAATTCTGGGCCCCAACACAGAAGAATTTCCCCTATTTATATGTTTTTACCTTCTTTGTCTCCCAAATATGGGGTGTTTCCGGCCTCTTTTGCAAGTTCTTAAAGAGCCCCTATGTGCTGGGGCCTTAAGACCTCAACCAAAGGCCTGGCCTGGTGCCAGCACTGATAATTTTGTCCGGGGAAGGTTTAATGGCCTCTCTGAAGTGGGAGTAGTCTTATTTTCCTTATTATTTAAGCAAGCGAGCATTTACAGAAGCCAAATAGCAGGGTTAAAATCTCAAACAGCAGTTTTTATGTGAGATGGAAGCTTCATTAGGGGAGCTGCCACCCTGGGCTCACCTGTCACACAGCCCTCCTGGAGTCCTTGACAGTATGTAAAAAAAAAATTTTTTTTAATTAAAAAATGGGTATGGTTCTGCTCTAATAAAGCTTTATTTAAAAGTCAAAAGGGGCTGAAACCGGTTTGGCTCAGTGGATAGAGCGTCAGCCTGCAGACTCAAGGGTCCAGGGTTCGATTCTGGTCAAGGGCATGTACCTTGGTTGCAGGCACATCCCTGGTGGGGGTGTGTAAGAGGCAGCTGATTGATGTTTCTCTCTCAGCCATGTTTCTTACTCTCTATTCCTCTCTCTTCCTCTCTGTAAAAAAAAATAAAAATAAAATAAAATAAAAAAATAAAAAAAAGGTCAAAAGGGGAGCCAGATTTGACCTGAGGGCTATCATTTGCCCACCCCTGGTCTAGAACATACCATGAGCTGAAAAGACTCAGGAGGGGGGAGATTAGATTGCACACACACACCCCCCATTGAAAGGCAAACTTCATTGTCAGTGGTCTGCACTATTTGATTTCAACGAATGTTTCTGCTCTAATGTGTGTCCTTTGATGACTATAGAGAATTAGACTGAGAGAAATGCCCCCTCTCCCCAAACAAGCATTTTGCGACAGCCACTTTCACCCCCCATTTTCTAGCTCAGGGAGAGACAGCCAAAACAGAAATGACTCAGACATGTCAAAAAGACGGAGCTAAGTGGGAAAGGGTGGTGCTCCACTCATGTAAAATGCCCCGGACCACACACCATCAGCAAATGATTTATTAAAGACTACAAGATAAACACCGATAAAGTCTTCAAATAGCAAGGCCCGTGACATGTGCACAGGAGGGGAGGCTGGAGATGATGAATAGGGGAGGAGGCAGGCTGCAAACACAGAAAACCTTCTCCACCTGTGGGGAGGATCCTGGAAAAAAGCACTTCCAGTCAGCAAACAGCCTTTCCAACGACAGTAATAAAATCCACTTCTAACAACAAAAGCCGTTTCACACCACCTTTTCCCCTAGGCTTTGAGACATAATTCACAAGTCCTTCTACCGTCCAGACCGGAGCTTGCGCTGTCTGTTCTCAACAGGCATCTTCACGACAGAGCGACTCGGCTCCTCTCCGCTGAGTCTCAACGACCAAGCTATTCCTAACACCCAGCCACGGGGCCGGGAGGTTTTGCCGATGCGTCAACACACATCCTTCCAGCTCTGGTCAGCCTGTCTCCCTGGCTGAGCAGGGCATTTCAGGGATCGGCGGCTGCACTTGACTCAATGTTCTGCTTAGCGGCTTGCTCCAACTCTGTCCTTTCTTTTCAGCTGTCTCCTGGGAATTTTAGCCAACGTGGGGAGGTGACACTCCGCTTAAATCTCCTTCTCCCGATTTCCCCCTCCACGTCCTGTTTTGTCCTTTTCCCCACCTCACACCAGTGTGCACACCCTCAGCCACACTCGTTTGCTAGGCAGGTGCCTAGGGAAACACACCCCTGTGTGCCTGGCTCAGTGCTGAGTCCTGGAGATAAAAAGTTTAATACACGGTGGGTGCCCTTTAATAGACTGCGGCCTATTGAGTGAGACAGAAATAGAAAAAACAAAATTCAATGTTATTGCAGTAACTGTTGTCATCGGGGCAGGTAGAAAGTACTAGAGGTAAGTAAGCGTGCCCTACCAAATGTAATAGCAAAAAGTCTGAATGAAAACATGTCAAAGGGGCGACAGTGATGCCTCCAAAAATCGATGTGGGGACCTGGTTTGGGTGAGGAAGGCTGTCAAAGAGAAGCTGAGCCTTATGTTTAATTTTTTTTTTTAAATTCATTCAGAGATACTATTCCTATTACCATGTAATGTAATTGCTAAGTGCTCTAAGTGCAATAGGGCTAGGACTAGGGTGAAACTGAGGAGGCACCTAGGATGCAAAGTTGAACAGGCACAGGGTTGGGCTAAAGAAGAGGAAATGGAATTGAGGGGACAGGGGACACTTGAGAAAGACTTCCGGACAGAGTGGCTGAGTTGGGCCTTGATGAGAGAACCTGAGAGAGAAGAAAGGTAAAGAGCACTAGGGAGAGAGGGTAGTTGGGGAAAAGGAAGGAAGTATGATGAAAGAGTAGTAATTATGAATTGCCAGAACAGAGAATGAAGGATAGTAGAAATGAGAACAAGAAACACACACACACACACACACACACACACACCCCTTACAGCTAGTCAACTCTTTCCATTATGAAGGCTAGGGGAACCATTTTCTGCAAGGGGACATTTGGATATTTATAGCATCATTTGCTGGCCATACAGAATTATCAACTTAAAAAGTCAGCCTGCTATATTTGGCCAAACATTTAATTAACTCACTCCTAATGCCTTGGCAGGGCCAGACCAAATGACTTCTTGGGCCTTATACGGCCCATGGGCAGGATGTTCCCTACCCCTGAATTATAGGGTCAATTTCTGTGGCTCATCAGTGATGTCAAGGTCAGATTGAGTGACCAGCGGCCCCAGCCTCATGGTCCTGGCCCAGATGCCCTCATGAAGCGCGCCATCACACCATCGCTCTACAGGATGTCTATGTCCATTATTCTGGGTGCCACTCAGACCTCTGGTCTCTGCCTCCTCCACACCTTCCTGGAGTTCCTTCTTTCTGGGGATCTTTGGATGAGGCTAAGTCGTATGATATAAAGTTTCCTGTTAAGCCTGCAGACATCGTCCCAAGTGTCACACTTACATTCCCTCATCATATGTCTCATAAGAACTTAAACGTGTATGTATTGCTATTATCCCCATTGTCCAATGAGGTGACTTCAGATCAAAGTGGTTAAGTAACTTACGCAAAACACAAAAAGAAAGAAATGATTCTGTCAGGACTCAAACCCACACGGCTGAGGCCTAATGTTAGGTTACTACTGTGCTACCTATTGTGATTCACCTGGGCACCCTGCAGGGACAGTGCAGCCCCAGGCCAGCACCGGGTACTTGGAAGGGGAATTACCTCTGAGGTGGCCGAGGGGGAGTGCTTCCGGACACCCGTTCTCAGCATCAAATCAGAAGATCCTGCCTGCAGTCTCTCTCTGTTCTCAGTCACTCATGGCCAACGGGGGCTCTTTGCTCTTCAAATAGTGTGGGAAGTGGTTTAGCATTCGTGCTTGTAGGTTAATTGCTGGGGTTTCATTTATCAAAAGCCACTAATGAGGGCACTTAGATAAGGAATAGAGAGATGAAAGTCCACTGAAGCCCAAGAATAGAGTGTGCAGCACCTGTAAGCCACTGCGCCCACAGACCAAAGCTGTCTGTCAGTAACAATGGCTTGCCCGTCTAGAAAGAAGGAAAGTTGCTTTCCTTGGGCCAACCCTGAATGAGCTCTGTGCCTACAGGGGCATAAGATTCTGCTGAGAGAAGCAGGAGTTTGTCCTACCCACATCCAAACAGTGGGCATGGGGACATCATGACTGTCCGCAGGGAGACCCGCACCTGGAACAGGATGCTTAGGCCCGGAAACCAGGGGAAGAGGTGTGGGGTCTCTGGGCCATGACAAGGGAAACACCGCCATCTGGTGGCCGCGCGAAAGATGAGCTACATCCCAGCCCATTGTCTCAGGCAGGGACAAAGTTAACTTAGGCAAGAAGAAATTCACGGGGAGCACTTGGAAAACAAAGGTCAATATGCCTTTATTGATGCATAGGAGGCAAAACCTGGCCATTCCCAGTCTGCCTGTTCTGTGTCTGAGAGATGGAGAAGTGTGTGTAGGGTGAAAGGTGAACTACTAAATATGGGCCCCCTGCAAACAGCAATGCATTTCTCACTTGGCATTATGAGGGGCCTGCTCTCCCCCCAAGCTCAGAAAATCCTGACAGGGGACAAGACAAAGATTACAACATCTTGTAGTGGGCAGAGAGAATAATCCGATGATGCTGGTGACAAAGGCAGCAAATGGAAAGCATTTAGGACTGTCAGGCTCTCTGCAAATGTTAATAATTAATAATAATTAAACCAACCAATAATTTTAAACTAACCCTCATAGAAACCCAGAGGAAGCAAGTTGCTATTGCTATGTCCATTTTACAGATGAACAAACTGAGTCCCTCGGAGGCAGAAATGATAACGAATACTCTAGGCTAGGCCACCAGAGTAGCAAATACTAGGGCCAGAATTTAAAATGTCTCACGTTCATAAGGTGGTGTTTCTCACAGGGTGGTCCAGAGGCCACCTGTTCTGTATGTACCTGGGCTGCATGCTAAAGCACAGGACCTTTGACCCCACCCCAGACATAGGGAGGCAGAGTCTCTGAGGAGGGCATGAGAACTGGCATGTTAACAAGTCTCCCAGGTGATGAGATAACCAGCAAGTAGGTAATGTGGACTGACTGGTGCCCCCCAATTCTTATGTTGAAGCCCTAATCCCCATGGGGATGATCTCTGGAGATGAGACCTTTGGGAGAGACTTAGGTTTAGATGAGGCCATGCAGCTATGGCCCATGATGAGATGAGTGTCCTTGTATGAAGAGGAAGAGACAGCGGGGTTTTCTCTCTGTCTCACGTGAGGGCACAGTGAGAAGGTGGCTGGCCGTCTGCAGCTCTCACCGGGACCCCACCATGTTAGTACCTTGATCTTGGACTTCTAGACTCCAGATCTATGAGCAAATACATTTTTGTCTTAGGCTACACAGCGCCATCCCGTCTCATTCAAGATGCTTAGTAGATGCCTGTTAAATTAACAAATGACCAGGATACTGCACGGCTCTGTCCCTCGGAAGAGACGCACTGAGGGTGCACATGTGCAATTTCCATGATTTAGTCTCTTTTGCAACCTCCAGGTGACGCTTACTAGAGTTTGTTTTCTTCCACGCCTAAGAACAGGCCTCCTTCCTCCATCCTAAGGATTCATGGGGGAGGCTTTTGCAAGCAGATGTGATAACGTGGTGTGAATGTGGGGAAATGAGAATGGTAATAGCAGCTTCACTTAGTGTGGTGCTGTGTAATTTACAATGCTCTCAGCATACATGATTTCTTTAGATGGTGGGGATTGCCTGTGAGGTCCGGAGGCCAGATAATTACGCTCTCAGTTAAACAGATGATGGGGCCAAGACTGTGGGAATCAAGGAGCCTTGCCCGTGGTCACCGCACTAATTACATGGAGAACTACGCCCAGCCGAAAGGGGGGGAGTAAGATGAACTAGCAGGAAACTGTGGGGTCACCAAGCAATGAAATTAGAAGAGTCAACATCCCTTGGAAGTGGGGTTTATCTACCAGGGTACTAGAAGCAAGGACATCCCCTCCCCACCCCCAGATCTTTCAAATAACAATGAAAATGCCTCAGTGCAGTGTTTCCCAAAGTGTGGTACGCGTACCCCCAGGGTTACAGGAATAGTTTGGTGGGGATATGCACTGCACCATGCTTAGCTGCGCCTAATTCTATGTTCTCATGAGTCAAGTCAAGACAGTCTTGTGAGGCGTGAGATGGTCCGGTGTGCAAATAAATGTTATTTATAATATAACTTTTATTTATATTTTATTATGCATAATTTTATTTTTTGTTTATTATTATTTTGTGTATGTACCAAAAAAATATATTTTGATTGTTATTAAAATACATCTTTTTTTTTATAAGGAGTACTCAGCGTTATGAAAATTATAGAAGGGGTACACCTATGTCAAAAGTTTGGGAAACACTGCCTTAGTGAAAAGACTACTTACCAGGTCTGGGTAAGGAACAAGATAACAAGCAGAGTGAGGGTGCTCCAGGAAGTGGCAATAGGGTGAAATCTAACATAGCCAGTGGGAAGGGAACAATGTTACAGAGAGGGCTGGAGGTAAAATAAACAAGCAATGGGGGGGGGGGGGGAACTGACTCTTGGGAGAATCACTTCCAGGCCCAGCAACCCCACTACCCCACTTTCCTCCGAGTGGGGACCACTGTTTCCTAAGAAATGAGTCAACAATTGGCCTTGGAGGGGACCGCTAGAAGGGGCCTGTTTCTCAACCTCAGTCACCCTGGGGGTGGACTAATCAGGCTCTTTTCCCAACATGGGGGAGGAGGGGAAGCGTATCCCCATTAAGATTGCTTACCACCCTGCCAAACTCTCCCTGATATATTCTTTCTGGTTATGCAGAGCTTTCAAAGACAAGAACACGATTGTTTTTTAAGTACCTCTAAGGCAGAATTCATCACTCTCAGCACTATTGACATTTGGGGCCGATCGTTCTTTGTGATGGGGGCTGCCCAGGACACGTAGGATGTTTAGTAGCATCTGTGACCTCCACACCCTACATGCTAGTGGCACCCCACCTCAGCCCAGTGTGACATCCAGAAGTGTCCCCAGACAATGTAAAGTGTCTCTTAGGGGGTCAAAGTCACTGCCCCTCCCCGTGAGGAATCCTGCTATAAATAATTACAATTTGCTGAGTTAAATGTCCCCATTAGCAATGGAAGGACCAGGGTTGAGGCTAGGTGAGGGATGATCTTAAATAAAAATACCGTCTATATTTAAATGTTTATGTTTTGTTCATTATGGATTTTTGCATTAATTTTATGTGTTTTTAATATCTCATTTAAAAAATGATCTTCCTTACTGAGTGTTTGTGCCACCCCCTCAAGTTCTGCACCTGAGGTGTTTGCCTCATTTGACTCCCCCTTGTCCCAGCCCTGGGAAGATGCCATTGGAGCCATTAACATAAGGAAGGAGAAAGTAGTTTCTTCTCTTCCACAGTCATTCATTCACTCAGTAGTCCTACGTACCCTGGTATATAACTAGCTCCTGGTTAGCAATGGCTGTGTAATACCCCAAAGTGTGAGTCACAAGATTGACATAACACCCTCCCTAATGGGAAAGGGGCGTGAATAGTCTTTTATTGGGGGCTCTAAAGGAAATATCATAGAAAGGAACTACTAAGAGCCAAGGGACCCCATTACAAGAGCAAAGCAGCCCTGAGGAGAGATGACTCTGGTCTCAATTTGTGGTATCGGCTATGGACAAGAAAAGGAAAGATTAAGGAGAAAGAATCAACAGGTATTGGTGATTCTCGGAATGTAAAAGACGAAGATGAGAATGTTGTTCAAGGGGACCCCCAGCCTTCTGACTGGGTGCAGGTCATGAGGGGTAATGAGCTTGGGAAGCCTGGGGAGGAGCAGGCTGGGAGGCAGGGAGCATCAGAAATCTCATGATGAGTTGTGGGGCCGTTAGGGGAGGGGTCTGTGACACAGCCATGGAGATGCAGCCTGGGAGCCAGCAGCATTCTGATGGTCACTGGAGCTGTGGGTGCATGAGGTCCCCTGGGGAGGAGTTGGAGGGTGGGAGGAAGGCCTAGGAACTCTCAAATGTAAAAGGCAGGTGGGAGATCAACAAGGGAAGATGAAATTAGTGGTCTGAAGGTATTACGCAAAAACAGTATATTTGCATAACCTCAAAGAATCTCCCCTTGAGATAATTATTAATTACAAAGGGGGAAGGCGTAATTTTAAAGTAGAGAGACCTGGCAGACACTACTCTAACCAAACAATTAAAACTAACCTCTTGGCAATGAGACACATGGTTGCCATGAGCCTGCTAGTAGGAGGCACTGGGAAGTGCCAGAGTCACTTCTGCAAATTCTTGCCAAAAATGCGTAACCTCAGTGGAGTCCTGAGCAAACATCAAGAGACCCAGACTGAAGGGCAGTCCACACAATAACTGGCTGGTGCTCTTTGAGTGTGCCAAGGTCGTGAAAGACATTATCTTCAGAACCAAAAGCTTCGGGTCCTAGGAGAAGAGACTCGAGCCATGGTCCCCCAGAGAACAAATCAGATTTGTGTCTCATAAAGTGAAAATAGCATACTTTCCGAGCCTGATCCTGATTCCAGAATAGGCAGAGAACCCTGAGCAGCCAATGAGAGGAATGTGTGGTTAACGGATTCATTTATTACATCCAGCTCACTTAGCACAGACCACCACATAGCCTTTGAAAGAAACACAAAAAAATGCTGTTAGGTCTTACCAGAGGTGCGTGCATTGGACAGCCAGTCGTGACCCATAAAAGGATGTTAGCCTGTTTCTTTCAATTTGGGGTGGGAGGGGGAACAGAAGACAGCTGCCTTTTGAAACTACCTGTTGCATTTCTGTTCTTTTCCAATATAACATAAAGGAGTCCTTTACTTATACAAAAAGACATTTGCAGTGAGACTACAGGAGTGAATCATTGCCAAGTCCAAATTACCCATTCATTTCTTCACTCCAGATGTTCGTAGGGTGGCCAAGGAGTGTGGTAGCTAAAGGTACAGCCTATTCATAGAAAGGCATGCCCCAATATGCAAGCATTTTTCAAACCTCTCCTCGTGTCACATATACTAGCAACTCTTTAGCCAAAACCAGTCTCATGTTCAAACTCAAATTCAAGGGAGCAGGAAAGTACATTTTGGCCACCATGAGGCCTTGGAAAGGATGTGGTTATAAAATACTACAGCAGATTGTGCCTTAAGACCACACATGGCTACTGAGCACTGGAAATGTGGCCGTTTCGAAGTGAGATGTGCTCTAAGTGTAAAATATGCATTGAACTCTGAAGACTTAGTCCCCAAAATGTAACTATCTCAACAAGGTTTATACTATTCTTTGAAATGATAATATTTTGAACATGCTGGGTAAAATTAAGTATATTATTAATTTTAATAATAAATATTAAATTAATAATAATTATTTTAAAAATACTAGTGCAGAGTATTAAAAAGTTGGGACCAGACATATACTACAACATATTAAGGTATAAAAGATGTCACTATGAAAACAAGGGGTGGAAATCACTATTGATCAATAGTAGCTAACACAAAAACACATTTTCTATTTGGGGGCAGGAACCAGTTTTATAGGGACCAACCCAAACACTGGCATTTGGATTTGTGGTTTCTCCCACAGGAGTGAGGTGAGGGTTCATCATGGAGGTTTCAAGAGAGAAAAGAATCTCACATGACTGTGAGACTGGCATTTTCCAAATTCCACTCAGATACAAAATGAGAGGTCTAATCTAGAAGGTTCTCTGGAGTGGCTTCCAACTCTCCTTGGCAAGGTGCCCAGTGTGCGCCAGACATGGAGGAAGCCATTAAGCTGCCCCTCGGTTGTAACGGTCTTAACATGCTGACGGTTGCATTGGCCCCTCGCTGGTGCCCTCAGCAGCTGGCATGGCATGATGGGAAGAGCAGGAGGAACCGGGCAAGCCGGGCACATGTCAGCGGGACTGCTGCCCACTGGGTGAGTCTTCCACCTCTCTGCCTCTGAAGTGAGGCAGATCTGGATGATGTTTACATCCCTCTCATTCTGAGAGCCCGTGGTTTTATGACTACTTGGCTACATCCCAGGAAATGCTGTGCTCAGGTGGCAAGGTGGCCAAGGTAACAAGCATACCCACCAGGAAGCAGTGAGAACTGCGCTGATGGGCACAGGCAAAGAGTGAGGTGCCTGTCACATGTGGCTGAGCTGTAGGGCGCCATGTGCCTCCAAATGGGCCCTTGTCAACCAGGCCTAGGGTTCCATCTTTGGGCTAAGATGTGGTCTCCAGAGCAAGATGGGTCCTAGAAGGGCTTCCAACTCTGAATCCCACTCTTTCTTGAATCTTGTGATGCCCCAGAGAGATCTGGTTTCCACAGTTTTCTCTCCCCCCAAACAGACTGCAAGAACTACTTTCTCTATCAGCTCAGCAGATGGGGGGGTGGGGGAGAGAAACGCATGCAATAAAAGCAATTTTTATACAGAAATTATTTTGAGGCGACGATGAAAGTCCCTTTAGCAGGAGCCACAATTTTCTTAAATAATCGTTCCCGTAATTGGCTACTTGTGGGAACAACTAATTGTGCATGTAATCATTTGCCTGTACAGCTCAGCATCAACCAGTAATTAAAGACAGAGCCGTCCTTGCTAAAATTGGCTCCAGAAATAATGGTAATATTTCCAAGTGTCCAATGTCTCCCTGCCAAGGAACTTTAAGCCCTGTTCAAATGAGTTTGTTATTTTTAAAAACATCTTACAAAGGGGAAACCTGCATCCTTGCCCAAAGCCAACACTCAGTCAGAGAAAAATGCTTCTGGAATAATCCTCCCCTTGCACTTATTCCACACCATATGTTGTGTGTTGAGCATCCTCTTTGTGCTGGATCAGACCCTTCCTTGAACTAGTATCTCCTTGATCTTCTGGGCCTTTCTCTTTGCACAGTCTCTCAGGGGAAGATAGAAAAAATAATTGTCTAACTTTGCAAAAGATCCACTTTAAGTAACTTCCTCCAGACCATGGAGAGCTTCCTGACCGAGGTACTCCATCCACAACACCTCCCCACCCCCACCCATCACAGGGCCACCGCATCTGGGAGCAGCTGTTATCTCCCATCTGGAAGCTCACAGAAGCATCTTAGCTGGTCCTCCAGGTGTCACACTTGAGCCTCTTCAATCCAAACTCCTGCCCCAAGAAAGCAAGCAATGGTCTTACATTCAAAATCATGTTGCTCCCTAGATGGTGGGTTAAATTATATCAAAATTCAGTAACAGAAAGGCAAGTATCACATGATCTCACTCTTAGGTGGAATTTGAAGAACAAAATAAACTGATGAACGAAATAGTTCCAGAGATACAGAAGCATAGAACAGACTGACAAATCTCAGAGGGAAGGCGAGGATGGGTGGATGGGAAGAGATTAACCAAAGAACTTGTATGCATGTATGTAAAACCCATGGACGCAGATAACAGTGTGGTGAAGGCCTGGGGCAGAGAGTGGGGCAGGCTAGAAGGCTTCAATGGAGAATAAAAGGGGACATCTCTAATACTTTCAACAATAAAGATTTTTTTAAAATATTTACAACAAAAAAGAATATGTTCATGTCCTAACCCCCTGTGTCTGCAAATGAGACCTTGTTTGGAAATAAGGGTCTCTGCAGATATAATTCAGAATCTCAAGATGAGATCACCCTGGATTTAGGATGCGCCCTCAATTCAATCACTTGTGCCCTGATAAGAGAGGGAGAGGGAGATATGACCCACAGACATGGAGGAGGTGGCCATGAGGAGAGAGAGGCAGAGCCTGGAGCGATGAGGCCACCAGCCAAGAAGCACGCGGAGCCACCAGGAGCTGCAAGAAGCAGGAGGGACCCTCTCCTAGAGCCTTCAGAGCGCGCTGGGCCTGCTGATACCTTGGATTCAGATTTCTGGCCTCTAGAATTGTGACAAAATAAATTTCTGTTGTTTTAAGCCATAAAGTATGTGGAAATTTTTTGTAACAGCCCTAGAACCCTACTTAGAATCTTTCCCTGGCTTCCGTTCACTCTTTTAATAGAATCCAGCCTTCTGATCTGGCCCCTGATAACAGCCCCAGCCTCCATTCATGCCTTACCCAACCTTGGAAATTCATGCCTTACACAACCTTGCCACATCACTCATAACTGGCCAAACTACCACCTCCCTCTCCAGCACCAATCATGTACCAGTGGGGTCCCTCAGTGTGGCCTGAGCCCTCTTGCAATCCAGGACCCCTCAGGGGATGTTTGAGAGCCAGTTTCGGCCTGATCCCATAGGCCAAGCCGAGGGACCCCACTGGTGCACAGATTCATGCACTGGTCTCTATAGTGTGTGTGTGTGTGTGTGTGTGTGTGTGTGTGTGTGTGTGTGTGTGATCATATAGTCTCTGTTGTAACTATCCAACTCTGCCTTTGTAGTGTGACACAGTCATGGACAATATAAACACAAATGGGCATGACTATGTTGCAATAAAACTTTATTTGCAGAAATAGGCAGTGGGCCAGAGGTTGCTGACTACTGTTTTAGAAGAAAACCCTTTAAATATCTAATGTAGTTAACCTGTGCTTGCCTTTCTCTCTATTCAAGCCTGCTGTCAAGTCAGTAAGCTGGCAAACAGCTCCAGGACAAGGGTGAAATGTAAGTCAGCAGCTGTGCTCTGAATTGAGCACTCTAAGAAGAAAGTTTCAAAAGCAAAACCTTGCAAGAAGAAGGTTTTCCTCCCATTAAAAGTTAATATTTTCAATGATTTTCCCTTAAGTAAATAGGTAATCTTTGGAGCCAGCTAATCCTTAATAAATTGAATCTTTACACCATGCTGAACTGAGGGAGCATCCGTGTTCCCACGTCCCCTCACCCGGGGCCTCTTTAAAGACCCATTGATTACTGCCAAGCCTCCATTGGTGGGATTAATTAATTTATGAACTTGTCATTAGAATTCATTGATTAAAACGTCCCTTCCTAAAGATTTAATTATGCCCAAAGATAAAATATCTGCTAATTATTGTCCTTTATCTAATTGAAGTTTTGTATTACAAATAAAGTTCAAAGGTTTAAGACAGTTGCCCTTTCAAACAGTTGGGCAAAGATGAGGATTTAATTAGAGGCGAGACACCATTCTCTCTGATCTATTCTAATGAGAGAGAGACATCAGGCTGATAAGATGTCTGGTCAGAGTGGGAAGACCTGAAAAATCTGTCAGCCTACTTGTCACAAAATGGCTCTTAACAAACAGCTCCAGTCGCATGCATTGTCAAAATAGTTTGGGTTGCTGGCACAAGCAGAGTTATCCATTGTGTCAAGAGCAGGAATTCTGCCAACCAAAATTACACTGTGTATTTAATTTTTTTAAAAAAATACTGATGCATGGAAAAGTCTACAAAGAATTTTTTTTTCTCCTAAGGTATTATAATAGGAAATAAAAGTTTTTCAGTCCGGCCAGGGTAGCTCAGTGGTTGAGCATTGACCTATGAACCAGGAGGATGTCACAGTTCAATTCCATGTCAGGGCACATGCCCCAGCACATGCACAATCCCCATTGATGTTTCTATCTCTCTCTTCCCCTTCCTTCCTCTCCTAAATCAATTAAAAATACATTTTTTTTAAAAAGTTGTTCAGCCGAAACCGGTTTGGCTCAGTGGTAGAGCATCAGTCTGCAGACTGAAAGGTCCTAGGTTCGATTCCGGTCAAGGGCATGTCCATTGGTTGCGGGCACATCCCCGGTGGGAGGTGTGCAAGAGGCAGCTGGTCGATGTTTCTCTCTCATCGATGTTTCTAGCTCTCTATCTCGCTCCCTTTCTCTCTGTAAAATATCAATAAAATATATATTTTTTAAAAAGTTGTTCAGTAAATGAACCACTGAGGGGCGGGGAAGCCAATTGAAAGGTATACGCACCCTGAAGTCAGAGAGGTCTGGATTCCAATCCAGATGGAGGATTAGTGGGGCCCTCCTTTCCCCAGAATTGTGTTCCCACTGGAGTAGTTTGCAGATTCTCTTGCTTTGTCCACAGATGGGGTGACTCAAATCTGTGTGAGCTCATTGGTCTGTGTTCAATGATTAAGTAAAACCAATCTATTTAAAGCACTTGATTATGCTTCTTGTAATAATGTAAATAAAATATTTTACATATGAGGTTCTGTGGCTTTAATAGCCTCTCAATCAGGTTCCTGACATCTACCTGGGAAGAAAACAAGGGAAGACTGATTTGGATGTGGGGGAGGAACTGGCACATGCAAAGGTCCTGTGGCAGAAAGGAGGGTGGCTCATTCAAGGGATGCAGGAAAGGTCCAAGTGGCTTGGAGAGTGGAGGTAGGGGAATACAGGTTGAGTATAGAAACCAGAGGTTAGGCAGATAAAGGGCTGTAAATGCCATAAGACTTTCATGCTGTAAATCCAATCAGGCTCCTTTCAACTTAAGACCCTTCAGGAACTTCACTCCAGAATTTCCTCTCCCTCTCTCTCTCTATCAATGCGGCCCAGCAAACTGTTCTTCAATCCTTAACTTTTCCTCGAGTGGGCTCTCCCAAAATATTAACTCATGAGGAGAACAAGGTATCAGCAAGCTCCATTGGCCATAAAGAACCATATTTTCCCATCAGATTTACAACATTAAAGGTGATCATTTCATATTCAGGTCTTTCCCTCCTATGTCTATCAATTTGTGAAAGCAAGGAAATATTGTTATTTATGATGCTGCTAAAAAATCCCACCATTTTAACAGCTGTGTGACTTTGGATGTTGTCAGAATCTCTCTGAATTCCAGGTTCCACAGCTGTTACAGTGAGGGTAGTAGAATAACTTGGGTGGAGAGAGGCAATATTGGGTCAAGCAGGAGAGAAGGCTCCCCAACCCTCTGCCACCAGAGGCAACACAGAGCCCACCACTCAGGCTGGCCCCGGTGCTTGCTCCAGCTGCCAGGGCTGGTGATCAGATTGGGGATGAGTTTCCTGCTGTCCCAAGTATGGCTACTCCCTGGAATGTTGTGCTGGGACACCGGACCTAAGAGGCTCTCAGAATGCTCTGACCAGAGAGGATCCCTGGACTTGATTCTGAAAGTCTGTGGAAGCATGAGAGGAAGCCAGTCCACTGCATCTATTCATATGGCTCCCCTGCCCTCAACCCAACATGGCACTGCCCTGTCTGCACCTCCACACTGGCGGGGCAGAGCCCTCCAGAGTAGGAGTAGTCAATAGCTAAAGACAACCTGGGAGAAGGATGGCTGCACGGCCCTTTGCCCTGCCCTGCAGGATGTCCTTCTAGAACCTTCTTGACCTCAAAGATCAGTGCCCACATGATCTTTTCCATCGGCAGATCACAACTTCCAGAAGCACAGCAGATGTGCCGGGCTGTTTCACATCTCAAAACTGTCACACGTGTTGGGTCTATATTTTTAACCTACTGAGAAAATAACTTGGTATTTGTTATGAATTTAAGAAACAACCTTATTAATGGCATCAAGCTATTGAGCAGCATTCACTGACTGTCGATTTACATTCTGTAATGGAATGTGAAGCCGATTTCCCTGTGTCACACGGGTAACGATTGAATTATCAGCAGATGGAAAGTTGTTCTGAGCTATAACAAGGTCCTATAAGGTGCTAATTAACTTGGCACCTTTCTAAAGAAAGAACTTCTGTCACATTTTGATAAGAAATGTTGCTACTGGGGGAAACTTATTGGTCCTCAGTAGCACATTTTGGATTTATTTGAGAGATGTTTTTCCTTATTGTTAATTCCTGAGAAGAATGATAATGTCATAAACTTACTGATTCTCCCATCTGGTCCAAAATCCATACTGTGATCAACCCTATTGATTCTAAAATAGAAGAAATCGCCTTTGCCCTATCTGGTGTGGCTCTGTTGATTGGGTGTTGTCCTAATCACCAAAAGGTTATAGGCTCAATTCCTGATCTTGGCACATGACCAGGTTTCAGGCTCAATGTCCAGTCAGGGGTGTGCAGGGAGCAGCCAATTTATGTTTCTTTCTCTCTCTCTCTCTCTCTCTCTCTCTCTCTCTCTCTCTCTCTCATCAATAAACATAGCCTTGAGGTGAGGATTTAAAAAAAAGAAGCCAGGAAAGGTCTGTATGCTATTAAAGTGACAGTACAGGCCAGAGTGGGGAAAGAAATTTCAGTTACAAAAAGGAGGCACAATTTCAAACAATGTGAGCAACTGATGAATTTGGGGTAATAACTTGGCTTTGGCTCACCTTCCATTTCAGCTTACAAAAACAGAGAAAGAATGTCACAGCCTTCCAGCGAGGTAGGAGGGTATTAATCTTCTAATTTTGTAGATGGAAAAGCTAGGGTTCAGAAAAGTGAAGTCCCTTCCCAAACCCATGAAATTAGTGAGAAATGGAGCAGGTATTCAAAATCAAGTTGGTTTGCTCCACAGCCACCCTCTTTCTACATTCATGATTCCAGAAACACCGATTCTTAATGATAAAAAGAAGAAATAAACACTCTTTCCAGGCATCGGTAAAGAAATAATAACTTCATGAAGTCAGTTTAAAATAAGTACAACTCTTATGTGAAGAGAAGTGGACAAAGGAGTGGTGAATTACTATGCTTAAAATTGGCCTTTTATTCAAATATGATTGAAAGGGGTCAGCAGGACAAAACAATTGGTCTCTTTTTGGCCTAAAGTTTGAGGAGGGGAGAGAATCCTTCTGGTAGATAATAGAGATTATAAAATTCAGCATTTCATGAAGTAAAGTTAATTGTTGATTCACCCTAAAGCAGTGGTCGGCAAACTGCGGCTCTCGAGCCACATGTAGCTCTTTGGCCTTTTGAGTTTTTAGCAAAGGCCAGCTTAGGAGTACTCTAATTAAGTTAATAACAATGTACCTACCTATATAGTTTAAGATTAAAAATTTTGGTTCTCAAAAGAAATTACAATCATTGTACTATTGGTATTTGGCTCTGTTGACTAATGAGTTTGCCGACCACTTCACTTAAGGAAGAGTAAGAACTAGAAGACAGCAAAGGACACCTCATGGTCACTTGGGTCAAGATTGGTTCTTTTTTTATATTTTATTTTACTTTTCCAGTCACCATTTATCCCATCTATGACTACTTTCACCTCCACCTCCCCCTTTCCCACCCCCAATCACCACACTGTAATGCATGTCCATGAGTTCTTTTTCTTCCTTGTGTGCGCAATCCCTCCACCTTCCATAATACCTTCCCACTCCCACCAGAGCTGACTGCCTGCTCTCTATCTATAAATCTCTCTATTTTGCTTGATAGTTTAGTGTGTTCATTAAATTCCACAAATGTGTGAAAGCAATGGTATTTTATCTCTGACTGCTTTATTCCACTGAGCATAATGTTCTCTATGCCTATCTATGCTGTTACAAAGGGTAAGATTTCCTTCTTTTTTGTGGCCAACTAGTATTCCATTATGTAAATGTTCTACTACTGTTTTTTTATCCACTCACCTATTGATCCAAATCTTGGCTACTGTAAATAATGCTGTAATGAACATAGGAATGTATATATGCTTTCAAAATTAGTGTTTCAGTTTTCTTGAAATAAATTCCCAGAAGCAGAATCACTGGGTCATACGGCAGTTCCATTTTTTATTTTAATAAATACATAGTGCTTTTAATAGTGGCTGCATTTCCACCAACAGTGACAAGGGTTTCATTTTCTCCACACCCTTGCCAACACAACCTATTTTATGGGAAATGGCCAAGAGACATATAAAAAGATGCTCAATATCACTAATCATCAGAGAAAGGAATATTAAAAACACAAGATATCACCTCACACCTGTCGGGATAACTATCATCAATAAATCAACAAACAACAAGTGTTGGTGAGGATATAGAGAAAAGATTGGTTCTCATTGTAAAATGGGAAGTCTGAGATATTATTCCTCCCAAATGTAATGAGTACCTAACAACAGAAGTTTCTAGAAGTCTATTAAGCAATAACAGAAGAGTAGATCATCTTCCCCTAAAAATCCAAGGAGTCTAGTATTCCTGAATACATCCTATGGAAAACAGGTCAATCAAAATAATACATCAACCGCCCTCTCTCTCCTAGCACAAACAGATAAAAGGCCCTGTAAAGATATAGGAATTGTGGCAGAATAAATGGATTCTACATTGACACACTCCCAGGACCAATCTGGAATTACAACTAAAATACAGAAAAACTATTCTGAATAATCAACTGATGACAGGATTGAGAGAATCCTGGTAACTGAGGATGGAAAGTGGAGACCACATAGAAATTGGTAGGAAGTGTAGAGGTGTGAAAGCGCTGGCTGGGCATCCATAGACAGAAACTGAAGTTACAAAGGGATATCTTAACTGTGGTGGGTTCCCATTGAGAACTCTGGGATCTAAACTCCAAGCTAGGCTCCTAGCCCAGATCACCAGAACTGAGAAAGGTGCCCACATAACATCTGACTGTGAAAGGCAGCAGGGTTGCTATCTGCCAGAAAGAGAAAGCTAGAAAGGCAGGCACCCTTTAAAAGGACCAATGCACATAATTTCATGTACAGCCACTCACCTTTGGCTCTAGCAGAGGGAGGGCAGAGTGGGCTGGATCAGAAGCCAGTATTGGGGGCTCTGAGGTTAGGCCTCGGAAGGCAGATACCCGAATTTCCTGTGCTGAGTCATTCCCTCACACTGTGGAAAACAGCACTTTTGCTATCTAGGTGGTTTTTGCCTAGGGAAGAAGCTATTGCCCCACCCTATTGGAAAAACCCCTGGCTCTACCCTGTGGAATTTCTGAGGCCCATTGGAAGACTGAGAATAACAATCAGTCCACAGACAGAAGCAATTGCCCCACCCTGTTGGAAAACTTCTTGCCCCCATCCTGTGGTCAGCAGCCTGAGGCTAATCAAGGCTGAGTGTCAATGGAACTGAAGGCAGAGGTGGGTCTCTGGAGACTTTCAGTCTTTGCCTGATCTACTTCACAGCCTGGTGCACATATTGGTCCTTTCCAAAGGCACCCAGCCCCAGCAGAGAGAGCCAGAAGCTATGGATTGCTGATAGCTCCAAACAGGATACACAGGGCCAATCAGAAATAACATCTGACACCATCCTACTCTAGAGATTGTTAGGCATAACATATCTATCCAATACACAGTCACAAACCCAAACAGGCAGCCAAAATGGGAAGACAAAAAAGCAAGCACCAAAGAAAAGAATCAGAGAATTCTCCAGAAGAAGAACTAAATGAAAAAGAGATAAGAAATTTATCAGACACAGAGGTCAGAATAATAATGGCAAAGATGCTCAATAGCATCAGAAAACAGAGTAACTATGAAGAATGACATAGCACTAATATAGAACAATGGGAGGAATGCACAGCAGATTAGGAGAAGTCGAGGATTGGATCAGTGAGTCAGAAGGCAGGTTAGAAAAAAAATCACTCAATCAGAGAACCAAAAAGAAGAAACCAACTAAAATAATATATCAAAACTACATGCTACATTCTCCCTTTTGAAAAATAGAAGCATATTAAAGGCTCTGATAAGTCCTGCAATTGAGACATATTTAATTTAGAGCATTTAATCTAAAACATGAACTACCCAAACTTATTTCATCAAAGAGCTATTTTTATAACAATTATTAGTATCCCATGAAACGACAGTTTCTGGGAACATTTTTCATAAGGAACAGGAGTATATTAGGGGGACTGCTGAAAAGTTATATACAAAATATACACTGTAATCAAAAGATTAGGAATGGGTATTAAAGTATTTTGGCCCGCTGAAGCCGGTTTGGCTCAGCGGTAGAGCGTTGGTCTGCGGACTGAGGGGTCCCGCGTTCGATTCCGGTTGGGGGCATGTACACTGGTTGCGGGCACATCCCCGGATAGGGGGTGTGCGGGAGGCAACTGGTCAATGTTTCTCTCTCATCGACGTTTCTAGCCCTCTATCTTTCTCCCTTCCTCTCTGTAAAATATCAATTAAAAATATATTTTTTTTAAAAAGTATTTTGGCCCCAGATGCTATACCCAAGTCAACCACCAACCCAAAGTTAAGTTGTAATCCAAGTTATTTTCATAAATAGACAATAAATAGTATCTAGGCCAATATCAAAAGGATGAGCTTGATTCTTTTATAGTATTCAGGAACAACTATTTGAAGGGAATAGAATTTGAAATGGGCATTAAAAGTCAGGTAAATCTAGATAGTAGGGGAGAGGAAGAGACAAGTCTTGTTTCAAACAAAATGTTTCTAGCTTTACTATCACCACATAAGCCATGTAGAGGATTCATTTTAATTATCAAATATTAAATTCAGTGTGTGTATTTCATAAAATTGCATAGCTTATCCTAACCAGTTTGGCTCAGTGGATAGCACATCAACCTTCAGACTGAAGGGTCCCAAGTTCGATTCTGGTCAAGGGCACATGCATGGGTTGAGGACTCAAGTCCCAGAAGGTAGTGCACAGGAGGCAGCCAATCAATGATTCTCTCTCATCACTGATGTTTCTATTTTTTCTATTCCTCTCACTACCTCTCTGAAATCAATAAAAAATATTTTTAAATCAATAAAAATATTTTTTTAAAAATAAAATGGCATAGCTCAAGTGAAAACAATTCCATTCAAGCACTTATACAGAAACACCTTATTTTTCAGTCATTCTAAATAAACAAGAACAGACAGTAAATATGATTGACTTCTCCCAACTTCTGTGAGTATGAACTAATAGATTAAATAGAACTTATTAAAATAAAGGTATGATTTCTGTCATTTCTTCTGTGTCTACCACAGTTGTAACTTCATCCTGGAAGCATGTTAAGTGGGTCTTATGAGCTAGTATTTTTCCAACTTATTGCTTTGTGGATTTTACTCAGAAAGTCATGCAGAGGGCACACTCATAACTAGGTAGGAATCATAAGGGACAGATGGACTACTTATCAACAGCTGCATAACAAAGCACTCCAAAAGTTGAGAGTTTAAAAACAGCCATTTTATTGTGGCCAGAAATTCAGAAACACCTCAGCCAGGCAGTTTGTCTCTGACCCATGTGGCCTTGGATGGACGTTGGGGCTGGAGAGATCTATTTCCAAGACAGCTTCCTCTTTCTGGTGCCTTAGCAGGAATGTCTGGGAAGCTGGACACAACTGGAGCACCCTCATTCTACATAATTTTGAGCCTGTCCACATGAAGTTTAAGGATCCCAGAAGAAATATTTTAAGAAATCCTGCCTTAGCCTGGGTCTGGAAACTGGCACGGTATCACTACTACCATATTCTATTGGTCTAAGAAGCCACAGAGATGGGACCCCATCTCTCACTGGAAGGTGAGTGAAAGAATCTGCAGGCATTTTTAGTCCACCAAAATAGAAGTCCCACCCAGCTGGGAGATAGGGTACACTTACTTCACGCAATTTTATTGACACCTCATAGCTCAGAATCATAGTTCTAGAAGAATGTTCTTCAACAATGAAGCATTGATGGCATCCACATGTTAGAAGACCGTTTTGTCATTGTGACAAGACTTCACTATTACAAAACCTACAAAAGCATTTCCTGATCTTAACACAAATCTTTTCAACCAAACTTTAATTACTTTGATGGGGGGGGAGGGTCTCCTCAGTCATTTTAATGTGCATTTTATGCTTCCAGATGCTCTATCCTACTTTTAGAAAGAAATGTTTCTCATTATCATAAAATTTACATGCTCATACATTTCACTGAAAGACTTAATCTTTCTAGGTGACAATAAACAATTCAGTAATTTGGAGGGAAAAAAGTCACAGAAATAAGTGTGGAAATACCCAGGAATTCAGAGACTCGGGCCATAGCTCTAGGAGGAGAGAGGCAGGATGATTACATAGAAATAACAAAATTAAATTCTGTTCCTAATTCATCCCACATCTTGAAAAGTTTGTTCAACCTTTAGGAACCTAAGTTTAACCATATGTAAAATAAAATACTCTTGTGAATAGAGTCCTCAACTGTGGCTCAGAACTTCTTATCTTATGTCTAAATCCCAATTCTAACAATACTGGTTCTGTAAATTAAACAAACAATATTTCATCTCTCAGATTTGATAATGATGACAAGTCAATATGTTAAAAAGAGCACACAAAATAGTCTATGTATGGCCCTGTATTTCTCAAATTCTCCTGCAGTTAGGATAGGGCTAATTAAATATATTTTATTGATTTTTTTTTTTACATAGAGGAAGAGAGAGGGATAGAAAGTTAGAAACATCAATGAAAGAGAATCATTGATCAGCTGTCTCCTGCACACCTCCTACTGGGGATGTGCCCACAACCAAGGCACATGCCCTTGACCGGAATTGAACCTGGGACCTTTCAGTCCTCAAGCCGACACTCTATCCACTGAGCCAAACCGGTCTCGGCTAGGATAGGGCTATTTAGTTAGTTCTGATCAATAGGATGTGAGCAGAAGAAACAGAGTTACTTCTAGGTTAGGGATGATGAGAACCCAGGCCTGAAAACCAGATGTTTAATTTCCTCCCAATATGGCTTCCTACATTTTAAAAAATCTCTACTATTAGGAGTTTGTTTCAATTGATCTATAAGAACTTATCAGGCCTAAAATATTTTGTTCACTATTACAGCTTTTGTGCACAAAATTTTGAATTCTTAAATTGGTGTTCAATGTTCCATAGGTCTACATTGAAAACAGGTGTAAGAGTAATTGAATCTATATATAAAAGAGAAGTCACACCTATTTTCTCCCTGTCCAACCCATATTCATTAAGTTTGGGATTTTTCTTTACTATTTGATTGATTGATTTATTGATCATTATTATGCAGCCTCCAGTTCCACTGATTACAAGTCAATGAGTTTAAATTGAAGGAATCATATGCAAATGATTCAGATTTGTTTAATCTTTGATCAAGGTTCACTATTCTTTACAGATACAATTTATACAGATTGAAACCTAAAATTAATCTGAATACTGTGGTAGTGCCCCAGGTCTTGTTCCCTACTAAAATGCCCAGGTCTGTTTTCTAGTATTTGTTACTTGTTAATATTCAACTTGTTTGAATTTTATACCCATTTAATAGGCATATGTGTCACTCTCTTGAAAAATTCTGAATTTTAACCACTCTCTCTTAAAAATAGAGAGCTGCAGTAAGAATTGAAACTCAGAAACATCAGGACATAAATGAGAATAGGAAAGAAAGTAAGATTAATTAAAATTCTACATATGAAGTAGTCAGTTCTCCTATTTCAACACTCAGGATATCCTAAAGCCAGTGTTTACCTCAATGAAAACAACCACAGGAAAAATAATAGCAATAATAGACACATGGGCTCTTCCTCTAAAAAAAATAAAACAACAGCAACAACAACAAAAAACAACAACACCTGAATGAACAGAGAAAACCCATGCAGTTAGGGTGAATGCAATGGGACAGCACTCCACATGTTGGCATTTGGAATTCCAAAGAACAATGTCCAGATTCTTGCCTATTGTACCAAAAGAGACACCTAACAGTCAACCAGCCCCTCCATACCCAGTTCCCAGCATTCTTTAAAAAAAACCAAAAAACACATATTTTATTGATTTTTTCTTTTACAGAGAGGAAGAGAGAGGGATAGAGAATTGAAAACATCGATGAGAGAGAATCATCAATCAGCTGTCTCTTGCACACCCTCTACTGGGGATGTGCCTGCAACCAAGATACATGCCCTTGACTGGAATCAAACCTGGGACCTTTCAGTCCACAGGCCAATGCTCTATCAACTGAGCCAAACCTGTTTTGGCCAGTTCCCAGCCTTCTTATTGCCTCTTCCTCACATATGAATAAATGAGAACCACCTTGCCAGAAAAGGATTAAATAATCCTACCTAATAAAAAATAGTAATATGCAAATTATCCATCACTCCGTTACACCCACAAGTCACACCCAACAGCCAATCAGAAGTGAGTATGCAAATTAACCCCAACAAAGGTGGCTGCAGCCATAGAGAGCAGTTAAGAGGCATGGGTTCCCCCGGCAATAGAGGAAGCCAAGCTTTCCACACACCCTGGCTGGCCTAGGCCTCCACTCAAAGCTATAAAGTTTCAATTATAGATGGTAAACAAATCCAAACAGAAATGGCTGCAGCCATGGAGCAAGCAGAAGGCTTGGCTCCGCTCCAGGCTACAAAGTTTCAATTGTAGAAGGTAAATAAATTCCAGATACCAAAGCCTCTGCTTGCATAGCCAGGAGGCATGGCAGGCCTGCAAACCACCACAGGCACCTTGCACAAGCCACCCCACACCCCAAGGGAACCCCCACCCTGATCTGGGGCACCTTTTAGGGCAAACCAGCTGGCCCCCATCCATGCACCAGGCCTCTATCCTATTAATAAAAGAGTAATATGCATATTGACCATCACTCCAACACATAAGATGGCTACCCCCATGTGGTCAAAGATCCTGCCCTTATATGGACACAAGATGGCCACCACAAGATGGCCAGCAGGGGAGGGCAATTGGGAGGCACTAGGCCTGCAAGGGAGGGCAGTTGGAGGTGATTAACCCTGCAGGGGAGGGCAGTTAGGGGTGACCAGGCCAGCAGAGGAGGGAAGTTGGGGGCAAACAGGCTGGCAGGGGAGCAGTTGGACATCAATCAGGCTGGCATGGGAATGGTTAGGAGGTAATCAGGCTGGCAGGAAGAAGCAGTTAGGGGCAATCAGGAAGGCAGGCAGGCGAGCAGTTGGGAGCCAGCAGTCCTGGATTGTGAGAGTGATGTCTGACTGCCAGTTTAGACCCAATCCCGGTGGTCTAAACTGGCAGTTGAATATCCCTCAAAGGGTCCCAGATTAAAGAGGGTGCAGGCTGGGCTGAGGGACACCCCCCCCCAATCCCGTGCACAAATTTCATGCACTGGGCCTCTAATAAATGTGATAACAAAGAAAACAGAAATAGGAGGGAAAAAAACCCTAAAAATTTATATTCAAAAACATTGGGAAAGTATTTATATCCATAAAATGAGAATAGGGTGCTACATAAAGGGAATAACCCAAGAACACAAAAAGACAACATAGAGGGAATCCTTCAGAACACAGAACAAAGTAACATGTAGGGAAACTGTAAAAAGGTAGCATCTAGTTATCTCTCTGCTCACAAATAAAGAGGCAAATATCTGGAAGGAATATAGCACGCAGTGAACTATTTGCCTCTGGGGAAGGGGTTGATTAACTAAAGGTATTTCATCTTTTATGTTATATATTTCTGTATTATTTTTATAATCATTTATTAATTTATAATTAAAATGTAATCTTTTCTTTAATCTCACTCATATCAAACTATTTTTAAGAGACCATTGCCGGAGGCGGAGAACATCCAAGATGGCGGCCTAGGCAGTCTCCTAAGCTGCCGCCTCATCAACAATTTAATTAATAAAACAACTAAAATCAAAAAGGACTTCACCAAAACGTCAGGAAAGCTGGCGGAGTGGAATAGCTACAACTAGAAAGAAAGAGAGAGGCTCACGGATCAGACTGGGAGCCGAAAAGCACTGAGGTAGGGAGACGCTCGCTCACGCGGCCGCCAAATACCTGCCTGGCGGTGGGAGGGGAGGAATCCCCGATTGCACGGAACCCTTTCGGACTGTACTGAACCCCAGCCCCGGCTGAAATTCCGTGGTCCCAGGCTCATACGGGTGGTCTGGACTGCAGAGAAAGGCACCCAGAGACTCAGAGACTCAGAGACTGGGAGACCGGGGACCAGGAGCCCCAGTCGCAGTCTGCAGGGTCTACAAACTCGCGCGCGTGAGCAAGTACGCGCTGAGGTCTGACCGCGCCTCTCCCTCTCCGGAGCGGAAGGAGTCAGAAGCTCCAGTCTGACCACGGAGGCTGCCGCTGCCTCTATGTACAAGATGGCGGCCTCTCTGTAGTGGAAGGAGTCAGAAGCTCCAGACTACAGAGACCAGCCCAAGTCCGGGTGAGCCCCTGCGGCACCCACGCTCTGGCTTGGGGAAACTGGGCTGGTCAGGCGGAAACTCAGGCGAGTGCACAAGGGCAGGGCAGAAGCCAAGACTGTCAGTTCAGCCCTGAGACTCCGCCCCATCCAAGCTGAGCAGAGGCTTCTGCAGTTTTTCAAGTCTGATCCTATAAGACTGTCTCTAATACAGAAGTTATCCCAGAGTAGACACAGCTGATACCCACATCCAATTGGCCTGAAGGTCAATTCACAACAATAGAGACTTAGCTACAACAAAGCTGTGCACGCAGTCCACAAAGGGGATCACAAAGAGTGTCTACCTCAGGTAACTGAGGAGGTTGATCCACTGTGCTATATAGGACACCAAACACACAAAGCCATCCTACCAACTCTGAAAAATAGTGATAATGCCGAGACAAGGAAATAGATCTCAAACAAAAGAGATGGAGGATATAGAGTTCAGAACTACGGTTCTAAGGTTATGCAACAATATTCTAGAAAAGCTCGATAAACTTCATGAGACCCAACTAAAAAGTATAGATAAACTGACTAAATTGGAAAATATTATGCAGAGATCCAACAGCAGAATGGAAGAACACAAGAATCAGGTCAAAGAGCCAAAAGACACTCCGCTGGAGCAGGAAGAAGAAAAGAGGATCCAGAAAGTTGAAGATAGTGTAAGGAGCCTCTGGGACAACTGCAAGCGCACCAACATCAGAATTATGGGGGTGCCAGAAGAAGAGGGAGTGCAAAATACTGAAAACATATTTGAAGAAATAATATCAGAAAACTTCCCTCACCTGGTGAAAGAAATAGACTTACAAGTACAGGAAGCCTACAGAACCCCAAACAAGAGGAATCCAAAGAAAAATTCTTCTCGACACATCATCATCAATATGCCAAGGGTAAAAGACAAAAAGAGGATCTTACAAGCAGCAAGAGAAAAGCAGTTGGTTACCTATAAGGGAGCACCCATAAGACTATCAGCTGATTTCTCAACAGAAACCATGCAGGCCAGAAGGGAGTGGCAAGAAATATTCAAAGTGATGAATAGCGAGAACCTACAACCAAGATTACTGTATCCAGCAAAGTTATCATTCAGAATTGAAGGGCAGATAAAGAGCTTCACAGATAAGAAAAAGCTAAAGGAGTTCATCACCACCAAACCAGTATTATATGAAATGCTGAAAGGTATTACTTAAGAAGAGGAAGAAGATCAAGTGAATTAAAAATCTCAGGAATAGAATAAACTGGTGAATATAATAGAATTAGGGGCAAAGAAAGGGAGTGGATAGATAATTATCAGGGTGAAGGGGTGTGGGGTGCAGAAAGAGACTGGATTAAAATTGTATAACCTATGGATGAGGACAATAGTGGGGGGAGGGGGTAAGGGCAGAGGGTGGGGTGGGAATAAGGTGGAAGGGAGCTATGGGGGAGAAAAAGGAGAAACAATTGTAATAATCTGAGCAATAAAGATTTATTAAAAAAAAAAAAAAAAAAAAAAAAAAAGAGACCATTGCCATGCATACTTTCCAACCAAGTATATAATATGGTGACCCTCTGGGAAGATACTCCTATTTCTGTTTATAAGTTGGTCTTTTTGAGGCTTTCATTTAACTGAATTAATACTTTAGAACAGACTTTCTCAAAATGAGGTTTTCTCCATGTACTTACTAAACCGGAATTCCTGCAGATGCGGCCCAGAGACTCATTATAACAAGCCTCTGGGTACACCAAAGTTAGGAGAACCACCATTTCCGAGTCCGGTTTTGCCTGGGACAACCGATCATACTGAGCCACAAGGCACTGGCCAACATTTTCTGGAGAAGCCATACAGCTCTTCTGATTTCCCGGTCAAATTAATGGTTGCTGGACGGGGTCTCCAAATCTAGATTCAAGACCTTGAACTCCAAAGGCACTGGGGGCACTGAAGGGTGTTCAAATGTGCATCAGATTTGGATTTTCCAGATTAAAGAGAACAGTAAAGGCATAATTATAGTGTTCTGACACTTCTGGCTTGAGGTGGCCCCAAATCCTAAACTTGTGGCTGGAAGGTTACACCAGCAACCACCCTCTTCAAGATCAGTATCGCCACCTGACATTCCAACAGAATCAAGTCAGGCTCCCAAACCCAGCCTAGCCTGGAATTGAAGCCCTTTAGGTGCTGAGCTTTTGTTTACTCCTGAATAAATTCAATAAAGTGCAGTAACCATTATAACAAATGTAGATGTCACTAATTACAACACTAGATTTTAAGTGCAACGCTAGTGTCTCCAGTGGCCTTTAAAACTAAGTAAAATCACAGCCAATTCAAATTTAATTAAAACTATCAGTTTAATTTAGTTTGCTTTCACAATAAAAACTGCACTAACCCATTAACTGCATTCCGAATCTCCCATTAGGCAGAGCAACCAGCAGCTTGCGGGCCCCCACTTCAGTGAAGGCTGCGATGCATTCATTTACCTTGTTATCCAGTGAAGTTCCCGTTGTTCCAGACCCAACAGGTGACCAGTTTCCGTCTCTGAAATGAGGCTTTTGGACTCGTTCAGGTAATTCACCATGTGATTAGAACAGGCTTGTGGCCAGCGTCTTGTGTTTTTTGCAAATTCATCCCAAGGCGCCTTTGCTGATCATAGTATCTGTTTAGAAACTGGACTCACAGTTGCAAAAAAAGGAGACTTTGCGAACTGAATGAAAGAACGTTGGGCCGAAACTGGTTTGGCTCAGTGGATAGAGCATCAGCCTGCGGACTGAAAGGTCCCGGGTTTGATTCCGGTCAAGGACATGTACCTTGGTTGCAGGCACATCCCCAGTTGGGGGTGTGCAAGAGGCAGCTGATTGATGATTCTCTCTCATCGATGTTTCTAACTCTATCCCTTTCTCTTCATCTCTGTAAAAAAATCAATAAAATATATTTTTTTAAAAAGAAAGAAAGAAAGAAAGAAAGAAAGAAAGAAAGAAAGAAAGAAAGAAAGAAAGAACGAACGAACGCTGGGAATCTGAGCAGTCATGACCTAAACCTGGTCCTGCTGCTATCAAGCCGAGCATCCTTGGACAAACCTCTTCCCTTTCCAGAGACTCAGTTTCCTCTTGTGTAGTACTGAGGGGGATGGAGCACATCGGTGCTTCCAAACATTTGACATTCATGATCTTTGTCCTATCTAAGTATTCCCTGTCAGCGCTTGCAATTCATATATACTGATGACAATGGTTTCTATGGCATCATCTGCTTTAAACGTAGCCTAGACAGTGGTATTTATAACAGTTTAATGTACCCGTTATACACACTTTTCTAGTAGGATTAAACTATCCAACAACAAAAGTTATTTAAATGTCTAGCTAAGGTCATCGTGTACATCCCAGTGGGTGATGCATCACATTCGGAGAATATTAGCCTCCCTGACCTCTGAGATCCCTTCCTGCTCCAGGGATTTGCAAGTCTATGAAAAAGAATGTTATCACTTGACTCAGGTGAGCGACTGCACGCACACAGATGAACTGCCTGCAGGGCTTGTCTGCTTTGGAGCAGAGAGGGGCGTGTCTGTCGAGGAAAAAGCACTGATCAGAAATGAAATTCAGGAGGTAACAGATGTTATTTTAGGAGAGAAAGGCATCAGTGGTTTAAGGAATTCATGACAAACTGTACAATTCAGTCAAACGTTGAAGAGACAAAGATAGATTTTGTAGGAAGGAAGAACTAAAACAAAAAGTAAAAACACACACAGACCTGTGAAAAGTTTGCAACCTTTTAACCACCCGTGAGTAAAAAAGCTGGAACACAAAAGGAGCAGGATCCCATCTGTTTGGGCCTAAATGAAGACTTCCTTCTGGATCATCCTGGCCCTTTTGGATGCCTCTTTTGGAGAGGATGGTGAAGTGAGAAAAACAGCATACAAATGAAATAAGGCATCACTGAAGAAGAGTCCACACATGATGTGGTTGGGTCCACCTCATGGGGAGATCTGGGAAGGCATTAGGAGGGGATTATGCTGCCAGGAATGATGTTATTCAGGGGAAATGTCGAGATGTATATTTAAGGGATGACTTAAGGCTGCTTTTACAGGGCATTCAGATAACCCAATTATAGCTTCCCTGGGTAACACTGGTTAAGTCAGTGCTGTGATACTCAGGTAGCTATAGGTCTGTAAGTCACCATCAGTGTGTCTGCATGAGCGGAAAAGGCCTATGTGAGCTGGCCCGGAGCAAAGCAGCTGCCTGCTCTTCCTGTCTTCCTGTCACTCATCATTTGGGAGGCAGCAGAGCCAGGACAGTGAGTCAACAGTAACGTGTATACCTTGAGAGCTTGAAAAGGCAAACCGCCAGAGGTCAGACTCTATGTGACAACAGACCTCTGACCCACAGCCTCTGCATTGGGCTAGCCAAGGAAGCCAACCTACAACCTGAGTGGTGCTCAACTCAACACCGGCAGGACTCAGTCAACAACACCCAACTTCCCTAATGTTCGCCTCCTTCTGTTCGTGACCAACTAGAGAACGCCAATATGCTCCCAAGTCTAGCCACACAGGATGTCCCACTTCCTGTTAGGCGACCTCCAGCTTTCCTGGGCCAACAGCCTCCAGACAGGGCACACCAGACACTTGCCCTTTTTCACTATCAAACCTCCCCTCTTCCCTGCCTGCCTTTGAGTTCCTGCCAAACGCCAATTTAGTACTGTTTGTTCTCACTCGGGTGGTCATTGTTTGATTTCCACTCCTATCTGAAATGGCCTGAAGATTTGCCTGGTGCCCACATCCACCTCCAAGCCCACTGGCTTAACGAGGACACAAATTACATGGTTTTGGGCTGCGTCCATCTGACCCACACAAGATTCACACTTAACCCTTCCGTTCATGACATGTAACACAACACACACACTTGTGCACAGGCACACTCACTCTGGTATTGGCTTGAATCATTTATGCCTTCAATTCAATTATTGATGGGCTATTTCAAGTGTGCTAAAGGCTTCCACCCAAGTTTACCCTGGTGTGTTTTAAGTCGGTATGGGGGCAATTGCTTTAACTTATGTGACAGTCAGGGCAGAAACCAAGTGAAGGCAGGCCTTTACCAAAAAGATTTGAGGCCACTGCTGCTGTCATCTGCTGCCACCCAGAATATAAATCACTGTGCTTATACTAGACCCAACACATAAATGCTTTCTTTAAAAATATATAGTTTATTGATATTTTACAGAGAAGAAGGGAGAGAGATAGAGAGCTAGAAACATCGATGAGAGAGAAACATTGACCATCTGCCTCCTGCACACCCCCCCACTGGGGATATGCCCGCAGCCAATGTACATGCCCTTGACAGGAATCGAACCCAGGACCTTTCAGCCCGCAGACCAACGCTCTACCACTGAGCCAAACCGGTTTCGGCCATAAATGCTTTTTTGAGACCAAGGATCAGCAAATTATGACTGTGCATTTGGCCCACTGCCTGTTTTCTAAATAAAGTTTTACTGACACACAGTCACACCCACTAACTTACTTATTATCTATGACTGCTTTTACCCTCCAATAGTAGAGTTCAGTAGCTACAGCAAAGATGGTATGGTCCACACCCAGATCCATCCTTTTCTGCCCTGTTCTGTGCCCGGAAGCCCTAGCAGACTGCATCTCCCAGCTTCCCTTGACCATAAGCATCCAGTTGGGTTTGATCAATGGGAAGCACCTATAAGAAATCATTGGGTAGGAAGAGAGAGAGAGAGAGAGCAGAGTACTTCTTCTTTGCTTAATAACATCTCCTATGGTATCTGTGTCTCTCCCTGGACGAAGCTCCTCCCAGATGGATCCTCCATATTGCCATCGCACTGGGTTCCCATAATGCTGTGATCCCCTAGGGGCTGAAACAGTTTCCTATTAGGGCTAGTCTCTAAGGACTTCATTCACCATTCCTGGTCTATTTTACTAAACATGCCTATATTTCAGTCCTGTAGCTCCTTTATTTGAATCACTGAGGAGCAACCCTGCCTCACATCTTGAACAAACAAGTGCCTCCATATGAACCACTTGAAACTCCAGTTGAACCATCTGTTTCTTGCTGAGACCCTGACCAAACACAGTCCCTTCTTTCTTTCAATAACTCACTTAGGAAATCAATCAGCCTAACCCACTCACTCAGGACATAAGGTACATAAGGTCAAAATACATTCACCCAACACATGCATGAACACACAGCCTTTTATCAGAGGACAGGAATTTAAAAGCTGACATTTATATTCATAAAAATGTCTTTTAATCAGCTGTATTCAGTCCCATTTGGATGGTGTGCTTTAAGGATAAGAGGCTTTTTTTCCGTGAGCAACCAGAGTTTATGTAAGGCCGTCCATCCATATGAGCAGATGAACATTATTATAAGCTCGCTTTCGAGACTGCAATGTTCCCAAACATTATTGCTACGCAGTCAACGGTTATAATGAGTCAGGAGCTCACTGCTCACCAATAAGTGGCACTGGCCTTTTTGTTCTCTTCTGAGTCAATCTCTTTATTGTTTCACTCCTTTGGTAGAGATTGTTTTTAATATGTCCCATTTCTGAGCAAATTCTCTCAGCTCATCTTCAAAATTCTGAAATTCCACTTCGGTTCCCACTGGGCTGTGTTTGTTTATAAGGTCACCAAAGGTTTCTTTAAGCTAAATCAAGCTGGGCAGCATTGCTGTGCCTGAAGTTTTCTATAAGCAATATCTGTAGCAAGGCAGAGTGGGTTTTAAATCATTTGTAAGAGATTGAGCTCCTTGTCCAAGCTGACCCTAAGGACATTTCTTGCCTGTTCTTTTTATTTTTTTTATGTTGAATGACATAATGGATTTGAAAGTTCTTTGTGAACCATAAAGACCTTTCTAATGTAGGGGATTATAGCCATGATCTCAGAGTTTGGGAACATCCTGTCTCCTCGGGTTTATTTTATTCCCCGTTTTTCAGGGGTCATCAGATTCTAAAGGAAACCAGGACTCCTGGTTTTTCTATGACTCATTTTACATTTGGGGAAGAATAGAACCCCATTCATTTGTTTACAGAATAGTCACTGGACACTATCTGTGTGCCAAGCACTGGGCCAGGGTGCTCGCAATAAAATGGTGTAATTCACACAGCTCATGTCCTTCAGAAGCCAACGTTTACTTGGTTCTCACTCTGTGCTAGACACAGTGCTAAAGATTTCACTCACATTATCTCAGTCTTGAAAAGTTAATGACATTATTCACTTTATTTAGTTCATGGCATTATCCACACTTTACCAATCACACATAACAAAAACAATGATGTCAATGTTGAACATTTGGTGAGTGCTTACTATGTATCAGGTAGTGACCCAAATGCTTTACAAACTTCGCAGCTAATCCTCAAAACATTCCTAAGAGCATTATACTGTCCCTATTTCCCACATAAAAACTAACATTTATTGCCCAAGCCGGTTTGACTCAGTGGATAGAGAGTCAGCCTGGGGACTGAAGGGTCCTGGGGTTCAATTTCGGTCAAGGACATATGCCCGAGTTGCGGGTTTGATCCCCAGTGGAAGGCATGCAGGAGACAGCCAATCAATGATTCTCTCTTATCACTGATGTTTCTATCTCTCTCTCCCTTTCCCTTTCTCTCTGAAATCAATAAAAATATTTTTTTTAAAAACTAACATTTATTTACCACTTAATATTGGAAAGTATGACAATAAGCACTTTATGTGCATTATGGCATTCAATTATTTCATGGACAACTTGAAGGAGATAAGGAACACACCCAGGTTCCCAAGGCTGGATGTGGCAGAGCCGACATTCTAACTCAGCTCTCCATGACCTTAACCATGACACGAAACTGGCTCTCAGAAACACATTTTATTCCCAGAATAACTGACTCTCAGAAGAAAAACAAACAGAAAGATGTCAAGGTACACATCACAGCCAACATTGTAAAAGAATGGTTCAGAAATAAATCTGAAAGCAGATATTGCCTTTGTTCCCCTTATGGTCTTTTTTGTTATTTGGTGGCTCCCAACTTTCAAATAGAGTTTCAGCTTATTTTAATTTACCACAGGATATGCAGTTTGTAAACATGGGCTCTAATAGATGCTATCAAAGCAACACAAAGGGCTTAAACCCTTGAATTTCAGAACCTGAGTATTCCTAGAGAGGGGCTTAAGAAATACGGACTTTTTGTCAATAATAATGATATATTAAAAACTACCTCTCAAGACACATCCTTTCACTGTGTATGCTGTACAGGGCCACAGGTATACACACACACACACACACACACACACACACACACACACACCTTTTTTTCGTAGCATTTAGCAAAAACCCTACATTAAGCAAGAACTCAATACAAGGCTGTAGAATGAAATGGAATGGAATAGAATGGACCAGAATAATATAGAACAAAAAGTCACAAGTTCAAATGGAATGAGACAGCAGAGACTAGAACATCTAGTAATTAAATATAATAGCGTAGAATGGCACAGAGTAGAACGAAGGAGAATGGAATAGAGCAGATGCCTGACATCCGATTTGCTTCAGTGTGTTATCATTTGCCTTTACTGGTGGATTCAAGAGGAAGGGCCTGTCTGATAACCGGGCCCTGACAGCCACCGCAGTGCATGCTGAGCTTTGTAGATCAAAACAGGGCCACTCAGCAGAGGGAGAGTCCTCTCCGCCCTGAAGAGCCTCAGTTCAGAGCACCCAACAGTAAGAATCTCCTTTTATTTCCAGGTAGGAGGGTGGCTGGGAAACCCTAAAATCATGTGGTACCCTTTTAAGCGCTGCCTTCCTTGGAGCTGGATAGTTCCCATGTTCAGAGCTCTTGCAAATGCTAGGCATGAATCATAGGCAGGACAAAGAGATGTTGAAGTAAAATCACATATAAAGAGTTTTGGCTCTGGGTAGTCTGTCTACAGCCTTCATAAACACTATGTTGGAGGGCTTGGGTAGGGCTAAGAGGTTATGCAAATTTGTCTAACTCTTAATTGTCTAATACCTACAGAAAAGGCATGGGCACTTCCAAAATGCACTATTCTAACTGCTCCCCCGAGTCAGCTTAGAGCCAAGACTGTTAATCCTGTTGGGGTGTTATCCTATATCACCATGACATCCTTGGGGACCATATCCTTAAATGGGAGGCTCTGAGTCTGGAAGTTCAGTTTCCTTAAAACTGAATCCACCAAGGCTGATGCTGATCTATTTAAAGGTGGTGGTGGGAATGGGGAAGTCTCTGATGAATTAAGAGAGCCAAAGAGTCTCCAAGACTGGCCACAGACATTTCACCAGCTCCACTCATACACATCTGTTCCTATTGGCTCTGTTCTTCTGAGAAGCCAGACTAATACACCTTTGCTCTGCCCTTTCCTCGATTAATGTATAATGTATTAATGTTTCCCCATTAATTCATATATCTAGAACTGTTTCTGTGATGAACAGAGGTAAAGAGATAAAGACAGAGATAGAGAGAAATAGCAAGAAAGATGAACAGGGAGGAGGGAAATGTTTAAGAAGTTGGATCATGTAATTACAGAGGCTGACAAGTTCCAAGGTCATAGTCAGCACTCTGCAGACCCAGGAGGGCCAGTGGTGTGGTTCCAGTCTGAAGGTCAGCAGGCTTGAGGGCCAGGGAGATCCACTGTTTCAGACTAAGTCTGAAGGCAGGGAAAAAAAATGTACTTCTTGAAGGTAATCAGGCAGGAGGAAATTCCCCATTACTCAAGGGAGGGTCAACTTTTTGTTCCATTCAAGCCTTCCACTGGTTAGACAAAGCCCACCCACATTTGGGAGAGCAATCTGCTTTACTCAGTCCATCTATTTTAATATTAAACTCATACAAAAACACCCTCAAAAAAGACCCAAAATAGTATTTAACCAAATATCCAGGCATCCTGTGGCCCAGTTAAGTTGATTCATAAAATGAACTGTCACAGATGGGTTCATACATGCAGAGGAATACTGTGCAACCATTTTTTTTAAATATAATAGATGCATATATTCTGACATAGGAGACTGTCCATGTAATGGTATTAATTTTTTTTAAAAAAATAGCAAACTGCAGAGAGTATGTTTACTATGATCCCACATACATTAAAAGTTTAGAAAAGTGAATATACATACACACTTTTTTTTAGAAAGTTTGTATAAACATAGAAAAACTTCTAGAAAGATACACAGCAGCCACAGAGGTTTTCTTCCCCTCCCTATCCCTTCCCGGGGAGTCAGGGGAGTATGCATGGCCTAGTGGAGACATTTGTTTTGTTTTTTTATAGTAATCACCAAAATATGCCAAGTGCTTGCTAAATGCTGAAAACCATGCTAGTGTGCTCCATACACAGTGCCCATAATATGCATAACCCTATAGAATGCTCACTCTTATCTTACAGGAGCGGGAGCAGAGGCCTAGGGATGTAAATAAGACTTGAATGGGACAGTTCTGGCCCACGCCTGTATGACCCAACCCTGAGTTCTGCCCATGGTGTACTTTCTCCACAAAGAGATGACTCTCACATATAAATATATACATGCATAATATAAAATACATATACATATATAGGTATATATGCAGAGAGAAAGAAAATTTTTTCAATGAACCTACATTACTCCTACATTTTTTAAGAATAGATTTTAAGCCGAAACTGGTTTGGCTCAGTGAATAGAGCGTCGGCCTGTGGACTGAAAGGTTTCAGGTTCGATTCCGGTCAGAGGCACATACCTTGGTTGCAGGCACATCCCCAGTGGGGAGGTGCAAGAGGCAGCTGGCCGATGTTTCTCTCTCATCGACGTTTCTAACTCTCTATCCCTCTCAATTCCTCTCTGTGTGAAATCAGTAAAATATATATTTTTAAAAAAGAATAGATTTTAATATTCAAAAACAAGAAATGGATAAGATCTAAGGAGAGAAAAAGAAACATTCAGTGGAAAAAAATTATTTTTACTGTTTTATTTTGTGATTCCCTAAAAGCAGAGCCTGAGATGGGGACTTGGGTACAAGATGCAGGGAAGGTGACCCAGGGAAACAGGAAAAGCCAAGATAAGGAAGTGCCCTGGGGTCACGGCTGCAGATAACAGGACTGGGTGGGTTCTGAGAAGCAGGTAAGGTGCCTTCCAGCACTCCCACCTGAAGGAGGAGAAGCAGCGTCCCCTTCCAGTGTCTCCTGATGGAGAGTTACTCCAGGGCCCAGAGTATTGACCCCTGCCTCAGGGAGAGGAAGCTTGAGATGGATCCTGCCACTTGAGGTGTGTCTTACCTGAGCCTGAAATAGAGGCAGGCAAAGGGGTGTGACACAGGATACCAAAAGAATGTTACATGCACTGTGCAAAAATTATATAAAAGGGGATCTTTAGATCAGTTTTTCTTTTTAAGCAGTGTTTTTCCTAAGGAAAAAAAAACACACACACACACAAAGTAGCACAGACTACTCATTTTATAGCCAACCCTGACTGCTAATTTGATTTCATTTTGAATGGCCACGGCAAGGAGAGATGGGGCCCCCAGCCAGCAGACAGAGACGCAGGGGGAAGCCAATCCACAAAGGAAGGCGAGGCCTTTTGGACACTCTGGATGAACCCCGTCAGCTCCACTGCTCTGAGCTGATGCTCAGAGAAAGGAACACATAGCAGGGAACCAACTAGCATGTGAACTTTCTATGTCCCTCCTAACAGCTGCCTTGGGTAAGGATCCTGGCAAGTGCTTTTAGATTTTTATTCATGTGCAGACAGGAGAGGAGGTGAGGAAACAATTCTGAGATGAAGAACTCCAAATTATGAGAAGAATGCCAACTGTCAATAATCAAAATAATTCTTCTCCGCATAATCAACACCACGTCAGAACAGCTGCTGACGAATAGACAATAAACACCAAGTAAAAATAAGAAATCTTTTTTTCATGCTACCTTATGAGTAAAAGCTGTACTGAAGCAAGGCTTTGTGAAAGAGATCCTGAAGCACGCAATCAACGTTTTCTTGAAATTACAGCTGGCCTCTTGCAGCGAGCAAACTTCTGTCTTTCCACATTCTTTTTTTATTTTTACCTTGTAGAGATGGCTTAGCATAGGGGTGGGCAAACTTTTTGACTCGAGGGCCACAGTGGGTTCTTAAACTGGACTGGAGGGCCGAAACAAAAGCAACCTGACCGTGCTGGCACTCTCATCTTGGGCTGCTGGTGAAGGAGCGGAGGGGAGAGCAAGAGAACCCTCTGCTCTTTCGGCTCCAGAAAGAGCTCTTCTTTTCAGGCCGGATAGAAGAGCTGAACAGGCCGGATCTGGCCCGCGGGCCTTAGTTTGCCCACGGCTGGCTTAGCGCCATTGCTAGAGCCATTTGCTTGACAACTGATTTTTGCTGCCCGGTGGCACACCTCACACTGGAGTACTGAGATGACATGTTAGTATGATGTCTATGGTGTATGTGAGCCCTGGCTTGTGCTACAGAGAGATTAGGCTCTACAGGGACTCAACCTTGCTGTGTGTTTCCTAGCCTGGCATCAATTGTTTTGTGGGAGGGGGACAATCTCAGGTTTCTTGAATTACACCTCAGAGAATCCAGACTCATTACGGTATCAAGTTTTGGCTCTGGAGTCACACAGCTTGGGTTTGAATAGCACTCTGCCATTTATTATCGTATGACCATGAGAAAAGTCACTCAACCCCTCCAGGCCTCAATGTACTCATCTGTCCAATGGAAGTAAGAATTCTCCTTTTAATGCTTATGGTGGGAATTTAGTAAAATAATAATTTGCGTGACTTGCTCTGCACAACGCACAGGTCACAGTAAGCACACGAGCAGGGGTAGCGGTTACAACTGCTCTAAAGTTAGCTCAGAGCACCAGTAAAGATTAACTAACATCATGCCGAAACCGGTTTGGCTCAGTGGACAGAGCGTCGGTCTGGGGATTGAAAGGTCCCAGGTTCGATTCCGGTCAAGGGCAAGTACATTGGTTGTGGGCACATCCCCAGTAGGGGGTGTGCAGGAAGCAGCTGGTCGATGTTTCTCTCTCATTGACATTTCTAGCCCTCTATCCCTCTTCCTTCCTCTCTGTGGAAAACCAATAAAAAATAAATTATAAAAAAAAGATTAACTAACATCACCCTCATTTAATAGTGATTTTTCCTAAATGTGTTAGTATACCTAGAAAAGGACAAAATCCTATCACCTACCCAGAACTAAGCTCAAGGCCACAAACATATCGTGAAGGAATTCGATGAGAGAGGTGAATGGTGGGTAGCCAAGTTCATGGACTGATGCGTAAATAGCACCTCTGCCTCTCATTCACAGCCTGTTTGTTCTTATAGTGCATGTTATTCTAGCAGGCTTAATTATCTGGCTTTCAGTTCCAGAACAAATTAGAGGCAGATAAACTGACAGGAGCAGAGAAGGGCTGCAGGTAGACATACCATTTCCTATAAGATGCTCCGTCCCCGCCCCCCAGACCTCCACCTCTCATGGGTTCATATCACCATTCCCTTCAACATTCCTCATATAATATGATCTCAATTCCCTTTGCCACCTTACCTCTCTCCTTTAAGACTACTCCTTCTTTTTTTATATCTTCCTTAGATCAGAATTAAATGCAGTGTTGTATGTGTGGCTTGGCCAAACATTTTTGGGATGCAGGTTTTATGAAGAGGTCACAAACTAAAACACTTCCAGAGACAGTGGGGGATAGCAAACGAGGGAAGAAATCAAGTATAAGGCAGTAAGAAATGGTGTCTCTTGTGGTGAGTAAATGAAGAGGAAATGCCCAAAGGCATTCTTGCATCCATCAAAAGAATATACAGTCGTCTGACCCAGACAATTTGTGCAAGCCAATTGGAATATGGCTTTGGGGCCCAATAAGACTGATGGAAAGAATGGATGTTTCAAGTTTGAGGGAAAAGGTGTCTTCATCCTCCATTTGGACACAAGCAAGGAAGGAAGCCTGGGCCACCATCTGCTCCTGGATGCTATCTAACAACTGTGGGTGGAGGGAGCTCCAAGTCAATGAAGTCGGGATGAAAGAACAGCAAGAACCTGCACCCTCCATGGCAGCATGGCCTACTAAGCCAGCCAATCCTGGAGCACACCCTAGCTCTTAAGTAAGAATATAAATGCTCTCACTACTTAAGACAGTTTGAGTGGGGACCGCTCAACAGCATTCTGGGAAATAAATAAACTGGCCAGGTAGCTCAGTTGGTTAGAGCGTCATCCCAATGCACCAAGGTTGTGGGTTCAATCCCAGGTCAGAGGACATACAAGAATCAACCAATGAATGCATAAATAAGTGGAACAAAAATCTGATGTTTCTCTTCCTCTCTATCTCTGAATAAAGATGCTCCTGATAGCATTTTAAAATAAGGAAAAAATACAGAATTCAAGTTTTAATTTTGAAGCACTGTGATAACCAAACAAGACTTGGCTGGGAGCTATATAGAATTCTCAAACACTTGAAATGTGAGATGTGCTCTGCATCTAAAACACAGAATAAGACAGACAGTATAAAAAACATAAAGTACCTGGTTAATATATCTTCATCTTGATTACATCTTGCGGGAAAAACAACATTATTTTGAGGCATGCTGGGTTAAATAAAATAAATTCATTAATTTCATCTGTTTCTTGTTACCATTTTTTTGGAATGTGGGCCCTAGAAAATTTGAAATTACATATGTACTCACGTTGTGTTTCTATGGTAAAGCACTGATTTAGTTAGTGCATTCCTTCCAATTGGCCTAAGGATATTAGGTCACATGAAACTATGAACTCATATTTCACTTACTGTCAACAAACATTTCTGAACTTTTTTTATTCTTTCTTGTGCTAAACCACAAAAAATAATTTTAAAAAATACATACCCATTCTGTTTTCTGCAGGTATTTTCTCAACTTAAGTGAAGAACTACATTGATCCGAATTATAGCTTATCCTAAACCCATGGCATAGGCCAAAGGTTCATCAGAGGGCATGATGGACATGTGTGGGGGCAGTTTGGGTTGTCATGTGATTGGGAGGGTCATGTTATTTAGTGGGCCAGGGTTTGCACGTATAATACCCTGTTTCCCCGAAAATAAGACAGTGTCTTATATTAATTTTTGTTCCCAAAGATGCTCTAGATCTTATTTTCAGGGGGTGTATTATGTTTCCATGAGGTAGGTCTTATTTTTGGAGGATGTCTTATTTTCGGGGAAACACGGTAGTAGATAGAACCCTCCCACCCGTACCCCCACCCCCACCCCCACGCCATTCCTATAGGTAAAAAGATATGTTTAGACGTAACTAGCCAGGACTGAATTCTATTTTAGTTAAAAATACAGGGGAGTTTTTTGCATGAGGTTAATGTAAATGAACAATCTAAGAAAGTAACTACTGTGTAAATCAAAGGAGAGGTGTGCTTTGTCTTATTCAAAACTTGAAAAGCTGTTCACCATTCTAGAAAATCACATCATTTATCACAATGCCACTGCTGCTGGTGTTTGAGTCCAATATAAAAGGTGTCAACACTTCTCAGGTGAAGACAGTCTTACTTCTCTTAAATCCAAACTAATTAATTGATACCAGAGGCAAACAACAGTAAAATCAGTTCTGATCTAACACAATATATATGTGTTCCTAAAAAGTCACTGCACTACACAAAATTGCACACTGGACCTGTGAGGAAAGTGAAATGAGTGGCACAACATGCAAAAACTTCCCTAGTGACACATTTAAAAAAAAAAAAGAACCTAGTAAAAATGATTACTCAGTTTTACATAAGTACTACAATGAAAGGGAAAGACCTGAGGTTTGCTATAGACGTTGGGGAAATGGAAGGGTGAGGCTTGTGAATTTACTATGGAGTGGAGGCAGAGGGATGTCTAACTGGGAAGGAAAGTTGGAACAGCAGATTTCGGGGGAGGGACTTCCCATTAGAGGGGTCTGGATGATAGTTGAGTCATGTGCATACTCCAGTTTTGTATATTCTACAAGCTAAACTCACCTGGGTATATAGTTTTCTGTGTTTACCTGGTGCTTCTTGTGGATAAAATCATGCATAAGCAGCCCTAGCTGGTTTGGCTCAGTGGATAGAGCCTTAGCCAGGAGACTGAAGGGACCCAGGTTTGATTCTGATCAAGGGCACACACTTGGGTTGTGGGCTCAATCCCCAGTAGGGGGTGTGCAGGAGACAGCCAATCAATGATTCTCTCTCATCCTTGATGTTTCTATCTCTCTCTCCCTCTCCCTTCCTTCGTGAAATCAATAAAAATATATTTTAAAAAATATATTTTAAAATTTGCATAAGCAAATACTAATGCTCAAGTTGCTCCCTAATATATCAGTCACTTTGAAATAAATTCACATTTTCAAAAACAAGTACGACTGATAACAGAACAGACTGTACTTCATTATATCCCTAGTATAATTTTATTCCAAAATCACTTTCCTTTTATTTCTCCTTATATTACTCTGAGGGTGTTACATATGGAGTTAGGAATTCTATACGTTATGATCTCCATTTCACAATAATAAAATTGAGATTACAAAATATTTCATATAAAGAGGGCATTTGATCTGAGAGGGTTGAGAACCTCTGTTCTAACCTACTGGGTGGTTGTTAAGTAATTATTTCTCTATACATTTGTTATTCCTCTTTAGTGGGTGTTATCCATAGATTTTTGCCATTCACATTATTGTGACATTCAAACTATCAAAACAATTTTTTTCCAGGATAGGACTAAAGAAGGCATTCAGGTCACGCCACTAAAAATCACTCTCCAACACTCCCATTAACCAGCACCCTAGACATTCATTCAATCCGCAAATCACCTAACCTTTCGTATCCGTCATCTTGTTCAGAGCCTAGCAAAAGAAACCCTGCCCAGAGCCAGGCCACACTGCCTGCCCCATTCACCTCAGCCTGAAGCCTACAGTCCTCACCACGGAGAGAAGCGTGCTTAAAGTGCCAGTGCCTGACGACATTCCTGTTAGAAAATGACACCCTGAGTGGAAACCAGTCCTCTCTGGTCTGATGGGCACAGAAAATGTCAACACATGTATATGGCACTGATTTTGGATTTTGTTATTATAAATAGTGATTTTTAGAAGAAAGGGAAAGTGATTCTTGGGCTGAAGCAATAGTTCTCAAATCCAATCACCTGAGTAGCATTTTAAAATACATAACCCCAGGCCCTACTCCAGATCCACCAAGGTAAAATTTTTGGAGGTGAACCTACAAGTTAGTATGAAAAGTGATTTTTGCCGGAGTTTCTGGTGTGCAGCAGTCACACTTAGAAGCAAGAATCTCAATCATCTATTCCTTCAAGTAAATAACTTGTGAAGGGCAAAATGTGTCAAGTGGTATACAGAGACTGGGGTTTCAAAACCATGGTTTTCCAACTTGTAAGACATACACAGTATAATACAAAGTAATGATTGTCAGTCAAAGGACAAGTGTTATGAAAAAGAAACACAATTTTTTCATTATCACCACCCTAAAATCAAGCATTTTTTAATATATATTTTATTGATTTTTCACAGAGAGGAAGAGAGAGGGATAGATTTAGAAACATCGATGAGAGAGAATCATCAATCAGCTGCCTCTTGCACACCCCCCACTGGGGATGTGCCCGCAACCAAGGCACATGCCCTTGACGGGAATCGAACCTGCAACCTTTAAGTCCGAAGGCCAACACTCTATCCACTGAGCCAAACCGGTCCCAGCAAAATCAAGCATTTTTAAAGATACCTTATTCTTAATCTTCCCCTACACACACACACACACACACACACACACACACACACACACACTTAAATTTTATATACTGTATATCTGACAATGTATAGCTGTGTTTATACATTAAAAGAATAATTTTTGTTCTAACTTTTGCCTCTTGGGGACAATATTGCCCACATTGAGAATGCATGTGACTGAGGTACAGAGAAAAGATGGTGGCAGCAGAGAAGGGGTGGCCCACTGCCTGGGACAGGGAGGGCCGAACAGGAAGTGACATTTGAGCCTGGTTTGGTCGGATGAATAAGATTTCCCATCTGGGAAAAGGGAGGAAAGTGGTTCTAGAAGGCACATCTTCCAGGCATGTTTACTAAATGTTTCTTAACATGTGTGCCCTGAGATCTACACATCTACAGAAGGAGCAGAGAATGTAAAAATATAAATGTTAGTACAATGGTATATACAAACTGACTCTTATAAGGCATCAAATCCCAGAACCCTTTTAGGGGAGGAGGGTGCACAGGGAGCAGAACTGGAAAGAACGTTGAGTTATTAAAGGTAGGCATTTGGTTCCTTTAATTTCAGTCTATGTCTCAGAGAGAAAGGCTCCGGAGTAATAAATAATAGAACACTCTTTGGGCATAGTTCATTCACCACACTCCCAGACACATTTCGAATACCATTCAAAGTGAGTTGTGAAGGCTCTGATTAATATACAACACAGAGCTCTCTCTATATACTCTCAAGGGTAAAAATACTGCTGAAAAGCCAGTTCTTTTAAGAGCTGAACATCTAACACCACCTTGTGAATGATAATAAGTGGCAGGCTGAGCCAGAGGTAGGCTGCCCTCTGTCTGGGTCTGTGAGTTTCAGATACACGGAAATACATACCCATTCTTTGGCCAAGAGAACAGAATGGTCTTCCGGTGAGATAAGATTTCCTATGAGACTCGTGGTATTTCCCAATCCTCACTTGGTCAGAAATAGCAACCCCAACTCTCCCGGGAGATTTTCCTTTCCTTTTTTCCCCTTCCATATTACCCATTCAAATTCTACTAAGAATGTGTATCTATTTTCTATTAAAACAATGTAGTAGTTATTTTTCCTAAGGTCAGAGACATTTAGGATTTTTCAACAACCTCAGGTCTCTCTCTGGCCCCATCCAGCTTGTCGTCCACCAAGAGAGACAGGCCTTGAGCACAAAGCTACAAGACTAATTTCAGCTGTGATCACGACAAAGAAGAATTAAATACTATTAAACAAATTCAACAAACATAACTTAGAACCTACAACTTTGTGTACAAACCAGGATCTTTCATCCTGTGCAGGACACCATGACGAATATGAATTTATATCATGGGTGAGGAAGCCAATCCTCATAAAAAATATAATCATGTTTGCACCCTCTAATTATTATAATTAGAACTCCATTCATTGGAATAAGTACTATCCAGCAACAGATTTATTTCTTAATTATCATCATGGGCCAAAGAGAATTAGGCAAAGATACTATGGCTTTGTTTGTAGAAAAGGTACTAATCCAAATGCCCTTCTAAAGGGGATTAGTCACATGCATAAGAGTACTTCTATGCACTATTCCAAAAAACAGACTAAGGCTATATATCCTCCTATATAATAAAGAGGTAATATGCAAATTGATTGTCACTCCAACACACAAGATAGTCACCCCCATGTGGACACAAGATGACTGCCACAAGATGGCCAGCAGGAGAGGGCAGTTGGGGGGAACCAAGCCTGCAGGGGAGGGCAGTTGGGAGGAACCAGGTTGGCAGAGGAGGGCAGTTAGGGGTGACCAGGCCAGCAGGGGAGAGCAGTTGGGGGTCAGGCCTGCAGAGGAGGGCAGTTTGGGGGGACCAGGCCTGTAGGGAAAGGCAGTTGGAGGCAACCAGGTGAGCAGAGGAAGATAATTAGGGGTGACCAGCCCTGCAGGGATAGGCAGTTAAGAGTGACCAGGCCAGTAGGAGAGGGCAGTTAGGGGTGACCAGGCTGGAAAGGGAGGGAAGATAGGGGTGACTGGGCCAGCAGGGGAGGGCAGTTGGAGACAATCAGGCCGGCAAGGGAGCAGTTAGGCGTCGATCAGGCTGGCAGGGGAGGGGTTAGAAGGTAATCAGGCTGGCAGGCAGAAGCAGTTAGGGGTAATCAGGCAGACAAGTAGGTGAGCAGTTGGGAGCCAGCAGTTCTGGATTGTGAGAGGGATCCCAGATTGAAGAGGGTGCAGGCTGAGCTGAGGGACACATCCCCCTACCTTTGGTGCATTGGGCCTCTAGTCTATATATATATATATATGCCTAAGCGACCATTATCACCAGTCAACTGAACGACCAGTTGACTGGTCGCTATGATGCACGCTGACCACCAGGGGGCAGACACTCAATGCAGGAGCTGCCCCTGGTGGTGAGTGGGCTCCTACAGCCAACCTCCCATGTCCAGCCAATCTCCCACAGTCCCTCTCCCTGGCCAGCCGGCCTTCATCGGCCCAATATATGACTGGGTGAGACAGCCCCAATCAGCCTCGATTGCCAACCAGGCTGAGGAACCCCACCCATGCACAAATTTATGCACCAGGCCTCTAGTACTAATATAAAATTACAACAACAAAATGTTATGGAGTCTGGCCAGTGTGGCACAGTGGTTGAGTGTTGACCCATGCACCAAGAGGTTGCTGGTTCAGTTTCCAGTCAGGGCACATGTCGAGGTTATATACTGGATCCCCAGTGAGAACAGTGCGGGAGGCAGCTGATCAATGTTTCTCTCTCATTGATGAATTGTAGAATGACACATAGAGTGCGCTTCCATTGGTGTGAAAATTACAGGTTCTAGTAAGCTTGTACAGACACAGAATATCTCCAGAAGAGCAGGTAAAACATGGTGACAGTGGTTGCCTCTGGAGAAAACTGGTGCATGAAGGTCAGGGGTGGTAAAGAGACATATTATTTGCTATACTTACTTCACTATTATTGGAAATTTGCCACACCTGATTAAAGAAAAACTATATCCAACAGCAAATACAGAGAAAAGCAGTGTTAAGCAACAATCAAAACTATTTCTTTTAATCTGCCCTTCATCCCAAGTGTGCTTGCTTAATGGGACTCTATGAATGTTCAGAAATAAGGTGAGCAGAATCAGATGGGGGAGAGTAAGGTTCAGATACTATTGAGGGGAAGTAAAAGGGGGCCAAAGGTTCATATAAACAGCACACAAAGACACATGGGCCATTGATGACCAAGGTTGGAGGATGCATTTCTGGTGAAAAACATGATATTTTAGGTGGTATATGGACAGTTCGTTAGAGAAAACTAGTTCACATCGTAAAAAAAAATTATTCCTGCCGAAACTGGTTTGCCTCAGTGGATAGAGTGTCAACCTGCGGACTGAAAGGTCTCAGGTTCGATTCTGGTCAAGGGTATGTACCTTGGTTGCGGGCACATCCCCATTAGGGGGTGTGCAAGAGGCAGCTGATCAATGATTCTCTCTCATGGTTGTTTCTACCTCTCTAACCCTCTCTGTAAAATAATCAATAAAATATATATATTTTTAAAACTTTAAAAAATTATTCCTTCTTCAAATATTTTTTTTTACTCCTCAGATATAATAAAAGAGGAATTCTCAATTGGTACAAATATGTCCTCATGACCTCTAGACTTTTTCCTGGAGCTAAAATTTGATAACAATGTTTTGATTTCATTATATTTCTTCTCACTCAAATCCTTAGAGCGAGTGACTCTGGTTTCCCATCCATGATCATGAAACAAAGCTTCCTTCTAAAATGAAGGTATTTCATCTTAATGTTTTTAATGCACCACTTTAAGTGAAAATACTAAGTAACACTAGAGGTATGGGAGGATGTTAAAAATTGTGCATGGGATACAAGAATGACGGTAGTTTAGGAAACAGTGACTTGAAAGAAATAGGATTCTCAGCCTTGGATAAGAAGTTGTACTTCTGTGGGTGTGATTTCTTTTGATTTTTTAATTTTCATCCCAATGAACAAGCACTGAATAAAAATGAAGGGGATTGTTTTTTAAGGAAACTGCAGTTTCATTCTCATCGCCGATAATATTAAACATTCGTTTCCTAGAGCCAATGCTTTGGGAGACTGAGAACACTTACAACTAGAAACGCAGCGCAGACTCACTGGAAAGGCCTAATTAAAAGTATGAGCCCTGCCCCCCTAAGTAACAGTGGCCCTTTTGTTAGCATCCCAGGAGACAAGGAACACCTCAACTGAAATCACTGCTTCCTACTGGCTCCTTCGCTGTTCCACCTCTTTTTCATTAGCTAATCCCAATTAGAATTTTTTTTTACTAAAACCATAAATCTCTGCCACTCTCGATAGCATAAATTATGCAGTAAATAACTGTGTTCTGTGTGTGTCCAGAAAAATAAAAGCCTGTTTTTCTTCAGTCCATGGGACTCAGCTGCTGCATCAACAGTCACACCTTTTCATTTAGGGTTTCCCCGCGTCTATCACGCCCCAATAAAAGCAACAAGTCTTTTCTAAAGAAAACTACCTCCAATGCCCTATTCTTAATCATAATCAAAGTATTCTTTTTTTCCTATTTGTGAACACTTTACGGTGGTGGGAAAAGCTTGACCATTGTGTTAAAAATCTATCTTGGCCATTTACCTGCTGATTGACCTGGGACATCCATGCTGGCTCAAATCCAGGCCTGAGTCATCCACCCAGGACACAGACAGACCTCGTAGGATTCTGTGTTAAAATAAAGGAAGGGACTTAAGAGACAGGTTTAGCACAGTGCCTGGCACAGAGAATGTGTTCATTGATATTAGTTGTTCATATCACATAAATGGAAGTGGTGATTTTTTAAAAATATTTTATTGATTTTTCACAGAGAGGAAGGGAGAGAGATAGAGAGCTAGAAACATCGATGAGAGAAATACATCGACCAGCCGCCTCCTACATACCCCCTAATGGGATGTGCCCGCAACCAATGTACATGCCTTTGACCGAAATCGAACCTGGGACCCTTCAGTCCGCAGACCAATGCCCTATCCACTGAGCCAAACCGGTTTCGGCTGATTTTTTGTTTTTATTGTTGTTCCTTTTGGATCAGTAATTCCTTAACCCAACATTTCATGTGTTAAACTAATTAAAAGAAACATACCTTATCCCGTGATTGATTTTCAAATCCATTTATTACTCATTTCTCTATGGTTAAATTTAATTAAATTGAACGGCAGATCAAATATTGATTTTAATGAAATCTTGATTAAGATTTGAGCAATTATCAAACACAATTTTTCATATCATTCCTGCATTTCAAATGGAACCATCCTGAAAACCAATTTACTTTTAAAATAAGTGATTTTTTTATATATAAACCTCAGGCCATTTTCAGAAGTAAAGGAAAAATGGCCTCCCAATCCTTTTATTAGCAAAGATAAGCGGCAATGTCTGACTTGGGTTTTAAAAAGCTTAATCCAGTTAGCCATCTCTTTTCCAGTCGTGAAATGCGGAAAAACAACAGAATCAATTCTTTCAATAAACATTAATTTAGCATCTACTATGGACAAAGCACTGTCTTGCACTAACCAACATTAATAAGGTCAAGGTGAGCTGATCCTACAGCCACTTTCAATGTGTGGGAGAATTAGGCCACACTCGGAAACTTTCATTTTATTAACTAATAACCAGGAAGTACATGTATTCCAACTCTCAAAATTACGGTTGTGTAATTTATGTGTATAGGCTCAGTCTTAGGAGAATATCTATAAATGTGATAGCATAAATTATCAATAGTATCACACCAGCAATTAACCATAAGCATAGCCGTTGAACAAGTTAAATATTTGGTTTGATGGTTAAGTGCTGACAATTTCTAGCCCATAGCTATCGCAGCAGCACCACCTAGAGGGCTCTAAGAAGTATCACAGGTTCATTTCCTCCCAACATGCCATTCTTCCTATTTAGAGGAAGAGAAAGGTAACTCCTGAATTTCAACATTTTATGGCAAAGTATTTTAACGCCAGCCGCATCACTTAGCATCTTCTTAAATCCTGAAATGTTTAAATAGCTAAATGAAATCGAATATTCTCAAACTCACAGTGCAATTGGGCAGAGGATTCCAATTCTCCTCCTGGAAGGGCAGGTGGTAGTGGTGTGTGCTCAGGAGTATCCCAGGCCCTGGGGCTCGCTGACCTACGCCATGGCTGTCCCCCCAATCACGACACACACCTCCTTGTTCTGTCTTGATCCAAACTAAGCACATGAGTGCCTAAGCCGACTGGACATCAGGTAACACTTCAAAGTCATATTCCAAAGCTACTGTCCAACATTTATTTAGAGGAGTGGAGAAGAAATCAACTTTCTTTTGTTAAAATGGCTTACACCACATCCACTTACTAATTCCCCTCCACCTTCCAAAGCTGAACTAATGTTCAGCAGGGGTGTGTGTGTGTGTGTGTGTGTGTGTGTGTGTGAAAAGGCAATAACAAAACATCCCCCCCTTTTTTAATAGTTCTTATTATATCTCCCATTATTTTTTCTCAAGCAGGAAACTGTTTAGAGGCATATGAACTAGCACTCCTTATGTTATTTGGTCTCAGAATTTCAGCAGACTTTGCTGACTCCGGGTGACTGCCACCTTCCAGGGGAATGGCAACAATGCATTTAATACAGCTGGGGCCAGTAAGGCCCATGAGAAGCACTCATCTTTATTTCCACAGGAGGGAGCTGTCTGCCTCAGTGAGGTGGGACTCACCGGCACTTTGCCTGGCAAGGCATTAAATATAGAAATTTGAGTTAACCTGCGCTTTGAAGTCACGGTTCCTACCTGAGCACACTGTTAAAGTTGCGGGGAGGGAGGAGAGAGAGAATAGTAGCTCATTCATGGCAATTCTCTAAAATTTAGATAATGTATTTGGACCCAGTTTACCAGAGGTATACTAGGTTTTGCCTAGAGAAATCTCTTTCCCATTTTGTACGCTAAAGCCATAGATAAAGTCATGGCAAACTGCAATAATGTTAGTTCTTTGAATGTCTTCCTTTTTTTTTTTTTTTTGGCACATGCTTTCCCTATATTCCACCTTCACACTTATTCCACACTTATGACTCAGCTAAGATATCACCAACTCCAGAAACCTTTCCAGGACTCCTGGCATTGGGTCAAGGTGACCTCCTATATGCCTCAGTTACAGCCTATATTTCTCACATAAGAAACCCTGATATACAGCTTTGTAATTACTTATTAACCATACCTGTCCCCCAGGTGCCATGAAAGCAGGGCATATTTCTTTCTTATTCACAGTCCCTTCATCTCCATGGTTATGGCTCAAACACTCTATCAGAATTACTGAAGGCACGCTTGCCCTCTCTAAGTACAACTTACCTTGGGAAGGACTCCGAAGTTACATATGCAATCTCTACTTCTTTGCCTTCCAAGTTGTGCCTCATTACTCCCATTTTGCTTCCCCACTTACCTTGTTCTCTTAATCCCTGAACCGGTCAGAAGGAAGGCCCGTGATTCTACAAGGAAAGCTGCTACTTGCTGGTCAAGGTTTATGGCAAATTCTGTTTGGCAACCTCTTCAGCATCTCCAGACTCATTCTAGGATCCACAGACAACTCATCTCAAGTCCTGAGTCAGCTGCAAGAGAAGTAGTCACCCAAATGTTTAGAGAAGGGGTCTTTCTGGGATGGCTGTGTGCTATTAGGAAGCAGCAGTCAACTGACAGGGAGATGAGACCTGCTTCCTCTTTCCACGCAGTTAACCAAGTGTTCTTCTCTCTGGTATGCAGCTGACATACTAGCACAGAAGACAAAGGAGGTCAACTTTGTGTCTAGTGCATCCATGGAAGAACTGTAATCTTTTGGAACTAGAAGAGTATAGGGCCATCGACATAACTTGAAGAATATACAACAGGCACTCAAATACAGAGCCCAGAGACATCCTAGAAGTTCCAGACTGCTATGAAATGAGATTTTTCCACTCTGGGTCCTTATTCTGTCATTTGACTTCTTTGCCTCAAAGACTACATCTGCAAAATGGAACGAAGTCTGCCAAGCTCAAGGAACCATTGTGGAAGCAAATGAGACAGGGCACATCAAAGGCGTTCAAACTATGCCCGGCTAATAAACACTGAGGAATTATTTAAGTGTTAATAGAAGGGCCACAAACTGTTCCTCATCTAATAGCTGTTGTCTTTAGTGGTTAAAGGTCTGGATTTATTACTAATCATTTTATTATTTAGATGATATTTCACTGTTTAGATCCTGGCAGAAGTTTAATTAGAGAATAAAACTTATAGCAAAATTATTCTAGCATATATTAAGTGACAACCAGTAAGCAGATCCTGAGACTAAGAACCAGTTAGAAATCATTAATTTGCAATAAAGGGGAACAATACATATAGCTGTATTGTTTTGCTTATTTTCACACTTATAGTTGTATAGATGGGAATTTACATTCAGAGTACAAAAAGTAAACACCTTTCAGCCAATTTCTTTAAATAAAGTCTTTATTCACACATAAAAAATGTTTAAATACTGGAAACTGGCAAAACAAAAAATTAGAATGTTACAAAACTGACAAAAATACCAAGCCCCAATTTCGGGAGGTACAACGAATCCCTAGCAGGATAAATACAAAGAAAACCACACAAAATGGGACTGCAATGTATGGGTGATCCAGTTTCTCCGCATCCTGCCAGCATTTGGTAGTGTCATTTTTTTTTTTAATCCATTCTGATAGGTGTGTAGAGCCATCTCTATATCCACTTCAGTAGAAAGTCTTTTGCCCACTTTCTAACTGCATAATTTGTCTTTTTACTGTTGAGTTTTGGGAATTTTCAAATTATTTTATTGTTTATAAATCTATTTGGAGAGAAGTTTCATACCCCCATTTATCTTCTTCCTTTTCTTTGATCAGCAGTTTGTAGTTTTCAGCATATGCATGTTTGTCAGGATTATACCTGAGTATTTTGTTTCTAGGAGTTGTTTTTGCAGATTCCTTGGCATTTTCTCCATATTAAACCATCTCCATGTCATCTCCAAATATGAGTTTTATTTCATTACTTCCATCTTTTCTGTCTTTTCTTTCCTTTTCTCACCTTATTGCACTGGACAACATTTCCAGCACTAGGTTGAACAAGAGTAATGAGAGAGTACAGGCAACCTTTCCTTGTTCTAGATTTTAGGAGGAATGGAAGTAGTCTTTCAACATTAAGAATGTTATCTGTAGCTTTTCTTATAGATGTTTCTTATACAGTTATAGATATTTCCTTTATCACTAGTCTGCTGAATGTTAAATCATGAATATTAAATAATCAAATTATTTTTCTGCATATGTGACTATTTTTCTTCTTTAGCCTGTTAATATAGTGAATTACATTACCTGATATTTGAATGGTAAAACAGCCTTGTATCCCTGGGATAAACTTAAGTTCACAATTGTGTAATATTCTTTTTATATATTGGTAATTCTATTATCAAATATTTTGTTACAAATTCTACCTGTACTCATGAAGGATATTAATCTGTAGTTTTCTTTTCATTTTTCATTTTTGCATATATGTGAGGAGAAATACTGTCTTTGTCTGATTTTGTGTCAGAATAATGCTAACTTCATAAAATATATTGGAAAGTTTTCCTCCTATTTTCTTCTTTAAATATTTCATAGAATTCTCTATTGAGTCTCCAATGGAGATTTCTTTGGGATATATTTTCAAACTATTAATTCAATGTCTTTAATAGATAGGGCTATTCCAATCATATATTTGATATTGGATAAATTTTTGTTAGTAGTAGTTTTAAGAAATTGGTCCATGTCAGCTAAGTGTGGGATGATCTCTATTCTGTTGCATTGATCTTGTGTGTTTACCCTCCACTAATACCATGAAGACAATATGTGATTTCAACTCTTTTAAATGTATTGAGTTTTGTCTTATGGCCCAGTATGTGGTCTATCTTACTATATGCTCTATGGGCACTTGAAAAGAATATTAATTCTGCTGATGTTGGCTGGAGTGTTCTATGTCAACTAGATTATGTTAGTTGATGATGCTGAGTTCTCTTTCTCTGATGATTTTCTGTCTGATTCTTCTATCAATTGGTGAGAAAGTGCCACTGACATTTTCAACCACCATTGAGACTATGTTCAATTCTTTCGATTCCATCACTTTTCACCTTACATAATTTGTAGCTTTGTTGTTTAATACATACATTTTTAGGTCTGCTATGTCTTCTTGGTAGAGTGACCAAGAGTAATTTTATAATTATATAATGTTCTTCTCAGTGTCTAGTAATTTTCTTTGATCTGGAGTCTATTTATCTGATACTAATATAACTATTCTTTCTTTAGATTGTTTACATGATATACCTTTTTCCATAATTTTGTTTTCTACATGCATGTGCTATGGTATTTGGAGTCAGTAATTTATACACTCCATATACCTACATCATGTTTTTTTCATTTACTGTGATAATCTAAGTCTTTTCATTGGTGTATTTGGGCTGTTGATATTTAATATAACTATTTATATGCTAAATGGAGGGTAGCAATCCAGGCTCCCCACCTTGACTTCACTAAAACTGTTTAAGGGAGTGGTGCAGGTAACTGTATCATGCAGTGGAATGATAGTACTAACTCCCCACTCAGCCCTCTCTGACAATACGCTGGTGGGGGATGGGAGGAGTTAGCAGGGTGAGAGTGTAAGTGTATACTCCCCATTTGGCCTCTGTGGCATTTGACTGGAGAAGAGTGGTTATTTTCTAAGTTTCTATCTTGGTGGCTATCCCTTCCCTGGTCTTTTAGCTAGAGAATAGACTTTTGTTGGGGCTGTTGGAAATTTCTGTGCCTGACAACATTTCTGGGTTACCAGATCCTTCAGCTTGAATATATGAAGCAAAAAGATCATTATCAATGTTGGGGTCCAAAGCTCCCTAGGCAATCAGACTGATGCTCTCCATCTTTCAGAGTCTGGTGTTCATATAATTCCCAGATTTTCAGTTACATATAGTGAGAGAATTAGGTAAAAGTGTATCTACTTCATCTTTCCAGAAACAGAAACCACTGATCATTTTTTAAATTAATGCTGACAACCTCTGTCTTTTATAAGTGTGCTTAGACTACTTGCAGTTAATGTAATAAATGATATACTAAGATTTAATTTATATTACTTGTTTTTAGATTTTTTCCATTTGCTTTCCATTTCACTGCTTTTCCTTTTATATTATTTGAACAACTTTTAGTATGCCATTTTAATTTTTCTACTTGCTGTTTTACTCTATCTGTATAGTTTCTTATTGGTTACTCTAGGGATTACATACCTCATTCTTCACAGTCTATTTAGAATCAGTACTTGAATTTCAAGAGGAATGTAAGATGCTTATCCTCATAAAGGTTTCTTTACCCTCTCTCCTCTATGTTGTAGTTATGTTACATTTGCATATTTTGAAAACCCAGAACAATGTTATATTTCTTGCGTTTAACCATTAAACATATTGTGAAGATAAAAGAGAAGAGGAACAGTCTATTATGGGCATCAGCAAAATTTTTCAGTAAAGGGCCAGAAAATGAATATTTCTACAACAGTGTGTTGATTACTGGGGGATGGGAAGAGGGAGTAGTGGAAGAAGAAAAAGTGGGGATAAATGGTGATGGACAGAGACTTAACTTGAGGTGATGAACACACAATACAGTGTACAGATGATGTGATGTAGAATTGTGTGCCAGAAATCTGTATAATTTTGTTAACTAATATCACCCCAACAAATTCAATAAAAAGAAATAGATAGATAATAAAATTTTTGGCTTTTCAAGCCAAACAGTGTGAGAGTAATGATTGGAAACTGCCACGTGGAATCTTCTAGAATGTGGGCAGTGTTCTGTTTCTTGAACTGCTGGGCGTTACACAGGAGTTCCCTTTGATGTAACTCACCCAGATGTGCATTTTGTTTCATACACCTAACTTTTCTTAGTAACTCGCTGACCTACACTTGTTTTGTGTACCTAAGTTTTGTATAGTTATACATACCAGTAAAACTAAATAGGTCAAAAAGCTTGAAAAAAAATACATCAAGGACCTTGGGACTAGTTTATCAGAAGAAAAAAGAAGGGGTACATCAAGTGCATGGGATTTTTTTGTACCCATCAGCCATTCCTTCTTTGAACAAAATTGATAGATGAAAAAAATATTTACAGTTTGCCCCCAATGCTCAGATACTGAGAATATCTATTTAACACAAGGCACTGAGATGGGAATTGCTTGTGGAATTGCTAGAAGTTTTAAAAGGGGACTTTTGGGGGGGAAAAAGAGATTAAAGGGAGATGAGTTACATTAGGTGAAAATTCTAAGTGAATAACAGGACAAAAGGAATGAGAGAAGAAAGGGAAAGACATTCTTTAGTGACAAAATCAACAATATGAATTCTGGGTATTTTTTCCTAGGGAGGACAGGAAGGAAAAGGAGGTTGAAGAGAAGGTCTTTAAAAGGGAGAGAGGAAAGAAGTGTGAGAGAAATACAAAGGAAAAGGCTAAAGAGATAGAAAGATGATGAAGGAGAAAGGGGAGAAGAAATGATGAACTAAAGAAAGGAAGACACAAGAAAGAAATGTGCTTAAATGATCCACGCTGAGAACCTGGTACAAACTGGGCATTTTACCCATATACTATCAGTTAAAACTCACATCAACCCTTTAAAGTAGACCTTATCTTTCCTATTTTATAAATGAGTAAGCAAAAACCCTGGTAATTTATTTTGCTCAAAGAAACACACCTAGAAACATCTTTGATCTTCTGAATCTCTAAATCTATGGCATCGAGTCAATTATGTGAAATACTCACTGATATCACTGACATCACCTAATTCTGCCTTACTGTTATAAATGGACATTTTCAAAGAATCTACTACTTTCTGGAGCGAAACCAGTAGAGTATTAAGAGATGTTCTGTTTAAGTTGAGAAACAATGCCTTACCTTATGAGAGAATGGGCACAAAAATATATTCCATTGTATAGTATATGCCAAGTAGGAAAGAATGCCAAAGACATATGGGATGGTACAGAAAATTCCAAAGAAAACTCAAGATTATCAAGTTACCTAAATTTGATTAGGATAAGTAGAGAGCAGTAGCAAATTATCAGAGACGTCAGAAGAAAATAATCTTATTTTGACACACTTATGTGAAGAATTGTGGACTTTGTCTCAATATGTACCACAAATTGGGGGGGTCATTTCAGAGTACTTTCAAACAGTATTACTCACTAGTTATTTCACTTAAATCAACGGTATTGAATAATTACCATGGGCCCAAAAAGAGGGTGGGAAAAGGAGATGGAAAAGGGATAATTCACATGTATTAAGGATGGGGTAGGGAATAGGTCAGACACTGCCAGGATACTTTATATATAGCACAGCTCTGGATATTCATTATAGTCCCAAAAAGGCATAAAAATTAAACCAAGCTACCTCCCAGGAATAATTAGAAGTGAAAATCAATAAGGAGAAAATGGCTCATATTCTCCTCATTGATTTCCTGTGCACAGTGAGTCAAACTTGACTGTTGGTTAGAAGTCAGTGTGGCTACTTCTTATTACTTTTTCAGCAGTTGGGCAGTCCTGTCAGGGCCTTTCATGCTGGAATCTTTCTCCGCTCTAATCACAGCTGTCAGCTATCGAACGAGTTTGACACCCTGACTCCAGAAATGAGGGGATTCACACTTCATGCATATGAAGTCAGGTTCCTTCATTAAAGCTGACTGACATAACAGAAATGGTGCACTACCACGGATTTTTATAAGCAAAACAAATGGCTACACAATCAAGTAGGGGTCTTCTTGATCAGGAACACCGAGAGAGTGCAAAAGTCAGTCATTATACAGTCAACACTGTCAATATCTATACTTTTAGTACTTAAAAATGTAGATATAGCCCTGGTTGGTGTTGTTCAGTGGTTAGAGTCAGCCTGCACCCCAAAGGGTCTCGGGTATGATTCCCATTAAAAGGCATGTATCTGACTTGCAAGTTTGATCCTGGCCTGGTTGGGGCATATGCAGAAGGCAATTAATTGATGAGTTTATCTCACATCAATGTTTCTCTCTCTCTCTCCCCCTCCCTCCATCCCATTCTCTCTAAAAATCAACGGGAAAAAATATGCTCAGGTGAGGATTAACAAAAACCCAAAAAAGGTAGATATGGGCAATTAATCAAGAACCAGATCTGTACACACAAATGTGCGTGCGCACAAATACGCGTGCGCATGTATACACACACACACACACACACACACACACACACACACACACACACTAGACTCCTCCCCCACCATCCTCGCTGCCCATCTTGGTTGGACTTCTAAGTGAGGAGTGAAAAGGACCCTAGTTAGCTATTGTGACCTGGATTTTTGAGCTTCATGAGTTTCTTGGAGGAAAAAAAAGGGGGGGGGGGTGACAGCGATCAGAATCGCCTCCTCTGTGGATGAAAATATGAAACAGAGCTAGAGAGTCTCACGGTGTTTCTGTATATAAATTAATGCCATAAAATGAAAGACTCCGGCTTTCTAATCCAAAATTACCAAAAAGCTCAGAACTCTTTCAGAACATCTCTGACAAGGCCCATTCATATTCTAGATGACATTCCTAGCAATAAGGACATCTTGCTAGGTTTGAGACTACTTTCAGAAAATGAGAACCCAGACTGAATCAATTTTATAGTCATAGCCTGGTCCCTCTGGGGATGCATTCCCAACCTACATCTTGTATCTATAATCAATGTTTGCCTTCTCAAACCCCAGGATTTTGGCTCTAGACAAAATTTTCCTGTTGTACCTCACACAGTCGGTTCCTGCCTCCCAAGCTACAAAGATATTATCAATGCCTTACAAAAGGTCAAGTGACTTCTGACTATCCCTGATTGATCTTTAACTGGTTTCCCCCATCAGTTCCTTAAATACCTAGTACAATGCTCTGTTCTATGGTAATTGGTAGAACTCCCACCTACAATTAAGAATGGGATAGGGAATACACTGCCAAGATATTCCTGCAATTTTTCAGAGACTCAAAACTGTTGACATGCCGAAACCGGTTTGGCTCAGTGGTAGAGCGTCGGTCTGCGGACTGAAAGGTCCCAGGTTCGATTCCGGTCAAGGGCATGTACCTGGGTTGCGGACACATCCCCTGTAGGGGGTGTGCAAGAGGCAGCTGGTTGATGTTTCTCATCGACGTTTCTAGCTCTCTCTCTCCCTTCCTCTCTGTAAAATATCAATAAAATACATTTTTTTTAAAAAACTGTTGACAAATAATGACTACAAGAGAAAGATCCTAAAGGATTAAACAAAAATACTGGTAAGCGGCAAACTCAACTGAGTGAAAAGCAGTGCTACCCAAGACGTGCGGTGGTGCTTATCAAATGTATATATGATTGTACTATTCGATGCGGAGATATAGTTCTTCTTTAATAAAAACATTGCTTTAGCCGAAACCGGTTTGGCTCAGTGGTAGAGCATCAGCCTGCGGACTGAAAGGTCCCAGGTTCGATTCTGGTCAAGGGCATGTACCTTGGTTGCGGGCACATCCCCGGTAGGGGTGTGCAAGAGGCAGCTGGTCGATGTTTCTCTCTCATTGACGTTTCTAGCTCTCTATCTCTCTCCCTTCCTCTCTGTAAAATATCAATAAAAATATATTTTAAAAATATATATTTAAAAAAAATAAAAAATAAAAACATTGTTTTTATCCTTGCAGGACAAGGGAACAAAGCTTAACAGAGCTGCACAAGGAAGTGCGCAGTATGTCACTGGGCCACTGAGTCTATTCCCAAGCGCCTAAAGTGGCCCCTCCCCTTGCTCGCTCCAGAGCAGGTATCACATCACATCATCGGAGAGTATAGTTTCTGTTGTTGCCTTTGGTCTACCTCCTGATAGAATGTACCCAGGGCCCTGAGGACAGCCTGGCACGTGGTGGGTGGTCTTGACTGAGGAAGTGGCTGTGACATTAATGCATACCTCAAGGAGCGAATGAATGAATGAATGAATGGACGAAGCCCGCCTATGCCCAACTCCAAGGCTGCAAGAAGCTCCTTGCCCACCTCGGGCGTCGGTGAAAAGCGGGTGAGCTCTCAAGGCCAAGAGCTCCAAACTCCGCCTACGGCGGCCGGGAGGAGCCAGCCAGGTCCTAGCGGAAAAGCCACCTCCAGCTGCCGCCCCACCCTGGCGCGCACGCAGGGACGCTTCCCGGAGGTCACTTCCTCCCCCGTCTCCTAGCAACGGCGGGAAGCGTTGTTGACAGCCCAGGCAGAGGAGCGCCGGACTGAGCGCAGAGTTTCGTCGCCGGTGCTATGGTAAATCTGGGGTCTCCGCCTGCGACCTGGCGCTCAAAGGGCGCCGACCCCCGAGTGGGCTTTCGCCGCCAGGCTCCGGAGGTCCATCCAAGGCCCGGCCGGGACCGCTGCGAAGGCTGGGTGTCCAGAAGCTTCTTGGAAGGGAGACTGGGAGAGGAGGGTGATCGTGGGGGGCGGGAAAGATAGTTTGGGGCACAGATATCTAGAGGGATGATTTCTGGAGGTGATACTGGGTGAGGGGAGATATGGAGAAAGAGGAGATACTAAGGGGATGGAAGATCCCCCGTGTGGGATGAGAGATCTCCACTGCGAGGAAAGTGTGAAAAGGAGTGAGATGGAGAGAAAAAAAATCATCCTGAACGGGAAGAAAGACAGGGAACAGGGAGGAGCGCGAGGCCATGGAGAGCGGGGAGAAGGAGATATTGAGAGAGGAGAAAATTAAATAAAAAGAAAGAAGGAAGATGAAAAGGGAGGAGAGATAATAAATAGAAAGAGAGGGATAGAGGGGGAGGAGGAGGGAGGAGGAAACTGGAAAGTTTGAAGGAAGAGCAAGTTGACAGCAGAGTTTTGAGAGGAATGAAAAGATGCTGAGGATCAAGAGATTGTAACGAGAGGGCTCAGAAATCACAAAAAGTAGAAAACTGAGAAAAGAAGGAAAATCTGGAAGTCTGGGGAAAGCAAAGAGAAAGGGGTTGGGGAGAGAAGTAAAAGAGAAAAGGAAAATTAAGGGGCTGTGAACATTGTCTTGGAGATGGCAAAAAAAAATGTAATAAATTATTGTTCCCCTCTACAGCTATTAGCTTTAAAGGCAGTGTTTCCCAAAGTCAGATGCAAATATGGTTGCTATGTGAGGTGGCTCAGTAAGACCAAATAACAGAATAAATCACATCTGAGAAAGTTATTCCTTTTTCATTTCAACCTTTAGACCATATCCAGGAGAAAGTTTCTGTCAATATTAGGTCGTTAGGCCCCTATCATTTCACAATTTCAGATTTTCACTAAAGAATGGACCGCAGGCTCATAGGTTTCATTAGGGTAGAATATGATAATATCTTCCCCCTGTTGTTCTTGGTTATTTCTGTTTATGACCAGATTTCCACTTGGTAGTGATGTATAGTTTCCTTTGAAACTACATTCATTTAAGCCTTTAGCAATAATATAATTTTAAAGAAGTGCTAGATAAGTAATATAGATGGTATCCCTAATGTCAAAAATTGAGAGCTAGTCTACAAATGCCTGAAATTCAGAAAACATCTATAGAGTGGTAACAAAAGAGGAAATAAGTTTTTCCATCCACCTTAGGTGAAAAAGAAAACTTGCCTAAGTAACATAATGTTCACTTGTATGATGTTGGAAGGGGAAAATATCACAAAACCTCATCAAGGGACTCTGCAGAATGATGTTTAAATTCAAAATATCCAGTGATTCCTTGGGTATGAACAATATGCAGGATTGGAAAAGATCATTCTTGGGTTTAGCATTGGTAGAAGGAAAGAAAACCACTACAATATAGTTTATGCATAAAATTCATTCAGAAACCTGCGTTTAAACCCAGTAATGCAGTTCCAATGTAAGCATTCATGGTTGAACATTCAGCTTGCACTGAGGACCAGGCCATAGTTACCAAGAGATTCTTGGAATCCTGGAATATGTTTTTACAGAACATCCTCAATTAATCATCTGAACGCCCAAACAGGTAACATTTAGGACTGAAAATAAGATTTCTCATTTAAGGGATACTTTTAGACAGAGGACGACAATGATATAGCTCTATAAACATTCAAGTACTGTAATGTAGCAAGGGAATTTTTAATACAAATATGGAAAGACAATGAGTGCAAGATGGTCGGGAGCAGAGATTTCTGTCCGATGTAATGAATATGTTGCCAGTAAATAGATAAACATGGAGTGAGCTCTTGTGAGGCAGTAAGCTTTCTGACTCCAGAAGCGTTCAAGCCCAGAGATTTGCCCAGGTTGTCTGCCGGGGGTCCTATATAGGCCTATATGTGGGACCTGACAATTTCAAAGCTCTCTTCCAAAAGTCTGAGATTAGAATATAGTACCTTAAGTTCAAGTGAGAGGTGGGGAGAGATCTTTCCAAATATTAATTCTCCGTAGGACTGGGGTCACCACAAAGAATCTTTTGGTTAATTTCTATTCTGATCTCTTCCAGGCAGAGGTGGAGGAAACCCTAAAGAGGATACAGAGCCATAAAGGGGTGATTGGAACCATGGTTGTAAATGCAGAAGGTAAAGACTTATGATGAGCTTCCTTCTTGACTTGCAGAAGCCAGCCAAGCCCCTGTTGGTTGGGCCACACCTACAACAAGCATCTTAGAATTTAGAAATCAAAAGCACGTTTTGTATATTTTAGCTATAACCTTTACTTATAAAACCTCTATTGAGTATTACATGCCAGGCACTCTGCTAGGAACTAGGGACATAAATGTCTAAAAATGTCTGCATATTACTAAGAGACACTATTGTCTTTTAACATCTCAGGTGCACCAATAAAACTTTTATATTGTAGACAGGGAGAGTATCATTATTGGCAGTTTGTTTTAACATCATAGAGGGTATAGGGTTTTAGTCTTCATTTTAAATGAAATTGCGCCTTTGCACATTTAATAAAATATTTGAGAATTAGTTGTAATTTCTAGTAGAGTCTTTCTCGCTATAGTTTAAGAAGGGCTACTACCTTCCCACCTATGAAATCTGTAGACTTATCCCAGAAACTGGATCTCACCCCACAGTCCGTATTAATCCACAAAGCATGTCTCTAGCACACTGCCTGTCTCAGGCTCAGCTATGGTGTCACCTCTCAAAGGCTCTTTCTCACTTCATTGCTAATCCAAGCATTTGTAAGGGCAATAGATGCTACAAATCCCAGAGTATTCATTGAAATAAGAGTAGTTACTTTATATAATTGATGTTGCAACCATGGGATTGGCACATTGCTAACTCAGAGCTTGGCAACAGAATCTCAAAACTAATCATTGTTTTGGAGAAAAATCCATCAATATTTATTGATGGCTTTAAAACTTAAAACAACTAAAAGTCTGTTTAAACTCTGACCTTCAATCCCTTATTATTAAAAATGGAAGATGACCCACTTTACTGATGGTTGTGATAAGTGAAGTAATAACTGTCAAGTGCCTGCCACAATACCCAACACTTAATAGAATCCTACCCTAAATAATAAAAGCCTCAAGTATCCAACTGTTCAACCATTCAGTTGCTATAGCATGCACTGACCACCAGGGGGCAGACACTCCAACTGGTAAGTTAGCATGCTGCTAGGGTCCAGCTGATGAGAACTGGGCAAGTAAAGCTGGACATGCCCTGAAGCCCCAATGATGACCTCCCCAGCCCCAACGATGCACTGATGGAGTCCCTCAGCCTGGTCCGCACCCTCTCACAATCCAAACTTTCTAAGGGGATGTCAGAGAGCCAGTTTCAGTCCAGTCCCCACAGGCCAGGCCTAGGGACCCCACTGGTACATGAATCCATGTACTGGACCTCCAGTTATCAATAAATAGTTCTGAAAAGGCAGGGATTTTTAATTGATTTCTACATATAAAACATATGATGTGTTTTACAAAATAAAGTTAAACGTAGTATAAAATAAATATAATAAATACACTCAATTAGAGTGATCAGGAGGGAGTGGATTTAAAATCAGCCCTACAGGTAAGTCCAGATCCATGCCTAATATTTCCAGGAAGTGATCCAATCCTAGTTCATGGTTCTGATTAAACTGACTTTAATTAAATTGGTCCATGCATTTACACAAACTCTGCCACACACACCCCCTCAAATGGGTTAATCTTCGTCACTCCACAGAGGTACTGTATTCCTTTCCTGTGGCTGCCATAACAAAGTACCACACACCAGGTGGCTTAAAAAAAAAAAGACAGTTATTCTCTCAGTTTTGAAGGTAGAAGTTGAAATCAAGGTGTCAGCAGGGCCAAGCTGTCTCCCAGCTTCTGCTGATTCCTAGCAATCCTTGGCCTTCCTTGGCTTGTAGACTCATACCTCCATTCTTTGCCTCCATCATCCTCTCCGTGTCTCTTTTTTCTCTTCTTAATAAGGACACTAGTGAGGAACATCCAAGATGGCGGCCTAGGCAGTCTCCTAAGCTGCCGCCTCATCAACAATTTAATTAAAAAAACAACTAAAATCAAAAAGGACTTCACCGAAACCTCAGGAAAGCTGGCGGAGTGGAATAGCTACAACTAGAAAGAAAGAGAGAGGCTCACGGATCGGACTGGGAGCCAAAAAGCGCTGAGGTAGGAGACGCTCGCGCACGCGGCCGCCGAATACCTGCCTGGCCGGAGGGGAGGAATCCCCGATTGCACGGAACCCTTTCAGACTGTACTGAACCCCAGCCCCGGCTGAAATTCCGTGGTCCCAGGCTCATACGGGTGGTCTGGACTGGAGAGAAAGGCACCCAGAGACTCAGAGACTCAGAGACTGGGAGACCGGGAGCCGCAGCCGGCAGGGTCTACAGTCGTGCACGCGAGCAAGTACGTGCTGAGGTCTGACCGCTGCCCCTCCGTAGCGGAAGGAGTCAGAAGCTCCAGGTCTGACCTCGGAGGCTGCCGCCGCCTCTCTGTACAAGGTGGCGGCCTCTCTGTAGCGGAAGGAGTCAGAAGCTCCAGACTACAGAGACCAGCCCAAGTCCGGGCGAGCCCCTGGGGCACCCACGCTCTTGCACGGGGAACCTGGGACGGTCAGGCGGAAACTCAGGCGAGCGCACAAGGGCAGGGCGGAAGCCAAGACTGTCAGTTCAGCCCTGAGACTCCGCCCCATCCAAGCTGAGCAGAGGCTTCTGCAGTTTTTCAAGTCTGATCCTATAAAACTGTCTCCAATACAGAAGTTATCCCAGAGTAGACACAGCTGATACCCACATCCAATTGGCCTGAAGGTCAATTCACAACAATAAAGACTTAGCTACAACAAGGCTGTGCACGCAGTCCACAAAGGGGATCACCAAGAGTGTCTACCTCAGGTAACTGAGGAGGCTGACCCACTGGGCCATATAGGACACCAAACACACAAAGCCATCCTACCAACTCTGAAAAATAGTGATAATGCCGAGACAAGGAAATAGATCTCAAACAAAAGAGATGGAGGATATAGAGTTCAGAACTACGGTTCTAAGGTTATGCAACAATATCCTAGAAAAGCTCGATAAACTTCATGAGACCCAACTAAAAAGCATACATAAACTGACTAAATTGGAAAATATTATGCAGAGATCCAACAGCAGAATGGAAGAACACAAGAATCAGGTCAAAGAGCCAAAAGACACTCCTTTGGAGAAGGAAGAAGAAAAGAGGATCCAGAAAGTTGAAGATAGTGTAAGGAGCCTCTGGGACAACTGCAAGCGCACCAACATCAGAATTATGGGGGTGCCAGAAGAAGAGGGAGTGCAAAATACTGAAAACATATTTGAAGAAATAATATCAGAAAACTTCCCTCACCTGGTGAAAGAAATAGACTTACAAGTACAGGAAGCCTACAGAACCCCAAACAAGAGGAATCCAAAGAAAAATTCTTCTCGACACATCATCATCAATATGCCAAGGGTAAAAGACAAAAAGAGGATCTTACAAGCAGCAAGAGAAAAGCAGTTGGTTACCTATAAGGGAGCACCCATACGACTATCAGCTGATTTCTCAACAGAAACCATGCAGGCCAGAAGGGAGTGGCAAGAAATATTCAAAGTGATGAATAGCAAGAACCTACAACCAAGATTACTGTATCCAGCAAAGTTATCATTCAGAATTGAAGGGCAGATAAAGAGCTTCACAGATAAGAAAAAGCTAAAGGAGTTCATCACCACCAAACCAGTATTATATGAAATGCTGAAAGGTATTACTTAAGAAGAGGAAGAAGATCAAGTGAATTAAAAATCTCAGGAATAGAATAAACTTGTGAATATAATAGAATTAGGGGCAAAGAAAGGGAGTGAATAGATAATTATCAGGGTGAAAGGGATGTGGGGTGCAGAAAGAGACTGGATTAAAATTGTATAACCTATGGATGAGGACAATAGTGGGGGGAGGGGGTAAGGGCAGAGGGTGGGGTGGGAATCAGGTGGAAGGGAGCTATGGGGGAGAAAAAGGAGAAACAATTGTAATAATCTGAGCAATAAAGATTTATTTAAAAAATAAAAATAAAAATAAAAACTGGGAGAAATAATAATAGTATATTTGTACATTGATGGAAGGAGAATATGGAAGATTTCAGAACGAGGAGAATGCTAAAGTGATCTGAGAAGGGATGCAATCTGCCATACACTTACAGGGCCTGGCGTTGGATAAGGCACAGGGAGTTCATCTGTACGAATAGAACAGTTTGGATAACTGAAGGCACCTACAACATGGTGTCCATCTTTGTATGGAGTGAAAAATAATTATTGATTACCAGAGAATTCCTTTATGATCTTCCCTAAGCAGTTCGCTGTCAGGTACTTGGTGATTAATAATCTCACCAATAGTCAATATGTCACAGGTGCTTTCACACAGCTTTCATTCAACACTCGTCTTCTAATAAACATAGCCTATTTTCTGTCCAATGAGAGGGTACAGTGCAACTCAGAGCAGCTAGTGATAGCCTAAGTCCCTGTGTCCCAGCCACGATTGTCACCCAGGTCTCTGTATTCATTTGCTAGAGCCGCAGTAATGAAGCACTGAGTGGCTTAACAACAGGAATTTATTGTCCTAACACTTCTGGAAGCTAGAAGAGAGAGAGATCAAGATGTTGGCAGGGCCGAAGCCGGTTTGGCTCGGTGGATGGAGCCTCTGCCTGCGGACTGAAAAGTCACAGGTTCGATTCCGGTCAAGGGCATGTACCTTGGTTGCGGGCGCATCCCCAATAGGGGGTGTGTAGGAGGCAGCTGATCGATGTTTCTCTCTCATCGATGTTTCTAGCTCTCTATCTCTCTCCCTTCCTCTCTGTAAAAAATCAATAAAAATATGTTTGTTTTTTTTTAAAAAAAAAAAAAAAAAAAAAAAAAAAAAAAAAATAAGGACACTAGTATTGGATTAGGTTCCACCTTACTCCAGTGTGAACTTATCTTAACTAATCTCATCTAAAATTACCCTATTTCCAAATAAAGTCACATTCTGAGGTTTAGGGTGTACCTGAACAGGGGTCAGGGGGGTGCAGGACTAGTCAGCTCAACACAGGTGCATTCACCTATGACATCCAGGTCAACTCACCTATGTGTTACTTTGGAAGATCTTAGTCTAAAGTATGCAATCCTGGCAATATGCATCAAATGTCTGAACAATAGTCTACCCTTTGATCTGTAATTCCACTCCTAGGAATTTATCCTAAGAAGTGATGAGGGAAAGATTAAGTCCAAAGGGTAATCAGTGAGGCCTAATATAGAATACCAATAAATAAAGACATAAATAAACCTATTCCAGGAATTTTCAACTGGTGTGCCTCAGAATTTTTAAGACATTCAATACCTGCTCTTTTCCCTTAGGTTGTCAAATAAAGAAATGACAACAGCCAACACAACAATAGTCATCTGGTATGAATGAGTCAAAATTAGACCTATCTTTTTGTCAGATTGGCAAAAAAATATATTTTTTGGTGTGCCGCAGAATTTTTGTAATTAGTTATATGTGCCATGAGATGAAAAAGGTTGAAAATCGATTATCTCTCCCAACAGTTGGGAAATTTTTTAATTAATTATGTAATATTTACTTGATGAAATATTTCTCTACTTAAAATGTTGAAGAATATTTAGAGTCATGGGAAACTAACTACAACAGTAGATGAAAAAAAATCATGGAACATAGCAGTACCCAGCATTTTCTAATAAAAAATATAGCCAGGCACATACATACATTTAAAAATAAATATGGAAGAAAAGGCAGAGATATGGTGATTATCTCTGAGTGATGGAATTAGAAGTGGTTTTTATGTTATTTTCCTGGGATTTCTCAACACTTTTCTCATCCAGACAACAAAATATTATTTTTAAGACCCATTAACTTCTTCTAATTAACCTTTTTTATGATAAGGTTGTGTTAGGATTCAGGGCACTTTTCTGAAATCCAAATTAACCTTTCACCCAAAAGTATAAATAGGGGCTTACTTTTATGGTCACATTATTAATAACAGAGCATATAACAAGAATGTTTATTAATAGCATGTGGTATAAGTTGTATGATCAGAATGCAATAAAATAACTCCATTTCAACAGCCTACTCAATTTTAGATGTAAGGGTCATTTATTATAGTGCAGTGTTGTAGCTTTCAGAAGTCCCATGAAATTTGATGCTGAAAATATTTAATTAAGATGGTATTTATGTGGTCTTGTATTCTGCTAATGATATTAGTCCACTAAGTCTAAGCAAATCATTTTAATGTACTTTTAGATGGTTACACAGGCCCTCTCGTGTTTATGCACTGAGATCTTTTCATATGCCAAATTAGTTTTTTGGTTTCACTGTTATGGAGGCATATACTTATTATTCATGACTATAAAGTAGACTTATCAGTTTAGTCCAATGCTGAATGGTATAGGTTCTTGTTAGAGAAGATTCTTTGGTAACATTGATTTCCCATTTATAAAACCATTCATTATTTACAAGCTTACAGCATTGATCATTGAATTAGAGACTAGTGAATATGCCTGAGTGTATACAGGGTATCCCCAAAAATGTATGCACACACTTTCAACAATTATAAAGACGGTGTTTATTAAAATACATTTCATTTTCAAAATTGAGCTGTCAGCTGTTAAAGTGTGCATAAGTTCTTTTGGGACACTCTGTATGTACGGTATGTATATCCATCACATCTGTCATATATTCTTACGGATATAAGCCTGACTTCTATAGGGTCTTAATATGAAATGTTCTTGACATTTCTAGCAAACTATCATTTGAATTTCATTAGATTTTATCAGCCATCCAGCCAACTCCTTTTATAAATGTACAGCGGAAGAGTACCATCTTTCTGGGATCACAAAGAACCATTTCAAAGTAGTGCCATTTTAGGAATTTATACTATACATATATGCAAATGTGAAATGGCATGCACAAAGACATACTCTGTAGCTTTCATTATAGAAGTCAAAGATTGGGAACAGCCTAGATGCCTGTCAGGAGGATGTATTAGTTATATTAAAAAGCATCCATTTGACAGTCACATTACTTAGTCATTAACATGAATTAAACGAGCCTTGTGCATACTGGATGGAATCATTTCCAAAGTGCATTAGATGAAAAAAATGTAAGTGCAGAATAGAGAATGATACACTCCCATATAATAAAAGGCTAATATGCAAATAGACTGAACTTCAGAATGACTGGTCGCTATGATGCGCACTGACCATCAGGGGGCAGACGCTCAATGCAGGAGCTGCCCCCTAGTGGTCAGTGTGCTTTCACAGAATGAGCACTGCTCAGCCAGAAGCCATTTCATGGCTGGTCAGTGCAGCAGCAGCAGTGGTGGCAGTGGCAGGAGCCTCTCCCGCCTCTGCTGCAGCCCTAAGATTGTCCCACTAACGGCTTAGGCCCGCTTCCGGAGCCACTCCCTGCACTGCTTCCCTGGGGGAGTGGGCCTAAGCCGATAATTGGACATCTCCCGAGGACTCCTGGGCTGCCAAAGGGATGTCTCACTGACTGCCAGCTTAGACCGGATCCCCTGGGGAGTGGGCCAAAGCAGGCAGGTGGACATTCCCTGAGGGGGTCCCAGACTGTGAGAGGATGCAGGCCAGGCTGAGCTACCGCCCTCCCTCCCCTCGAGTGCAAAAAATTTTTGTGCACTGGGCCTCTAGTTAAAGAATATAACCACAAACCTACTTGAATAGGCTTAGAGGACGTCTGGAAGGATCCCAAAGAAACAGGGAGCCGTAGCGACCTCTCAGAAGGGGAAATGGGAGAATTTCATACCATGTGCTACAATTACTTCTTAATAAATTATTTTTTAATTACCTTGCCTGGTACCAAGCAGGAGCTTCATAAATATTTGTTGATTGATTTTTCTCAAGTGTCGATAGGGGAAATGAAAGACTCCAAGACTGTTGACAGTGTGCACTTACTATTCAGGAAGGCTAGCTATTTTATTTATTGCCTTGGATCATGAATAGACTAACTAAATAGACCTGAGCATCTGATTCATATCTTGTCATCTGCATTTTCAATAATTTATTCTGACTGTATTTCTTGTGTTGACACTGAGCAGTGCAGACTTTATTTAGTCACTATTTAGGCAGCAAAATAAAACTGTTTCTCAAAGGTGCTCTTACAAGGTTGAGTGCTTGTTGCATGCCACTCTCCCTGCTTGTGCCTTGGGATGTTTCATCAGGTGTGAAAGACTTCTTGGGGGAAGTGGCCAACAAATAATAATATAAAAATTAACAAGTGTATAGAAAACCTGATTCATTGAGTAGGTTTTCCTGTAAATATTGCCCTGGTATTGTTCAGCTAGGCCTATTTGAGAGATAATCATTTTCTTAAAAGAGAAAGCAATTCATCTATTTCAGACTCAGAATTAAGGCTCTCAAAGGGTTTCATGAAAAACTAGTCAAATCCCAAGTTTAAAAGTCTGGTCCACTCTTGAAGTGCTCATCTTGAGAGTTCCTGAAGTTGTATTCTCAGAGGAAAAACCAAGAGTCACTCCAGCCCCTTTTATTGATTGTCCTCAATTCAGGTACCTGAGGAGTCTGACAATAATCTCTAATTCACCTATGTAAGTCCCCCTAAATTAAAGGCACTTTTGCAATTCAAATTCCTTGGGTTCCCTGACCATGTGGTAGTCCTCAAAATTATAAGAAGGCCATTCCTGATTAGATACAATATATGCAAATTCCTAGCACAGCACCTGTTACTTAATAAGCACTGAGCGCTGAGTGACCCGAATTAAACTAGATTGATCTGAACTGAATTGAATTATACTTGCATATTTGTCTGTCTACATTTCCAGTTAAATTAATAGGTTCTGTTTTAAACACTTATCATGGAGCAGTAGAGCATACAAGTAGCCAAATTTAATAAAGCTTAACCACAGAGTTCAAATCATGAAATGCCCAGCAAAGCTATGGTGTCTTTGTTGCTGTGTTCTCTAATATAAATTTTGTTTTTCTAAATACTGAATGTTACAAAGAATTTTTGAAAATCCCTTTTGATATGCTGTCTAGCATGTGCAGTGATATCCCTTTCTAACTCTGGCCTCAGGAGAAAATGAGCATTATATCACAGACCAAGCATTTCAAAGCAGGCTCTGTAGACAAGACACTTAGGGAAATTCATTTTGTCTAGAAATATGCTCACCTGTTACTGAAACAATCAGTTAACAGCTTCCAAAAGATCTGTGCACAAAAACATCCATCACACCATTAGCTATAAAAACAAAGACACGATACCTAATAATCCAACAGTAGGGATTGATTATGATATATTCATATAATAGTAAAGGGTACAGCCATTCAAAAAAAATATTGATGACACGGTCACCAACAAGGACAACCTGTATGCTGTCATTTAAATGAAGACAAAAACAATTACCAAATTTGTAATTATAGTTTGACCCAATTGTTTTTTTATCTTCACTCAAGGTTATATTTAGAGAGTGGGGGAAATAAAGAAGGAGAGAGAAGATAGAGGGAGAGAAAGAGAAGAGGGAGGGAAGGAGGGAGGAAAGAGAGAGAGAGAGAGAGAGAGAGAGAGAGAGAGAGAGAGAGAGAGATTGATGTGAGAAACATAGATCAGTTGCCTCCCATATGCATCCTGACCAGGGATCCAACCTGCAACCTTTCCGTGTAGCAGACAACACTCCAACCAACCAAGCCACCCAGCCAGGGCTGACCCAATTACTTTTTTAAATCTATGTAGAAACAAGAATATTGGAAGAAAATAAATTAAAATTGTTACCAGTGGGTAATACTACCCCTCACTTTTTCTTCCTCTAACAATTATAAGTAGTTTCCATATTTCTACAGTGTTCATATTACTTTTATAAACAGAAAAAAATTTAACCCCACATTAAATCTTGTACCAGGTATTCCGATTCGAACAACCTTGGACAACTCGACCACAGTTCAGTACGCAGGGCTGCTTCACCAGCTGACCATGAAAGCCAGGAGCACAGTCCGTGACATCGATCCTCAGAACGACCTCACCTTTCTTAGGATCAGATCAAAGAAACATGAAATCATGGTGGCACCAGGTAATTTGGCATTTTATTTCACATTTGAAGCATCTTCCTACTTTGCCATATAAAAAAAAACTTGGTTTCAAAGAACAAGGCGTATGGATTCTAATATGCAATGCGACACATAATGCTCTTCAATTACAAAATGAAGACATGTTTTGAATCGGAAATTTTCATCTTGAAAATTTTGTGACATTGGCGAGGAATCTGACCTCTGGAGAAGTTGAATTTTGCCCACTTGCATTTATTAGTAGTAATAAAAAAAATGTAGGAGCTGTAGGCCTCATGCTAAGGTGAACTTAGCACACCGATTTTCTGGAAAGTAAGAGAAATGTCTCCTGTCCAGGGGATAAAATAGGGGTGGATCACAGGCCTGAAATCTTAAGCACCCCTATTGAGAGCTCAGACTCATCTGGCCTTCCTTCCTAAAGACAGCAGCCACCAAAATACTTCTTTCCCCGAAGGAATTCTATTGCCGGTGTTGGTAGATGCCAGTGTAAAACAGGACTCCTGCTCCTAGATCTAGTCTAGAATAAAAGTCTCCATAGTGGTACACCTGTATGATCAGAATTACCCACAAACTGAATAAAGCTTTTTTTCTCACCCTGGCTGCACATTGGAATCACTTGGAGAGCTTCACAGAAATAATGACTGATGCCTGGACTTCACCCCAGACCAATGAAACCAGAATATCGGGGCTGGACCCCAAGTAATGGTATTTTGTGAAAGTTCGACAGATGATTCTGATACAGCCAGGGTGGAAAACCTTGTCTACACAAGGTCCAAGGGAGGTTTCAAAGAGAAAAAGCAGATTAGCTGATGTATTCGTTTATTACATTTAATGTTTAGAGTCGGTTAATTCTGCCCATCTCTTTCCACAGATAAGGAATATCTTCTGATTGTCATTCAGAACCCATGTGAATAGCCCAGCTACGCATGGCCAAGCCCATCCTGTGACACTGGGTTGAAAACACTCTACTCTTTAATGATTACTAAGATTCTATTCCAATAGAACTGATCTTTTTTTGGACATTCTTTTCTATTTTTACATTTAAACTATAGTACGTGTCTCATTTAGTTCCTTTTGAATGTATTATAAAGTTGTGATTTAGCTATATAATAAATAAATTCTGGTATGTATGTCTCTTTTCTTATAATACACAAACTAAAAGAGTCCAGTGAGAAGACATCCTTCCTTTACTAGTATAATAGCGCTTTTAGTCGAGAAGTGAACGTTCAGCAAGAATCAGTAGAAAAGTAGAATTTTGCCCATTTTGTTGACATGTCAAGGGGGGGCGCAGTGGGACCCTAAGGGAGCTACAGGGCAGTCCCAGCCCTTCCGGGGTGCTGGGTGCTTCCCCAGGTGCAGGGAGGACAGGAAGAGGTCAGAAGGGTTGTCCTCAGGTAGGCCAGCACCACCGCCAAGCACCACCTCCCATCCCTTGCAAAAACCCCTCAAGATCGGACTTTGGCCACACCAGCCTGGGGGCCAGGAGCAGGCGTTGGGCAAGCACGCACACTTCAAAGGCTGACTAGGTAACCCACAGGGTTTTGTTTTTACTAACCATTTCCAGCATTCAGAAAATAATGAAAATCAAACCACAGATATAACAGATTTTCAAGACCCATATAGGACAGATATTAATGTTTTGCCCTATTTGCCCTTGTCCTCTCTTTTTTTAAATTAAGCTTTTTTTTTAATTTTGAGATAACTGAGGATTCAAATCACATCGCAACAGATAACATAGAGAGGGATCCTGCGTGGCCTCACCGTTTTCCTCCACAGCAACATCTTTCTAAACCAGTACAATGGGACAGGCAGGGAACGGACGCTGATTCGTGCTGAATACAGATTATTCCCAGCACCACCAGCGCCTCTCATGGTGCCCTTCACCAGCAGTCCACCAGCCCCTGACCCCAGGCAACCACTAATGTGCCCTCTTGCTGTAACTCTGTCATATCAAGGAGATTATAGAAATGGAATAATACAGTGCAGAGCCTTTTGGAATTGACTTTGTTTTGACTCAGCATAATTCCCTTGAGGTTGATTCAAAAATATAAGGAATAAAACATTGCAGATGCAGCCTAAGCTCCTCCTCTGGTTCCTCTGTCCCCTCCTCCCCCAGAGGATTCTTGTCAGAGGCACAAGTCACTCTCCGCCAGGGCCTCCAAGAGCCCACACCCTAAAGGCCTCCACAGCAAGCCAAGCATGAGGAACGGTGCACAGTAGTTTTACTAGTTCAACTAAACCCATGGCCCCAGCTTGCATCCTGGGAGGCACCAGGGCCAACCCAAGCAAACAGTGTTTGGGGCAGAAAAGAAGGGCTGGGGCCAATCCCTCAGGTTTAAGGGGCTGACTCTCCAAGAGGGAATGGGAGAGGAGATGAATGGCAGATGGACGTCACTCAAGGCTCAGAGAGACAATGAACCCAAGCCTGTCCATGCAACAGGTGTCTGATCCAGTGCTGCTGGGTGGGGTCCCACATGCATATACTTGGAATATCCTCTCTAGTTAATGGCAATGACCTCCAGGCTGAGATCAGCTGAATGGGTGGTCGAGGACAAAGGTTTGGGAGTCACGAGTCCTGGGTTCTTCTCATTCTGGCTCTGCCATTTGTAAGCAAGTTTTGTTGTTGAGAATCAGCTGAGCTGGTGCAGCTAAACAGCACTCACTCGGGTGCCAACAAGTGTTAGCAGAAGTTGCCTTCAGTATAACTCACTGGGGTGGTGAGGAGAGTGGCCCACGACACATAGAAATATGAGTTCCGGGAACAGGTTTGAGGTTCCCATGTCATCCCAGCCGGCTGAGCCCGAGATTTATAAGGAAGATGCCGACTATCTCCAGAGAGAACAGAACAAATGAGGAAATGAGCTTAAATTACAACCGGAGTGTGTTCTTCTTAACGTGTGGGATGGATAAACACAAAGGAAACATTACAGGAACGGAGAACGTATTCCACAGCACATACCTGACTTCCGAGCAATTTTCTAACACTTTATATTTTTACACGTCAGACTTGCAGAAGAGTAGAATAAACAGCATAATGAACACCCATGTAAGCTTCGCCCACATTCACCAACTTTTTATATTTTACATTTGCTTCATCTCTCTCTCTCTCTCTCTCTCTCTCTATATATATATATATATATATATATATATATATATATACCCACACACACATATATTGGAGATAGATAGATAGATAGATAGATAGATAGATAGATCCAATTTTATACTTAACAATGTAATACTTATATTTTCTAATGGAGTCCCTCAGATTCCCCCCAATATGTCTTTCATGTGTGTTTTTAATCCAGAATCCTATCAAGGGTTACATGTTGCATTTGGCTGCTATGTATCTCATTTTTAGCTGTTTTCAGGACCCCGTTTTTCTCTCTTCTTTACCTCCAGGTGGTATCGAATTTGTATTTGCTCTCCCCAGAGTCCTCAGAGCCACCTGCTCCCCGTCCCCCTGGAGCCCCTGCTGATTAGACCCAGATGCAGCCTCAGGGAGGGGACATTCAGCCTTAGTCACAGGTGTTAACCTCCCTTCGGTGCCTGACTCAGACCAGACATCTCCATGGGCCCACCTCGTGCTTCCGCCCAGGGAGGTCTGGCCACCACAGTCCCTGCTCCCCTAGGGCAGCTTCAGCATCTGCTGACCGTGTCCAACATAAACAAGATCTTGTTAGAACACAAACAGCAAGGAAATGCATTACTGAGAGAAAGGCCCACAGAGATCACCTCTCCAGCCCCTTGGTTTTACAGGTGGAGATTTGACCTGAGCTGAGGGCTAGGTGTCACAGGAATCAGGTATGTGGGTTTGTATTGGACTGGGCACGTCTATGAGCCGGTGCTTAGGATCTTATCAGAGGGCTCCTGCTCTCTTGAGATCCCCCTCCATGCCCTCCAAAATTTTTTTTAGGAAGTACATATTAGCTCATTGTTGTAGTGTACCAGAGGTAACATTTGATTCCTATACCTAACTGTCATCTCCCCACTGCTCCCCAGCCCACCCAGAGCTCATGGGCAGATGCATGGCTGAGTGGGAAAGCCACTTCCTCCTGGCCCAGCCAGAATTTCAAGCCCAGTCTGTGATGCAGCCATGGGAAAGCTCTGGCAGATGCAAAGGGCACCGCTAGTGCCAGGGCTCTGGGTGGGTTCTGCTGGGAAAGACAACCCCCCATCCCACTGGGCAGTGGATTCTGCCGTGGTCCTGCCTGCACTTTTGCATCCAGAAGAAACTGTAACCCTTTGTTGGAGACAATGAAGGTGGCAGCAGAAGGTAGAACTTGCCAAAGCCAATTGCATGGAAGGAGGATAGGACCTTGGGGAGTTTTTACAACCACTCTCTGCCTTCCACACACGGACATTCACGTTCCCCCTCCGATGCACAGCATACTTAACTAGCTCTGTTTAAGAGATGCCCGGACCGCCCTGACTGGTTTGGCTCAGTGGATAGAGCATCAGCCTACAGACTGAAGGGTCCCAGGTTCGATTCTAGTCAAGATCATGTACCTTGGTTGCGGGCACATCCCCAATAAGGGGGGTGGTGGGGGGAGTGCAGGAGGCAGCTGATTGATGTTTCTCTCTCATCAATGTTTCTGACTCTCTATCCTTCTCCCTTTCTCTCTGTAAAAAAAAAAAATCAATAAAATATATTTTTAAAAGAAAAAAAAAAGGTGCCTGGACCCAAAGATTCACACCCATACAAAACCATCGGTAAAGCACTCGTTTCCTGTGAGAAGTACAAGCCTGCGCTCACTGGTACCTCCCTTTAGTCCAACTTGGTCAGGGATTTTACCTGAACAGTAGGAGACCTGTTTGCAGAATGTCTGGAGGAACATACCCCTCCCCCCCATAAATATGAATGATAATGAACCTGGAAAGGCCAGCTTATAAAATAGATAAAATGTATTTATACATTATTACCATTATATGCTCCCAAATCTTTGTCACCCAGAAGAGAATGGGTGAGAGGCTGCCCAAAGCTCCACCAGGTGCCTGCCTCCCACAGCCTCTATTGGTTTTTCTTAATATCTGTATGCACTTCCCTCATATGTGTCAGTGGTGACCTGGTCCAGATAAGGCCAATGAGAGATGCCTCCTTGGTACTTAGAGTTGGAAGACAGTCAGAGAGCAAGTCTCCATGTGGCTGGACCTCTGGACAAACACACAGGTGTTGGGTGTAGCCATACTTTGCCCAGGGGAGAAGCAGAGATAAGCAGCTCTTAGAAGGAAAGGATACAGAGCCAGGGTAGGATAATGGCCCAGGGGCTCCCTGTAGGTCCTCAGCTACATTTTACCCTTGGGTTCATAAGACACCTCTAAAGCCTTCCAGTAGGCTTTCCTCTTTTGTGTACACTGACAGGGTGGTTTTCATCTGTTGCCTGAAACCAAAACGGCCTTTCCTAACACACTTGGGCTATATTTCGGTCATCCCAGGCCATTTTTTTTAATATTCTTTATTGAATTTTCACAGAGAGGAAGGGAGAGAGATAGAGAGTTAGAAATGTCGATGAGAGAGAATGCCTCCTGCACACCCCCCACTGGAGATGTGCCCACAACCAATGTACATGCCCTTGACTCAAACCGAACCCGGGACCTTTCAGTTCTCAGGCTGATGCTCTATCCACTGAGCCAAACTGGTTTTGGCCCAGGCCACTTGAATCAGACACAGTCAAGGAGCCCAGTGGCTCCCCAGAACGTGTATATTAATCAGAGGCCCTGGTTAATGCAGGCCCTGGACCTTCAGGAGGCAGACCTCTGGGCGGGAGAGAGATGCTGAGACATCCCTCTCAGTGGGAGCAGTATCTCTATTTCATTTCCACCTGGTGAGTTGCCTCTGCCTCTGTCAATGGCTGGAAAGAGAAGTGACCACCTGGACACTGGGCAGACGCATTCCCAAAACACCACTCCAGGCTGCCCAGGATGGCTGAATTGGCAGAAAGCCACTTGAGAGACAAAATGGATAAATACAAAACAGACTCACCAGATATCATACTACCCCCTTATCCTCAAAGGCAGTGTGCTGCCAAAGCAAGGACATTGCTTTGTGGTTAGACAGGTCTGCCTTGATGCCTTGCCCTGTCATTCATGATGATGATGATGATGATGATGATGATGATGATGATGATGATAATGATAATAATAATAATTTATATTATTTTCAGAAGAAAATAGGAAGAGGAAGGAGGGATGAAAAACAACAACAGCTAATATTTGCTGACCACTTAATGTTTGACAGGCACATTGGATTTTCACAACAGTCCCATTTTATAGATAAGAGCATCAAGGCTTAGAGTAATCTCATGGCTTGCCCAAGGTCAATCAAGCTTTTAAGTGCCAGAGGAGGAACCAAAACCCCCGTAGGTGACTAGGGCACACACTCAACCATTCCCTTAGATTGTTGACTCACCAGACATGTGACAAGGAAATTAACACCTATGAGCCTTAGAATCCTTACCTGTAAAATACAAACCATAACTCTTACATTATGGGTTGTTGGGAGACAAAAAGAAATTATATAAAGAACCTGACGCTTAGTAGATGTTTAACAAAAGGTAGTTTCTACTATCACTATCCCATCAATACTACCTAGAAGATCAATAGCTGCTGGGAGATGACCATCATAGCAGTTATGTTAACATAAATATCACCAATGTCACAATGTTCACTAGTATATTTGACAATATTCCATGGGGCTCATCAGATTGAGTGGTTACTCCTAATATTTTCATCAAGTCCCTAAATCTGTGATCGGCAAACTGTGGCTCACGAGCCACATGCTGCTCTTAGGCCCCTTGAGTATGGCTCTTCCACAAAATACCACGGTGTGGGTGAGTCTGTTTTGAAGAAGTAGCATTAGGAGAAGTTTAAGTTTAAAAAATTTGGCTCGCAAAAGAAATTTTAATCATTGTACTGTTGATATTTGGCTCTGTTGACTAATGGGTTTGCCAACCACTGCCCTAAATCAACTATCAACTATCCATCTGGTTCTACAGGACGTCAGCCTCCTGTTCTACTCATGAAATGTTATCACATCAGGAATTGCTCATAGGACTAATCTCCCCATTAAGAAAGCATCTACTGTTTTGTGTGTCACTAAGCCTATGTTTTCTCTCCCTCCCATTGATTCTACACATAATAGTTTGTACGATGTTTTATTCCCTTCCCATTCTGTCCCACTTGTAACCAGTTTGAACTCTTCTTTCTTTCCCATTCCCTATTCTGCCTACTACATATAGAACCAGCCTTTCTATTTGGATGGGTCATTTCAACATATCAGACTGAGTTTTGGTCTGTTCTAACTCAAAAAGCCAACCACACAAGGTTGTGCATTAGACAGTCTGTTAGGCTTACCCCTTAGACCTGGCAGAAAACCTGGCACAGTGTCCGTGTCAACATCTCAATTCCCACCTGGGCCCTCGTTTGGAAACAGTTCCCTTTGTTATGGGATTGCTTGCAGAGGGGTCCACCGTGTTAATGTGCACCTCTCAAGTAGTCATAATTAGCTACATCCCCTGAGAATATTCAAGACAGGGTTCTGACCAATTAGAAGCTTTCACACGTCTCAATTCAGATTGCAGAATGAAGTTCTCAATTCAGGTTGCAAATGAATTAAGGCAGGTCATTGACTCCCATGGGCTTCCTTCCACATCTGCTCCTGCACACTTTCTGCTTCCCGAATAGCCCCCAAGGAAATATCTGGGGCTGCCCCATGAATGCCAGGAGAGCAGAAGGCCCAGCTCTCAGAAGAGGTCCCAGCACTCACAGCTGCACCCTTTGTACAGCAGGGATTGGAGGCCTATCCCGGCTCGTCCTAGACCCCTGGGGCATGGGCTGATGCCAGCTCCATCAGATTACAGTGCCCCAAATGGTGCTGTCAGCCAGATCCTTTATCTAACAGGAACTTCAGGTTGTTCACAAACTCTGAACCTTTCGGTTGGGTATTTGATCATATCTAAGGGAAGTTGGGTGAAAGTAAATGTCTACTGTCTCCAGGAAGGAGAAAAAAAAAATCACACCAACACAGTGATGTCAGAACAGGATAGAGGATATCATTGTAATGAGTTTACCTGATCTCGCCAAGCCCAGCCATTTCCGGGAGATGCAAGCAGAGATGAATAACCATTTATGAAATCTCAAATTAATAATAATACTGGCTTCTTCGGAGAGTTTACAGGAAAGGAGGTATGCTTCTTAACCAGGGAACCATTAACCAGGTGGTATCCCATTCTGCAAGCACCTCGCCAACAATTAATTCAGGCCAGGCACACTCTGTGTCCAGGGGCAGACATGGGTGACGTCATCCCTGCACCAAATAGCTCCTGGTGAATAATGGAGAGAGGTGTGCAAAGAATACATACTTAGACAGGGAGACAATAGCAACCAAAGGCGTATGTGTGAGGAACGGAGCAACTGCAATGCAGTTAAAGGACTGATAACAGCATGGTGTTCAGGAGGCTGCATTCAAGCAGGCACACCCGAGCTGGATGTTAAAGGTGAACTAGTTTACAATGTTAAGAAGAGGGAAACAGGGATCTGGGCAGAAGATGACAAAGGGAGGTATAGTCTAGGCCAGTGGTCGGCAAACTCATTAGCCAACAGAGCCAAATAGCAACAGTACAACGATTGAAATTTCTTTTGAGAGCCAAATTTTTTAAACTTAAACTTCTTCTAATGCCACTTCTTCAAAATAGACTCACCCAGGCCGTGGTATTTTGTGGAAGAGCCACACTCAAGGAGCCAAAGAGCCAAATGTGGCTCATGAGCCGCAGTTTGCCAACCACGGTTCTAGGCAGTGTCTTCAAACCTTGCTTTAGGAATAGCGACCTCGTTCACACACAACCCTGAGGAGAGGTGAGCAGAGCGGCCTGCTCTCCATGAAGCAGGGTGTCTCCTCTTCCCTTCCACCCTCTCCTGCCCTTCCCCACCCCAGACCTGGGAATCAGAATCTGCATTTGGGAGAAATCTCAGGAGACTCTTGTTCCCATTAAAATTTGAGAAGTCCTACCCCTGGAGGAGGAAATCTATTTTCCCCAATGCCCAGAGGAGAGAGAACAGTTATGATCAGTTGAGTTAAGAAACACTGCCACTCTACCATTTCTCTCTTCTGGAAACCATCCTCACTGCCAAGCCCAGGCCACCCAAAGCCACAGTTAACAACAGGCAGGGAGTGATGTAAAGGAGTGTTGTATAGAAGGCAACTGCATCCCAATCCAAACTAAAAGAGAAAGGAGATGCACTGTGAAATCCAACCAAAGCTGACACCCCCCCCACACACACACACACCAGGATTGAGGTCCCCTCCAACTGCCAGTGAACCAGTCAAGCCAGTTTCCACATGGCATTTCCATGACCTTCACCTTCGCCTGCTCTAACTCTCTCCCCCTGGCACTGCCACGTCCCTAGGACGCTGCTGCTTCTACCAGAACTACTGGGTTCAGAAGATCACGGACACTGTGGGAACCACTAATGGAGGCACTGCCCTTGTACCAGCCAGCAACATTTCCTCCCGTACCAGGCATACCTGCCACCAGTGAGATCTGCAGAAGGAAGTGTGTCAGCTCGGGCTCTTCCTCTCCTTCCTGGAGCCCGTCAGCTCCGGCTCCATGTGAAGGCCACCCTCTCGGTTTGCACACACCACGTCCTTTGTGGGTGCAGTCCCCCTTCTCTAACCAGGTGGGTCTTCCACTCAGAGAAGTGAGGTCTCACTGGGTTAATCCTAGGTTTTCTCTTCACTTCCCCTTCACTGAGGGTGAGGGCTCATTAAGGAGGCTCCGAAACACCCAGGCAAGCATGTTTCTGACAACAGCCGCCTACCTGTCGGCGTGACACACCTGGACCCCCATGGGAGCTGCAACCAGGCTCCTACAGACTTGTTCAATGTCACATACAGTCCTGGAGCCCAGGCTGTGTTCTAGGTTCTGTATGATCTTACCCCACTGGCCGAAAAACAACCTCCCTGGTAGACTTTATTATCTCCTCTTTCCTAATAAGGAAAATGAAGCTCACGTGAGGTTATCTTGCCCAGAGTCACACTGCTTGCTCACCTCAAAGATCCTCAAGGACAGAAACCAATTCTTACCTATCAACCCCTCCCAGGCATTGTTCAGAGTCTGTATCGAGTCCACACTCAGCATAGAAAGCTTGGATGAAGAATAAATGAATTGTGTGCATATAATCCATAGTACCAGTTTGGGGGATGGAGAAAGATGGGCACACACATTAAATAAAGGCAAATTTGTCACTGGAGCACAAGCTGATGCAGTCTCAAGAGTAGGGTGATTGGTTCCGACACAGTCAGGAAATCTGTCACATGTGTTTGTATATGTGTGTGCATGTGTGCACACACATGTAGAAAGATTTATTTATTTGTTTGTTTATTTATTTATTCCTCACCCAAGGATATGTTTTCATTGATTTCTAAAGAGAGGATAGGAGAGGGAGAGAGGAAAAAAAACATTGATGTGAGAGAGAAACATCAATCAGTTGCTTCATGTAACTAGGTTACAACAGAAAACCTGGGTATGTGCCCTGACTGGAAATCAAACTCGTGACTTTTCAGTGTATAGCATGACACTCCAACAAACTGAGCCACCCAGCCAGGGCAAAAAAAAAAAATTAAATCCATACCAAGACACTAACAAAAAAGATTTCTGAGTGAGTAGGATTATGCTCGATTTTATTTTCTCCCTTTTGCCTTTCTTTCTGGTCTGTTCCTTTCACTTTTTCCAGCAATTTGAATTTTTATTGAACTATGAGATGCATATTAAAAGTACACATATCTTACTTAAGTACACATCTTGCTAATTTGACCAGCACCCAAATCAAGAGACTAAACACAGCTTCCCCCAAGAAGGACCCCTGGGCTTCCTTCCGGTCTCTAATGCCCACACTAGGGTCACCAAGAGCCTAGCTTTTGTCACCAGAGGTTAGTTTTTTCCCTTTTTGTGTGCTTTGTATAAGTGGGATCCTACGCTTTGGTATCCAGCGTCTTTTGACCATCAGTACACTGGTGAGATTCCTCCATATTGTTTGGGTAGGAGATCACTCATTCTCATCGCCATTTTTGTTTGTTTTTTTAAGTACATAAATTTTAAACTTTGTTTCTTTGGTGGCTAGCAGGAGGAAATCTATATAGAAGGAGTGGGGAGCCAGATCTGTCCCCCCCCACCACCACCACCACCACAGAAGGCTGGGTAGCTCAGAGAGATCCTAAAAGAAAGGGGAAAGGTTCATGCTTTTGGCCACTGGTTCCTAGATGCCAACAAGCCCGCCCACCATCACTGTACAGTGATGGATATGCTTTGAAAGCTCAGGTTCAAATCCTGGCTTAGCCATTAACTCTTCCGGGAGTGCTGTTTCACTCTTTTGTTTGTTTGTTTGTTAATGTATTTTTATTGATTTCAGAAAGGAAGGGAGAAGGAGAGATTAAAACATCAATGATGAGAAAATCATTGAGCAGCTGCCTCCTGCAAGCCCCCTACTGGGGATCAAGCCCCCACAACGTTGGCATGTGCCCTGAGCAGGAATGGAATCCTGACCTGCTTCTTTATCTGCAAAATGGGGGGCTTGATTGCTCCCTATAGCAAACCCTGTAGTTTCCACCCAAGACCCTTTAAATCCTTTTTATCATTTCTGTGTGCTCTGCTGCTGGCTTTGGGGTTTTTGGCTTCAACCTGTCCTTGGGTTGTGACAGCCATTTTGTAAGCATGCGAGAGACCACAGGTGCCTGGGAGTTTCCTCACGCTCACCCTGGAAGCCCTCATCTGGCCAGTGCTGGGTGCCGGGTATGTAATTCCAGCTGGCTTGCACCCAGGGCAGGTGTAGTGTGCCTTCCAGAAGCCCCTGCAGGAGCCAACTGCAGCTCCCCTTCATGGATCTTAGCCTGAAATGACACCTTGTGGGACTCCTTCCTCTCCCGCTGCCTCCCGTAGGTCTGCCCAGGAGATCTCCCTGAAATAGTTACATGCACAGGAATCCTCAAGCAGGCCCCACTTCCAGGGAACCTGCCCGAAGACGCCCTCGGGGTTGTTGTGAGGGATCATGGATAACTGTGCAGACGCCTCCCACCACCCCATTGGAACTCACACCTGTTAAATCTCTTCCCCGCCGTTAGCCACAGGCTGGCCTTGCTGTGTGGCCAGAGACCTCGAATCATAAAATGCCCAGGGTCCAAAGGGACCGTAAATGTCTTGGACGCCTGGAGTCCTGAATTACCTTGAATCACTCCCATCTCTCCCTGAAGAGTATTACAGTAGCTTCTAAATGAAATAACCAGGGACAGTAGAGACACCCCCATTACCCCAGCTTTATTGCGCTACAATCAACACAGCCATCTCGAGTGGAGATGAAACTGTGGGGAGCGGATATTAAAGCCACTGGCTGCGCTGAGCTTCCCAGATCAGAGGCCAGATCTTCTACTGGCTGCTCCAAGCAGCATTTGAACCCCCCGGGACCCTACCCGGCCCGTGGGGAGGGGGCTCAGTGCTTGGGCCATGGTGGCAGCTCTGTATGTTGGTGCCCATACTTCCAGGGAAGGAAATCTTCCTGCACCTTAAGATAAGAAGAGCAAAAAGCTACATTAAAAAGAGGTGGGGGAAGACATAGCACACGTGAAATTATCCTCTCTCTTGAAAAGAAAATTCTTTTTTTTTTTTTTTTTTAATAATCCATGGCATTGATCTGTAATCTAAGAGCAGGCTGTATTTAGACTGATTCCCCCAAACAGGAAGGGGACATGGGGGCCAGACACTGACAAGGAGCAGTTGTTGAATATTAATTGTTGCTATTTGTGCACCAGGCACTGCTTGAAATGTCTAACAGTCTTTGAAGGAGGTACGCTCACCTTTGATTGACAGATGAGGGAATGGAGACTCCAAGAAGGTAAATCACTCCTCCTGCCCCTGCCACTGGTAGGAATGGAGCTGAGAATCACCCAGGCGCCCTGCCTCCAAGTCTGGATGGGTTCTTAAGCAGAACTATTGCCAAGGACCTGGGTACAAAAGCTGCTTTAGTTCCTAGGGCTGTTGTAACAACAGACCACAAACTGGGTGACTTATGATGATGGAAATGATCTCCTCCAGTTCTGAAGGCTCAGATCCATCCTTGCCTCTCCCTAGCTTCCGTTGGTGGCCAGCAATCTTTGGCATGCCTTGGTTTGCAGCTGTATCACTCCAATTTCTGCCTATGTCATTGTGTAGCTGTCTTCCCTCTGTGTCCCTCCCTCTGTCTGTCTCCTCACCTTCTTACTAGTATAAAAAAGCCAGTCATGCTACCTGAAGGGCCCACCCTACTCCAGTGTGACTTCATCCTAATTAATTACATCTTAAATTATCCTATTTCCAAATAAGGTCACATTCTTAGGTGTTGGGAGTTAGGACTTCAGTATGTTGAGGTGTTGTTGGTTTTTTTTGTTTGTTTGTTTGTTTGATTTAGGGTTGTTTTTGTTTGTTTTGAAACTCAATTCAATCCATAAAGGAGGACACAGCCAGAAACTCAGTTTTTAAACAAGGAGATTCAGAGAGAATGAGGAGGGGATGGCCTTCCTTCTTCCTGAGAGAGAAACTCGGGAATGGGCGCATCAGTGCCTTTGATCTAGAATCTCCATCTCCATCTTTGTCCACCTGCCACTAAGCATATGGCCCCAGAGGAAGAGATCAGCTCACCACTGGTTCCAATCTTTAAAATGTAGTACCTTATATATTGCAATATTCTAGGACAAAAACCTCTGTGAACCTATTCTGGTTAAAACTCTACTTTGAGCCCCGGGAGAGCCTTGTACCCCTGGGGAGCGGTGGGACCAGGGGGGGCCCTGTGACCTGGGGGGGGGGCGGTGGGCCCCAGGGGAGCCCCTATGTTCATAGCAGCACAATTTACAATAGCTAGGATTTGGAAACAGGTTAGGTGTCCATCAGCAGATGATTGGAGCTGAAAACTATGGTACATTGACACAATGGAATATTATGCTGCCAGAAAAAGAAGGAATTCTCATCATTAGCAGCAACCTGGATAGAATTGGAGAACATCATGCTGAATGAAATACGCCAGTCAATGAAAGAGAAACACCACATGTCCTCACTCATTTATGGATAATAAAGAATATTATAAACTAATGAACAGAAAGATAGATATAGTGACAGTAAAGCAACAAGCAATCTGTCAAATGACAGCAGGGAGGGTAGGGTGATGTAGGAGAAATAAGAGATTAACCGAAGGACTGGTATGCATGCATGTAAGTACAACCAATGGACACAAAACTCTGGGGAGGGAGGGCATGTATGGGAGGTGGGGGGGGGAGGACAATGGTAAGTAATGTACACATATAATACCATAATAAAAAAAATGGTGGGGGAAAAAAACAACTCTACTTTGAAAAAAAACCTTCTTATTAAACTGAGATGGCATTCTCAGATGCAAGCATGGAACTCAACTCTGGATGATTTTAACTAAGAGGAACCCATTTTAAAAATAAGATCTAGCTCACACAACAGCTGGGAAGGCTGAAGGACCCAGCTGAAACAAGTGGCAGAAACAAAGGATTCTGAGAGAGAGTCAGGACTATAGTCAGAATCAGAACCAGCCCAGTGAGAACACTGGCACCGCTGGGCATAATTCACACTACCATGGACTCTCATCATTATGAAAGCCCATAGACCTTGGACATTCTGAGGTCACCACAGCTACCCCATTGTACCTGATTTTGGGGGGCCTAACTCCAGATTTTAAGTCCTTGGTCGAGGCTAGCTAAAATATCTGAGGTATAGCTGCAAGGGAGTCTGGGAAAACATGTGTGTAGCTTTTTTAGCTTTAATAGAGAGAGACAGCCTCCTTAGTGAGCCACACACTAATGAATTCCACAAATGCAGGAAGGAGGTTCAAATGTTGGGAAAATAATGAAAAATTGCTCTTAGGAAATATTAAACCTACTTTATCTAGGAGCAAAGGTAAGTTAGGGGTATCAAGGCCAAAGCTGTTAAAAATGGAGATCATAACTCACAGACTTGGGATACTGATGTCAGAAGTTTCTATGAAACCATAGAGACAGAAATTAGATTAGGGACTGAGTGGCCTGCAGATGTGGGAATGGGTGTGCCTCCTAATAAGTGCAGGATTTCTTTTTGAGTTGAAAAAATATTCTGGAATTAGATAATGACTGTAGTTGTACAGCCAAATTGTACACTTTATGGAGATGAATTGTATGTTGTATGAATTATATCTCAATTTTAAGAAAGTCTCAGAAAGGGATCCAGACCCCTCAAATTTGCAGGAAAAAGAGAACTTTAGAAAGCAATGGGATGGACACTGGAGCAGGTATATATGGGGAGAGGCACAGTTCCTCGATTTTCCCATGATGGTAACACAATTTGGTGGGCATGTGTTGGCCTGGGGAAATGGAGCACAGTTGGTCAAACATGTCAGCAGTTCCAAACACCCCATTTTCTTTGAAAATTCTCCACACATCTACGTATTGGGTCACAATGAGGTACACATTCCCATTATTTCTGCTCAGAATCATAGAAACAGACGCCCAGTGGTGATGGTTTTCTAGATGACATGGAAACATTTTTTTTAAATGAACTTGTTTGGGGGCCATAGTGGGGTAGGCAATATAGAACTAAAATATTGATCATACCCCAAATGTCCTAGATCCTGTGCTAACCATTGCCCCACTGAGTCCTCTCCCAGATTCTCTGAGGGGGAAGGGGAAAATTATCTCCCTTTTGTAGATAAGAAGAGTGAGCCTCAGAAAAACTACGTGATTGTCATCTAGGTCCTCCAACTTCAAAGCCCTACTCCTTTCAGCTCCTCGGCTTCCTCGCATATATTTAGACAAGGATGTACATCCCATGAGAGTAACTGAAGTGCAGGAGAGAGGGGAGGCAAGAGGAGGAAGGAGGAAGGAATAGCTGTAGGAGATAATAAATGACTTTAAGGAGTGTTTAAATTTTCAATTTCTAACTTTCTGGGGTAATGCCTCCCCAAATCTCCAGCCATGTCTGCTGTACAGACCAAGTTCTTGGGTAGGTGGGAGCTTGGGGGCAAAGTTTTGGCAAAGGCTGGTTGACTGGTGCATTAAAAAGGTGTCTCCCATTTGGACCAACGCTGGCAGAATTAAAGCAACAGAGATAAGATTTAGAGATAGGAACTTCCTAACAGAAGCCAGCAGTCTGATCTAAACTTGAACTTGAGGTTATAAAACTGCCCTGGAATTCACAGGTGTTCAGCTGATCAAAACTAAACCTTAGGGGCAGAGACACCCCCTTCATTATGAAGATTCTGCATTTCTTACCTCCCACATTAAACTTCGAGCTCTGTCAGGGCAGAGTCAAAATCTGATTCATTTTTATAGTGTCTCTGCCCAGCACAAGGTTCAATAAATCTTTGTTGAATGAATAAATTCAAGGGTGAGGCCCCACATGAATAGATCAACATCTACATCAGAAATTGTACCTGCCAACAAGTAAAAAAATATAAACTCAATTCAGTGTTAAAGTGGACGACAGGTCTGAGGGTGAGCAGTTGAGGTGTGTGTCACGATGTCCCAAATGTGCTTCTACTGTTCTGTTCTTTCACCTTTACCCCATCTTCATGGTCTCAAGACTGGATACCATGCCCATGTCAGGAGGAAGAGACCAATGGATTCCTCCGAGCCAGGTCTTTGTTGAGGGAGAAGCCTTTCCCAGCAACCTCTACGTCTCACTTGCTAGAACAGGCTACTAGATGTGCTGGGGATGTACGCAGAGAAGAGACTAAATCAGTAGTCGGCAAACTCATTAGTCAACAGAGCCAAATATCAACAGTACAACGACTGAAATTTCTTTTGAGAGCTGAAAACTGACTTCTGTGCATGGGCCACGAAGTTTCAATTGCACTGTACCTGTGCGCCCACACGTGGTATTTTGTGGGAGAGCTACACTCAATGGGCCAGAGAGCCGCATGGAGAGCCACAGTTTGCCGACCACTGGACTAAATAAACAGATGATTAGGAGTATCTGAGAGAGGAAGGGTCTCCCGTCTCATTCTTTCCCACAGAACTGGGATTCTGCTTGGAACTCAAGCACTGTTCATGTTCACGTACTCCCAAGAGTAAAAACAGCAATGAGATAAGAGAATGGTAGGAGCCTGCAAAGCAGGAAACCAAGGCTTGGAGAGTTTAGCTGCCTGAAGTTACCTGATTGAGGCTCAGCACCGGCTCTTGGGGACTTAGAAGCTCAATGTCTTTCCATTTCCTCCCTAGGCCAGGCCTCCAGATGCTCAGGACCCAGGAGAGGATGGCATGGGAGGGAGACTCGCAGAGCCCCTCAGTCTCTTGTCCTCAGGCTCAGTCGTGTGTGTGTGTGTGTGTGTGTGTGTGTGTGTGTGTGTGTGTGTGTGAGAGAGAGAGAGAGAGAGAGAGAGAGAGAGAGAAGGCCAGGCTTTGCTGGCAGTGCACACCATCTGGCGGCAAGTCTTACATCAAACAAATAAAGGCCTCTCAGGTCTGCAGCCCCGCTCCTGCCCAGCAGCCAGGGATGGAGGGATGATGCCAGGGCTACCTTGACTCTGACTTATCCCAGGGGGTGGGCAGTATTGAATATTGCAGCAGATTGGATGGGGCAGCGGCGCTGTCAGGGAGCAGGGGTCGGGACTGGACTGGCCCCTGAGCTGTGGAGGACTCTTATGGCCTTCCCCTCGCTGTGGGCACCTCTGCCATGGCAGGCGGGCTGTGAACCCGCTGCTGTACCACCCTTCCCCCCACTTCACCATGAAAAGCCATCAGAGGCTGGGGGACTGCCTCCCCGGACTCACCTGGGACCCAGGACCTAGCGGGAGGGAGGGGGCACAGGCGATCACAGCCTCTCCGAGCAGCCGTTTCCAACCCTGCCTTGGCCAAGACCAGCCACAAGAAGCAGGTTTTCAATCACAGCCTGGAACTCCCACCTACAGACATGCCTATGACATGGAAACATCTGCACACAGCTCTCCTTAACTTCTCTACATACAGTGCCCAGTGCTATATTTTCTTCTATCAACCCTGGTTCTCGCCCCTCACCCTCCACCCCCCTTTTTTTATTGTTTGTTTGTTACAAATGCTGGCTATGACCCACAAAAAATGATGTCAGGAATCCATGAGGGGGAACCTGTCGTTAGATTCAGTGGCTTAGTGCATGGGCTTTGCAAGACAATTGAACTGGGATTGAACTTGCTGGTGTGTGAACCCAGCCAAGTGGCTCAGCCTCTGGCATCCGGCCGGCTGTTCTAACTAACACCATGGCCCCATGCCCTGACCCCCCTCTGGACCGTGTCATGGTCTCCTGACGGGTCTCCCTAAAATGCACCCTGGAAGTCCCTCCTTACACATTCCGCATGCAGCCTGGGGCACATTTGTAAGTGTGGGCAGGCCAGCCCCTGCTCGGTGCCTTCCCGATGCCCCTTTGATCTCTGGATCAAGACAAAGCCCCTACCTTGGCTGACAAACCAACGAAGCCTGGGTGGTTTGGCTCCTGCCCACCTGTTCCTCCCCCACCTCTCCCTTCTGTCTCCTCCCCACATTCCCTCCTACCTTCCCCTTCCCCTCCCCACCTCCGCCCCAGCCCATTCTCCGGGCTCCAGCCACGCCCTCTCCTCCTGGGTGCCTTGTCTGTGTCCTTAGGCTCTTTCTTGCCACAGGGCCTTTGCACATGCTTTCCCTCACCTCTTGACCAGGTTCACTCCCACCCGCCTATCCTTCAAATCTCAACTCAAAGTCACTGCCCCGGAGAAGCCTTCCCCGGCTTCCCAAGCCAAGTCAACCCCTCAACTATTCCCTCTGAACTCCGCTCCCCACCGCCATGGCACTTGTCAGCGTTGCGGTGTTATATTATTTAGAGTTGTTGGGTTAACCTCCTAGGCCAGGACTTCTCAGTCCCAATGGGCATTAGAATCAACCAGAGACATTTCAAAAGGTGCAGAAGCCTGACTCCCCAAATCCAATTCACCTGATCTGGGGCGTGGACGTCTATACTTTCCACCCAGAACAAGAACCACAGGACTTGACTCTCGGTTTCATGATGGCAGGGTCAGGTCAGCTTCCCACCCCACTGCGCATGTGTCTAGCTCTGCTTATGTTGTCTGTGGAAGAAGGGGAGGGAGGAGAGATGAAAAAACGGGAAGGAGGGAGGGAAAAGAAGGGAGAAGGAAGGGGGAGGAACGACAAGCAGCCTCCTTGTGGAGGACACAAGTTTCAACACCAAGAAGCAGTGGCTTTCCTCAGTACCAGCCCCTGGGAGGCTCTGAGGGCCTGCCAAGGAGCCGGGCAGCTGACACTGTGAGGACCTGAGGTCTTGGGGGTGGGGAGTTTACTGGGGAGCATCAGCTGTGTTATTAGGATGGGTCTAATGTCACCAGGATAGTCCTGTGACAGGAGGGTCAGAGGCATGATGGTAGTAGCAGAGGTCAGAGCGATTGGAAGATGCTATAGAACCACCTTTTAGGAAGCAGAAGGGGCCACAAGCCAACACATGCTGGCAGCCTCTAGAATTTGGAAAGAAAGGCAAGGCCTGGATTCTCCGCTAGAACCGCTAGAGGAGCCAGTGCCGCCCACACCTTGATTTCAGTCCAGGGAAACTCATTTAACATTTCTGACCTGCAGTCTGTAGGATAATAAATTTCAGCTGTTTTAAGTCCCGAAGTTTGTGGTAAGTTGTTACAGAAGCAAGAGGAACCCAACCTGCCTCCTCATCACCCTCCCCTAACTGGGTTCCCTCTGTCCCCTTCAGTCTACTCTACACAGCAGACAATATGGGCTTTAAAAGGCATCTCTTAGAGCAGTGTTTCCCAAACTTTTGACATATGTGTACCCCTCTATAATTTTCCTAACGCTGAGTACCCCTCGTCAAAAAAAAATGGATGTATTTTAATAACAATAAAAATATAATTTTTTCTTTTTTGGTACATATACAAAATAATAATAAACGAAAAATAAAATTGTTCATAATAAAATATAAAGTTATATTATAAATAACATTTATTTGGATCAATGAGAAGGATGAAATTGACTTGACTCATGAGAACGTAGAATTAGGTGCAGCTAAGCACGGTGCAGTGCATATCCCCACCAAACTCCGGTGCAACTGTACTCCAACCAAACTCTTCCCGTATCCCTGGGGGTATGCGTACCACACTTTGGGAAACACTGTCTTAGATCACCTCATTTGTACATAATGCCCTTTAATGGCTTCCATTGTACTTAGAATAGAAGTTCATGGCCTTTGCCAGACTCTCTGATCATCTGCCCCTCCTGGGGACCCCTGGAACCCCCTTTTTCTCTGGGCTCTAGTCTCCCTGGATGCCTTTCTGTTCCTTGAGTTATTCAAGTTCATTGCTGTGATGAGCTGGCACGGCCACGGCATACTCAGCCCCACATTGGGTGCCTTCTGTGCCTCGCCAGCTCAGCCAGGTTTGGTGAGCCTGAGAGGGGACGGTGAAGGATGGAGAAAAGACAGACAAAAGAATGAAAGCTGGGTTCTCGGTGGGACGCTGTCTTCTCTTACAGAGAGCTAGCGACAGTGCCATGGATTACAAGCCTTGTCTTTATTTTATAGCCAGATTCCACAAGGCAAAGTAAGGGCGTGGTCAAGATGTTTATAACGTTCTCAACTACATGCACCTGAACTCTCTATCAAGCCCATATTACCCAGACACGTGGGGCCACATGTTCGGACATAGGTTCAAGCTTACAACTATAGCTGTTGGCTATCATTGTGCTGGGAGGGCTCTGCTCTCCACTCTGGGACTTGCACGTGGCCATGAGAGGACCGTGCCCTCTCATTAGTCCGAGGCTTGAGCCTGTCCAAACATTGTAGCCGCTGTCCGCACATTGCCACCTCAAAGCATTTGCTCTGCTACGTCTCTTCCAAGAATTCTCCCATCACTTGTCATTAGGGTTCAGTCTGAGGGCTTCTCACGTTGAAACCCCTCTCCCTTTAGCAAAGCTCTGCCATATTCCTCCACTTTACTTTCTTCCTAGCCTTTATCAGTAGCTGAAATGCTCTTGTTCATTTATTTATTTATTTATTTTTGCTTGCCATTGTGTGGTTGTGGGAGAAGGTTGGATTTTTTTTTTACTCCCCTCTTTATCCCCAAAACTGTCAGCTCTGTGGGAACTGTCTAATTGCTTGTCCAGTGGTTTCTCACTGCTCCGGCACTATATTGATGACTAGGGTACAGTAGCGCTCAATATCAGCAGTGTTTATGTGTGAATGCATGAATGAGTGAATGAACAGTGCAGCGGTGGGCAGAGTCAGTGCTCAGCGAAGGTTGTTAAACTAAGTTTATCACCAGGATCACCATGAGAAAGCTTGTTAACAGCAGAACCTGCACGTGTGTGTGTGTGTGTGTGTGTGTGTGTGTGTGTGTGTGTGTGTCATGCTCCTTAACATCATTAGTTCCCCTCTAAGGGGGGTCAGCTAGCTGGCTTTGGGTCTCAGCAACCCCCAAGAGTCAAGATGAGCCACAGAAGCCTGTGATGGGGTACAGGAAGTCTGGGCTGGCTGAGACCCAGTCTGGTGGCCAGATGTGAGGGCAGAAACTTCCTTGAGGGAGGCCAAGTATTATTACAAGTGCTAACTCAGAGAGGCAACAAATGGCCATGCTCAGCACATGGATTCTCTCTCCCTCTCTCTCTCTCTCTCTCTCTCTCTCTCTCTCTCTCTCTCTCTCTCTCTCTTTCACATACACACACACACACACACACACACACACACACACACACACACACACTCTCTTCCACCCCTCCAAGGCCCTGCTGCCAGGTAGATCCAGCAAATGAGGAACCCCTGGAGGGTGGAACCCCGGGGAGCCTGCAGAGACCCTCCCATCTCTAATACCCCACGCAGCTGAGCCCATGCTTTTCATTGGGATGGGTATAAATAAACAGCAACGGGATCCTTGAAAGGAAATGACCCCCCAGAGGAAACCTGATCCTGAGGCAATTACAACACTTCTGTTCAGATAATTGCCTGCTGAAACCCTGAGCTGGGTGCCAATCCTCCAAAGGCGCCGGCGCTGCCACCCCGGGCTGATGGCAGCCCCTCCCCCCCCACACACACACCATGCGCTCCACACCCCTCCATGTCTGTTGCATGGTGAAGGGACACAGGCAGCGCTCAGGCGTGAACTGCACCTGTGCCACTTCCAGGGAGTCTGGGGATGAGTGTGGCGAGAGCAGGGTTTCTCACCCAGAGGTGTGGAGGGGAAGTTTTACCCTCGGGGGACAATTATTTTTGGCTGTTCTGACTGGTCGTTAGTGGGTAGAGGCCAAGGATTCTGCTAAACGTCTTGCAGCACACAGGGCAGCCCCACCACAAAGAACTGTCAGCTCAGATGTCACTCGCGCTGAGGCTGAGAGGCGCCTGTCCGGGGCGAGGAGGCAGCTGCAAGGCAGGAGTTTCTAAAGTGCTCCGAGCACCCGCGATGGGCCCCTCTGTCACACAGAGACCTCTGTCACTGAGTCATCAAAACATCTTTTATGAGGTTTAATTATCATCCTCTTGTTACAGATACGGAAACCGAAACTTAAAATGGTTTGTAAAAGTTCTAAAGCAACTTGTTCAAGATCCCCCTGCTAGTCAACACAGAGCCAGATTTCAATGCTAAACTGATGCCGCAGAGCCCGAGCGTCCACCCCACACTGGACCATCGCCCGCCGTTAGCAATCCCCTTATGTGCCTATTAGTCTCACAGGATCATCTTCTGGACCCAAGGGAAGTGTGGAATGCTGGGAGAAGCATAGCCTTCGGTTTCCTATAGACTGGAGTTCAGCGTCCTGCTCTGCCATCTTCACCTGCCATGAAACCTTGGGCATGTTAGTGAAACTCTGTGGGCCTCAGTTTCCTCATCTGTAAAATGGGCTGATTGTGTGACCCACCAGAGGGTTCTTCCCAACATCATATATAAATACCATCAAACACTGCCTAGTGCATCAAGGACCTCAAGGATTGTGATTGATATTAGGTTTGAAATTCAGAATTACAGAGATGCCGATTTTTATTAGGAAAGTGGAGCAGTGTGGGGCAAATAGGGGGAACTAGGGGTGAAAGGTGAGAAGGGAAGAAGGGGTGAGAGAGTGGAGGGAGTCCATTCCTATGAAGGCGAGAGTCTTGCCTCTAACTTCCCTCCGCACTCTTTCCTTGGGGGAAAGTGTTACATTTGGTTTACTGGGGAAGGTATGATTCTCTGTCTCGCAAAATGCCAAAGCCTATTAAAAAAAATAAGGTTCTAGACAGAACCAACTTGGTCTAGAAGAGTGTGTTAAGGAGAGGGTGGGAGAGCTTCTCCGGGCTGCCTGGCTTTGACCTTCGCTCACCTGGTCTCTCCGGTGGAGGGAAGGAAAATGGACACTTCTTCACAACCTGTTCAGTGCAAGTGCTTTTGACTCAGCTTATCTAATTTTCCCAGAAGGCCCCGGGAAGTTGCAGCATCCCCATTGCACAACTGAGGAAACTGAGGTAGCCCACAGTTGCTCAGCTGGGAAATGGAGGTCTGAGCCCAGATGCCAATGCTGATGCTTTTCACCTCAAGCCCAGTGAGCCTCTACTTCACAAGATGGTTATCAGACTGATGGTCCCACAAGAAGCTTCTCTATAGACCCTCTCTCCATCCCAGTAGTGTGTGTTGGCCACAGTGAGAATATTTCCAAAGCTCCAGACCAGTCCCATGGTCTAAAAAAAAATTAGTGTACTCAGAAGGCACAAGACGACTGAAAGTCAGAACCTTCTAGAATGGTACCAGTAGTACTTTCTGCAGGGGAACAAATGTTATATATCAATGCTATCCAATGTGGTAGTCACTAGCCACAGGGGATGCTCCATTTGAAATATGGCTAGTATACCTGTCAACCTGAATGCTTCCTTTTATTTCATTTTAAATAATTGCATTTTAATTTCAATATTCACAAGTGGCTAATGGCATCCATATTGGACAGTGCAGGGAAAATTTAGGACTCCTCACCTCTGGGCTTTTTGCCAACCATGTGCTTCCCAGAGCTCCCTTCCATAGAAATGTCAGGTTTAAGATCCACTAGCCCTTGACTTTTCTGAGCACAGGGGTGAGAAATCCTCTTGGATGAGCTGAGTTCATAGAGGATTCCACCATTCATGGTTCCAGTCAGACATAAGTCATTCAAACAACACACACACACACACACACACACACACACACACACACACACACACACATTGAGATCCTACTGTATCCCAGGCCTGAACTGGATGTAGGTACCATCCCTATACTGGAAGAGCCCAAGGGCTAATAGGAGCAACTACAGAATAACAATAGTGAGGAAGTAATAGTAGTGATGATGAGGAGGGTAGGGATGATGGCAATGGTGATGGTGAAAGTAATGATGAATGATGATGCTATTGACGACAAAGGCAATATAAATGAGATAAGAATATGAACGTGGAGTCACTCTGGATTCCAATCCATATGCCACCATTTACTATTAGCTATGAGATCAGGGGCAAGTCATTTGGCCTCTTTAATCCTTAGATATCTCTTTGAAAAAAATAAAGTTAATAAAAGCATGACTCCTTAAGGTAGCAGAGAGCATTGAATAAAACAGTAGTGTGCATAACATAGCCTGACATGTAGGAAGAAGTGAATAAATGTTAGCTCTTATTTTTACTATAATTTATTCTGGACACACTATTTCCCAAGTTCATGTCTTAAACAATCTCGGTCTTCAAACTGACTCTGCTCCCATTCCCACTTGACAGATAAGAAGACTGAGGCTCAGGTTAAGTTTAGAGAATTTGCTCAGGTTATTGGAGTAGTGCTGTGATTTGAGCCCCAATCTAAATGACTTAAACACATGTGAAATTGCTTAACTGCGCAGTCAGCTACAAATTAGAGATGATAGAGGCTCTCAGCATGGCACTGTGGGAAGAGAACATTTTGGTGTTTACCATGCACCAACTGTGCGAATCGGGAGAGGAGTCACTTCATGTCTTGGATCCTCAGGACAATTTCAGCCCCTGGGCCATTGTACAGATTACACAGAATTACATGCATGAGCATATAGGACGGTCCATGTAAAAAGTGTCACGTGGAGCTGGCATACATGGAACACTCAATAGAAGCTCACATTACCAACATCAAATCATTAGCACAAGCCTGGCACACAGTACTCTACGAAGGCTCCCCCCACCACCTTTCTCCACGCCCCACCCCTTTAATGACACACAGCACTAACCTCCGAACCCCATTCTCTGAGTGGGACTAAGGCGAGTGTGATTTTCCCCACCACAACTTCTGACTGCCTGCCAAGGCCCTGGTGAGGAGGGAAGCAGCTCCGGAGAGCTGTGCTCTGCAGGGTCCTGCCACGCCTCTGCCACACACCCTCCCTGGGACTGGGGGTGCAGAGACTCCCCCAGAGACTCTGGAACTACTGACAACCAGCTGGGGTCAGAAGCGCCAGGCAAGAGAGAGGGTATTTATAAACCTGGCACGGGCACCGGTGACTGAGCCCTCAGGAACCTGAGAGGGGAGCGGCTTCCCCACCCGCAGGGAAATCAAAGAGGAAAAACACCAGCACGTTCCAAGCGACGGCCCCCGGCAGAAGCCACAGAGGCCGCATCCAAGTCCCCTTCTAAATTTAGAACATTTGGCCAAGCCAGTCCTCCAGCTCACCTGACATCTCTCCCCATGGCTGGACCAGGATGTTCTTCTGAGAGCCAGGGACACAGATGGGAGCCAGATCCCAACCCACGCGGTCTCCACTTCTGTTCCATCAAACTGAGTGCCAGCGCCTCCATGGCTTTATCGCTCACACCTGAGACAGCACCTGGCCGTGGGAAGGGCTCTGAAGCCAGAGATGGGAGTTCAAATGTGGGAGCTGGCCGCTGACTCAAACCAGCCCAACATCTTAGACCAGTGTCTCAAGCTTCCTACGTCTCAGTGGCCTCGTGTGCAGTGTGACAGAACCTTTGACCAGCAACTGCATTTCATTGTCTCTCTTAAGGGAAGAACAAGATTTTTGAGAGAATCCCCCAGCCCATAAGCCTCAGTTTCTCTACCTTTGAGATGGGAAAATTGCACCTCAGAAAAATTCTGTGAGGACTGAGTCCAGTGGCAAGGAGAGAGTGCCCAACGCAGGGGCATACGGTGAGCCCCCAAACCATGTGGCTTAACCAATATGGGAAACGGAACCAGCAAGTTCCTTTAATGAGTCTCTCTCTCTCCGTATTTTGTTTTGTTTTATTTTTACTAATTTAAGCCCATTCAGGTAAATATTACTTGTGTGTTTCAGGCTCTGTTTTTAGTCTAGTAATAAAACCGGGGTCATGATCATTGTAATCAAAAGGTATTTCTCTATCCTTGACCCCATCTGCCATTGAGTGGAATCAAGCCCCTCTTTTAAACAGTTCCTGCTATTCTAGCACCACTGCCTCCATTAACAATTATTATAATAATAGTTAAAAGCACTCACTAAGTACAGACATTGGGTTAAAGGTTTTACATTAATTACATAATTTAATTCAATTCTTAACAGTATATATATATATATATATATATACACACATATACATATATATATATACTGTTAAGTGTATATATATACTGTTATATATAATGTTATATATATATATATATATATATATATATATATATATAGTTACACACACACACCAAGGTTCAATTGACACACAAAAAAATATAAAGCAGCAATATCAATACCAATGATTTTATTCTCTCCTCACCTTCCTAGTTGGACCCACTGGGGGACTGAAGAGCACACCCCCTTGGATACCGCACGGAGCCTGCCATGTACCTCTCCTGGCCAGTCCAGTTTCATCTCTCTGCGGGAGGGTCATTAGCTGCCTTGCCCTCTAACGTGTCACCACTCTCTGCTCCAACAGCCACCCCAACTGGGAAAGTACCTGTCCCCACTTGTGCTACATCCTGTTTCCCTGGGTACAAACCACTGTAACCGTGGGCACTCAAGGCCTTCCCAAGTTAACTGTGTAGCAATCCTTGATTCTGTGTGCAGGTTTTGTTGTAGTTGCCTTGCCCGAGGAGTTCAACGGGTATGTGCACCTCACATACTGACCCTTGTGCATGGAGCAAGCTTCTTGGACTGGGCTCAATCTTCCCTCAATGTTTCTTTCCCACAGACCTTGAGCAAATAAGTCCATGAGTCCCCTGCCATCCTCTAGACTTGTCCTGGCATTTTTTTTACTTGGGGATGAACATAACAGTCTGCACTGCCCAGCTGGGACTTCCACTCAGAAGATCCAGCTGCAGACCAACCATGTTGAGGCTCAAGTCTTGGGTTAGCTTCTCATCATTAGCTTGGTTTTATAATGCCTCATCCAGAACCCCTCTCTGCTATTGTGAGAAACCCTACGCATTGTTGAGACAGCTGGTTGGCGCTAGGAGTGCTTCTCTGCTCAGGATAATGGTTCTGTAAGTACTTGATGACTTAGACCCGTGGTCAGCAAACTGCTGCTCTCGAGCTACATGTGGCTCTTTGGCCCCTTGAGTGTGGCTCTTTCACAAAATACCATGGCATGTGCGAGTCAATATGAAGAAATGGCATTAGAAGAAGTTTGTGTAAAAAATTTGGCTCTCAAAAGAAACTTCAGTCGTTGTACTATTGATATTTGGCTCTGTTGACTAATGAGTTTGCCGACCACTGACTTAGACTAACTTTCCTTCATGTGCCATGCGCTCACCAGGTTGGTAAAGGATTCACGTGAGGTCAGGCTCACCACTTCATCTCTCCAACTCCATGTCCCAACAGCCTGGGCTACATGGAAGGAAGGTGAGGTTCTGAGCCAGGATCTCTAAAGATGTGCCTGAATTCTGCACATATTTGAAATGAAGGAGTGTTCCCCCGGCGTGGACTGAGCATCATAAACTGTGAAAACAGCCTGGCCTCTGAGACCGACACACCCAGCATTGCCAAGATGACAACTGGCTGATGAAGTGTTCTTGCAGGAAGCAACCCAGGCCACTGGGCTCCCAGCTGATGAGTCAGCAGCCCTGGCTACTGCTTCGTACTCACCACAAAACTGTACAAGTTCGAAAATTTGGTGACATCTGGAGTTTCAATCTTAATAAGACTGCCTTTGGCGTTTCCCTTCCTGGCATGGAACTGTTTCTGGGTATTTTTCAAACTTGTATACAGGGAATTCCATAGAAAAACCCCTAAGCTGAGTCCTACCAAAGCCACAGCTTGAAATTCCATGAGTTGCGCACTTGTCTCACAGTTTGAAGGGTGTCCACTGACCAGAGACCGTGGAGGTATGACACTAAGCTGTAACTGAGCAGAACAATCTCCCTCCACTCTGCTGCCTTTAGACCCAGCTCTGCAATGCACCAGGTGTGAACTTGGTGAATTACTTCTCTAGGTTTCTCTTATTTCATCTTAAAAGAGGAGGGGAGGGCCGAAACCGGTTTGGCTCAGTGGAGAGAGCGTCGGCCTGTGGTCTGAAAGGTCCCAGGTTCGATTCTGGTCAAGGGCATGTATGTGGGTTGTGGGCATATCCCCAGTAGGGGGTGTGCAAGAGGCAGCTGATCAATGATTCTCTCTCATCGATGTTTCTAACTCTATTCCTCTCTCTTCCTCTCTGTAAAAAATCAATAAAATATATATTTTTTAAAAGATGGGGGGAGGGAGAAGGGGTTAAAGATCAACCAAAGGCCTTGTATACATGGATGTGAGCATAACCAATGGATACAGACAGTCGGGGGGTGAGGGCTTGTGCTGGGGGTGGGAGCAGCCAGGGAGAGGTCAATGGGGGTAAAAGGAGACTCATGTAACACTTTTAACAATAAAGAATTTAAATTAAAAAAAATGGTGGGAAATGCTGATTTTCTGATAATGGCCATTCTGACTAGTGTGAGATGGTATCTCATTGTAGTTTTGATTTTCACTTCCCTGATGATTAGTGATGTTGAGCATCTTTTCATGTCTATTGGCCACTGTATGTCTTCTTTGGAGAAATTCCTTTTCATGTGCTGTGACCATTTTTTATCAGATTGTTTATTTTTTTATTGAATTATATGAGTTTCTGATGTATTTTGGATATTAACCCCTTATTGGATATGATCTCTCCCATTCAGTAGGTTGTCTGTTTTGTTGATGGTTTCCTTTGCTGTGCAGAAGCTTTCCCTTGCTTGAGGGGATGTATCCAAAAATATATTACTCAGACTTATGTCAAATAGTTGACTTATGTTTTCTTCTAGGAGTTCTTTGGCTTCAGGTCTTACATTTAAGTCTTTAATCCATTTTGAGTTTATATATGTGCAAGTGAGTAGCCTCATTTCATTTATTTTAGCATGTATCAGTCCATTTTTCCCAGCACCACTTGTTGAAAAAACTGTCATTACTTCATTGTATATTCTTACCACCTTTGTCGTACATCAGTTGATGTATAAGCCAGGGTTTATTTCTGTGCTCTCTATTATATTCCTTTGATATATGCGTCTGGTTTTGTGCCAATACCACACTGCTTGATTATTATAGCCTTGAAATATATTATCAAAAAGTCAACAAATAACATGTGTTGGTGAGGATGTGGAGGAAAGGTAACCCTTGTGCACTGTTGGTGGGACTGCAAATTGGTGCAGCCACAAAGGAAAACAGTATGGAGTGTCCTCAAAAAAATTAAAGATGGATGTACCATGCAACACAGAGATTCCACTTCAGGGTATTTTTCCAAATAAAATAAAAACATGAATTTGAAAAGATAGATGCACTCCTGCATTCATCAGCATTATTACAATAGCTAAGATATGAAAGAAACCTAGGTGTCCATTGATAGATGAGTGGATAAAGACGATGTCATGTATATATACACAATGGGATATTACGAAGGAATAAAATCTTGCCATTTGTGACATGGATGGATCTAGAGGATATTATGCTAAGTGAAACAAATCAGGCAGAGAAAGACAACTACTATATGGTTTAACTTATATGTGGAATCTAAAAACAAAACAGAAACAGACTTATAGAAACAGAGACCAAAGGGTTGGTTTCCAGAGGGAGAGGTTGGGGGATGAGTAAAAAGAGGAAGGGAAATATAGTCAGTAATATTACGATAAGTTTACATGGTGACAGATGATTACTAGAATGAGTGGGTAATCACATTGTAAGGTATAAAATTGTTAAATCACTATATTGTATACCTGAAACTAATATAACCAACATAAGATTGTATACCAACTAAACTTAAATAAAAAAATAACATAAAATAACCTTTAAAATGTAGGAAATTATATGAAAACTAGTGCCCTGGTGCATGGATTTGTGCACATTGAAAGGAAATTAATTAGAAGGTGGCCAGTAAGGCAGGACTGGGTGAGATGGGCTGGACATGCCCTAGAGACAACCTCCCACAGTCCCTCCCCGGCAGGCCACACCTGAGGTGGCGCCATGGCTCAAAGAGTGGGATCCCTCTGGCAGGTGGTATCCTTCCAGCAGGTGGGGGTCTCTCTGCCTGGCCTGTGGAGATAGGGTTGAAACCAGCTCTCCAACATCCCCTGAGGGTTCCCAGATTACAAGAGGGCAGTTCTCGGGTAATGCATCCCGGAGTTGGGCTCCCTCCTCTCTGGTTCTGGGGTACATCACTGAAGAACTGCCACTGCCCAGTCACCACAGTTTGGCAGCTCCTGCATTGAACATCTGCCCGCTGGTGGTCAGTGCATGTCATAGCTACCAGTGGGAGAGTCTGCCCCCCAATGATCATTGCACATCATAGCTAACAGTCAGATGGTTAGATGGTCACTTGGCCTTTTAGATAGATAGATAGATAGATAGATAGATAGATAGATAGATAGATATAGATATAGATATAGATATAGATATAGATATAGATATAGATATAGATATAGATATAGATATAGATATAGATATAGATATAGATATAGATATAGATATAATCACTTACAAATTAATGAAATACTTAGATATTTCTAAAATATAAGAACTTCTTATTTGTTTGTTTTGTCTTTGTTAATCCTTACCTGAGGATATTCTCTCCATTGATTTTTTAGAGAAAGTGGATGGGAGGAAAGAGAGAGAGAGAGAGAGAGAGAGAGAGAGAGAGAGAGAGAGAGAGAATTGGTTGCCTCCCGTTTATGCCCAACAGGGGGTAGGGGTCTAACCAAAAACCCAGGTACTTGCCCTTGACCAGGAATCAAATCCACATCCTCTGTGCATGGGCTGATGCTCTAACCACTTAACACACTGTCCAGGGTACCTAAAATATAAGGACTTTTAAAAAGCATTACCACAGTGTCATCATCTCATGAAAATATTACCAACAATACCTTAATAATTCACACACACACACACACACACACACACACACACACACACAAACTTGATTTTTACACACTCAGGATGAAAGTAGACATAACTTTTATTTATAAAATAGAAATAGTTATTTTTAAAAAAACTTTTTAAAGATAAAACAGCCATTTCTCTCTTCCTCTTACAGGAAGGATTTAGTTTCATTCACTTCAACTTCATTGAGTACCTACTCTTTGCAGGCACCATGGAAAATAAAGGGACAAATAAGGTATATTTTCCTGAGAATCTAATTTATTCACTCAACAAACATCACTTTAGCTTTTTCTCCATGGGAGGCACAAAAGTGCTGAAGATTCGAAATTGATTTTTGCCCTCATGTAACCTCACAGCATAAAAGCAACATTTCGAATTGCAATATCATTTAATATTATTTCCAACTGCTTTAATGCTAGTATCCATTCTGACGATGTGGGTACAGCATACAGAAATCAGAAGGTGGGTAGCATGGTGTACTTGAAAGAATCTAAACCCAAATGACTAAGTGAATGTCACCAGCAGGGGACGAATGGACATGATGTGCCTCCTGATATGATGGGCTGAGAGAGACATAACATCACTTCTGTGATTTTCTTGCCAAAACATGTAGCTTGAATTTAATAATGGGCAAAGAGGACTCAAACCCACATTGGGGGCATTTTACACACTATAACTAGCCCGTTGTGATCTCTTCAAATTGTTCGGGTCAAGAACATCTCCTAAAGGTGAAGACGCTCCTCCATATTAAATGAGAAATACGGAGAAGGAAATGTGAGACACGATCCTGGGTTGGATTCTGAACCAGAAAGAAAAAAGACATTTGTGAGACAACCAGTAAAATCTAAATAATTAGATCATAATATCGTTGTTAATGCTAATCTCCTGATTTTTATGATTGTGCCATCATTTGGGGGATCTCGGTGAAGGGTATGTAGGATTTTTGCAACTTTTTTGTAAATCTGCAACTATTTCACAATGAAAAGACAAACACAGAGGCACTAAGCTGGAATTCCTGCTCACTGCTTCCCACTGTGTGTCTTGGAGTTAAGTCACTTCACCTCTCTGAGCCCATTTTCTCTCCCATTACCTGAAGGCATTAAAAGAAATTGGGCATATGGGAGTCCTGGGAGAGCCCTGTGCCCCAGGGGGCCGTGTGCCCCGGGTGAGCCGTGTTCCCCAGGGGGCCATGTGCCCAAGGGGAGCCATGTGCCCAAGGGGGAGGTGGGACCCGGGGAGCCATGTGCACTGGGGGAGCCGTGTACACCGGGAGAGCCGTGTGCCCTGGAGAAGGGGTGGGACCCAGGGGGAGGGGGTGGTGTGAACCGGAGGAGGAGCGGATTCTATTCATTTGGTCCTGAGACATTTGGACAGTCTGCAGCCATTAGCTACAGAATACTCTGTTGTATTTCCCTACAAAAGCAAATGAGAGTGTCCCACTTGAAATTCATATATGGAAAAAAGGAAAAGAGAAGGGGAAAAAATCTGAGGAACATAATAAAGTGGTGAATATAGTAGAATCAGGGGCAAAGAAGAGAAGTGAAAAAAAAAAAAAAAAACCTGATAATTATCAGGAGGATAAGGGGGTGGGGAAGCAGTGAGAGACTGGATTGAAATCATATAACTAATGGATGAAGACAATTGGAGGGGAGAGGGGATAAGGGCAGAGGGTGGGAAGGGAACTGGGTGGTAGGGAGCTTTGGGGGAGAAAAGGGAGAAACAATTGTAATAATCTGAGTAATAAAGATTTATTTAAAAAAATAAAAAAATAAAACTAAAAAAAGAAATTGGGCATAAAAATACCTTGTAAGTAAACTAGCCTGAAATAAATATTCAATGCTGCAGGTTATGTCTTAATCCTAAAAAACAAAACCCTAGAAGAGGTATGTGAAGCCTGGAGGAGCTGTGTCATCACAAAACATCACAGGTGAGGAAGGCAGAATTTGAACCTAGCTCTATTTGATTCCAAATGCCACGCTCTTCCTGCTACCCCAGAGCTGTAGCTATGATGATAACACGGTGAACAGCACAGAACTCTGGGAGAGAAAACTCGCAATCAAACAGGAAATGCGGCCAAGAGTAGATACCATCTTACAGACACAACCAGAAGACTTCTAAAAAGGATTGCCAACCACAGATGTATTTCACCAGGAATTGGTCCACCGGGCCTGAATTCTCTCCTCTTCATCAGGAACTGCTTGTCACCATCCAAAATGGCTGTGAGAGCAGCTCACCGCCTCTCTCTGAAAGTGAGTGTCAACAAGTGTGTCTGCACAGGTGGCATCCTGAGACAGTGAGTGTGCCACGAAGCTAAAACCCAGATTACCATCAGGTCCCCTGGTCACCTCCAGACAGCCCATTTACCATCTGTCCTGGCAGAGCCAAGGGCTCCATGATCAACAATAGCTGGGAAGTCTCAAGGACCACCCTTCCCCGCCCTCATCCAACAGGCATGTCCCTGAGTGTCCTATTTTGTGTGCCTGAGAGCTGTTCCTCTGTCCACAGTGGCTGAACCCGGGGACTCCAACCACCCTACAGCCACAGATCATTCTTAAGGCACTTAATCCATGAGGTTATTAAGTTACACCCCACCAGTCACCATCTGGCTTGGGGGAGGGGGGTTTCCCACGTGGGTTGGGTCTCCTGGCACTACTTGAATTACACCAGCTTGGGTGTCAGTCCCTGAAGACAGTGTAGGAGACCCTCCCTCTTCCCCCAGGTTTCCCTGGTTTTTAAGGGAAAGGCGAGGAGATGGGTATCAAGAACCAGCATTTATGGGACACCTGCCATGTGCCAGCCCCTCTTCTGGGTACTTTCTGCATGTAAGCTCCCCCCAAAAGCTTCATAATAAACTGTTGTAGGAGTTAGCGTGCCCATTGTACAGATTAGGAAGTCAAGATCATGTCATTTATTGAAGCCAAACCAGAGGTTTTAAATGCCAACTTGTCTGACTTCACATCATGATCTCTCCAGTTGCTTCTCTCAGAAAAATCTCCCCACATTTCTTACACAGTGACCGGCCTGGAGGAGGAATTAGCATTGGTTCATACACACCTTGGCCCATCCCACCACCCTGGCGCCCTGGACGGTCCCCTCCCCATCCTTGGACAAGATGGCAGCTGCTCTCTACAAGTGCACAGAGTAGCCCTGACACCTCCATCCTGAGCCTCCGACAGTGGCCCTTGTCCCTGGGGTGCTGGCTCCTGCCTAGTACCCCAGGCTCCTCTGCTCCTGGATGCTGACCTCGACTTGGCTCGGTGCCCAAAGGGCTCTCATTCTCAGCCCAGCTGAGGGAGGGTCCCACGCCATCCTGGTCCAGTGCCACCACATCTCCAACTCCAGGAAGGGCTCTGGGGGATGGAGAAGTGTGGTCTTCAGTGGAAACCTCAGAGTGTCTGGTGGGGCTGCTTTGTGGAATCCCCAAGGGGAAGTACTCTAGGTCTCAGGCACGCAGAGTTAACCCTTGCGGTCACCCTGAGAGGCAGGGTAAGCCCACGTGCAGGCAGGACAGGGAGGCCAGCGAGGAGGAGGGGAGGACATGCCACGGTGGCCCAGCCAGGGCGCTTCTCTGGGGAGGACGCTCCGGTTGGCTTCCAGCAGAGACTGGTTCTCATCTGAGACCTGAGGGACTTGACCGCATCCTGCCCAACTTTCTCCTGAACACAGGCTTGTGTGTGCAAGCAACAAAACACACCTGTGTAGAGTCCCTTGACTGGCATGTCCCAGCCTCTGCCCATGACATTTGTCAGCATTAAAGTACTTATATGGCTACTATTGATGCAACAGCAATGTTGTGCCAAGACTGATCTTACAGATGTGTGTGTGTGTGTACACATGTACACACACGTGTGTGTATGTAGGTAACCATCTAACTCCATATTTTCAATAAGTCTACACACATAATCTCATACATATATGTAAAGCTCATTTCATCATTAAAGAGTGATGATGTGTTCAGAACTGTTCTAAACATTTCATATGTAGATAAAATAACATTTATATATCTCTCATAGATTTGTATAAATCACTTAAAAATCTCACATACATATACATGCATGTAGAAATCACATTAAATCATTAAACAGTTACTATCTTCCCCAAGATTACATACAGAAAACTGAAACACCAATCAGAAAGAATATATGCACCCCTATGTTCATAGCAGAACAATTTACATAGCTAAGATCTGGAAACAGCCCAAGTACCCATAAGTAGATGAGTGGATAAAAAAGCTGTGGCACATTTATACCACATGGAATACTATGCAGCAGTAAAAAAAGAAAGATCTCTTACCCATTGAGACAGCATGAGGGACCCGGAGAGTATTATGCTAAGCCAAGTAAGCCAGCCAGAGAAAGACAAGTATTACATGATCTCCCTCATATGTGAAATCTAAGTAACAAAATAAAATGATGAACAAAAATAGATCCAGAGACACAAAAGGATAGAACAGACTGTCAAATCTCAGAGGGAAGGTGGGGTGGGTGGGAGGGAGGGAAGAAAACAACCAAAAGACTTGCATGCATATATGCATAACCCATGGACACAGACAACAGTGAGGTGAAGGCCTGGGGCAGGGAGTGGGTGTGGGCTAGAATGGGTCAATGGGGGAAAAAAGGGACATCTGTAATACTTTCAACAGCAAAGATAACTTAAAAAAAGTAAAACAGCAAAAAAAAAAAAAAGAAAAAGATTACATACAATATGTATACATAATTTCATTTATACAAATCTCATATATGTAAATTTATGCATATACATAAAAAATCTCATTTAACCATTAATAGTGACTATATGTTATCAGCTGTTCTAAAAGCTATATATAACATATATAGTTATATGTATATAACTATATATATAAATAGACACTATATATATCTTGCTGCAAATCCCATTTAATCATTAAAAAGCTATATGCCAAAAACTATTTGAAATATTATACATAGAATTTAATATATTTAATCATTTATATAATTAAAGAAATCTCATATATACACACACAGTTATGTATAGGGAGTTCCCCCCCAAAATGTATACACACTTTAACAGCTGGTAGCTCAATTAATGTTTCTTTCTTTTCCCATTGATATTAATAATTATTCAAAGTGTATATACACTTTTTGGGACACCCTGTATATACAGTGGAACCTCATTTCTCGAACTTAATTTTTCCCGTTAGAAATAATTTAAATTGAATTAATCTGTTCCAGACCCCTAAATAATTCCGTTTTACCCTTTCTTATATAGAGTACATGTCTGTTGTGGTGTTTATAAATAGACACTTTAAAAACAAAAAGGATATGAAATGTAAATGAAATTTTAACACAAAGGAAAGGAAATGTACAGTAACCATGAAAATTTAACAATAACTATAAGCAGCAACAAAAGCAAAAACACATGAAAATATTCAGAGCACAATATCCTGAGAGTTTAACAGTAGCAAACTGACTCATATTCTCACATTCTCTCCTTTGTTTGTCACAGAGAGATGTGTGACTCATCATACAGGGATCAGCATGAAAAGGTTGTCAGGTTGAGAATACAAATTGTTCGAGATGGGAGACATTCGTGAAACGATGTTTTTGTGTGTGCGTGTGTGTGTGTGTGTGTGTGTGTAAACCTTGTTTAATTATCTAAAAATTCCCTAAGAGGCAGACACAGTTGTAAGCCCAAAGGCTTAGGGGAGTGATACAATGGATGTGATACCAGGTCTCAGCTGAGCTCCTGTCACCCCGACTCAGACCTGCTTCCCCAGAGTCCAGAGCTGTCCCTGCCTCAGATGGGGATAATTCCAGCTTTCCAGCTGTCTGGACCCCAAGTCCCATCACCACTTTGACTTCCTCTGACTCCACAACCATTCCACCAGCAGATTTTGGTCTGCCTTCAACGCACACTCAGGACTTCACTCAGCACCACCTCCCCATCCCCTCCCTGATTCACACCTCTGTAGAGGACAGAGGGAGAAGTGTGAGAACCTCCTATCAGTCTCCTCACTCTCACCTGCTCTCACCTTTTGTCATAGAGTAAAACTTAAAGCGCGAGTCAATGGGGCCACACCTTTGCACATCCTCCTTTGTTTGTCACCTGAGAGATGTGACGCCCACCTCACCCACAGGACCTATAGCAGGTGTCTCCCTGGGAAGACTCGCCAATATGTTGACATCACTGCCTTCGTGGTCCTGAATAGTTTCTAGGTGCAATTTACATATCTAAGATTTATTAAGAAGAGTTGGTAATAATTTCTTTGAAGAGGCCTATGCTACCCAAATCTCTCTCTCTCTCTCTCTCTCTCTCTCTCTCACACACACACACACACACACACACACACACACACACACACACCCTGCAAAGTATGTGAGGAGGTCTCCCTTTCATCTGAAGTCAAAGGAGAAGGGGACTTCAGTAGAGACTTGTGTGTACCCCCTAAAAAAGTAGGGGACATTGTGGGTTGGCATCTGACTCATGCCTGAGAAATGCACTGGGCTAGGCAGGGAGGCAGACTGTACTCCACCAGTGAGGCATTCCCTGCTGTTCACAAGTCACCTGTTTGAGCTGAGGGTGTGTTTCCAGTGAGCCACATGTGGTCCAAGGCATGGGAAAGTGCTGGCATGGGGACTGATTGTCTTGCTCTAAAGGGACCAATAGACCTCCCTTGGAGAAGTTGGCTCTGGACCACTAGACTCCTAGGGGCTGAAGAGGGAGTAATGGGCTCACTTGTTCATTTGGCAATTCTGAGACTGGCCACTGTCAACTGAGGGAAATCGCCAAGAAACCCATGCAAGTTGAAAGGCAGAGAGACAGCGACATCTATGAGGCCCAGGGTGAATGAAAATGCCCATCCGCCAACGGCAACGTTTGGTCCTTGTAAAATCAATCTTTCTTGCTTCCCTCAATCAAACTGGAAAAGTCATCTAGGGTCAGCAAGAATGAGTGGAGCCTTCACCTGAATGCAGTTGGAAGCATTGATATTTAAACAGAACATAGCCATTTTTAATTTTTTTAATGAAGCTGTGTTTACAGCTTTAAGGAACTGTTATTTACCAAAAAGGTCCTACCGCCTACATGTCTTGTCTTCTAGGGTTAAGAGAGGGCTATTCCATTAAGCAGACTTCATGGGGCAATGAGAAAAATAAAGTTGTTTGTGGAATAACATTCACCATTGTTCAGTATAGTGGTGGGTCACTTAGTTGTTGATGTATCTGACTAGATGGGCACTTCAACCCACTTCACTCTTTATTTTCTTCTCGCAGTTGGGCAAGGGTCCTTCTAGCACATCACAGCAGTTAGCCCCAAGAGACAGAGGCATGTGGTTTTGTCTTACAGATGTCCCACTCTGAAACTTCCCCAAGGCCTCGTCCAGTCAACTGGAAGGACCCGAAGCAATCAAGAGCAAACGACTTTCCAGGTTGACCTTGACAACTCAGGATGGAACCAGGACCCTGGAGAAAGAGCAAGCATACTAAATGACAACGATGGCAACCACAAGGACACCAAGAATAATAGAAAGAAAAAGGAATGGGAGGCCAGCAGAGGGAAGGTCCTGGGCCAGCCCACAGACTGAAAGGGAAATGGGGCACCATATTCTAGACCCTAAGGGTGTTTGTGCCTGTGTATAAGGTGTCCTCTCCAGGACTGCCTCGAGGGCAGTTCAAGAATCAGGGCAGGATTACCTGCCTTGTCACATTCCTGGACCCCAAGATTCTTCACAGCAGGGACTATCTGGGTAATCCGCCTTTCTGCAGCTGTGCAGCACCCAAGACGGAGCAGCGGGCTGACTATGGCTGCTGGATGGATGGTAGAGCAGGCAATGACCTTATGCGAATCCCTCTCCCAGGATTATTCATTGCCATGAACCCCTGAAAGACCCCTTTTCCTCTTTCCTGCAGGCCCTGAAAAATCTTGGGAAGCCCCGGGGCCCTCAGCAGTGTGCCTCTCTTAAGAGCCATGCTGAGATGGTCCAGGCAATGAGATAGTGCTGGCGGAAGGACTTTGTGTTAAGTCCACAATGACAAATGTCATTGTTAGCCATCTGTGGCAGTTCGGGTTGTACGAGATGGAACTCCATGAAGGTTTACTCCTTGTGCAAGGAAACTTTCTGGGCATACCAGGGAAGGGGCGAATGCTCATTTCAACCCCCCTAAAAAATAATCCTGTGCTCCGCCTTCTAAGGCCTTCTGGAATCAAGCTGGTGCTGCCCAGTGACTATTTGCCTAAGCAAAGCCTCAGGCCAGATGTGGGTGGGAAGAAGCCTGTGTTACCCAGGAACCCAGACACAACCTAGAAGCACCAGAGGCCTCAACCCCCTGGAGGCCCCAGAAACTTCTCTGTTCAGAAACCACAGAACCTGTTTGTGAATTTCATGCACAGGCTGCAAAAGGGGGAGTCCAGGGGGGGGGGGGGGGCGGAACAGGCAAAAGCAGACCAAGTTTCAACCTTTTTATTCAAAGCAGCTTTTCACAATGTATAAATACTGCATATTAGCACACATGAAAATACAACTTCTAAGGCACCCAGAAAATGTGTTCATACACGTTACAGGACCATTCACAAAGAGAGTGTACAATTTGCTCTAGACAGTCAGCATTTGATAAATCAGATTATTATCCCCCAGTACTGCACCCAGTCTCGGGAAATATTTACAACACGGTGAGAAAGGGCCAGCTGTACCTGCTTGATAAGTCTATGAAGTATACTCATACTTAACAATATTCAGAACTAGTTCAAGACTCTCCCATGACAAAAGAAAACGAGTAGCCTAATTTGCAAAGGTCTCCTTGGATTTTGGTGTGTGTGTGTGTGTGCTACATCCAGGATCAAACCCAAACACTCCTAGGGTGGGCTGGATAAGTTTTTGGTAGCCTGCTTCATTATCAGAAGTTTGGTAATAAGCCTTACCACTAGAATACCACTTCTTCAGCATCAAGCATTTCTCAACCAGTTAAAGGATGGATGGTTTCATCATGAATGAGAACGGGGAGCATCACCCGGTGTGAGAATAGAAAGAATATCCTCCTCACGTCATCGGGAACTGGAATGGGTCAATGGAGAATACAAGGAAGTGGAAATTTGGCAACTGAAGGATGGCTGTTCGGTGTAGCCACATCTGAACAACTCGCTGTAGGGGTTGTTATTCAGATGGAGCCGTCCACACTGGCCAGAGAACCTGGAAGCATGCCAGACCTCCACTTTGAATCGTAATGGATAAAGGCTGGGACTGCACAGCAAAAAAAAAAAAAAAAAACACCCACCTGAGATAGCGAGTTTCCATCTGAGAAACTCATCTTTCAGAGCCTTCTCCAGGTGACAACACACCCCTCTGTATGGCCAGCCAGGGGGAGCATGCATTCGGTGGAAGCAAGCAGTGTCTTTGTGCCTTGAAGCATGCACACCTCTGTCTAGATGTGCTTACGATCTAGGAAACTCATGCTTTGTGGAAATAATGAAATTCTTTGGTCCTTGGTTTTATGAAAGGCAATATTTTCACAATCCTGTCAACATGGGCATCAGCAAATGACTTCAAGCTGGGACTAATGGCGCAGGGACAAATTAAATACTAGATGGAAAACTCTGTACCCTCCAGACTTCCCAGAATCCCCTGAGCTCCAGCATCAGGTCAGGTGTGGGGCTAATGGGGCATGGTCAAACCAACAGATGCCAGAGCTGAAGCTTAAAACTAGATGTCAACTTTTTATACTGCACACATTTGAAGCGTAGCTCCATCCCTGTGGTAGAGAAGTTGACTTTATGAATACTATTCAAGATGAACCAAATAGTAACTTGACTTTAGCCATGCTGTAGTCTTGATCTCAAAAATCATCTTCAAAGCCTAGGTAAGGAGAATCAGTTGGTACTGTGACCAACTGAAAGGAGTCATAATTTTAAGGGAATTTAAGTCCAATTTTCAGTTGGTTTTACCAGGCCCCAAGCACAGTGGACACACACCACCAATGAGCTCCATGACTTGTGCTCCATTAAAACAGCCTGGGTTGGATGGGCTCTGCCAATGTGTACGTTCTACATCTAGTTTTCTTTTGCCCTGCTAAACATGGGTTTCGTATGGCTTAAACACACACAGTTCATAAGACGCTCAGGACACATGGGAATGCGGATTGTATAACTGAAATGAACTTCAGATTGTCTACACAAGACTCACATGTAAACTTTATTAACATCTCTCAAGGAATGCTGATCTCAGCCAGGTTGGACGTTTCCAAGTCACCCACAAGGAACCTGGGGTCGACCACCAGGGTCAGGAGCAGGAAATGCCATTTGTTCAGAACAAATGATGGACCAGCAGCCCTCCCTGTGACCGTGTCTAAATCATGTGAACAGTACGAAGGTGGCTCCAGAAAACCTGTCCTTGGCTCATGTATATGGCCAAAGACAATCACCAAGGTGCCTACCTGGCCCCTGCAGCCATCAACTCAACCAAACTCTTCAGATAAGCCATAACTTACAGACTGCATGGCGTCCATCAACATGGCTTACATTGCTTGGAAGAAACAACCCGTATTACCCTTTTAATTTTTTTTTTTTTGCAACAAGCTTAAGGCTCTGTTCACAAACTCCATCAACTGCCACACAGTGAGAATTTATGGGGAGATCTTAAACTACATATGTAGTTGAAAAGGTTGGAAAATTTACTGATCCTAATGGTAAGGCTTATTCACAAATGCAATACATTTTCAAATTACACTTCAAGAAAAAAAAATAATTAACCTGCTCTCTAATAATATAAGAGCATTAGAGTCTAATGAGAAGAAGAAGAAAAAAACAAACACAAAACCATTGGCACCAAACCAGTATGCTATTTTTTGAAAGAACAAGTGATATTAATGAAAAAGATTGCCTAAAACGCATATTCTAACTTACCACAGAAATATAAAAGTTTATATTCTGAAAATATATACTGTATTAAAGTCTGTAAGCATTTCAACCAAAATTTGCAGAAATAACTAAGAGACACTTATCTACAACAAAAATATACATGCAAGACAACCCCCAAATGGTTTCCCTTAAATATCTACAAAGGCAAAGTGTAGATTTTTAAAGATTATACAAAACCATTTACAGAGAATAAAATAAAATACTTAAGAAATCTCATTTAGAGTCTTAAATACTGTGTATATTAGTGAGAGTGTCTAAACTAATATATACAACAGACCTAAGTATCTGAATATAGAAACACAAAGGAGAAGCAAGTCTGCATTTTAAATATTCACTTAGGAACATTTGAAGATGTTTGTATGTGTTTCCCTTTGTTTAAAAAAACTTCCACCGAAACTAGATTGTAAAACTGCATGAATGTAACTAAATTTCAAATTTTAAAAAGTTTACAAATCTTTAAGCCAACAGTTAATAATGGGAAATGCAATTCAGCCTGCAGTCAAGGCTATTTTTAAATGTGGAAATTCAGAGATACAGTTGCATTGATCAAAGTCTATTGTGATTATTACTTTTCCATCCTCACACTAAACTTTATATGGAAAAAAAAACATATTTCCATGATTCAGAGAGAACATTTCCTAACTTAATCTAAATTGAACAAGAATAACATTTTAAATCATTTCTCTACTACCTTCTCATAGTTATCCAATTTCATCCTTAAAGGGTAGTAATTTTTTATGTGTTTTGCCCACAGACATTATTCCAAAGCCAGAAGGGACACGTGGGTACATCAGCATTAGTTGGTGGCTTCCAAATGGTGAGGAGCCCTGACCACCTTCTACAAATGGCCTCTCGGAATGTGGCCGTAAACTCAAGTGTTTCCGTTACAAGATGCTGATACCAATCTCAGGGACTGGAGCGGAGAATAAGAGTCCTAATGCCTGGCTAACAAGATGGCAAGCATGGGCTGCCTAGAAGGTTCCTTGACTAAAGAGGTACCCTTAACTTCTCACCCACAGCTGTTTTTCCAACCTCATAGGTAATTCTGGAATGCGACTGCCAAATCAAGGCGCAGTTCCTCAAAGACGTGCCCAGGAATTGCAGACAGGGTGGCCCGGGGTAAGTTGGGGCAGGGTGAGGTACAGGCAAAGCAGGGTAGAGAGTGAAGAAAAGGGCCCCAGAGAGGGTTCTGGGATATAAGATAACAAGTGGAAACCTAAGCCCTATTTCAAGAACGCTATTAGGACAAACCCCGACACACCCACGGCTCTGGTATTTTCCATCCCAAGTCAATTTGCTCTATGTCACCTGGATTTCACCTACACTTGATCAAAAACAACTACCCAGAAGGTAAAAAATTCCAGAACTCCAGTCTAAACAAATTCAACCAATGTTTGCCCAATTTGTGGAACACCCTTCTTGAATTGGCAATATGGAAACAACCAACACAGACCATCATTTAAAACACTTCCTGTTAGAACCAGAACCTAGAAATTAACGGGAATTCCAACCTTAGTAATGGTTTCACATTCCTACCTTATCACCAGAGATCCTTGAAATGTTTGTAAGTTTAGATTTGTGATATGTCTGAAGCTAAAATATTTCTGGTGTTTTCAGCAAGGAACAATGATGGACACCGATTGAAAGAAATTTCCAAACATTCTCTTCCATTTCCACCAAGAATACTGACACTGCTTCTATGGTAAACACGTCTGCCCCTAGCAGGTAAACAGAAAGCAAGGGTCTCTTTCTTTAGAGGATTCAGCAATGCTATACAGATTATCTGCCACAACACATAAGAATGAGATTTGCCTAGGGGCTTCGGAGAAGCATACATTTGCTTTCTCTAAGGAAGAGATAAAACAAAATGGAAATATGATAATAGGCATTTGGGAGGAAAAAGCAGGTGTTCTCTAGAATAATTCCCTATATTCTAGGTCTGCAGTTCCTACAGGATCCCATGTGGGCAAAGAGAAGGGCACATAGGACTTCAATTTGATCTTCCTCTGGCTAGATTCATCCAAGGTGGCTGTCCCCTGCCGGCTCCCCACGGCCAAGACAGCCTAGGTGGAGAAAGGTAGAAGATAAGAAGCTTCATGAAGTCATGGAGAAACTCAAAAGCAGAGAGGCTTCCGACAGAGGGAACCAAGGCCATCGTAAGGATCAAGAGTGTAGATAACCTCAGATTTGCTGTCTAAAGGACCATGTCTCTAGTCGAAGACGAGACACTCAACGTGTCTCTGAAACACAAAGCTCAGGGCCACGAACCTCTCTATCTGCCTAGTCACCTTCCAGAAAGAAAAAGGACCACACAGTGACACATAACCAACCGCAGCAATGACCCTCCTTTGCTCAGCCCACCTCCCTTCCCCCAGCTACGCCCAACTCTCGCTGCTTCACTCAACTCTCCAAGGAAGGGTCATGAGAGACAGGTGACTAACATAGGAAGAGAGAAGACAAGTGAGCAGAGAGCCTTTGAGGATACTCAGGGAATGCGGAGTGAAGATACAGCGCATCCCCGCTTTCTCCTAAGAACAAGGGTTCCCTCATTACACCAAGAACCATCCTACAAGCCGAGGACCTGGCACAGAGCGATTCCTCTTAGCCACAGATACCCTCCCACTTTCACCTCTCTGGATTTTATGTGTACATGGTTCCTTGCTACAGTGCACCGAACAGCATAAACCTCACGTGGGATTTGGTCCAGGGCAGTATGAAAAATAGTATCTGTGTGAAGACAGATATCATAATATATAAACAAAAATAAATAAATTAAATAAGTCTGATTAAAGAAAAGAAAAAAAAAACATTTTCCTAGGAGCTTATGTTTTTGCAAAACTAGCTTTACATATAATACACATAAATTATCAGAATTTCCACTTACATTGTTTTAAAAATATATATATTTAACAAAACATTCCTAAATGTACAATATCTGGTCTTGTAAATCACTCGGGTGGGTTTGAAGACCGAGCCCTAAAAGTTATACAGATTTGCATCAGAGAGGAGACTGAGGCTGGCTCTACACGATTGTTTTTTGCTCTTCCGTCTGGAAGTTCCCTAAGATGGACTGTCTCCCTTCGCCTGATCTGCACTTAACCAGAATGAGCACGCTGGCCCAGTCTCCAGAAGAGGCACTGTGCAGACGCGGTCTGAGTCAGAAAAAATGGGGAAACTGGTCTTCCCCTTCCTCGACTTGGATGGTGCATCTCAACAGGTGGGGACAGAACAGTACCTGGCAGAGGCCTGGGAAGATATAGCCCTCATGGCTCTCTAGCCAGGGGGGAGAGGGACCCTGGGGAGGCCAAGTTCACTGCGTTTCCCATCTGTTACACAAAGTCAAACCAATGAAGAACAACCAACGCAAACAAAGAAATTAACACAACCCTAGGTATAGAGACACCTTGACAAACTCCTTGGCCGGGCTTACACTGGGCTCCGATTTCTGAAACACAGGGCAAAGCCGGAAGTCACGTGCCCTTGATCGTGGTGGCAAGTGAGCCGGGGCCCTTCAGACCTCGTAGATTTTGTCCTGCAGGTAGCTGAACAGGGAATCCAGGCCTTTGGAGGAACTCCAGAGCTGCTTCAGCATGAGGCATTCTTTCTCGTTCACGTCTTCAAGCACCGATTTCAGGAAGCTGCGGACGAGGCATTTCGACTCCTCCAGCACCTGAAGGGAAAGGGCACAGGCCTTGTTAGCCAGGCACCGGGGACTCTGCTCCAGAAGAACACACGTGGCCTGTGAGGTGCCAGCCAACCTCCTGGTGCCCAAAGGCAGAGGAGGCTGCCTACTGCAGCCTGGCTTTCCCAGGCCCGTGTCCCCGGCAATGCCGGGAACAGGTTCCAGGTGTGCTATGATGTTCAGCCCACAGTCCCTGGGATGACTGAGTGGAGCCCACATCACCCCCAACGCCAAGAGCTTTGATTTTTAACCAAAGGCAACATAAACTCAGCATCACTTTCTATAGTGTCATGAAAAGTTTGGAAAACACTACTTTCACTTCATTCTCATTATCCTTGAGAGGGCAGTAATGCTACCTAGCTCAGGGACGGTTGGGGTCACAGAGTAAGGTAATGACATGACCTAAAGGTTGTCCAAGCGTCCATCTGAGCCACCCCAACAGCAATGCTTCTCTCTCCTTCAAGCTTAGTAGTGAGAGCAGTGGTAATAATGGTAGCAATCACTGCAATAATGAGTATAATTACAATAATTGTGGTAGTGAGTGGGAATAGTGAGAATAAAAATAGTAGTAAAACTGTAGTATTATAGAAGTAATAATAGTAGTAATGTTGTTAAAGGAGCAATAGTAGCAATGTCAGTAATATAGTAGGATAATGGTGACGATACTAACAGTACTATAGCATGATAGCAGTAATTACAGTAATGATCATTAGTAATGCAGTGGTAATAACAGTAGCAATAATCATAGTAATGAACAGTAACGATTATAGCTATCATAGTAAAAATAATACCAATGCCACTACAATCACCATTAACCAATAAGGTCTAGGGGCAGTACTTTTCCTTCGTTCTGTCATTTGTTGCTCATGATAGCTCCATGACTAAGTAGCCTCCACAGGAGAGATGAAGGACCCACACTCAACAAGTGAGGTTGCCAGAGTTGCCTGATGGACGTGGCTGCAAACATCTGGCTGGTTCTAATAGGCTGCTCGTTCTGGCAGAGGCCCTGCTGGGAAGCGCAGCATCCGAGCATCCCTCCTTTGGCCTCCACCATCCCCTGCTGATGTCAGAACTCCAGTTCCCACTCTCCAAAAGTGTGTTCACAAAGAAAAAAACAGGACAAGAGCTCCCTTGCTCAAGCAGGCTGTGAAGGGGCTGCGATCTTATTCTTCAGCCTGGGCTAGAGGCTAACAGGCAGCGAGGATGGGCTGGCTAACCAATTCTGCCTCTTTCCTCCCAAGAATTCCCCTGAAGAACACCATCTCCCAGAGGCTGTGGGTAGATTACTTTCTTGGGGAAATCAACCCAAAGCTCCTGAATTCATAAACATTAGCAGGAGAGATTTCCTTGCTGTATTTAAAAGCAGTTTTCACCTGAAAACCTCCATTGCCCGAAGACCCAACTCCTCAGTGGGGCTTGGAGGCCTTTCTCCCACCTCCTTTTCCTACTTTGTCCTTGATTGCCCTGGGCACCTGCTCACACCACCATGAGTTGCTACCTAACCTCCCCATAGGTTTGGAACTTGTGTGCTCTTACTCACAATGCTGCTTCTTAGAATTTCTACCTGCCTCTACAAATTGGAACAGAAGAAGTAAAACTGTCATTAATATGTGCACGGCCTGATATTATATATGAAAAAAACATAAAGACTCCACCACAAAACTGTTAGATCTAATAAATGAATTCAGTTAGGTTGCAGGATACAAAATTAATATTCAGAAATACATTGCATTTCTATATATTTTAAAAAATCCCATTTACATTTGCATTAAAATGAATAAAATACCTAGGAATAAATTTAACCAAGGAGATTAAACACCTTTACTCAGAAAACTCTTAAGACATTGATGAAAGTACTGAAGATGACACAAATAAATGGAAGGAAAGACCATGCTCATGGTTTGGAAGGATTAACATTTTTACAGTGCCCATACTATCCAAAGCAATCTACAGATTTAATGCAATCCCTATAAAAATGCCAATGACATTTTTCATAAACTTAGAACAATAATCTTAAAAGAACTTTTTAAAATATTTTTATTGATTTTCAGAGAGTGAAGAGAGAGAAAAGACAGAGAGAGGGAGAGAGAAACATCAGTGTAAGAGTAAAACATTAGCTGCCTCCCCTACAGTGTCTTCAGGTCTTCAGCCTGCAATCTGGGCATGTGCCCAAACCAGGAATCAAACAACAACCCTACAGTGCACAGGACGATGCCCAACCCATGAAGCCTCACCAGCCAGGGAAATAATACTAAACTTTATATAAAACTACAAAAGACCCTAAATTGCCAAAACAATCTGGAGGAATAAGAACAAAGTTGGAGGTATCATGTTCCCTGGTTTCAAACTATACTATAAAGTTATAGTAATCAAAACAGTATAGCAATGGCACAAAAACAAATAGTTCAATGGAAAAGAACAGAGAGTCAGAAATAGACCCACAATTCTATGGTCAATTAATCTACAACAAGGGAGGCAAGAATATATAATGAAGAAATGACAGTTTCTTCAATAAATGGTATTGGGGGAAACTGGATAGATACATATGCAAAAAAAAATGAATATGGACCACCTTCTTACTCCATATACAAAAATAAACTCAATACCATAAAACTCCTAGGAAAAAAACTTGGGCAGTAATCTTTCTGACATCAGTCTTAGAGATATTTTTTAGATATAACTCCCTGAGCAAAGGCAACAGAAACAAAAGTATAAAATAAAAAATGAAATTGCATAAAACTAAAAAGCTTTTGCACAGAGAAGGAAACCATCAATAAAAAGACCACCCACTGAATGGAAGAAAGATATTCACAAATGCTACATCTAATAAGGGGTAAATATTCAAAATACATAAGGAACTCACAGTTCAATATACACACACGGAAAAGACTCTACAAATAATCCAATTAAAAAATGAACCTAAATAGATATTACTCCATAGAGGACATACAGATGGCCAAAAGACACATGAAAAAATGCTCAACATCACTAATCATCAGGGAAATACAAATCAAAACTACAATGAGATATCACTTCACACCAGTCAGAATTGCTATTTTTAAAATGCCAACAAATAATTATTAGTGAGGATATGATGAAATTGGAACCATCATGCATTGTTGGTGAGGTTATAAATTTGTGTAGCCACTGTGGGAAGTGGTATGGAGATTCCTCAAAAAATTTAAATATAAAACTGCCATACAGTTCAGCAATTCCACTTCTGGGAATCTATTCAAAGAAAAGAAAACACTAATTCTAAAAGATATATGCAGCCCTATGTTCACTGAAGCATTATTTAAGTAGCCAAGATATTAAACAACCCAGGATTCCATCAGTAGATGAACGGATAATGAAGATTAAACACATACACACATAATGAAATATTATTCAGCACTAAATAGGATGAAATATTACCATTTGCAACAACATAGATGGACTTAGAGGGTATCTATGCTAAGTGAAATAAATCAGAGAAAGATAATATTATATGATTTCACTTATATGTGGAACCTAAAGAAAAAAAGAAACAAAAAAGGAACAGACTCATAGATACAGAGAACAAACTGATGGTTGGCAGATGGGAGGAGGGTTGAGGGACTGAGTGAAAAGTAAAAGGATTAATAAGTACAAATTGGTACTCACAAAATAGTCACAGGGATATAAAGTATAGCATAGGGAAAGAATCAATAATATATAATAATAAAAGTGTAATATGCTAATTAGACTGGACAGTGGTCCTTCCAGACATCTTTCTGGACAAAGCCGGGGCTAAGGCAGCCACTGTGGCTGCAAGGGCTGAGCCCCTTTGCATGAATTTCGTGCATCAGGCCTCTAGTATTATAACTATGTATGGTGCCAAGTAATTATCAGGGGAATATCTATATAAATTACATAAATGTCTAACCACTATGCAGTACACCTAAAACTAATCTATACTAATAAAAGAGAAATATGCAAATTGACCATGCCTCCATGAAATCCATCAGCCAATCAGGAGTGAGTATGCAAATTAACCCAACAAAGCTGATGGGTTAATTTGCATGCACAAGAGTGGAGCAACTGGGTGGGGCGGGACACCTGCTATGAGGGGGAGGGCAGGGGGCAGAGAGAGCTACAAGAGCAGCACTGCAGCCTGAAGCAAGGACTTGCAAGCTCCAGGGTGGCAGGGAGCAAAGCCAGGGAAAGGAAGGCTTTGTATAAAATAATGCTGAGCCAAAACCAGTTTGGCTCAATGGATAGAGCATCAGCCTGGGGACTGGAAGGTCCCAGGTTCGATTCCGGTCAAGGGCATGTACCTTGATTGCGGACACATCCCCAGTAGGGGGTGTGCAGGAGGCAGCTGATCGATGATTCTCTCTCATCAATGTTTCTAACTCTCTATCCCTCTCTCTTCCTCTCTGTAAGAAATCAATAAAATATATTTTAAAAAAATAATGCTGAATGTCAAAATTAATTTTAAAATTAAAAACACAAATAAAAAGTAAACAAAACCAAAGAATAAACAAAACACAATAACAACAGACACAGATACAGAGAACAAACTGATGGTTGCCCAGAGGGAATGGGGTAGGGAGATGGATGAAAAAAGTGAAGGAGATATGAGGTACAAACTTCCAGTTATAAAATAAATAAGCCAGGGGTATACAATTCATTTACAGTGCAGGAAGAATTGATAATATTGTAATAATTTTGTAGGCTGACAGATGGGGGACTAGACTTATCAGGGCAATCACTTTGTAAGGAATATAAATATTGAATCACTATGTTGTATACCCGAAACTACTATAATATTGTATGTCAACTATACTTTAACAAAAATATTCTTTAAAATGTCTACCTGCCTATGCAGCTAACTCTAAGGTCATCAACCATCCCCATTTGACCAGGACCAGGGGCTTTCCTGGAAAAAACGGGTTTTCAGTGTTAAAACCAGGGTAGTCCTAGACAAATGGGCACGGTTGGTCACCATAATCCTCGGGAAGACTTAAAGAGAATCCATATAAAGAGAATCCATGGTAAGTGTTCATGAGCAATTCAGGACTATCACCACCCATCATCACCACTGGCATAACCAGGCTTCCAGGAAGCAGAGTTTGCATACAGCAGGTGCCCAATAAAGGCTGGTGAGTCCAATCAGGAGCGCAGAGCAGCTCAGTGGGGGTTCAGGAGAGGCAGGGAGAAGGGAGGGAGGGTCTGACCCCATAAACCCAGCACAGAAAGCGTTCCCTGGCCTTATTCTTCGAAGCTTCTCTCTCATTTCCTGAGCAGGCCCTATGGTTGCAGGGGTGGCCTTTCCTCCGCCTCTCAACAGGATATTTCCACATGGTGCTCGGAGTGACTTTTATGATATAAAATCAACACTTAATTAAAAGTCGGCGCCTCTGAGGAGGTGTCATTTATTTATCTATTTTTCAGCGAGTCTTCGGAGTCCAGCGGCGATGCTTGAATGTGCCAAGTGCTCAGTGGGCAGGGAAATACAAGGACCGCGTGGGCTGCTTCCTCCCGTCCCTCGGCTGCTTTCATACCCTTTGCCCTTATTTGCCTTTGCTTATTGTTTCTTTGAAAACCATAGATGTTTTGCGTCTGGAGAGTGTAGAGGACTTTCTTTTAAGGCAACGCCTTCTTCCCCAGAGTATAAATCTCTTCTGTGAGGTTTTTCAAATTGGAGATGATGGGGAATACTAATAATGCTGGCCGTCTCCCTCCGGATTTATATGCTCTCACCACTGAGACAAGGCATCCGGTGAATTACCCAGGGCCTCTCAAGTACTCCCTGCGTAGCCTGTAGCAAGTCCATTAGTCCCTGTCAGCTCACTGCGTTCATCTGCAAAATGGATCTCTCTCTTCGTTTGTTTTTATTTAATGACTTCAGAGAGGAAGGGGGAGAGAGAGAAACATCAATGATGAGAGAGAATCATTGATTGGCTGCCTCCTGCATGCCCCCCCTATTGGGGATCAAGCCCACAACCTGAGCATGTGCCTTGACCAGGAATCAAACCATGACCTCCTGGTTCATAGAGGTTCAGAGAGGAAGGGAGAGAGAGAGAAACATCAATGATGAGAGAGAATCATTGATTGGCTGCCTCCTGCATGCCCCCCTATTGGGGATCAAGCCCCACAACCTGAGCATGTGCCTTGACCAGGAATCAAACCATGACCTCCTGGTTCATAGATCAATGCTCAACCACGGACCTACACCGGCTGGGCTCTCGCACTGACAAAAGAACACAGAGACACAGGACTCACCAGTGCACTGCAGGACGCCATCTCCTTGACCCTCAGCATGACCTCCTGGCTGAATGTGGTTGGCCAGAAGACCTGGGACACCAGTCCTCTGCTGCAAGCCTCCTGGGCAGTGAGCTTCCGCCCACAGAAGAGCATCTCATTGGCCTGAAAAAAGCAAAGGCAGGGGAAGGCTGAGAGCCCGGAGTGCCTCTCGTGTCTGTTAGTGACGCCCGCACTTGCTGTCAGGGTTACAGGTCTGGAAGGCCCAAGCTTCAACCGGGTCCAATAAGCTTTGGAAACTATAATCAAACATTGTGTTTATGTGCATCTTTCTGAGCAAAGAGTCCACAGATTTCATTAAATTCCCAAAGAAGCCATGTACCTACTGTAGCTTTGTTTGCCCAATTACTGCCCACCTACATGTCTGGCAGCAGACCCACAGAAGTGGGCATACACCTCCAACTGGGTGCATTTCTGTGCTGCACGGTGACCGGCCTGGGGTTGACCAGATGATCCATCCTAGATAACCAAGCTCTCTATGGGGTTTCCAAGCTGAAGGCCCCGGGGAAGAATCTTTCTCCTCCTCTGGTTGCTGGCAAAAGTCAATGAGCCCAGGCCATACCGACTGCTGTGTCCTCGCTCTGTGGAGAGGCAGGTCCACAACGAAGGAAGGAATGGAGAACAGGAGAACTGACAGTACTTGAATTCCTGGACCCATCACCCATCAGGGGCATTCCCCTTCTGGACTTGTCGGTTATGGGAATCATTCTTCTTCCCCCTGCTCCCCTTAAGGCAAAGTGTTTTCATCATGGGCAGCCAGAAGGGTCTTGTGTAACTAACGCCACACCACCAACACAGGGCAGTGTCTCTCCTGGTGGCCCACAGCTGTGCACAGACACTGCCCTATCTTGAAAGGTGGAAAGTAACCCCTGCCTTCTGAGGACTCTGCACCCCACTCCCCAAAGAACTCCCTTTTTCCTTTGAAGTTCACAGCTGTCACAGACTTCTGGGAGGACTTCCGTGGGTAAGGTCCTGGGCACAAACCGAGCATAATGCTGTCACCGCTGCAATTTACCAACAGGTGACTCTCACACTGATCATGAGGGCGTGATGGTCATGGCCATGTGACAGGGTCCTTTTCTCTTTCAGGATGAGTCCCTGCTTCCCGCTTTGTTCTGGTTGCCACTGATGGGTCATGATGACCCACAGGACGATTTTGCACGCCAGAGTGGAAAAACTTGATCAGGTCACAAGTCCATAGGATGCGTTTGGTTAGAGGTTGGAAGGCAAATATATACGTCAGTTTACTTATGTAGGAACACCTCGGTCTCAGGAGAAATGAAAGGAACTCAGTGGAAGGAGCCAAACAGGATGCAGTCTATAAGAAGAACATGTCTCAAACAGCCACATTCTTGGAGTTTCAGAAATGGTTGCAATGAAGGAGAAAAAGAGATAAGACTGTGCAAAGTTAACATTTCTGTGACCACAGAGGACAGGGAGGAACTGGAGAGGCAGCGAGCTGGGGCAGAACACAGCGGCTGAGATCAAAAGGGAAAGTGTTGCTTCCCGGGCTCCCTGCCTGCCTCATTTTTCTGCCACCCATGAGACTGAGTGGCCCAGGGCACTGCTGAATCCGAATGGCCTTATCTGTCCCCACTGCAGGCCCTGCTGCATAGACATGGTGCTGGTGGATTAGAGGGCTGAGGGTAACCTCTGCTGGGCTCTTGGTTGCTATTCCTACTTCATGCTACCATCAAAGAGAGACAGCCCACACAGAAGCAGTGGGAGGAGGGGGGGTGGGGCTCCCATCCTTCTAGACCAGCCGTGGGCAAACTACGGCCCGCGGGCCAGATCCGGCCCATTCGGCTGTTCTATCCGGCCCACGGAGCCGAAAGAGCGGAGGGTTCTCTTGCTCTCCCCTCCGCTCCTTCACCAGCAGCCCAAGATGAGAGTGCCAGCATGGTCAGGTTGCTTTTGTTCCGGCCCTCCGGTCCAGTTTAAGAACCCATTGTGGCCCTCGAGTCAAAAAGTTTGCCCACCCCTGTTCTAGGCTCATTCAAGCAGTGCCCCTGCTGGGAGCCTCCTCACCTGCCCCTATGGGGTTTGGCCCAGTCATCTGGATCATGATTCTTTGGTAGTTTTCTGGGGTCTCCCAGGACCACCAGCATCTGCAGGCAGAATGCTCCCAAGCAGTCCTGGGGGGGCCGAAGCAGGCCTTGGGGAAGCCTGCACCACATCGAATCCATCTCAAAATGCTACCTCTCAGACCGAGTAGACCAACCACTTTCTGAACCCTTCCTATATCCTAGTGGTGCTTGTCACAGACTCACTCATTAGAGACGGGTTCCATTTTATAGCATACTGGTTAAGAGCACAGGCTCTGTCTGTGTTCATATTCCACAACTTCCATTGCTACTGTGTGACCTGAGGCAACTTGCTTAACCTCTGTGATTCTCAGTCCCCACGTCTGTCAAGAGGGGATAACAGTAGTCCTACTTTACATGTGTGACTTGAGGATAAACTGAGTTCATGGCTGTCAAGCACCAGCCCCACCCTATGCAGATGGTGGCACAGGGTGTTGTCACCATGGCCTCCCTGAGCTGTTATGGCTCAACCCTGCCCAGACTTGCTTCTGGCTGCTGGTGAGAGTCTGACCACAGCCTGCAGTGGGTTGGTTCTATGGCCTTGCTTAAATACCACTCTGCCTGCTTACGGGGAGGCTTACCAGCGCGACCCCCAGGATCTGGGGGAAGGTGTACGAGGAGCAGCCGGCGGGCGTGAGGCGGATGGTGGCATAGGGGGTCTGAAACCAGGCCTTCTCGCTGGCCCACACGATGTCGCAGAGGGGCAGGATGGAGGCACCCAGGCCCAGGGCGGGCCCGTTGATTGCCACCACGATGGGCTTCTTAAACTGGATAAAGGCCTTCACAAAGTCCCTGGGGAAAGAGAAGACCCTCTTTAACAGGTGGCCAGGCTTGCTGAAACCATGTGATGCCTTGATTGTATGTGGTGAGGCAGAAATAGCTTCCCCGGGTGCAGTGAAGCACCTGTAGGTCCTCAGAGAAAGAGCGGGTGCCAGGCCAGGGTCTCATTCTCCCAGACGCTGGGCAACTGAGCTGCAGTCACAGGCATGCCACCCTCTGTGGTTGGTGCCAGTTTCCCAGAAGGGACCTAATGGGTGACCACGTGTCCAGGTCTGCCCAGATGGCCCCCGGTCATGCCCATTGGGCCAACACTGCCCTTCCACTCCCTACACACTGACAAAAACTGTACATATCCCTAGAAAGACAACCTGAATGTTAAGATACAGAACCAGAACCGAACCAAAAAGAGGGTGTTACAAAGAGGCATATTTAGACTCAAGGAGAGAAGGAATGTTCCAACAGCACTGGCTGAAGGTGGGGTGATGGCTCCAGGAGGTGTGAACTCCTCATTATCAGAGATAACCCTGGCTTGATGATAACTTGAGGTGAAATTACAGACAATTCAAGCTTTGGATGGTGGGCATGGGTAGGGATTGGTGACATCTAAAATGTTTTTCAATTCCAGAAAAGATTCTGAATTACCTAAAGGGATGCCAGATTCTCAAGGGTAGTTCTAGAATGCTGATGTTTGGGTGACCAAAACTGAGGAAAGATGCTGGATTCCCCTGGAGGCATGAGGCATCTGGAATAATGGCTATAGGATTAGGCAACATTTTATCTCCATGACCTTCTGCAATGTGCAAGGTTACAGCCTGCATCTTTATCCATTATGCAGAGCCACCTGAAATAACTCTATTTCCTTTACCTTAGACACTTTTTTGCCTCCCTGCTACTGGCTATATAAGACCTATAAAATTTTAATATTCAATCTGACATGGAAGAAAGATCCAAGGTGTCTAGAAAATCTGCATCCTTCATTATTCTCTGGTGATACATTGGAAACTACCAAGAACTCACAAGAATAAAATTCAAACTTCCAACCGTGACCTTGGTCTACCTCTGCTTATGTCTACACAGCCCTTCTGAGAGTTCTTGGAAAATAGCATTATCGCAATTTGCAATTATCCTCATCGTTTGCTTGCTTACTTGTTTTTAAATTCTCCTCCCCTACAGCTTCCTAAGAAAATCCATAGGTCTGCTTTGTGCACTGCTTGGTTTCATACAATAATATTGAAATTAACACTCATTAAATAGCTGTTGAATATATATAGGATTCTCCCAGAATGAGAGCAAAGACTGCAGATGTGTGGCAGTAACATACTATTTCTTCACCAGACTTTATCTCCCCACCCCCCACCCCCGCTTCCCCTTCCTTCTTCTTCCTGAGTCTACTGCTAGAACACATTTCCCAGCCTCCCTTGAAGTTGGCTGTGCCCAAGTAACCTAGTGCTGGCCAAAGGAATGTGAGTGCAAACCATATACACACTTCTAAGCCTGGTTTGTGGAAACCTCTTACCATGCAGTCCTCCCAGTCCTTTTCATCTTGACGGGCATGGCAATCTTATTGAGCCACAAGATAGAAGGAGTCTGGGTTCCTGAGTCATCACTTTGAGGCAAGCCATGAGCTCATCAGTAACATCTATTTTAGGTTCACATGTGGTAGAAGTAAATTTCTATCACAACTGAGCCATCATATATATTTGGGTTTATTTGTTACAGCAGCTAATACTGAACTAATACAAATGTAAACCTGATTCATCCCTGCTCAATGGTTACCACCCTCCCCAATTCTTATCAAAATATGTGGTTACAATTATTATATGTTGGGACTGAATTCAATTGTGAGAGACTTCTTAATATTCTGCTGGGGTTGGGGGTGTTTATGACCCATATGCCTTTATGAAAGAATGATGCAGGCTTGAGGCATCACATTTCCTGACTCTTGTATGATTCTGTGAGTACGTGATGGAGTTATCCCAGCCACTTCTGGCCCCACTGCACCTGACCCCAAAAGGACACTGCCACAAAGAAGAGTCTTGTCACCATGGCCTTCTGATTTCCGGTTTTCCAGGCCCACTTCCTGGCTTGATTTCTCAACCTAATGGTCTCAGTCACTGGTTTTAACAAGGACTTTTACCGAATGCAATTTGGAGTCTTCAGGGATATGGGGCTTGTTTACAGGATCCTTGGACCCATAGGGTTTGGGTGATTTTCGATAGACATTCCAATTCCTGAAGACCCTAGCTCAATTACAGGATCCTAGATCTCAGAGTGGGAAGGACTTCAAGAGTCATCTCCCCATAGCATCCTGAGGGTGCATCCTCCGGCCTCTGTTGGACATTTTCAAACAAGAGGGTCCTTCCCTATCAAGACGCCTTCCTATTGTGACTTCATGTGGTCTCTCTATACTTGCATTCACTCTGCTCCAGCATCCACATGACAGTCCTTCAGGAATTCAGCTCCACTCTCACGACCTTCCAGAAGCTTCTCCTTCCAGACCCCAGAGCCTTTTACTCTTTGGTTTCCAACCTGAGCTCCATGCAGGGGCATCAAGGACCCCAGAGAAGGGCTAAGGGACTAAACGTGCATGGCTTCCCCCGACCCTCCTGCAGTGGGAGCAGTTCACTTCCTTGACATAAAAAGAGGATGCACAGACCATCTCCCCATCCTTCTTCTCCTCTCACCTCAAGCAGATTTCTATCACCAGGGCCCAGAGGGTGTAGAAGCCAGATAGCAAACAGGATATTGCATTACAGACGCTGCTCAGATATCTGATTCTGGACGGCGGGGCTGCGCTAGGGAGAGGACTCCCCGTCTTCCCCAGCAGCCATGTCTGCCATGCTTACCCTGGCCCTTGAAGCTTCCTCCACTCAACCTGAGTCCTGGGGATTTTGCTTTCCTGGGCTGCTGGGATGTTCAGAGGCAGCAGCAGGAGCAAAAACTTTGGGATCTGAAAGACCTGTGGTCAAGTCTCAACTGTGCCCGTAAGTAGGGGCGAGATCTCGGATGAGTGACATATTCTCTGCAGCCTCATTTTCTTGCTGGGAAAATGGGAAAGCCACTGGTGCATGCCCACAGGCCATGTGAGAATTGCATGAGGCATCTACCCAGGGCACCCGTGATCGCTGCAGCTTTCATTCCACATTCAGTGGTCTGTGAGCCACCTTCTGGTCTAAAGGAGACTCAGAAGCAAACTTCTGCTCACAGGGGTGTCTGTATTTTACCAGGAGCAACTGGCACTTCTTTTTGTGAGCCAGTTATTCATTCCTTTTAACCAGAGCCACGGGGTGCAGCCCTCCCACCGCCAAGTCTGCTGGTGCAGGGCCTGTGAGCTCCTGACACACAGGACACTTTGGGAACCCACTCCATCGTCAGACTCAGGCCCAGCTAAAACTGGGAATAACATGAAAACAATTCTTTACACCTTTTCCAAGTACTTATTATGTGCGGGAACAGGCCAAGTATTTCGTGTGGGTCATCTGATTGCTCTTCGTCCTAGCACCCTGCCAGCAGGCCACCGCCTCACCTGTGAGGAATTCAGGTGCGGGCAGCCTCTCTCAAGATGGGGCAGACGGCTTTGTTTGGAGCTCGGGGAGAGGCTTCTGCAGAATGAATCACCCCAGCTCTCCCCACATCTGCCAGTTCATTCAGCAACCATCCACAGTACACCGGGTTGTGTGGAGGAGCGCTGCTGGGGCAGCGATGGCTGTGGCCGTGTGGCATGCCCAAGACCCTGCAGGTCAGCGCAGCCCAGCGCATGCACATCCCGAGAGAGCTGTGAGGCATCTCAATAGGTTACAGGTTCCACGGCTAAAATATGTCCCAGCCATGCTCGGATTTGAACAATGTTCTTTCCCAAGGAACTTCTCAGACTGTAAATGTGTTGACATGCCTGGGAAGCCTGTGTGAGCGGGGACGGGACTTCTAGCGTGGCCCAAACTCAGTTAAGACAGGGCCCCTCTGCTCACGATGCTCCTCTGGAAATCGGAAGGTCGTTCTCTGGGAAATGTTTCTCTGCCACATCGTGTCCCCAGCTCTGGAGGGTGGCTGCTGGAGGGAGCACTGCAAAGTCAGCGGAGCTGGGCCTCCCCGGAGGTGTGTGGTGGCGGACAGCAAGCCACAGTCCCGTTCTGACCCAGGGACACCCTGGTCTACGAGGCGTACGGCCTGCACCCCACCTGTCCCTTCTTGAGACTCCTCACCCTCCCTGTCCCTTCCATCACCTTCCTCTTCACCTACTCCTACGGCCAACTTTCTTCTCTTGCATAAATATAATAGGGACCTTTTTGTTTCTACAGCATTTAGTGCTCTCAGTCGCTGGTGCTCTCAGATTACCCTCCTGGTTGGGATGGAGTAGGGGTTCTCCACCCTGGCTGCACATTTGAACCACAGAGGGGACTTTAAAGCCAAAGATACGCTGGCCCCACCCCATGCTCGTTAACTCAGCATCTCCTGGGGGTGCTGCCAAGCAGCTGGGTTTTGGAAAGCTCCCTGGGGGTCTCTGAGCTGCCGGGGCTGAGAACCCATGGCCTAAGGGACACCCCATTCCCCACCCCTCCCGCGTCCCTGGCGGCTCATGAATTTCGAGCTTCTGCCCCCTTTGACACACTGGGAAGGATTCCCACAGCCCTCTCTCCCTCCACTCTGCCTACAAGAAACTCACCTTCCCGAGGAGAGGGCAAATGTTTGAATGCCACTGGCTTCCTTTCTCCAGTGGTGAGCCAATGCGCTCAGCATCTCCTCAAACCTGGGACCTCTGAAAATCAGCTGATGCCTCCACAGAAATTCATAAACCAGACCAGTGGTTGGCAAACTCATCAGTCAACAGAGCCAAACATCAACAGTACAACGACTGAAATTTCTTTTGGCCGAAAGTTGACTTCTGCGCATGGGCCACCAAGTTTCAATCGCGCCCGCAGGTGGTGTTTTGAGGAAGAGCCACACTCAAGGGGCCAAAGAGCCGCATGTGGCTTGTGAGCCGCGGTTTGCCGACCACTGAGCCAGACGAAGGCTACGGCCAAGGTGGTCCTCAGCTATAGAGGTGACCACCCCATCGCCAATAGTCCCATAAATGAGGAAGGAGGAAGGAGGCTTACTGGGGACCCTGCTGCTCCCCTGCCACCTGACAGGAGCAGAGAACAAACCTCCGTGGCCATGGCGAGGGCTGTCTGCACCCAGAGGGCCTGAGAGCTGCATGAAACCACATGCTCTTTCTAATAACGTCATCGGGATCTCTGTGTCTCTTCGGGGAAGACAGAGTTGTGCAGCAGGAAGCACACAGGTGTTGGGAGCATAGACTCCAGTGAGTGCATCACCCTGACTGGGACTCAGAACCCCACGTGCGTGTGAGGCCATCCCCGCGCCATCTCTTGGAGACTCAGCACACCCTGAAAGCCTCCCACAGCCTCATGGGAATCAGCTTCCGTGTGACAATGTCACAACACAGTGAGGCTGGAGGGTCCAGAAAAACCCTAACCTGTGGCCCAAGGCTCCCTGACAGCCTGCGGAATAAGTGTTCCTTCTCAAGGGACCGGGCAGCATTACTGAACTGCGACTCCTGTCTGAGGTGAGCAGTGAGTGAGGGCGCACTCTGGCAGCCCTTGCTGGAAACCACACGAGCTCACCTGCTTTGGATAAATCTCTAAAGATGGGGGAGGGGGGGGCATAGCTACCCGTAAGTGTCCCAAAAGAGATACTGATTGTTGGGATCAGATATCACCCCAGGATCCCAACTTTTGCCCCAAAGGCATCAAGAGAGAGGAGAATACTCCCCACACCGCCCAGGGAACCCACCCATCCTCCTCCCCGGTGCTGAGCCCTGTCAGCTCCAGAAACAGAAATTAAATGCCCAGAAAGTCAAAGATGTCACCATCAGACAGAGGGCAGAAGTGTGGATAACAATGGGCATTACCAGATGCTGGGCTGAATATGAGAAAATAAAATATTTGGGGGATCAAAAGAATAAAATGCAATCTTATGGAGTAAAAGCATCCCTAATTTGGGCAGGAAAATATGAGACGTCTAATCAAACTCCAAATTTCATATAAACGACAAGTATTTTTTACTGTAAGTATATCCCAAATGTTGCATGGACGTACTTATGCTAAAAACAACTAAAACAACAACAACAACAACAACAACAAAGTTATTTGTTGTTTGAAGAGTTTAACTGAGCAGCCTGTATTTTTATGTGCTCAGTTTGGCAATCCTAGGCGGGTCCCCTACTGTCCTGTCCGAACAGGAGCAGAGCTCACCTGATGGATTCTGCAATGCGGGTGCTCTCCTTCCGCCGGTCACTGGACAACCGGCCGATTAGGTAGGAGTAATCCAGGCCGCTGCAGAACACGCTGCCCACAGCACTGAGGAGCAGCAGCTTGCTGTCATCTGTGGCCGCGTTGCAGAGAGCTCGCCGGACCTCCTTCATGATCTGCGGGCAGATAAGGATTTGTGGAGATGTTAAGTGTCTGTCCGGCAGCTGGGGCAGAGGCGAACAAATCTGCTCTGTCTGAGCAGGGAGCCTCCCCTGATTATGAGCCAGCATGTCCACATGTCGCAAAGAAACAGCAAAACCAGCGCTCCCCTACGCCCTCCTTGAAGCAGGCACCGAAGGCTAAGGAGGTGGCGGAGGGGTCACTGGCTGCAGACTTGGAAGCCCGGCTTGGGGTCCTTTCATCCCTGGTAACTCTGCAAATCTTCCAGCATTTGCTTGGTTAGCCCTTTTCAAGGCGAGGGGGGAAGTTCCTGCGCACAGCAGGTGAGCGATGTAAGCCATCCCTAACAAGCCAAATTCATTCTATACTCTTGTTCATCCTTAATTCAACAAAGACCCTTACACAGCTTATGGATGAGAAGTGGGCTTTACCATCAGACCCATAAAATGGTCAAGGTACCAAGAAAATAACCATCCAACATAAATTCTGTATCTAGCTAAACTATCATTCAAAGGCAAGGGTAAAAAGTGGGCATTTTCAGTAAGAGAATGTTTCTCACTGAAAGAACTAAAAAATGATGCACTTCAAGAAGAAAACTATATTCAGAAAAGAAAAAAAAAACACACAAAACCTGACATTTAAGGAACAAAGCCACCAAAGAAGCTGGTGAATGTGTTAATAAATTAATATAAGAACTGATGATAAAAATCACCATGCTAATATTGACTAATGGGGGGGGGGTGCACAAGTAGATCTATGGTCCTGGGTCCTAATATGGTGTCAGATGAGAGAAGGGGTGACCAGAGTTAGAGCACACATAGGTTATGTATCTGGTAATGATTACATTTAGGTTTTACTATGTGACCATAACTTAGGGATAATTTCTTTAAAGTACATAAAGAAAGCTAAATCACTCAATCCAACAGGAATTATGGGAAAAGAAAAAACAAGCTCAGAAAGAATATGATAAGAGAAAACAAGGCATGCACTTACCTGGGTAAAGCTGAGGGTGCCTTGGGGGAGATAATAAGTGAATAGGCTTTTATCTTATTTTAAAGATTTTTATTTCTTTTTTAGTGAGAGGGAAAAGGAGAGGAAGAGAGAGAAACATTTGTGTGAGAGAGGAACATTGCCTCTTATCAGGGATCGAGCCCACAACCCAGGAATGTGCCCTGACTGGGAATTGAACCAGCAACCTTTCAGAACATGGGATGATACCCAATCAACTGAGCCACACCAACCAGGGCATGAATAGGCTTTGAAAGAATCATTATTGATTACTGAATAGGCATGATCAAAGGAAGCAGGGTTGAAATTTTCTGAAGACATTGTTTTTTAAATATACTTTTTAGGTAACTCCCATTTGTTAAGCACTTAGAGGTACCAGTGTAATTTCCACACGATATTTTATTCCAAACAGAAATCCTGGAAGAAAGGGAATGGCATCCTGATTTTGTAGGGAGAGCAAGGAAAACTCGGAGAAGTGAGGTTGTCCAAGGTCACCAGGAGCAGGCAGAACCACGATGCAAATCTCACCCCAAAACTCCTCCTCTTTCTACTGCTCCACACTGTAGGATGACTTAAATAAATGGATGGACTTGAGTGAATAAACAGAGCTAGACGTCCATCTGAATCAGCATCTGCCGGCCTATGCGTGCTCTGTGAGAGGGACGGAGAAGCACTTTCCACTCTCACAGGGGCGTCAGCCACAGGAACCCATTTTGAACATCAAAAAAGGTAACAGGCCACTGTCTTGTGGGTCTTTTCATGTATCTGCCTCCAAAAGCAGACAGTCTGACCCACACGTGAACCTGCTGTCAGTGGTGAATCTACTCATGGCTAAGGGAGTAGTCTCTCTCTGAGGTCACATTTGCTTGTCAATTAGTAAACACACAAAATCAAAGAAGCAGTCACCTCCTTTGTGAATTAAATGGAAAGCGAATTTGAGTTTTGTTGATGCAACAAATGGACAAACTACATTTCTTAATTTTTTTTTAAAAAAAATTGTGTCTGGTGAGTATACTATCTATGCCTTTGCCTGTCTCATGTTGATAATCCAATTTGGACCCATGGCTGGGGACCTTGAAGGACCTGACTTTTACAATGTAACTGGTTTGTTTAAAGTAAAATGTGTTAAAAGCATCACCCTCCTTTACCTTCTTACACAGAATACACTGCCCACTTGTCGGTGGCCACTTGCTGGCCTGAAACAGACCGGTCCCCTCAGGGGCTCCTGGGTTTGCCTCCAGAACAAACGCTCTCAGACCTCTCTACATATTAAAGCCCTAAATCTGTTTGTGAGAATGATTCCCCTTGCCACTCGCTCCTGCTGTTGGTGTCCATTAGAGAAAGCACCCTCCTCCCCTGCTACTTCTAGCTTCTGACCTGCCGTGGGTTGGAACTAGATAACCAAATGCATTCGAAGTGGTGTGAAATGGGAGGCAATCAGGGTCCCCCTCTCCACTTCATCTTTACTTGCTGAGCTCAGTCACCCAGGGCCACCTCCACTGCAACCGCCTTCCTGCAGGCCTTCCCACAGATACCCAAGCAAAGGCACTCTCTTCCTCCTCCTGACAGCCCAACTATTTAAACTCTCCGCTCTGACACTCTCCCTTGTCGAATGTGTGCATCCTTAGCTAATCCTGCCTACTACCTAATCTCAATCCCTGTGAGGGCAGCCTCAGTGATGGCCCTCGGTGATCCCTTCCTCTGGTATCCATTCCCCCGTGGAATCTCCAGCCCTGGAGTGTAGACCGGACCCAGTGACTCACTCCTAGCCAGGAGAATACAGCAGAGTAATGGGATGTCCCTTTCACAGGAAGATTTGGATACAAAGAGACTAGAGCTTGTCCCGGCTCTCTTCTCCTGCTGACTCCCTTTCTTCGAGCTCTCAGTCTGAGGGAAGCAAGTAGCCAGCTAGTGAGTAGCTCATGGAGCAGTTACTCATAGTCCACATGGAGTAGCCACATATGTCTAGTAGCACTAATGTCTCTGGCCAGTGAGGACCTGAGACCTGCTGACACTGGGGAGCTTGGAAGTGAATCCTCTTCTGTTGAGCCATTGGTTGAGGCTGCGGCCCCAGCCAAAACCTTGCCTGCAGGCTTGTGAGAGACCCTGAGTCAGAGGCATCAGCTAAGCCACGACTGGATTCCTGACCCACAGGAACCGTGAGATAATAAATGTTTGTTGTCTTAAGATGCTAAGTTTAGGGCACTTTGTTATGCAGTAACAGATTAATACAATCCCTTAAGAGCTAAAATAGTATTCTACTCATCTGAATAACCCTTGTAACACCTAGTACAGAAATTTGCACATACTAGAATTTAATAAATGTTTATTAAATTGAACGAATGGCACAGTATCCAACCTTCCAAAAGTTTATAGGCTGATGGGCGGAATGAGACACTTAACAAATTATCACACAATTACATGTACACTAACAGCTGCAATAAGTTCTGGTAGGCAGGGGTACACAGTGCTAGGAAGGCATGTGAAAGACCTGATCCAGTCAGGGAGGTGAGGGAAGACTCTCTGGTGGAAGTGATGGCTGAGCTGAGATCTGAATGGAGAGCAAAGGTCTGCTATGTTAGAAGGAAAAGAAAACTTTTTTTGGTCAGAAAGACAAGTATACACAAAGGTGCTGGGGCAGATGTGAGCATGGAAAAAGGCCAGAGTAACTGGAATGCAAGAGGGGAGAAGAGTGATGTGTGATAAGAGAGGGAATTGGAGAGATGGGCAGGGTCAGAATGCATCAGCCCCCAGGCCATATTACGGTTTTTGATTCTTAACAAGAGCGATCAGAAGCCACTGATGTGTGTGTGTGTGTGTGTGTGTGTGTGTGTGTGTGTGTAAAAGGTGTAACTTGATCAGATTAGCTCTTCTAGCTGATCATTCTACCTACCCTGTGGAGAATGGATTAAAAGGCAGGATATGTGAAAGGGGGCAGACTTGTTAGCAGTTTATTATAACTCCAGAAGAGATAGCCTAGTGGTCTAGACTATAAGCATTTTAAAGAAAATTGAGAGGAAACACATTTGAGAGATATTCAAGGTACTCAAATTAATAGGCCTTGGGGATGGTGTGGATACGGGGTATGATCACGAGGGCCAAGGGCTGACTCCCACATGTCGGATGTGCCCATGGATGCTAGTGTGTGTCTCTGAGCCCTGGTGAAAACCAGGAGTTGAGTGAGGGCTTGGGTTCCTCTCCTAATTGGGAAGCTGATGAGCTTTGAGTCACTAAGACATTGGGCAATCTATGTTGCTGGCTCTTTCCTTAAGGAGCATTCTTAACTTAAGGAGTTATTTTCCTGGTTCTTGGCTTTATTCCAGAGAGGAGAATGATTACAACAAACCCACTGGCCTCAGAATCTAGTTAAAATACTTAGTAATGTATGATTTTTTGCCCATGAGGCCACTGTCAATTAGAAAAAGAAATTCGATTGTGACCATGAAGGTGGCCCTCCCAGTTCCTGCAAGAGTGAGCAAGACCGAGTCTGCTGGTGGCCATTAAATTGCCTCTGTTCCCTCTTCACAATGATAGGAACACCCATTGAATATATCCTATGTGCCAGGTACTCTGTGAGCCTCTTTGCAGACAAGCAAGACACTGTATAACTTCTATAAGTGAGGGAGCTCAAGGAGGCAAAGTAACTTCCTAAGGTAATGGAAGTGGTGAGTTGGTGCAAGCAGGACTAGACTCCAGAGTCTGCATTCCTCCACTAACATCATCTCTTCATTTCAATAGGACCTTTCTCTCGGGATTACTTTACCCAGTTGCCGGTTTATCCATAGTCCATCCACATGGTTGTGGAGCAGCTAAAAACAACAGATCAATGTGCTATTGTTGTTGTTGTTGTTGTTGTTTTTTTCATTTTTCTACCATTCTGTTACCAACAGACACCAATTAGAAATGGACCTCTAATAAACCCAGCCCACAGGAGGTAAGAACCGATGCACCTTACATCAGTCAGAGGCAACACATTTTCCATGATGAGTAACAGTTCACACACAAGGCTACTCCAAGGGGACAGGATGAACTGGGAGACTTCACACTCATTTGATTAATCGAAGGAAAATGCTGTGTCTTTTAAAGCATGCTTTTAAAAAGTAGTGAAGTGGGGGGAAAAATCCAAGAATTGGTCTCAGTTGGGTGCTTTATGATGAGCTTAAAAATAACAAGGTTTGCAGGTGTATAAACTTGTACAGAGCAGCCTTCGAGGTAAGCCACGCTCTGGACTTCTCTGAAGCCGACACAGAGGTCTGCCCGGCACAAAACCCCCAGAAGGTTCCTGAAGGTGGAGGAGGGAGAGAGCCGAGAATACCATCTTTAAAAGAGGGACAACAAGCAGCCACGAACCCTACAAACTGCACAGACTTTAGCCACATCCCTTCTCCTACACTTGGCATCATTCCTGAGGGTCACACCCACAATCCCATAAAATAGCCCTAGTCTATGGTAAGAAATGTGATTGCAAGGTCAAGGACTTAGCAATTCCCACCCCACCCCACCCGGGCCTCCCTAAGTGTACTGGATACACTAGGCCAGTGGTCGGCAAACTCATTAGTCAACAGAGCCAAATATTAAAGTACAACAACTGAAATTTCTTTTGAGAGCCAATTTTTTTTTATTGATATTTTACAGAGAGGAAGGGAGAGAGATAGAGAGCTAGAAACGTCGATGAGAGAGAGAAACATCGACTGGCCGCCTCCTGCACACCCCCTACAGGGGATGTGCCTACAACCAATGTACATGCCCCTGACCGGAATCGAACCCGGGACCTTTCAGTCCTCAGACCGACGCTCTACCACTGAGCCAAACTGGTTTCGGCTTGAGAGCCAAATTTTTTAAACTTAAACTTCTTCTAATGCCACTTCTTCAAAATAGACTTGCCTAGGCCGTGTTATTTTGTGGAAGAGCCACACTCAAGGGCCCAAAGAGCCACATGTGGCTCGCAAGCCACACTTTGCTGACCACTGACCTAGGATGTCAGAATAAATAGCATTTAAAAGTTACCTAGAAAAAATAAATTGGACTTCATCACAATTTCAGAACTTGTATGTCCAAGGACACTACATAGAGAGTAAAATGACAACCCACAGAATGGGTGGGAGTACTTTCAAATCATATACCAGATGAGGGTATAGTATCTAGAATATAGTATAAAGAACAATAAAGACACAATAATAAAAAAACACCAATTTAAAAAAAGTATTGGGGTGAAGGCTTGAGAGGGGACGGGGGCCTACATAGAGGGGGTAAAGGAGAGAATGGGAGACATCTGTAATAGTGTCAAGATAAAAAAGAATTAAAAAATAAATAAAAATAAAAAGAGGAAAAGGATTGGAATGGAAATTTCTCCAAAGAAGACAGACAAATGGCCAATAAACACATGGAAAGATTCCCATCAGGAAAATGCAAAATAAAATCACGAGATACCACCTCACAACTAATAAAGCCTAATTACCTAGCATGACTAATAAAAAATAGTCATGGCCAATAGCCCTGGCCAATGTGACTCAGTGGTTTGAGCACAGGCCTGCACACTGAAGGGTCATGGGTTCAAATTCCTGGTCAAGGGCATATATCTGGGTTGCAGGCTCAATCCCTGGCTCTGGCTGGGGCAAGTGTCAGAGGCAACCAATCAATGTCTCTCACATCAATGTTTCTCTCTCTCTTTTTCTCTCCCTCCCTCTAGAAATCAATGGGAAAAAAATATCCTCAGGTGAGGATTCAAAACAATAAAAAGATACAATAACAAGTGTAAGAGAGGATGTGGAGAAATTAGAAGTACAACAAGTGTCAGGGAGGATGTGGGGAAATTAGAATCCTCACACACTGCTGGTACAAATGTAAAACGGTGAGTACCTGTGGAAAACAGTTTGGCAGTTCCTCTGAAAGGTACACTTAGTTACCTTATCACTCAGCAATTCCACAATTAGCAATATACCCAAGAAAACCAAAAACGTATGTTCATCCCCAACCGGTTTGGCTCAGCGGATCGAGTGAAAGGCGCCAGGTTTGATTCTGGTCAAGGGCAGGTACCTTGGTTGCAGGCACATCCCCAGTAGGACGTGTGCAGGAGGCAGCTGATCGATGTTTCTCTCTCACTGATGTTTCTAACTATCCTTCTCACTTCCTCTCTGTAGAAAATCAATAAAATATATTTTAAAAATAAAAAAACACGTATGTTCATACAAAAACTTGTACACAAATGTTCATAGTGTGATATTAGTCATAATTGTCAAAGTGGAACCCAACACAATTCTCCTTCCGCTGAAGAACTAATTCACTAAATGGAAAATATCCATGCCACGAATATTTTCATGTGAAACCCTGGCACTCGCTGTGGCACGGGCAAAACGTGAAAACGTGATGCTGAGTGAAAGCCTGTCATAGAAGGCCACCTACTATATGATCCATTTCTATGAAATGCCCAGAACAGACAAATCTACAGAGACAGGAAGTAGACCAGTGGTGGCCAGGGGCTGGAGGGAGAGAGAATGGGAGTGACTGCTAATGAGTACGGGGTTTCCATTTGGGGTGACGGAAATATTCTGGAATTAGTGGTGATGGTTGTACAACTTTGTAAATATATTTTAAAAAATATCACTGAATTGTTCATTTTAAAAGGGTGACATTTATGGTAAACGAATGATATGTCAAAAAAAGGAAGTGAGCTGAGCAAATATCATTCCATCTGCAACAATGAAATTGGACTTGCTTATTATAATGCAGCCTGAGGCCTCCTCTAAGTTCTGACCAGCGGACTGAATCTCTCCATTTACCAGCGTCTTCATCTGTAAAATGGGACAATAACGTTACCTAGTCAGAAAGATCAAATGGAAAGTGCATGAAAGTGATTAGCAAGTTGTGTCCTGCCATCAAGGGTCTGTGGGCACGCCGGCTACTTCCATGAGAGGCTCCCTGAAGGGACAGAGAGAAGCCAGCACCCCAATCTGACCGATGAGAGGCCCTCCCCAACCTGTCCCTCCCCCCCGGTCCTGCCCCCTCACCTCGGGGGTCAGCGCGTTGTTGTCTGAGGTCTGACTGGACAGCAGGATGTGCGTGAACCCCTCTTCCTTCCGCACGACAATGTCCCGAAACCGACAGTTGCTTTCATTCTGGCGGACGCTGTACCTGAGCCGCTTGTCAAAGACGTAGTCCTTCTCCGTGTCCAGCTTCCTCTTCACCGAGCTGTGCATGTTTAATCCCCCGTTGGTCAGGGCAGAGCCTTCCGAAATCAGATAAACCAAGTGAGACACGCAGACAGGGACCATCGTGCAAGAGCAAGCTCAGAGAGAGCGTTCAGATTGTCACTGGGAGGGCCGGATGTGGCTGGGACCCCCAAGCAGCCTCTGCTCTGGGTGGTGCAGGGCCTGGGCCACACTTGCTATATCTCCAAATTCAGAAGACGATAGAGAGGGCTCTCTGAGAAGGACCCCATGGGATCCTTGATTCCCCTCTCACACACAGGCCTGCTTCTGCTTGGGCGCCTTTTAGCAGAAAGGAACCGCTTCTTGGAAAGCATACGGCCGCAAGACGAAACAAAAGCCTTGCAGTTCTATTTGTAACCATCGAGGACTGGGAGCAGCCAATATGTCCTTTACCGGGTGCACGGATAAACAAGCAGTGGTCCATGCATACAATGGGATGTCACTCTACAATAAAGCTAAGTTAGCTATCAGGTCACAAAAACACGGGAACGAATCTTAAACGCAGACTAAGTTAAAGAAGCCAGTCTGAAAAGGCTACGCATTGCCTGAATCCAATTCTATAACATTCCAGAAGAGGCAGAGTGTAGAAACTGTGAAAAGGTCAGTCGTTGGTTGCCAGGTGTTCGGGTGGAATGAGAAGAGGTGGATAGGTGAAGCTGGGGGGATTTTTTTTTTTAGGGCAGTGAAACTGTTCTGTATGATGCCATAATGATGAATATGAGACATTACACATTTGTTGAATCACAGCACAGATAGTGTACCGTACAGTATGCAAAAATTTTTTTTTAAAAAAAATGAAGAAACTGGGAGATTCCCAGGATGGAATGCAGCATGTGATCAAAGAATGTAACTGTGTTTACAAATGTAGGAAACAACCTCACCGAAGGGGGTGGGGAAAGGTGCTGATCTAGGGAAGCCTGGGAGCGAGAGGAATCTGCGAAACCACAGGCGAAATAACCTGTACAGAAGCATGTTCTCTAATCGACAAAGCTTATTCCCACGGGAGTAGGTGGGAGTTAAAATGTCTGATGCCATGATACACGTGTGCTGGAAGTGAACAGCTAAGTAGGCAGTGAAGCAGATGACAGGAACACGTCTTCTCACTGACGGAGTGAGACTTACAGAGAAGCAAGGGAAGGAGGTTAGAATGATCCATGTGATGACGGACTAGAATGGAGGACATCAACGGGAGCTCAGATTTATTAGCTTACTACAGCTACAGATGACTCCATACAGGAATAGCCACAGATAAGTGTATGTACACAGGTTGATATATACGCATGCATGTCCTTGTTCTGTCGGCTGAGAGAAGCAATGACATGCCAAGAGCAGCAAGCACACCCCGGGCCCAGATCTCCATTGCTGACACCGTTCTCAAGGAGAGGGACCAGGGCTCTCTGGAGACATGGCTGATTCTAAGAAACACATCAGAGAGGCTTGCCGTGGCTGAAAGAAAGGAAGCACTAATTTTTTTTTAATTACCTTACAATAATAGGGTTTCCTAAAAGGACACAGGGCAATTAAGAGCTCATGATGGCCAAGGATGGGGCAAGTTGAGCAACAAAATCAAGCAGTATTGCATTATAACTGAAAGGGTATAAAACCGAGATCCATACGTCCACATGGACATAAATAAATGCTGGAGTAAGTGATAAATGGGAGAGAAGAGACAATTCTCTCATGCACAAGAACTCGAGAGTTTGTGCAGACACTCTGCCTTCAAGGGGGAGGAGCATACCATCACACTTCCTAAGTATGGGCTGCACACAGTGACTCCTTCCAAACGGTACAATATGGAAAGTTGGAGGTGGGGGGCGGGGAGGGGTGCAGTGAAGTGAGTAACTGGCAGTGAAGAACCCCGATGGGCAGTTGGGGAAGCCAAGGCCACCTCAGCCAGATGATCAAGGTCAACATCCGCAGTGATAAGCCAAGGTGACCGCATGAACCCTTGATTATGAGGGGAAGAGAGTGGCCCATCACTCGTGTGGTCTTCCTCTCAGTAACCCACACCATGAGGTCAATGTCCAACAAATACAGATCGGGGGGGCATGCCGCAAAGTAACTAATCAGTACACTTCAAAGCTGTGAAGGGAAGTCTGAACCGGGCCGTGGTGACTAGAAAACCAGGAAAGTCTGAGAAACTATCACAGCCAGGAGGGACCGAAGGAGATGTGAGGATGAAAAGTAATGTGGGATCTAAGAAAACCTGACTGATGTATGGACGTCAGTTAATATTAATGCATCAATACTGGTTCATCAACAGCAACAAAAGTACCACACAAATGCAAGACATTAATAATAGGAGAGGCTGAGTGTGGGTATATAGACATTCTTTGTATCAGCTTTCAAATTTCTCTGTAAACCTGAACCAGTTTCAAAAGTGACGTTTAGTTGCCCTGGCCAGTGCTATCCAGTGGCCAGAGTGTTGGCCCACATACCAAAGAGTCAAGGGTTCGATTCCTGGTCAAGGGCATGTACCTGGGTTACAGGTTCAATCCCCAGCCCAGTTGGGGCACATGTGGGAGGCAACCAAGTGATGTGTCTTTCTCACACATCTATGTCTCTCTCTCTCTCTCTCTCTCTCTCTCTCTCTCTCTCAAAAGGGAAAAAAATATCCTTGGGTGAGAATTAACAACAAAAGGGGAAGTACATTATAATGAACATATTTCAACAGCAAGTTAATAATAATTTTTTTAAAACCACAACACACTTCTCGGGTGATTCTGACACGCAGGCAAGCCTGTCGTGGCCCAGTAGTGCTTACACTTGAGCAGGCGTCAGGACCCCCTGGAGAAAAACCAGCCTGCCGGGCCCACCCCACGGTGCTGCCATCACTCCCGAGCCCAGGCTCTGAGAAGCAGAGTCCAGACCGCCCAGGTACCCTCGTCACCAGGCAGTCCCCCCCCCCACCCCCAGGCGTGAGAAGTCTCCCTCACGCCCTGGACTTGCCCAGCGATGGAGGCCTGAAAATCTTGAGTTCAGCATTTCTTCTGGGGGCACGGGATGGAGCCCCACCTCAAAAACAACCTCACCGGGCTGCAGTGGTGTGGGAGGAAGACCACAAGAAACAAAGAGAAGGGTTTACTCTGTGCTAAGCAGTACTGGACCTTTCATTTTATTTTTGGCAAGGAAGGGGACGAAGTCACGATGGAGGCGGCAATGCTGCATCCCAACCAGGAGCTGGTCCCCGGAGGCCACGGCTGGCCCTCTTGGAAAATTACCGTGGACAGAGTGGACTGGTCCCGGCTGCTTATCCTCAGCGAGCAGGATCGAATGGCACACACATTTAAAGGACCCAGGATATAAGTAAACAAGGGATAAATGGTAGCTTTGGTTTCCTAGTCATCATGGCCCGGCTCAACATAAAAGTATGTCAATAATCCTCTCTCTCTGGAAACACGGTGGGCATTTTGAGGGCAGGACCACTGTCACACACACACACACACACACACACACACACACACACACATCACCTGTCCACGGGAACTGTTCCATGGCTTCTGGAGCCCTGGTCCACCTCGGGGTGGACTCAGGTCCTTAACTAGCTCTGGGGCTCCTGGGAGCTCAAGAACCAAGCCAAAGGCAGAGACCAGGAAGGGCTCCACGGGACCCCTCCTCGGGAATGCGGGGTCCCCTCCCCCCGGGTGAGCGCCCAGCCTGGAAGGGGCACGGAGGCAGCAGTGCCTGTGTCCTCCCCGCTGCCCCGAAGCGGCCTAGCCTGGTGCTTTTCCATCACTCGAAGCAACTGGGCTTCGTCAACCACCACAACGCCGGCGAAGTGATTCAATGAACTCTGGAAAAGTAAACGTGAGCACTTAATTAAAAGGCTTGTGTAAAGGGAGCTGTGTCTTCAGGGTAACCTCAAAACCTTCAGCTCCTCGGAGGGGCTTCCTAATTGGGGCTGCCACAGTTTCTGCAGCAGCCCAGGCGGACCCGGGTCCATGGGGCGGTCCCGGGGGCAGAGGTGAGTGGGTTACAGACTTAGGAGAAGTCAGAACCTCAGGGCGCTGGTACGTCCATGCTTTCCAGGGCTGGGAAGGATCTGAATAAAAAAAAATCCTCCCACACCCCAACCAAACTGAGGTGCTAACGAACAAGTTACATCGAGGAGGAGGACGAGAGGGTTAGCTGTGCTGAGCTCTATATGTTGTCTCTAAGTTTCTCAGCAGTCTGAGGAAATCGTGGTGAGTCCTTTTTGCAGAAAAGGAAAAGTGAATAATGTGCTGGAAGCCACAGAGGTAAAGCCGGGGTAGGAGATAGCTCTCTCATTGGATTCATTCATTCACTCAAAACCTGTTGTCACCTCCCTGTGGGCTATCACAGTGGTCGGCAAACTCATTGGTCACCAGAGCCAAATATCAACCGTACAACGATTGGAATTTCTCTTGAGAGCCAAATTTTTAAAATTTAAACTTCTTCTAGCGCCCCTTCTTCAAAATAGACTCGCCCAGGTCGTGGTATTTTGTGGAAGAGCCGCACTCAAGGGGCCAAAAAGCCGAGGTTTGCCGACCACTGGTATCATACTAGATGATGGATGTCCAAAAAAAAAACTCAAAAAATACCTCATGGAGCTTGCTTGGTGGGGGCGGTGAAAATAACAAAGTCAATTAATGCTGCATTAGGTCCTGTTTCTGGTTGTAAGCGGGCCCCGTGTTTTCGGAGACCCAGAGGAAAGTCACCCCAGAACCCAACAAGCTAACTTCACACAGAGCTGCCCTCAAGCCTCTCCCCCTTCTGGGGCATTGAACCTTCGAAAAGACTGCAGCAAGCTGGCAGGGAAGACACCATGGGAAATGGAGCATTCCAGAAGCATGGAAGTCTAGGGCTCTGCAGCCAGACAGTGTAAGGAGCCCAGCCCTACATTTGCTAGTTGGGAGAAGCTATGACGAAGTCACATGAGCCTCCTGAGCATCCGTGTCCTTGGTTATTAGATGGGGTCAATAGTACCTGCTTTTCAGGGTTGTTGAGATATTTCAATTAAAGAACTGAGCGGGGATTTGACAAGGGCCCAGCTCATCCCAGGCACTCCGCAAGTGTTGGCTGAAGGACACCACGACATTTCACCAAAGAGGAATTAACTGGTGAGTCCTCAAAGCCAGACATGCCTGTTCCCAGACCACACCCTCCTGCTAAGCCTGAGGCACAGGCCCAGGCCACGCGAAGGGGCATCCCAGGCACAGGGAGCTGACCGCCCTGCTGAGCCGGAAATGAGGGTGGACCCAGTGACGGGCCAGCGTTCAGGACTCCCCGTTCCCTCTCCTAAGCTGTAAGGCTGGTGGCTCAACATCCACTCCGTGCCCCCCACTTCCCGAGTGTGGGACGGCAGAAACCATTCTCGCCTCACAGCACGGGGATGAAGTAAAAGGAAGGATGTGTGCTGCGCTTCGGGAACATAGGAAACCCCCCCCCCCCCCCCGGTCATGCTCCCTCCGTCCTTCTGTTTCCTTCGAACCTTCTCACATGCCTTCCTTCAGAATACAAAGGGCACTCTGCCATTAAGAAGGCAAAAAAGGAAGGAGAAGGAGGAGAAGGAGGAGGCCTCATAACTTCAGGCCCTGACACAGACCCTCTGCTCCAAATACACAGGCAAACACTGGGCACACCAACGAGATCAGCCTGTGTGTATGAGAGGGAGAACATCAACACAAAGCAGGAAGTGAGGCTGACAGCGGGAATGGTGGGCAGGGGGTAGATTCAGGGGCGGCAAGAGAGCAAATTTCCCGTGAAAGATGGCAGAGGGGACCCAGGCCCACGGCCTGGCACGCGGGGGTGGCATGAGGCCCTGCCATGAAAGCACAACCACAATACCAAACCAGGTGCTGCCCAAGGCTGAGGCTTTCCCTGGGCCAGGTGGAGGCAAACACAACTGTTAGAAGAGAGAGGGAAAAGAAGAGAAAGCAAAGAAAAACAAAACACTTCCTTCTTGAAATGAGCCTGTACTCCAAAATTCCAAAACACGAAGAAGCTATCTAATGCTTAGAAATCTAGCCCACAAAGTCAACACTGGTGACATGAAATATTCCAAATAAAATAAAATGAATATCATAAAACAATCTGACAAGGACTATAAAACAGGAATGCTTAGAATGCTCAAAATGATAGATGCAAGGAAAATACTCATTTAAGATAAATAAGAAATTCTCAAACAAATACGGACAAAAAGAACAGGGTAAGGTAAAGAATTAATTAAAAGTCTAGTAAATGGGGTAAAAAATATTTGCATATCACAGATAAAAGACAAAGATCCCCAAATTGTAAAAGTATAAACATTAAAGACAAAAGAAAAAAATGAACAGACATTCTTATTAAATATAAGAAAAAATTTCAGCCCTAGTCGGTTTGGTTCAATGGATAGAGCATTGGCCTGCGGACTCAAGGGCATGTACCTTGGTTGCAGGCACATCCCCAGTAGGGAGTGTGCAGGAGGCAGCTGATTGATGCTTCTCTCTCATCGATGTTCCTAACTCTCTCTCTCTCTCCCTCTCCCTTTCTCTATGTGAAAAATCAATAAAATATATCTTTAAAAGATTTCGACTTGACTCAATAATGCAAATTAAAATCATAGGAAAGGAAATGAAGATTAAAACTATACTGAGGTACCATTTTACCCACCAACTTGGCAAAAATTCAAAATCTTGACACAGTACACATCTAGAGAGGATGTGGGGAGTCAGGCACTCCCTTAATTGTGGGTGGAATACAAAATGGTACAACTGCTAAGGGAGGAAATTTGGTAATATTTAACAAAACTGCTATGCACTTTGTTCTCAACCCAGCAATCCCACTTCTAGAATTTTAACATGATAATATGCTTCTAGCAGTACAAAATATATATGTGCATAATTTACGCTGCAAAATATGGGCGGGGGAGAAGTAAGGAGGTGATCAAAAGAATAACCAGTTAAAAGGACGTAAGAGGCAGCTCCAAGGGGCTCCCACTAGCAGACTCTGGGATAATTTGAACATAAAAATAAGTAAGGGCAGTAAATGAATCATAAGCTGTTGCATAAAATAAGAATCCTCAAGTCTGCAATGATAATAGATGAGATGACAGACAGACTGACTGACAAATGATGGAGGGATAAGTGAGAGCAATATCGTATTAAGTATTTCAGTGAAGATGAATAACTTTAATCTTCAGAGAACATCAGACAAACCCAAAGTGAGGAACACTATGTAAAATAACTGACTTGTAGTCTTCAAAAATGTCAGAGTCATTAAAGACAATGGAAGACTGAAAAATGGTTCCAGATTAAAGGAGACTAGAGACGTGACAACTAAAGTGATCACAGGATTCTGGACTGAACTCTATACTGGAGGGGGAAATTATCTAAAGGACATTATTGAGATAATAGAAAAAATTAAAATATGGACCACAGATTAAATAAAAGTATTCATCAATGCTAATTTCTTGATGTTCATAAGTGTACTATGTTGAGTTACAAAAATACTCTTTTTCTTAGAAAATACCCTTACTAAGTATTAAGGGATAAAGATGAATGACATACACAATCTATACTCAAATGGTTAAGAAAACAATAACTTGTATAATCAAAAAGATCAGAAAGAAAATAATCATTTGTATAATAATTTGTATATGAAATATAAATATGTATGTATGAGTATATTTACACACACACATGTACATATGCACACACAGAAAAAGGAGCAAACATGGCATAATGTTAAAAACTGGTAGATCTGAAAAGGATTTCTTTACGATGCTTTCTGTAAATTTTAAATTATTTCAAAGCAAAAGGTTAAGTAGATTTAAAAACAAATATTCTGCAAATAAGAATCAAATTAAAATTCAATACAAGGGATAATTCTAGGAAAGGCTTATTTGAAGAGGTAACAGCTGAATATTTTCCAGTACTCATAAAAAAAAAAAAGACAGGTTCTTAGTTTGAAAAGAGCACTTTGAGCATGAAGCAGGATAAAAGGTAAATGATAATAAAACTGCACAATGTCATGGGGGGAAAAAAGATCTTAAAATATAGCATGGAGAGAAAAATTATGTAAAAGAAATGACAGACTAATAGCAAAAGCAATACCAAAGTGCTAAAAAATGAACTATCATCAAAATGCTGAGAGAAAATAACTATAAAATTCTTCAACCAAAAATGTCATACCCAACTAAAATAGCATTTAAAGGTCTAAGTAAATGGGCATTTTCAGATATCCCACCACTATAAGAATTTACTGCAGCCTCTAAAAGAATAATAAAGAAAAACTTCAGCAAATCAAAAAATTAATTCACAGAAAGACAAGATAAAAGAAAAAATAATTTTTACAAATTTATTAAATATAATTACTGGCTGCAAAAAAATAATAAAAATAACGTTTGGTGTTTAAACAACATTGGGAAGACAAAACAAATTCAAGATGTACAGAGAGAAGTTAAAGTAAAAAAGAGTCCTCCTTCCTATATTCAATAGTAGGACATCATATTTATTAGAAAAAATTACAGTTAAGTATGTATGCTAAAAGTTAAGAATAAAAAATAAAATCTATACCCAGCTTCCAAAAACAGCCCAGGGAGAGGGAATATATAAAACATATCAACTCATTAAAAAGTATAAAAAGGTCAGGGGATAGGGATGGGAGAGGGACCGGGGAAATAGAATGATTAAAATAAAATGCAAAATAGGAGAGAAAAACCAAAATAGCATATTAATAAATCATTAATCTGAATAGATTAAACTCACTTATTAAAGGATAGAGATGATAAGACTGTACGAAATAATAAAGGATCCAGGTGTGTTGAAGATTCCCTAAGGAGAGACTTTTAAAGACAGAAAAGGGCATCTTAACTCAGGCAGTGGGGGAAAGACACCAGCCCTATGTGCCAAGAAATGGCAGAATGACTCCAAAATTATTAAGAAATGGTATATGGCTGTCAATGTGCAGCAAGAAAAGCTGTGTGAGGACATACCCTGCAGCTGGTAGGATACACAAGCGCCAAAACAAGCCTGTTATCTAAAAGACAAGGGGAAGCTGCCCTGAGACTAGGAGGGCAGAAGGTAAAGGGCTGAAGGAGGCCACAGGGGACTGGACAGACCAGGGACAGATCACAGGACACTTCTGCCATGCAACATCAGTTTCAGGACACACGGCCATGCCACACAGGGCTTTAGAGTCCGAGCTCACGTACCCCCAAGAGCATGTCACACCCCCAGGCACAGAAGAGCATCAAGCTCCCTGTGGACAGGGAAGAAGGGAGAGAAGGCTTAGGCAGAGGATGCTATCCCCAGTTGAGAGATGTATTGTCCTGCTGGTTCCACACGCACAAAGTCTTTCTTTTATTATCATGGGCAAACTGGGCTAGGAGCCATCTACACATGCCCAGAATAATCCAAAATGGTGACTTCCAGGGTCGGTACAGCATCAATCCCAAAGTCTCTCTCTCAATTGCTCACCATAATGCAGCAATTCTATTTTGTTGAGTGCTTACTGTGTGATTCACATTGCTTACCTCATTCAACCCCAATAAAAACCCCGTGAGGCACTATTTTATCCCTATTTTACAAAAAGAGAAAAGCAAAACTCAAAGCCATGCCTCTAGAAAGTGCCAGGGAAGGGTCCACACCAGCTACTCTAAACTTGATGTTAACTTGACTCAAGCATCAAGACTCTGAAACCTAACCTGGTCTCAAGCCATCACCCTGGCATTGGCTCTGAGGGATCTTGCTTTTCTTCCTAAGGTCCCAATCTTTGCTTTAAAAAAAAAAAAATGAAAGAAAGAAAATTTAGTCATTACACCTGGCTCTGGTGTCACATGATACTATCACCAAGCCACACTCGTTTCCCGGCATTATCATCATCTATACACCTGCCCAATGCCCCCACTAGAAGGTGGGCTCTTTGAGGGGACAAGACTGAGAGTTATTCATTTCTGTATCTGAAGCACTGAGCTCAGAGCCCAGAAGATAGAAACTATTCAACACACCGTTCAATCAGGTGAAGGAATAGATGGATAACAAATGGAGGAAACTGACATGACTGGTGCGGCTCCGTTGGCCGAGCATTGTCCTGTGCACCAAAAGGTCACCAGTTCAATTCCCAGTCAGGTCACATGCCCAGGTTTTGGGTTCTGTCTCTGGTCAGGGTGTGTGTGGAAGGCAACTGATCGATGTTTCTCTCCCTCCCCCTTCCTTTCTCTCTCAAATCAATAAAAAAATATTTTTTTTTAAATGGAGGACACTAACTTATGCAACACATACTAGATACAACTTTATTGTACTTTGTACCAACCTCATAATTAACTCTTCTGAGGTTGGCCATTCTGTATTCATTTCTCAATGTGTTGATCACACTTCCAAACGTCTGTATTGGTTCAATGTATGAAAACACCGGTTTTCTAAATCAGGTTGACCCCTCACCTAGATGATGCTGTGCTCGTATCACACCTGGCCCTCCTGCCTCACAGCAGCTGGGTGAGATCTCACCTCTCACAGATGCCCCGGGAGGGAACACGGCGTGAGCGCTATGAAGTTCCCTTCCCGTGAGAAGAAAATAGTAACACCTTTGGTGGTTTGAGCTATTAGAACACAAAAGGCAGAGGTCAAGATCCCAGAAACATTCTCTCTCCTGGAACGCTCTTCCTCTCTTGCCCTCATCCTCCTCACTGCAGCTCCACTGTCATCTGCTTAGGAATTCCTCCAGAACAGCTCACCCCCCTCCTCCTGGCTGTTCGTACATCCTTCTCTTTTTAACAGCCTTTACACTACAAGTAATCATTCTGCAGGATAATTATCTTGCAAATCCTGACATACCTTTTCTTACACGTCTGACTCCCTCCTCGCCCTCAAGACAGATTCTTAAAAGCAGGGGCTATGTTGGTCATTCCTCTATCTTCAGAAACAGTGCAGCCCATCACTGCTGAATAACTAAGTGAGCAGATAGACCAATACGTGCTACATGTATAATGGAAGGCCTACAGGGGTTCCTGCCTCCTGGTCAGAAAAGGCCACGTGAGAGAGAGAAGCTGGGAAGCCCGGTAAGGAAAGCACAGTGAATCGGCTCCCAGCCCCATAAAAACACCAAGAGCCAGGTGCCTCCCTTCCTGTCCATTCTCCTCAGCTTTCCAGTCCTGATCCCTCTCTTAGGAAGCTGATAGAATTCGCAGACAGAAGTGGGGACTGGGACCAACCACCCTGAGGGTTGGGTGAAGGGCGAGCTTAAAAAAGCAAGAGAAGACCCATGGGGGTTAGGGTTTCCCAGCTGCCGTTCTTAGAAAAGTGAGTGATAGCTCTTGCGCCTGAGAAAGGTTCCCTGCTCTGTGGTTGACTCACCGAAGGTCCCTAAAGCATGGCCAACCGCTCTGGGGTACACCAAGAGGGGAAGTGAGAGGGTGAAAAGTTTACACGTCCAGATAATTTTTCTGGGCCGGCTGGTGTGGCTCAGGGATTCAGTGATGACTCATGAACCAGGAGGTTAACGGTTTGATTCCCAGTCGGGGTACATGCCCGGGTTGTGGGCTCAATCCCCACTCGGGGAGGGGTGGGGGGAGAAGGGGGCATGCAGGAGGCAGCTGATCAATGATTCTCTCTCACCTTTGATGTTTTTTTCTAGCTCTCCCTCCCTCTCCCTTCCTCTCTCTAAAATCAATTTCAGAAAACATATATTTTGAAAACAAGGCTCTTTTTCTGACTCAGCAGCTGCTTTCAACAAGAGCCAGCTGGGTGGTCAGGATCTTCAGAGGTGGGAGAAGGGAATAGAAGTTGGGGGAAGATAGCAGTCACTTCACCTACTTATGTCATGAGAGTTCAAAGTGCCTCACCCGCACCTGAACTCTGTGTTTCGTGGCTGCTCGTTGTCCGGACCTTCCTGTCACCATACACAGAATCCCTGATCTTGGGGCTGAATTCCACAGCCACGCTCAATTTTTAAACTCTTACTTAGCCATGTTAGCCATCAGCTAGCATGTTACAAGTATGCCTCCTGAGAGAATTCATGCACTACAAATTTCAAGGAAGTTTAGGTTCAAGGATTATTTAGAATTGCTAAAAAGTGACGATCATACATCTTACGATGTTTACTGTCAGGCATCTACACAGCAGAGCAAAGCATGAATTTAAAATGCAAGAGACTGATTAAAACATCGGTTTACCACGGGTTAAATGTCTCCTAGGCTATAACCCTCCAAGGCCATGCCAACCCTCAAAGCACGCCTAGGCTCACAGAGAAAGATCCCTTAGGACCGTGGTCGGCAAACTGCAGCTCTCGAGCCACATGCGGCTCTTTGGCCCCCGGAGTGTGGCTCTTCCAAAGAATACCACGGCCTGGGCAAGTCTATTTTGAAGAAGTGGCGTTAGGAGAAGTTTAAGTTTTAAACATTTGGCTCTCAAAAGAAATTGCAATCGTTGTACTGTTGATACTTGGCTCTGTTGACTAATGAGTTTGCCGACCACTGCCTAGGGTCTTCAAAGTATAAAGCAACCCCGTTGCAAATTCATTTTCTCATCTCTTCTTGCCACTCTTCTACTCACAAACTCTACCTTCTGGCTTTATCCTGTTCTCCGAACTGAACTCCCTCTCCTGCCTCTGAAATTCCCTACTTTCCAGGGCTGATCCAGGTTCTCTACAACCCTCTGCTCTTTCCTGCTTCTGGAACGTTGGATTCAGCCCTCCCCCGTGCCCAGAATGCTATTGCCCTCTACCTTCGCACATCAAATCCTCAGGGCCGCCGGCACTGCTTCCCTTCCAGACAGCTGTCTCCTTCTCCCCAAGTGCCCGGGAATGGGGCGCCCCGGGCCCCTGAGGCAGTCTGCCTGGCCCCTTCCAGAGTTCTCAGCGCTCTGGGCTCTGCAGCTGGTCATTGGGACCATCTGAGCCCTTAATTAGCTTAATGAGCTTCAAGTTCTTTGGAAGAGAGGCTAGTCCTCTCTATCCCCAGTTGCCAGCACCCAGTGGGAGCAAAGTCAATGCCTCTTTGACTGTATTGTAAGGGGAGCGGGGGTTGGGGGGAGAGATGGCAGAAATGATCTCAAAAGGCTAAGGGAAGAAAAGGGGTTCCAACCACGAGGCAGGCAGCTCTCCTCTGCGCACGCAGGTACAGCAGCGGGTAAGAATGTGGGCCTGGAGCTAGACCACTAGATCTGAATCCTGGACTAGTCACCTACCAGCTGGCCGCCGCACGAGCGGGTTACCTGCCTCCATATGCCTCAGGTTTCTCATCTGTAAAATCAAAAGAGAAAGAGACCCTACCTCCTAGGACAGACTGAGTTACTGTGCTTAGAACAGGGCATGGCTCCTGGCACAGGATCAATAAATAAATGTTGGCTTGCCGGGACCGGTTTGGCTCAGTGGATAGAGCATCGGCCTGCGGGCTGAAGGGTCCCGGGTTCGATTCCGGTCAAGGGCATGTACCTTGGTTGCAGGCACATCCCCAGTAGGGGGTGTGCAAGAGGCAACTGATCAATGATTCTCTCTCATTGATGTTTCTAGCTCTCTATCCCTCTCTCTTCCTCTCTGTGAAAAATCAATAAAATATATGTAAAAAATAAATAAATAAATGTTGGCTTTTTCTGACATGGTCTGGAAACTGTTTATCGGTTTGTCTTTTCCTTATTTATTTGCTTTCTTCCCCAAATTGTGAGCATCTTGTCTCACTCATGGTTATAGTCCCAGAGCGAGGCCCACAGTGACTCGCTTCTAGATGCTCAGAGCTGGCTTCTGGCAGTCACTAAGTGTTTGATGAAGAAAGCACGCATGGAGTGTATTGGCCATGTCACATAGTTTACACAAATATTCTTAATAAAATACAGTTCTTACCATCCAGAACCTTTCCCCTTCTCTCTGCCTGACCAAACTCTTCTCACCTTTCAGGCCTCCGGTTAGATGTGGGCCTCTACCACCTGGAAGTCCTTTCTCTAACCTCCTAATTCCAGTGGGTTCTGCACTCATGCCGGGCACGCGCACGCACATCACGGCGTGCTGTAAAGCTCAGCCACTTCTCAGGTTTTCCCCACGGAGTAAGAGCTGGGCAAGGACGGCAACCATCTCCTACGCACGCCATGGCCTCGGCACCCAACACCCATGCATACACTCAGTAAACCTGCAGCCGGTGGTTTCGCTTTCACCACCGAGTGCCAGGAGGAGTCCCTGGTGGGAAGCCAGACCAGCAACGGCCCGTCGCGTTTAAACTCCAGGTCATCCGCACAGATCTACCCCGCACCAGTGGGAAGAAGTGCGAGAGAATCGAGAAAGGGGCCAAAGGTGGGGGAAACCACCTGACTTCTTTCTCACAGAAGAATTAAGAATCAGCCTGAAGCCGAAACCGGTTTGGCTCAGTGGAGAGAGCGTCGGCCTGGGGACTGAAGGGTCCCGGGTTCGATTCCGGTCAGGGGCATGTACCTTGGTTGCGGGCACATCCCCAGTGGGGGGTGTGCAAGAGGCAGCTGATCGATGTTTCTCTCTCATTGATGTTTCTAACTCTCTATCCCTCTCTCTTCCTCTCTGTGAAAAATCAATAATATATATATATATATTTTTTTTTTTAAAAAAGAAGCAACCTGAAGACAGGAGCCTCCAGCCCAGTATCACGGTCACCAAGATGGCAGGTGGAAGACCCGAGACTGCCTTCCGTCGAGGACAGAAGTGACAGGGCCAGTGGTCCCGCTGCCCGGAAGTGGGGCCTCTTGAGTTCACTTTGCTGGTTTTCTCAAACAGAATAAGAGTTACTATCTTGGTATTGATGACAAAGCAACAGGGCATGTGGGGGGAGGGTAAGAAGGCATGCCTCTGAGGAAAGCAAGGGGCTCCATAAGCAGCGCTGCCAAGAGCCAAGACCCATCACTTAACCCCCTGCGGTAAGTACTGTTATTCCTGCAGTGCAGAGGGGAAGGCTCCAGGGCCGGTGAGACCTGCCCAGTCAGGGGCTCAGCCAGACACGGTTTGCACTTGAATTCAAAGCCCACACTCTCACCTTCCCTTCCAGTTTCTTCCTCAAAAGCCAAGCTGCCTCCAAAGTACACAGCAAGTTTTTGTTTGTTTTTGTTTTTTCACAGCAAGTTTTAAAGAGAAATCTCAAAAACCTTTCCGTAGCGGGGACTTCTACTAAGGAATCCACTGCGTTTCCTCTCCCATCGCGAGGGACTACACTAGGAACAGAAAATGCCACCCGAATGAAATGCACTCTGCTGCACATGATCCCGCACAACCCTTGATGGAGCGCCGTGGGGGGGGAGAGGGGAGGGAGGGAATGAACCCAGGAGCTTAATTAAGAGCTGGCGAGACTGTGTGAATATTAAGGGTGGAGAAGCGTAGCAAGTCGGGCCTTCGTGGCAGATGGTGAAAACAACTCTCAGATGAGACAGGGGAAGGGGAATCCTTCAGCTGCTGCAGAGAGCCCTGACACAACACTAGCTCTCCGTGACACGCTGCAGGAGCAGGAGTGCAGGGAGATGGCAAGACCAGCCCAGACGGGAGGGGTGATGCCAAGACAGGGAGGGGGGCACCGAGCAGGCATGAGGAGACTTCATGGCGGGGCCTCAGGACCCACATCGGAAGCAGGAAAGGCCTCTTGCTTCCTCTTTTGTCCATTCATTCATTCGCTCCATCACTTGGCGGTATTTCCTGAGTGCCTACTCCATGCCTGGCACTACTGGGTGTCGGAGATACAACTGTGAGGGAAAATAGAAGCCAGGCCTGCCCCAGAGGAGCTCATGGCCCAGTGAGGGAGGCGGGGATTATCCAGGTTTTCAGGCTGTGACCATTTCAAACGAGGGTGAGGGCTGTCAGTGAAGTAACACGCTTCTACGTGTGCAAAGGAAACTGGAGGCTGACCTACGGGGGGGGGGGGGGGGGGAGGCTTCCACTGCTTGAGCAAGCCACGAAGGATGAAAAGGTGACGTACTCACAAGTGGGCTGGAGGGTGGGGGGATGGGAACACAGGGAAATGGTGTGGGGAAGGGTGGGAGGCACACCTGGAGAGTGCAGGCTGCATGAGGGCTTCCTTACCCCTTCCAGAAAGAATCGAAAACACGGCCCTGGCTCCATCTGTCTGGTTCTTCAGCCGACCCTGATGCACAGGGAATTCCCCGGGGTCCTCCAGCCTCACCTGGGGGTGGCCAGGAACTGGCTAGGCTCCCGTAGTCTTTGTGACCCGGTGTCACACACCCACACGCTGGCCCAGGCTCTGCGGCCCTGTGCATGCTGTCACCTGTCATCCCACCACCCCTGCCTCTTTCCTCATTCTATCAAACTCAGCTTTCCTCATTCTGGCTCGTTCTATCAGACTCAGCTTGCACGTCATCTCTTCCAAGGAGCCCATTCCTAACTCCCCTCCCAAGGTGGCTTAGGACTCTGCCTACAGCTCCCTCAGTGGCTCCTGCATATCGCCAGGATGACATAAGGTCTTTCAGTGATTTGTCTGAACGGTATCTGGTGTACAGCAGTTTCCCAGTGAGTGCTGGTTGAGTTAACATATATAACAAGGGATAATATGTGCAATAGGTAATGTGCTCTAAATATCAAATAGGAAACTACAAAAGACCCAGGTAGAAACATGGGAAAAGGAGTGAAATAACAATAGCTAATATTTATCAAATGTCTACCATATGCCAGGTAAATATGCTAGGGGCCTTTTATGAATGAAATCACTTATGCTTTACCCCAACTCCATGAGGTATGAATATATCTGCATCTTATGAATGAACAATTTGGCCCAGAGAAGAAGTTAAGCAACTTGCTTGATGCAATATGGTCAAATGCCCTAGCCCACCCATCATACTGAGTGTCACCTTCTCTACACTTGGCCCAACTCTGCTTGGGCCACTCCCAGGGAAAGAAAGGCAGCAGCGGGGACATGAGAAGATGCTCATCCTCTTCGGCAAACTCAAATCAAAACCACAGAGGCTGGGGAAGCATGACAATGACTGGCCATGCCAGGGCTGGCAAGAGAGTGCGTCCTTGGCGGCAGCCTAAGTGCCCTTCAGAGAGAGGACCACTTACCTGCACACTACAAAACCCTGGGCCGCTAAAAAGGGGAAGCAGACCCACATGCCTAACACGGACAGGTTTCTGAGTTTAAAGCAAGATGTTCTCGCCCTCTCTGACATTTACTCAGACGCCATCTTCTCAGGGGAGGCCTTGGTTTCTTACCTGTGTGCATGTGTACATGTGTCTTTTCAACTAAGGCCCAGAGAAAAATCACTCGGAACCAGAGGGTCCACCTCCCTGGCACGCCAAGTCCACATCTTTGGAACCACAGGAGATGTTTCCAAGGAAGGCTGCCAGAACCTCCCCAGGACGTAGGGAAAGGTGTGCTGATTTGAACCTAAACCCTGGAAATGCTCACCGACCTCTGACAGATTCAGCATCGCCAGACCTGATACCACATCCCACTCCTCGCCTCCGTGTTCTGTGTCAACTCTGAGCCTCAGTTTCCCCACCTGGAAGCAAGGCCATCCATAACTCACCCAGTTATGATGCTATGTAGTTAAGTTGCTATATCCGAAAACCACTGAGCAGATGACGTAGTATCCGGACAGCAGACACAAAGCACAAGGTTTAGACTTGGGAAGGAGTTTAGCAACACCATAATCATCGGTGTGGGGGTGAAGGTGGTAGACAAGCTGTGAGTCTGGAGGTTTACCACAATGGAAAGGAGACACTTTTCACTAATGGTGAGCTGATTTTTAGTATTGTTTCTGCAACCCTCTGCAGACTCTCACTGCTAGCACATGGCCCAACTCTGCTTGAGCCCCTCCCAGGGAAAGAAAGGCAGCAGCCGGGACATGAGAAGATGCTCAACCTCCTCTGTAAACTCAAATGGGGGTGGACTTCTACTCCCCGCCCCACTTACTTTGGTTTACCACTGGTGATGAATGGCAACTTGGAAACGGCTCCTAAGGTGTTTTGTTTTGTTTTGAGGTGTGTTTTTTTTTTTGTGGTTAAGAGAAGAAAACAGTATCTGAGCTGGCACGGAAAGTAATTAGTCCATTTCCGCATCTTGACAGTGGTCAAGATTCCATCTGCCTCTTTTGGATGCCAAAATCAAATCCAGGATCGGGGAACCAATTGGGAGCATGGATTGCCCACCCTTGGATCTGCCAAGGGTCAGGTCCGCAGTCAGATTTTCCATCAGAGCCTGGCACTTTCCCCTCAGAGGCTGTGGCCAAGTTGGGCCGGTCTCCACATTGCCACATGAAAGGGTTTCATTAGCACAAGTCACTTACTTGCCACACGTTGAAAGACGAGACATAAGGAGCCCTTAGGTTTTTGTTGTTGTTATTGGTTTGGAAAATGACCCACTTTTGAAGAAGAAAAAGGTTGGTCACAGTCTGTTGGCTTGGGAGTGGGTGTTTGAACTGTTAAAAAGAACAGCTGAGCCCAGGGAAACAAATACCTGTGCTAACAGAGGCCGCAGCGTGGACACCCTCTGGACTTCCTGTGGTTTTATTAGATGGCCTGGGGCTGCTGCCCACGACACACGGGCTGCCCTGAGCCAGCTTCCCCTGTGCCTCTCCCTCCTGAGGCTGGGCGCCTTCAGAAGCCGTGGCGATTCTAAGGGTCATGAGCTGGGGTCCAGTTCAGGGCACAGAGGAGAAGTTTCTGGCACAGGCATGATTCTGAGGAAGTGTTGAGGAGATGGCAGTAGGCCCAAGAGAGTCAGTCAGGACGTTGACAACTATGTCTTCAAGTGACACTGACCTGTAAGTTTCCTTGCTCCTCCTCCCGTCTGGTCTGGAAATCCAGGTTGGACTGGCCTCATCAACGGAGTTGGAGGGCTTTCCCTTTTTCTGTTCTCTACAGCCATTTGGATAAGAGAGGGATTATCTGTTCTAGAATATTTGGTAGACTTGCCTGTAAAACTGTTGGGCCTTCTGTGCCTTCTCCCCTGCTTTTTTTTTAATGAGAGGTCTAGAATGGCCGAGTTAATGACTTCTTCAATAGTTACTGCTCTAGCCGAAATTGGTTTGGCTCAGTGGTAGAGCATCGGTCTGCGGACTGAAAGGTCCCGGGTTCTATTCCAGTCAAGGGCATGTACACTGGTTGCGGGCACATCCCCGGTAGGGGGTGTGCAGGAGGAGGCTGGTCGATGTTTCTCTCTTATCGATGTTTCTGGCTCTCTATCCCTCTCCCTTCCTCTCTGTAAATTATCAATAAAATATATATTTTTTAAAAATAGTTACTGCTCTAGTCAGGTTTTCTAGTCCTCCTTGTGTCTGTTCTGTTAGTTGTATCTTTCTACTGACCACTTTATCCGGGTTTTCAAACTGAATGAGATAGAGTTAGTCACAGTATCCCAGGCTTGGAAGGATTATATGCATCCAGGGAAAAAGCAAAAGGGTGAGCCCAAAACGTGGCTCCTGGCCCACCGGCACTCCCGGCCTGTGTGCAGGAACATGTGTGCGGAACCGGCTGTGATCTGGGGGCCAACTCTGCCTGGGTTTCTCTTCTAGTCCCAACCTGAACATTTGTAACCTCAGTCTCCTCGATGGAGTGGGTACTTCAGCAGCTCCCCCTTAGGATTGCTATAAGGATCACGAAAAGTACTTTGTAAACTCCAAGGCCTCATCATTCCCATACTCTCAAACTTTCAATTCCTAAATTCTCAAGAAGGCAAACTTAAGGTCCAGGCCAAAGGCACTTCAAATCTCCCCAGTGCCACCAACTGGTATTCTCCCTGTTTTTCTTGAATTTATTGGGGTGACCTTGGTTAATAAAATTATACTGGTTTCAGGTGTGCAATTCTGCAATACAACATCTGTATATTGTATTGTGTATTCTCCACCCCAAGTCAGGTCTCCTTTCATCACCATTCATCCCCGCCTTTACCCTCTCCTACCTCCACTCTCCTCCCTTTCCTTCTGAGAATCACCACACTGTTGTCTGTTTCTATGAGGTTGTGTTTTTTTGTCGGTGGTGGTGTGTGTGTGGTGTTTTTTGTTTGTTTGTTTGTTTGTTTGTTTGTTTAATCCCTTCACCTTTTTCACCCAGCTCCCAAACCCCCTCCGCTCTGACAGCTGTCAGTCTGTTCTCTGTGTCTGTGAGTCTGTTACCACCAACTGGTATTCTCAATCACTGTCTGCCATTTTCATCTCAGCCATCTTATCTGTCTGGGGCAGTGGTTCTGAAACTGGGTCCCTGGCCCTGCAGCAGCATCTGGGAACTTGCTAGGAAATGCAGATTCTCAGTCCCCCTCCCCCAACCCTACTAAATCAGAAACTCTGGGGTTGGCACAGCAGTCTGAGAGGGGGGTTTTGTTTGTTTTTTTATTTGTTTTTTTTTTCAGTTTTAGTAATCTGCGTTCTAACGTCCCCCTCCCCCAGGACCTGATACGGGTTTGATGTTCCAGAGCCCTATATTCTTGAAAGTCCCAGGGCAGGTCCCATGCGCATGCTCACTTCTGAAGTGCTGTTAAACTCCATTGTGTTCAACAAAGGAAAAAAAAACTATAATCATGCTGAAAGAGTGAGTAGGAAGAGATAAATAAACATTTTACAAGTGAAAGCTGAGACAACTTTAAAGATCAATGGAGAGAACATGACGAATGCTGCACGTTGGTGTGGGATGACTCACTCGATGACAGGAACAATGCTGAACGCACGAATCGAGCAGAGTGTCTGGGATGCAGTGCCTGTGCGACAGACAACAGTCTCGGGACACGGGGAAAAGGATCTCAAATTCGTAGAAATGTGAACACAGGGCCCCGGGCTCACCATCGGGAGAGCAAACTCACTGGCTTCCTGGGAGTCCGGAGAATGCCGGGCATCTGCGTGTTGTGCTGGGGGTTAGAGTGGCAGGTTGGCTCCTAGTTAGGAAAAGGCTCGCCTGAATCCGTTAAGTGTCCATGCTCTAGCCCAGGGGTCGGCAAACTCATTCGTCCACAGAGCCAAATAGCAACAGTACAAAGACTGAAATTTCTTTTGGGAGCCAAGTTTTTTAAACTTAAACTTCTTCTAACGCCACTTCTTCAAAACAGACTCACCCAGGCCGTGGTATTTTGTGGAAGAGCCACACGCAAGGGGCCAAAGAGCCTCATGTGGCTCTGGAGCTGCAATTTGCCGACCACTGCTCTAGCCTATTTACTGGTAGGCCAGAGAGCACGAACCAGACTTCCTAGACCAGACCACAGGAGCGAGCTAACCGAAAGTTTTTCCATACAGATGAAACTGCTCTGTTTTAGAGTAAAAAGAGATGCCTGGTAGGAAGTGCATCAGATGGAGAGATTAGGTCAGGTTTTAAACTTTGAAAGACCAAATCACATCCCCATTTACAAAGTGAAAATCCAAACATTATCTTTGGATCCACCCCCATGGATTGATAAACCATCACTTGCAACCAAACGCATCCACAGGAGCTACTGGACATACATACCCAGGGCCATTAAAATTCAGCATTTAAAATGCAGATCCCCCCCCCCCCCTCCATCTCCTGAGATCCCGATTCATTCAGTTGAGGCGGAGCCCATTTTTAACAAGCTCCCTAAGGGACACCGAGGCAGATGGTCCCCGGACCACAGGGCCGACTGCCATTGTGGAAGAGAAATGGGAATCAAGAGCCGCACTGAGTTGCTTCACCAACACTGCTGGGGAGATTGCAGCCCGAAACCAAAACACCACCCGCCCGGAACCCCGATTTAGCACTTGTTCCCACAGCACAGATCAGGGAAGTCAGCAGTAAATGAGTAACGTGTTACATAATTTGCTTCTCTGTATGCAGAACCTTCATCCACCAAAGAGAAGTTAAAACCATATAAAAAGCAACAGCCCACCCCCAAAACAAATGCTGGGGAAGCGTAGCCAGGATCTCCCCAGCCACCTTCTGCTAGACAAAGATGAGTCCTCCTGGGTGCTGAAAGCCCCATCAGCTCGCCCTTGTGCCGCTGGGAACTGGACCCTTTGGTCAAGGTGGCCAGGAACGCCGGGGGGGGGGGGGGAGTAAAAGAGGAGGAGGAAGAGGACATTCGTTCCACGTGAGCACTGACATGGCATCATCAAGGCTTCCCTCTTGTTGAAAACCTAAGTGCCAACACGCACTCGAGTATACCTCTGACCCGTTGCTGGAAAGTTCTGGAACCACAACAAATCTTCTGCCCTGGATCTTATCCAAGAACCCCAAACCACCCTCTTTCCCTAGAAAGGATTCCCAGTCTTTTCCTCTCCCCAGTTACCCCAAGACCTGAACAATGAGCTAGTTCTCACCAGAGTGTTAGAGACTGACAGTGGTTGGGGCATTTATCACCCCAGCGACCACAGAAGATGTCAAGGTGGGAATGGCAAAGGCAGACCATGTATGTAACATATGTATTACTCCTCATGAGCCAGCCTCGGGGGTTCTCAACTAGTTCTAGATTGAGCTAAAGACATCTACTTTGAACTTACTGGAGCGTATATGTTAAGTTTCAGAGGAATTAGTTCTTATCTATCTTTTTATTATGCTACTCCAAGCAGCTAAATGGCAATTAACCCTTAGGAAGTTTTCAAAAAAATAAGTATTGAATTGACTTACATTGACATCTGCTATAAAACTTAATTGCCATCCTCATATTGCCAAAGTGCATTAGAGTTCCCCAGGGTACTTGTGATAAAACCATCTTCTCCTGGACACGGTGGCTCCGCTGGTTGGGTGTCACCCTGTGCACCATGCGGTTTCCTGTTTGATTCCCAATCAGGACACGTGCTTGGGATGTGGGCTTGACCACCAGTGGGGAGCACGCAGGAAGCAGCTGATCTATGTTTCTCTCTCCTCCTCCCCCCCCCGCCTCCCTCTATCTCTCTAAACACACACACACACACACACACACACACACACACACACACACACTATATATATATATATATATATATATATATATATATATATATATAAACAAATACAATTTAAAAACCCATCTTCTGGGTTCCACCCCAGACATAGTAAATCAGACTCTCTGGGGCCTGCTTTCTTAACAAGGTGCCAGCCAATCTTACTCGTGTGCAATCTGAGAACCACTGCCTGCACCTATGGGGACTCTCCGGGACACCAGTGCTGTGGGATGTAATTAAACAGCAGGCCCTTTGGGAACACTCAGAGCAGATCACAATAGAGGCAGGCAGCTTCCGCCTCTCGGCCAAAGATGGGCCTGGTGGAGTACAGAACACAGGAACAACAAGACACCCGAGGTGAGAAAGGTCTGGAGAAGCATTCTGGATCTCAGGCTGGACATGAACAGGCCACCTCTGAGCCTTGCCTATTTCCCCCGATGTGGGGTAGCATTCCCATCATCAGATCGTGAAGCGGGGGGCAGCGACTAGGTCAAAGGATGGAGAGCAAATGGCTCGCACTCTGCCCCACTTGGGAAAGTTGCGGGGAACAAGAGGCACACCTTCCCCTAGACTTCTCCTCTGCCTTCTTTCTCTCCTTCATGCTGCAGTTTGGCAGCGTAAGTGAGCAAACTATCCTCTCATGCTTCTCCCATCTCTCTGCAGCCACATTCTACCAGCCAGGGAAGGAGGAATCACGCCCAGGTGCCTTCTGTCTGCATCCCGGGAGCCTCAGAAGCTCCCCTCGCCAGCCACCCCGCCCAAGACAGGGAACGCCTTTATTGCCAGCAGTTGCCACAGGAGCCTCAGACACGGGTGTTTGTGCCAGGCCTCATTTACACGAGCCCCTCCTCCTGGAAACATGAGTTTTTTAAGCAAACAGCGTTTACATATGATAGCAGGCAGAGTCATGTCAGCATCAGGAATCCCCAGACAGAAACGGGAATCAACCTGGGGCAGAGACTGCCAAATAAATCCTGACTGGGTGAAACCCCTCTCTGGAGAAGGAGGAACCTGCAAGCGATGGCTCAGATTCCCCGGCCAGAGTCCCTGAAGACATCACACTCTCCCCAGCGGGACAAGCTGAGCACTCGGAACTCTGAAAGCACCACCACCCATCCCTCCGGAAGCTCTTCCAGCCTGTCCCACCGGTGTCCACGTACCTGTCCCACCGGTGTCCACGCACCCCTGTCCCACCGGTGTCACCACACCCCTGTCCCCACTCACACCCTGGTTCCACCCAGGCATTTGAGGGCCCTACTCTGTTGGGCACAGGCAGTCTACACTCGTGCAGGATTTCCTGACATCCCAAGGCTCAGGGTGCTGGCAGCTAAGGAAAAGAATGCCACCACAGAAACACACAGATATCCAAGAGCTGGAGGAGTGCAGGCAGGAGGTACACACAGCTAACCTGGAAGTCTCGGCCATAAGGACTCAGTCTGGGAGCAATTTGCCTAGTAGAGAAATGTCTGGCTTGGGAGTGTGAATTACCTGGGTTATTGCCTCCTCTGACTTTAAGTGTGCCTTCGGGAACTCGGTAAGGGGGAGGAACTCTGTCATCTTTGTTGTTGCTTCCAGGATGGAGGAAGAAGTGAGGGGCACAGGATGGGACCTGGCAGCATGTAGGGTGTAACTCAGACATGGGGAAAGGTCATGCATGTTGGCTACAGACGAGAGGAAAGAGGCTCCAGCTTCCAAATGAGTTAGTGGAATCCAAGTCCAAACTGGGTCTGAGGAGGACCAGACCCAACCCAGACCTCACCTCTGTGGGCTACCCTGCCAGGCACCAAAGAATATTGAAAGCAAGGGCTCTGAGAGGTGTGTGACACCCCAAAAAGGCACTGGCCCTCAGGGGGCATGAGTCTCAGATCCTGGTAGGTCAGGACTTCGAGATACCCTGTGAGGTATCTCAGAGTCCTGCCAATTTTGGTAACCATCCTAGATGTTCTCCTGTGAGGGTATCTCAAAGTCCTGACCTACCAGGATCTGACCCACAGGAATTTTGGACCCATTCCAGCCCTTGAATACCACTGGCCTGCCCGCCCCTACATGCATGGGTGTCTGTAACCAATGTGAGCGCGCGGCCAAGCCCACATGGCCCTCGGTGAGAGAGACGAAGGGAGAAATGCTGCCTCGCTAAGAGTCAGGGGCAGATGGGGGTCCTGTGTGCGCATGCAAAGCCCCCCAAAGCACCATGGCTGGAGCCAAACGCGTGCAGGAGAAAGACAAAGGCACGTACCGAGCCCGTTCTCTGCCAGCGCCGCGTGGGTGATGTCACACTCGCCCAGGTCCTGCTCGCCAATGTCATTCAAATCCAAGCCGGGCTGGTGGGACCCGTTTCCGAAGTGCCTCTCGTCCTTCTCGGACCCCGTGTCCCCGTTTTCCACGCCATTCTGGGCCTTCTTCAGGGGCATTATTTGCAGGCCGCTGGGGGTAGTCCTGTAAGACACCGTCTTGGCGGCCCGGTCGCCCGCCGCGGGGGGCTTGGCTGGGTACCCTTTCTTGGGCTTGGACAGGGAAGGGTTGATTCGCTTCCGTTTGTGAGAGGCCCCCTTGCTCTTCCCGGGCTCCGGGGGCCTGCTGGCGAGTTTCTCCGCCGAGGGGCCGCGGCTGTCGCGCAGGAGCTTGGAGGCGCCGGCCTGCTTCCCTGACTTGATCCTCTTGTCCTTGGACACGTGCAGCCCGTTGAACTCGTCGATGAACTCCTCACAGTGCAGCAGGTGGTGCTCTGGCTCCCACGTGTCCTCCGTGCTCCCGTAGCCTTTCCATCGGATGAGGTACTCCCATTTCCCTTTCTTGTTCTTTCTCTTGTCTACAATCCTTTCGACCTGGGATACAAGATGAGAGCCGGGAAAGAGAGAGAAAGGGGAAAAAAAATCAGTCCCAGACAACAAGAACAGCACAAAGCCCTCACGGCAGAGGCTATGACCTGGCCAGGGGCAGGGGACGATGCCCGTGACACTTTCAGGAGCGGTGAAGGTGGCTGGTTTGTTTTAGGACATCACTGAATGGAACCCAAGGTACATGGTCAGGTCCTGAGATTTACTGATGCTGTGCCTGGCTGGTGGGCATCTGTCTGTCCATCCATCCAAGCCTTATTCTTGCTTAAAATCACATGGCAAGTTTTCATTAAAGATCTTTATTCTTTTCATTGCACCAAAGTAGAATCAGACATTTAAAGGCCAATTTGCTGTTGGTTTTTCACCCCTGCTGCTGCTGCTACTACTACTACTGCTACTACTAATAATGATGATAAATAATACATAATATTTATTAAGCATTTATATGGTAGGCACTACTATGCTGATGTATCCTTACTTATAATACTAATTATTAGTAACATTCATTGGGCACATACGAGGCAGACCTTACACTAAAGGCTGGCCATGGATATCTCCATTTCCTTTTGTCCTGCTAACAAACCAATGCAGTAGGTGTTCTTTCTAACCCCATTTTATAGTGAGGAAACTTGGACCCAGGGAGATGAAATCACTCACCAAATTCCAGTCTGGTAAAGGCAGGGCTGGGATTGGAACCACCCTCCCCAGAGATGTATTTTCTTAATCATTATGCCATACCGACTCTCAATAACAAAAATCTCCCATATTGATAAAAACGAATTGATTTGCCAAAGCCCAATTCCTCCCATTCAGAGCCCCATGTTGCAACACAGGGGGTGAAACTGAGGCACGGTGATAGGTAATATTTGCAAAGATCCTATTATGTGCCTTGTATAACCCCATGCGTGTATTCATGCTATTATTACTCCCATTTGATAGAAGAAGGGATTGAGGATGGGGCAACTCCCCTACAATGCAGGGCTAAGAGGGGTGAGATCTGAACCCAAATCCATCTGGCAGTAAAGCCATGTGCTATTTTCATACCTTCAAATGTATGATAATTTCCTCTGTCTCCAAGTAATCCCATGGAAAAACACACTTAGGAAAATGCCAGTCCTAACGCTAATAACCAGGGTACCTAGGTGAAGGATATGTGAGCATCATTTATTAACCTTTCAACTTTGCTATAGATTTGAATTTTTTTAATTGAAAAAAATGACAGAAAATATTAATGCTCTACCCCCAACAAGCAAAATTTTAAGGAAAGATTTAAAAAATTACATTCAAACATTTATTATATTTCAATGTCAACATAATATACTTTTCTAGAATAGAAATTTGACATTAAGTAATAACCTAGAAATTTATAAAAAGGAAAAATAATATGAGAGGGGAAAGTGGGTATATAGTTGATAATTTTTGAAGGTGGGGAAAGGGTATGTGTAGGTTCATTATATGACTGTTAACATGTTTACATTTTTATATTTCATTCTTTTCCATAATAAAAAGTTAGAAGATTTTTAACACTGAGATTTTTCTACAACAGAGGCTATGGAAAATAATTAAATGACTTCCATTGCTTTGCACTAAATAAATAAGCAAATAGCTAAAACATACCGCTTCTTCATAATACTGCTTCTTCATAGACAATTTTAATTGTCTCCTTAATTGATTAATCTCCGGTCAAACAGGCTTACTTCTATTAACATTTCTTTCCTTATAAAATGCCCTGTGAACATCTGTTTTAAATTTGGTAAATAATTTTTAGCAGTATAACACAAACTCTAACAGTTTTAAAAAGTAAAATCATACAACACTAATATAACTTCCAACCTTCTGGTCAGGGAATGGGACTAGCTAAGCATTCATTTATGATGATGTTCAGGAAGTCGAAAGTGTTTGTGGGAGAGCCTGCCGTTTGCACATCTGGGGAATGTTGAGGGGAGAAACCTGCACAGGTTGACAGAGGGAAGCATTCCCGGGAATACCAACCTACGAGGGTCGGGAGCAAGCCCAGAGATGTCTGGGGAGCTAAGGAATTTGTCTTGGCAAGAGGGTCTCCAGCTTCAGAAAGCATACGGTTGGCCCCTAGGATGGAGAAACTTCTTCCCCAGGTGAAGCAGAAAACCATGCTAGACAGAGCCAACAATGAATAGGTCTGTAGGTGGATGGGTAGGTGGACGGGTGAATGGAAAAATGGATGACTGGTGGAAGAATAAACAGGTGGGAGGATAGTAGAATCAGGGATGGATTAAAGGATGGCAACATGGACTGATGATGGATGGGTGACAGGTAAAAGGATGAGTAAGTGAATTCTGGAATAAATGGTGGCTGGATAGCATTCATCCATCCAGATGAGTGTGATGTAGCATTTAAGAGCACGGGCCACGGAGCAAGACTCTCTGGCTCCAATCTCCTGAGAAGCCTTCTATCATGTGTTCTTGAGCAAGTTACTAAACCTCTTCGGGCCTCCGATGACTCACCGAGCAAGGGGGAAACAACAGTACGTCACAGGGTAGTTGTGGAGAGTATACAAATAAGTAGTTTTGCATTCCAAAGTAAAGGTCACTTAATCTTGCAAATTCTCCTGGGAATACTAACCTTGATGGTAATCTACAGACAGATATCTTCCCTGTCCTGCAGAATATGACCCTCTTAGAATACACAGAGCCTCCCGGGGAAGAAGACGAAGTCCACCCGCTTAGAGGGCTCTCGGAGGAGGGCTGGAGAAGCCTGGGGAGCAGAGAGGGTGCAGTAGCAACACCCCTAATTGGAACCACAACAAAGGTGGGGGGAGGGGAAGCTTGGATTTCCCCCCCCTCCACATTACTGGAGGATTGAGTCACAGAGTCACAAGTGGCTTTATAGGTGACAGAAAGGTCACTGCTTTCACCTCTGGTCCCACCCACAGATCCACTGCATGGCCTGACCACCACTTCTACTCAAATTAACCCGATCCCAACAATGAACCCTATTAACAGAGTTGTCCCTAGTAGTCTGATGTGTGGGGAGGAAAAACTGTGGGCTCCACCACTTTCTACCCACATGACCCTGGGCAAATTGCCCAACCTCTCTGGCCCTCAGGGTCCCCATCTATAAATAGTAATAGCAATAATAATAACAACAACAACGATAACAGCAATGGAAGCAGCTACCTGAAAGGTTACCTGAAGGAAGAAAGGAACACAATGGGGAGAGTAAAGTGCTGGAACACTACAGAGCACAGGAGGTGAGTGGAATTGCTCTGATAAGGATGAAACTTCAGAGGACAAAAGTGCTGTTACATACGTCATTTCCTCCACAGTTTAAACAGTTTTTTAAAGATTGTTTTCTTCAGGTTTCGAAAAACAATTGTTTTTTCTAAAAGACCAAAATGCCCACAAGGAGTTCATACCCCATCATACTTTGAATGTGCCATCTCCTGGGACTTATCTCCCCCCTCGAATACCATGGAGGTTTTCTGACCCTCTTCTCCTCCTTTTCTCAGGAGCATCACAAATAGAATCAGAATCCTTTTTTTTTTCTGTTGCTAACGAAGGCCTGTGTTATTCATGATGTGATCTTGCGAAGTATTGCTACCTTCCCTGTCTGAGAAATTCTTTCTTCCTCTTAAGCTCTCCCAATCTCCACCACTCTCCCCTACCTTCACACACCTGCTGACAACAGAGACCTGGGGGCTGGTTCCTGATGCCCCCACCCCCTACCTGCACAGGACCCCTCCACATGGTGACAAACCCATCAATCCCCTTCCCTTTCCCATGCACTTGATAACCACCATGTGGGTGATATTTTAAAACTTTATGCTCACACCCACCCACCAATTTCTCCTTTCAAAGACAAGCAATCTGAGACTATGGACTATTCCTTATAGTTCAATCAAATCATTAATAATATTTACTCTCTGCAATTGCAGCTAATATGGCATGCCATTCTACTGTAGGTTGGGGCAGGAGAATTCTGATGCATTATTAGTGGTGCCACAATGATGAGTGGATAGCTCTCCCATTAGGAAAACTAATTATGGCAATCACCATTATTAGAACACTAGTGGCCTGGTGCATGTATTCATCACATTGAATTGAAATTAATTAGAAGAAGTATTTTAATATCATTATTCACCCTTTCTCTATAATAGAAGTGTCAACCAAATTCACAATCGACAATGACAGATCAAAACACATGTATGTGATTGGTGCCAGCAAGAGCTTTATATGTATCATGCATGCATGAATCAACTTAGCCTTTTATATATACAGAAAAAAACTTGCTTAATTAGACCTGCTTTCTGATTTAAATGAACTTTTTTCCAGCCCAGTGAAGCACCCAACTTCTCTTTCAGATAATTGTCAGCAATAAGCAGTAAATTTCAACATGAAGCAGATTATTAGTGTATATCACACAGGGAGAACAAAGGGTAAACTATTTAACTGCAGCGGTGTTTGACTATATTCTGCGCAGCGCAAAAACCTGAAGTCATTTTCAAGGTCCACCATTTCTTACTTCTTTTCAGTCGGGTCAAGTTTCTGAACTTTCTAAATCTCTGTTCTCTGGCTAATGAAAAGAAAATAGGATTCTACTGAGTCTCCTACCTACCTACTCCAGGACTTCTGTGTGGATCAAATGAGATGAGGCACAGGAAAACACTTCACAGATATTTGGTTAAAGTGTAAAATGTTTCCACCTGGCTATAAAGCAAGTCAGGTTCCTGGACTGATATCCCTAAATGTTTTGAAGGGGGAAAAGAATAAAGGAAGATGACCATGCCTACTGTCTGCTCAGACATATACCAGAGCAGCCATCCCTGAACAATCTCTGATTCTGGATCTCAAGCCACAGATCCACCAGACCTCTCTTTGTATATCCTTTCGATATCCCGGGATGGCTCCCTTGGAGGTAGAAAGGTACAGGGACCACATCATTACAAGTTGGAGTTTGAAGTCCTTGGGAAAAATAAAGACAAGAGGATTTGAGGAGGAACTAGGTTAGGACTGTGTCAGGTCTAGAAGACTGATTGCTTCAGATCCTCTTGTCAGAGAAGACAGTACAAAGAGGCGGCACTTCCTGTTCCATCCAACAAAACTACACCAGGAAAACAGACCAGGACACTCAGCTCCGTGCCATGTAGTTCAAGCACCTCTGGATGAAAGTCTGAATGGGGAACTCAGTGGCATCCAAATAATGAGGGGCCAAGAAGAATCCCACACCTACTCCACTGGAAAATGCAAAACCAGAGAGACCTGTCTTTGATCAAAAACACACAGATTAAATACTGGCAATAGTAATCTCATTGCAGGTCATATTTATAAAAACTCCTAAAGCATATAAGAATATGATCCAAACTAAGAATTCTCAGTAAAATCTAAGAAGAGTATTACTATGTATTTAATGATAACATTTGTGTCATCTTTTCAAATACTGCAGAAAATATAGCTCTGTTTTTGAGAGAGGCAAAAAAGGATAAGTGATGAAATAAAATCAACAGGTAGATAAAGAAACGGAAATAAAAGAAGACTCATTTACATAAGAAAGGATGCAAGGAAACCAAAGGGGGAAAAAATGCAAGAGAAAAAATAAAATGTCCATTGGAACCAGGGAAGGACAGAACCCAAATGCTGAGAATCAAATCAGTGAGATGGACAACATACTTGAAAAGCTCTCTAGGAATGCAGAACAACACAGAGTTTTAAAGAAAACATTAAGGAAATGAGAATAGATATCAAGAAAAGTTAACAGACACTCTGCCAATGAAAGTCTAGCAGAGGGAAAAATCAAATGGAACAAAAACACTAAGAAGGTATATAGAAGAAATCTCTGTATCTTGAGTCTGTCTGTCAAGAAACGATCTCTCTGGTGGAAAAAGCAGAGGTTGAAAGTCAATCAACTTTACCTCTATTCTTGCAAAACTTAATTTCAAGAAATTAAACTCCACACACACACACACACACACACACCACCACCACCACCACCACCAACAACAACAACAACAACAACAACCCTACCCCAACCAAAATGGTAGGACAAAGTCAGGCAGACTTCAGAGAGCATTAAATGCCAGATCACAAGTTGAAAAAAATAAATATTGTAAATTTAAGAATTTTAAAACCAGTTCAGTGAACCTTCAGATGTGAAAGAGGAAGACAGTGCATGTGTAAAGGGACAAAATAGTAAACTACTCATTTATAAAATGAGCTTGGAGGATCGCATAGCGCCAGAAAATAAGAAAGTGTTCAAAAATAAGTAAATAAATAAAGTAAATTATGGGGAGTGCCTAAGGAGCCCCATGAAAACGATCCCAATGGCAAAAGCTGAGACAATTTAAAAAACAAAATAAACAGCTGCAGTACCACATTTATAACCCCAAGAATAAAATAAATATCTGTGAGTTCCTCTGCTATAAAAAATAAAATAAAAATGAATGAATCATCAGAAGCTGGCCTGCAAGCCAAACCTGGCCTGATGCCTGTCTTTACAAAATGAAGATTTATTGCCTTGCCCTTGGCTCGGCAGATAGAGTGTCGGCCCGTGGACTGAAGGTCTCAGGCTCAATTCCAGCCAAGGGCATGTACCTGGGTTGCAGGCTCAATCCCCAGGCCTGGTCAGAGCATGTGCAGGAGGCAACCAATCAATGTGTCTCTCTCACATCGATATTCTCTCTCTGTGTGTCTCTCCCCTTCTCTTCCACTCTGAGGATTAACAACAACAACAAAGATATTTTTGGAACATAACCATGCCCAGCCAGTTATGTATCTATGGCTGTTTCACATTAAAGAGCAGAGTAAATCACGTGACAGAGACCTACGGCCCACAAAATCTAAAATATTTGCAATCTAAAATCTGCTTATTCTGGAATAATTAAATAACTAAATCTAAAGTCTGCATCTGAATAACAGTAACAACAATCATAAAACCTAACAATTGTAAGAGTACATTACATACTTATTCATTTATTTTGTCAAGAACATCAAAGTAAAATTGAGGAGCAAAATGCATTCAATTAGAAATGAAGATTTTTTTTAATTAAAAATACTCACTAAATATATAATAGTTATGAACTTTTCTGCATTGAATGGAGAACGGTTGGACAGTCCTTATAGAAGTATTCCAATGATATATTTAAAAGAATAAGGGACACAGAAAAATCAGCATTAGAATACACAATAATAACTGGTACAGGCAAGATTCACACACAAAAATGCCAAAACAAGGGGTGAAACTTGAGAGAAATGGATATTTGCATAGCCTCACAGTATCTCCCCTGACATGTTAATTAACCACCATGATAGTTTTAACACATGCCCAATAATGGATATCCCTCCCTTTAGGAGGCAGAGCTTAATCCCTCTCACCCGAGTGATTGCACTTAATTACTTTCTAACAAAGAGAGTGGGCAAAGGAAAAACAGTAACTGTACAGCTGAGAAATCAGGCAAACCCCAGTGATCAAGGTAATAGCACTAGAGATCAACCATGCTGATGTCATATATACTCTGATATGATCCACTGAGAAGGCCGCTTCCCCTTGGTGATATCCCCAAACCCATAACCTCATGGGGAAAAAACATCAGACAAACCCAAATTGAGGACAGTCTACAAAACACTTGACCAGTACTGCTGAAAAGTGTCAAGGTCATACAATGCAATGAAAGACCAAAATATTGCCTTAGATTGGAGGTTACTGAGGAAAAGTAATAACTAAATGCAATACGGATTGGATCCTGAAACCGAAGAGGATGTTCATGGAAATACTGGTGACACCTAATTAAGTCTGTTGCTCAGTTCACAGTGCAGCACCAATGTTAATTTCTTTGTTTTGATAAATGTACATGGTATCAGACATAAAGAATCATGAAACCTGGTTAAGGGGGTATATGGGAACTCTTGTATACTATGCAACTATTCTGAAAACTACATAATCACTTCAAGTATTTTAAAATGTACAACTATGGGTTGTATTACAATTTTTTACTTTAAAAGCATCTGAATAACAGAAACAACAATCATAAAACCTAACAATTGTAAGAATTCATTATATACTTATTCATTTATTTTGTCAAGAACATCAGAGTAAAATTGAGGAGAAAAATGCATTCAATTACAAATGAAGATTTTTAAATTAAAAATACTCACTAAATACCTAATAGTCATGAAGTTTTCTGCATTGAATGGATAAAAAAATTAACTTTAAAAAAATTCAACAGAAAATGAAAACAATCTGAAGGTTTAAGGTCAATATTTTCAGACTGAGACAGTTCAAGAAGATAGAAAATATGGATATAAAGAATCTGAATTATACAAAGATGATGGTCAATCTGGTAAATATGACACATATTTGCATCAGAAATTAACTGAAAGTGATGAAAGAAAATATTCTCAATCAATAAGTTGGTAGCCAAAAAAACTTGTTTTTTATGAAAAAGAAAAAATTCCTCAGGCAAAAACTAGGAGAATTAATCTCCAGCAGACATACTCTTATACAAAATGTTAAAGGAAATTCTTCAGACAGAAGAATGTAATACCAGACAGTAACTTGGGTCTACACAAAGAAATAAAGAGCACTGAAACTGGGATAAATGAAGGTAAAAATAAACTCTTTTTTTCTTACTTTTTAATGCTCTAAAGTCCAATGCCTATCTTCAACAAAAGGAGCAGTAATGTATTGTGTGTTCATGACATATGCAAAGGTAATATAAATGACAACAATAGGACAAAAGCAAGAGGGAAATGAGAATATACTGTTGCAAGGATGTTAAATTATATGTGAAGCAGTATAAGTTATAAGAAGGTACACTGGCCAAAACCGGTTTGGCTCAGTGGATAGAGCGTCGGCCTAAGGTCTGAAAGGTCCTGGGTTCGATTCCGGTCAAGGGCATGTACCTTGGTTGTGGGCACATCCTCAGTTGGGGGTGTGCAAGAGGCAGCTAATGGATGTTTCTCTCTCATCAATATTTCTAACTCTCTATCCCTCTCTCTTCCTCTCTGTGAAAAATCAATTAAAAAAATTTTAATGAAGGTATACTAAGTGAAGATATGTAAAATAAGCTTTAGGACAATTACTTTTAAAAATAAACAAGATAAATAATTATACAGATTTTTTAAATCATGAGAAATGCTGAATTCTCAAAAATATTTTAAGTCAAAATAAGGTAGGAAAATTAGCAAAATGTATGTGTTAGGGATAAGTGAGATACATCAGGGACACTCTCTGAATATTCACCAACTCCCTTCTTTTCTTTCCTTTCTCACACTTCCCCCATCGAAGCCAGACATTGCTAGTGGAGTACTTGCCTCAGTCGGTCCAGACCAACCCAAGATGCTCAGCACAGAACACAGTACACAGAAGGACTTTGTATATTCTTATTTTTTAGTTAATGTAATAATCCAGACAGACACAGCTACTCTCTCAGAAGATATAAAAGAAGGAACTCATTCATTCACTCATTCATTCAACAAATGGTTATGGACTGTGTATCACACAGCATGCACAGTAGTAGACACCAAAGGCGCAATGGTGAGTGAAAACAAGTGTGGTCCTTACTCTCATGGAACATAAAGTCTGGGTGGGAGCTGGTGGGAGGCAGATCCTAATCAGTAATGTCACCACCAATCAATACATAATGCAAAATGAGATAACTGCCCTACACGAAAGGATGAGGTTCAATGGGAGCGGACCTGTTCTTGGAGGTCAGGAAAGGCTCATCTGAAAAAGCAACACTCTAGCTGAGAATGGAAAGAGGGGCAATAAAATGTCTTTAACTAAAAGGGAGTGTGGAGGCAGGGGGGCACAGAGGGAAGAGGGTTTCGGTCAGATGGAACAGAATGTGCAAAGGCTCTGAGCCAAGTAGGAGTGTGGTCAATTTGAAGAATACAGAGGTGGTTGGCTAAAGTGAGGAGAGGGATAGAGGTAGGTTCATAAATAAGACTGAGAGGTTGGCAGGAGCCAAACACTGCCAGGTCTTCAAGGGCATGATAAGAACTCTGACCTCGTAGTCATCCTAAGAGCAAGAGAAGCCACTCCATGAGGTGACAGATGAGGGAGATGGAAAAGGCGCAGTGATGTTTCCCCTGGTCCACGCCTTATATGTTTATACTCTAGGTAGGTTCTTTCTTGCCTCCAGCTTCGTGGAAAAGTGCTCATTCTTGTCTACTCTGTATCTTTCCCTCAGGATCACACACAACACTCAGCTACCAAAGATCAAGAGCTAATAAAAACTTCTTTTACTCACACTAGTTGCCCCGAGCCACAGGCCTACCAACCTCCCAAGAACTTCCAAAGGGTTTATGAAAAGCAGATGCCCCTCCACCCTCTCGCCAGAGCATGAGCTCAAAAATCAGCCAGCAAGGCTGGACCCATCCTCTCAAAGCCGGTGGTGCAGGGCTCAAGCTCAAAACAAGATCAACCTGAGCCTGGATCCCGGCCCTGATTCCTGGGCGCAGAGGTGAGTGTTGGAAGACCTGGCTCTGTGAGGGACTTAGATGAATCACACCTTCAGATTCTTCTTCTGGCTGACAGAGCGATGCTCTGAACTGCAGCGGTCACAGGTTTTCCACCTGCATTCTAGAAAGCCCTACAAATGGATGGAGGTGTCCCAGGAAGTCAACTTGGAGCACAACGGGCTACTAAGCTCCCCACTTTCAACTCCCTTCGCTAGGAGCGAGCCACTCCGCTTGGGTACAGCTATCGGGAAACTGCCTGGCATTGCAGTTGGTGCTAAAAAGAACATTTTTATACAATAAAAATAAATGTGAAATGCCTTGGACAAAATGACCCTTGTTCAAGGGGCCTTCCACAAGTTTCCCTCCAGTTCTATAATTTTAAATGCCTTGTCAGGGGAAACAACCCCAAAGAGACCAGAACACAAATGTTCTCCAGGTTGGTATCTCTAAACTCCAGACACTTTAGAGGTATCATTCTGATGACCAGACCCAACGCTGAAGTCATAACCCTTTCCTAGGTTTTAACGGAATTAATGTTTGTACAAAAAACAAAAAAAGATCCCTGTTTGTAACAGAATCGTCAAATCCAGCACTCCAGACTGGCACCCCATAAAGTTAGGAGAATACAGTTTATCTGAACCTTGGCACAAATCAAAGGTTGGTACTTCAAGGGCGCTGTTAGACAAGGCACAACTGTTTCACTGCCACTCACTGGAAACAATCCAGTAAGAGACCATGAATACCCCTCAGACCAGTGGTCGCCAACCTTTCGGAACTCACAGACCATAGTAGTCTGTGGACCACCGTTTGGTGACCGCAGTCTTGGACCACAAGTATTTTCTCTCCAGTAGAGTGTTGGGGTACTGAGGAGGGCTACATGGCCTTTAAATCATTTTTCTCTCAGCAGCAGGGCTGAGAGAAGAGCCCTCTCACTGCTGGAGCAAAGATGGTGCCCTTCCCTCCCTCATGTCTCTTGACATGATGTTAGTCAACAGAAAAACCAGAATGTAATCCTATATAATAAAGATGCAAATTGACCATCACTCCAACACACAAGATGGCCAACCCATGTGGTCAAAGATGGTTGCCCGCATGTGGATTCAAGATGGCCACCATAAGATGGCCAGAAGGGGAGGGCAGTTGTGGGCCATCAGGCCAGCAGGAGAGGGCAGTTGAGAGAAACAAGCCCTGCAAGGGAGGGCAGTTGGGGTAACCAGGCCAGCAGGGGAGGACAACTGGGGGAGATCAGACCTGCAGGGGATGGCAGTTAAGGATGACAAGGCCTGCAGGGGGAAGGCAGTTAGGGGCGATTGGGCTGGCAGGGGAGGACAGTTAGGGGTGACCAGGTTGGCAGGAAAAGGCAATTAGGGGCAATCAGGCTGGTAAGGGAGCAGTAAGGTGTAGATCAGGCTGGCAGGGGAGTGGTTAGGGGTGATCAAGCTGGCAGGAAAGGGCAGTTAGGGGCAATCAGGCTAGTAGGGGAGCAGTAAGGCATCAATCAGGCTGGCAGTGCAGTGGTTAGGGGTGATTAGGCTGGCAGGCAGAAGTGGTTAGGGGCAATCAGGCAGACAGGCATGTGAGCAGTTGGGAGCCAACAGTCCTGGATTGTGAGAGGGATGTCCCAGATTGGAGCGGTTGCAGGCTGGGCTGAGGGAAATACACACGCACGCATGCACGCACGCCATTTCATGCACTGGGCCTCTAGTGTGTGTGTGTGTGTGTGTGTGTGTGTGTGTGTGTGTGCATGCCTAAGCGACCATCACAACCAAAACAACCAGACACCAAACAAACTGTGTGGGGCGACCAGGCCAGCAGGGGGGTTAGTGAGGGCTGACCAAATGACTGAGCAGCAGGCTGCATGGGGCAACCAGGCCAGCAGAGGCAGCAGAGGGGGGCAGTGAGGGGTAACCAGGCTGGCGGGGTGAGGAGAGAGTTAGAAGAGACCAGGCCATCGGCAGGGGGTGGAGGGGTGAGCAGTTAGGGGTGATGAGGCAGGCAAGCAAGTAAGAAGTTAGGAGCCAGTGGTCCCAGATTGAGACCACTTTGTGAGATCAGGCCTAAATCGGCAGTTGGACATCCCCCAAAGGGTCCCAGATTGGAGAGGGTACAAGCTGGCTGAGGGGACATCTTCCCCCATCCCCACCCCATGCACTAATTTCATGCACTGGGCCTCTAGTGGAAGAATAAAAGGAAATTGTCATTTCCTCAACTGGAATTAGGGGAGTTGTACCTATTACCTCGGTATACCCTCCATATCCCTTATGAGGACGCCAACACCATCCCATTTTGAGGATGCAGTTCAGAGAGGATTCCCATAAAGGAAGGAAAAAAACTCAACTTGTCCCATGGGACTATAAAGAGTCTCACTTTACCCAAGAGTCAATCAATAAATATTAACCAGTAGTCAGACTTCCATTTTTAAATGAATGTGTTGTTATTTAGGAATGGAAAGCAATAGAAGCCCACTGTGTAGTTCAAATTGTTCTCAGTCCCCAACTAAGAAAACAGAACAGATGGGGATTTGATAATGAGGGAATTTTTATCATGCATAAAAACCGATGCAATCTTTATTTATTATAAAGCAAAGCGAAGCAATAATCTATCTTCGTATTTTTAAATACGAAGAAAAAATGCTCCTCTAGCCACACAGCTCCTGTTTGCAAATTGAACAGGAGTGTAAGATGCCAGTCAAACAAAAGGCAATATAAACAGAAGGAATGGTGAGCTCTGCTGTTACTTGTTTTGAAAACACAAATTTATTCCAACGCAATTGGTATAAGGGAACAATCTGAGCCTAGCACAGATTCTGCACTGGCTTGTGCATGATTTTCGTCCATCAGAAACGCTAGGTGAATGCAGAGACAAACACCCAGCCGAAATGAGCCACGTAGGGTACCCAAAATGTGCGCACACCTCACATGTTCACCACATGTTCTTGTAGCATGTGTGTGTTTTGTTCCTTAACCACTTAGCCTGTGCAGAACAGTGCTACCTACTTTTTTTTACTGTGCCACTGGTAACGTGTTTTTTTTTAATTTTGCACCCTAACCCCACTTTCCCCATAAGCCCTGTGGGTTTTTCAGTTGTATGGTTCTGGATAGAACAGTGAGTTTCAGGAACACCCAAGTTACAGGATAGCAGAGCTTACTCTCCTCCCACAGTTGGTTAAATTTTGAAAAAGGAAATACATGGCGCTATTAACTGGTACATCCCTCTAGTAGTCAGGTGGCAAGACAAGGTGGTGCAAAAAGCAGGTTCACAGTTGTGAGTACATGAAACAGTTTATTCCTATGTTATCCAGTCTATATTGACCAAGCTATGTCCGTATCTTTTGATCAAGTAACCCCATTCTAGGAAACACATGACATAATTCAACAGGGATTATAGACATAATTCAATAGGAAAAAAAAGAAATGAGATGAATTGGTTAAGATGTTCATTGTGACATTGATGTGTGTGTAAATCCACCAAAATTTAAAAGTTATAAGTACTATGTAACCAAATAGTAAATTATATGACATCTTATACATTAGGTGAAAAGGGGGATGGGGAAGTACGTAAACAGATTAATAGTATGAAAACAAAGAAAAAAATATTTGTTTATACACACACATAGAGAGAGTTGTGTTTTAAAAATATTTTAAAGCTAAGCTACCCAGAAGGGTTTTAAATATGCTAATTTTCCATCTTTTTTTAAAAATCAGAAATAGTTCTTCACTGCAGATCACATACCCAGCACACTATTTCTAGATGTGAAGGGAGTAATTTGAAATTTTAGTTTCGTGAACACATATTTTTGTAACAGTACAAATCTGAATTCTGAACTACAGCTGGTTATCTTCGTTTGTCACTAAAACTAATTTTCAGCCCTGCTGCTTGCTGTAAATACGGAAACAATGGTCCCTTTGCAACACGCAAACACACAGGGCAAAGCATACCAACAGAAAGTAAAGGGTTTATTGAACAACAGGTAAGCAGTTGCTTGAACACGGATTGTGATGATGGGAGAAAAAGAGGTGGTAAGGTTTGATGCAAGGATGGCCATTGCCAGGAAGGCTACTTTCTGGACAAACCAGATGGTCAACAGGAAGTGGGGCATTTTCATGTTTAGCACAGAAGGAACTGCCCAATGGATTCTGTGAAAACAATATAGAGTCCAATCAGAGTCTCCAACTCTTCCTGAACTCTTATGCAGGGAACCAGATGTTGACAGTGCATGCGGGGTCTTGGGTTGGGCAGACATGCCTGCCTGCACACCGGGGAGGGGATACAGATGGGATTACTTCTAATGTTTTTTGAGTGTTTTTACTGTGTTTTAGTTGATTTCTAATTTCATCCCATTGTGATCTCAGAAGATACTAGATATGATTTCAATCTTCTTGAACTTGTAGAAACCAAACATGTGGTGTGTCTCTGAAAATGACCCGTGTGCATTTGAGAAGAATTTTTATCCTGCAACTCTGGGGTGCAATGTTCTATAAATGTCAATTAAATCCATCTGATCCAGTGTGTCATTTAGAGTCAAGTGTTTCCTTGTTAACTTTTTGTCTGAAGGATTTAGCCAGTGAAGTCAGCAGGGTGTTAAAGTCTCCTACTAGGACTATATTGTTGTCAATCACTCCCATAAAGTCCTCTAGAATCTACAAGTTTTATGTACATATTTAGGTACTCCAATATTGGGGGCATATGTATTTACCAGGGTTATATATATCCTCTTGTTGAAGTGATCCCTTTAGTATTATGTAGTGGCCTTTATTGTCTCTTGTAATGGCCTTCATTTTGAGGTCCATTTTGCCAAATATGAGTATTGCCACCCCAGGTTTTTCTTCGTTTCCATTTGCATGGGAAAAACTTTCCAACCCTTCACTCTGATCCTGTGTGAGTCTTTTGTTCTGAGGAGGGTCTCTTGTAGATAGCAAATAATTGTGTCATGTTTTCATATCCATTCAGCTACAATATATCTTTTGATTGGAGCATTTAATCCATTTACATTTAATGTTATTGTTGATAGGTATTTACTTACTGTCATTTTCTTTCTTTATGCCTATATTTCTCTATTTCTTCTTCTCATTACAACAGTCCCTTTAACATTTCTTTCAGTGCTGGTTTGGTGGTGATAAACTCTTTTAGCCTTTTTATAATTTATTTATTATTATTATTATTATTATTATTATTAACTTTTTGTCTGGGAAGTGCTTTATTTCACTATCTATTTTGAATGATAGCCTTGCTGGATATAATAATCTTGGCTTTAGATCCTTGCTTTTCATTACCTTGATACTTCATGCCATTCCCTTCTGGCCTGTAGAGTTTCTGATGACAAATCAGCTAACAGCCTTATTTGAAGCTCTTTTGTAGGTAACAATTACTTTTCTCTTGCTTGTCTTTACTTTTTGGCATTTTAAATGAAGGAATAAAAGTATCTCTGGGCATGGGCCTATTTGGGTTCTTCTTGCTTGGGACTCTCTGTACCTCCTAAATTTGTGTGACTTTTTTCCTTTACCAGGTTAAGGAAGTTTTCTGCCATTATTTCTTCACATTATCTATCCCTTGCTCACTTACTGCCCCTTCTGGCACTCCTATTATGTGAATATTGTTGCATTTTATGTTATCCTGCAACTTCCTTAGCTGTCCTCCTGATTTTTGTTTTTTTTCTTTTTGGTTCTCTGATTGAGTGATTTTTTTTCCTACCCAGTCTTCTAATTCCCTGATCTGATCCTTGACTTCTCCTAATCTGCTGTGTTTTCCTTCCACTATGTTCTTTATTAGTGCTATGTCATTCCTCGTAGTTACTATATCGTTTATCATGCTGTTGAGTATTTTTGCCATCATTATTCTGAATTCTATGTCTGATAAATTTCATTTAGCTCTTCGAATTCTCTTGTTCTTTCTTTTGAGACTTTTTTTATCTCCCCATTTTGGCTACCTGTTTGGGTTTGGTTCTGTGTGTTAGATAGATCTACTCTGACTCCCAATCTCTAGGGCAGGACAGTGTCAGATGATGATGTGACCGGTCCTGAGTACCCTGTTTGGAGCTACCAGCAATCCACAGCTTGTGGCTCCCTCTGGTTGGCTGAGTTCCTTTGGATAGGACCAAGATGTACACCAGGGTCTTCTTTATCCCACCCCTAGGCCCAGGATTAAATCAGGCAAGACTCAAAGACTCCAGAGGCCTGCCTCTGCCTACAATCCCATTGACCCTCAGTTTTTATTAGCCTCAGGCTATCAACCACAGAGTGGGGCGAGAAGTCTTCCAATAGGGTGGAGAAAATGCCTCCCTCCCTCCCCCAACCAAAAACTTCCTGGCTAGCAAAGGTCTGCCAGAAAAAGATGTCCTCTGCAGTGTGAGGAAATGACTGGGCATAGGAAACCAGAGTAGGTGCCCTTGGAGCTCCAACCCTAAAGTCCCCAAACCTGGCTTCTGCTCATACACCTCCAGTCCACTCTGCCCTCCCTCTTCTGGAACCCAAAGTGAGTGGCTACACACAAAATTTTGTGTGTTGGCCCTTTAAGAGGGTGCCTGCATTTCTAGCCACCTCTCACTGGAAGACAGTAATTGTGCTGCTTTTCACAGCCAAAAGTTATGTGGGCACCTTTCTCAGTCTGGTGATCTAGGTTGGGGAGCCAAGATTAGGGTTTAGACCCCAGAGTTCTAAGTGGGAACCCCTCACCTCTGGGATATCTCTCCATAAGTTCAGCTGCTGAGCCCGGCCAGCTCTTTCTCACCTCCATATTTCCTACCAGTCTCCATGCGGTCTCCACTTTCTGCCCTTCGTTATCAAGGTTCTTTCCAACTAGTCTTCAGTTGATTTTTCAGGGTGTCTTTTCTGAATTTTAGTTGTATTTCCAGTTTGGTCTTGGGAGAGTATCAGTGTTCCATCCACTTACTCCACCGCCATTTTGGAATCCTCTCAAGATGGGATGACTTTGAATGTTTAACAAAAAAATCCTGTTTTTATTGGCTTTCCTGTACCAAAAAGCTATCTCCTCCTCTGAACACCTGGGATGCAAAGTAGGAAAGAGTGTTCTAACTTTGAATCTTAACAGCCCTGGGACTTAAACTATTTTTTGTGTGACCCTAGACAAATTACTTTATCTCTCTGGGCCTCCCTTTCCTCTTAGAAAATGCAGGAATAAAAGCATCTCTAAAATGTTTGTTCTGATGAGTCTTTTAAAAAGCAACATACCTGGTCCTGAGAGGGGCTTAATAAATCCTCTTTAAATCTCAAGTTTAATATTTTAAAACGTTCCTACTCCCAACCTTGACTTCATCCATGCTTGCTGTCTCCAGAAAGAGCATAATGGCCTGGCTGACCCAGCTCAACATGGCACCAAGGGATAGAAACTCCAACAAGATCCAAAATTACCCATTATCCAACCAACACTGGATTAGAACAACCAGCTTCACCCATACCAACATTCCAAGCTGTATGCGTGAGGATGGTGAGGGTGGAAGGAAAGAGGGACCGTGAATATTAAGAACTGTCTGTCACACTTAAAAAAAAGAAAGAATCCGTACCACTGCTCATTGTGATTCAAACGAATGCAGCTAAGTTTGTGCCTGTTTTAAAGTAATATTCAAAAGCCCCTCAAAAATAATCACTTGATGTTAGAGAAGTTGGAGAGAAAAAGGAACCCTCATTCATTGCTGGTGGGATTGTAAATTGGTGCAGCCACTATAGAAAACAGTATAAAGATTCCTCAAAAAATAAAGACCATATGATCCAGTAACCTCTGTTCTGAGTATCTACTCCCCAATTTTTTTAAACCAGATATATGCACTCCTATATTCATTGTAGCATCATTCAGAGTGGCCAAGACATGAAAATGATCAAAGTGTCTTTTGATAAATTATTGGATAAAGAAGGTAAGATACATATATACTATGAAATATTTTTTAGCCATAAGAAAAGATGAAATATTGCCATTTGCAACAACATGGATGGATCTTGATACCATGCTAAGTAAAATCAGATGGGGGGGAAAAGTCAAGAACTGTATGATTTCACTCACATGTGGGATATAAAACCGAAGTCAACAAATGATCCAACAAGATGAACAGAAACTCATAGACACAGTAACAGTATGGTGGCTACCAGAAGGAAAGAGGAGGTAGTAAAGGGTAAAGGGAGCCAAATATATGGTGACAGAAAGATATTTTACTTTGGGTGGTGGGCACACAATGCAATATATCGATGATATATTATAAAATTGTATGCTTGAAACCTATGTAATTTTATTAAGCAATGTTACCCCAATAAATTTAATTTTTTTAAAAAAAATTTAAATCGCTTTATCATCTGGAACCTGTTCCTGAAACCATTGGTGTAAATTATCGCTGCCTGGTGTCCTTTGTCTGCCCTTGAAATTCTCTCTGATTCATTTCTCAGCATCATAATGATGTTGGTTTCTGGCTCTGCTACATGGCAGCTAGCCCCTCACGTCTCTCTGTTGCCTTGCCGCAGCAGCAGGAAATTGAATGCTCACAGATAGGATCCCCTCCCAAACAGCAGCCCAAGGGCAGCCATCTCTCCTCCTTCCACTTGTGGGAACAAGTGGGCTACTGCTAGGAGTACTCAGTAGGTCTGAGCAGAGTGTTTAGTAAAAAAAAAATCATAATGCCGCATCCCTCTATCCCCCGTTTCCGGGTATATATGGAGCTGCAAAGCAAGAGCTCTGAGATGAAAGGGAAATATAGTGGCTAAAAGAAAATGCAATTGCTAAGAAACACATTTCCCTTCATCTGATTTATGTAGTATGCATAGCTGGCTCTGTCATTCTGGTATACCCACTGGCTGTCACTAGATAAGTAACACCCAGCCCAAAGGGGCACTGCCCTTCTTAGTAGCAAATGAGTGCTTTCTGCTGATACCTAACAGAAAAGGACAAGAGGAGGAAGCCACGGGTATTGCAAGCCAAGGGCACCATTGTCCAGGGGGGAGTGTGGCTTCATTAATAAAGTGTGTAGATGCAAACAAGAGCCTTTCCATGGCCCCAGCAATGCTACTTACTTGTACAAGAGCAATTCTTTAAGACATTACATACCTTGAACACGTGGTCCCTGATCTACTGAGCTCTGTGTTCTCCTCCTTCTCATACCGCCTCATGCAATGCCTGGCACGCTATGGGCACTTAATAAGGGCTAGGTGGATGGGTGGTTAGGTGCACGTCCATGCAGAAGCATGGACGAATAATATATGGAGGGGTAGCTGGATGAAGTTTTTAAACAAGCTAAGAGGAGCTGTGAGTTCAGTGCATTGAAAGGGAAACTCTAAAATCATTCAGGTGGCAATCAGATTGCCATCTGCTATTTGTAGACAAACATCCAGAAGATTGGCAGCATTTTAATTAAATCAAATGGCCATTGAGATGCACTGTAACAACAGCCTGGGCTACTGTTCAAGAGGTTCTATTGGAATATATTGATGCTTAGCCCAGAGCTCAAAAGATCCCTCCAAACCTTTGATTAGCTTCAATCAGAGATTCAATAGACATCTAAGGATGGCCACGACCTTGACATTTGTTCCAGCATCCTGCCTCGATCAACAGACTTATGAAAGTGACCCTGTATGGATAGATCCTAGTCATTCATTTACACTGTGCTCTCTTGGGACACTCACTCTTGGAGCCCAGCAGCCATGCTGTGAGGAAGCCCAGGAGAGCCCAGGTGGGAAGAACACGTGTAGCTGTTCCAGCTGACAGCACAGCTCAGGTCCCAGCCAACAGCCAGGACCAACCAGCAGACATGCAAGTAAAGATGCTTCCACATGATTCCAGCCCCAGCCATCAAGTCGCCCCAGCCTTCAGGCCTTCGGTGGTGGAGGCCCTAGACACTGTGGAGCAGAGACAAACCATTCCTGCGTTCCCTGCCTGAATTCCTGACCCACGAGCATTCATGTTTTCCACCAGTAATTTATGAGGTGGCTTGTTTGGAAGCAACGTTGATTGGAACACTAGAACTGAAACACTGTCCCCAAATCCACGCCACTTAGCTGGAGCCTTGACACTGAGCCTCCATCCTGTTGGCCCCAAAATGGCAGAGGTGGCCCTTTCCTCCTATACCGTTAGATATCTGTGATGGTCTTACTGTCTAACACCAATAAAATAAATCAATCAAGAGGCTGCTGCTCACCTGGCTTACTGCCCATTTTTTATACATCTGTTCCTGGGTCTCATGCATTAGGTCGGACTTCCTTGTATTTGCCTTGAGTTCTGGCCACTTCAGTAAAGTCAGTTACTCTATCCCTGACCCCAGCTCTCTTTGCTTCTCCGATTGTTCTGGTCCATAAAATCCAGCATACTTCACATAGATGCCAACCTGGGAACCCTCAAAAGGAAATATCACCTCCGCATTCCACTCTCAATCTAGCTCCAAGGCTCACCTGAGGCTGGCAGTGAAAGGTAAATTACTGCAAAAATAGGTTATTGTTATCTCCGATTAAAAACTCCATTTTCAGATATCAATGGAAAGATAAGCATTTATTAAAGCTCCTTAGTGGGCAGGCAGATTCCACAGAACCACATCAATATGATGTTTCAATCCATCCTGCCAAGTGGGACAAAACCAGAGCCTCAAAGCATACTCAGAGCCCCTGACGTCACTCAGGATCAGAGACATAATCCCAGGGCAGAAACATCAGTAGACACAGAGGGGGTGGTTAAGGTTATGCAAATCAGTAACACATCTTACCCAGAGGAGCAACTGAGAGGAGATCTAAGTAAATGTGACTGAAGCATGACACACAAATTCAACTAGGGCCTTGGTCTTAACCACGAACTTGAGTGTGGCTATAAGAACCAGAGCAGTAAAGAGAGGAAGAAATGTATGGCTCAAGCCCCAAAGAAGGAGACGCTGGAGAGGACATATTGCACTCCTGTATCTTGGCAACAGCCTGAGGACACAGGAAACCTTGTGGAACCTCAAGTTATGACCCTTCCAAAATCAACAGTGACTAAAGACTTTGGAAGACCATAAGTACCACCAACACCCTGATGAAGCCATCCATACAAGAGGAGAAGTTATTTTGATAACCAGAGTGCTTTTCCTCCTTGCCTCCCATATCCAAGACCTTTTCTTTTATTTCCTCAATTTCCTCCCAAGACACTTACAGTTCTCCACTGGTACCGCCCTAGATAACCCACCAGCAGCTCACAGCAGCCTCCAAGTGGAAAGCCCTCCATTCTCCACACTACCTCCAGATTTCTTCATAGTGAAATATAATCATGCCACACACACACACACACACACACACACACACACACACACACACACACTCTACCCTTCAACCACTTTCTGGAACCATCTATGCCCCCCCCCCCAATCCTCACATCAGGACCTGCCTAATGCCCTGAAAGATGCTTTCATTTTTCATCCTTCTTCTCCTAATTAACTGCTACCCATTTCTTAGATGCAAAAAAAGAAAGGGGGGCTGGAGGGGGGTCTGTCTGATTTGCACAGAGAACTAAAACTCTAGGCATCTTGGGTGGGATAAATAATAATTCCTACTTCATGGGGTCGCTATGAAGATAAAGAATTAACATCTATAAATTAAGTTAAAATGTTCTTAAGTGGGCCTAACACATAAAAATCACTAGGTAACTATAAACCCCTTATTTTTACTCCAGATGAAATGTCACTTCCACGGAGAGAGGCTTCCTCTGTGGCCCTTCACACTAAGATTTATCCATTAAATGCTTTCCTTCCAAGCTTTTAGTGTCTCGTAACTTTAGTGGGACTATTTGATTAGTGTATGTCTCACCCACTGATCACAAGAGCAGGGTATGTGTATGGTTTTGCTCACATTATATGCCAGTTCTTAGTATGGTTCCTGGCATACAGTAGGTATTCAAATAAAAACCACATGAACGGAATGATCAGTGGGTGGGTGGGTGGATAGATGGTTGAATGAATGGGAGGTTGGATGGATGAATGGATGGATGGATGGATGGATGATGGATGATGGATGGATGGATGCATGGATGGATGGACAGAGGGATAGACAGATTCAGGGATGGATGAATATAAAGACAGCCCAGATGACAGAATGCAGAGGCTAGCCACTCACTCTCCAACATTATGCCCAACAGCTTCACCTTCATGAGCTACCATAGGACTGTCTGTGTATCTTCTATAATAACCTTGAGTATCATCAATTCTCTTTCCCACCTCACTGCTTTTGGTGGCTCCATGTTATAAAAAGGCAGCAATAGGGCCAGAGGGAAATGAATTTCCTCATAGTAATAGAGTAATCACTCCAATGACGATGCACTGAACACGGCCACTGCAGCCAAGGAAGGTCAGTGAAGACAGAGGTATCCTGAGTCAAGGTGATCAAGAGCCCCCAGCCCTTGTCCAAGATTCCACCAGGGCAGCTTTGAAGGAGGCTGATTCACCTCCTTTGGGAGCGATGAAAAGAAAACCCTGTGGCAAACTGGAGATTGAGCCAGATCCCTTCTCGGGTCTCCTTCACTCTCAGGGGAACAAGTATTCATGAGAATTGCTGAGGCCCCTTGGGGGTTACTGGGATACATGGAATACAGAAACTAAATAATTAAAATAATGATTAGTTAACTGCAAGTTTTCGAGGTACAAAGCAGGCAAGTAAATATGGGGGGCAGGGAAGTCTCTGTCCTATACTAGAAATCCCTGACATGTAAAATGTGACATGGCTCTTGAAAGAGTTATCCCATGTGGTTTTGTGGAGGCAAACCATGGGTGCAGTGAGCAGGTCTGCTGCTAATAAGCTTCTCACTTGAAATGCCAAACAGTGCTGTAAGGCCCTCATGGAGAGGTGCAGGGGTGCCCAGCTCTGCCTGCATGTGCAATGTGCCTCAACTGTCTGGCACCTGACAAACCCAGAAAGGCAATTATCCCCCTTAACAGAAGTAGCAATGGAGGCTCGAAGGTGTTAAATGAGTGGGTCACATGGCTGAACCAGAGTGAAACCCAACACGTATCTCCTAAGCCCATGCTCTCACTGCTGTACTGGGCGACACGAGGAGTGAGGAGTGGGTTTTGTTTTGTCTTTGCACCAAGTGAGGGGCCTAATTTAAAATGAAATGTTAATGTACAATAGTCATTGTCAAGATAACCTGTAAGTAAAACTCATTACTTGATTAAAGACAGGTGGCAAACTGTCACGTAAGTTGAAACAGTGATAAACTCATGGCCACCCTGACACTGAGGTGGCTCAGAAGCCACTTCTTGCATCCAAGGAAGGGGTAGATGTTGGTGGAAGAAATAAGGGAGATAAAAAGCATCTTATATGCACAATTCCACCTACTCTTCACGTCTCCCCACTGTAGGCGAGGTTAGGACCATCATACCTAATTTACAGATGGGGAAACAGAGGATTTAAGAGTTAAAGAGCTTACAAGTTGAACCACTCCAGCACTTAAGATCACCTAACCCCCTTGAGCAGAGGTGACTTTCTGCCCTGAGGCAAGAAGGCTGGAAAGGTGGCCGGGCTCGGGTGCAGAATCGGCCACTCTGGAGGAAGGATACATCCGAAGGAACCGGGCATCCGGTCTAGCTAGGAGAGCCGGACACCCAAGGCCCCCGCAGCAGACGGCAGGTGGTGCAGCCTGGCAGGACAGGGAACCCAGGACAGTGGGCCTCGGGCCTAAGGCTGCCCCAGTAAGAGAGTCCCAGTAGCCAGGCCTGGGCTGCAGACAGAAGCCCAGTACCTAAGAGAGGTACTGACCGAGCAAGGGAGGGCCTGGTATCCAGAGATATGGGGAGGGTACCAAGGAGGCAAGGATTGGGGCCAGGACACAAGGCAGGTTCCAGGAGCAAAACCAGGAAACCGGACAGAATTATTCTTGGCAATGAGACCAAAGTTGTCAGGGCACAAGTTCTGGGCTTGATGACACAAGGAACTCCCAAGGGACTCCTTTGAAGAGAACAACAATCTCTCGCTCCTTCGGTGAGTACTGACGGAGCACCTGTTATGTTCCTGGCCAAGGTGGGACCCCGGAGATACAGCTTTGAACATGACAGACACATTCCTGCCCGGTCCCCCCAACCTTGAGTTTCAGGTCCAGGGCAATGTCTCTGAAGCCAGCAGCTGAGGGCCCTTGGGGGTGTGTGTGTGTTTGTGCGGTGTTTATAAAAATGCAGATTCCTGCACCAGAGCTGCTGAAGGAAGTTAGGATCAGGAGCCTGGACTTCTCAGAGCCTCAGTTTCCCCATTTGTAAATAGGACTAGTAATAAGACTGGTTCAGGGCAGCTATATTAATTAAATGATTATACCCAGCACGTGGTAGGGATTTGACACAAGCCAAGATCATCGTGATCTTCCTTTTAATGTTCTACATCATCACCTAGAAATAGGGTCTCTTTGAGTCGTCATTTCAACAAGACCAGGAATCGCTGGCACACACTAAGTTTTGAGAACCCTCATTGTTTTGAGCTCTACTGGCAATTCCTGCTTTGCCATCATAGGGACCAGCCAACAACTCAGAATTAAGACAAACAAGCATCTGCGCCCAGGCTTCCTGGACTAGCACACGGTTATCTGGGACCCCGATTCTGAACCACCCCCTCCACCACCCCCGCCTAGACAGAACAACAGGAAACAAGGAGGCCATCCAGATGAGCTGCACGCTGTGCAGCCGTGAAGGACAGGAAGCACCTTGCTCACAGCTCGTTTCTGTCTGCGCAGAGATTGTAACAGCAGCATCAGCCCAAGGGGAAAACCAAGGAGTGGCCGAGGTCTGCCTTCGTCACCTTCTTTCTCACCCCAGCCCTCCCCTGGCATCTCTGCCTCTCAGCCCGGCTCATTGAGGGAGGCGTCTCAGAAGCATCCTTCATATTACTTGAGCTGAATCCTTCTGCAAAAATGCCCTTGTCTCCTGGCCTCTGATTATACAGCAAAAGGACATATAAGCAAAAGGACAGGTAAGAAACGGGCAGGTCACAAATGAAGGTGGGAGGAGAGAAAACATGGGTTTCTCCAGGGCCCCGAAACTGTGCAGACTAAGGGGGCGAAGGCGCTCAGTGTGTTCAGGGAGCTCCCTCCACTCCCCTTAACCATTCCCCTCCCCGTGGACACCCAGATTCCAAGCCGGAACCTGGAATTCGCTGAAGGTCACCTGACCTCTAAGTGCCAGGAAACCAAGGGAGCAAGGAAACAAAAACTAGGGACAGGTTGGCCCAGGCAGATCTGATGCTAATCCGTGCCACCTCAGTGGACAGTCACTCTTTAGGAGCAGGCGGTGCACAAACAACCCAGGCATAGCAATGCCTCCAAGGATCCGGGCGGCTGCTTTCATTTGCTCCAACAGGAAACACTCTGGCCATGAGTGTGCGTTCTTCGACCAGAGAAAGGAACTCGGTGCTCTGCTGGTGTCTTCAAATGCTAAGGGCACTTTGCTCGGGACTGTCTACCCATCCCCTCAACCTGGCCTCTGAAGGGATGTTGCTGCTGGGAAGGCATATCCCTGGCATTTCTACCTGGGATCTGCCATGCATCTTCCTCTTGGGCCAACATACAAACGACGGTAGGCTGCGGCCCACACTATTACCACTATCATTCTGCGGCATCCGTGAGTGAAGACCTCAGTGGGCTGGCCTGGGAATACAACCTGGAATACTATATTTCTAGTATAAGTTTAAATCTTGAGAGCCCAACCACTTCACAAACGGAGCATGTGTGGTTGCCGAAAGGCTTTCTTTAGAGTCATCAGTGGGGTAACTTTTTTTATTATTATTATTGATTTCAGAGAAGAATGGAGAGGGAAAGATAGAAACATCAATGATAAGCGAGAATCATTGATCAGCTGCCTCCTGCACGACCCCCACCGGAGATCAAGCCTGCAACCCGGGCATGTGTCCTCGACCAGAATCAAACCTGAGACTTCAGTCCACAGGCTGATGCTCTATCCACTGAGCAAAACCAGCCAGGGCGGAATCTTTTCTTAAGAGAACAGACTAAAATAGCCAATGAGAACCCACATTGTATCATTAGAAGGAAGTGGCTACAGAGAGATGTGCTCATTCTGAAGAGACTCTCAACACGGGGAACACGGTTTCTCTAAGACCCCAGGGGAAATGTCACCTCCTCCCAGGCGGTATGGGCTTCCTCCTCAGTGTCCCCAATGCCCGTTCCAAACAAATCACAATGAGAACAGCCCCCATAGAACAAGAGCGCCGAGAAAAGCCACCACTGCCATTGGCTGGCTGTCCCCGTGGGCCTGACTCCTGTGAGCCACTTCACCTGCGGTCACTTGCTGATCCGCACAACAATCCTCGGGGGTACCTACTGCTATCATTCCCTTTTGATGGGTGAGCAAACTGAGGCTCTGAAACACTAAGGGGTCTGCCTCAACTCGTATAGCTAACGCGTGCTGGAGCCAGGATTCAAAGCCATCACTGACTCAGAAGCCAGGCTCTTTCCCAAGGCATAAGCAAGTCTGAGCAGAAAAAACACCGTTCCTCAGGAATCCTGGGGAGCGGTGATGACTGTCCAGGCTGCCCCTAGAGCTGCAAGTTCTTCCTTGTCTGCTGGAGTCAAACACAGCCCTGGCGCCTGCTGCCCGGCTGAGACACTGGTGACCACCTCCTTCGAAGCAGGTTTATCATCTACATCATAATCCACCATATTTTAGTTACTCTAGAAAGCACACCAGTCTCCATCAGATCGTCTCTGCAATAAGGACTGAAATCAAGGCTGACTTCTGCCTCTCCAAAACTGAGCTGAGAGGCAACCCCCAGGGCAGACTCAGCTGTCATGTCCCCTCCCTACCGCTGAACCGGGGTCCAGGAGCCCTCGACTGCACGCTTGGGGACTGGGCACCGTGCAGGGCAAGGCAGAAATCTGACATTTCCCAGCTGCACCAGGGGCCCTACAGAGACCCTTCTGATGAAGAGGTGGGTGGGGAACGCCTCGGGAGTTAAGAGAAATTCTAAAAGATCTCTATAAACAAACAAAAAAGGCCAGTGATAAGGATGCACTGAATCATCATATAATGAACAGAGCAGTATTTCTTTTAGTGCAGTGCTTTTCATTTGACTACACACTGGCTTCATCTGAGGAGTTTGGGGGTGTGTGTGTGTGTGTGTGTGTGTGTGTGTGTGTGTGTTTAATATTGATTAAAAAAATGAATAAGATGGGGAATGAATAAATGGGGAAAATGAACGTATGAATAAAGCCCATGCTTAAATCCCAACTTATTGGTGTAAATGGTTTGAAGTATGGCCTGGAAATCGAGATATGTGAAAGCTCTCCTGGAGATTCTAAAGGAAGAGAGAACCGTAGCATTAATGGTGTTTCAGGTTACAGAAAACAAATGCAATGCTGAACTTCCAGAATTTGTCCAATGAACTCAACCACATCCCCCAAAGATGCCCCAGCTCCTTTTTAATGAGATACTTTTATCAAGTCAGCAATGGCCAAGCTGCCAACAACAGCATGGGTACGCGAGCTTCATGTCTATTTTATCTGTAATTATCAGGAGATACCTACGACTGGTTTTACTAGGCCCATGTTACAGATGAGGTCATTGGGGCTCAAATCAGTCCAATAACTTACCCAAGGTTACAGAGGAAGTCACTGGCAGATCTTCAAAACATACGTCCTTTGCAAAACATCAGGCTGGCTGACCAATATATTGTGTTCCCTCCAGGAGCTAAAACCTAAGGATGGATAAACCACCATATATTCTAAGAGTTTATAATGCACTCCAGGAGGCAGATTGGTACCCAAGTCATGGTCCTACAAGCTGCCTTGAGCTCTCCAAGTACAAAAGGCTGAGGAGGTCCACTGCAGGGGGAAATATTCTTGTCTGGAAGATTCAGTCTCGATAGAGAGAGAACACTGGACTTGGTCCTTGGCGGGTCAGGATGATTTGCACTGGCAGAGCAGAGGAGAGGGCTCAGGCATAGAGGGACCAGGTGTCATGACCCATCCTGCTGCAGGAAAAAGGCCTCTTCCCTGCCAAGGACAGCAGGAGGTCTCTGTATCCATCCTCCGCGGCCCTGTGTGTCACAGTGCCCATGCCAGGCGCATGCTCAGGCCTACCATTTGCCTCCGAGTGCATTTCGGTGTGTGGTATGGGTCCAAGAATTCCTGGAAAGAGAAAAAGCAGCCCCGGGGAGCCATCTCACACCATCTCCGTTTAGAAGCTGTTTCTCTGGGCACAAAGGCCGAATTCCCCAAAGCGTGAACCTAAGAGCAGGGAGCTTTGCCCAGAAGGGCTGTAGTAATTAATCGCTGGCCTGGTGTCAAGCCCAGCTTCCACCTCACAGCCCTGAGGAACTGAACTGAACATCTTACAATTTGCATTCTGCCTGTGGCTAAATCTGAGACTGGAAGATGGGACTTCTCTAAGTGAGGACCTTAACTCCAAATGTCTCTGCACCTCGGACTCCCAAGATGCAAATGGATGATAGCTCCAGCCAATAAACCCACAATGGGTTATTCTCCTCTGTTCCTCAGAACAGAGGTTGGCAAACCACAGCCTACAAATCTGGCCCACCATCTGTTTTTTTTTTAAAATAAAGTTTTATTGATAGCACAGTCACGCACATTTATTTACATATTGTCTATATGAGGTTACCTTCCCGTCACAAGAAACAATGCCCCTGAAACCGGTGCTGGACATGTAGAGTGAATGAGAAATGGACCTTTTTTTAATTCAGTCCACTGAGAGTTGAAGTTGTTAACCACAGCATTAGCCCATAATAAGTGTTACACTCCAGGGATAGTAAAAAAAAAAAAAAAAAAAAAAAAAAAAACACACACACATAAGGTGTAAATATAGGTTAAAAGGTAAGAGAAGACAGAGAAGACATACTGAGAATTATAAACACATAAAATGAGGAACTAGGACCCAAAAGAATGACACTTTTAATGCTGAATATAATTGGTTGCCAATCTGTTTCACCAGGAAAGTAAAAATAAATATGTAAATAACCTTTTTTAATAAACAGAAAAAAAATCTGGGATTCAAATTCAGTAAGTCACTTTAATCTACTTTGAAAATTTTACAAGAGAATTTTATGAGAACTTTTATTGCCCATCTTACTAAACACATATGTGCTGAGGTAAGGATCATTAAAGTTTTCAGCACACTAATAAATTTAGCATTGATCTAGTTGTTAAAAGAATGGAGTGAGAGTTGAAATATTGGGCACTTTCACATTCTCCGTTTCATATTTTTGAAATACATTTATTTTCATAATAAGTGTCTGCTTTACCATATGCAAAGGATAATAAAGATGAAAACAAACAAAGGATTACATTTTTTAAAGAAGGTTGCCAACCCCTGCCAAAAACAAATAAGAAAAGGAGGAAAAAGGAGACACCTGGAGAAATTATTTGTCTTATGTCCCCTGTCAAAGAGCTCTTTTATTTTTTAATTGATGAGAGAGAGAGAGAGAGAGAGAGAGAGAGAGAGAGAGAGAGAGAGATTTGTTGTTCCATTTATTAATGCAGGGTTGCTTGTATGTGCCTTGACCAAGGATCAAACCTGCACCTTGGCATATCCAGACAACACTCTAACCAACTGAGCTACCTGCCAGGTCATGGAGCTTTTTTTCTATGCTTTTTCTTTTTTCCTCTCAAAGAATAAATCTGCTTCAAAATTTGGAGATACCCCATTTTGTACAGGACAAAGATCTTGATTGCTTAGCATGGTTCATAAAATCGCAAAACAGTCTCTGCCAACCTCAACCACATGACAAGCACACATAGCATGGTATGACATGGCATGAAATAGATCAGTGTGCCTCGCCAGTAGTAAATGCAGCACTGTGTAAAATTTTTATTTCCTACACATATACACATACACATATTTGTTCACTGAGCCCACGATGTAAATTTTATTTCTTTCAGTGGGTAAGAGTCAAAAAAAATTTCGAAAGCCACTGGACCAAAATCCTATGGATTTCTACCCACTTCTCTGCATCACCAAGTCACAAAACCTCTCATTGGAGCCTTCCCTGTAAGCCCACCTGGTCTTCCTGCTTCAGTCTTGACCTCTACCATTGGGCTTACACATGATGACCAACTCTGAAAAACCCTTTTCTGAAGCCTTGTAGGGTTTCCTTCTGTGTTAAGAATAAAATTCAGGCTTCTTACTACAGCCTAGAGCTTAACCATGGTCTGGAGCCTGCCTGCCTCCCTCACTCCTGTACCACATTCCAGCCACGCTGCCTCAGACATGTTCGGCTTGTTCCCATCATAGAACATTTGTGAGTAGCATCCCCTTGAATACTGGGGTTGAATTGATCTTAAGTTAAATTAATTTATTAACCAAATACATTGAGGATATACTGGACTTGGATAGTCCCAGTGTCCATAAACCCACCCTCAACACACACACACATACACACACACACACACACACACACACACACATACACACATCTTGCTTCACCAACTCTAATTTATCCTATAGGTCCTACTTTAATATCACTACCTCTGTGCATCTTCCCTGACACTCCTAGACAAAATCAGGAATGTCTAAATTTTCAGCACCCTTGCCTATCCCTTAAAACAGTGGTTCTCAACTGTTCTAATGCTGCAACCCTTTAATACAGTTCCTCGTGTTGTGGTGACCCCCAACCACAGGTTGAGAACCACTGCTGGAGAGCCTAAGACCATCGGAAAACACGGATATTTACATTATGATTCATTAACAGTAGCAAAATTACAGTTATGAAGTAGCAACGAAAATAATTTTACAGTTGGGGGTCACCACAACGTGAGGAACTGTGTATTAAAGGGTTGCGGCATCGGAAAGGTTGAGAACCACTGGCTTAAGACATCTCCATTGTAATTAGCAATTTGTGTGATTCATAGTGACTATTCCCTTTTACCCTTGGATTGCAAGCCCCATGTGGCAGGATCTATGTGTATCCCATCCAACACTGTGTCCATAGCAACCCCCTGGCCCACAGTAGGTGCTGAAGAAAGCTTAATTGAGTGACTGAGTCCACACATCCCACAGTCAGCAAAACTCAGTCTACAAATTTCAAAGTTCCATCATCACATCATTCACGATGGCCTAAGCTAGATGCAGAATTTTGAGACATTCGCAAGAAATTCTGGCCATGGGTATTTTTGACTGATCTGAAAAACCAGAACCCAGACAGAATTCGAGAATACTTGACATATTTGGCTCCTGAAAGCCTGCCAGTCCCAGTGTGAGTGGGCAAGCTTTTAAGAAGAGCGCGTGCCTGCTATTCAAAAGTGGGGCCTGAATCCTATTATCTGGAGTAGTGAACCCCCGTTTTTTTTTCAAATTCTCACTCGTCACATTCTTGATGTCATTCTACCCACAAGCTTCTAATATTCTGGGGCATGTCATCTTCTGAAGTAGAATGACAATTAGTCACTTACTGGCCTTTAAAAGGACCACTTGTGCAATGTTCCTCGGCATTTATTTAAGCTTCCTCCATTATGTGCATCTGAGTCACACCAAAAGCAATGAAATCAACTTCAAGTTCAAAAATGATCTGCTAACCAAGAAAAAAAAATGTCAGGTTCAGACGAATTAAGATTAGACATGAGTTCAAACTGTTGAAGCTGGCTAATGGGTCCTTATAATATTCTATTTTTGTGTATGTTTGACATTTTCCATGCGAACACTGAAAAAATTATTTGATGAGCAGTTAGTGACTCAAGTCAATATTCATCCATATTTTAGCTCCCAATAATAAGCATTTGTTAATTATAATCGGCAAGTGAAGGAGCACATAAAATAAAGAGAATGATTTTAGCCCAGCAAACAATAATTGCATGACCCTGTCTCCAATTTAATTATATCTCTTTACTAAAATAACGTTACATTGTGGATGAACTTCTAATTACTGTGCATAAGAAGTTAAATTCCACTTAGATGAAGTTTTAAATAACTGAAATCATGAACCTAAGTACAGAGCTTAGCATTCAATGTGTATTTACTGAATGGAAGACCAGCTGAGGCAGCTTTCCCAATTAAACTACAACTATTTTTAGCTTAAGCAAAGAGAAAAAAGGAGATTAATAATGCCTAGGGTTCATATCTTGGTTCTGATATCTTTCTCTAATAAAATCAAAAAGGGCTCCTTGGAGAAATAACTGATTCTAGGGTGTTGGGGCAAGGATATACAAAACGAGCCTGGAGCATCTTATAATGGCAACGCAAGAAAGTGACATTAAAATGATATTTTTGTAAACGCAGGCATGGCAAAGGCACACTGGAGCCAACATGAAAAAGCTTCCAACAGCTAAAGCTGGAACAATTTGAGCAACAAAAAATAAATAAATCATGTAGCACCCAATTTATAAAATAAATATCTATTAGTCTGATTATGTAAACTTGTGGTTAAATAACTAAAAACGTTAGGGAGAGGAGACAAAGCTCCCATACAGGATTCCAAAGAAAATGTCAAATGTAGATTTCCCCATAAGAAGGTGGAGCTTAACTCTTCACTCTGGAGGATGGGCTGAGTTTGTCACTTGCTTTCGAAGAACAGAGAATGAAAAGAGGAAGGGGAGCACCTTTATAGAGGAGAAATCGAACAGACATGACTTCAGTCAGGTGGCCAAGGTCAACAGTAGTGATAAGTCATGTACCGTTTTAATATGATGAGAACGGCACTTGACTTCTGAGGTATTCTTGTAAAAACCTATAAACCAATCCCATCAAGAGAAAAACACTGGACAACCCTAAATTGAGACATATTCTACAAAATACCTGCCTGTTACTTCTTAAAACTGTCACTTGTTAAATGTTCCTTAGCATTTATTTATGCTGAGTCTGAGGAATTTTCATAGATGACAGATGGCCAAGAGGCCATGACTAAGTGTGATACGTCATTCTGAACGGAACCCTGTGTTTTAAAAATGAGCCACAGATGCCCCCTATAGATTGGCCCCTAAGTTGTTTAGCTTGCCAACACGAAACTCACGAAACTCAAAATTTCACATACCCTATTATTTTAAACATAGCCCAAATGAGCAGATTTTTAGCCACTTAGAACCTGCCTGCTCTGCATACTCCCCAAACTGCACCTAACATCTGCCACTCCTAGATTAGATTAACTCCGTTAACCACAAAGACCCCAAGCCCCTGCTGCCTTTCACAGCTCTCAGAACCAGACCTTCCACTGGCTGCTGAGCAAAGTCACCTAGACACGGAAGGCCCCTGTCCAGTCCTCCGTCCTCCCCAGGAGTTCTTTCGTCCTCCCCCCTTCCGAGGAGTGGCCCCTTACCATGGCCTCTGGCTGACTGTGACCAACCTACCATAGTAATCTAAGATGCTGGCAATAGAGAAAACCGGGTGGAGAGTAGAGAGACACTCTCTGTAGTATTTCTGTCGATTTTTCCAGGAATCTAAAACTATTCTAAAAGTATATTTGAAAGTTAAAGCTTAAGCAGAGACTAAAACGGTATATTTAAAGTTAAAGAATGGTAAGAAGAGGCAGAACTTCTATAATAGCTATGTGAGCACAGCAAATTCTCTCACCCCAAAAAGCGACCACTTAACTGGTAAAAATTTATAGAAGAAAAAAATAACATTTAACATCTCTGAATATTGTTCTAAGTGCACACAGAAAAAAAAATAGAAACATTTATAAAATAGTACCTACTAAATCTCAATAAGAATAGCGGGAGTCTGTGGCACTTGACCCACGACCTGTCCAGCTCTACATTACAGAAGCTCTACTGCAAGAAGGGGTCTCCCCAGCTCCCAGCCTGGAGCTACAATTCTTCCCTGGGTGGGGCAAGCCCCCAGCGTCCTCATCTTCCTTCCCTGCCTGCCCCACCTCTCTACCAGCTCCCTGCTGAAGAAACTCGGGTACAAGTGAGGGACTAGGAAGTCCTTCCCTAACACAGATCCTACTAATAGGATGAGGGCTCTACAGATGCTTGGCAAGGGGGGTCAAGAAAAATAGGGCTTCAGTCACCTCCCTCCAACTCACATTGCCTGCGCGATAGAGGCTACATGCATGGAGAGGAACACTGAGAAGACATGAGGGCCCATGCACAGAGTGGAGGTGTAGCTCTGGGTCATGTGAGCTTCTGTCCCTACCTCCCACCTTGGTGCAGGGGTGGAAAGGTTCTTCTGCCCAAGGGGAGAGAAGCCATCAGAGAACTAATGTTGCCTAGAACAGAGCATGGAGAAAATCATGGCTAAAGACAGTGTTGAAAACAAGGAAGAACTTGGTGGCAAGCAATTAAGAGATGACCGGTAATTCCGTGGAACTAGTAGCAACACGCAACATGGCACACAAGTCTTAAGTGTAATAGAGAGAGTCCGGGAAAGGGTCAGTGAAGAAGGGCCCTCCTGGAATCACACTCAACCCTGAGGATCCGGAAGCCTGGCACATGTGTTAGGCAACACCCACTGGGAAGAATCAAAGCTAGACGTGGAGCATTCTTAAATGCATTCAGCAAAGGGCCTAACTGGTTGCAGGAGTTTAAGCATAATCTCAGACCAAACATTGACTGAATAATAAACTATAACGATCCTAGGAAGTGAGGCTTAAAATCACGTTCCTCTCTGCTGGTCTGGAAGACTGTGCACATGCCCAGGGCTGCATCCTCTCAGGAGTGACCAGAGAGGAAATATCCCAGATACCAGTCACCAGCATAGGACAACATTGTACACCCTCCGAACTGTGAAAATAGTCTCCAAGCCACAGGCAAATTCCAACAGCAAAGAGTGAAAGATCTAACTGGCTGAAAGAGCATAAGCACAACTTCTGACCAATAGTGGCTTATGTGGACCTAGGAAGCCAAGCTCATAGATAAAAACAAGAGGGAAAAGTGGAACAGAGACACACTGCATCCTGCAAAGAAAAGAGACTTCGCAGAATTAGTTCAGCCTCGTCATTAAACACATATATATGACTATTTATAAACAAAACAGGCCCTGGATGGGGGTGGAGAGGGAGAATCAGAACCCATATTTGCTACATGTGTTATCTAAAATGATCAGTTTTCAACCAAAAATTATGAGACATGCAAAGAAACATGAGTGCACTGGGGGAGGAGGTGAAAGCCGACAATAGAAACTATCTTTGAGGGGGCACAGACGTTAGACATAGTAGATTGAGACTTTAAAATAGCTGTTCTAAAGATGTCCCAAGAACTAAATGAAACCATATTTGAAGAATTAAAGGAAAGTATTATGACTATGACACATAAAATAGAAAATATCAATAAGATGGAATTTTTTTTATCAAAGAACAAAATGGAAATCCTGAAGTTGAAAAACACAATAAAAATATATCATTAACAAGGCTCATTTGAGTTGATTTTTAAAAAGGATCAGTGAACTTGAAGGCAAATAAGTAGAGATTATGTAATCTGAAGAACAGGAAAAAAAATAAAAATGAACAAAGCCTTAGAAAAATGTGAGACACCATTAAGCATACCAACATATACATAATGGAAGTACCAGAAAGAGATAAAGAGAAAATATATTAAAATAAAAAAATAGATGAATATGTCTCAAATTTGATGAGAAAAGCTAATCTATACTTCCAAGGAGCTCAATGAACTCAAAGTAGAATAAACACAAAGATATCACACCCAGACATACCATAGTCAAATACTGAAAGCCAAAGACAAGGAGAAAATCTTCAAAGCAGTGAGAGAAAAATGACTCATCACATACACGGGAACTATAAGATTAACAGATGACTGATCATCAGAAACAATGGAGACCAGAGAGCAATGGGGCAACATATTCAAAGTACCAAAAGAAAATTTTGTCAACATGAATCCAATATTTAGCAGGGATAACTTTCAAAAATTAAGGCAAAGTAAAGACATCCCAAGATAAACAAAAACAAAGCATTTGTTGTAGAGCTAAATAAAATAACAAAACAACAATGTGTAGCTAATACTCCAACAATGGAGATTCACATTTTTTTAATTATTCAATTAATACAAAAAAAAAAGGTAGGAAAGACAGTGAAAGAAACCATGTACATATAGGACAAATAGAAAATAAACATTATGATAAAAGAACTAAGCCTAACCACATCAACAATAATCAACTTGGGGGGAAAAGCAAGAACCAGCTATATTTTGGCTACTAGAACACAATTTAAATACAGATACATAAATTGGTTAAATGTAAAAAGGTGTGAAAAGATATGTCAATGCTAATACTCAAACAAAGCCAGAGGCCATATTAATATGAAAGTTGATTTCACAGAAAAGTATATCACCAAAGAAAAGGACAGATATTCCATAATGAGAAAAGGGTCAATTCATCAAAGGAAATAAATTTAACATTTATACACCTAATAATAGAGCCTCCAAATATAAAAACTAATAGAAGTGGAAGGAGATAAGCCGTCAATTATTGTCAAAAGCTTAAATATATATATATATATATATATATATATATATATATATATAGTAAAATAAGAACACAAAATCAGTACATATATAAAATCAGAATATATAAAAAAATCTGAACACTACTATCAACCAATTTGACCTAGTTGGCACTCCATCATTACTAGCAATTCCTAGGTGACATGTACACACTAACCAGTAACAATAGAATGAACATTATTTCCAAATGCATATAGCATATTTGCCAATATAGCTCACAGACAGAATTATAAAACAAGTCTCAAAAAGGTTAAGAGGACTGAAGTCATACAAAGTATGTTCTCTGACCAAAGTGGAATGTGGAATTAAATTAGAAACTAATAACAAAATGATATCATAAAAATCCCTAAGTATTTGGAAATTAAACAATGTACTTCTAAATAATCTATAGGCCAAAGGTTGAAAGAAAATTAGAAAGTATTTTAAACTGAATAAAAATAAAGCATATCAAATTTGTGGTATGCTGTTAAATCTACATTAGCAAAAAAAGTAAGGTCTCAAGTCAATTACTTAAGATTCTACCTTCAGAAACCAAAAAATAAAAGTAAATTAAAAACAATTAGCCCAAGCCAAAATAAAGGAAATAATAAAGATAAAATAATGAAACAGAAAAATGATAGCAAAAAAAAAATGAAACCTAAAGCTGGTTCAATGAGAAAAATCAATTACATTGATAAACCTCTATCCAAATGGATCAGATAAAGAGAGAAACTACAAATTAATAACAATAATTATGAGAGAGGTAACATCACCATAGATTCTATAAATATTAAAAGTATAACCAGAGAATGTTAGCCTTTTAACTTTTTTCCAATAAATTTGGCAACTTTATGAAATGAAAAAATTCTTGGAGACACAAAGATAAGACACTTGAACTTGAGAAGAAAGAGATAACAGGAATGAATTTATTTTGTAGTTTAAAATATTTTCAAAGTAGAAACTCCATATTTACCAAACATATACTACCACTAATAACAACAACAACAACAATAGCTCCAAGTCAACACAAACTCTTCGAGAAAACTGAAGGAACTCATTTGATCAGGGCAACATTATCCTGGTGCCAATATTATATACATATATTACAAGAAAAGATATCAAACTACAAACCAATATCTACCATGCACAAAAAAATGTAAAATTTCTACAATTTTAGCAAACAAAATCCAAAAACATATAAAAAGGATTATAAATCATAACCAAGTGGAATTCCACCACCACCACCCCCCCCAGAGTGGAAAGTTGACTTAACATTCAAAAAGAAAATCAATGGAATTCACCATACTGGCAAACAAAACAATAAAAGTCATACAAATAAGATACAGAAGGAAAAAAAAACTTGACAAAATCTAATATCCATTCTTGATTTTAAAATTTCAGCAAATTAGGGACAAAAGATTTTCTCTACTTGATGAAATGCATCTACAAAAACAAAACAAAAAACACCTACAGTTAGCTATCACCACACCTCAGGCTGAAAGACTGAATACTTTCCCCCTTACACCAGGAACAAGTCAAGGATATCTCTCACTTCTAGTCAATGTTTCGTAGAGGTTCTATCCAGAGCAATTCAGCAAGAAAACGAAATAAAAGGCACCCAGGTTGAAACAAAGAAGCAGAACTAATTTTATTCCCAGAAGGCATTGTCTAGGTAGACAATTGAATTGAATCTTTAAAAAAATCTACTAGAACTAATAAGTTTCATCACTCTGCTTGATACAAGATGAATATATACATATCAAACATATTTCTACAAGGTAGTTATGAACAACCAGAAGTTGAAAAATGATATTTTTAAATACCATTCACAATAGCATCAAAATATGTGAAATACTTAAAAGATAAATCAGATAAAAATGTCAAAACTTATATACTGAAAACTACAAAATACTGTTGAGAAAAATTAGAGAACCAGGAAATCCAGCATCTAAAAAACAGGAGTTCATGCCCTGGCTGATTTGGCACAGTAGCTAGAGTATCAGCTTGGGGACTGAAGGTTCCCGGGTTCAATTCCGGTCAGGGCACATGCCTAGGTTGTGGGCTCAATCCCCAGATGGGGGCACGCAGGAGGCAGCTGACCAATGATTTTCTCTCATCATTGATGTTTCTCTCTCTCCCTCTCCCTGCCTCTCTTAAATCAATAAAAATATACTAATAAATAAGTAAATAAATAAACAAACAAACAGGAGGTCAAAAAAATAAAAACAGCCCTGGCTGGTGTTATTAAGGGGTTAGAGCATCAGCTGTGCACTAAAGGGTCACAGGTCCAATTCCTGGTGAAAGGCATGTACCTGGGTTGCAGGTTCAATCCCCAGCTCTGGAGCTCTGGTTAGGGTACATGCAGAAGGCAACTAACTGGTGTGTCTGTTTCTCTCTATCTCTCTGGCTCTGTCTTTCTCTCAACTGGCACCCCCCCCCCCTTCCTTTCTCCCTCCCTTCTGCTCTCTATAAAAATCAAAGGGAAAAAAATATCTTAGGGTAAGGAATTTTTTTTAATGAAAGAAAAAAAACAGAAAAATTAAAAGGGAAGAAATCAATAAGATAATTCTGGAAAATTCCACAACAAACAGTATAAAATTTCCAGGCTCACAGATACCACTAGGTACCCCATACAATGACCAAAAGCAGGTTAACCCAAGAACTGAATTTCACAGATAAATTCTGGAATCTTTCAAAAAAGGAAAATAAAGTTTTGCATCCAAAGGACCAGGAACCAAAATAGCTTCAGATTTCTCGAGAGCAACGCTGAGCACCAGAAGCAAGAGAGCCATGCTTTTAAAATGTTAAGGAAGAAGATTTCCAACCTAGAATTCTATACTAAGCTAAAGCAACCATCAAGTGGTAGAAGAGAATAAAGGCATTTTTACAAGTGGACAATCTCAAAAAAGTTAACTTCCCATCCATCTTTCTCAAGAATTCTTTTGAGAACATGCTCTTCCATGACAAGGGTATAAATTAAGAAAGAGAACAGATACAAGACGCATCACAGTTAAAAAGGCAGCGGCTCTCCAAGCTGTCATCCCTGAGTGGAGGGACTCAGGATGACAGCTGTGCACTAGACCTTGAGGGAAATCAATTCAGACTGGCGCAGGTGTGGCATTGTTTTTTGGCCAACAACAGCACAAGGCTCTAGGGCTGTGGTCTGCAAACTTACTAGTCAACAGAGCCAACTATCAACAGTACAACGACTGAAATTTCTTCTGAGAGCCAAAACCCAACTTCTGCGCATGGGCCACGAAGTTTCAATCGCACTGAACGTGTGCGCCCGCATGTGGTATTTTGTGGAAGAGCCACACTCAGGGGCCCAAAGAGCCGCAGGTGGCTCGCGAGCCGCAGTTTGCCGACCACTGCTCTAGGGCCCCTTTCTCTCCTGAAAAATTTTATTGATTTTTCACAGAGAGAAAGAGAAGGATAGAGAGTTAGAAACATCGATGAGAGAGAATCATCAATCAGCTGCCTCTTGCATACCCCCCACTGGGGATGTGCCCGCAACCAAGGTACATGCTCTTGACCAGAATCGAACCTGGGACCTTTCAGTCTGCAGGCCGATGCTCTATCCACTGAGCCAAACCTGTTTTGGCTTAAAATTTTATTTTTCAACAGGAGTTTACACTCGATTTTATTTTGTATTCGTTTCAGGTGTACAGCATAGTGGTCAGATAATCATACACTTTATAAACATTCCCCCTAATATCCCCATTTCCCGCCTGGCACCATATGTAGCCAGCACTTATTAGTGGTGAGTTCCATAATGATAACATGTGTACGAATGGCACTGAACGATGAGAAAATAAAGTACCATATTTCACTGATGCTGACACCACTTTTTTCACACTCTTAACATCTCTGACGTCAAGATATATTTTACAGTTGAGGGAGTGTCAAGGTTAAACTGGTTGCATGTTTTCTGTCTTATTGGGTCAATCATTATCATTGGCAGCATTTTAAAGTCAATGAAATGCAGGATGGTCCCTACAAGACTGGCTGCACTCCTCTGCGGGCTCTTGCCAATCAAAACCACGGCAAGAGCCTTCTGGCTCTCTCTAGGCTGCAACATTGAGAAAAGACACGAATCTGTTTCATGAAGAAAAAGTCTCCTCCATAAACATGCAAGCTTGCATATGCACAGAACTTCTTAACAAAGCTGGTAACTCATGTGGTCATGTCCGGGACCTGTTTAAGCAGCAGGACTTTCCCTCTGTACCCTCTGACCCTTTTGAATTGTGTGCCATGAGTACGCTTTGCCTTTAAAAAAACAAAAGTTCAAAATAATTTAGTAAGTGAATGTATGAAAAATATTTAGGAAGAAGTCTAGAATTCTGGGCATTGGCTGTGACGAAGATGACACTGAGCTGCCAAAGGTGATACAAGGACTTCCTTTTGTTCCATTTGTTATTAAAAAAAAAAAAAAAAAAAAAAAAAACCTCCCAGCTCTGGAGCTCTGGTCGGGGTATATGCAGAAGTAGAGTTGGTATACAACCCTATATTGGTTATATTAGTTTCAGGTGTACAATAAATACAGTAGGTCCTTGGGTTATGTCGGAGATCCTTTCCTAAGGAACTCGATTTTCGCCGTAAGTCAGAACCCACCTACGTAAGCGCCTACGTCACTCACATGGAGCACACACACAGCAGCAATGAAGTGAAGCAGTGAAGCAATTTAAAAGACAGATAATAATTCCTGACCTTTACTTGCGGTAAATAAAAAACAAAAAACACACAGCACATAGGTACACACGTCGAAATGACGGAACATTTTTATATATATATAAATACTATAAATGGGAGATGGCGACATAACCACGAAACGATCAGCCCACCCTAAATAAGAGTCAAGCTGAGGATGCTGAGGAATGACAAACCGCACACATTTTAATTCTGTCGCCTACCTCAAGGTGTGATGATCCATCCATTCAGTCTATCGAAAGACATGAAAAGGCCAGTGAACAAAACAGACTCAAAGACATCCGTAGAAAAGGGTGAAGTCTGTAGCAACGAGCCCATGTACCCCACGGCTCCCGATAACATTCTTCCCACAGCCGCTTCCACCCACCCCGCAGCGCTGGCTTCTCTTGTAGGAAGGGTGAAGGTCCCTTACTGGGAGGGTGTGGAGTTAGGAGGACACCGAGGGGGCTGAATTCATAGAATCAGCTGTCAAAAACACATAAAGCTTTTGATAGTATCCCAGAGTCTCCTGCCTACATTTTCAGTTACCCTGAGGATATCCAAGGGGCCGTAGCTGCAGCCCGGTTGGCGAGTGGGATGGGATGAGTCGGAAGCCAATTTCTTTATGTGCTGGAAGCACTCCGGATAGTTTCACAATGCCATTTTGGCTAAGCAGTGGCCTCACCCTCTTCCAACATTCTGAAAATTCTGGCCATTCTCCAAGGCTCCCTGGACAGGTTTATGGCAGCTTCCTGGAAGGCATTTGTGGCCTCTCTTCACAATCAGTAGGATGTGGCAGTTTCTAAACTCCCTCTGGGGCCATCACCGCTATGCCAAGATGGAGAGATGCCTGTCTGGACAAGTGGGAGTGGAGTGTCTTGGATGTGCCTCTTCCTCGGTGCTTTGTCAAAAAAATGCAAGTAAAGCAGTTGTCACCACGAGAGAGAGAGAGAGAGAGAGAGAGAGAGAGAGAGAGAGAGAGAGAGAGAGAGAGAGAGAGAGAATATCCCACTACCCTGAGGATAAAGTATCCAGTAGTGAAACTGGGATTTTAGATGCTCCCATAACAGATCCCAGACACAATGATTACTACCTGTGACCAGAACTACTAACTGATCTACCTACAGTCGCCTTCCTCGATCTCATTGCCACACAGACACCAGGCTGGGCTTTCTAAAATATAAAACTCTGCGATGGCTATTGAGTCCTTTCCTGATGGCAAGACAGACAAGGTCTCCCATTGTTCTGAACGGGAGACTGGCTTTGCTAAGTAATTATGGCCAGAAATAAGGACAACAGATAAGTTAGCATATAAAAAGGGTATGTTCAGTGAACTTAATACCAAACCCTCATAATTTATTTAGCTACCTGGGTGGACATTCCATAACAGTTATCTCCTCATAGACTATATTAGGAAATGCCATCAGGCAAGATGTGGTATTTCAAGAGTTTTGCTTTGAGACTTCCTTCAGCCAGTGTGTATGTCTTGTTGAATCTAATGGTGGGGCCGGAGGGAACTTTCAAGGTAGAAGCACGGTAGCCAGGCTACACAGAGTAGAACTTTGGGTCAAAGCCACGTATAGGTTTGTACCCTGTAGTTTTGGGGGGACATTTTACCTGGGCACAAGGTTATGATGGTTGGAATGTAGGCCAAGAAGACGGAAGAATGCCAGAGGCACTGGGGGTGCAGTCGCAGTTGGAAACCAGACATACCGTGAACATACAGGACATCTAGGTAGAAAGTAACTGGACAGAAACTCGGAAAGGGAAGTCAGCTTGGGAAAGGGGATAAGAGGAAGTCAATCTGTTTGTCAATCAGAGGGATGGGGTTTGGACTCATTCCCTCAACAAGGTTCATTTCATTAGTACCTCCTATATGGCAGACGCTGTGCCGGGCCTTGGGGATACGGACATAAATTCCAGGAAACAGGTACTGAATGACTCATTGCCACATGCACGTGCCCTCCAGAGCTGGCCCCCCATTCTGTAACCCAGCCCTAGTTTCTTCAATGTAAGGTGCAGGAAGTCACGATAGATCTTCCACCATAGTACGTTCCAGTTACTGACAATCATTGGACACCTAAGGCTGTGACACTGCGGATGTCCTCCATTCAGAGGCTTCCAGCAATCCCCGGGTGCTGAGCTCATCCTGCCTCCTCCTCCCATCTTGCCTAAGTGCACCTGCCGCCAGTCACCACAGGACTTGCATTTCTCTCCAAGCTAGAGCCTCTTTCCTGGTACTTGGTTGGTTCCTCTAGTCATGCCACTTGTTTGCCCTCTCTCTGCCATCAAGGGCAAGAACTCTTCAAAAGAACATAAAATTATATCGGGGGGGGGGGGGGAGCCCTGACCGGTTTGGCTCAGTGGATAGAGCGTCAGCCTGTGGACTGAAAGGTCTCAGGTTTGATTCTGGTCAAGGACATGTACCTTGGCTGCGGGCACATCCCCAGTAGGGGGTGTGCAAGAGGCAGCTGATTGATGTTTCCCTCTCATTGATGTTTCTAAATCTCTATCCCTTTCCCTTCCTCTCTGTAAAAAAATCAATAAAATATTAAAATATTTTTTAAAGTGAGGAATATGCTAGACCCCAGCAGCCAATGAGATAATGGAGCCCAAGCTACTGAACTTACCAATAAGCCATGAAGAAAATTACTACATTGATTGTACTCTTCTGCATCGTAACAGGTGTGTACATAAGTCATTAAAATATGTGAGATGAAATGGTGTTGCATAGGGCAATTCTAAACAAAATGTGTAAGTCCTTAGACTTCAGCAAGTTTCCCCCGACTCTAAGCATCAGTTTCCTCATCTGTACACTGGGGGTAAGAACGACCTCTTCGCTGTCAGAACTAACTGGCCTAATTCATATACCCACTCAGCTCTGTGCCTGGCACAGTCTATACCCTCACTGAATGGGCTGATTCCCATTATCACCATGGCTAATATCATAAGGTTCCAGAGGCCCAAGGTGGGTGGGGGAGGAGGAGGGTGCTGACAGGAATTCTCAAAGGCAGCATAGACCCCATTGCCGCAGATTCCAACCAGAGCTCTGGTGACTTGGTCTGAAGGAGCACCCCAGAAGTTTTGCTCATAGACACCACAGAAATAATTTTTCTCAGGGGCCTCGTAGAAATGATCATGGGACTCTCTACAGAGCGCTCTGCAAGTGCACTGCTTTCTGTCCACTCCTTCCATCTGAACAGTCTCCAAAAAAAAAACCCCAAGCCAGTCAGGGAGCTCTGATCAGCTCCTACTTTTGGACAAAGTCTCTCACTGCCTCCAACACGGCCTGGCCACAATGGAGTCTAGAAAAAGTAGCGAAAAAGCAGGAGCTTTGGAATCACCGAGCCTGGGTCTGTATAGACCAGCTCAGGGGCCTTGGCAGGTCAACAAGCACTCCCAACCTCAGCCAGCTCTGGCCTCTGGACTAAAGGTCTCCTCCCCGGCCTGCTCTCAGCCGCCAGCCCTCCGTGGCACAGGACAGTGACCTTGAGACTGTGGAACACCCCGCCGTGACTGCTGGCCACAGGCCCAGGGGCAATGTGTGTAAACTTCTGTCTTTTGGGCCAGTCGGCGGCTCCTAAATCTGATTGCAAATGGTGACACATCCCCATCATCAATATGCTTGTAACTCGAAGTTTCCAGGCCCTTAATGAACGTTTTCTCATTTGTCTGTTCTTGTTTCTAATGGCAAAATATGACCCTTAATGGTCATGCACAGAATACAAATAACCCCTTGAGTGAGATTAGTTTACAAAACTGTCCAAATCGCAGCATTCAACAAGTTCAGCACACATTGTCACTTTACTAAATGTCTACTACGTGCCACAACATCAGTGGGAAACAGAAGTACAAACTGAATCCCCATCCAGTGCTGTGGGGGGGGAGCTGGGAAGATACAGCTGGACAGCAGAGCCAGCGTGAACTTGTGTGCCGAGGGGAGGCAGAGCAGCAGTGTGGCTGAAAGCTGAGACTGGACTCAGAGCGCATGCACTCAAAAATTAACTTGGGGCCCTAAAAGGGAAAGAGTGCTGATACTTGCTACATTATGGCAAGTGAAGGAAGCAAGAAACAAAAGGCCATCCTATATGATAAAAGCCTAATATGCAAATTGTCCCCTCAATGGGAAGTTCCACCAGCAGTTCAACCGCTCGCTATGACATGCACTGTCCACCAGGGGGTGGCTCGGAACATGGCGGGCACTGGCGATAGAGCACTGGCAGTGGGTGGCAGTGTAGGTGCTGCCAGCCCCAGTGGGCCTCAATGGGAGCTGGACTGAGGTGGGATGGTGGAGCAAGTGAGTGGACGGTGCCAGGAAAAGGTGGGTGTGAGCGGGGCCCGACCATATCACCAATTGCCCCACAGATGGTGACCAGCTGCAGTGGCGGGGGGGGGGGGGCAGGGGGGGACAGGGCCACTGTCCAGCTCCCAGGCACTGAGGGAGCCAGAAAGGGGCCCAATCACCCCACAGACCACAGATGGTGACCTGTGGCAGAGGTGGAGGGGGCAGGGCTGACGCCAGGCTCCCAGACACTGAGGGAGAAAGGAAAATAGCAACATTAAAATATTTCTTCCAACTAGTTTCCTTTCCATGTGCACGAATCCGTGCACTGGGCCACTAGTGTATTACATGATTCCGTCTACATGAAAAGTCCAGAATAAGCAAAATCCCTAGAGACAGAAAGTAGATTTGTAGTTGCCAGGGGCAGGGGGAAAGAGGGAAAAGGGGAGTGACTCCTAATGGGTATGAGTTCCTTTCTGAGGTGATACATATGATCTAAAATTGACTCTGACGATGGTTGTGCAAATCTGTATATACTTTGTGGTGGGTGAATTATATCTCAATAAAGGTATTTTTTTTTAAATAAAGTGACTTTGGGAAAATATACAACTTCTCCAAGCCTCAGTTTCTTCATCTGTAAAATGGAGATAATGATAGTGGCAAGTTTTTAATTATTGTGAAAAGTCAGAGTTGGATAACTTCATTAAAACTACTCCCTGCTTTAACCACTATTATTATCAGCTATGAAAGATCAGGGCATTATTCTTAAAGGGAAAAAGGTGGAAGCTACCCAGTGTCCATCAAGGGATAAATGGATAAAGGAAAGTATATACATTATAATCAAAACGTATTTAGCCTTAAAAAGGAAGGAAATCTCACAATACCCTACATCATAGATGAAACTTGAGGACATTGTGCTCACTGAAATAAGCCAGTCATAAAAAGACAAATACTGTATGGTTCCACTTAGATGAGGTGCTTAGAGAGTCAAATTCATAGAGACAGAAAGTTGAAGGTGGTTACCAAGGGCTGAGAAAGGGGAAATGGAAAGTTAGTGTCTAAATGAGAACACAACTGTGATAGATACATAAAGAAATGAATTCACCAAGTAGAGACACTTCTATGTTTGTGGATGGGAAGTTTCGTTAATAGAATCATGTTAATTTTCATAAAATTAACTTTATGTTTAAAGCAATTTCCATCAGAATCCCATCTGGATATTTTAAACCTGACAAATTTATTTTAAGTAAATAAGAAACAGTAATAACCCAGAAAATTTTTAAACAAATAGAAAAATGAATTCAGAACTTGCATCACTATTATTAAGACATAAAGCTACAATAAAGTAGTAACTAGTATAAGCACAAAAAATAAAATAGGACAAAAAGCACAGAAATGGACTGATGTATACGCATTTACATGATTAGAATTTTGAATATAATTAAAATGGCATTTTAGATTCTTGATTCAGAAAAAAAAAGTGAGTCTGGATAATTGGTTAACTATATAGAGAAAAACTGTGAGATGCCTAAGTCATATTATTATCAATCAACATAAGTACAGTTTAATTAAATGTAAAAAGTATATACACAAATATGGGATAGAGAAAGGTCTTTCTAAGCTTAAAGGGAATTTTAAAAACATTTATTACATAAAGATTTTACATTTTTATATATCAGTGTCATAATCTAAATTTAAAAAACATTCTAAAGATGTATAACATAAACTGTAAATAAACATTTATTTCTAATATTGAAATGAATCTTATGATTCAGTAAGACACAAATGAACACATTTATGGGAAAGAAAAGAGAAATGTGGGAGGACAAAGAAATGGGAAATTACCAGGAAACAAACAAAAGATATTTAAACTCACCAGTAATAAAAGTTTGAAAAACAAAACAATGAATTGGCTTCTTTTTTTGTTTGTTTTTTTGAAAATTAGCAAAAGTTAAAATAACTGACCGGCACTGACAGTTATTTGACTCAATAGACACCCTCACATCAATATTAATAGCAAAATATTTACATTACCTAATGTCAAACAATAGGGGAGTGATTACATATATTCTGGCATGTGCACATAATAGGATGGATGGATGGATGGATGGATGGCCCAAAACACAAAACATTTATTTGGGAATCTGTCCCTATTTTTATTGCCACTTCTATGTATTGAACATTAACTTCATGGCAGGCCAAGTTTCAGGTACCATTTTACCCCTCAAAAACAGACAAGAGACAAACTGTAAAAACAAGGCTTCTGCTCCTAGGAGTAAGGGCGGGTACAGACATTGTGAGGAAGACCTGGGACCAGAGGTGTTCTTTCCAACATTCTTAAAAACTCTTTGTTTCATAAGATAGGGAGAGTTCAAAGAAAGTCACAAACTGTGAAAGTCTTTATTTAAAGTCTGGGTCTAAAAAAAAACCAAAAAAAAAAAAAAAAACCCAGACAGATCCCAACAACTGTCTACATGGATACAACAGGGCTGATAGAAGGAGGCAGCACCCGGTGAGGACGGAGTGTGTGGGATACAGAAGAGTTCCAAGGACGCTGTAAAAGTGAGGACAAGAGAAGAGGATTGGGATCAAACCAAGAGAGACGTGCCCTACATCCTGCTCTCCCCCAGGTCTCACCTACGCCCCAGTGAGGAGCAGCATTGACCCCAGGACCAGATGGCATGGTGAGCTCTACCCACATTATTTGTTGTTACCTTAATACATGGAAGATTATTTTCTATAACAAAAATTATATTAGGTTGAACCTTTTCAATATTTATGTTTTAAAACAGTTAGCCCCTTCAAATACAATTAAGTATGAACACAGGCAACTGGAGGCAGCATCCTGGTGCCCAGAAGAAACCAAACGAAATAGGAAGTGCCTCAACACGTGAGCGGCACCTACTAAGTGCTCAGTAAATCAGAGTTAGTGGTTGGAGCGGTGGTGGGACTATGCTTTTCATACTGGCTTCCCTGATACCTCCAAGGGAAGAGGGAACATTCTATTTGAGTCACGTAAGTACTTCACACCCACTGACTCACTTAATAACTCGTTTAATACTTCAAACCCAGAAGTTAGGTATTATTATTCCCATTTTAAAAATAAAGCAACTGAGGCACAGGGAAATTAAAGCAACTTATCAAAGTAACACACACTTAAGGCAACAAGAGATTCGAATCCAACCGGCGTGCTTCTAAGTCCAGAGAGGCAGAAAAGGCCAGTGCCCTGGGAAACTCACACCAGGAAGCGGTCAGCACATGTGGGCAGATGTCACCCTGTCCCCCATGCTTCCCTTTCCTGCCTGATGTCTCCACATCCCCATTCCCTGAGCAACTCTAGTAAACCACAACGGAGCTCCAGACAGTTGGCGAGGACTCTTCCTCCCGTCCACATGCTGAATCCTTTACCGCCCACTTCACTGCTAGTGGATACTTCACTGCTAGTGAAAATATCTTTCCCACAGGGACCCCAATTCTGTAATCTTGATCTCAGAAGGCAACAAGTAATGACCAAAAAGGATAAAGAAATTACCGTGTAGGAGCACCCTACACAAAGTACTTCACATCCATCATTTCATTTAATCCTCCCAACAGACTTTCAAGAAAATGTCCCAGTCCCCCAACTTACAGGAGAAGAAACTGAGGCTCCGGGAGGCTGAGCCACTTGCCCAAGTGAGAGGTGTCACAGCAGCTCACCAAGACCTTCAGTGAGAGGCCACATGGGGGTCTCAACTGAACTAAGGTTTTGACAGCATGTGTCAGCACAGCAGGGGCCTTTCCAGTTAAGTGAGTGCCACAGGCTCCCTCCCAGTTGGCAGGGTGGAGAAGCAGTGACTTTGTCCTGTGACCACCAACAACACACTCACTTGTGGTCAGAAAGGTGACAACCTTGGACCACCACCCACCCTCCTGCTATCCTATATAATAAAAGGCTTATATACAAATAGACCGGAACAACCAAACAACCGGTTGCATGTGCTGAACATAGCAGGCTTTCGCCACAGGGAGATGGAGCAGGTGAGTGGTGGCACCAAACCAAGGTTACTGTCATCGGGGTGAGCCTCTGGTGGTTACTGAAATTTCCTTGCTCCCACACAAATTGGTGCCTGGCACTGGTCCTGATCACTTGGTGCCATCAGCGGGTGCGAGTGGCAGCTGCTGGCCCTGATCACCCAAGGGCTTCTTCACCTCCCTCTGCTCCTGAGGGGTGATCTGGGCAGCAGCCTCCACACCCACCTGCTGACAGCATCAACCCCACATAATCCCACTGCTGGTGCCAGCCCCAATTGCTCCACACCATCAGCAAGTGCAAGTGGGGCCGGCGCTGTCAGTGTGTGGGATCATCAGTAGCGGAAGTGGGGCTGCCAGCAGACAGGGAACCAGGGGCCACAGCAGGAGAGGCCAGGCAGGGGTGCAGAGGATCGGCCTAGACCAGCCGTGGGCAAACTATGGCCCGCAGGCCGGATCTGGCCCATTCGGCTGTTCTATCCGGCCCGTGGAGCCCAAAGAGCAGAGGGTTCTCTTGCTCTCCCCTCCGCTCCTTTACCAGCAGCCCAAAATGAGAGTGCCAGCATGGTCAGGTTGCTTTTGTTCTGGCCCTCCGGTCCAGTTTAAGAACCCATTGTGACCCTCGAGTCAGAAAGTTTGCCTACCCCTGGCCTACACCCATCCCAGTGTCTACCACATCCTCATGGCCCACAGATACTTTCAAGGTGCACCAATTTGTGCACTGGGCCCCTAGTAAGTTATAAAAGCCCAACGGAAGGAAGCAGGGGCACTGAGCCACCCGCCCCTCTCCCCTCAGGAAAGCTCTGCAGACTGGCACCCAGAGGCCCTCTGGTGCCATGCACACGGAAAGCCCTACAGGGTGGGCGATGGACGTGGAATACCAACAACACCACTGCCAGAGGCCCTCCAGCTGGCGGCATGCTTTCCCGGAACATGTTTCCTTCACCTGCACAGGAATCTCACGGGCCAGGTGTTGGTAGCAATCCTGCCCGTTCAACAAAACCACAGAGGTAAGAAGTTCAAGCAAGCTGGCCCAGGGCCCGTGGCTTCAGTATAAGGGGTCTGGGATTTGTACCTACGACCCTCTGACTCCAAGCCCCATGGTTTGTGCTTACACCGGGGAAGCTCCTTCGTAGGAACGGAGTGTCTGAAAGCCAGATGTCCACTCCTTGTGACGCCAGGGACTCTGCACCCAGGAGTCAGAGGAAACCCTGTCTCAACTACGCAAAACCCCCACAGCGAAAGGCAGTGGGCAGTGGATCCAGAGGGCCTGGGGTGCAGGACCCCAGCCAACCACTAACCAGCTGGGTGACCTGGGGAACGCCTCTCCGGGCCTTTGGGTTCCGCACCCATAAAAGGAGAACAGTAACGGCACCACCTGTGAAGCTGGTCTGAAGCGTAAATGAGCTAACACCTACATACACTTCAAATAATGTCTGTGACTATAAGCACTCAGTAAATCAATATATGGCAGCAACGACAATGATTACTGTTGTTACAAACCCACGACTGTGCGACTGTGCGCCAATTGCCGGCTTGTAACAGGGGGTGATGCTGCTGTAGATGTGGCTTTCCGGAGCAAAACAACACAATTGTAACATTGCTCGGGGGTGTCTGTGGGGGATTTGTTGTTGTCCTTAATCCTCACCGGAGAATATTCTTCCATGGTTTTTTTTTTTTTAATATATTTTATTGATATTTTACAGAGAGAAAGGGAGAGAGAGAGGGAGCTAGAAACGTCAATGAGAGAGAAACATCAACCAGCTGCCTCTTGCACACCCCCTACTGGGGATGTGCCCACAACCAATGTACATGCCCTTGACTGGAATCGAACCCGGGACCTTTCAGTCTGCAGACCGACGCTCTACCACTGAGCCAAACTTTTTAAAGAGAGTAGAAGGGAAGGGGAGAGACAGAGAGAGAAACATGGATGTAAGAAAGACACATCAATTGGTTGCTCCTCTCCCCTTCTCTGACCCCCCCTCCCACCCTCACCCCTTCTCTCTCTCTCTCTCTCTCTCTCTCTCTCTCTCTCACACACACACACACACACACACACACACACGCACACGCACACACACACATTGCAACCAGGGCCTGGAATGGAGCCTGCAACCAAAGTGCATGCCCTTGACCAGAACTGAACCCGGGGCTCCTTAGTCCTTAGTCGCTCGGAAACGCCTCTGCACTGACCTTTCATTCGTGCCGCCCTCTTGCCTCAGAGGACAGGGGAGGGCAGGGAGGACCCACGGCACCACGGGCTTCCCCAGAACAGCTGGCATGTGCATCCACCTGGTCACACAGCCCTTCGGGCGGGAGGATACCCTTCCTACTGCTGAGCAGCCTGCCTGCCACTGAGTCAGCACCCGCCCCCCCCCCCCACACACACACACCATTCCTTGGGATCTGAAGAGTGGAGGGGGGAGGGAGTGAAACACACAGACCTCCCTGCCCCTCAGGCTCTGGGGATGCGGCCTCTCCAGCGGGCACCAGGCACCTGGGAGCCAATGAGGGGCAGTTACCACTCCGCCATCAGGAAGCCTGTGGAAGGGGGATAACTGGAATTGCACCCTGACTGACTGTCAGAGCGGAGGCATGGGCCGAGAGTGTCACAGGCAGACACAAAACTGCGCTCCTCGCTGACCAGGCCGGTCTGGGTTGACCCCGAGTTCGCTGACCTCAGCAGCGAACTGCGCTCCCGGGAGAAAGGGCTCCGTGGAAGGCGCTCAGACCGCGCCATCCTGGGGCGCTGACTCCGGCGGCGGCCGCCTGTTCGCTGCCCACAACCCGGTGGTTAAAAGGCGGACTCTGAGCCCTTTCCCTTGCAGCCTTCTCAGGGGTTCTGGAATCTTCTGACTGTTCTGAACTGGTGCTGTAAGACGGGGAAAGTAACCCCAAGAATGTAGGGCACAGGAAATGGAGTGCCCAAGTCAGGCTGAGAGCGATGCCCAGCGCGGTGGGACAGGGTCTTCACGGGCACCGATCCTGCCCGGGAGGACCGGCCCCCAGGTCCGCGGTCCCTCCGCAGGGAGGGAGGGAGCGAGCCTGGGAGGCCGCATGGGGGGCTCTGTCTGTGCATGGGCACAGCTGGGAGGCGGGCTTTTCCTCACCACCGTGTCACTGTCCACTGGGGGTCATCTGAACACTGAACATCTAAAAACTGGTTCACTTCCCTTAAAACCCACATTCCCAGCTTCTCTTTTTAATTTATTTTTTATATATATTTTATTGATTTTTTACAGAGAGGAAGGGAGAGAGATAGAGAGCCAAAAACATCGACCAGGCGCCTTCTGCACACCCCCCACCTGGGGATGTGCCCGCAACCAATGTACATGCCCTTGACCGGAATCGAACCTGGGACCTTTCAGTCCGCAGACCGACGCTCTGTCCACTGAGCCAAACCAGTTTTGGCTCCAGCTTCTCTTTTAAAATAAAAACAATTCTAGGAGAAAGAAAGTTGGGCAGCCCTGTGTCTACATTCCGACAGCTGGCTGGATTTGAACCACCGCTACCCTTCCTGGGTGTGCCACCATCCCTGCTGCTGCCTACTGCGTCCCAAGCCTGAGGGTCAGTCACCGCCTACTGTCAGATGTGCACTTGTCAATGTATGTGTGGCATCGGAATACTTACGGCGTCAAAAAAAAAAAATACTAATAAAACAAAAGGTACACAAAAAGGCCACATCTGAAGAGAAGTGGGAAACGGTCCACCACAGGGCATTTTCCTCACTTGCACCGCCAGCCTGGACCCCCTGGGGAAGAGCATGGCATCTCCGGCCAGAGGGCCTGGGACCAGAGGCAGCTTCGGGGGGGGGGGGGTGCTTCACTCTCCAAGCCTTGGGTTCCTCCGTATTAAAGGACCAGGCTGCACAGGGCGCGGGAAAGGATTTAGAAAGATAATGCATACGAAGTGCTAGACACGGGGCCTGGGACCCTTACGTGCTCAATAAACGCTGCAGTCCTTGCTACTGATGTGGTCAGAAGCAGCAGTGGGGCGGCGTGGGAGCTGGTGGGGCAGGTGGAGGTCTTCCAGTGGAGCCCCTCTTCCAGCAGGCATGGGCTGGCTCCCCTCCTAGCCTTTACGGCTGGAGAAGCACCGACACTCAAAAGAATCCTGGCCACACCCCGGGTGGCCCGCACGGACTCCTCTAGGCCGCTGGGCAGGCCCCCAGGCTCTCTGCCATGCAGCTTCCACTCTTTCCTGCACGCACACCTTTTACCTGGCCCCTCCCCTCCGTCTGAAAGAAACACCTTCCCAACTCTGCCCTTTCTCACGTTTAGACTCTGGTCAGACATCAGCTCCTAAAAGCCTTCCCTGAATTCTCAGTCAAGATTCCTGAATCCCAAATCCTATTTGATATCTGTGCATCTTCTCCTCCCTTTCCCCCCTCCCCCCCCCCCTCCAGACCATGAGACCTTCAAAAGCAGGGCACAGTCAGCTCTGTGGCCCCAGCCCCAGGCCAGTGCCCAGCACAGAGTGTACTCAGCACCCAAGCTCAGCCCCAGAGCTGTTCACACCACCAGGTGATTCTGGAAAGACAGCAGAGGGTAAAGGAAAGCTGCGGGTTCTGGAGCCAGAGCTGTCTCCTGGCTCTGCCATTTAAGTTCAGGGTAGCCCAGCCGGGACCGGTTTGGCTCAGTGGATAGAGTGTCGGCCTGCGGACTGAAAGGTCCCAGGTTCGATTCCAGTCAAGGGCATGTACCTTGGTTGCGGGCACATCCCCAGTAGTGGGTGTGCAAGAGGCAGCTGATCGATGATTCTCTCTCATCGATGTTTCTAACTCGATGATTCTCTCTCATCGATGTTTCTAACTCTCTATCCCTCTCTCTTCCTCTCTGTGAAAAATCAATAAAATATATTTTATTTAAAAAAATAAAATAAAATAAACTCAGGGTAGCCCTGAGTCAGTCCACTTACTCATCAGAGTCCTGGTTTGCACAAACAGAAGGCTGGGTGAACCCGAAGGATCTTGTGAAGAACAGATAACATTAGCAAAACAACACACAGTGCATTATTATCAGCAGCCACCAACCACTATCAGATCCAGCACCGCAACCACCAAGAACAAATCCCTCCCTTCCCCATCCCCAACTTAACTTGCAGTCCCTCAACTTGAACTGTCCCGTCTCTCACTCTCCTGACCTCCACATCTGCACAGAGAGCTCTAAAGAACATAACGTGGCCATGGGTTCCATATAAGCCCACCCTGACATAAAGACATCCATCAGAGAGGGGAGTGTCACAGAAGGGAGCTAACTGTATGTTCTCTCTGTGCATAAAGAACATTTAAGATACAGGCTTCAGATATAAAGTGCATGTAAAGCTGTATGTATAATGTGGTCCCAATTGTGTAAAATATGTAAAGCAAAACAGACCCAAAGAAATTTGCCCGAATGTTGAAAGTGGAGAATGATTATAGGTCCCTAGTATTTATTATTTGTACTTTTATTTTCCAAATTTTCTCTAGTAATCACGTTTTATGATTAAAAAGTTAAAACCCTATCAAATTCCTAGCAGTGCTTTATTTAGAGCAAGTAATTGATTAATCAATTGTTTAAAAAGTAAATCATTAAAAATATATAAAGCAATTGGTGATCTGTCTATAGCAGTCTTACCAGTGGTCGGCAAACTCATTAGTCAACAGAGCGACAAACTGAGGCTCGCGAGCGGCATGTGGCTCAGGAGCTGCAGTTTGCCAACCACTGTCTTAAAACCATTCACAAGAATAAATGCAAATCATGGTATCTTTTAAATGTCCATGGAACATTTACAAAAAATATTGAGCAAGTATTAGTCCACCAGAAATACTCAATACCGAAACCCAGAAATTAAATTCTGTCCACAAAGCAATAAAAAGAAAAATCAATAGCTAAGAAATAAGCAAACCTCAGAACACCCCGATAATTAAGCTTTGGCTAAGGAAGGTAATCCAAACAAATTATGAGCTACATATAAACCTATGGTAACAGCTCCAACATACACCAAAATGTACAGGATTTCACCTAAGCTGATCTCAGAGGGAAGAAAATTAGCCTTACATTAAATTTGTTTAATAAAACAAGAATGAATGAAAATGTGGGACATACTTAGTACAAGAAGCTGAAAACAAAACAAAAAAAAAGCTCCTAATCAAAAGCAAGAGAAAGGGATTAATTTTTAAGTACAAAATAATTAAGAGAAATAAATAGTAAAAAGGATAAACTGGGTCAAAAAAACTTAACTTTTAGTGCCTTTTAAAGAGGCTGATAAAAAAAATATAAACCTCTAGCAAACCAAACAAGAGAAACTCAAAACCCAAAACACTGTGTATGAGAAATAGGCTATAAACACAGAGAGATTCTAAACTATTATATTTCCTCTGCAACCAATAAAATGGAAAATACAGAAATAAGTTATGGTTATATATATATATATTTTTTAAAACATTAATTTTCAAAAGATCTGACTAAGCTAATAACCAAGGAAGACATTAGGAAAAGGTGCCAATGAGCAAATGGAGCTGGGGGAGAATGAGCCGTGTCCAAGTGACTATGGAAATACATTCCAACTTCCCAAGGATAATGTAAAAGCTAGTCAATAGAATTTAGATTATAGAAAAATACGGGAATCCCCCAATGTATTTTGGAATCATAATTCTGGTTCCAAAATCAACACAGACAATGCAAGAAAAACAAAACCAAACACAAAAAGACTTTCAACTCCTATTCCAGCCAGCACAGAGCAACTTTTAGGAAACCAACGTCTCTGCCAAGAACAACAGGGAAAGCTGCTAAGATACATCACCTGAGACATCCAAGTGCTGCCGAGGCAGCCGGGATTTGAAGCGCCAGAACCCCGGAGAAAAAAACTCACAGAGGCGTGCCTGACATTCTGCATGCCTGCCGCCCCCTTGGGTTACCCGCCAGTCTGTAACAGGTGGGCTCAGATGCTGCAAAGGTTGGCGGAAACACACACACACAAAAGCAACACAGAAAAGCACATGGGAGCTACAGGGAGCTTCCCACAGTCTAACGGGGCTAGGAAGACAGAATATATGGTTATTAGCACCTAGCAAGGGCTAGAGAGGCCAATCAAGACTTGCGGGCACAAAAGATGGGATAGAAGGGAGGCATAAAGAAGGGTGCTGTACTCTGTACCTGCTTTCCTTTCAAAGCAGGTGATGATTCCTAATAAAGAATTTTTTTAAAAAAAATGAGAGACTAAAGTGCTGAGCAAAAAGAAGCTGAACAGCTGAGCTGAACTTTCAGGAGGCTGTGGTGCTGGGGAAATTCTCTTTGGAGTTCAGGATCTACGAAGGCAGAAACAAACACCAGGGCTCTCGGGGAGAGGCAGGTAATCAGAAGCAGCCACGCCTCACAAAGACTGCAAACCAGGCTCGGTTTCTGACCAAAGTGAGGCTATCTGCCGCGTCTCTGCCCGGTGGAGGACGGGGTAAATTTTCTCCCAAGACAGGCCGGGGGCAGCCGCTTTGCAAGAAGGGCACATCATCCAGGCCCTGAACAGCTAGCTGCCCAGCATCTGGCACCCCAAGAAGTAGGGCCAAAGGAGAGCCACAGGGAATACCTATACTGGGTTATCAAGCACAGCCTTTAAAATATCTGCCCCCCAAAAATAAGCCCGTGGATAACTTAACCAGAGCAGAATTCACCTAAAACTAAAAGACAATAAGTGAAACTAAGAATTCAGCCCGGCTGGAGTGGCTCAGTTTACTGGGCATCATCCTGTGCGCCAAAGGGTTGCCAGTTCGATCCCTGGTCAGGTTGCACGTGGAAGGCAACTGGTCAATGTTTCTCTTTCACACCAACGTTTCTCTCTCCTCCCTTCCTCCCTCCTTCCTTCCTTTTCTCTCCCCCTTCTTCACTCTAAACATTTCCTCAAGATCTAAAAAATGATCATTCAAAAATAATAATAATAATTCAATAAATGAGTTTAACAGCATATAAAACGCAGATTGAATCAGTAAATATATTAGAAGAAAATATTCAGAATATTAGAAGAAAATATATAGAGAGCAAAGGCAGGTAGAAATGGATCAAAAAAGAAAGTACTGATTTGTAGATTCCGATTCCCGTGACATAAATACACCCACCACCGCTGATTTTAAGCTGCCGACGTGACATCACTGAACGTAGAGTTGGAAAGAGATGTGCACAATCGGCTCTCAGGAGCACACTATCGTGACCAACAGAATTTGAAAAAGTTATTTAGAAAGAAGAGCATTTCTGAAATTTGGAAATGTAAAAAATAATGAAAAGCAACAGAAAAAAAATAAATACTGGGAGTAAATATAAATTAGTATTTATTGTATAAAACAATAAGAATGGATTGTGGTCTTTAAAATAACTGTAGAAATAAAAGCATGACAATATTAACAAAAGAAGAAAGGGGTAAATGGAGTCAATGTTTTCTAAGGTCTAGGGAGTGGTAAAATTCTCATTTACATTAGTCTTTAATAAGTCAAAGTCAATCAATCCTATATGATCCTATATAATAAAGAGGTAATATATAAATTAACCCTCACTCCATCACAAGATGGCTACGCCCACAGTGAAGGCATGGGTTCCTGTAACATAAGATGGCTGTGCCCAGAGCAGAGGTGGGATTCCCATAACGAGCCATCAGCAGGGACCTAAGGCTGCATGGCGCTGCGCCAGGGTGGGAGACCTGAGGCTGCACCCCCTTCCCAGCAGGGCTTGACAGGGGAACCTCAGGCCATACCCCTGACCCAGTGGGGTTTAACAGGAAACCTCAAGCCACACCCTTCGCCCCAGGCTGGGGAACCTGAGATCATGCCCTCCACCCCCGCACCCAGCTGGGGAACCTCAGGTCTCGTCCTCCACCCAGGCACTGGGCCGGAAGACCTCAGGCCGAACCCTCCACCCTACTTGATGGGGGATCTCAGGGGATCTCCCCCTGCCTGGAAGGGCTTGATGGTTGACCTCAGGCCACACCCTTCACCCCAGCCAGGGGACTTCAGGCTGCACCCCTGCCTAGTGGGGAAGGGACCTGAGGGTGCACTGGAAGACTTGAGACTATGCCCCCCCTACCTGGCAGGGCTTGACGAGGTTGGGGCCAGCTGAATCTAGATCTCACCCAATGGGGGTGGGGTCATCCAGGTCTGGGTCTCTGCACAATTTGGAGGAGTGTGCGGGTGGACGGGGACTTGACCCTGGGTCCTGCGGCATGCCCCAGACTCTGACAGGAGGAAGGTTTTCATATACATTTTACTAATTTTCTTTCATCTCTGATACTTCTATTATAGAGAAAGAGCAAATAGCAATATTAAAATATTTCCTCTAATTAATTCCCTTTTAATGTGCATGAATTTCATGCACCGAGCCACTACTTTATTATAAAGGGAACACTGCAATAGGGAAAGAATGGCCTTTTTAAGAAATAGTAGATTCCCAATTTAAAAAAATTTTTGACCCTACCTCACACCATATACAAAAAAAATCAATTCATATCCATCACCTACCTAAACGCAATCGGTAAAACAATGAAACTTCTAGATGATAACATAGGAGAACATCTTCACAACCTTCAGGTAGAAAAAACATCTTAAACTGGGACCCAAAAAGCATAAAGGAACAATACAACCAAAAAGGGCTGATCAACTGAACTTCATTAAGACCAAGAACTTATACTTATCAAAAGGCACAATTAAGAGAATAAAATGGTAATCCATAGATCATGTGAAGATACGCAGAACACATATTTCTGACAAAGAATTTATTTCCAAAATATATAATCCACTTGGTCAAAGGCGAGAGTTTTGAGAAGAACAGCCACAGGAGAGGGGTTATAGTGAGACAATGATGATAAAGGCCTGTCTTCTACATCATCATATGTAATCTTCACAATAATCCTTTGAGGTAAGTGCATCTTTTTTTAATCCCTGTTTTATAAGCTTGTTACAATCCAAGTCTCCAAAATGCACCCAAGAACAACCACCACTGAGATGCTTGGCTAGACACAAACCCTAACCAATCCTTGCCAATCTGTAATATTCTAGGAAGGAGGTGACTATCACAGGTTCACCTGGGCAGAGGGGTTGCAACCAATATATGGGTAGACTATATTAAATTTAGACTATATGGCTTTCTGAGGGCCGTGTAGACAAGACTCTGGGATTCAGGACAAATGGAGATTAAGCCAGGAGCAAAGGCCACCCCAATATCAGATATGAGAAGACACTGCCACTAGTGAAAGGGATGTTCTGCAAAGGAACTTCCTGTGGCTTGGAAAATATGCCAGAATCTGAGAGCTGTCACACCCCTCGTGACCCATAAAAGACGGCCTCGTGTGGCCAAGGGTAACACGGTGGGAAGGCCGGCCCAGGTGTCTCCATGGCCTGTCTGAGGTGTGACTCTGGACAAGTCAATCTGTCCTTCTAAGCCTTACTTCCCTTCTCTGTACAACAGAGAAGATAACAGCCCCCCATCGGAGAGGACTCAGCAGGGGAAGCCACATGGAGCCCTGGCCTACAGTAGGAGCTCAATAAATTACTATGTTGGGGTTTTCACATTCATTTGGGAGTGTGATGGGATTTAGCCTCGGTCCTTCCAGAGATTAATGACCCGCTGATTGGGGGCCAAAGGTGGGGTGGGGCGGGTGGGGGAGGGTGCGGGCAGGAAGCATCCTCAGAAGTTCACTCCTGCACTTGGGCAGTGGCCCACCAACACAACCTGCACGTCCTGCGTGGGAAGGAAAGAGGTTGGTTGTTAAAGGGGCTCAAACTCTTACTGGCTGCCTACCTCACTTCCATTCTCAGAGTCTGTCTTCTCATCCACATGCTACTTAACGTGTGTGTGTGTGTGTGTGTGTGTGTGTGTGTGTGTGTGTTTGTTTTAAGATGGCAAAATATGTTAAATGCCTGAGATAATCCTGTTTGCTCAGCAAGTGTTGGTACACTTCTGTGTGTCAGCAGGAATGTGCGGAGACTGCCTGCAATTGGAGAGCAGAGATAGCTGTGCATTCTTCCCCTCGATCTACCAAGCAGTCTAGGTATCTCAGGGTCTATGTGAAGATGAACAGGAAGGCTTCCCAACCCCCTCACCCCGGAGCCGCCCTCAGGAGAGCACAGGCTCAGCACCTCACCCTTTGTCTGCCAAGAACTGGCATCGGTGAAAAACGGCTTCTAATATCTACACCAAGAAAAGGCATGGCTGTCCTTGATGACCAAAAGGGCCAACAAAGGATCTGGCCATAGAAAGCAGAGGCCTGGAAAATATTCTTACCCTTTGACCTGCTAGTCCGGCTTCTGGAAACCTATCCTAAGAGAATAATTGTAGGCACAGAAAAACGCAGAATATTCATCCCAGAGCTATAAAGAAATTTCAAACATACAAACAAAAGCCTCCACCACGTAAGAAAGACGCTCTTAAATAATGATGGGGCCAATGGGTAAAGAAATAAAATTACAAATTAATTAGAAAATAACAGTAGTGATAACATAGCATGTAATAATCTAGGAGAGAGAGATGGCAAAAACTATAATCCTAAGAAAAATTATTAAGTAATTTTATTATTTAAAAATAAAGTAAAAGAAATTAATGCGGCAATAATACAATTCAAGGAGTCAGAAAGAGAACAACTAAATAACACCTAAGAAAAACATGATCAAGGTATTATTAAGGTTAAAAGCAGGAATGGATTCATTAAAAACTAAAAATCAGAATTCAAGAGCTGGTTCTCTGAAAAACGCTACTATAAACAAAAATTACCACCAACAGGCGAACCTCTATCTAGTCTAATGAAAACCATAATGAAAAACACACAAGGAGGCAGAGTAAAGAATGAAAAAATAGGATTTAACAAAAAAACATGGCAGCAACTCACAAATGAGGGGAAATTATTTAAAATTTAATAAATTTGAAAATTCTCAAAAAGAACACAATTTACTTAGTAAGAAATAAGAACATCAAATTAAGCAAAAGCTATAGATGAACTTGAAAAGGTTGCTAAAGAATGCTCTCTAAAGCTTTCTAAAATGTTCCCAGCAGAGTAAAAAAGGAACATTTCCCCATTCATTTTATGACATTTAGTGACCTTGACAGAAAAATCTCACACACACCCAGTAAAACTACAGCCCAGTATCACTTATAAATATACATGAAAAGAGCTCTAAATAAAATATTTTTGAAATCCACTACCATAATAAAAGGAAATACACATCTATTAGCAAGAATGTGTCCTAGAAAAGCATAATAAATTGATATAATCATCATATCCATTGGTTTAAAAAAATCACATGATTTCAATAATTTTTAAAAGGCATCTAATACCATTCCCCATTTTTTAAATACTTCAAACCAGGACCAGAAGAACATTCTTAGCCTTAAACTAATAGCCAGCATCAAAGTTAAGCTGATATAATACAAGCATTTCTATCAAAATCATGGGTCAGGATCCTATCACAACTACTATTTAATACTGATAAATAAACCATAAGTATTTAACACTGGTAGACAAAGCAAGTAAAAGACATGAGCTCCCATTGTCAGGAAGGGCAGGGAAACTGACCGTTATTTGCTTAAGATAAAACTGGAGAATTAAGCAGAAGATTATAATAATTAATAGGAGAGTCAAAATATTGCAGGTTATAAAAAATAAGTATTCAATAACCAACAATTTGCCCTATAAAATCACTTTTTGAAAATATAACAGGGAAAGATGTATTCTCAATAATAAAAACAAAACTGAACAGAACAATATGCTGGGGGGGGGGAATATAACAAGAAATATGTAAAATCCAATGAGGAAATTAAAAAATATTATTGAAGGATATAATTGAGACCTGGGCAAATTAGGGAGAAAAGCCAATTGGTCTATTATAAATAAGTCAGTTTTTCGCAAGTTTAACAATAAATTAAGCACCATTCTAATCTCAGCTACTAAGATTTTTTTTTACTTGAAATTTGATTCCACAAATCCATATGGAATATAAGTTGGCGATAAAATTTTGAAGTACAAGAATAAAATTGTTATATATGTTAAATAAAAAGTTTAGTCCTCAGTAGTATGATTTATATAATTTCTTTTCTTCTTATTTTTTTTTCTTTTTTATTTTTTTTAAGGGGCGGGGGGCAAGCCCTTTAATATGAGCTGGCCTCTCAGGTAACTGAATGATTCTTTTTTTTAAAATATATTTTATTGATATTTTACAGAGAGGAAGGGGGAGAGATAGAGAGCTAGAAACATCGATGAGAGAGAAACATCGACCAGCTGCCTCTTGCACACCCCCTACTGGGGATGAGCCCGCAACCAATGTACATGCCCTTGACCAGAATCGAACCTGGGACCTTTCAGTCCACAGACCGACGCTCTACCACTGAGCCAAACCGGTTTCGGCTAACTGAATGATTCTAACTGCTCATTAGAGTCATGACCTATATACCAACTGAATACTATCTCATTTAAAAATAACATGCTAAAAGAAAAAATACCTTGCTAATAGGATAATGAGGCAAAAATAATAAATTACACTCATTTTAAATATTGGTGTACTTCTGTGATGACAGCTATGAGCACAGCAATCAAATCATTCTTTTTTATTGATTTAAGAGACAGGAGGGAGAGAGAGAGAAACATCAATCTGTTGCCTCCCGCAAGCACTCTGACCAGGGATCCAACACACAACACAGGCATGTGCCGTGAATGGCAGACAGATTGGCGACCTTTCAGTTCATGGGATGATGCTCAATTGAGCCACACCAGCCACGTCCTTTTGGGCTTTGGATAGTGTTTACTGCTTCTGTGGTCAAGAAGAGGGGGTTACAACCTCCCCTCGCCCTGAAGATAGCAAAACAGACCCCACTTAATAGTATAAGACAATACCTGGAAGTAAATGCATAATATAAAGACACAGTTGCATAGGTAAAACTGCACTGAAAAAAAAAAACTAATAGCAATAACAAATTCAGGGATTGCACAAACCACTTCAAGTCTAACCACACTTGCACAAGTTTCCCTAAAACCAGGAAACTCATGGGGAAATTCTAAGATTCCCTGAAACATGTGGAAAGCCTTGAACTATATATATATATATTTTTTTTTTCCTTTGAGGTCCTGTCCTGAATTCTAAGAAAATGGCCTCAGACTGTTTTTGAAATTAATAGAGCTATTACAATTACTAGAAATTACTGTCTTGGGGTGAATTAACTGTAGAGGCACAAAGACTATTTAGAGATTAGTGCTTTCATTTTAAGGAAAAGGTGAAAATCTACATTTACAAATTGAGTGTCACTCTTCACTATACAAAGATGGTTTAAAGATAGCAGGCTGCCCGCCTGCAATTACAATATTATGCAAATTGGTGATGCATTCATCTATTGTCCGGGCAAGAACTTCATGTCAACAGCAATTGCCCCTACGAAAGCATCCTGCTATATATCAAAAAAAGCCTCTGGTATGTTAAAAACACTGTCAAAACAGTTGAATTCCTTGCAAGCATCTTCTCACCTGGGCTTCTATTATTGGTGAGAGGATAAAAGTCAATACATCGCTAACTACAACACTGGGTATTTAACGCAGGAAGAATGAAATGAGAGCAAGAAGACTAGGAGGTGACCAGTTATCCAGGGCTGTATTCTTGAAATCATTCAATAGGCAACCCTAGAAATCATAATTCCAATCCATCTGTAAGGCTATGTGACTTTGGAAAAGTTACTCAGCCACTGTGAGCTCCTGTTTCCTCATCTGTCCATTTGGGTTCAACAAAGCATGTACCTATCTATGCTCAGAGGTGATATTAAACACACAAGCAGCTTACTAAGGAGCCTGACGCCTGGTAAAGGTACCAAAGGTACCATAAACGTTGATGGTGGTAGTTTCGATGGTTATTACTTAATCATTGTCAACCTGACCACAGCTCTCCATACAACTGGCTCACAAGCCCCTTCTCACCCACAGATCAGAATCACCTGCGGAAAGTTTTTAACCACATCTACACATAGACTACACCCCTTGCAATTGTTGACTCAGTAGGTTTGGGGCTAGGCTAATGCCACTGTGTTAAAAAAAAAAAAAAAAAAAAAAAAAAAAAAAAAAAACAGGTACCGAAACCGGTTTGGCTCAGTGGATAGAGCATCGGTCTGCGGACTAAAAGGTCCCAGGTTCGATTCCGGTCAAGGGCATGTACATTGGTTGCAGGGACATCCCCGGTAGGGGTGTAGAGGAGGCAGCTGGTCGATGTTCTTTCTCATCGATGTTTCTAGCTCTCTATCCTTCTCCCTTCCTCTCTATAAAAAATCAATAAAATATATTTTTAAATAAATTTTAAAAATAAAATAAAGTAAAACTCCCACAGGTGACTTATATGTGCACATCCATTTGAGAACGCAAGCTTTAGGAAAGCAGACACAAAACACTTTGAGACTCAAAGGCTATGTCCATTGTCCAGGGATGCTAAGAAGAAAGATGATTCAAATGGACTTCGGAAGAGCTCCCAGAGTGAAAGTCTGACGATGCGAGTGCAGATGACCCCAAGAAAGAAAAGGGAAGAAAAGTTACCTGAGGAAGAATGTGACTGTGCAAGGAGGGGAGCTTGGACTCCAAAGGGACATGCACCAAAGGCAGGAGAAGCTGAGTAGAACCACCGTCAAACACAGTAGGCGACGCTAAGACCCAAAAGGAGCTGACAACGGTCCACCTGTTGGTATCGGGTCATTTCAGACCACAGGGCAGTACAGGGAAGCCCCTCCACTACTTGGAAGAGATACTAGTCACACCCGATTAAACGATTATTGACAGACTCTGTATTTGTAAATTTGTTTACTAGATAAAATTTACTTCTCACCCCCCCCCCCACTCCCCAAATCAATACCCAAGGGATGTTGTGGTCATTCCAGGATGTGCAAAGAGCAGGAGAATTTTTGAGTCGTCCAACAGGCACGTGTTTCCAGCGGAGGTTGAATTAGGCAACATCTGCCTTCACAGTTCAGCTCTCATACTGTAAACAAGTGTGTCCTTCTGTCTGTTTAGCACCAGGTTCTTTGCATTTTTGTGATTTTTGCTGGTGATTTCACTGTTTAAAACAGCCCCCCGGTGCCGTGTTGAGGTGCTATCTAGTGTCTGCAAGAGCAAGACCGTGAAAATACATGAGTTGGATGAGCTTTCTTCAGGCACGAGTTCAATGGTAATGAATGGCCTATGTGTATTAAATAAGGTGTGCTTGAACAGAAACACGGATAAAATGAGGTTATGCATTGATCGGTTGACAAAAATATGACCAGAGACTCTCAAGAACAAAACCATGTATTTCCTCCGGGGAAATGATTCAGAATCGGCTGATTGCATGATCGCAGGGACTTTAGAAAGAACCTGTGTATAACCAAGAAGCACGGCAAATATTTAAAACCAACTGTAGCCACTCAAAACCTGATTTGCTTCCATCATTTTCAACAAAGACTAGGACTCTGAGTAAAGCAAAGTCAGAGTGAGGGAGCACCCATCCACTAGAAAAGTTTCAGACCGCTGAGCTCAGATTAATTACAATGTTGAGTTCCGAAATAATGCAAATTCCTCCATTCAACAAATATTCACTGAGACATAAAGGTGGGTGCCGTATGAAGGGATACAGTGGTGAGGAGGAACAAAAATCGCTATCTGTGGGGAGCTTACATTACACTATTTAAAAACTTACTTTTTAAATGAGGTTGAAGAAAATATATGGTATTTCAAAGAGTGTTAAAAACTAGGAGAAAGGGAAAAATAGAGAAGGGGGTACCAAGTGAGAAAGGAGTGTTGAAAGTGAAATAGGGGCCGAAACCAGTTTGGCTCAGTGGATAGAGCGTCAGCCTGCGGACTGAAAGGTCCGGGGTTCGATTCCTTAGTTGCAGGCACATCCCCAGTAGGGGGTGTGCAAGAGGCAGCTGATTGATGGTTCTCTCTCATCAATGTTTCTAACTTTCTATCCCTCTCTCTTCCTCTCTATAAAAAAATCAATAAAATATATTTAAAAAAAGAAAAGAAAAAGAAAAGAAAAGAAAATGAAATAGGGTACCCAGGAAAAGCAGAGAGAAATAAGAGATATAAAAGAAACGACTCATAGATATTGAAAAGGACAAGACAAAAAGTTGTCTTTAATGTGTTATGATTTAAGATGTTAAAAAGCATATATGAAATATAAGCATCTAATAAAAGTAAGCATTTATTATATATAATATAGTAAGTCCTCAATGTCATCAGTAGGTTCTGCAACTTTAAGTAAAATGATGCATAAAGAAACAAATTTCACCACAGGCTAGTTGACATAAATAAGAGTTAAGTTCCTATGTAATCTCATCAACATTATAAGGAAATTGTGTTGAACAAAATGACGTTATTTGAGTTCCTGCTGTATATAAAAATCACTTTCTTATATTCCAACAATCTATATGTATAAAAGCCTAATATGCAAAGTGTCCTCTTGGGAGTTTGAACAACACCCGCTATGACATGCGCTGACCACCAGAGGCAGCGCATAACAAAGGAAGGCCCTGGTCAGCAGCGAGCAGCCACTAGGTACCCTGTCTGTGCACGAATTTCATGCACTGGGCCTCTAGTAGCCTCTAAAAGGCACAATTTTAAAGCATTCTGTACTCGGTAGCTTCAAAAGCTATATACAACCTAAGACTGGCCATAAGAAATACCCATGACCTATATAAAGACAACTGCAAAGCTGTTATGAGAGATATAAAAAGAGATTTAGAATAATGGAGTTAGGTGTCTTATTCCCGAGAGGAAGACTAAAGAGAAAAAAGGGTCAAAATCTGTTGAACACTACAATTGAGACTCAAACATTTTTTGTTATTATATGTTTATTTCTAGTCTGCAGTTGCAAGATTTTTCAAAGTAAAGAAATCGGGGGGGAAAGGAGACATATGTACTACTATTTGTAATCCTTCAAACAATAAAAAAAATGAAAAAAAATTTAAATTAAAAAAAATCTTCCTAAATTACATTTTAGGAATGATGCAATTCCTATCCTCATTCCAATGGGAGAATAGAAAAAATGTTTTCCTATAAGAATAATCAAAAGAGACACATATTGCCAAAACTGGTTTGGCTCAGTGGATAGAGTGTCGGCCTGCAGACTAAAAGGTCCCAGGTTCGATTCCGGTCAAAGGCATGTACCTTGGTTGCGGGCACATCCCCAGTGAGGGGGTATACAAGAGGCAGCTGATCGATGATAGTCTCATCGATGTTTCTAACTCTCTATCCCTCTCTCAACCTCTCTGTAAAAAAAAAAAAATCAATAAAATATATTTTTAAATAAAAAATAAAATAAAAGAGACGCATATTATCAATACCAAAATATTTATAATGAATAAAAGGGTATGTTGCTGAGACAAGAACAGACAGAGGTACGGAAAAAAATTGAGATTGAAAACTTGCTAGTGAGCATTCATGCACTGTAGTGAGACACCAGTGAGATCAATGGTCTTTGATACATACTGTAGGAGTCTTCTCCATCTGTGGGAAAGGAGTTTAGTAAATAAATAGACCTGGGACAATTGGTTAGTTAGCTCTTGGTACAATATGCCTAAATTAATTCCATACCAATTATACACTAAGAATAACTAAATAAATGTGGTTGCATAAATGATTCCTTGATGTTCTTCTATTTTTATCTTACTCCAGAGGATAAGCAAAAGGGCAAAGCATCAGTCTGGTAACAAAGAATTGTCCACATTATTATTATTATTATTATTTCCCTTCAGAAATAGAACTTAAAAAAAAAACAAACTAAACAAACAAACAAAAATAAAACCGTCCTGGCCGGTACAGCTCAGATGATTGGAGTATTGGCCAGTATACCAAAGAGTGCGGCTTTTATTCCCAGTCAGGACATGCCCAGGTTTGGGGTTTGATCCCCTGTCGGGGTGCATATGAGAAGGCAACCAATCGATCTTTCTCTTTCTCTCTCTCCCCGCTTTCTCTATCTTTCTCTCTCTCTCCCTCCCCTCCCTCTTATCCCCCTCTTTCTAAAATGGATAAGCATGTCATAAAACCAATACACAAGAGTTAAAACCAATAAACATATCCTTGGGTGAGGACTTAAACTATTTGCACCTCTTCTACAAAATGTTAAAGGATAAGATGGTTCTCTGACTCAATACAAATTACAAAAAAAAATTACTCAGTTCAGCCCTGAGACTCCGCCCCATCCAAGCTGAGCAGAGGCTTCTGCAGTTTTTCAAGTCTGATCCTATAAGACTGTCTCCAATACAGAAGTTATCCCAGAGTAGACACAGCTGATACCCACATCCAATTGGCCTGAAGGTCAATTCACAACAATAGAGACTTAGCTGCAACAAAGCTGTGCACGCAGTCCACAAAGGGGATCACCAAGAGTGTCTACCTCAGGTAACTGAGGAGGTTGATCCACTGTGCTATATAGGACACCAAACACACAAAGCCATCCTACCAACTCTGAAAAATAGTGATAATGCCGAGACAAGGAAATAGATCTCAAACAAAAGAGATGGAGGATATAGAGTTCAGAACTACGGTTCTAAGGTTATGCAACAATATTCTAGAAAAGCTCGATAAACTTCATGAGACCCAACTAAAAAGTATAGATAAACTGACTAAATTGGAAAATATTATGCAGAGATCCAACAGCAGAATGGAAGAACACAAGAATCAGGTCAAAGAGCCAAAAGACACTCCGCTGGAGAAGGAAGAAGAAAAGAGGATCCAGAAAGTTGAAGATAGTGTAAGGAGCCTCTGGGACAACTGCAAGCGCACCAACATCAGAATTATGGGGGTGCCAGAAGAAGAGGGAGTGCAAAATACTGAAAACATATTTGAAGAAATAATATCAGAAAACTTCCCTCACCTGGTGAAAGAAATAGACTTACAAGTACAGGAAGCCTACAGAACCCCAAACAAGAGGAATCCAAAGAAAAATTCTTCTCGACACATCATCATCAATATGCCAAGGGTAAAAGACAAAAAGAGGATCTTACAAGCAGCAAGAGAAAAGCAGTTGGTTACCTATAAGGGAGCACCCATAAGACTATCAGCTGATTTCTCAACAGAAACCATGCAGGCCAGAAGGGAGTGGCAAGAAATATTCAAAGTGATGAATAGGGAGAACCTACAACCAAGATTACTGTATCCAGCAAAGTTATCATTCAGAATTGAAGGGCAGATAAAGAGCTTCACAGATAAGAAAAAGCTAAAGGAGTTCATCACCACCAAACCAGTATTATATGAAATGCTGAAAGGTATTACTTAAGAAGAGGAAGAAGGTCAAGTGAATTAAAAATCTCAGGAATAGAATAAACTGGTGAATATAATAGAATTAGGGGCAAAGAAAGGGAGTGGATAGATAATTATCAGGGTGAAGGGGTGTGGGGTGCAGAAAGAGACTGGATTAAAATTGTATAACCTATGGATGAGGACAATAGTGGGGGGAGGGGGTAAGGGCAGAGGGTGGGGTGGGAATAAGGTGGAAGGGAGCTATGGGGGAGAAAAAGGAGAAACAATTGTAATAATCTGAGCAATAAAGATTTATTAAAAAAAAATAATAATAAAGTAAAAAAAAAAAAAAAGAAGTTGTAAAAAAATAAAAAAAAAAAAATTACTCAAGGAGAAATATGGAAAATGCAACAGCCATTGAACATGCTATCAAAAACTGTCACAGAAAAATAATCTAGACAGAACATATAACCAACTCATTTGTTCCCAAATACATTCAAAAGAAAGCTTAATTGACATGTTGTATAAATTATTTCTAAAAACAGATAAAAATAAAAGGTTAATCAATTCCTTTCCTAAAACCAGCATTATCCTGACATTAACAATTTGACTAAATCAGCACACACACATTTATCAGTATCAATACTAAAATTCTAAACACACACAGCAGCTAGCTGAACTGAACAATACTAAAATAAAAACTACATTAGCACCACATGTACTTATTTCAAAATAAGGAAAGTTAGCCTTAGAAAGTTGGTTACTAAATTATATGAAGGGATAAGAAGGAAGATTATATGATCACCCCAGTAAGTATGAAAAAAATATGTACCACCATTCCTTGTTAAAAAGAAAAATAGTAAATGAAAAATAGGAACTTTAACAGAAAATATATCTGCCTTTTTATATAACTGCCTTAATTAATAATGAAATAAAAGGCAGTTTTATTAAATCAGAAACAAGGTATAAGACACAAATGCTGGCTATCACACTATTATAATAGTGCTTTCTGAAAATTATGGCTAATAAAATAAGAGTAGAAAAATACACAAGTGTATAAAGATGGGTGAGGTAATATAATCTGAGAATGATATGACCACATAAAATTCCAAAAGGAACTGAATTAAATGTATCAGATTGATAAGAATTCAGAAGGTGAATAGTTAAACACAAATATCCACACACAAAAAAATGTGCTCTTCTAATGTACAGTAGTCTCTCTGTATCCAAGGTTTTGCTTTCTGTGGTTTCAGTTACCCACAGTCAACCGAGGTCTGAAAATATTAAATGGAAAATTCTCCCTCACTTCATCTCATCACGTAGGTACTCTATCATCTCACAACATCACGAGAACAATACGGTATTTTAAGAGAGACCACATTCACGTAAGTTTTATTACAGTATATTGTTCGAGTGGTTCTATTTTATTATTAGTTATTGTTGCTAATATGTTACTGTGCTAATTTGTAAATTAAACTTTATCATAGGTATGTACAGGGTAAGACAAAAGTAGGTTTGGTTGTTTGTATGGAAAATAATACAATCATTAATAAATAATTATACAGGGATAAACTCTGTGTTTCACGTACTCACAACTGTCAACCTGCTTTTGCCCTACCCGGTATATATAGAAAAAAACAAACATTATATATAGGGTCTGATATTGTCCATGGTTTCAGGCATCCATTGGGGGGTTCTGGAATGGCTAAGAGGGGACTATGGTATAAACAATGATGAAATATACATAAAAACGTACTCACACGAACAACACATTTTTAAACGACCTAGTCATAACCTTAGGATCTGAATCTCGAAAACTTTACTAACACACTTAAAAGAAGTTTTACTAGGGAGAAATGTTTTATTGAATGAGAAGGCTCAAATCACAAAGATGTCAACTTTCTCCAAAGTGATCTGTAACTCTAGTGCAATTAAAAGAAGAATCTCACTGGAATTTTATTTTGAAACTTTATCAACAGAAATAATCAAAGGTACTTTGAGAAAAGAATTATGAAAGTGAACTTGACTTACCAAATAAAATATTTTTAAAAGAAGAATAACTCAAATTGTGAAAGACAGTGGAATGTCCATAAACAAAATCATAGTAATATATGAAATAATACCATCAATACTAGATATGATATTTAAAGTCAGAGGAAAATAATTATTCAATAAATAGGCTGAAACAATAGATTAACAATAGCAGTGACCATATCCTTACTTCACACCATACAAGCTAAACAAATTACAGCTATATTAAATGTGCACTTTAATGTATAAAAATTGTGCCATAAAAGAAATAAAAGATTAAAGATGAATAGTTAGCTACTTTGGCAGACTTTCTTAAGAAGCCTTTCTCCCTACTTCAAGGAAAGAAATTAGGAAGAAAAAAAGGAAGAGAGGAAGGAAGGGAGGGAGAGAGGACAAATGAGAAGTAATCATAAATACACATATGTTTAATCTGGTATAAAATTTAAGTTACTTTCCATATTTAAAAACCCAATAGGCAAAATTCACAACAATTCAGAAAAAAATATTTGTATTAATGTATGCTATAGACAAGGATTAAAATCATTAATAGTTTTTTGAGTCTTTACATATCAATAAGAAATGAAAATACCTCTCAAGTTACTACCAGTAGTGCTGAAAGCTTGTGAAATAAACATACCAGTCACCACTGGCAGTGTCTATTCTGGATGGCAAGCAAATCCCTTCTGGAGAACAATTTGGCATTAGCAAAAGTCTTTATAAAGGGCATACTCACTGATCTTTCACACCTAGAAACTGATCATAAAGAAATAAAAGCAACATGTACCAAGATTTCTAAAAAAAAATAAAAAATTATTACATTACCATTTAAAATATGTAATGGCAATTTCAAAAGAAACTAATAACCTAATAAACTTCAACAAGGTGATAAATTATATGGTATTGCACATTGAAATTATGTCATAGGCACTACTAAATAAAGTCAAGAAAACATAAAATGTCACTAAAACATAAAATGTCACTAAAAAGCTATTTTGAACAGTATGGTCATAATTTTGTATTATATTGCTATTATGTATGCATTTAGATATCCCTTATGTAAGTAGAAAAAGAGATTAGATGGATATACATCTATTTTAACAGATGTATTCTACTAAATAAGAGAACTGGTTTGTTTTGTTTTTTTCTTTTCTTTTCTATTTTTAAAAAATTTGACAGGAAATACATATTTGCTTTATAATCTGATTTTTAAAATGTATTTAGAAAACATGAAATAGGAAAAAGGAACTGAGTTAAGATATTTGAGAAGAAGAAATCTGAACACCCATTACTGTAGCCAATTTCAACCCTACAGACCCAAATTTACTATAATCTGAGGATCTGACAACAATCTTGTAAAGAAAATTTTAGAACAATGACTGGCATTTTTTTTTAATCCTGAAAAATAAGAATTGCATGGAGAACAGTTACACACCCAGCTTTTCCTAGTCTACAAAGTGCTAACTCAATAACTTCCTATAAATTCTTGGTAAAAATCTAAAATGGATTTTTGAAAAGTCAGTTTATCGGACTACATGAAAGTATGGAATTATTTATCAACTAGAGGCCCAGTGCATGAAAATTCATGCACTGGAAGGGGCGGTCCTTCAGCCTGGCCTTCCCCCTCTCACAGTCCAGGAGCCCTCAGGGGCAGGAGGCAACCCAGCTGTCAGGGGAAGGCGACGCCCCATCACATTTCTGCTGCTGCCACCACCGACAGCGCAAACCTGGGCCAGCCCTGGTTACCTGCATCTCGGTCCAGCGGTGGGTGGCTAGGGGGCTGAAGGGACTGGGGGTCTCTGAAAGTAGCCGCACAAGCGGGGCTGAGAGGACTGGGTGCCATCTTTGAGGGCGTGACAGTCAATTAGCATATTCCCTCCTTATTGGCTGTTGTTCCACCATCTTTGCCATGGTGTGAGGGTCAATTAGCATATTCCTTCCTTATTAGATAACAACATAGAGACACTATAACAAGCAAGAACCTCATGCCAATCAAATTTGCTCCTTTATTAGGATTCACATAGTTGACACAAGGAAAATGATGCAGATGTATGATATCTCAAAAGCAACAAAGCATGTGACAAAATTTTCAGTATCATTTAGATTAAGACTGAAAAATATTACTAATACAAAGGTAGTGTTAATAAAAAAAAAATAGCAAACTAAGGACCTCCAAAAATGCGCTCTCCTCCATAAAAGCAATAAGAAAACTTGCAAAAATTATCAGAACCAACTTTTTCAGATCCCTGGAAATTAACCAAAGGCTTGTAGCAATCCTCGGAATATTTATTCAAGAAACATATCTTAATTTCAGTAAGAAAAGCCCTGTGATCTTTTAACTTGCCCTATTTCATACCTGGTACTCACTTGTCCAAAACACTTCTCTATTTTATCTGTGTTAAAGCCCAGAATTAATAATGATAATGAAAATAATGATACAAACAAGATATAACATCCAATTGATTTTCAAAATAATTTCAAAAAGCAGAAAAGTGGCAAGGTGCTCACTTAACAGAAGTAATGTAATATACATATTTAGGTTAGAGAACCAAAAGAGAAGAACAGGCTCTAGATCTGTTACTGGGAACTGTTTGTGTTAAAAGAAATTTAGAAGGTTATCAATGACCTCAAGATTCATATCACATAATCAAGTAACAAAGTGGTATTTTAAAAATGCCCATTCCGTTCAATCCATAAAGAAAATATAATTACTGTATACATATGTACACCTAACAACGCAGCCCCAAAATATGTATATGAAGCAAAATGACGGAATGGAAGGGAGAAATGCACAGTTCTACAATAGCTGAAGACTTCAATAACCCACACTTAATAAGGAAGAGAGCACAGAGATCAGTAATGGAACAGGCGATTTGAAGAACACTATAAACCAATTGCACCAAACATACACATAACAGAATTCTCAACAGCTGAATATACAGTGCATTCTTCTCAAGTGCACATGGTACATTCTCCAAAACAGATCAATTGTTAGGCCACAAAACAAATTTTAATAAATTTTAAAATATTGAAATGACACAATGTCTCTTTTCTGACCACAATGGAATAAAGTTAGGAATCAATAATAGGGAAATTGGAAAACTCACAAATACATGAAAATTAAACAGCACACAAACAACTAATCAGTCGAAGAAAAAAAATCAAAGGGAAAATTAGAAAATATTTTAAAGCAAAAAACAAAACATATCAAAACTTATGAGATGCAATGAAAATAGGACTCAGAGGGAAATATATAGCTATAAACACCTACATGAAAAAACAATAAAGACTACAAATCAATAACCTAACTATTTACCTTAAGAAAGTAGGGGGCGGGGAGAGCAAATAAAGTCAAAAACAGAAGGAAGGAAATAATAAAGATGAGAGCGAAAACAAACAAAATAGAGAATTAAAAAAAGATAAATATCATATGATCTCACTTATATGTGGAATCTTATGAACAAAATAAATCGACAAAATAGAAACAGAAGCATGGATTCATGGAACAGCCAGGGTGGTGAAGACTAGATGAAAGAAGGTGAAGGGATTAGCCAAGAACATATAGGCATAACCCATAAACACAGACAACAGTATGGTGGTGGCCAGTAGGAAGGGGGCCAGGAGCTAGGTGAAAGTGGGCAACACAGGGTGGGGGGATGGGGATATATGTAATAGTGTCAACGACAAAAAGAAAAGTACAAAAAACAAATTTAAATAAAGGCTAAAGATTCTAATTTAAAAAAATAGAAAAAATAACAAAATCAAAAGTTGTTTCTTTGAAAATATATATTTTAAAAATTGCCAAATCTTTACCTAGACTAAGCAAAAAAAAAAGACTTAAATTGCAAAAATCAGAAATTACAGAACATTAATACAGACCTTACAGAAATAAAAGAATTATGAGAGAGTGCTATAAAGAAAAGAGCCTTGTGCATGTAGGTTATACAATTTGTTGGATACCTACTTACATTAAAATAAATTTTTGAATAACCTACATGAAATGGAAAAATTCCTAGAAACTATCCAAACTGACTCAAGAATAAATAGACACCATGTTTTTCAGTGTTTTTTAGTTCTTTTCATTGCAGTTGATTTCTAACTTCATGCCACTGTGATCTGAGGAGATACCTAGTATTATATCAGTCTTCTTGGAATTTGTATAGACTTGTTTTGTGTCCTAACAGGTAATTTACCTCTGAGAACGTTTCATGTGCACTTGAGAAGAATGTATATTCTGTTGCTTTGAGGGTGAAATGTTCTGTAAATATCAGATCCATCTGATCTAGTGTGTCATCTAAGGCCTGTTTCCTTGTTGATATTTTGTCTGGAAGATCTACCCAGTGATGTCAGTGGGGTGTTAAGATTCCCTACTTGACTGTATTGCTGTCAATCTCTCCCTTAAAGTCCATCAAGATTTTTTTAAAGTACTTAGGGTGTCCTATAGTGGGGCATATATGTTTACAAGGGTTATATTTTTTTACTGAATCATCCCTTTCAATATGATATAGTGGCCGTCTTTGTCTCTTGTTATGGCCTTTGCTTTGAAGTCTATTTTGTCTGATATCTCACGTAGCAGAATGTTTGCCAATACTTCTCCTAAAGCAAAGGAAACTAAGGAGACAAATGGGACTACATCAAAGTAAAAAGCTTCTGCAAAGCAAAAGAAACCACCATCCAAATGAAGAGGAAACTGAGTGCATGGGAGAACATATTTGCCAATGATACATCTGATTAAGGGTTAATATCCAAAATATAAAGTACAGCTCAACAAAAAACAAACAGTACAATTTAAAAATGAACAGAAGCCCAGTCAGAGTGGCCCAGTGGTTGAGTGTCTACATATGAACCAGGAGGTCATGGTTCCATTCCCGGTTGGGGCACATGCCCGGGGTTGCGGGCTCAATTCCCAGAGCAGGGCGTGCAGGAGGCAGCAGAGACATATGAAAACATGCTCAAAGCCACTAATCAACAGAGAAAAGCAAATTAAAATCACGATGAGATATCATCTCATACCTTTCCGAATGGCTATCATCAAAAAAAAATAAAAATCAACAAAGAAGTGCTGGCGAGGATGCGGAAAAAAGGGAACACTAGTTCACTGCTGGTGGGAATGCAGACTGGTGCAGCCACTATGGAAAGCAGCGTGGAGTTTCCTCTAAAAAATTAAAAATGGAACTTCTGTTTGACCCAGCAATCCCACTTCTGGGAATATCTCCTAAAAACTTCAAAACACCAATCAGAAGGAATATATGCACCCCATGTTCGTAGCAGTGTTATTTGCAATAGCTACGATTTGGAAACAGCCCAAGTGCCCATCAGTAGATTAATGGATAAAAAAGCTTGGGACATTTACACAATGGAATACTATGGAGAAAGAGAGAGAGAGAGTGAGAGAGAGAGAGAGAGAGAGAGAGAGAGAGAGAGAGAGAGAATATATCTTTTACCCTTTGGCACAGTATGGATGCACCTGGAGAATATTATGCTAAGTGAAATAAGCCAATCTGAGAAAGACAAATATCACATGATCTCAGTAATTTGTGGAATCTAATGAACAAAATGAATTGACCAATAAAATAAGACCCAAAGCATGGAGGCAAAGAAGAGACTGATACCTTAATGTGGTAATGGAGGGACAAGAGGAGCTAAACCAAAGAAAGTATATACTTACATGCATGGCCCATGGTCATGGGCAATATGGTGGTGAAGAACTGGAGGGGTGGGTAGGGGTTGGGAGTAGAGGAGTATCAGGGGGGAAATGGGAGACTTCTGTAATACTATCAACAATAAATATATATATATATATATATATATATATATATATATATATATATATATATATATATACTAGAAGCCCGGTGCACGGAATTCATGCATGGGGGAGAGGTCCCTCAGCCTGGCCCGCAAGGACACCAGCATCCCATGCCCCAGCTGGCCTCTGGCCAGAGGCCCACCTGCCCCCCTCCCTCCATGGGCCAGGGTGGGCGGGATGCTGGGGCTCGTTGCCAGGGTAACGCCACCAGCATCCAGCACGCCGGCCACAATGGGCACTGCCATCTTTGTGATGGATTGATGGTTAATTTGAATATTACCCTTTTATTAGACAGGAGGATATTTAATTAATTAATAATAAAAATGCCCTAACTGGTTTGACTCAATGGATAGAGCAATAATCTTTATTTCTGTACTTTCAAAGGTACATATAATCCTGAACATTGATATAGTTATAATTTACTCTTTGAAGTTGTTTACATGTATTTTCTTCCAAACTGTCTGATGAGTACATTTTATAGTAATTTGAAACATAAATAAATTAAAATATTGTTCTTTTAAAAAAGAATAAATAGAATATTTGTATAAACCTATAACAAGGAGATTGAATCAGTAATCAAAACTTTCAAAAAATAAAAAAAAACACCAGGTCCAGATGACTTCACTGGTAAATTCTACCAAATATTTAAAGAAGAATAAAGACCAATCCTTCTCAAAATCTTCCAAAAATTTAAATAAATGGAATACTTCCTAATTCATTTTAAGATGTCAACATTACCTTGATACCAAAGCCAAATAAGACATAGCAAAAAAAAAAATAGACCAATATATCTTATGAATACAACTGCAAAAATTCTTATCAAAATACTAGCAAATCAAACCCAGCAGCATATTAAAAGGATCATAAACTATGACCAAGTGGAATTTATACCAGGAATGCAAGGGTGGTTCAACATATAAAAACCAATAGATGTAATATACTACATTAATAGAATGAAGAAACAAATTACTATTTCAAGTGACACAGAAAAGGCATTTGACAATATTCAACATCCTTTCATAATAAAAAAAAAAATCCATAAAACTAGATACAGAAGGAAACTTTCTCAACATTATCAAGAGCATTCATGGGAAATCCACAGCTAACATCATACTCAATGGTAAAAGATTGAAAGTCTCCTAATCTCAAGAACAAGACTGCAATATCTGCTTTCTCCCCTTCTATTCAAACTGTTATTTCTGTTCCAAATCTAACACCAAAACCATGGGCAATGAAAGAAAAAATAGATACTGAATTAAAATCACAACTTTTGTACATCAAAGAACATTGTCAAGAGAGTGAAAAGACAACCCATAGAATTCATGATATATATTCAAATTATTTATCTGATAAGAATTTAATATCCATAATATGTAAAGAACTCCTACAACTCAACAACAGAAAAACAACCCAATTGAAAAATCAACAAAGCACATTAATGGACATTTCTTCAAAAAAGATACAAATGCCATTAAACACATGAAAACATGTTTAACATCATTAGTCAATCAAGGAAATATAAATCAAAACCATGAGATACTATTTCGTAACTATCAACATGGCTACAAATTTTTTTTTAAATGAAACTACCAAAACTGACTCAAGAATAAATACATAAATAATCGGTATAGACCCACAACAAGGAGATTGAATCAGTAATCAAAACTTCCCAACAAAAACGGCCACTCCCAGCTGGCGTGACTCAGCACCAACCAATGAACCAGGAGTCACAGTTTGATTCCTTGTCAGAGCACATGCCTGGGTTGTGGACTCCATCCCCCGATAGGGGGGTATACAGGAGGCAGCTGATCAATGACTCTCTGATCCTTAATGTCTCTCTCTCCTCTCTCTCTCTCTCTCTCTCTCTCTCTCTCTCTCTCTCTCTCCTCCCATCCCCCCCTCACTATCTGAAATCAATCACATATATATATAATATATATGATATATATAATATATATGATATATATAAATTATATATATAATTTATTTATTTTTTAAAGGCCAGGATCAGATGGCTTCATTTGTAAATGAAAAGTAGGGAAGATGTGCATAAATTAGAACCCTCAGCACATTGCTGGTGAGAATGTAAGATGGTGCAGATGTGGTTAATAGCTAGTTTTTTTCAAAAAGTTAAAGATAGAATTACAATACAACCCAGCAATTCTACTCTTTGGGTATACCACATATCCAAAAGAATAGAAAATGGGTATTCAGATACTTGCAAGCCAAGTTCAGAGCAGCATTGTTCACAATAGCCAAAAAGTAAAAAAAAAAAAAAAAAACAAGTGCCCATCAACAGATGAATAAACAAAATGTGGTATATATATATACTAGGGTATATTATTCAGTCATAAAAAGGAAATTCTGATTGCATGCCACAACACACATAAACCTTAAAAACATTATAGTAAGTCAAACAAATCCAGATACAAAAGGCCATATATTGCATGATGCTACACTTAAAAATGTTTAACATGGCAAATTCTATGTTATATTTTACCATAATAATAAAAAAACAGTATACATATGTATATAAAACTTTGTCATTAAAAGCTAGTACAACTTTTACTATATTTACTCTACTATTTTTATCTTTCATACTTTATTAACCTTTTTTGCTTTTATTTACATTTATTCCTTCCTTTCATTTGTTATTCTTTTTGTAACTTTTTGAGATGAACAATTGGTCTATTCCTCCTTGTTTTTATTCCAATGTGTTTGTTATAAACGTTCCTCAAACCACCAGTTGACCAATCGCACAGAAGTTCCAGGACCATTGTTTTCATTCATGTTATTTTTTAAATATTTATTCTGAAATTCAGGTTCTGGTTTTTCCTGAGATTAAATTAATTTTTTTAAAAGTCCAAATTACAAGAAGTGGACTTTGCCGATAAAGCAAGAACTGTTCTAGGTAATACATTTAAAGTAGGGCATTAAACAGATTGGAGATATCCATGAGAGAACAACCGGGAGGGTGGAAGGACTTGGAAACATAGCTGATAAAAGCAGGAAGGTAAATATATATATATATATATATATATATATATATATATATATATATATATATATATATATATGGATGCTTACTCCGGAGGAGAGAAGAGTCCTACTTTCTAGTAGCCAGAACCTTCTGGAATACTTGAAAAACTTCCACAAGCACCTGTTAGGCTCTCGGTGCTGCAGATAAATCACTGAGGCAGAGGTGACCCTGCCTTCAAGAAGACAGTCCTTCAAGAAGTACAGAAATAAGGGACTGAGTACAAGCACCAACGGTGTGACGATAAGCACGGTGTGACGATAAGCACGGGGTTCTCAGAGAACACCTAGCAGGGAGGTCTACCCTGAGCTGGGGCCAGGGAAGGCACCCTCAGGGAATCAACGTCAGAGCTGAAAAGTGAGGGAGGAGCAGACCAGGCAGAGCCAGGGGCCCTCAGACAGGAGACACAGCGAGAGGAAATGTCCTGAGGCATCGGAGGTCTGCATGGCCTGGGGAGAGGCAGTGAGGGTGGTGCCCTGGGAAGCAAAGGAGCGTGGTGCTGGGAGCAGGGTGCTGGCAGGCGGGTGTTGTATCTCCTTAAGTATTTGGGACATTTGCCCAAGAGTGATGGAAGGCCAATGAAGACTTTGGAGAGAGAGTGACAGGTTCAGAATTACCTTTTCAATCCATCACTTTAGATATGGTGTGAGAGCAGAGAGTGGCAAAGGGGAAGCGCTGGGGAGTCCAGGTGAGAAGGCTGCTGTTTCTTCCAGAGGGAGAAAGGCGTAACGTGGGCTTGGATGGCAGGCCCAGGAAATGGCAATGCTAGGAAGTGAAACTGATAGTTTTCACTGACTGAATTTATCACCCGTACCAACAGGTAGAAATTGCTCAAGAAGGCAGACTTCGGTTCACAAAGCATTTTCCAACAGCTAACACCCTATGCCAAAATAAAAGATTCTGCCCTTCCAGACAGAACGCCCTATTTTCTTGGAAAGTTTCCCAGGAGGGTAGGGAATCCTATGTGAAGGATGTATGGGCTGGGTGAAGAATTAAAACTAAATGGCATCTAAGATATTCCAACCTCTAAGACTCTTTGCTAAAATCAATATAAATGTCAGGCCATCTGGACAACTCTATGTAAAACACCTAGGAGAGAAATAAATCATGTCTGTTTATGCATATATTTATGAATTACCTTATATTTCTGTTTTCCTCTCTACTCAAGCTTAGTTTTGATAAAGAAAAATGCACTGATAAAATTACCATCAGTACTTTACAGCTCATCATGCAGATGGTGAAAAAACAGTATTACACTAGTATAGCTCTTTCCGGTTCCTTGTAATTCTTTATGTATTTGGTGTAAATGTTTCTACTCATTTGTGTATTTTATCTTAATTTTAGTAAATATCAATAATGTGTATGTTCTGCCAATACTTCTTTAAAGCCAAGTGAGCAGACCTATTCGATAGAATCTGAGATTATTTGCTTCACCAATAGGAAGCCAAATTGTTCTGAGCACAAATCCATATAAGGCACTATTGTCCACCAGGCACCAAGCTGTAAGTACAGTATATGGCAGCAAAGAAAGAGTTTCAAGCACACTATGCTGCCATTTCTAACCACAAAGGGATACAAACACCTTGCCAACCAAAAGTGGGGTGTGGGAGGGGAAGCACATGGAAAAATGTACCGAGGCTCAGGAATATAGGGAAACAATGAGACTAAAAAATGTTACTAACATTTCTTTGAACATAAATGTTCAAAGCCAGTGTTCTCCTCAATACTAAAGTCTGAGTGAAGGTGAACCAACACAGACCTGACCAGTGTTGCCAAGTGGTTAGAGCATAGGTCTTGGACCAAAGGGTCACAGGTTTGATCCCCAGCCCGGGTGCATGTGGAAGGCAAGCAATCAATATGTCTCTCTAATATCAATGCTTCTCTCTCTCTCTCTCTCTCTCTCTCTCTCTCTCTCTCTCTCTGTTCTCTCTCTTCTTTTTCCTCTCTCTAAAATCAATAAAAACAATTTTTTTTTAAAAAAAAAAAAAAGGTCAACCAACACCAAGACCCCTGAAACTGGTTCCTCCACAAGCACCTCTTGGTAATTACTAAAACAATATGGGTAAAAGCATGGTTGACAAATACCTACTCAGACTCAAAGGGGGGCTTTCCCATTCCAATAACTCATTTATCAGGCACTCCTTCACATACCAACACACAGACTGGCCTGTGCAATGATACGACAACCGTGTGCTCACGCTATAAAGCATAGAGAACCAAGAAGATTTCCTTCTTAGTGGAACCCTCACTGACCTATACCTGGGATCAGGGTAAAACAGAGGCAAGAGAGTACGAAGGTGGAAGTACCACCTACCAACCAAAGGAGGAAAGTTAGAAGGGAAAGATGAGTAATGGTGCCACAGTTTAAATCTTGGCTCGACCAACAGCATCTAAATCTTAAAATGGGGGTGCTACTAGTACCCATCTTGCAGGAAGATCTACATGAGATCATGCACATGAAGAATTTAGACAATGTCTGGCACCCAATAAGCACTCATTAAATGCTAGTATTACTGTTTGTCCTATTATTGTTAAGATTATGTTATACAAGAATCATAGCAACTTGCACCTCAATAACCTCTTTATTCAACAACCAGAATCAGAGAGTAGATGTCTTCAAAAGGCATACCAACTCATTAAGTCAAAAGCTAATGGGATGTGCATCAGCTTCCCCAAAAAAATCAACACTGGGCAAATAATAAAACACAGAAGTGCCTCGGCATATCAAACACTTCGCCATCTTTGCCATGCTTGATAACCACGGTCAGAAAACAACCCATGAACTTCTACATAGTACCAAACCAGATGTCAATTCAGAGATAAAATTAGGTCTATAGTTGGAAGAAAGTCCTTGCATCCAAAGGCAGCCATTGTGAGATTCCATTCCTCATTCTGTTAAAGACAAGACCCTTAACAAAGCCGTTTCACTTTCAACATGGCTCCCTGTGTACCATATTCTTCAACGTGAGTGTGGTTTTAGGTGGCAACACAGACAAGCAAATCTAGCAATGTAAATATCAGGACACAAAAACTTTCCCCCCTTCCTTTCTTACTGCAGCAGGTGCTTTGGGTTTCCATTACTTGATCTGACATCCAACAGTTGGTAAATGAGTTTGGGTTTCCAAGAAAAGTTAAGATAGGGAGTGATCCCCATAATGTCAAGGCCTGTGATGTCAGTCAGTCGGGGCAGGTCCTGACCCCACTGTCCATCAGCAAGAGAATTAAACCAGATTCAAGGCCGTGCTGAGCTTCGCTGGCCTCCTTTGCTAAGTCTTGCATAAGAAAGCAATAATGACGTCAAGGTTTTCAAGGCGACTCCACAGAATAGCCCAGGAAGATATTGTCTCTGTCTCATGAATGATTTCAGTAAGGGCAAACAGCCAGCATTTGTATCCTTTAATTGAGTAAAAGAGGCCAACACTTGCCCTAGTTGGTGTGCCTCAGTTAAGTGGGCATCATCCCATGTACCAAGAAGTCACTGGTTTGATTCCAGGTCAGGGCACATGCCTGGATTGCAGGCTCGATCCCCAGTAGGGGGCATGCAGGAGGCAGTCAGTCAATGTATCTCTCCAATCAATACTTCTATCTTTCTCTCCTTTTCTCGTCCTCTCCCTCTCTCTTTAAAGTCTATAAAAATATTTTTTGAAAGATGCCAACACTTTTTTATCTTTATTCTTCCCTTGTTATTCAATGTATTGGGGTGACACTGGTTAACAAAAATATACAGGCATCGTGTGCACAATTCCACAGCATCCATACACTGTACTGTGTGTTCACCACCCCAAGTCAAGTCTCTGTCCATCACCATTTATCCTCCCCATACCCTCCTCACCTCCCCCAGCCACTCCCACAGCAGTCACCACACTGTGGTCCCTGCCCATGAATTTTTTTCTATTTTTTCTCAATGCCTCCACTCCCTCCAGTCCCACCTCCCAACCAACAGATGTCAGCTTACTCTATCCATGCGTCTGTCACCATTTTGCTTGTTAGTTCAATTTGTTCATTGGATTCCACATTTAAGTGAGATCCTATGGCACTTGTCTTCCTCTGACTGGCTTATTTCACGTAACGTATTGCTCTCCTGCTCCATCCATGCTCTCGTAAAGGGTAAGAAATCTTTCTTTTTTACAGCTGCATGATATTCCATTGTGTAAATGTACCACAGCTTTTTTACCCACTCATCTACTGATGGACACGTGGCTGCTTCCAAATTTTAGCTATTGTAAATAATACTGCAATGAACATAGGGGTACATATACTCTTAAAATGGTATTTCAGGTTTCTTTGGATATATTCCAAGAAGTGGAACTGCTGGTTTATAAAAAAGTTCCATTTTTAATTTTTTGAGGTAACTCCATACTGCTTCCCACAGTAGCTGCACCAATTTGCATTCCCACCAACAGGGCAGGAGGGTTCCCTTTTCTTCACTTCCTCACCAACACTTGTTTGTTGATTTATTGATGATAGCCATTCTGACAGGGGTGAGGTGATATTTTATTGTGGCTTTAATTTGCATGTCTCTAATGATTAGTGGCATTGAGCATCTTTTCATCTATCTATGCCATCTGTATGTCATCTTTGGAGAAGTGTCTATTCAGGATTGTTTGCTTTTTGGTGTGGAGAAGAGGCCAACGCGTTTTTAAGAAATTCATGTGGGTTTTGGGGGGGTTTTTTGAGAGAGAAAGAGAGAAAACGAGCCCATAACCTGGGCATAAGTTCTGACCAGGAATCGAACCGGCAACCTTGAGGCACATAGGACGTCACTCAACCAACTAAGCCACATAGGCCAGGGCGAGGCCAACACTTTTAATCACTAGCTGGAGATGTTAGTGAAGACTAAAAAGATGACTTCAAAACTACAATCCAACTCCAAGTTTCAGCAATCCTATGAATACAAGACTGCATTAGCTTTATTGATAATACAAAGCTGGATGCTGTCAGTAATTTAGCTTATAAGAAATCAATTCCACTGATTAATTCATCAATAAAAACATAGAAAGTAGACTCAAAGAGTTATAAGCCGGTAAGAAAACTGAAATGTTGAAAATGCCCTCAAGTTTCATACAAAACAGTTTGTAGTGATATCGAAGACAATTTCAACCTGACTGTGTTAATTCTTTCACTCAACAGGCTTTTTTGAGTCTTGCACTATGCTAAGCTAAAGATGGAACAAGATTCAGAGATTCACTGACCTCAGAAAACTTACAATCTGGTGGGAGATTTAGAAAATAAGGTAATAAATTACCACATATCTGAGTGCTATAATGAGAGAAGAACACGGTTCCATTGGAGCCCAAAGAAAACCCTTTATGAGACAGGGAATTTTTGCCAAGAACATGAAAGTTGAGACTTAAAGGATAAAAATAAATTAATCAAGCAAAAATTCGGCAGGGCTGATAATGGAGAGTGCTCCAGTCGTTTGGAAGGGGGTTAAAGTAGAGCACCTGGCACACAAGGAACGGAGGACAGGTCTCCCTGATAAACTATACGCTAAGTGGAGAACTTAGTAGGATGTGAGAAGAGGTCAAATCACAAAGCACCTAAGAAAGAGACATGATAAAATGGCGGGTTTAGCAAGATCCTTGTTATGAAGGAAAATTGGACTACATGCAGAGATGTCACCTGAGAGGTGCTGGAGTGACCGAAACAATGGAAGTTGTCTCTTAAATTAAAGTGGTGAGAGTGAACATGAAGAAAAAAGATGATTAAATATGCAGGATGCTGATTCATTCAACAGAGAATACACTGTTTCTGGGTCAAAAAGGAGGCCATACGTCTAGCCAAAGGACAGGTGGATGGCTGATTTAGGAACCCAGAAGGAAAAGCACATTTTACATAGGAAGATCCAAGGTACAACTTGGATATTTTGAGTTTTATGAGAGACCAAGTGGAGGTGGATAGATAGCTCTGGAGCTCAGGAGAAAACTCCAGACAAGTTTCAGAGTCTAGGAAATCATCCATACAGTCACTGTAGCACAAAGAGAGAACAGAAGAGCCCTGGGTCAAAACCGTAAGAAGCTCCAAAATGTAAGGGACAGGCAACAGACGATGAAGACCCAAAGGCAACTGAGGAGCAGAAGAAACATTTGGGGAAAATGTCTCGATAATAATGGGCTTGTCAGGTGGGTGCAAGATTTACCAGGAGACCGCTTTGTAAATTATATAAATGTCTAACCACTATGTATACACCTGAAACTAATAGTGATTGAATGTCAAGTATAACTGAAAAATTAATGAAAGAAAAAATTTTAAAGAATAAGGGGCAGAGACCCAAGAGCCACTGAAATATGCCCCTACAGGTGGTCTTGTGCTACATGATATATGGAGAAACAAGAGAATCATAAGAGAGACATGATAAAATGGGGGAGTTAGAAAGATCCTTGTGAGTACCTGCTATAGTTCTAGATCTGTTGAAACATGATTTTTAAAACTCTGGACAACCACCACCATCACCCAACACATGATTGTCTGTCAGTACTCAAGATCCAAGATGACCCAAGAGGCTGTCAAATGACAAATGTGTGTGTCTTCAAAGTAGGCACTGATAACCTAAAATATAACCAAGGTGACATATGTGTATTCTGGACGATCCAGAGCAGAGAGACTCACCAATGAGTGAACAGCAACAATTATTCCACCCAGAATCATGTGATATTCCACCAGATCCCCTTCGGGGTTGATGTGCCCATCCCCTCAGTTTCTAGAAATATCCTGCTGCTCAAGGTTCAAAGACATGTCCCTCAAAGGGAGCTGTCCTCCACCCCAGGAACCATCCCTGCTCAAGAACATACTCCCTCCCATAGGCTGCCTCCCGGCAGTGACTGGCCGATGCAGGGACTAGAGGACCCAGTTCCCTTGCCTTGATCCGGGGCATTTCTGAAGGGCCATCCCAGCTTCAGAGCTGCCCACAGGATCAGAGGAGACCTCAGCAGTAACCTCACTGCAGGTCAGTTTCACCATCTGTCCAATCCTACTTTCCTCACTTCCTTACAGGTGTATCTCTAGAGTGCATTCTCTAAATACAATTCTTCATTTCAGACTCCATTTCCAGGAAACCCAATGTAAAATGAGTGGTGTAAATGGTAAGATATGTACACATATAATACCTTAATAAAAAAATGAAAACAGCCAAAACCGGTTTGGCTCAGTGGATAGAGCGTCGGCCTGTGGACTGAAAGGTCCCGGGTTCGATTCCGGTCAAGGGCATGTACCTTGGTTGCGGGCACATCCCCAATAGGGGGTGTGCAAGATGCAGCTGATCCATGATTCTCTCATCGATGTTTCTAACTCTCTATCCCTCTCTCTTCCTCTCTGTAAAAAAATCAATAAATATATATTTTTTTTAAATGAGAACAAAATAAAATAAAATGAATGGTGTATATCAAACTGGGCCAAGCCACTGAGGCTAAAGAGGCAGAGTTGCCAAAGCAGAGGCACCTGAAAACCTCGCAGCAGTCTTTGTGTATGTCGGCATGAAAGGGACTCTGTCACGGGCAGGACCTCACAGAGACGGGTTACTCTCCATCTAGTCATCAACTGTGATGAGGGACAATGGCTTGAATGTTTCCATTCATTTCATGGGACTGTTATTACCTAATAAATCTATACAAGATCTGCTAGAAGGCAAAATGGAAACTTGAAGTTCGAGGACAATCTGAAGGAATCCTCTTAGAAAAGGGAGAGAGTAACACCAAACAGGAAGCTTTAAAGGAAGTTCACTCAAGAGAAGGCCAAGGTGTCCTGGAAGCATAGGCTTGATCATTTCCAATGAGTCACTCAGCAAGTATGTGTTAAAATGCCACGATGTGCCCAGCCAAGTGCCACGAGAGGGGAATACCACCGTGAATAATGCAGACATGGTCCCTACCCTTACAAAGCTTAGAGGCCAACAGAAAATGCTGGAGCTCAGCAATGCAAGCCTTCCCCCCAATCAAAATGTTTCTAGGCCAAAACCTTTGGCTCAGTGGATAGAGCGTCAGTCTGTGGACTGAAAGGTCCCAGGTTCGAATCCGGTCAAGGGCATATACCTTGGTTGCAGGCACATCCCCAGTGGGGGGTGTGCAGGAGGCAGCTGATCGATGTTTCTCTCTCATCGATGTTTCTAACTCTCTACCCCTCTACCTTCCTCTCTGTAAAAAATCAATAAAATATATATTTTTTAAAAATGTTTCTAGGATACCTAACAAAAAAATCAGAAGCATGTGGTAATTTCTTAGTGAAGATGTCATTTGTAAGTTTAACTTATGACACTTTTTTATGACTGAGTTACCACAGGAGCTCAGTAAAAACTATTTTCATTAGTAACACCATTTTTAAATGAGGTCCAAGGATGCTAGCTGTCTTCCTAGAACAGCCTGGGAAAGTATACCTCCATTTGATTAGTTTTCAAATAAGAAATGATCTTGATTTTCTCTGAAACATGGTTATAAGAGGCAGCAAGTTTGGTTGGTTTTGATCCTGTTTTGCAATCTCAGAGCATTCTGCATTCTAACCGATCTTAAAGTCTAAAAGAAGAGGTGAAGGAAATGTCTATTCCATGGCTGAACATCTAACATAGAATAACTGCTCACATTCCTTCTCTCAAATTTAAAAGTCAGGGCAGAAGGACCTAGAACACTCAGTAAGCCCAACATTACATTTTTATATCCTATAAGAATACAAGGTGTTAGACATTTGGTCATTATCACACATTATTACACCACATCTAGAACATTCACCAACCACCACAACCTGAACCTCGAGTCATTTCCAATTAGAAATGACCAATCAAATGCACTGTGCTATAAAACGTGTTTGCTTATACATTCTGTGTGAGGAGATATGCACAAGCCTGAATTTTTTAAGACCACTGCAAAACTACAACACTGCTAAAACAATGTATATACCAGAAGTTCAAATATATGTCCAGACATGGCAGGAAAAGCTGTATTCTTTTTTTTAATTTAAATTTTTGTTGAAATTATTACATGTCTTCTTTTTCCCCCATAGACTTCTCCCTGCCCACTCCCACCCCCCGGCACATGCCCTCACCCCCTACTGTCTGTGTCCATTGGTTATGCTTATATGCACGCATACAAGTCCTTTGGTTAATCTCTTACCCCCCCATACCCACTCCTGCCTTCCCTCTGAGTTTAATAGTCGGTTCGATGTTTCTGTGTCTTTATTTTTTTCCATCAGTTTATGTTGTTCATTATATTCCACAAATTAGTGAGATCATCTGATATTTGTCTTTCTCTGACTGACTTATTTCGCTCAGCATAATGCTCACCAGGTCCATCCATGCTGCTGCCAATGGTAAGAGTTTTGTTTTTCACAGCAGCATAGCATTCCGTTGTGTAGACGTACCACAGTTTTTTAATTCACTCATCTTCTTATGGGCACTTAGGCTATTCCCAAATCTTAGCTCTTGTAAATTGTGCTTCTGAATACATAGGGGTGCATATATTCTTTCTGATCTGGTGTTTCGGATTTCTTTGTGGGGTGACGAGGTCAAATGGGAGTTCAATTTTTAATTTTTTGAGGAAACTCCATAGTTTTCCACAGTGGCTGCATCAGTCTGCATCCCCACCAACAGTTCCTTTTTCTCCACATCCTCACGAGCAATTGTCATTTGTTGATTTGTTGATGGTAGCCATTCTGACAGGTGTGAGATGGAACCTCATTGTTGTTTTAATTTGTATCTCTCAGATGATTAGTGACTTTGAGCATTTTTTTCATGTCTCTTGGCTTTCTGTACGTCCACTTTCAAAAAGTGTCTATTTAGGTCTTTTGCCCATTTTTTTATTGGATTATATTCCTTTTGTTGAGTTGTAGGAGTTCCCTATAAATTTTGGAGATTAAACACTTACTGGTGATAACATTTGCAAATATGTTCTCCCATACAGTGGGATTTCTTATTTTTTTGTTGGTTCCTTTTGCAGAAGCTTTTTACTTTGATGTAGTCCATTTGTTTATTTTCTCCTTAGTTTCCATTATCCTAGGACCTAGGAAATGTGTCAGTAAAGATATTGGTACTCATTATGTCTGATATTTTGTTGCCTATGGATTTTTAAAAGATTTTTATAATTTCCTGTCCTATGTATAAGTCCTTTATCCATTTTAAGTTTATTTTTGTGTATGGTGTTAAGTTGCTGGTCTGGTTTCTTTTCTTTTTCTTTTTTTTTTTTTTTTTTTTTTTGCATGTATCTGTCCAATTTTCCCAACACCATTTATTGAAGAGACTCTTTGTTTAAATATATTTTTATTGATTTTTTTACAGAGAGGAAGGGAGAGGGATAGAGAGCTAGAAACATCAATGAGAGAGAAACACCGATCAGCTGCCTGTTACACACCTGCTACTGGGCATGTGCCCGCAACCAAGGTACATGCCCTTGACCAGAAATGAACTCAGGATCTTTCAGTCTGCAAGCCGATGCTCTATCCACTGAGCCAAATCGGTTAGGTCAGAAGAGACTTTATTGACTCCGTTGTATGCTCTTGCCTCCTTTATCAAATATTAATTGAGCATAATTGCTTGGATCTATTTCTGGGTTCTCTATTCTGTTCCATTGTTCTATATGTCTGTTCTCATGCCAGTATCAGGCAGTTTTGAACACAGCAGCTTTGGAATATAGATTTGTATCTGGTACTGTGATCCCTACAAGTTTTTTATCCTTTCTCAGGATTTCTGTGGGTATTTGGGAGGTTTTATTATTCTGTATAAAATTTGGGGCAGTTTGTTCTAGGTCTGTGAAATATGCTATTGGTATTTTAATGGGGATTGCATTGAATCTATAGATTGCTTTGGGTAGTATAGACATTTTAATGATGTTGATTCTACCAATCCATGAACATGGTATATTCTTCCACTTGTTTATCACTTCCTCTCTCTCTTTTTTAAATGTCCTGTAGTTTTCTGATTATAGATCTTTTGCCTCCTTGGTTAAGTTTATTTCTAAGTATCTTAATTTTTTGTTGCAATAGTAAATCAGAATGTTTGTTTAGTTTCTCTTTCAGTAATTTAACTATTGGTGTATAAAAATGCCATTGATTTCTGAGTTTTAATTTTTTATCCTGCTACATTGCTGAATTTGTTTATTAAATCTAGTAGTTTATTCATGGAGTCTTTAGGGTTTTCAATGTACAATATCACATCATCTGAGAAAAGTGACAGTTTTACTTCTTCTTTTCCAATTTGGATACCTTTTATTTCTTCTTCTTGTCTGATCACTATGTCTAGCATTTCCAATACTATATCAATCAGGAGTGGTGAAAGTGGGCGTCCCTGTCTTGTTACTGTTCTTAGGGGAATGGTTTGTTTTTGCCCATTGAGTATGATGTTGGCTGTAGAGGTTTGTCAAAGAAGGCTTTTATTATATTGAGGTATGATCCATTTATTCTCTCTTTGCTGAGAGTTTTTATCAAAAAAGGGTGAAAACCTATTCTGAGGCCTGCTCACCAAAAAAAAAAAAAGAGGTTGACTTCTCATCAATGTTTCTAACTCTCTATCCCTCTTCCTTCCTCTCTGTAAATATATATATATATATATATATATATTAAAAATAAAAATAAATAAATAAAAATATGGTCTATAACTACATGTGGATGTGGGTGTTAGGTTTTTTTAATGATCACATTATGAATAACAGTTTAAAAGACATTCATGGCTGCAGCCTCAGCACTTACCATAGTTCTAGGCACACATTTGACAAACAAATATTTGGTTGATGGATTATTGAACAAGACTATTTTTAAATAAAATAAAATCCAGCATTTGTATAAAATTCACAGTTTGTTAGTATTGAGACGTAATTTTTAAAGCACTGGACTAGAAGGCAAAGACAAAGAAGTGAAAATCAAAGAGGAAAATTCCTTCATTGAGAATCTGAGAATATGGTGGTGATCTTTGGCAGGGGAATTCCTGGCGTGGCGGAGTGCAGCCTAGAAGCCCCAGTCCCACAGATGTGTCCTTAAAGTTTCCAGGCTGACAATCCTCTGAGTCATTAACAAAGCAATGGAGTGGGTGGGTCAATGATGGAGATTCTGAGCGAGATAGGGTCAAGAGGGAATAACTGGGAATAGCGTCCTTCATAATGAGAGAAAGCAGGGTGTACAATGACAAACCAATGGTCCTCCAAGGCTTTTCAGGAACCAGTTACTTTATTAGTCCTGGTCACCTGGCGGGGCTGTCACTGGAGCGATGTGACCTTTGGAAGCTGCAGCTTCTATCCACTGTCTGTGGCTAACTGGGCAATGTCAGCAGGAAATGATGCACTAAAAGAAGGGGCAATGAAGGGTGGGTTGGGACAAGAGGAGCTCCTCTTCATCACTCAGTCAACCACCAGAGCCAAAGGCTGACTCAAGGCAGAACCAGGAGAGGGCTTCCCTAGAGGTCTAGCACCTGCCTATGCCTGCCATTCCAAACGTGGCTCCACTGGAACAACTCGAGTTGATACCAAGGCTGAGCAGGGTTCTTGGAACTCTAGGCTTATCCCTCTTCACACATGTATACAAATAAGTTGACAGCTACTAACAAATAAGGTGTTTATTGAAGAAGCAACAGACTCCATCAGGAGAGTTTTCAAAAACAGAAGAGATCTTATTTTACAGCAGAGGCCACCAAGGTTCAAAAAGATTAAAAGAATTACCGGGCCCTAACTGGTTTGGCTCAATAGATAAGAGTGTCTGCCTGTGGACTGAAGGATCCTGGGTTCGATTCTAGTCAAGGGCACATGCCTGGGTTGCGGCCTCAATCCCCAATAAGGGGCATGCAGGAGGCAGACGATCAGTGATTCTCTCTCATCATTGATGTTTCTATCTCTCTCTCCCTCTTTGAAATCAATAAAAATATTTTTAAAAAAAAGAATTATCTGGTCACACAATGTTATCAAATGGTGACGTGTGAAGGGAAACACTGACTGTTTCAATCAGAATTCATCCAGAGAAGCAGTACCACTAGAATATATATATTAATTTGTTGCAAGGAATTGGCTTTCATGGTTATGATGCTAGGCAAGTCTGAAGTACATAGGGCAGGCCATTAGGAAGGATAAGATGGAACTCTTCCAGGCTGAAGCTGGTGTCCACAGATGGAATTTCTTCTTCAGGGAAGCCTCAGTTCTAATTTTAAGACCTTTCAACTGTTTGAATCAGGTCCACCAATATAATCTAGGACAACCTCCCCTGGTAGAGTCAACTGATTATGGACCTTAATCATATCGACACAATACCTTTATAACACCTGGATTAGTGTTTGAATGAATAGCTGAGGACTGGAGCGAACCAAGTTGACACATAAAGCTGACCATCACATTCATTTATCAGTAGTGTTCCATCCAGTCTACCTCTCCTCCCACAAGAATGCTAGTGTGGCAAGACCTTAAGGAAGAACTTTATCTTCTTGTTCTCACCTTGAAAAATCACTTTCTTGAAAAAAAAATTTTACTTAGCGAGGTGCTGTATGACTACATTATACATGTCCTACTATTTTTCTCCAAATAAAGCCACTGCACATGCCAGATTGTCATAGATCAGCGAGAGAAGAATTTGTCAAGTTTAGGAAAAATTACTTCTTCTAAGCAGGTAAGGCCCAATAACCCAAATTCTATATACACTACGACATTTTATTATCCAAGTCATACGAAATAGCAGAGCATGTGTACAAGTAGGAGAATGGAGATGGCTGATGGATTCTCCCACTCCATCCTTGGATTGCACTTTCTCTCACTCCTCGCTATCACACCCAAGATTCTTAAGTGTCATCCAAATAAGGCATCTTTACATGCACATTCCTCACACACACACCCCCACTCATCATCACATTGCAATCAAGTCCTCCCCCAGCTGCCAATACACTGTATGGAACAGATGCTCCCCCAGGTGACCAATGACTTACTGGTAATGAAATCCAAAGGACACTGGTTGTTGACCATATCTTCTTTCTTGAAGTGTAATTTTTCACTGCCTTCCATAACAACAAAGCCTCTTGTTTTTTTTTTTTCCCCTCCCTCTCTTGCTAGTCCTTGTATATCTTATTTTTCTCTTCTTCCATTTTTTTAAATGACCATTTTCTCCAGTATTCCATCATTGGACCTTCCTCGTGTTTATACACTGCCATTGGCTTTTATACATACATGATTCCCAATCTCTAGATTCATGCCAAATAAGGCGTCTGAGCTTCAGACTCACGTGACCTGCCGCTATGGACATCTGTATCTGGGTGTCCCACAAACACCCTGAATTCATTGTCCTTTCCGGTGTCCATCCGGTGTCTTCCTACGTTCTCTATCTCCATGACTGGTCCCACTAGACACCTAGTGGACTAAAGTACTGTCAATAAGGTTTTATTTGAAAGGGAAAAAGGAGAATGCAGCTGAAAATCACACTTTCTAGCTCCTTTGTAGCTAGATGACCATATAACTAGGTTCCAGCCAATGAGCTGGAAGCAGGATTGTATGGAACTTCTAAACAGCTGTTTATAGAGGATGACTCAACTTTTCCCCTTCCCTCCTTCTTGCTTCTTCCTTTCCTTCATGAAAAAGATGGCGAGGGCTCCATGACCATCCTGGAACAAGTAGTGGCCTTGAGGGCAGAGGCCACAGCAGAAAATGAAAGAGACGGAGGGAGCCTGCTACCCTGAGAACTTCATAGAGCATAATACCACGCTGGGACTCCATGCTCATTGCCATTCACATTGGGAAAAAAATCTTGTTTAAGTTACTGTACATTTTCTATTATATGCATCCAAACATAATACTGACTGATATATAAATTGTGTTCTTTTTACATCTTTCTCTTACACCCAGGTCTCTCCATCTCCACTGCCACCCCCTTAGTTCAATCCACCAACACTGCCTGTTCAGTGACTCGAACAGCATATTAACTGGTCCCCTTGCTTCTAGTTTTCTTTCAAACTGATCCACTGTCCATTTCTGGAAATCAAACCAACAACCTTTCAGTCCATGGGAACACACCCAGAACTAAGCCACCCTGGTCGGGGTGTAAATTGCTTTGACTCTATCTCCCACCAAACCACAGGCTCATTGAGAGCATCATGTCTTCGTCCCTCTAGTGCTTTGGCATATATTTGGTGTTCTATTAATGTGAAATAAATTGATGACGGTGCTGTGGATTCAACCACATCTATACCTCTCCTCACCATCCAAAAGAGGCAGAATAATCCATATCTTTAGAATCTAAATGTATGTCTCCAATACATATGATTTTCAATAGTCACAATGCCTAAGCACAGGGATGTAAGGGATGCACTGACCTGTTAAGGGCAAACACTAGCCAGGTGGAGACTCAAGAAAACTGTATTTTCATTAGATTTGTTTTGGGGTTTGATTCTACTTAGAAAGTTCAAGAGATTTCAACAGTCTGCCTCGATCCATTTTTGCGAATAAGCCCAGCTATTTTTTAGTGCCTGATTTTTCAAAACACAAGGTGTACATATATCACTATAGCAGAAATCCCTATGTTCATCCCAGCAGCAAAGTCGATTTTTAACTAGATTTCTTTCAACAAAACTAAAATTATCCTATTATTATTGTTAATTTTTTTTGTTTTGGGGAATGAAAGTAAAGCAGTATTGTCATACACACACACACATACACACACACATAATCACATGCATATACGTTAAATAAATATCAATGTATGCATCACTCCAAAAAAAAGACATATGGTACATGTCATCCTTTTAAAATAGACTTTGGGAAGTATAAATAAACTGAATGTTGACAAATATACAAGGAACTATCACTGTCTAGCCCATCTCTATGAATTGGCCACTGCTGACTTACTCTATAGGAATACCGCATTCCCTTTGAACATTTTTGCCAAGTGCAGACCCCCTCCTCAGTACTAGCTAACACAAGGGAAGGGGGGTACAAAATACTGCCCAAAACCCCCATGAAAAGCCACGTGGTTGAAGCTTAGATGCATTCAGTCCTTCTAATGAGTAACAGTGTAGTTCTCTGGAAAGGGATTCACCCACTTCCTTCCAGAAGGAGCTGACAGTCACCCCTACACATGGTGTTCACACCACTAAGAGATCATGAGCCAGGGAAGAAAAGAGAACAAAGAGTAACACCACAGGGATAACAAAGGTCACCCGGTGTACTTTATCTATACTTAACCCAGTCTTCTGTTCGCTGATTAGGCCAACAAGTATCTGAATGTGCAAGGAGTTAGGGACACAGAGATGGACAAGACAAGAGAGAACTGGGTTCCTGATACCCAAACATCTTGACAAATGATTGGCTGGAACCCTGGTACTGCCAGCTCTGATGCTTCCTGAAGCCAGAGAAGCATTGTAAGAGTGAGGGAGAGTGGGCACATGCCAACAGGGAGTGTGGGACAAGGACAAACCAGAGGTCACATGATCCCTCTAAAGTTATTTAAATCCATTCTTCTTATTCACCTTTGAGGCAAAGCAACATACACAGACTGGTTCATAGACTACCCACTTTATGACCCTTGAGTTTGGCAGAATGTAGACCCGAGGACCTGGATAAGATTGCCTTTTGTATCCAGACAGACACCTGATGCTAAAATAAACCAATATTTAAGATCATTTTTCTGTAAGTGATGGCTATAATACAACAAGTGATGAGGACTCTGCTCTAGGAAAAACTATAGAACAACCTTCCGAGATCCAAAATTTTGAAAACTGAGCTTGGGTCCGTATTTCTTCATTATGATGGAAAGGTGCTCTCACATAATCAAAGTTTTCATTTTCTAACCTAAAATCTACTCTTTGGGGAAGGTTTATGCTTTACAATTTAGTTATCTGAAATACCAATAGAGAAGATAAAGAATCTCTATAACTCAAATCATATCTTCACCAGAAAGAATAATGCCAGTAGGTACACGAGCGAAATATATCAATCACAAATGTAATAGTTCTTAGCCCATTCAAAATATGATTTCTTGGTTAGAGGTTACAAGGAGCCATTTTATAAACACTCAAATATATATTTAAATGCAATACCAATATTGAGCATTAGATCAGTTTCCTTCTCTTTTTTCCTCTCAAGGTCAATCAAAGTACTAAATCCAAGTGCTATCCTTAAGTAAACATCCTTTTTTTTACACACACACACACAACAAATTTACAGTTAAAGCTACATATGTTAATGTACAATTAGCACTTCTTAATTGTTTTTTAAAGCTCAATTTGGACAACAATTTAAATTCTTCAGGACATGTTAAGTGGTGTAGACACAAGCTATAAAAATGTTGACATTGGTTATAGTCTCATAATTCAATTTAGCCTTTTAAGTAATGTCTATGCAAAAAAATAAAAATAAAAACAGCCACAGGAAAATTATTTAACATCCAGTACAATTACTACTATCACAGAAGTAATTACTATTATTGTCCTGTTTATTGAATTGCTAAGACAGTTCCAAGGACAGTGTGAAAACTCCCCTTTTAACGGACTCATCTGGCAACTACAATTACCCATGGTAAGGAGGGCAGTTCCAGATGAACATTAGACGAGAAATTACCCCCTGAAGGTTCCTAAGTTCCAAACTTCACGTGGGTAAGTACTGACAGTTCCTAATATGTTCTCTTAAGGCCTTCATGGTTTAACTTTTTACTCAGGGGTGGTCAGCAGCTCTTAGATGACTCAACACCAATGGGTGGAAAAACCCGCACTCCCAACGAGATGGGTTTTGCCCCTGAACAACATCTACTTTTGGCCAATGCACGAGTAAGGGCTGGTTATACTCCACAAAGCTCAATCAAACCTCCCACTTTCCTGGGCTTCAACTTCTGATTTCAGAAATTGCTCTGCCGCCGAAACCGGTTTAGCTCAGTGGTAGAGCATCGGTCTGCGGACTGAAAGGTCCCGGGTTCGATTCCGGTCAAGGGCATGTACATTGGTTGCGGGCACGTCCCCGGTAGGGGGTGTGCAAGAGGCAGCTGGTCGATGTTTCTCTCTCATTGACGTTTCAAGTTCTCTATCTCTCTCTCTTCTTCTCTGTAAAATATCAATAAAATATATTTTAAAAAAATTAAAAAAAAAAAAAGAAAGAAATTGCTCTGCCATCTTCACACAGACCAGAGTGCTTCCTGGGTGACCCAGTGGCCATGATCTGACAGGGTTTTTCACCAAGTTTCTACCCAACTCCATCTTCCTTATTGGCATAGGGATGAGGAAAGGCAGGAGAGAAGAGGTGAACTTGCATCATGCTCTCAGTGAGTGCTAAGATCCGGATCCCACCTGCTAGTGGTCCCTGACTAGGCCTCACCAAGTCCAGAATCATTAAAAGACCCTAGTGGCACAGGAAGCCAAGATGCTAACTTGCTTGTTCTCCATTCTTCTCACGCCAGCCAGCAAATCCACCATCTTGAAAAAAAACTTCAGCCGTTCAGAGGGCCAGAGAAAGAAGCTCATGGCAGGTGACTCACCCCTGCATTCTCTTCTGGGTGAATCACCCCTGCCATCTCTTACCCACGAGGCCAATTCTACCTTTTCAGGATCTTGCCAAAAACTTTTACCCAAAGCCTCGAGAACCAGGGTGAGTGTTCATGGAGTCAAGGTCCACGCTGACTGATGAGGCTTGTTTCTTGGAGGACCAACAGGCCTTCCGGCTGCAGATGGCTGGCCTCTTAGCTTCCTCAACCTGACCCTTCTTTTGGGGGACCAATACCTCTTCGGGGGCACTCTCCCCAATGAGTAGAAGTTGGTTCTTCATTCTGTCCACTCGTGGGGAATCCAAACGCATGAACAGTTGTGTCCGGAGCTAGCTAAAACCTAGCTTCCCGTAGGCCATGGCCTTTTCGTGTTTCAAAGATGACAGATTAAGGTATATCTTGACCACTTTTGAGACGCTTCCCGGAGTCTCAGATGCCGATGTGTGTGTGTACCTGGAGACAGGTATCCACCGAAGATGACAGCGTGCTGGGAGCACCGCTTCACATCCCAGGTCTTCTAGCAACGTGTTCCCATCCATCCACCTTCCACCACGTCCTCTTCCTTCCATCCACCGGGGGGCCATCTGCAGCGCCCCCTTCCGCCCCCGGCGAGCACCGCACCTGCAAGGACCGCCCCCCACGCCCCGGGCCTGGAGGGCTCCTCGCCCTGTCTTGGGGCAGCAGGTGGGGGGAGGGGGCCCTGGCCTGGGCCCCCCCCCCCCCCGGGAGAGCGGTTTGACGGGGCGTCTCCCGAACCCCCACACACCCTGCCGCCTCCCCCGCACCTCCCCCACCAGGACCGCGCTTCGCCCCGGGCTGGGCTGGGCTCGGCTCCCCCCGCCCCCCCTCCGCTCCCGGCCCCCTCCCCCGCCTCTCCCGCGCCCCCGGCCCACCCCGGGCCACGCACCCCCCGCCCCGCACCCGCGCCGGCCGCGCCGCGGGCCCCCCGCCTTCCCGGCACGTCCGGCTCCTGACTTTTACCTGTACTTTCTGTACTCGAGGCGGCTCGTCGGGGGGCAGAAACACCTCCCCGGGACCGCTAACCTCCCCCGCCCCGGCTCCGCCCGGCTTCCTCCTTCCCCCTCCAAAGGCCGCAAAGTAGATGGAGTAAGAGTGTGTGTGTGTGTGAGAGGAGCGAGAGAAAGAGAAAGAGGGAGCGGGCGCCGCGGGAGGGCGGGAGGCGCGCCCGGCCCCCGCCGCCCTCCGGCCGCCGCCGCCGCCGCCGCCGCCGCCGCGAGCTCGGCAACTCCGGCTCGCGCCCGGCCCCGGCCCCGGCCCGGTCCCCGCCGCCCGCCGCCCGCCCTCCCGCCGCCGCCGCCCACGGGCCGGGGCCGCCCGAGCCCCCGCGTCGTCCCCGTACCTCGTAAAGGTCCCCAGAAGCCATGCCAGGCTGCGGAACTTGGCTCGCCGGGGGGTGCGCGTCGGCTCCTCAGCTCGCGCCCTTCCGTGCGTGTGCGCGGCGGGGGGCTCAGGGGGTGCGCGTGTGTGTGCGCGCGCGGGTGCGTGTGTGTGTGTGTGTGTGTGTGTGTGTGTGTGTGCGCGAGCGAGTGTGTGTGTGTGTGTGTGTGTGTGTGTGCGCGCGCGGCGTGTTGAGTAAACTGTGTTTTTGCAGAATGACAGGCTTGGGGGCTGCCTATGCGCAGAATCAGAGCGGGCGGCGGCGGCGGCGGCGGCGGCGGAGCTGGCGTAACCGGCAGCGGCGGCGGCAGCGGCGGCGGCAGCGGCGGCGGCGGCGGCACCAGCGCGGGCAGCAGCGACGGCCGCGCAGCGCGCCCGGGTGGCACCGACGCGGCCCGAGCGCCCCGCGGCCCCCGCGACCCGGCGGCGGCGGCGGCGGCGGCGGCGGCGGCTGCAGCGGGCGGGCAACGGCTCGCCCCGGCGCCGCCTGCAGGAAGCCGCCCCGCGCCCGCCGCCGGCCCGGACGCTGCTGCCACTGGGCGAGTCCCCGCCCCCCGGGAGCCCGGCCCGGCCCCCGGGGCGGGAGGGGGGCGGGGGCGGCTGCGGGGCCGCGCCCCGGGGGACCGGTCCGGGGTAGGGGAACGCTTGGGCCCGCCCCGCCGCCCCGGGCCGGCTCTGGAGGCGGCCGGCGGAGCCCCCCCCCCCCCCCCCCCCCCGGGAGGGACGGGCCAGCCAGGTGCTCGCCCTTCGAACCTGGGCCCAGGCTGCGAAGGGGCGGCCAGGAGACAGGTAGAGAGAGAGCTAGGGTGACAGGTCGCAGGACTGGGGCTCCGATGGGAGCTCAGCGTGTCCCGGGTCCTCACCTCTTCCTCCCCACCCCAGAAAGGGAGTGGGCGCCGCCCTAGAAGACCTGGCTCCTCGGGGCTGCACCGCCGGACCTTGGCTGCATCACCCCTTCCTCCAGGCTGGTTTGTAAGACGTGGAGGCCACAGGGAGGAGGGAAGAAATGGCTCACCCAGAGGCGCCAGGGAGAGCTAGGACAGTGTCCCATAAACCCTAGAAACTCTTTAGAGCTTGGCTTGGCCTTCCCTCAACAGCCCCACCACCACCTCAAAATTCATTCCCTCATCCATTATTCAACAAATGGTTTCCAAAGTCTACCCAAACTACACAGTGTTCCTGGAAAGACACAATTGGGACCCTGCCCCCAGGGGACTTTGAATCCAAAAAAGAGAGACTAACCGCAGCACCACGTGAGGATTCAATCCTTCAACCAAAAGGAGTTCCTACTATGTGCCAGCGCCAGCGCAGGAGGGACTGGAGAAGCTTCCTAAAATCCAGACTCCTAAAGTCACCCCTTTCTACTGATATCATGGATATCTGGTCACCCTTCTATTTAAAGGCTTCTCTCTATAACAGATATAGTTAACTCAGAAACCTGAGAAGGCAAGGTGTTCTGAAATGGGAGGAACCATCCTCCTCATCCCAGTCCCCAAAATGCCCCAACGGTTGGTTTCTCCAGAGTTGGATGTCACTCACATCATCCCTCCATTATTTCCCATTTGTGACACCTTAAGCAAGTCATTTTATCCATCTGAACCTTGATTACCTCATGTCTAAATCGGGATAGTGTAAACACCTAAAATGGTGTGAACATTATAGGATCTGTGTATATATGAAATGAACTATACCAGCAGGTCTCAATAAAGATTATTGCATCCGGATCTAGTCCCTGAACTGACCTTGTGAAGAGCAAGAAGGCAAAGGGATGTGTCTGACAAAGGGAAAGGGCTTCATTCAATCCAGAGGATGTCAAACTTAGAAGTCACCAAATTTTCAATTTAAAAAATTCCACCAAATCTGGACCACAAAGTTTTCATGCCTGGCTCATTCTAGGGTGCAGGAGTTTATATATCCTGTTCCTTCTGCATAAAATTCTTTGTACATGGAATCCATCTGGAAAACTCTTCATCTTCTGGCGCGGGCTTATCCTTGTATCACAAGCATCTATCACTATTCCTGCCAGAGAGTCGATACACAATAAATGTTGGTCCAACTATTCCAACACAACAAAGTGTATAGCAATTTCTGGTTTCAAATCCCATGTTAAAATGGTGAGAGGGGGAACAAAGGTGAGGTGTGGAAAACTATAAATAACGAAGTATTTGTTTTAGAGGCTGTGGAAATTATTACAGCAGTTCTCTTTCTCACACTGTTTTCCCAATGGTCATGGTTTTAAATAATAACCTCAATAATCAGTTCTCTAGCTATACGTTGCAAAACAAATTTTAATGATCCTTCATTTGTACTTGGGAGTGCATGCACCGCCATAGCATGAGGATACCATTTGGAAGTAGGCGACAGGAAAGAAACAGGGTTTGGAAATAATATGCTCAGCCAAATTTGAATATATAAATCGGTAGTTTTACAAAAACACCAAAGGCTTGTCTTGTGCTGGCCAGATACTCCCTAGAAATGTGAGCACAGTTTGGAAAACTCTAGTCTTAGACAACAGTTGTTTACAGAGTTCACAGGAAGGGGTGTTCGCCGTGGATTGGCATGCTAAGAAGTGTTTTGTGGAATAATGGATCGAAATGGATCTTGAAGACCCATAGAAAAGGAGTGTTTTAATTTGAGGGAAGAGACAAGGGTAAGCCGAGCTGCCATGGGAGGGTGTGAGAAGATGGGAAAGGTGATTTGTGGATGTCGCCGATCACTGTATAGCAAACGCGGGTCAGTTCATGAAGAGTTGTAAACACCAAGTTAAGAAATGTTTCGTGTGTCACCAGTGGGAAAAACTGAAGACTTTTTACTCTATCAAAAGCATGTGGCCATCAAAAGTATGCATTGGAAAACAAATTCTAGAAGAAATAAGAGAAATGGACTACAGGGGGGTGAGGTTAGAGGCAAGGAGGCCAATTGCAATGGTCCACGGTGGTGGCCCTAGAAACGAAGAAGAAAAACAGGATTGGCAAGATGTCCAGAGGAAGAGTCTGCTGGCCACCAGCTTTCATTATAGTCACTCCACCCACTTCCATAATGCGTTTGATCCAAATCAACAGGACTCGGTGACTAACAGGATGTCTGTGTGTATGCTGAGAACTGGGGGAAGGGGTGAGCCACTAAGGAAAGAAAGGATAGAGAAATGACTAAGGTTTCAAACAAAATGACGGAGCTACCCATCCATCATGGACGCTGTTTTATTTTGCTCACCCTCAGACCATCCCTGGCTTCCAGAAAAGCCAGGTGCTTCCTGAAGGATGAAGGGGAGGGTCTTCACCCTCTGCGGGAAGGTCAGCCCCATCAGTGGACTGTTCTCCGGGTTCTTCGGATGACATAGGACCTGCGGTGGCTCATGGAGAATGGAAGGTTCCTACAAATGTTCCACAAACTAGAATAGACCCTTCCTACACTCATAATACAAAGGGCAAGCAATAGAAACTCAACTCAAACTGACTTAAAACAAGGAGAGAATTTATTGACTCACAGAGATGAGGAAGGATGGAATTGCTCTCAGGGTTGGCTATATTCAAGTTCTCGGTGGATACAAAGTGGCCTCTCTCACTCTCTGCCTTTTTCTGCATGCTGGCATCTTTCCTGTTGAAGACCAGCTTCCTCCATGCATCTCACATCAGCTGGCTTAGAGACCTCATACGGTATTTCTAAATCCCAGAGAAGGGCTCTTCCTGGCTGCTGTGCCTCATGTGCACTGGTTTTGAACCAATTACAGTAGTCAATCACTGAGAGTACTCTATGATTATCTAACTTGTCGTACACCCACCTGTAGGACTGGAAGAGCACAATGACTGACAGCTCTACCAGAATTACATCATGGCGAGTGGGGATGAGCACAAGTCCAAAGGAATGGGTGAAGGGATACTGATAAGATTAAGTTTCCACTCTATGCTGGATCAAGCCTGGGGCAGATAGGAAACGTAGAAGCGAGGGCATGGGCTGCCTAGAACATAACCTTGCAATGATGCCAGCTTAAATAGCCAAGGAAAGGTTGCATCCTCTGCTCTGACGGTGGCATCAGAATGTGACAATATTCTCCTTCTAGTGTTACTTGAGACACGATCGTGACCTCCTGGATAACTGGATAATGTGGTGGTTAAATATATGGGCTCTAGAGTCAGATTGTCTGAGCCAATTCTTTCATTATCATTGCTATATGCTATGGGGTTCTTGACTTCGCCTATTTTCCATTTCCTTTTTTTCTTTTTTTCTTTTTGCTGCACCATAAGCTATCTGTAAAACTTTGTGACTTAAAACAAAAGGTATTTCTTATCTCACAGTTTCTGTGGGTTAGGGAGTCAGGCGCAGCTTAACTGAGTGGTTCTGGATTATAGTTTTTTTATGGGATTTCAGGCAAAATGTTGGCTAGGACTGCAGTTATTTGAAGAGTTAACTGAGACTAGAGGATCTACCTCCAAGATAGCGCCCACACATGGCTGTGAGCAGGAGGCTGCAGCACCTGGCCACAGTAGAAGTGACAGTGGTTGGCTTCCAAGCTTGGATGGTCAAAGGCATTGTGACTTCCTCCTTGCTCTCTCTCTTTACAGGGTTACTTGAGTGTCCTCTTGTCATTCTCATCAGGTCCCCCTAACTAAAGCAAAACTGTCAAAGCTTCCGCTCTGTAATTAATCTGATGTCTTAGTCCATACGAAGAAGGCTCTGTGATGCAGAGGTGATCTGCAGCATGTCAGACCGAATGACTGGAGATGTCATCTGATCCACATCCCTCACTTTAAAAAAAGAGAAAACTAAAACTCTGATTGGGGGAACCAGGAGAGAGAGAGCAAGGAGGAAGTCACAATGCCTTTGACCATCCAAGCTTGGAAGCCAACCACTGTCACTTCTACTGTACTCTATTCTTTAGAACTGAGCCTCTAAGCCCACACCACACTCAAAGGGGTTGGAGAGTAAATTAGTTCCCGCCTTTAAAGGGAGGGCTGTCAAAGAAATTGTGGACATATTTTATTTTTTAATATATTTTTTATTGATTTCAGAAAGGAAGGGAGAGGGAGAGAGAGATAGAAACATCAATGATGAGAGAGAATCATTGATCAACTGCTTCCTACACGCCCCCTAGTGGGGATCGAGCCCATAACCTGGGCATGTGCCCTGACCTGGAATCAAACCATGACCTCCTGGTTCATAGGTCGACACTCAACCACTGAGCTACACCAGCCAAGGCGATTGTGGACATATTTTAAAACCATCGCACCACATCTGTAAATCGAGATGATAGATAGCCCATAGCATCATTTATGAATTAGATAGGATAATCCATGCAAGACAACAACTGCCACTAATAACAGCTGAATAATGGCATCTGATTTAATTACTGTAATAGCTACTGTTACCAGTTACAAACTTGATATGGGTCATTAATGACCTTGAATGGTTAGGATTAATAATATTAAAATGCATTAAATCAAATAAAACCTTCAAAATGAATATTGTCCTCAAGCCACACAGAAACTTTTATTACTAATTAACCTTATTTTATAAAGTTACTAGAAGTAGAGTTGCACTTATTCAGTGTCTATAAGATGCCAGGTATTATTATCATTGAACAAAACAAAGAATGCCCTGCCTTCATGGAGCTCATAGTACAGTGGAGGAGACAGAGAATACAACAAGGAAATATACATATGGAGAAGGGGGGGGGTGGATTATTTTAGGTATTGATAAGAACAAAAAATCAACTAAGTAAAAAGACACAAGTACCTATGCCTGGGCCAGGTACTGATTTAGATAAGGTGCTTAGACAAGATGTCACCAAGTTGGTGACATTTGTGCTGAAACCTAAATAAAGTGATGGAAAGCACAGATTAAATCAGAAGGCAGGGAATGTCAGGAAAAGAGCAAGGGGAAAGCCCTGAGGCTGAAGGAGCCTGGTGTGTTCATGGTCCAGCAATTACACAGTGGGGTTGAAGCTGAGCATGAGAGTACATGGGGAAAAGGTAAATCAAAAGCTATGCCAACGCCAGGTATTTGTAGGGACTTGTAGTGATCTGAGAGAGCAGAGAGCAAAGAATTGGGACTTTAGTGATGCGAGCAGCCATTGGAATAACACTGAACAAGGGAATACGATGCTTGGGTCACTTGGCTCCTGGGTAGAAAATGGAATGAAGACGGACAAGAGGAATACTGAATGCCGTAACAGAATCCAGGTGTAAGACCCCAGTGTTGTGAACTAAGGAAGAAGGTGCAGAGACAAAGAGGAGTGGTTAGATTGGGGGTATATGGGAGGGTATGTAGGATATGAGGAAACTAGAAGAATCCTAAAAGTTTGGTCTGAATGTCTGGATGAATGGAGTTGCCATCTACTCAGGTGGGGAAATGGGATGAGGGGAGCAGCATATTTGGCAGGTGGCATTAGGTCTGGGTGAGGGCAAATCAATAATACAGATTTAGGACATGCTAATTTTGAGATGTGTGTTAGACATTCAAGTAAAGGTGAGGGGGTATTCAACATGCAAATCAGGAACTCAAACTGGACATACTGGGAAGGACCCAGCACATTGATAGTAAGGAAAGAAACCAGTTGTGATCACTCATGGAGTGGGCACAGACCTAAAAAAGAAGAGGATGTATCCCTAAGGCAGCTGAGCATTTAAAGGTCAGGAAGACAGTGAGGAGACAGCAGAGGAGTTCGAGAAGAGGTGATTGAAATTGGAGGAAAACAAGAGAGTGTGTGTCCCAAATCCAAGTGAGAGACAGATGACAAAAATGCCAGTGGGGAGCTGGGTAAGAAAAAGATTGATTGCCCCACGGGATTTGGCAAGGTGGGATCTCTGACAGGACCAGTTTCAGTGGAGCGGTAAAGTTGGAAGCTTGACTGAAGGGAGTTAAAGGGAGTTTGGGCAGAGAGGAAGCGCAGATGGCGAGTGCAGGTGACTCATTCCAGGTCTCTAGCTATAAAGAGCAGAGAAATGGGTCAGTAGGTGGAGGGGGCGTTGGATGCAGGAAGGGTTTTTTTAAATAGATGATATGACAGCATGGCTATAGAATTATAAGAATAACACAATAAAGAGGAGGAAATGGCCACGGAGCACAGAGGAGAAAGAACTGCAGAAACAGTTTTCTCTCCCGAGCAGGAGGGGACAAAGAAGGCCAAAGTGGAGTTAGGAGCACAAAGTCTACCTATACTGGGTTGAATGGTGTATCCTTAAAATCCATGTCCACGTGGAACCAGAATGTGACTTTATTTGCAGATGTGATTCGTTAAAATGAGATTATATAGTATTAAGGCTGGCCCTAACACAGTAACCGCTGTCCTCATAAGGAAAGAAAATAGAGGTAGACACACAAAGGAAGGATTTTATGTGATGATGGAAACAGAGATTGGAGCAATGTGTTTACAAGCCAAGTGATGCCAAGGATTGTCAGCCACCACCGGAACTAGGAAGAGAGAATCTTTCCCACAGCCATTGGCGTGAGTGCGGCCCTGCCAACACCTTGATTTCAGACTTCTAGCCTCCAGAACTGTGAGAGAATACATTTTTGTTATTTCTAAGCCAACACATTTATAGTGAACTATTATGGCACAGAAAACTAACACACCATCCACTGGAGGAACAAGGAAGGCCAGGTACAAGGCTGCAGATGAAGTCATTGGCAGATTTGGAAAGCTCTTCTATTATTTATTTATCCTCTGAGAAATAAGACATAAAATCATCAGGTGAAATGAGGAGAAAGGAAAGGTATCAGGGCAGCGGTAGGCAAACTCATTAGTCAACAGAGCGGCAAACCGCAGCTCTGGAGCCGCATGTGGCTTGCGAGCCGCAGTTTGACGACCACTGAGATAGGGGACTATGATTTGCCTGAAGCAATGCTGGTTTAGCCTGTTGTCCCCAAAATCTATTAACAGCAGCCCCTTTCACTCCCAAGGATATCTAGATTTAGACATTAAATGTATGGTTTTTCAAGTTTATAGATATTTGAGAACAGATTTAAAAATAAGAAAAGTCAACTCAGAGAAGAGTGGATTGACTAGAAAAATAGAATGGCCCTGCTGGGAGGCACTAAAAGTCACTGGAAATGTGTGGTCATAAGTTAATCAGACCAGTCAGACCAGTAAGCATGGTTGCGATTGATCCAATTACATCCAGTTGTCCAGAGAACAAGCTGAGCACTGGGTTTAGCCCAGGGCAGGATTTGCTGTATCAGTTCAATGGAAGAAGAGGGAAAAGGGGGTTAGGAATATATGTTAAGAAAGTGATTATAATGATAGCATGATGGTTGCTCAATGTAAGCTAAAGAGAAGTGTGATGACATGGGGACTGGGGTAGAGGTAATACAAGCAAAATTGTTGATCAATGAATTGGAGCAAAGATTATTAGGGCAAGAAGGACTCTTGAAATGATTCAGTTAGTAAGGTGCCCCCACTCAGTAGCAACTACCTTGGGCTACATGCTTTCCACATGTGATTATTTTTTGTGTCCTTCAACTTCTTGTTGCTTACCCTACTCACACTGCAAGGACCTGCCCTTGTCCCAGAAGGAAAGGCAGGATCAATGTTCAGAACCTTGAAGATGTTAATAATAGAGGGTAAATTTGAGGCAAAGATGGAGGGATGGACAAAATCCTAGATATTGGAGCTGGAGAGGGGCTGCTAAGTGAGAACAGGAGAGCAAAAAGGAAGGACCTCCAGAAAACCCAACAGAAATATTCTTTAAATGACCTCAACTGAAGGAGAAGTAGTGAAATGTGTTGAGATGTTTATGGGCTCTAATGATTTTTAATGGAGTGAACCTGCTATCCCTTCTTGGCGTTGTAGACAGAACTCAATTATGGTATGCATGTTGTATCATTTTATCTTTTCAACAAGGTAAGAACCATTGGCTTCATTTTACAGATGCAAGAAGAAAAGGCCATGGCACCTAGCATGTGCTTTTGAAGTGGCAGGTAGAGCTTCTGTTATGTAAAGTTGGCCCAGACTCCCTTTGGGCTATGTGCTTGGCAAAAAAAATAATAATAATAATTTCTTGCAGAGACCACCAGGGAAGAAAGAAAACCCAAGTGTTCAGCCTTGAACTTGGACTGAGAATTGATCCTGTAACTTTGAGATCTCAGGTTAGGAGAAAGGTGGGTTCTGGGAAGCAAACTATCTTTTTTTAGGTGTGTGTGTGTGTGTGTGTGTGTGTGTGTGTGTGTGTGTTGTAAGAAGAAGGAACTTAATTTTTTTTTGGCCCAACACTCCTTTGTCTAGAAAGATCAAATGCAATTTTTATTTCTACATAGAAAATCAGTGACATTCTTGTGAAACCTATGTGCCTATCAGGGTGGTTTCAAATGACCACACGACCCTGTGTACCAGAGATTCTCATTTTTCTTTTATCTCAAGACCCATTGACACTCATGATAAATAGTAACTACAAAGAGTTTGGTTTATGTGGGGTGTATCTATTGATAGTCGGTGTATTTGAAAGAATTTTAAACATGGAATTTATGCACATAAAAATAGCGCACAACACACGCTCTGTTAGTTTCCAGAGGGATAAAGTTATCTGGAGTCATGTAACTTCTAGAAAAGTCCTTGGCACATTGGTGAAAGGATGAGAGTGAAAAGGGCAAAAACATCTCAGCATTATTATGAAACTTGTTTGGACCGTGTGGATCCCTGAAATGGTTGATTCTCAGGGGCCATGATGCTGCCTGAACCACTCTGAAAACTGCAGCTCCACAGAATCATGTAACAGGCTGTGTTTGTTGTGCCTAGAGTTGCATCTTTGATGATTATATGAACATGTTTCTTTTCTAAGGAGACTTAGACTGCATCGTTCTTCCATCTTGGGAGGTGAGTGCGTGTTCTCATCCATGCAGGTTCCCCCAAAGGAGCTGGGAATAGTGGCCCAGAGTTCCCCACACAGGACCTAAGCACATCCTCCTTCACCACAAGCTTCTGGAGGAACCTCAAAGGAACACAACTAAATGTATGGGTGAAACCCTACGGGGGGATTCTCCTCCACCTCATCTTCTATTCCTTCTCCTTCTTTCATTTAACCTTTTTGAAAAATTCCAAACCTATGCAAAAGTAGAGAGGAAAATGCAGTGAGTCTGCATGTGCCCATTACCCAGTTACAAAACTCACCAGTCCAATGCCATTCTTATTTCATTTCTGCCACCTCATTTCATCACCCCACAAACTAGATTATTTTGGCACAAGTCTTACACATGTCTCAAACATCTGAAACATGTCAGTATGGATCTCTATAAGTACTGGTCTCTTAAATGTAATCATGACACCACCATTACACAAATTAATATTAATTCCATGATGTCATCAAATACTCAGTTGATGTCCAAATTTCCCCAGTTGTCTCATAAATACTTTTTGACATTTGGTTTGTATAAGTCAGATCCAAACATCCATACCTTGCATTTGTTTGCATATGTTTAAATACTTAGGTATCTCCCTCCTCCCATACTCTTCCTGTTTTGTTTTTCTTGCAATTTATTAGCTAGAGAAATTAGATCATTTGTCATCAATGTCATTTAGCATGTGCTTCTGTACCCAGTATTTTCTATGTGTTGGTAACTATATCTAGATTAGGATTTATTTGGAGGCAAAAATATTTCATAGTTGGTACTAGGTACACTTCCACCATAAGGCACATATCTGCTTGTCTTTCTTTTTGTGATTTTAGTAGCAAATGATTATTTTTACTTAGATCCATTTCACTGTGGTTATAAAATGGTGACTGTCATTACTTCCTTATTTATCAGCTGGATACTTCTATGAAATCTTCTCTGTGCAACTCTTTGGTTGCCCTAAGACATATTTGTACAAGAAGAAGAGGGAAAAGAAGAAGAAGAAGAAGAAGAAGAAGAAGAAGAAGAAGAAGAAGAAGAAGAAGAAGAAGAAGAAGGAGAAGGAGAAGAAGAAGAAGAAGAAGGAGAAGAAGGAGGAGAAGGAGAAGGAGGAGAAGGAGAAGGAGAAGGAGAAGGAGAAGGAGAAGAAGAAGAAGAAGAAGAAGAAGAAGAAGAAGAAGAAGAAGAAGAAGAAGAAGAAGAAGAAGAGGAGGAGGGGGAAGAGGAGGAGGAAGGCTAGATGTATCTTTCTTTCCTTTTATTTACAAGTTTTTTAAATCATGAGTTGGTTCTTTAACATCTCCAAAAGATCATGAGGTATTCATCTTACTGTCATTATAAACTCATGAATGTTAATATATTTAATATGTTTCATCCCTTTACCATTGTTTCTCTTCTTATGGCATCAAATAGCTCCTACTTTGATCAGCAGAGCCTCTTCCAGTTGGTTCTTGAGTCTTTGAATGCATCCTTGCTTTCTGTTATGAGAAGATGCTTGGACATCTTGACACTTCCTGTACCAGACCTACTATCCATCATTTCACCAAAGACTCCTGTGTTTGTTTTTTACTGAGAAATGGCATTAAGATATCATAAAAGTGAACACCAACTGGCGGCTGGTCATTATTTCTAGACTGGACAAAGCTAGAAATGTTTTGTAGGCGTTTTAGTTCTTAGAGTATCTCACAAGGAATGTCCAATCCCATTCCTTTGCTTTAAAATCGCTTGAAATAGGTTTTTTATGATTGGTTAAGCCACCAACTCACTACACTTTTAGATTCATTTTATTTCATTTTGAATTTGATTTTTAGGGATTGCATTTTTATTTAGTTTTTTAATTGTGTAAATATTTACATGTTTCCAAAGTTTAATCTACAGATGGGATATATATAGGTAGGTCTAACTTTTATATTTTTTATTCCACTCTGTTCCCTCTCTCCCCTTGTAGGCAACCATTTTATTTCATGGTTTATGATTGCATTTTTAATGTAAACAAATACATACATACTCCCTTTTATATAAATGTAAGTATATTATGCACTCGTTTTTGTCACTAAACATATCCTGAAAATAATTTAGCATTATTTAGAATTATTCTTCTTATAGCTGCATAATGCTCCATGATATAGCAGTATCATAGTTTATTCATTCTGCTGATGGACAACCATTTGCAGTTACCAATAGTACTGCAATGATTAGTTCTGTCTTTTTGAATTTACGCTAGCCTATAGGAGGATTTCAATTTTTTGCTGAAAATTGGACTTCAGAAAATGTGCTGATCATTACGATCTGCTAGAAGACAGGGTGTTCAAAAGTAAGCCCCACCCCTGTGGGTAAGGCACTAGCATTACTTTTATTTCTGAGAGGAGTGGCCACTGAAACTGTCAGTCATCATGGCAGGAAACCAATATGGAAATGACAGAGGCGCACTTACTTAGGGAGGGAACCTGAGTCTCCAAGGAAGAGAAAGGCAGTAGATGAAGCCATTGGAGAATAGAGGCAAATGAAGTGGACCTCCCCAGAATTTCCCAGTCTAGGAAGTAGCCCTGGCACGTGGACCTGTGGTCTCAGAGAACAGTCCAGTAATTTGTTTTAACATTCTCTATGCTCAATTCCTCTTACTTTATCTCAAGTTCTTTAGACAAGTTTTGTGAAACGTGACAGAGGCATCTCAGTTGTCCATTGGGAAAATTCAGAGACAAGCCTGTATATATATGATTGGAATGCAGCGATAAAGCACAGAGTGGCTGTCCTTCCTTATGCCCTGCCCCCAAGGCTCAGAGAGAACTCAAGAGAAGGTAGTGGCTCACAGTTCCAGAGAATGGATGGACACTAAATCTGTAGAAATCCTTGTGGCACAGAGAATGGTGCCATGGAACTAGGAGATGGTCCAAACTCGGGTCCTTTTCAATTTGTTGAGAGGAGTCAGACTCCCTGATGAAGAAAGACCACAGAAAAGAGGCACAGATGCATAGACTCTTATTCTCGAGAGGTCTTTCCGTTTAAGTAGAAAAGAACTGTTGTGAGTTGGCGGAGGGATATTAATGATATAAAATTAAGTGATTAATAAGCAGGCTTCAAACAAGGAGTTCATTTTTTCTAATTAACCACATATGCAATGTAAAATATTTATTGATGGTGTGTAAATAGACACATCAAAATGAAAATGATAGCAATCAAATCAGAGCCAGTTATGAAGTCATGGGTAATTTTTCTCATTGTTTTTTAAAATTTTTTCCATATTGAGTATGGGTTTATTGTGAAATTAAAATGTTATATTAAGATAATAAACAAAAATGGGCAAGGACATTCATAGGCAATATAGAAATGAAAAATATGAATGAGCAATGAACTTATAAAAAGAGTATTCAAACACATTTGTAATAAGAGAAATCCAATGCAAAATAAATAATAAATAATTAATTTTTGAAAGTCCAATGTAAAACAATAGCAATCTGTCATTTTAATTAATTGATTGATGATTTATTTATTTATTATTATTTTCTTTTGGTTAATCCTCACCAGAGGATATATTTTCCATTGATTTTTCTAGAGAGAGTGGAAGGAAGAAGAAGAGACACAGAGAGAAAAACATCCCTGTGAGACACACCAGTTGGTTGCCTCTGACACATGCCCCATTTGGGGCCAGGGATAGAGTCTGCAACAGAGGTATGTGCCCTTGACCAGGAATGGAACCCAAGACCCTTCAGTCCACAAGTTAATGCTCTAACCCAGTGTTTCCCAAACTTTTGACATATGTGTATCCCTTCTATAATTTTCGTAACGCTGAGTACCCCTCATCAAAAAAAATGGATGTATTTTAATAACAATCAAAATATTTTTATTTTTTTGGTACATACACAAAATAATAATAAACAAAAAATAAAATTGTTCATAATAAAATATAAATAAAAGTTAAATTATAAATAACATTTATTTGCACACCAGACCATCTCACGCCTCACAAGACTGTCTTGACTTGACTCATGAGAACATAGAATTAGGCGCAGCTAAGCACGGTGCAGTGCATATCCCCACCAAATGCCAGTGCAATGCATACCCCACAAACTCTTCCCATACCCCTGGGGGTACGCGTACCACACTTTGGGAAACACTGAAGTGGCTAGGGCGATGATTTTTAAAAATTATTCCAATATCTAATATTGCTAAAGATGTAAAGAAAATAGTACATATACAATCTTGGTCAGGAGCTATGTTAATGCTGTCTTTTGTGGAAGGAAATTTGACATTTTATCATTTCCCTAGGGCCTCGTAATTTACTACCACAAAATATTCTGAATAAAAAATCAGATATGTACATAATGACTTCTATTTAGGAGTATTTATTATAATTATTTATAATACTAAATATCATTAAAATGTAAATGTCCAAAAGGTTAATATTCAGCTGGTAATTAAAATCATGACCTTCAAGAATAGTTAATAACATGGGAAAGTTCATTGTACATTGTTGACTAGAAAAGTCAAATTATAAAATGGTATATCTAGTATAATTAGTTTTGTTCATAAAAGGCCATGACCAACAATGATAAATCATGCTGATAGTATGAAAATTGTACTTTATACCTGTGGTCTTCCTCTCAAAACCCCGTAATCCCAGTATAAGCAATAGAAAATAATCAGATAAATACCAACTGAGGGATAATCTACAAAATATCAAACCAGTGCTCATCAAAAACAAGGAAAGTCTGACAAATTGTCAAAACCAAGAGGAGTCTAAGGTAGCATGATGATAAAATGTAAGGTAGTATCCTTGAGGAGATCCTGGAACAGAAAAAGGATATTGGGCAAAAATTAAGGAAATGTGAATAAAGTATGGCCTTTACTTAATAATAATGTATCAGCATTAGTAACTAATTGTGATAAATGTACCAGACTTTTGTAAAGTATTAATAATAAAGGAAACTGAATGAAAAATATATGGAAATTCTCTATACTATCTTTCATTTTTTGTGAATGAAAAACTATTTTTTAAATATATATTTTATCGATTTTTTACAGAGAAGAAGAGAGGGGGCCAGAGAGTTAGAAACATCGATGAGAGAGAAACATCAATCAGCTGCCTCTTGCACACCCCCTATCGGGGATGTGCCCGCAACCAAGGTACATGCCCCCGACTGGAATCGAACCTGGGACCTTTCAGTCTGCAGGCCGACGCTCCATCCATTGAGCCAAACCAGTTTCGGCTAGAAAACTCTTTTAAAATATAAACTGTATTTTAAAAAAAAAAAAAACAAGAGTCTGAAACAAAATATAATGAAAAGCATTCTCAGACATTATCTCTACAGGACAGGTAGAAGATAACCTAAAGGCAAGTTGTGCCTAAACTGGTTTGGCTCAGTGGATAGAGCGTCGGTCTGCGGACTGAAAGGTCCCAGGTTCGATTCCGGTCAAGGGCATGTACCTTGCTTGCGGGCACATCCCCAGTAGGGGGTGTGCAAGAGGCAGCTGATCCATGATTCTCTCTCATCGATGTTTCTAACTCTCTATCCCTCTCTCTTCCTCTCTGTAAAAAATCAATAAAATATATATAAAAATAAATAAAAATTAAAAAATAAAGGCAAGGTGTGTGCTTTTTCCTAGAGAAAGTTATTGTACTGATTTCAAAACAGCATGGTAAGAGGAAGACTATTTTTTTATCTTCATTAATAGAAGGGTAAAATGGTACATTTTTCTGAAGGCATCAATGTCAACTTTAATTTCACTATTCTTTCTCACAAAGTAAATGTGATAACTGAGTTTATCGGAGAAAAAGGAAGACCCAAACAAGAAGCAGCCTGGGAACAGGAAGAATCTAGGGGAAAACCTGCCTCTGAAGATGAGCTACTTCAAACTTCAGGAGAAATTTTTCAAAACCTGGTTGGGATTCTCAAGAAAAGGACAAAAAATAATAGGTTACATAAATAATATAAAAGTGTCATAAGAAAAAATAGAGGTAGCCCTGCAGGCATGATTCAATGGTTGAGCAGCCACCTATGAACCAGGAGGTCATAGTTTGATACCCCATCAGGGCACATGGCTGGGTTTATAGACTCAGTTCCCAGTGTGGGGCATGCAGAAGGCAGTTGGTCAACAATTCTCTCTCATCATTGAGGTTTCTATCTTTCCTCCCTTCCTCTCTGTAATCAATTATAATAATATAAATCAATAATAAAATATAAATAAAAGTTAAATTATAAATAACATTTATTTGCACACCGGACCATCTCACGCCTCACAAGACTGTCTTGACTTTAAAATTGTTTTTTAAAAGATAGAGTTAAATAGGCAAAAGAGGTAAAAGGGAAGATGAGTGACATAAAACTTAAAATGATGTAGCAGAATTAAAATCAACATTAAAGAGAATAAATGACAGCATGTGTTGTGAACAGCTAATTTAAGAATACCTCCCAGAATTTAAAATAAAAAGACAACAATATTAAGATAAAGAGAGAAAATATAATAATCATGGGAGATGAAGGATTGGGAATAAGGAGGTGATTTTTTTAAAAGTACAACTGAAGAAGAGAAAAAAAATAAAACAAAATCTGAAAATATAGAAGAAAACAGAAATGGGCTAAAGTCTTGCCATTTTACAAAAATTTTAAATCCTAACAATTTTATACAAAGCAGTAGTTCATACGTAAAGGCAATACAATAACATTCCCACATGAACAAGAACTAAGAAAATGTACTATGTTTTAAAAAAATTACCTTCCTATTTTCTTCACTCAAAATAAAATCCTCAGAAATAGGACAGTCATAAAGAAAGCAGCAATAAATACTAAAATTAGAAAGAATATTTAGTCTAAATAAGTGTTGTACATCTAATTTTAAAACTGAAAGTGAATGTAAAAGGAACAATGTACAAATATCTGGTACTAAAACCCTAACAATAGCTACTACTAAAATTTACATGATATACCAGTATTAGCCCCTAAAACACAGACAAATATAAAAGCAAAGTCAATGTAACCCACATAGCATAAGATAGAAAATAAAGGAGATAGCAAAGAACAAAAATAAACAAATAAATAAATAAATAAATAATAGAAAGCATGAGTTAAGATGACAGGGTAATATTTATAATAATGACAAAAGTAAATGGGATAAATGCCCATGATAAAGGCAAAGAATCTTAAATTAGGCCACACAATCGAATGTTATGCTAAAAGCTACATGTTTTAAATAAACATATATATAGATAAAAGTGATATAACCCACTTAACAAACAAAATCGAGAAGACATGATATAAATGTAAAATGAATATTAGATGAAAAAGAAATCTAGGCAAAAAACACTAAATAAGACAAAAGGATATTTTATAGCAATAAGGGATATAATTTAAAATGAAGACATGGTACAATATTCAGCAAACACTTATCAATCCTATAGCTTCTCAGGAATAAAAAATGCATGTGAAGCATTTAATGCTAGCTAATAAAATTTAAAATAAGATATATAACTTTTTATGTTTATTTTCTTTACAATATTCCATTTAAATATATAAAGTAAAAACAGTTAGAAAAATTGACCCAAACACTGTAATTTTATAAAACACCAAATGCCATTATTGTTTTGGGTACGTAAATAAGCCAAAAAATAAATATATAAAGGATCTAAATCATAAACTTAGCACTTTAACTTTTTAAATGGGGTAAAGAGAAAGTACATTTTCCCAGTAATTAAGGAAAATTTACAAACATAGAACACATAACAATAAAATGGAACAGTTCAATGCAATTATATATTAGTAGCTGACATTAACTGAGAATAATCTATGTAAAGTAAACATCCTTAAAAGGAAGTTCACAATTTTACAATGACCATTCAAGAAAAATTGGAGTGGAATTTTATCTTGAAAAATGAAACAAAATTATTAAGATATATTTACTTATTGCATAGTTAATAAAATTAAAGGACAAAAATGTTGATTCAGGCATATTTGTTCAGACAAAAGTTGGGATCTCATAATATAATATACTTCATGTTTAAATAATAGAATAATTTTCTGGGGGGGAAATCAAAGCTTTTCTCAGTTTCCTATTCAAATATTTCTCCCTCAGAAGCCAACATGGTATCATCTTGTAGATTTTTCCTTTTCTTTTATTTGCATTATGCCAGATCCTTACTTGTCAAAGAAATTTGGGTGATTCCAGCAGTTTTCCAACATCACCTTCAACCTTTTTTTAAATATATATATTTTATTGATTTTTTTTTTTTTACAGAGAGGAAAGGAAAAGGATAGAGTTAGAAACATCAATGAGAGAAAAACATCTATTCAGCTGCCTCCTCGACACCCCCATACTGGGGATGTGCCCGCAACCAATGTACATGCCCTTGGCCAAAATTGAACCTGGGACTCTTGAGTCCACAGGCTTACGCTCTATCCACTAAGCCAAACCAGTTAGGACCATCACCTCCAACCTTATGAAACCGTACAGACTCTTTTTTAAAACAAATACAATGTGTTTGCTTTGTTTTGTCAGGAAAACATCCAACAGTCAGCTGGAGGTAACTGAACAAAGAGACCAGATGGACAGGTGAAGAACCTGGTTTTATGCTCGACCAGCAAGGTTCGATCATTGCACATCAACCCATGAACCAGGAGGTCACAATTAGATTCTCAGGGCACGTGCCTGGGTTGTGGGCTTGATCCTGTGTGGGGGGTGTAAGAGGCAGCTGATCAATGTTCTCTTTAATCATTGATGTTTCTCTCTCTCTCCCTCTCCCTTCTTCTCTGAAATCAATAAAATTAAAAATAAAAAAATACCCTGGTTTTAGCACTGAAGGGACCTTTCAAATGAGATTTATTTCATAGGTGGTTAAGTCATCAGGAAACATTTCACGTTATGAGAATTTTACACCCCTATATAACTTCACAACTGTGGGAAGTTAGATAATGAAATCTCCCCTTCATGAAATGTAAAGCACTGTCCTACCAAATTATGTACAAGAAAATATTAAAACTGCAGTGACATTATTTAGAAGTTACACAAAACAAAAAATAGATAATATCAAAATTAATGGAATAGAGTCAGGTTGTTTGTCAGTGGGAAATCTGTGGAGTTAGATGCTTTCATGATTAAACAATACTGAAAATAAATAAACTAAGCACTTAAAACTTTTAAAAAAACTGAAAAAAGATGTGAAATTTTAAAATATGGAAATAACACAGATATAAATGACAGTCAAAAAATAAATCTGAGCTCTGATTCCTTGAAAACACTAACACATTCCAAGGCTAGTCAAGACAAAGAAGGAAAGAAACTATGGAAAGCAGGAGGAAGGGAGAAAGGGGGAAATGAGGTAAGAACATGAGAAAGAAGGAAGTGAGGGAAGGAGACAGGAAAGAGAAGAATCATGTAATGTTGGGAATGGTAAAAAGGTCTTGTTCTGAACAGATCCAGTTCTGAAAGTCTGTAAAAGTCCATTTACTTCTATAACTAAGGTAACAATATAAAATGATTGATATTTTCTCCTTAGTTTCCTGTGCCTTAAGAGATGTATCGATTAACATATTGCTATGAAATATGACTGAGATTTTGCTGCCTAAAATCATCTTCTAAGATTTATGGTTTCATGACTCATAATTAAGTCTATTATTCATTTTTAGTTTATTCTTGTGTATGGCTTAAGTTGGTGGTCTAGTTTCATTTTTTTTTTTTTTGCATGTATTTGTCCAGTTTTCCCAACACCATTTATTAAAGAGAGTGCCTTTACCCCATTTGGCCCAGTGAGCCCACTTCTAGGAATATAGCATAAGAAACACCAATCAGAAAGAATATATGCACCCCTATGTTCATAGCAGCACAATTTACCATAGCTGAGATTTGGAAACAGCCCAAGTGCCCATTAGCAGATGAGTGGATAAAAAGGCTGTAGTACATTTACACACTGGAATACTATGCAGCTATAAAAAAGAAAGAACCCTTACCATTTGCAACAGTATGCATGGACCTGGAGAGTATTATGCTAAGCAAAATAAGCCAGTCAGAGAAAGATAGGTATCACATTATTTCACTCAGATGTAAAATCGAATGAAAAAAATTGATGAACAAAATAGATCCAGAGACATAGAAGCAAGGAACAGAGTAATGGCTTTGAGAGGGAAGGTAGGGGTGGGGAGGTATTAACCAGGGAACTTATATGCATACTAGAGACCCCGTGCACCAGTGGGGTCCCTTGGCCTGGCCTGTGCCCTCTCACAATACAGGACCTTTCAGGGGATGTCGGTCTGCCGATTTTGGCCTGGTCCCTGCAGGTCAGGCTGAGGGACCCTACTGGTGCACAAATCATGCACTAAGCCTCTAGTATGCATATACGATCTTTGGTTAATCTCTTTCCACCCTCCCTACTTCCCTCTGAGATTCACAGTCTGTTCCATGTTTCTATGCCTGTGCATTGAGCATCTGCCCCCAGGTGGTCAGTGCACATCATAGCTACAGGTTGAATGGTAGAACCATTGCTTAGGCCAGGGGTGGGCAAACTTTTTGACTCGAGGGCCACAATGGGTTCTTAAACTGGACCAGAGGGCTGGAACAAAAGCAACCTGACCATGCTGGCACTCTCATCTTGGGCTGCTGGTGAAGGAGTGGAGGGGAGAGCAAGAGAACCCTCTGCTCTTTCGGCTCCCTGGGCCGGATAGAACAGCCAAACGGGCCGGATCCGGCCTGTGGGTCATAGTTTGCCCACGGCTGGCTTAGGCTGATATAGATAGATATAGATATAGATATAGATATAGATATAGATATAGATATAGATATAGATATAGATATAGATATAGATAGATATACATATAGATATGCATAGCCCATGGACATAGACAATAGAATGGTGAAGGGGGGGAACCTCATTCCTATACACTTGAAATTGTTCCAAAATGTCCAAAAAGAAGGTGCCTCTCTAATTTTGTAAAATTAGTATAACTCTGATACCATTAAAAATCTAGCAAGCCCCCACTCAAAAGGAAATTTAAAGGCAAGTTAAAATATTAGATATGGATTCAAAAGTCATTTTAAAAATTATATCAAGATAAATAAAATCATATGTTCAAAGAATATCACAGTGTGTTCAGTTAGCATTATTTTTAGATATGCAAGGATAGTTCAATATGATTAAATCACCCATCTAATTCACCATGGTAATAGATTAAAAGAGAAAAACCCTGTCAAGATCTTGAAGAATAAAAAGAAAATACTTTAATAAAGTTCAACTATATGTCAGGTTAAAAATTCTACTACACTAGTATTAGAAGAATTGCTCACAAACATCAATTAAGACTTCCTCTCCTAAAAAATAGGAGTAAGAAAATACCTAAAATAACCACTATTATTCAGTATTGTCTTGGAATTTTTGATCAGTGCAACAAGTTAGAAGCAAATGATATGTAAATTATAGAAGGATATATAATTATTTGGTTTAAACAAAGAGAAGCTACTAAAAATTATTAAGTAAATAAATGAGATCATAGTTCTAATTTTAGTTAAAAATAAATATGAAACAACAATGGCTTTCCCATATGCTAATTATAATCCTTTACAAAATATCATGGGGGAAATTATTTCACAGAATTATCAAAAGCTCTGAAATTTTTTGAAATAAATTTTAAGTTTAAGACAACTTTTGAAAAATCTACAACACTCTTAAGAAAAATAAAAATAGCTTGGACAATTACAGTAACTATGTTCATGGATGACTTGCTATTACAAACAAATCAGTTCCTCCCCCCCCCAAAAAAATTAATCTAAACATATACTGCAATCCAACCAATATCTCAATAGGACTGCTTTTTGGAAATAAATACATGTTTTCAAAAATTCAGCTGGAATTATAAACACAAACATTTTTTAAATGAAGGGAAATAAAGTGGGACTTTCCCTAGCTGACTTTAAAATTACTACCAGTCCTGATGCAGGACTAGAAAAATAGATCAATGAAACCCAGTAGAATATCCAGGAACTATAAGAAGGGTGTAGCCGAAACGGGTTTGGCTCAGTGGATAGAATGTTGGCCTGCGGGCTGAAAGGTCCCGGGTTTGATTCCGGTCAAGGGCATGAACATTGGTTGCAGGCACATCCCCAGTAGTGGGTGTGCAAGAGGCAGCTGATCGATGATTCTCTCTTATTGATGTTCCTTACTCTCTATTCCTCTCTGTAAAAAAATCAATAAAATATGTTTTGGAAAAAAAAGAAGGGTGTATAAGAACATGGCATCACAGAGCAGCATGGAGAATAAGACTATTAATAAATGGTATTGAAACAATTGGTGAAGTACTTGGAAAATATAAAGTTAGACCCTACCCAAACATATGGTAGATTGTACTTACTAGTCCTTCCATGTCCCATTGATGCTGATTTAGCCATGTGACTTGATTTGGCCAATGAATGTGAACAGAAGTGAATCCTAGAATTCAATGTGCCATTGTATGGTTCCACCATCATTCTTTATTTTTGAGGCTAGGTCCCAGAATGAGGATGAGGTATATCTGGAACAGCACCAAAACTAGCCTGTAGCCAGTATGGAAAGGGAGTGAGAAATAAATATGCATTATTCTAAGCCACTGAAATCTTGGGGTCAGTTATTTCCATGAACAACCTAAAGAAAAGTTGGATGACACAGAAATAGAAAGATGAAGTGTAAAAAAGAAACCATGGTGTCTCTAGAGGAAAATACTGATGAATGTTTATATAATCTTATGTCTAGGTAAATATAATATGGAGGAACAACATTTAAATAAACAGTTTAAAGCTTTGACTACATTTAAAGCTAAGATTTCTTTTGTACAAAATACTCAGCCAATAAAAAAAAAACAACTGGGGAATTCATGTGCAACGTATCTGTCAAAGGATTCATATATATAAAGTTCTTACATGTGAAAAAAAGGATTAATCTTCTAAGGAGCCAAGGGTATTAATAAAAGTCAATTCTCAAGAGAAAGGATTTAAATAAGAACAAGTGTTAAAATACGTCTGACCTCACGAAATTACCAAATAAGTGCTAAAAATTATTGAGATTTCCTTCTTAACTATCTTATTAGCAGAGAGAAAATGTATGATCACACCCAGTGTTGGGAAAGGAATAGGGAAAGAGGCATTATTCTTTTTTTGTTTTGTTTTGTTTGAAGATTTAGAAAGAGGCATTATTCTATGCAGATCTTTAAAGTGTAAATTTTTTTGGAAAGCAATTGGCAAAATATTAGCAGACAAAAGTGACTCAAAAAGTCTACTGTCCGGAATTTATCTTTAAAAAATATTGGACAAATCTGCAAAAATGTACATACAGCTCAGTGCCATTTATAATAGGAAAATATCTTTAAATATCTTAAGTGGTTAAGTAAAATATGATACATCTATATCGTGGAACACTATATAACCATTAAGGCTTATTAGGTAAATATATATTTATAAGAAAAGATATGCACATAAAAAGTGAAGAAACAATTTAAAAACATTTGCTTACTTCCAATTATTTTATAAATAATATTTATATGTGTATGTTTTAATTGTGTGTTCATATTTGTAAACATATGTAATTTTTAATATTTAAAACTTGAGGCATGGCTAAATAATTAGTCTTTGGTGTGTGTTTTTTCATATGCAGTTTTAAAATCTTCAACAATGCATTATTTATGTATTAGAAAAAAGTAAAATTTTTAAAAGAGTATCCTAACAGGTGGTGTTGTTTAAATCCTGGTAGGGTCACAGATCTCTGAGAATATATTGAAACCTATTGATTGGCTGACCTTGACAATGCACATTTACAGCAAGACACGGGATTTTGTATGGATGTCCAGTGACTTCTCATTCCTCTTAAATATAAAACCATGGACATCTAGATGAAAACCCTGGATGTAGAAGTACTATACACCCAATTTCTGTCTATTCTGAATGTTATGACCATTCAGTCCAAGTATCCTATCTAATAAAAGGGTAATATGCAAATTGACCATCACTCTAACACACAAGATGGCCACCCCCATGTGGATACAAGATGGCTGCCACAAGATGGCCAGCAGGGGAGGGCAGTTTGAGGGACCAGGTCTGCAGGGGAGGGCAGTTAGGGGCAATCAGGCCTGCCGGGAAGGGAAGTTGGGGGGAACCAGGCCAGCAAAGGACAACCAGGCCAGCAGGGAAGGGCAGTTGGGGGGGACTAGGCCTCCAGGGGAGGGTAGTTAAGGTTGGCCAGGCCTGCAGGGGAGGGCAGTTGTGGGTGACAAGATTGGCAAGGGAGTGTAGTTAGGGGCAATCAGACTGGCAGGAGAAGGCAGTTAGGGGCAATTGGGCCGGCAAGGGAGCAGTTAGGCATTGATCAGGCTGGCAGGGGAGTAGTCAGGGGGTGATCAGACTGGCAGGCAGAAGCGGTTAGGGGCAATCAAACAGGCAGGCAGGTGAGTGGTTGGGAGCCAGCAATCCTGGATTGTGAGAAGGATGTCCCAGATTGGAGAGGGTGCAGGCTGGGCTGAGGGACACACATGCACACACCCTGCTCTGTGCACAAATTTCGTGCACCAGGCCTCTAGTGTATCATGAACAAAAGGTGGAGTTGTTTAACTTAGTGTTTTATTAAGATGACAAACATGTTTTGACAATGAATGGTTCCAAGTTCTGTCATGAGAAATACTTCGTCGATCCTCCATCATTAGGAACATCTTACTAGGAAGAACAGACAGACTCCTTGATCCGACTGCCCATCCTCCCAAAGGAATACTGGGATGGCCAAAAGAAATAAAGAAACCTGCTATACTCTGGTCTGGTCCGATTTTCCAGAGTTTTGAGGTTCCTCAAACTGAGGCCCACACTGAGTCTCTACTTCTTTATCCAGGCCAAGTGATGCTTTAGCTTTCTCACCTAATTTTTTTCCTACATCTGTGTCCATTTTGCCTGTTCTGTTTTCCTCCCCATCTTATTCTCTCTGAGGGTGTAAAGGAGGCTCTATGTTCCTCCCTAAGTATCTAATGTGAAGGATACCGAGTTCCAAACTGGAAACCCATCACCTCCTTCCAACTGCCAAGGCTGCCACAGCATTAGCCCCTAGGGGTCATTATCTAGCCAATTCACACTCTGTAATGTGGGGCTCTGAAAAGGTACTGATTTCCTTCACAGACAGGCATTCCAAAGGCTCCTGAGACCCTGAGATCACCCAGCCAACCACAACAACTGCTGGCACTTGAATTCCTTCTAAACTGAAAGATTAAATGAATGAAGTTATAACACCCAACAGCTTCTACAAGTAAAGGTAAGTCAAATCAATAAGCTTTTATTTGACCTCTGTAATGGTTTAGCTCTGTAAGAGGTCTTAGCAGAGATACAGAGCAAGAAGAATTTAGGATGATAATCTCTAAACATGTGAAATGTCTAGGCAACAAGGTAATCTGTTAATCCAAATATTTAAGGAGGAATGCTGCAGAAATGGGAAGCTGTTTTCAAGGAAAAGCTTTTTAAATAATGGGAAATTTTTAAAAAGAAGCTGAAACATTTTCCTGCCTAGATTAAACTTTTCTATGCATCTCTAGATAGGTAGGAATGTCAACTTTGACACTGTGCTGTGATATAGGGCTACCCTTATGGATTTTCAAGTGTACGGGTGCCTGCAGCTATACTAAATGAGAGCTACTGCAATGCTCACTACATAGTTTTGCTTTTAATCATGTGTTGTTGTTTTGTCTCCTCCTATGTTGTCATCACTATCTTGCTTTGAGAGGATTCCAACCATTTATCCAAGTTTTGATAAAAATTGTATTCAAAGAGTATATAATCTGTAGTGATAAAAGCATAGTATGCTAATTAGATGGGACGTCCTTCTGGACGACCTTCCAGAGGAAGCTGGGGCTGCTGGGGCTGCAAGGGAAGCTGGGGCTACAAGGGAAACCCAGGTCCCTGTTGCCAGAGGGAAGCCTGTGCCAACAGCTGGGGGAAGGAAGGCCTACTCTTGCACGAATTTCATGCATTGGGCCTCCAGTCTATATATAAAAGGCTAATATGCAAATTGTCCCCCTCAGAAGTTCCACCAGGAGAATGGGAGTTTGATCGCTCACTATGACATGCGCTGACCACCAGGGGGCAGCACAGAACATGGTGACCAGCAGTGGCGGAGCGCTGAGGGAGTGAGGGAAGGAGGAGGCAGGGAGAAGGGGGGGAAGGCAGGGAGGCAGGGAACCTGATCAGCCCTGATTGCTGGCCAGGCCTAGGGACCTACCCATGTGTGTGCACTGGGCCTCTAGTCTATGATAAAAGCTGAGAGGTGCTCTGATTAGATTCTATCTACTTTTAGATTTATACTACATATAGAATATTATGTTCCTGCATCTAATTTTCTACACAATTGCCATCAATTGTTGTTTTTCCTAGATCCTCAACTACGTTGAAAAAAGTAGGTTTTGTTGATAAGTGACTTTCAGTTAAATAAGATGTTATTTGAAAAAATCAAAAATGTAATGAAGAGATGTATAAAAGAAAGAAATTGGGGTCCTCGGGAAATGTCACTGAAAAGGTAAAACTTACACCAAACTAGAAGAGAGGAGGGAAGGGAAAAAGGTCTTGGCATTTACTGCCTTTCACAATTGCCAAGTACTAGGATGATTACATACGGTTTCACACTTAGGATTCACAGTTAGGATTGCATTTGTCTGCAGTAGAAAATGGGAATTTATTTAACTTACATAACAAAAAAGCCTAACAACTAGTGATAGCTGCTTTTTGTTCAGCTACTCAGTGATACTATCAGTGGCTTGGGCTCTTTCTCTTTCTGCTCTGCCATCAATCATAAATCGCCTATATTGTTGTTATTACAGGTTGGCTGTTGCCGCCCCAGACATCACATCCAATATTTAGAACAGAATAAAGAGAAAAGGGCAAAGACTGTCTCTGTGAGACTTGGTCTTTTTATTTGGAATATCAGCCTTCTTTGGCAAACTCATTTCACTTCCTTATCTAGATCTAGGTCACAGAACCCCAGGCTGAGATAAGATTCTATTATCCTGAAATAAATGAGAATGTTGTCAGCAATCTATCCTATATAATAAAAGGCTAATATGCAAATTGTCCCCTCAGGAGTTCAACCGACTGGGAGGTCAACCAAATGGGAGTTTGACTGACTAGGAGTTTGACCAACTGGGAGTTTGATTGCTCACTATGACATGTGCTGACCACCAGGGGGCAGCTTGGAACAAAGGAAGGCCTCAGCCAGTAGCAGGCTGCCAGGGGAAGAAAGGCCCTGATTGGCCCTGATTGCTGGCCAGGCCTAGGAACCCTATGCGTGCAAGAATTTTGTGCACCGCATCTCTAGTATATAAATAATGATGGCTGCTGAGTAAGCCACAAATGATGTCTGCCATGCATATGTTGTCTCATTTAAACCTAACAAAAATAGCTTTTTTTATTATAATAGGGAAACTGAGGCTCAGATATGTGACTTATCCAATTGCACACATGACTAAATTCGGATTTGAACCTACTGATCTTCCTTTCTCCATCATTATGCAATGATAGTGAAACCACACCACTCATCTCTAGAAAATATACTCAAACATTAAGGTTTAAGCCTAAGTATATAAAGAATCTTCCAAGAAGTAATATCTTTGCTCTCATTTGTAAGGGCAGAGTGACTATTGCCAAAGAGCCAGAGGGAAGGTGGAAGCCCCATGCAGTGTGCTGTCCCTTCTTTATGGCTCTAAGCCTAACATCACTCTTCCTGCCTCTTGTCAGAGCTGCTCAGTCAAGGCCACAAACCTCATCAGGTACCTGCCTTGCCCCAATGCATTGAAATGTCAGCAGCAGCCTCACTTCTGGTCCCAGAAGTCACAACATTTAACCATCCTACCCCCATCTCCCTTACCTCTCCACCTAATCCCAGTGAATTGGGACAAGACACTATTTTCTTTGGGGTATTTTTCTTCTTCACATTGGTACCATCATTTTATTTTATTTAAATATTTATTCTTGAAAGTATTTCATATGTTCCCTTTTTCCCCCATTGATCTCTTCTAGCCTGCCCCCACCCTCTGCCCCAGGCCTTCACCACACTATTGTCTGTGTCCATGGGTTATGTATATCCTATATAATAAAAGCCCAGCAACCCAATGGTGGAGCTACCCGAATGACCATTGGACTAGCCGCTATGAAGCACACTGACCACCAGGGGGCAGACACTCAATGCAGGAGTTGACCAGGATGAGCAGCACTCCCACAGTGGGCCGATCCCTGCAGGTCACGCTCCCCCACCACACACACACACACACACACACACACACACACACACACATCAGTGCATGAGTCCTGTGCACCGGGCCTCAAGTATGCATATAAGTTTTTTGGTTGATCTCTTCTCACCCACCCTCCCTCACCTTCCCTCTGAGATTCAACAGACTGTTCTATGCTTCTATGTCTCTGATTCTATTTTGTTCATCCATTTATTTTCATTAGATTCCACATATGAGTGAAATTTCATCACCTTCAAGTACATTGCAGAAATTTAAAATTGTTCCTTTTTGTGTTATTAAAAATCCTACTCTGGGTCACATGATAAACAAATTTAATAATTTTCTTTTGTATTTGAATATTTTGAGTAAAATAATGCAGTATTTTACTGATGTGTGAAAAGGGAAGTGACTGCACTATAATTCTTTCCCAGTATTTAAAAACTCCCTTAGATCCTATTTATCTCTATGCTGCTTCCATGAGAACTGTTCTGACCCAATTGTGTCTATGATGTCCCATTACCTAGAGGAAGAGTTCTTCAGAACATCCAAAATTGTACATGAGTGTGCATGCATAATGTCTTTTTCTGGAGAGAAGATCCATAGATTTCATCAAATCCTCCAAGAAATTGGATTAGTTTCCTAAAGTAATAAAAAAAAATATTTTAAAAAATATGATGGCTTAAAAGAACAGTTTTATTCTCTCACTGTTCTGGAGGCCAGAAATCCAAATTCAAGATGTTGAAAGGACCGCATTCGCCCTAAAGGCTCTAGGGGAGGATTCTTCCTTGCTTCTTCCAGCTTCTGGTGGCTTCTGGCATTCCTTTGTGGTCACATCATCCGAATGCACAGCCTTCTTCCCTGAGTCTCTCTGTGTCCTTTTATGTCTGTTATAAAAACACTCATTGGGTTTAGGGCTCACCCTAATCCAGCCTGATCTCCTCCCGACCCTTATCTTAATTACATCTACAAAGACTACTTCCGTATGAAGTAAAATTCTGAAGTTTGGGGTGGATGTGAATTGGGGGAGAGGGAGGTGTTGCGGAGAGGGGGGAGACACTATTCAACCCCCTTTGGATTCATGATCCTAAATAGTTTAGAACAAATGATACACTAAGTTCCTGGGATGACACCCCAGGATGTTATGGATGACATTCCAAGGCCTTCAGACTCTGCTGCCTTCCCATACCTCTAACCTCGTCTTCTTCAGCCACCCATACTGGCCCCAGCTCCCCACACCACTGCACCTGTCTGCTTCATACCCTCTCTGGATACCTTCTCTCTGAGGCTTTTCCATCTTGCCGTGGGTGCAATACCCAACTCAATCTCTGACCATCCACGTCTTTGCTCCACACTCATCCCAGTAGAGAATGCAGCCACACCCATGACTGACTTTTTATTTCCCAAGGAAAAAAAGAAGTTCAAACTGAAATAAATTTATTCGTTTTAAAGAATGGTTTCACTTATTCATTCATTTGTTCATTTACTAAAACGAACATTTACCGAGAACCTGTCACATGTAGAACACAATTGTAACAGTGGGGCTACAGGGGTGAACTTATTAGATGAGATCCTAGTCTTCACTGCACTTCTATTCTAGTAGGAGAAAGACAGTAACCAAGAAAGAATTAAACAAGCCAATACAGGAGTGATAAGTACTATTTAAAAAACTATTATAGGTCCCAGGGGGACGTGTGCCCTGGGTGAGCTGTGTGCCCCAGGGGGCTGTGTGTCCTGGGAGAGCCATGTGCCCTGGGGGAGACATGTGCCCCGGGAGAGCCGTGTGCCCCGGGGAAGCAGTGGGACCCGGGGGGAGGGGCGGTGTGAACCAGAGGAGGAGCAGATTCTATTCATGTGGTCCTGAGATAGTCACCATAAAACAAGCAGATTGTCAAATGACAGCAGGGAGGGGAAGGAGACCTGGGGGGAGATAAGAGAACAACCGAAGGACTGGTATGCATGCATATAAGTACAACCAACGAACACAGAACTCTGGGGAGGGAGGGCATGGATGGCAGGTGGGGGGGGGGGGCAATGGTAAGCTATGTATACATATAATACCTTAATAAATTTTTTTAAAAAACTATTATAGAAGGCTTAGAGGTAGAAGAGCAATACTCTAGGCTGGGTGGTCAGCGAAGTTCTCTGCAGGGAGATAGCATTTGAACTAATGTAAGCAATGAGGGATCAAGGAAGTGAAGATTTGAGGGCAAGATTCAGTGGAAAGCTGAGGAGAGAGAAGAAGGAAAAGAAAAAAAGGTGGTGGAGAAAGAGGAACAGGAGGATGGGGGATAAGGGGGATGAAGGGGAGGGAAAGGAGAAGAAGGAGGAGGGGGAAGAAGAGGAGGAGGAAGAGGAGGGGAAAGAAGAGGAGGAGGAGGAGAAGAAGGAGTGTTAGAGATTATTTAACGAGCAAATCTCCAGGGGAGAGAGAAGTTTATGGGACCCAAAGCACAGCAATAATACACAAACATTACAGTTTCTATAGCTGCATGTAAACAGCCTTGGTAGCACTGGGGGGAAAGGTGAATTACTGTCATTTGGACTCTCTAACTGTTCACTAGTTCCCCCTGATTAATGGAAGATGACAAAGATTGGGCAAGAATAATGACTGCAGCAAATGCCTTGGCATCTCCAACTTTTCACCTTTGGCAAACAGCTTCTTCAACAGCCTCTTGTTCTGTGCTTGGCAGCGGGGCACTTCCAGAACTGCAGGGAAACACAGCAGATGTGATCTTTGCAATGCAGCAAATCCAAGAGATCTTCAGGGGGCAGGCTCCAGAAGATGACGTAGACTTCATCCTTCATCTAAAGCGAGTGATGCCAGCAGAAAGCCTAGCCTACACCCATGCAACCCCAGGCTGTCCCATCTCAGAGCCATTCCTGTGACACCTCCCTTCCCCCTCTTTCCTGTAGCCAGGTTACACAAAAAGGATTAGACTCCAGCTGCTTGGGAGAGCTTCAGGCTGCATGTGTCACCAAAAAAGCCTTAGGAAAACTATGAGAGAATTCCTAGATATCTGCATAGAAAACATTTTCCCAAGAAGGCTTGTGAAAGGGCATGGTGTGCTTTGAAGATCTGGTAGATGTCACCATTGCTTGACAATTCTCATTGACTCAGTTCTATAAACCAGATGTCCACAGCACTGTCTAGCTTGCTGAAGGCACATATTCTTTATTATCCAAAATAGAGACCCAGTGTATGAAATTAGTGCACTGGAGGGGGACCCCTCAGCCCTATCTGTGCCTTCTCTCAGTCCCTGACCCTTGGGGAATGTCTGCCTGCCAGTTTAGGCTTGCTTCTCAGAGGAAGCTAGCCTAAGCTGGCAGGTAGACCTCCCTGTTGCAGTCCGGGACCCCTCACTCCTTACTGGCTGCCTGCTCACTGCTTCTTAGGGATGCCACAAAGGTGGGAGAGGCTCCCCCTACCACCGCTGCACTTGCCAATCATACTCCCAGATCCTGAATTAAGCATCTTCCCCCTGGTGGTCAGTATACATTATAGCAACCGGTTGTTGTGTCAGTTGCTTAGACTTTTATTATATAGTCTAGAGGCTCGGTGCACGAAATTTGACACAGAGGTATGTGTCCCTCAGCCCAGCCTGCATGCTCTCCAATCTGGGACCCCTCAGGGGATGTCCAACTGACCATTTAGGCCCAGTTGGACATCCGTTTCACAATCCAGGACTGCTGGCTCCCAACTGCTCACCTTCCTGCCTTCCTGATTGCTCCTAACCGCCTTTGCCCACCAATGTGATCACCTCCTAATCACTCCCTTGCCAGCCTGTTTTCTCCTAACTGCCCTCTCCTGCAGGCCTGGTCACTCCTAACTGCCCTCCTCTGCTGGCCTGATTGCCTAAAACTGCCCTCCCTTGCAGACCTGGTCCCTCCCAACTGCCCTTCCCTGCTGCCATCTTGTGTCCACATGGGGGCAGCCATCTTTGACCACATGGGGGCAGCCATCTTAGCCATTAGAGTGATGGTTGGTTTGCATATTATTCTTTTATTAGATAAAATAGAGGCCTGGTAAATGGGTAGGGGCTGGCTGGCTTGCCCTGAAGGGTGTCCTGGATCAGGGTGGGAGTTCCCTTGGAGCATGGGGAGGCCTGTGCAAGGAGCCTGTGGTGGTTTACGGGCCAGCCAAGCCCCCAGTGACCCAAGAGGAGGCCCTGGTATCTGGGATTTATTTATCTTCTATAATTGAAACTTTGTAGCCTTGAGCAGAGACCAGGGCAGGCCAAGGTTGCAGGAGCTTGGCTTCCTCCATTGCCAGGGGCAACTCAAGCCTCCTGCTCTCTCCAGCTCCATAGCCACAGCCATCATGGTTGATTTAATTTGCATACTTGCTCCTGATTGGCTGGTGGGCGTGTCTTGTGGGAATAGTGGAGTGGTGGTTAATTTGCATATTACTATTTTATTAGATGGGATAACATGGCTCCAGTCCCCATCCCAGTACTAAGAAAAGTCCTGTGACCTTTCTAGTATCTGAGAGAGTGAGAATGAGGATGAAAAATAAATAGGGTAAAGCTTATATTTCTACTGTTCATCTCTTTTTCTTCCTTTTTCTGAACCCCATTCATCTTCCTTCCTCCTTCCCCCAAAACAATAACAAGTCTCTTATGAATGATTTTTACTGAGACTCTTTTTTAATCCTCACCTGAGAATATGTTTATTAATTTATTTTTTTAGAGAGAGGGAAAGTGGGGGGAGAAAAGGACAGAAACAATAAGAGAGAGACATCAACTAGTTAACCTCTGGGACATACACTAAGGGGGATCAAACCTGCAACCTAGTTATGTATCCTGACCAAAAATCAAACCACAACCTTTTGATGCATTGCATGATGCTCCAACTGACTGAGGCACCCAATCAGGATTTTACTGAGACCTTTTAAGATAACAGAAGTGGTTTCTTCAAAATCGCGTTTTCACCAGAAAACACACACACACACACACACAAATTCAAGTAGATATGCCAGAGCTGGATATTAAAGGTGGACTAGTTTACAATGTTAAGAAAAGGGAAACAGGGATCTGGGAAGAACAGCAAAGTGAGGCATAGTCTAGGCCAAGCATGTCAAAATCAAAGACTAACACGGGCCAAATAAACAAGGTTTAAATTTATGTGGGCCGTGAAAAAGAAGCTTCAATTTTCATAGAAATGTAGGTTCATTTCAATAGAGACATGTTGAATATAAAGGACTGAAATACATGAGTAACCATTAACATAAAGTAATAGAACATTTTAATAAAAATTAATATTTTTTCTTGAACATAAACTTACCAGACACTGAATAACTGCACAAATTAATAAGTGTAACACAAATAAACCTATTCTTTTTATTCTCCAAGAGCAAAATATTTCCTGTTGTGCACACCAAACAAGTCAGTCAAAGACTAATGACATAACAATCAGCTGCTAAAATATTCACTGCTAGTATTAGTGGAGAGAAATGTTGCGCCGGCACATAAGGCACATAAGGGAAATGAATGCAACACGATTATAGTAATCGGTCATTAGGAGCATTGTAGTTCATTATGAATAATTATATATAATAGGATATTATAAAAATTAAGTTACAAAATTTTTATTAAAATGATACCATTATATTGCTTGGGCCACAAAAATATTCATTGTGGGCTGCAGGCATCCCACATGAGTTTGACATGCTTGTTCTAGGCAGTGTCTTCAAACCTTGCTTTAGGAATAGCGACCTCCTTCACACAGGACCCTAAGGAAAAGTGAGTAGAGCAGCTTGCTCTCCATGAAGCAGGGTGTCTCCTCTTCCCTTCCACCCCTTTTTCCCAGACCTGTGGAATCAGAATCTGCATTTGGGAGGAGTCCCAGGTGACTCTTGTTCCCATTAAATTTGAGAAGTGCTACACCTGGATGAGGAAATCTATTTTCCCCAAATGCCCGGAGGAGAGAGAGGGGTTATGATCAGGTGAGTCAATGAATACTTCTGCTTTGCCATTTCTCTCTTTTGGAAATTGTCCTCCATTGCCAAGCCCAGGTCACCCAAAGCCACAGTTAACAACAGCTTGAGAAAGACATAAAGGAGTGTTGTACAGAAGTCAACTTATGCCCATCCCCAAAAACTGTGGTACATTTGGAGAATACTATGGGGATATAAAAAAGAAGGAACTCTGACCCTTTGCAGCAGCATGGATAGAACTGGGAATTATTATACTCAGTGAAATAAGCCAGTCAGAGAAAGACAAATACCATATGATCTCACTAATATGTGGAATCTAATGAACAAAGTAAAAACAGAGGCATAGATACATGAAATCAGTGCATTGCAGCTACAATGCACTGATTTCATGAATGAAAGAGGTGAAAAGATTAGTCAAAGAGCATATGTACATACCCATGGACACAGACAACAGTGTAGTGAAGGATGGCGGGAGAGGGAGAGAGGTTGGATGGAGTGAGCAAAGGAGGGGGGAAATGAGGGACATCTTGTAATAGTATCAAAAATAAAAAAATAAAATAACAACACCTGCCCCCAAATAGTCTTTACCATATGAAAAAAAAAAGTCCATTAAAACTTGAGCTTCATTGTTTTTGACAGTTCATAGTTAAAGCAACTGTGATACTTGATGGACATAAATCATCTATCATCAGCAAGTTTAATTTAGCTAGTCTTGTCACAGAGAGAGAGAGAGAGAGAGAGAGAGAGAGAGAGAGAGAGAGAGAGCTAGAGAAGAGGGGAAGGGAGGGAGGAGAGAGGAGACTCTTTAACTAAATGTTTTTCTGCCGTGCTACTATCAAGATATATCAAGACAAAGACCATTAACAAATTCACTTCCCTCCATAGGACACTGACATGAGAAGACTTAGTCAAGTAAAATATTAGATGGAGACATTCTTTAAGGGAGGCAAGGGAAAACATTGGCCTCCTTTTATGCTGGCCAAGAGCAGCTCTGCTTTTCTTTATTCACTTGCCTGGGCTGCTTCTTTCAATTCTCCAGACTCTGATTCATTCATCCATTCAATAAACGTTGGCCAAGGACTACTTTGGGCTATGACCTGTATTAGCGACCGGAGCTGTAAAGATGAATAAGTCTTGAGGAAGCAGAATATCATGATGAAGATATGTCTGGGTTCTAATCCTAGCTGTTTTCCACTTAACAATTTGTGTAAGTCATTTACCCTTCCCGGCTTCCGTTTATTCTTTTGTAAAATAATTATCAAATTTAAATGATACAACAATATAATACACTAGCACAGGCCCTGGAACAGTCAATGATCTAGAAATGTTAGAGATGATGATGGTGGTAATAATGATATTTCTTAACACTATTCTCAGAGAGCTCAAGATCAAGTTTGTATCAGGGAAAGAGGGGAGATCAGAAAAATAGATGAGTAATTGAAATCAAGTGTGCGGGGGTGCTGAAACATAAATCTCAGCGAGTGTGATGTTGACACACACAAGAGAATGGTCAACCATCCTATAAGAGAGGATGAGGAAGAAAGTCATCCTAGAGAAAGCCCTCTGTAAGATGGCACGAGGACTGTCATAGAATCACCCCGCTTCTCAGGAGTGTTGCCCTTTGACCGAAGTCTCCAAGAACTTGAGAACCTAGAAGGGTGACCATTGGAAGAACCTGTACCGGCTCTTCTCCAACAGGAAGGAGGATGAAGTCACACAGCTGTGTCAAAGGAAAGAAGTCAGCACCAAGGTGGGGAAGGAAGGTTGAGAAAAGGCCTGGGAACAGAAAGCGAGTTCCTACACAAGCCAGAAGGCTTAACTGCTACATTACAATTCTTGTTCCCTCCCCCCCCCACAACTATTTCAAGGTGGCCATGTTTACAAATGTTCACAGCCCAACAGTGATAAGATAAGGGAGAGAGGACAAGGAGCTACTCTGTTTCCAACAACTAATACGTTATGCTTAGATAGCTTTCAGTCTTTCAGGAAAGGAGACAGTCTATAGAAGAATTACAAGGGTTTTGCAGAGGAAACCTGTCATTGGTGTTGTAAGTAGCCTTTCATCTCCACAAAATTATAAAAATGCAAAGCTGTCATGCTCGTTCCTCCTTATAATTTAGATGCATATTTCATACCCAAGCTGGAGAATTTATAAAGAATAGAGAGTTTGATTTAGGCATTGAAACTCAGGGCACCACATTTACTCAACTCCACGATGAGAAAATGACACCCAAGCCACCATTAAAGCTTTCGTAACAAGTGGAAAGGTCAACGGGGAGATTACTGGGCTATTTCTAGAGCTTGAACGTTGCCTTGGGAAGAAATATTTTGTTCTTTTAAAAATAAGATGCATCTGCTTTGAAGACTTTCCTGTTTTGAAATCCTATCAGTTCTAGAAATCAAGATGCTTTCTCCAGCTTATTTACTCAAGTAGAAGGTTCCTTGATATTTGATATTGATATTTCTTCCACAAAGGCATCGAGAGTCCCAAGATAGGAAGTTATTCACAAGCTGCCTGTTTTGGCATATGCTTGGCTATTTACCTTTTTATTTCAAATCCTTGAAAATGAACTCTACCACCTCTTTCGGATCGCTAAGGTACACCGCGAAGCTGCCAATGGAAATGTAAAAGACTGCTTATATGTTTGAAGATCCTTATGATTTCTTGCGTAATTTTTGGTTATTATTCAAGATTAAGTAAAACTGAGGTTAGTTTTTTTTTCTTTTGCGGTGTTCCTCTTTCCCTGTGCATCCCCCTCAAATTAGCACACCCTGTTCCCCATTTACCTTAAACTTTCATGAAGAGATTGGTTAACAAAGAGATTGAAGAGCTTGTCCTCATTTTGGAGGAGGATGCTTAGGCGAAAGATTTATGGACATTGAGCTCCCTGCTTCTTTGATAAGAAAAAGAAAATTCATTGTTGAAATGGGTTTGTTAAAACAAGCATCGGATTCCTCAACAGTGCTTTGGTGAGGTTTTTTTTTTTTAGTCTTACCTTCCCAGGTTATTTATGAGACTGTATTCTTTCCCAGACACTATTTGAAATGAGTTGTAAAATTTGGTGACATTTTGGGGGTCAAATATATAAATGTAAATGAAAAATGTTCTTGTCTCTAGGGGCCAAGCTCTTATTCCTTGAAAGAATAAAACTCATTTCACACACACCTATAAACAATAAGCTCTTAGTATTTTGTTAATTTAATTTTCCATTAAACTAATTTTTAGTTGTTGTTGTTAAACCTCATCTGGGGAGATTTTTTCCCATTGGTTCTCAGAGAGAGTGGAAGGGAGGGAGGAAGGGGGAGAGAGGGAATGAAAGAGAGCAGTAGAGAGAATTATCAATGTGAAAGAGACACATCAATTGGTTGCCTCCCACATGCACCCAGGTCAGGGCCAGAGATCGAACCCATAACCCAGGTACATGTCCTTGACTGGGAATTGAAACCCCAACCCTTTGGTGCAGGGAGCTGTGTCTAACCACTGAGAAACACCAGCCAGGGCTCCATTCAACTAATATTTATTGATGTCCTGTTATTTGCTAGGTACCAAAGATACAAAGGTGATAAAAATAAAAACTAAAAAACCAGTCATGGTCCTTGCTCTCATGGAGCTTACAGTGGTGAGAGAAAATTACAAGTAAAAGAGAAACAGGAGAAAGTGCAGCCCAATGGGAAAAGGAGGAGAGTGGGGGTGGGATAAGTGGCTTAAAAATTTTTAAGTTAGTTAAAAAAAAAAAAAAACAACAGTGTACCATTAAGCAATACATACAGTAAACATATAAAAGATACATATGCACATTGGTTAACCAATGTTTGCAATGGAGAGGCAAGGGACTTTTCTGTGAATACAGACAACTGACTGCGGTATTGTCCAGTGTAGAACTCTTTGTGAGTATGGGAATGTTCTATACTTGTTCTAATGCAATTGTCATTAGATACACGTGGCTACAGCTACACTTGTGTGCTATGTTGGGCAGCACATGATAAGAATCCTCTATTATCTTTCCTATTAAATCACACCCTTATGCCTCCTTTTTGATTTTCAGTCCCAATTTCTTTAAAAGTACCTTTAAAGACAATTGTGACCCAGTCTGAGAGCAGCATCCTTTTAAATTTTAATACTGTTTTGTAATTGTTTATAGGTGAAAGGTTAATTTTTTATAATAAGAAAGCGGTCATAGACGAAACATTTTTTTTTTCACTCACACCTCATCTGATCATCATTTTCTATAGTAACTTGCATCTTTTAGGTCATTTGATGCATTGAACACCTACCTCCCTTCTTCCTTTCCTATCTGATTCCTTTCTTGAGATGGTCAGCTTCTTTTATAGACAGACTAGGTTTGGGATGGCATCAGTTCCAGTAGACAAGGATTCTATAGAAATTCCTTAGTCTGAGCTGGGGAAGAGCGCTGAGGCCAGCATCTGAAAACCTTGAGACAGAGGTTGTAAATGACAGATCGCAGAAAGAGTGTGGTATGTAGGGATACAAGGACTCCTGAGGTGAGAAAGAGCATCGGCTCTGTCTGAGGATTATGGTATGCATGGCTCCTAAGAGGCCATGGCAATACTACACAGATCTTTGATGATAACCGACTCAAAGACCCCTGGCAGTGAGATGCTCCTTCTCAGGTCCTCAGCGAGGGACTGCTGCCCACCTTCTGCCACCCCAGCTTCCCATTATAGTGGAAATTCTTTTATCTTCTATCAGTCAGAGATCAGCCTCTACTTGAAATCCTGTAACAAGCTGACCTATGGCTGTTTTTAAAATATAAAGTGTATTAAAAGGAAGCACAGCAGTTAGAGAAAGGAAAGCAAATCAGAACACAAAAACATTTGGCCAGGGGAATACAGCTTCTAGAAACAACAAAGGACAACCTGAACAAGCAAATAACAAGAGAATTTAAGGAGATTGAAATTCAGCACACAAAAAGGATGTCTGGACATCAGGGGGAAAAAAAAAATATATATATATATATATATATATATATATATATATATATATATATATATAATTTCTTCATTGAATGGGGTTTCCAAATTTAGGGCACACAGAAAAAACATCCAAGGTGGCCCATTACATCTGAATTTCACATCACTTGATTGGAGTGTCATCCCACACACCAAAAGGTTGTGGGTTTGATTACCGGTCAGGGCACATACCTAGGTTGCAGGTTGGATTCCTGGTCAGTATGCGTATGAGAGACAACCTATTTATGTTTCTCTATCACATTAATATTTCTCTCTCTCTCTCTCTCTCTCTCTCTCTCTCTCTCTCTCTCTCTTCCTCTTTCTAAGTCAATAAAAACATCCTCAGGTGAGGATTTTAAAAATCTGAATTTTACACAAGCAATAAATGAGTTTAGTGTATTATGACCCATGCAATATTTCAACATACTTATACTAAAATATTATTGTTTCTTTGAAATTCAAATTTAACTGGTTGTCCTGTATTTATCTGGACAGTTGAATTCAGTAGATGCATTGAAAAGAAGTTTGGTCATTGAAGATATATGAACTAGTGACTGGGAAGCACACAGAAAAACTCTCACTGCACAGAACAAGCAAAGAGGTGAACCAATGAGAGGAAAGATGAGACTGGGGCTGGGTCCAGGAGGCACACTATTAGCAATAATATGAGTTCCAAGAGCAAAAGGACACACAGGAGAGAAAATAATTTTAAAGTGTGTAGTAAAGGAACTTCCTTTCTCAGCTGAAGAGACCCAGAGTTTGGAAACTGAAAAGACCCCTAGAGTTCTAGACTTGATTGATAAAGAAAAACATTCATGTGGGTAAGTCCTAGTAAATTTCCCGAATGAAATTACAAAACAAAAATCTGACAAGCTTCCAAACAGAAATAACCAATTACCTGCAGACAGAAAAGCATGCTGTTGGCATCTGACTTATTATCGGCAACACTGGAAGACAGAAGATAATGGAATAGCATTTGCCAATGACCAAGCTGAAAACCACCAAGAATCCTTTGCTTAATTGAGATGACCGTCACTGGCCAAGGTGAAATGAGAATTGTAAACATGAAAAAAAATTTGGAGAGTATATCCTTCATAATTCCTCTTTGAGGAAAATAGTCAAAAGTTTTAAAAAGAAATAATTTGATTAAAAATTTTAAGATATAGGAAGATAAAAAGGAGAGAACACAGTGATGAACAATGAACCCAGAATAGGCAAGTAAAGGTAAGAGGATATTAATAGACTGTTGGGCACTGTATGATTTGAATGTTACTTAAGGTCTTTGGAAACAGAAGGGACATATGGCAAGAGAAACTTAAATAATTACCCAGAATTGAGGTCCTGGAGAAGCTCAGGCATTAGAGGTAGAGAGGGAGTGAAAAAGTAAAATATCCCCAAAATCTCACTTTTAAGAGAAGGAAAGAGGTGATGTGAAGGAGGGAAGAAAATGAAACTTTCTATAGCAGCAGTTTTCAAATTGTGCATCACAAGAATTTTAAAAACATGCAATCCCCAACTATTTAGTCAGGGGCACTGACCTCCTTTTCCTTAGATTGTCAAATAAAAAATGATAACAGCCAACACAACATTAGACAACCCGTGTGAATAAATTTAGGTTATACCTATTTTTTGTATCAGATTGGCAAAAATATCATGTGTTTTGGTGTGTTGCAGAATTTTAGTAATTAGTTTTTGTGTGGCATGAGATGAAAAAGATTAAAAATTGCTGTTCATCTTCCTCAGGATTGAGATGTACAAGGAGCAGAACAGCATGGTGAGTGAACAGTGTGCCTTTATTTTATTTTATTTTATTTTATTTTATTTTATTTTATTGAGAGGAAGAGAGAGGGGGAGAGAGATAGAAACATTAATGATGAAAGAAAATCATTGATCAGTTGCCTCCTAGGGATAGAACCCACAACCTGGGGATATGCCCTGACCGGGAATTGAACTGTGACCTCCTGGTTAATAATAGGTGAAGGCTCAACCACTGAGCCATGCCTCCGGGGCTAATGTGCCTTTCTTAAGGAAATAGTTGAACTCTTGTTTGCAAATAATAATGTATAGATATCTTATTAACAAATGCAAGAGAAGGAAACAGAATAAAACAGAATGTTCAATAGAACACCCAAATAATTATGCATTCTGTAAATGCTAGTTCCCATCCTCATGACATCGGCAGGGGTCTGTGCATTTCCTTTGCTTTCATAGCATTTATAACAGCTTTGTTGAGATATCACTCACATATCGTACATTCTATCTATTCAAAGCAAGTAACTTGAGGGAATGGGAGGAAAAGGTAAAGGGATTAAAAAGTACAAAATGGTAGTTACAGAATAGTCATAGGTATGTAAAGTGCAGCCTAGGGAAGATAGTCAATAATATTGTAATAACTATGTATGGTATCAGATGGGTACTAGATTTATCAGGGTATTGCTTCATGAGTAACATAAATTGTCTAATTGGTGGTTGTACAGTTGAAACTAATATAATATTATATGTCAACTATAATTGAAAAAAATAAATTATTTTTACAAAGATCACACTAATGTAATACACTATTAATTATATCTGTCAAGATCAGGGGTCTGCAAACTGCTCCTGCAAAGAGCCAAATAGTAAATATTTTAGGCTTTGCAGGCTACATGGTCTCTGTCACAACTACTCAACTTTGCCATGGTAGGGGGAAAGCAACCATGGGTGTGGTTGTGTTCCAATAAAACTTTATTTTAAAAAATAATAATTAGGTGTGTGACTCAATGGCTTTTAGTCTATTGAGAGTTGTGCATCCCTCACCACAATATAATAACATCCAATCAATATAAGAACATTTTCATTATTCCCAAAAGGAGTCTGCTCCCATTAGCCATCACCCCTCCCTCCTCCCTCCCCCAGTTCTTAGCCCTAGGCAACCACTCATCTACTTTCTATCTCTATAGATTGGCTTATTCTGTACATTTCGTGTGCATAGAATTGTACAGTTTGTGGTCCTTTGGGTCTGACTTTTACCACTTAGCATAATGTTTTTCAGGCTCATCCGTGTGGTGCCATTAGCACTTAATTACTACATTTCATTGCCAAATCATCTCTATTTTCTTCCACTCATCAGTGGATGGACATTTGGATTGTTTCCACTTTTTGGCTATCAGAAATAATGCTGCTGTGAACATTTGTGCATCCCATAGCATTCTATTCTACACCATGACAGAGTCACCTAATGGCATGTCTGCTCTTTTCCCCATTCTCCACCAGATAGTAAAATTCCTGAGGGCAGTGTCACGTCACAGGCACTCCTGCTATGCACAGGAATTAGCACAGTGTCTGCCACTAATAGACTTCTATACTATCTGTAAAATAATGAATATAGTAAGCCCACCAACTTAGACAAGAAGCAAAAAATGGCTATGGCCATATCTATATTCAGCAGCTGAACAAGCAAGGAGGGAAAATCCTTGAGTCTGAAACTTCCACCTCCTTTGAGCCTGGGACCTCAATAATCTCACCATCAGTTTTTAAAAGCCATTGGTCTCATGGGAGCATGGAACAGAGTGCGGAATCTCAGAGGGGAGGCAGGGAAGGGTGGCTATGGGGGAGGTAATCAACCAAAGACTTTGTATGCATATATGCTTGTTATTATACCCATGGACACAGACAATGGCGTGATGAGGGCCTGGGGCAGGGAGCAGAGGTGGACTGGAGGGGATCAATGGTGAGAAAATAGGACATATGTAATACTTTCAACAATAAAGAATTATTAAAAGATTAAAAAAAAAGCCATGCTGAAACCGGTTTGGCTCAGCTGGTCGATGTTTCTCTCTCATCAATGTTTCTAGCTCTCTGTCCCTCTCCCTTCCTCTCTGTAAAAAAAATCAATGAAATATATTTTAAAAAGAAAAAGAAAAAGAAAAGCCATGGGCCTTATACTTCTTCATTCCCTAAAACATAACACTACTTATAAAGGCCTTTAATCTTGCCTAGATTGTTTTGAAGTTTGGGAATGTTCATTAAATTTTTGTGCCGCATTAATAACAGATAAACACACTACACAAAAAGTTACCATCAAATGCAGATATGGAAAGGGCATCCATCAGCATCTGCATCCCTAGGAGAGGATTGAGAGAAAAACTAATTGTTCTTCAACACTGGATATTGATGTTATGGTACATTCAAGAAGGAGTAGACAGAAAATACAAATCAAGAGTCTGATTAACTAGATTATCTGAAAGTGGACTTTGTATGAGGTTCGGTATACGGTGATGGGTGTATGGGGTTATTTAGAATACAATATAGCAATAATTGAAAGGGAATTACTGAGTTAGAATTAAACGAACATCTCAGTTTAAAAAAAAAAAAATCATGTCTTGGTTAGAAAACCGCTTCAGAAGCATGCGAACCCGATAAAGACTGTAAATGTAAATGAAGGAGAGAAGTTGGAGAGAACGTGTGGTACAGTTTGAGAGGCGCTGCTGCAAATGACAGATAAACTGCTTTCTGGATGAGTAAAAAGGATACACTGAGACTACATGCTTGAGAGCAACTTAGTGTGGTATCATCCTGCCATCTTTTTCCATCTTTATGCTTGCAAGCATGAAACCAGCTACACTGCATAAAAGCTGGGCTGTGTGAAGGAAAAAAATAGATAATAAGGTAATGAAATTACTTGCCGACAATTTCTGAATGTTGACTGCTGAGGCCAGGTACTGAGGTGACAAACAATCATTCTTCCTATTTCTTACCACGCCAAAGTGGCAGAGTCCACCTGGCGATGTTACGATAAGAAATCAAGAGAGATTATAAAATGTTTTGAAGTTCAAGAGAAAGAGGTGAAATTCTAAGTCAAGTTCAAAGAAGATTTTCCAGTAAAATAGTTTTACAATGGAAGCTTATTTAGCCATAATATCCGTAATTTGACCTTGCCCAGAATAATGCAATATTTTCAGATTTAGATGTCTTAGCTTCAAGTGAGCAAAATAATTTTTAAAGCATTTGGAAATATTGTGTGGTACCTATCACATAGTGAGAAAAATAAACTAGTTTTAAAGTATTTTATATGAAGAGTTTCATCTAATAGAAATGTATTCATGCAAGCTAACTGAAGAATGTGTTAAAGATAAGTCATCTTTCTGTGCCTATGAAAAACTGGGTTAAGTTGAAAATGGGAAAAAATAACATGTATCTAAATATTTAATAATGGAAACACAGCAATTATTTTCTTTAAAAATGACAAATACATTAAAAAAATGACAAATGAGTTTTTTAAATGAAGTTTTATTTCCCAGGAAATCCTTGTTGATCTGAACAGAGAGATGTGGCAAGGATTCCTTATCAACAAGATTGGATGTAACGTCAGCACAGAAACTTGAGCTGGAACAGTGCCAAAGCATTAGTGACAAGATCCATCATCTACTTTTCCTTCCTCCGCTTTTCTTTTGCAGGTTTCTCTTCCAGCCTCTATATCTGAGCCATCTTCAGTTCAGTAATAAATGATGTCTGTCCTATGAAATGTATGAGCTTTCACAGTATAAAATCGCATTGGATAAAGGCATTATTCATTCATCCATTACAACTCTCACCACCACAGACCCAGCTCAGTGGTGCTCACCCTCAGAATGAACCATGAGCTTCAGAAAATTATTCTTCAATTATTATAATAAATGATATTTTAAGTAGGCAATCATTTTTTTCTTTTAAAAAATGACTATGTAATATAATTCCATCATGTACTCTTATGTTCTGGATAAATGACCTTCTACTGAAGTTCATGAAATAATAGCTTATAAAATATCTACCTCTTATCTACACTAATAAAAGAGTAACATTCAAATTAAGCATCACTTCTCTACACTAAGCCACACCCACCAGTCAATCAGGAGCAAATATGCAAATAAACCCAAACAAGATGGCAGCTGGCCACAGAGCTGGAGCAAGTAGGAGGCTTGGGTTGCCCTGGCAATGGAGGAAACCTGCCCTGGCCTGCCCTGGCCTCCACTCCAGGCTACAAAGTTTCAATTATAGACCTCCTCTTGGGTCACTGGGGGGTATGGCCAGCCTGCAAACCACCACAGGCCCCTTGCCCAGGCCACCCCATGTCCTAAGGGAACCCCTACCCTGATCCAAAACACCCTTCAGGGAAAACCAGCCAGCCCCCACCTATGCACCAGGCCTCTATCCTATCTAATAAAAGAGTAACATCCAAAATGATCATCACTCCAACAGGCAAGATGGCTGCCCCCATGTGGACACAAGATGGCCACCACAAGATGGCCAGCAGGAGAGGGCAGTTGGGAGGGACCAGGCCTTCAAGGGAGGGCTGTTGGGGGTAATCAAGTCTGCAGGGGAGGGCGATTAGAAGTGACCAGGCCAGTAGAGGAGGGAAGTTGAGGGTGACCAGGCCTGCAGCAAAGGGAAGTTGGGGGGGACCCAGGCATGCAGAGGAGGGAAGTTAGGGGCAAGCAAGCTGGCAGGAGAGCAGTTAGGCATCAATCAAGCTGGCAGGGTAGTGGTTATGGGATGATCAGGCTGGCAGGCAGGAGCAGTTAGGAGCAATCAGGAAGGCAGGCAGGTTGAGCCGTTGGGAGCCAGCAGTTCTGGATTGGGAGAGGGGTCCCAGATTGGAGAGGGTGCAGGCTGGGCTGAGGGACACACACCCCAATCCCGAACTTCATGCACCAGGCCTCTAGTGTTCAATAAGATACAAGGATATATTTTCTACGAAATAAGAACAATCCGACCTAAACCAACAATAAGTAAAAAAAAATGTAATGAGAATAAAAAAAAATAGGAGTGGGGAGTGATTAACAAAAGAACTTATATGCATAATCCATGGACACAGAAATAGTGCAGTAAAAGCCTGAGGGGACGGGGGGGAGATGGCTGGTGTGAGGTAGAGGGGATCAATGGGGGAGAGGGGGAAGGGAGGCATCTGTAATACTTGCAACAATAAAGATTAATTATTTTCAAAAGAGAAAAACAGTTGCATGGGAAATGGTAGACTTACAGCTGCCAAAAAAATGATTAAATGATGCAGAGAATACATTTAAGGAACAGAGAATTTTACAAATCAATTTTCAATTCAATATTAAATGAAAATGAAAATATTACATGAGTTGGCAGATGAATTGGATAGATTACTAAGATTCAACTAATTAGTGTATGTTTTGGCAGAAAACGACAGAGCAAATAGATCAAAGCAATAATCAAAAGTGTAATAGGAGAAAATGTAGACAATCTAAGCATTTTTAACTTCTGAGAATGAAATAACTATATTTCAGGCAAAACTGACAAATAAACATTCTTCCCAAGACACATAATTGTCAGATTTCCCAAGAAAAACACAGATGCTCCTTGGCTTACAGTGGAGTTACTTTTTGATAAACCCAGCATAAGTTTAAAATATTCTAAGAAGTAAAAAAAAAATGCATTCAATACATCTAACCTACCAAACATCATAGCTTAGCCTGGCCTACCTCAAAAGTGCTCAGAACACTGACATTAACTTACAGTTGGGCAGAATCATCTAATACGGTGAATACACTGTAGAGTATACCGTATGTTGTTTACCATGTTGATGATGTGCCTGACTGGGAGCTGTGGCTCTCTACCACTGCCCAGCATCACAAGGGAGGATTATAGTGCATATCACTAGCCCATGAAAAGATCCTACATGCATAGGCCACGGACGCAGGCAATCATTTGTTGAAGGCCTGGGCAGGGTGGGAGGTAAGGGGATGAGGGTCAGTGGGGGAGAGGGGCATCTGTAATACTTGCAACAATAGAGATGATTTTTTTTTAAGAAAAAGATCAAAACTCAAAATAGATTGTTTGGTGTCTACTAAATGTGGCTTGTTTTTGTACCATCATAAGGTCGAAAAACTGAAAGTGAAACCATCATAAGTCAGAGATCATATGCATAGGACTGGAAGCAGCCTTTAAATGAGGCAACCCAGAAGTCAAGGTAAGAGTGAAACTTCTTTAGAAAGTGGTCAGTTTTCACAACCTTCATTTCTTTGCCACCAACTTAGTCCTCATCCAACTTACTATAACTGCCACCTGTTCCACAGAAACTTCTCTCACCAGGAAAAAGTCAATGCCTTTTTGTGATTAAATCCAAAGGACTTTGCACCCCTCGTCTTGTTTGACTTGCCTCCAACATCTGACATACCTGACTACGCTTTTTGAAAACTGTCCTTTTCCTTGGTTTCAAGGGTGCCAAACTTTTCTGGTTTCCCTCCCCCTTTCCTAAGTATTTTTATTCATTATTCTTTCTTGAAACTACCTTTTATCCATCCTTAACATTAGTCAGTCTTCTAAGTTCTGTCTTCCTTTCTGACTCCTTCCACACAGCTCCTATGTGCAACTCTATCTTCTTCCCAATTTCAATTACCACAGATATGCCAACAACTCTCAAATCCATATCCATAATTCAAACCTTTCCCTGGATCTCCAGATCCATATATTTTATTTCCTGGATATGGTTACACTTGATCTCCTAATTTTTCTCCCTTCCTCTCCAAGACTTGTTCCTGTGCTAGTGTTCCCTATGTTCATAAATGGCACCATCATTTATTCTGTTCTTCAAGCTAAAATTATCAATGTTCTCTCCTCTCCTCTCCTCTTCTCTCCTCTCCTCTCCTCTTCTCTCTCTCTCTCTCTTTCTCTCTCTCTCTCTTTCTCTCTCTCTCTTCCATCTTGCATACAGTTAAAGAACTAGTCCTGTTGATTTAACATGTTAAGCATTTTTTACATCTGTATATCTCTCCCCATTCCTACTATGGATATAATAGTTTAAGCTACAATTATCTTTCAATTAGGTTCTTATAGTAGCCTCAAACCTGGCTTCCTAACAACCAATATAGTGCCCCATAGATCCATTAATAATTCAACATAAATATCTTTCCAAAATCTACACTAATAAAAGATAAATATGTAAATTGGCCATACCCTCCATGATGCCCACCTGCCAATCAGGAGGGAATATGCAAAGCAGCAGGACAAAGATGTTGACTGGGCTAGGCAGAACCCCTGCTATGAGGGGGAAAGAGGGGGCGGAGGGAACTATAGGAGCCATGCTCCAGCAGGAACGAAGCCTATAGACTCCGAGCAGAGTCAGTGAAGCCTGCAAAGACTTTGGCTGGAGCAAAGACTCTGGCCAGAGTGAAGGCTTGAGTCCTGAATGCCGGAGGAAAACCGGTGCTGGCATCCAGGTGAAGGAAGGCCTATTGCATAAATCTTCATGGAATGGGCCTCTAGTATAAAGATAATTGTGTTACTTACCCAAACCCACCACCTATAGCTATTTAAAACTTTTCATTTGGGCTCTTTTTTAAAGAAAAATGTCTCGAATTTCAAATAATCTTATAGAACTCTTATACCTGCATACTTCAGGTGTCATTCTCCTTGTGCTTGATTATCTTCCAGTCTCCCTTAAATGTGGCACCTGTTTCTTAACTACTTGCATTGGCATATAATTTTCTCTTTGTCTATATACTTTTCTTTCCCTTCCACTTCCTGTCTCTCTACAACCTATATAACTCTGAATCATTCAAGTTTGGCAGCTTTTGAGTAAGTGCTTCATCAGGAAAGCTTCTCTTTCTTCCTTAGTTGGGTTAAATTCATCTAGCCAGAAAGCAATTTAAAGACCTTAACAGATACCTCACCTAAGAAAATGCACTGATGGCAAACAAGCACATGAAAAGATAGTACTCCACATCATAGATCACCAGAAAAATGCAAATTAAAACAAAGAGATACCACTACACATCTATTAGAATGGCCAAAATTTGGGAAACTGACCACTCCAAAAGCTGGTGAGGCTGTAGATAAAGAACTCTCTCTCATTGTTAGTGAGAATACAAAATGGTACTGCTACATTGGAAGACAGTTTGGCAGCTTCTTGCCATATGATTCACAATCATACTCCTTCATATTTACCCAAAGGAGTTGAAAGCATGTCCAGACAAAAACCTGCACAGGGATGTTGATAGTAGCTTTATTTATAACTAGAGGCCTGGTGAACGAAATTCTTGATTGGGTAGGGTCCCTAGGCCTGGCCAGTGATCAGGATGATCTGTGGGGCAATTGGTGGGGTGATCAAAGGCTCCCACTCGCATCCGTCTTGGCCAGCCTGGTGCCACCCACTCATCAGGCCCAACCCCTACTGCTGCCACTGGTCGCCTCCTTCTGCAGAGTGACCGGCTGGGTAATCAGAGTGGCCCCCACTTACACCCACCTTGACTGTCCTGGGGTCTGTGGCTTCTGTGTTGAGCATCTGCCCCCTGGTGGTCAGTGCATGCCATAGTGACCCGTCATTCCACCATTCAGACCATTTGCATATTAGGCTTTTATTATATAGGATTGCCAAAACTTGGAGTCAACCAAGATATCCTTCAACAAATAAGTGGATAAATAAAATCTGATGCATTCTAGAAAATCGAATACTACTCAGCACTAAAAAAAAAAAAATGAACTATCAAGTCATTAAGACACATGGAGGAAACTTAAGTGAAAGAAGCCAAACTGAAAAGGCTACATACTATATAATCCAATTATGACATACAGGAAAAGGCAGAACTATAAAGACAGTAAAAAAGATCAGTGATACCCAGCCAGAGTGGCTCAGTAGTTGAGTATCAACCTATGAACCAGGAGGTCACAATCCAATTCCTGATCAGAGTACATGCCAAAGTAGTGGGCTTGATCCTCAGTGGGGGATGTGCAGGAGGCAGCCAATTAATAATTCTTCTTCATCATTGATGTTTCTATCTCTCTCTCTCCCTCTCCTTTACTCTCTGAAATCAATAAAAAATATATTTTACAAAAAAAAAAAAAGATGAGTGGTTGCCAGAGCTTAGAAGAGGGAATGTATAAATAGGCAGAGCACAGAGGATTTTTAGGTCAGAGAAAATACTTTGTATAATACTAAAATAATGGATACATATCATTATATATTTGTCTAAACATATAGAATGTATTAGGAATAAGCAGTGAACTTGAATATAGATCAATAGAAATTATCCAATCTGAAAACTAGAGGAAAAGAGAGGAAAATAAATAAATAAATGGAGCCTAAAAAATACAGGGGGAAATAAGCGCACTAACACATATACAATGGGTGAGAGAGAGGTAGATGATCTTTTGAAGAAATGATTGAACACTTTCTCAATTTTTATAAAAACACTAATCTACACACCTAACAAAACTCTATGTTTAAAATAAAGACATGTACACCTAGAAACATCATAGTCAACCTGTACAAAACCACAGACAAAGAGGAAATATTGAAAGTAGCAACAGAAAAATGACATAAAGTCCAAGGGAGAACAAGACAAGGAAGGCCAGGTATCCAGGCAGCCAGAGATGTGCTGTCACTGGCCTGGCGACACAGACCCATCTAATCCTGGTCACAGTCATGTTGGTTACATGTACCATTTGCTCACTTTTATATCCTATCTCCAAGCTTTAGCCATCACCAGCCTTGGATAATATTTAAAGACAATGCTTAAGACAGAGTTCTTAGAGGTTGGCAGTGATGGCAGAATCACTCTGACCACAGCCTTGTACCACTGCAAAAGTAGTTGTCTCACAACCACCACAATAAAATTAACAACAGATTTCTCATCAGAAACAATGGAGGCCAGAAGACAATGGGATGATATAGGAAGTGCTAAACAACAAATAAGTAATAATAAAGAAATCTTTCAGAAAGGAAATGGTGATAGACAGCTATTTGAATACACAGAAGAAATAAAAATCACTGGAAATAGTAAACATGTAGGTTAAGATTTTTGTAAGCATCTTGTGTCTTCTCTTTCTTTAAAAGACATTACATTGCATAAAACAATGATTATAACATTGAAATGTAGCATATTAGCATATATATTGATATAATATATCACAGTAGGAAAAAGAGGGGATAAGAGTAATCATATTGAAGCTAAGTTTCTATATTTTATAAAAATTGATAGTGTATTAATCTAAAATAGATTGTAATAAATTAAAATGCATATAATAATCTATAACCATTAAAAATATAGTTTAAAAACATCAGCAGGTATTGAAATTGAAATTTAAAATATTTGTGTAACACACTAAAAGGTATTAAATAAAGAATTGAGAAATAAAAGAAGCAAGAAATACAGAAAACAAATAGAGAATGACCAATGTAAATCCTTTCATATGAATAATTTCATAAACATGAATAGTTTAAATGCTGCAATCAAAAGGAAAAGATTATCACATTGGAAAAATACAAAATTTATATCAAACTTAAGGGTGAAAGACTGAATGATTTCCTCCAAATATCAGGAACTAGGCATGAATGTCTATTTTCAATAAATTTATTAAACATTATACAGGATGTTCTAGACCAGTGCTTGGCAAACTTATTAGTCAACAGAGCCAAATACCAACAGTAAAACAATTGAAATTTCTTTTGAGAGACAATTTTTTTTAAAACTTAAACTTCTTCTAACGCCACTTCTTCAAAATAGGCTCGGCCAGGCCGTGGTATTTTGTGGAAGAGCCACACTCAAAGGGTCAAAGAGCCGCATGTGGCTCGCAAGCTGCAGTTTGCCAACCACAAGTCTAGACCATAAAGTAAAGCCAAAAAATAAAAGCAAGAAAAGAAAAGAAATTAAAGGCATTCAAATTAGAAAGAAAGAAATACAACTGCTTTTATTGGCAGACTAGAGGCCCAATGCACAAAATTTGTGCAAGGGGCTCGGTCCTCGCAGCCGTAGCAGCTTGCCTTGGCCCTCACAGCCCTGACTTTGTCTGGATGGTCATCCGGAAAAATGTCTGGAAGGTCGTTCAGCTGTCCAATCTAATTAGCATATTATGCTTTTATTATTATAGATGGCATGATACTATAAGTAGAAAATTCCAAGGAATAAATAACAACCCCAATATTATAATCTGTATATACAAAAGCCAAGCAACCAGAACGACAGAACGACTGGAACGGCTGGAACAACCAGCACAACTGGAATGACCTGAATGACTGGTTGCTATGACACGCACTGTGGCGGCGAACCAGCCCAATCTAACAGTCTCTTAGGTTTAAAAATTAAAACCTGGCAAGGCTGCTCTTAACACTGAAAGAACGGGATGTTGCAGCAATGACATGCATGGACTCTGGCTTGCACATTTCATGGTCATCCCTGATTCTGACATTAATAACTGTGTGGCAAAGCCAATTACTTAACTTCTCTCTGCTTCAGTCTTTCCACCCATAAGATGGGGGAAATGGTACTACTGCCTCAGCAGGATCAGGTTATGCATTACTTTTTTATAATCAAGGCAAAAAAAAAAATGTAGCTGCCCCTACAATAGCAAGATGCCTTTCACCTGTATGAAAAGTATGGTCACTGGTGTTTGCAGCATGCTGGATTGCGAGAGGGATGTCTGACTGTTGCTTTAGGCCCAATCCAGAATTATTAAGCCTAAAGCTATAGTCAGACATCCCCTGAGGGTGCAGGCTGGGCTGAGAGCACCCTCCAGGCATGAATTTTGTGCACTGGGCCTTTAGTATAATATATAATAGCATAACTAATAAACAAGTTTAGCAAGGTAACATGATCTAAGATCAGGATACAAATGCTAATTTTGTTTATGTATATTAGTAATAAATAATCCAAAAATAAAATTAAGAAAACAACCTGGCTGTTGTGGTTCAGTGGTTGAGCATTCACCTATAAACCACAAGATCAAGGTTTGATTACCAATCAGGGTTTTAGGCTTGATCCCCTTTAGGGAGTGTGTATGAGGCAGCTGATTGATGATTCTCTCTCATCGTTGATGTTTCTTTCTCTCCTTCTCCCTTCCTTTTATAAATTAATAAAAATATTTTTTAAAAGAAAAAGTAAATTTCAGAGCAAAGCATATTACCAAGAATAAATGAAATAATTTCATGTGATAAAGAGGTCAATTGATGAGTATTATGTACCTGATCTTCAAAATTCAAAGACTGATTGAACTATAAGGAGAAATAGATAAGTCCACAATTAAAATTTATTTCAAAACCCACCTCAATAATTTATAGAACAAAGGGAAAATCATTAAATGCACAGAAGTTTGAACAACATTATAAATCAACTTGATATAATTAAAATTTATAGAGCACTTACACATTATTTTTAAATACAAATGGAACATTCATAAAATAGGTCATATTCTCACTCATGAAATAAGGTTCAATTAATTTAAACTATTCGTTTTATATAAAATATGTTCTCTGACCACAAAGAAATTATGTTAGAAATCCATAACAGAAAAAAGTCTCTGTAAAATCCCACAAATATGTGAAAACTAAATAAGACACTTCTAAAATAATTCATGGCTCAAGAAGAAATTAGGGAAATTATAAAGTACTTTGTCTGACTGGAAATAAAAAGACAACATGACAAAATTTGTGGAAAGCAGGGAAAGAAACTTCAGCACTTAAAATGCAAAAAAAAAAAACCAAAACATTTGAATACAAATGTAAACTGTAAAACTTCTATAAGAAATCATTAGGAAAATCTTTATAATTATGGGAAGGACGATATTTCTTACTTGGGATATAAAAATTACAGACCGTGTAAGAAAAATAAATAGACTCCATCAAAATTAAAAACATCTGCTCTCAAAAGACACTATTTGAAAAAAGAAAAAGATGAGCCACAAACTGGGATAAAATATTTGTAAAATATATATCTCACCTAGAACTTATATTCAGGACATTCAAAGAACACTCAAAATATTATAATTAAAAAACTTAATTTAAAAATTGAGCAAATTTTTTAACAAACACTTCATCAAAGAAGACATATAGATGGCAAAAAAGGCACATGAAAATATGCTTAATATAATTTGGACATTAGGGAACTGAAAATGAAAACCACAACGAAATATCAATACACTCTTACTAGAATGGTGAATATTTTTTAAAAGCTGTCAATACTAAGTGGGGATAGAGAGCAAATGGATCTCTATACATAGGTGGTGGGAATGCAAATGCTACATACAGCCACTTTAGAAAATAGTTTGACAGTTTCTTATAAAATTACACATAAAATTACCAGATGACCCAACAATGCCAATCCTAAATATTTACCCATGAAAAATGTACCTCAAAGGCCTGAACATGAATGTTTAGAACAGCCCTGTTCATAAAATCAGGAAACAACCCATTAATAATGAACACACTGATTGTGTTCTTATAGTCTTACAATGAAATACTACATAGGAATGAGAAGGAAGGAAACTGTGTCCATGTAACAGCATCAACAAAACTCAAGTGCATTGTGCTAAATGAAAAAAGCCAGACCCAAAGGTTATACACTGTGTGATTCCGTTCATCTGACAATCTGGAAAAGACAAAATATAGACATAAATCAAATGAATGGTTGTCAGAGGCTGAGGTGAAAATAGGAGATCAACTATTAAAGAGACAAGGAAACTTTTTGGGGTGCTGAAAATATTCTGATTGTAGTAATGGTTATATGATTATTATGTCAAAATCCACCAAACAGTATGTCTAAATAAGGTGAATTATACTACCGTGTTTCCCCGAAAATAAGACATCCTCCGAAAATAAGACCTACTTCATAGAAACATAATACATCCCCTGAAAATAAGACCTAGCGCATCTTTGGGAGCAAAAATTAATATAAGACACTGTCTTATTTTCGGGGAAACAGGGTATATGTAATTGTTCTTTAATAATCCTGATTTTAGAAGAGCAACATAAGGAAGAGGAAAATATTGAAGATATGTCTGCTAAGAATTTTCCATGCCTTAAAGAAAGCTATAAATCTTTATTTTGTAAATGTGTTGTGAGGTCAAAATAAAATAAAAATATAGGTATTCAGCAGAGGAAGGTCTAAAGATTAGCTGTAAATGAAAAATAATTACATTGATGGGACTTCTCAACTACAATAACAATAAAACTTAGAAGATAAGAGTATATCTTCACAGTTTTGTGACAATACAAAGTTGAATTTAGATATGTCTATCCACATTCAAAGTAAGGGGGGAAAGGATAATTTTGGATAAACAGAAGCAGAAAGAATTTAGCATTAACACACCTTCACTGAATGAATTACTAAAGCTTCTAGTACTTTTAGGAAGAATTTGAACTCAGAAGGAAGTAGGGTGAGTCAAGTAAAGACATTGGTAAATACATCAATAAATCTATGAGTAATAACAATAAAACATTTTTAGGAAATAAAAACAAAATAGTGGTATACTGCTTAAAAATAAACAAGAACAAACTATAAATACACTCAACAACTTGGATAGATCTCAAGGACATTATACTCTCTTGGAAAAAGCCAATCTCAAAAGGTTACATACTATATGATCCCATTTATGTGACTTTTTAAAACATTTTTATTTATTGATTTGTGATAGAGATTTGTTGTTTCACATATTTATGCATTCATTGGTTGATTATTATATATTCCCTGACCAGGAATTGAACCTGCAATCTTGGCATATTGGAACAATGTTCCAATTGAGCTACCTAGCCAGGGCCTATATGACATTCTTGAAATGATAAAGTTATGAGATGGAGAACAGAACAGAGATTTCCAGGAGTTGATGATGCGGGAGAACAGAAGTGAGGGTGAGACTATAAAGGAATACCACAAGGGAGATCTTTATGGTGGTGGATCAATTCTGTATCTTGATTGCAGTGGTGGCCACACACATCTGCGCCTGTTATAAAATTACATAGAACTGTAAACAGACACTGGACCAATGCCAAGTTCCTGGGTTTGATATTGCACTATCCTATATAATAAAACCCTAATATGCAAATTGACCAAATGGTGGACCAACAGGTCGTTATGATGCACACTGACCACCAGGGGGCAGGCGCTCAATGCAGGAGCTTCCCCCTGGTGATCTGTGCACTCCCACAGGGGGAGCACTACTCAGCCAGAAGCCGGGCTCACGGCTGGTGAGTGTAATGACAATGGTGGGAGCCTCTCCCACCTCCACTGCAGGCAGGCTGTAAGTAGCCAGGAGTCCCGGACTGCGGACTGTGAGAGCCCCAGACAGCAAGAGGGATGTCTGACTGCTGGCTATCTCTTGAGGGGTTCTGGACTGCAAGAGGGCGCAGGCCAGGCTGATGGCTCTACCCACCCCCCTGCATGAATGTCTGCACTGGGCCTGTGGTAGTTACATAAAATGTAACTTTTAGAAGGAGCTGACTGGGTGGAAGATACAGGAACTTCTCTATGCCATCTTTGCAACTTCCTGTGAATCTATGATTATTTTAAAATAATATATTTTTAAGAACCAAGATGAAACTATAAATAATAACAATATGGAAGATGGCAAGGGAAATCAGAATTAAATCATTTTTAGGTCCTCATATGTTTGTAGAGGTCATTAACTTCAAACCTTAAGTAAAATATGTCATTAAAATTTTTAAGGAAGACACTAAAAGAATAGAAAAAGAATGAAGAGAGAAAGAGAAGAATGATGATAAGGAAAACTTAATTAATTCAAATAGAAGTTATGAAAGAAAAAAAGAGTAAAGTGGCTTACTAAAACATCCACATTCAAAGTCATAAATTTACTTTAACTATAGTAGTAGTGAATTAGAGAACATTTTTTAAAGTAACCCAATTCATAATAATAACAAAAAAATCACAATATCTATACAATGCCTAAATGAAAACAACTATGGAATACATATGAAGAAAACAACAAATATTTATTGAATAAGTTCTATAGTTATCTAGCCTGAAGAGATAAGGAAAGGAGAGCAAGCTCAGAGTTTCTTCATGAACAGCATGTGCTTGATAAGGAAGCAAAAGTAACTACATTGTGCTGGTCGCTGAGTGCTGAAGTGTAAGAATGCAGCAGTTTCTAACCTGTCAAACTTTGATGAGCTGAGGAAAATAAAGGATATGAGTCAGTAGGTGGATGCCGGGAGTCAACAGACTGTACGAATTAATTCCTCTTTCTGATGAAATGGCGAGTTGAGGGATCCTCCATCTCATTGGAGCAGAGGTGGATCCTGATCCTAGCTCTAACAAGGTCTGGATCCTGACCTAGGTGGGAAGGCAGAGGTGCTCAGCCCTTGACTTCTCACCGACACGCCTGTTGGTGGTACCTAGAGGTAGAGCCCAGTCCACATCTCTCAGCCACATCTCATCCCCAGAAAAGAGTGTCTTCATGTGGGCCAACACTCTCTTATCAAGGAGAGGTTTGGTTGATGCAACTTCTAAACTCATTATTCACCCCACTCAATAAATGGGTCTCATCCTTTCAAGAGACTAGTGAGGAGTATTTGGTTCAGAGGTTCCTATCTGGGTGGATTTGGGATGGTCCGAATCTCTCCTCTCAAACCAGGTTTTAAATGCTCTACCTCCAGTTAACAAAAGAATCCAATGGGAACACTACATGTGGGTAAAAGAACAATTGCTCATTGATAAAATGTACAACATGGCTTGAATAAAGCAAGCTATGTTCCTGGAGAGGGAGTTATCAATCTCTCCAAACCACTGCATATAGGTTTTGTTTAATATGATTCCAATCAATCTCCCAATAGGATGAGTATTGAACTTGACAAAATTGTGATAATAGCAAGTATTATTTAGAATTTACTCTGTGCCAGATATTAATCTATGTGCTGTATGTGTTTTAACTCTGTTAATCCTCACCAGTGCCCCATGAAGAATACGCTACTATTATTCTCATAGAAGTTACAACTATTATTCTCAAATGAAGCAAACTGCCCAGGGTTTTAGGCAGGATATGAATTTGGCAAGTCTAGCTCCATAGCCCATGCTCTGAAACTTGTGCTTTAAAATGAAACAGGAAGATGTCAAGTAATAACACCAAAGGCAGACTAGCCCCTAGCAGCTAACTCAGGGTGCAGTAAACAGTGTGATCATATACAAGAAAGGATAAAGGGAAGGGGTAAAACAAAACCAATCTTTGAGAAACAGAATGTACTGTGTATGTTCACTTAATTAAAGGGGTATCCAAAATCAGAGACAGAGATTTTTTAAAAATTGTGCTAGCACAACAGGCTAACAACTGCAAGGGGAGTGTCTTTTTACATGTTTTTTTTTGTTTGTTTGTTTTCGGTTTTTTTTTGGTGTGTGTGTGTGTTTTACATTCTCTCTTATTCTGTACTAGAGGCCCGGTGCACAAAATTCATGCACAGGGCTGGGGGTTGGTCCCTCAGCCCAGCCTGCACCTTCTCCAACCAGGGATCCCTATGGGATCAGGTCTATACTGGCAGTTGGACATCCTTCTCGCAATCAGGGACCACTGGCTCCTAACCGCTCGCCTGTCTGCCTGTCTGATCACCCCTAACCACTGCTGCCCTGTTGTGTGGGTCCTTGGTGCAGGTATCCGGCTTCCTCCTCCCTCCAGTCAGTCTGGACTGCGCAGTGGGACCCAGAGTTAAGTCCCACCTACCTGCACATGCCTCGAAATCGCACAAGACTCAGACCCAGCCGGCCCCACCCCTGTCAAATCCCACGGTCGCATCACATCCCCAGCCAGTGCCAGGCAGGGACACAGCTTCAATCATGTCCCCAGCCAGAGCTGGGCAGGGACGCAGCCTCCTGCTGATTGGTTGTTACAGTATGAGGGTGTGGTGACCATTTGCATATTAGCCTGTTATTATTATAGATTACTTTCAGATGTACAGCAAAGTGGTTAGACAATCATGTACTTTACAGAGTGGTCTCCCCAATATTTCAAGTACCATACATAGTTATTACAGTGTTATTCACTATATTCCCTAAGACTGTAATTTACATCTCTGCAACTATTCTGTAACTACCAATTGGTACTTCTTAATCCCTTCACCTGTTTTCACTCAGTCCCCAACCCCCATTCCCTCTGTCAACTGTCAGTCCGTTCTCTGTATCTATGAGTCAGTTTCTATTTTGTTTGTCTCTTTATTTTGTTCTTCAGATTCCACATATAAGTGAAATCATATGGCATTTGTCTTTCTCTGTCTGACTTATTTCACTTGGTATAATATCCTCTAGTGCACCCTTCGATAACTTAGTTGGTAGTGTCAAAGATTAACTTTCAATTAAGAATTTCTCCTTTTATCATATACATACAGAATCCCAACTGGAATCAAGAGTTAAATAAAACAAAATTGTATCATAAAAAATAGAATCAATATTAGTAAATATTTATCAACCTCTTGAGGGAGAAGAAATACCAATGTGATAAATAATAAAGGGAAATAGCAACTGACTTGACAATATAAAAATGTAAATTTTTGCCCAGCCGGGTATAGCTCAGTGATTGAGCATCAACCCAGGAACCAAGAGGTCACCAGTTCGATTCCCGATCAGGGCATATGCCCAGGTTGCGGGCTCAATCCCCAGTAAGGGATGTGCAGGAGGCAGCCAATCAATGATTCTCTCTCATCATTGATGTTTCTATCTCTCTCTCCCTCTCCCTTCCTCTCTGAAATCAATAAAACTATATTTTTTAAAAATGTAAATTTTCTATTAACCAAATAAAAACTCAGAAAAAAAATTCAGAGACAAAGGCAACTGAAGATATTACAACAAATGAAATTTAAAAATCATGCAAAATGCAACTATACCATTTTGTCAAGATGCTTTTTACATTTGAAGGATTGGTGATATCTTTAAAATAGAATTTTCAGAAATCAAAAGAACAAAATACTAAATCCCCAAAAGAAAAATTAACATAAGCAGAAAATCTACAGAAGAGATACTAAAGGTCAATAAATTCATTTTTAATTCTGTAAAAGATATAAATTAAAACAATAGATCACTTTACATTTTCCTATGTTGACAAATATTTCTTATAGTAAGATTTCAATATAGATATAAACTCATGCAAACTTTCTGTAATGCAATTTAAGAAAATAACAGTTACATTTTGTATAATTTTGAATTAACTAAATTTAATAATATGATATAAACATTTTAAGAAAATAGTACTTTATAGGCAACATTTAAAATAATGCAAAGCCCCAGGGGGCCGAGTGCCCCGGGTGAGCCGAGTGTCCCAGGGGGCCGAGTGCCCCGGGTGAGCCGAGTGTCCCAGGGGGCCGAGTGCCCCGGGTGAGCCGAGTGTCCCAGGGGGCCATGTGCCCCGGGTAAGCCGTACTCCCCAAAGGGGAAGGGTGTCCCGGGTGAGACGTGTGTCCCAGGGGGCCGAGTGCCCCGGGTGAGCCGAGTGTCTCATGGGGCCGAGTGCCCCGGGTGAGCCGAGTGTCCCAGGGGGCCGAGTGCCCCGGGTGAGCCGTGTGTCCCATGGGGCCGAGAGCCCTGGGTGAGCCGAGTGTCCCAGGGTGCAGTGTGCCCCGGGCGAGCCATGTGTCCCAGGGGAAGCAGTGGGACCCAGGGGAAGGGGCGGTGAAAACCAGAGGAGGAGCGGACTCTATTCATATGGTCCTGAGATAGTCACCATAAAACAAGCAGACTGCCAAATGAGGAGCAGATTTTATTCATGGGGTCCAGAGATAGTCACCATAAAACAAGCAGATTGTCAAATGACAGGGGGGAGGGGAAGGAGACCTGGGGGGAGATAGGAGAACAACCGAGGGACTGGTATGAATGAACATAAGTACAACCAATGAACACAGAACTCTGGGGAGGGAGGGCATAAATGGGAGGTGAGGGGGGGCAATGGTAAACTATGTACACAGAAAATACCTTAATAAAATAAAATTTAAAATAATGCAAAGCTCAGAATTTTTAAACTTGAGAAATATAGCAAGTAAATTATAAACTGTAGAGAGCCAGTATAGCATGACAGTAATAAGTTTGGACTCAACAGCCAGATCGTCTGCATTTAAATTCTGCATTTACAAGCTATACCATTTATAAGCTGTGTAACCATTGACATCCTGCTTTACCTCTCTTTGCCTTGGTTTCTTCTATGATAAAATGGGAATAATAATAATGAGCTTATATGATATTATAAGTATTAAATGAGTAAATATAGTCAAAGCACGTAGAACACAGCCTGCCATGTATTAATATTACATAGTGTTTGTTATGACAACGATGATGGTGATGATAATGACTGATGTTGCCACATGATGGCACCATGTCAGCAGAAAACAAATATATCCATGATCCTTTGTCAATATTCTGGCACCTATATTACCGTTAAATGCTAGAACATCTGCAGATAATTTTAGTGGGTATTTGTTACTTTACTATAGTATGCAGTAAAAATTACAGTTTATAATAAAAGGTAATTTTAAATTTAAAATATAAAATATTTATATATTTATAAGAATATTTGCTAAATAATTACAACTATTATTGCAGAAATGGTAACCCCAAAACTACTTTAAAATAGAAGTCAGGTATGATACAACATTATAAAAAAAAGTTAAAAACAAAAAACAAAAAACATGATATACTATGCCCTTTGAAAAAAATCTAAGAGTAATACTGACATGTAAAGAATCATTAGAGCAAAAATAAAATGTAGTGGCTGAAGATTTATGCACACCAGGAATGCCCTCTCACACACACTTTACAATTATTCTAATGAGAAAGCCAGTCTTGGATTTGCAAAGTCTTCAGGAATACTTACTTACATTACATGACATGCAAACACCTGGTAAAGGCAGAATGAATAAATGAACAGTGGTCAAGACCCATTATTTACTGGCATCAAAATACATAAAGCAATTGCTATAAAAATTTCAAGAAAAAAAACTGGCAAAAAAAGTTAAAATAAAACAAATATATAAATAAAGATACCAAAATATATATCCATTATCTATCTGTCTATTTAAAAAAATCTCAAATTTTTTTCATAAAAATAAAACTTGTATAGGCCATGTGTTCTCACTCTATCACCAGAAAAAAATATATTTTTATAAAGTAGCTTTGGGGTCACATTGGAAATAAAATCTATATATTGAGACAATTTAGAAAATTGCTCCAAGAACAATAAATAGCATACTTCACAGAATGCAGTAAAAGCTGTGTTAGGAGGAGTATTCATAGTCTTGAATGCTCTTATTATTAAAAAAAAGAAGTAATAAAAACAAACATTCAATATAGGCAGATATAAACCTATATAGAAAAGGAAGTAACTATTTAGAAAAAAGGAATAATTAATACACTGAAAAACATAGTAGAACTGATATATCTGAGAACTATTTCTTTGAAATGGCCAATTAAGCACAGGTTAACAAGTTTAATAAGAAAAAAGGAAATAAAACAGCACATAGAAGACCCCTAGCCACAACAAAATAAAATTTAAGAATGCAAAGATGGGGTCCATACCAATAGGACTAAATACTTTGTCCATGTCAATAAAGATAGCACAGTATTTTCTAAAATAAAATAACCATCCCTGATTATTTAAAAAAAAAAAATCCCAGGCCTAGCCAGGTGGCTCAGTTAGTTGGAGCATCATCCCATACACCAAAAGGTTGTGGGTTGAATTCCTGGTTAGAGATCATACCTAGATTACAGGTTTAATCCCTGTTGGATGCATATGGAAGGCAACTGATAGATGTTTCTTTCTCACATAGATGTCTTTCTCTCTCAAATCAATAAACATCCTCAGGTGAGAATAATAAAAATAATAATAACAATAAATATCTCCCCAATATAATAGGAGTTGAAATATATTTCTATAATTTAATAAAGATTATCAATATCAAATAGTAAAACAGCAAGTAGCATCATACCTATCATTTTAAAAAAATACTAAGGGCATTAAAATAAGCATGACAACATCACTTCTGCTACGTAAGATTATGGTGGAAGTTCTATGTGCCAATGCAATAATACAAGAAAAGAGAGTCATCAATTTAAAAGGAGACAGACTTATCTTTATATCCATAAAACACAAATAAATATCTCAAAAAAATATACACTGAGTGGCCAGATTATTATGATCTCTGAATGCATAATAATCTGGCCACTCAGTGTATATCATTTATAATAAAAGGCTAATATGCAAATTGTCCCCTATGATATAAATGAGTGAGAATAGCAAGAAGATTTTGAAAATTAGTAATGAGGATGGATGAGCCATTCCAGAAATGCATAATGTGTTCTACAATTTCTTTTTTTTCAATAATTTCTTTTACTTCCTCCCAGACCAGAAAAATTCAGCTCCTTCCAGCTCACTCATAGTTGTCTAGATTAAGAAAAGGGCATTGTTACAAACTGCTAAAAGTTACCTTAACCTAGTAAATAGGAACCTTCAGTATAATGTACTTTTAAGATATTCTATTTTTTATTTTTAAAATATAACACAATTAGAAATAAAATTACTAGATGTTCTATATAAATTAATTGAAGTGTGTTAACAGAATGGAATATTTTGATCTTCTGTGATTTGGGCTCTTAGCTTAACAAATATACAAGTATTATCTTCTTGTATGACCTGTGAGAGTAAGGTCTTTCTGTAAAAATAAGTAAATTTTATATTGCCCATTGAAAGACATAAATTAAAAATAATTTTTATTTTACTATTTTAGCTATTTATATTTTTTAATCTTTATTGTTGAGAGTATTACAAATGCCCCCCTTTTTCCCCATGGACCCTCTCCAGGCTGACCCTGCCCCAGGCTTTTACCATTCTATTGTCTATGCCCATGGGCTATGCATATATGCATACAAGGTCTTTGTTTGATTACCTCCCATCCACCCACCCTCCCCACCTTCCCTCTGAAATCCCACACTATGAACGATTTTTAAAAGGATGATGGTAATGGGATAGACCAACAGCTAATTAATAAACAGAATAGAAAACAGCACCAAATATATGTGTATATATTTTTATATATTTGTGTATATATATATGTATATATGCACACACACACACACACACACACACACACACACACACACACTCTAGAGGCCCAATGCATGAAATTCATGCAAGAGGCTCAGCCCCCACCACATTGGCTTTGTATGGAAGGTCATCCGGAAGGACATCTGACCTAATTAGCATATTATTCTTTTATTATTACAGATATAATTTTAATATATAGTAAGTATAGTGTTTTCAGCCAATAGGAAAAGGATAAATTATTCAACATTAGCCACTGAAGTTAGACTTGTTATTTGAGGGGAAATGAAGTTAATTCTCCAATCATAACATACACGAACATGAATTCTAAATGGATTACAGAGTTTACTTCCTCTGTACATTTAACAAATGTCTACCAAGTACAAATGTATGAGCTAACCTACGATGAGATAGCATGCTAAGACAGAGCACAGAACAAGACTCCCAGGGATTCCCACAGGGGGTCACAGCCTAGCTGTGATCTAATGATTTGTGCTGCTAACTTCAGTGGAATTGGGAAAAGGATTAGTAATGCCTCTCTTTCCACCTTGCTTTTTTTTTCTTTTTTTTTTTAATCTGGTGAGCAGAATCACCATGTGATAACCCTTTGCTTTTTACCTTTCCCTTGGTGATGGTAAACCTCAAGTGCTTTCCTGCTTACTTTTTGGAAATACTGGTGAGTGGGGAACTAATCAAGCAGTAGGAGGTTTAAAACCCAGCTTCTCCCACAATGCAGGGTAGAAGAAAGAGCCAGAAGTTCATAAGAAGGTGGAGGGGATCTCCCAGAACAGAGGGCAAAGGCAGCTATAAGGATCATTTATCCTGCCACCTTTGATAATATTTTCTCCATCAGGGTCCGGATCAATGAGAGAAGAGAGATTCAGCTTAAAAATATATACATAAGTCATTCTTTCATTCTCTCTCTCTCTCTCTCTCTCTCTCTCTCTCTCTCTCTCTCTCTCTCTCTCCTCTCCTTTCCTCTCCCACCACTCTCTCTACCTCTCTTCCTCCTCTCTCTCTCTCTCTCTCTCTTTCTCTTTTTCCCCCTCCCCCCTCTTCAGTGCTTGGCCTGGGATGTTATCTAACAGGTATAGTGTGAGGTGTGGCATGTGGCCAATAAAACTGCTCTGATTCTGCCTTCCATTTGTCTCTACCTTAATTGACATGGCAACTGTTAGGCAGGCATCAAAGGTTGACTTGCACAATCGGTTAATTACTTTTGTGATGATGCCAGAGAAGTCCACAGAACAGGAGCTCTGACCTAACCTCAGAGGTCAGGCCAGGTTTCCCTGAGGATACTTGAGAACTCTGGAGGGGAGCAGCAATTAACCAGGCAGAATGGCTCAGGTGCAGGGTGAGCGTGTGCAGAGACTGTGGGAAAGCAGATGGGCCTCCCTAATGTGTGTGGGAATCAAACAATCTGGTATGGGCAAAAAGTGGAGGAAGGCTGGATTCACTCTTTCTTAGATTTTTATTATAAACTTAATACCTTTTAATTAATCTAGAAATATATAGAAAAATTTATTTTCTTGATAGAGATTGGAGTGATCAGACCAGATTGGAGGCCTTGCACCCTTTCCCCAAACCTTGCATTTCTTCCATCTGGCTTTTCTGAGCTATGTCTCCTTGTAGCAAACCTGCAGTCTAATTCTTATCAGCATGATGAGAGCAGTGAGTTTGCAGCCTCTTTTTATGTACATCCAGAAGACGACTCAGGACCAAAGATTATGCCACGTAGCCAAATAAAACCCTATTAAAAACAGAATTTATCACAAACCTATGAGAAGAGGAGGTCACTGGACCTGCTATTGTCTAAACAAATCCATCAAGGGATCTCAAGTTGTTTGTAGTGCTATTATTTGGTTTGGATGTTGTACAATGATTCACTGTTGGCAGAAGGGACTCCAGGTAGTTCAGGAGGTGTGTTTGGCACATTTTCAAGTGATGCACAATGTAGGAAGCAGTTGCCTTCAATTATGTTCTAGTAAGAAATAAATGGATCTGGCCCTAACCAGTTTGGATCAGTGGATAGAGCTTTGGCCTGCAGACTGAAAGGTCCCAGGTTCGATTCCAGTCAAGGGCATGTAACTTGGTTGTGGACACATCCCCAGAAGGAGGTGTGCAGGAGGCAGCTGATCAATGTTTCTCTTTCATCAATGTTTCTAACTCTCTATCCCTTTCCCTTCCACTCTGTAAAAAAATCAATTATATATATATTTTTGTTTGTTTGTTTGTTTGTTTGTTTGTTTGTTTTTTTAAGAAATAAATGGATCTGGCTGGTTGTTCAGTGGTTAGATGCCAGTCTGAAAACTAAAGGGTTGCACACAGGTTTGGTTCCAGTAGGGGACATGTACCTCATACCTCAATTGCAGGATTGATTGGGGCGGGTGCAGGAGGCAACCAATTGATGTGTCTCTCTCACATCAATGTTTCTCTGGAAAATTCATGGGAATGAGAAGAGCAAATTATCTTTATTGCGTTTGGAAAACTTTATTTTGCTTACTTGGAAAGTAAAGATGTAGAGAAACACAAAGACTTGCTTTTTATAATGGTTATGCATGCATATTTCAACAATCTAGATTAAAAGATAAAAGAAATATATATATATATATATATATATATATATATATATATATATATCTTTATAATTCTGTTTCTCTGAAGAACTCTAATTAGATTTCTTAGTTCAAGCTGTTACAACCAAAGGATTTATATGCATGCATATAAGCATAACCAATGGACAGAGAGTCATAGACACTAGGGGGGTGTGGGGCATGGCCAGAGAGAGGTCAATGGTGGGGGGAGGAGACATGTGTAATACTATATATAATATTTTAATTAATAAATAATTCAAAACAAAATAAAGACTGTCAATATCCAATAGTTGATAGTTATGTCATGGTTTTCAAGTTGTGATATGATTTCTATATGCCTATGTCAAACAGATCTGCTTTTATTTATTTTACATATTGAATTCCATTTAAGATTCACTTTTTTGGGTCAGGGGAGGAGGTATATCAGATCCATGAAGACTCTATCTATGAGGAATATGCAATCAGATTCCCTAAGCTAAACTAACAGTGCTTGGTTCATAGCATTCAACCCATGTTTGTCATAGGTTTAAGTATCTTTATACTAATTAAAAACAAGTTTTCAAAGTAGTGTTATAAGCAAGGAATTTAATATATACCATATTGGCAAATTATGGCCTATGAGTTAAACCTGTCCTACCACCTGTTTTTATAAGTAAAGTTTTATTGAGACACAGCCACCCACACTCATGATGCCTTGTGCTACAAAGGAAGAGTTGAGTAACTACTCAGTAGAGACTGTGTCACCTGCAAAGCTGAAAACATTTACTCTCTGACAATTTCCAGGAAAAAATTGTTGGCCCCTGCTCTATAAAATAAGCTATCTACCACTATTGAAAAGAAAACAATGTGTTTTGAGTGTTAAATAAAGTTTAAGAACTAAAGTACAGTGCCAAGTGTTGGTGAGAATGTGAGGTCACAGGAAGTATTCTACTCCATGCATGGGAGTGTAAGTGGTCAGCATTGTCTCCTAAAGTTGTAGGTACTTATGTTGTGCGATAAGAAACTTAACTGCCAGCAATGGAAATGAGGGTGCATGGGCATTGAAAAATACATTAAAAGAATATTCACAACAGCATTATTTGAAATATTCCCAACCTAGAAAACATCCCTCAAAAGTAGAGTGGATAAATAAATAATAGCAGGTTCATAGAGTGAGAAAAATCTTCAGTGCAAATGCATAAATTACTCCTATACACAATCACAGGGATGATTTTCAAAAACATAATGCTGAGGAAGAGCAATTAGACACAAAAAGGTGTATTGATTTATAATTGATAATAGGATAGCCTTTAACTCTGGAGAAAAGGAAGAAGGTACAAATTTGTAGGAGGCTTAAGGGAGGTGTTTCAGAGAGAGGTCTAGTAATACTTCATTACTTGGCCTGGGTGATGGTTACATGTCAATTTCATTTCATGATAATTCATTGGTTTCTGCACTCTTCAGTACATATATATATATATATATATATATACTTTTGATTAAAAAATAACATATCAGCCCAGCCAGTGTGGCTTAATGGTTGAGTGTCAACCTAGGAACCTACGAACCATTCGATCCCCATCAGGGCACTTGTCCAGATTATGGACTCAATCCCCAGTAGGGGGCATGCAGGAGACAACCAATCAATGTTGCTTCTCCATCATCAATGTTTTTATCTCTCTATCCCCCCCTCCCTCTCTCTCTCTCTCTAAAAAAAAAAAATCAATTAAAACATATTTTAAAAAAATAATATATCATACTTTTGATTAAAAAAATAATGAATGTTTAGTACGTCTCTAAATTAGTTGAAGGAAGTGTGAGATTGTATATGTGAGCTGATTGAACTACATCAAAATCTCAAGAAATTGGCTTATGACTATTTTTCATTTTCTTTCCGTATACAATGCTCAAAATTCTCTACAATGTTTAAAATTTGAAGAAGAAAAAAACACACCCAAGGATGATAATTGCAAGGCAAAAATCCCAAAATCTGCCGAAACCGGTTTGGCTCAGTGGTAGAGCATCGGTCTGCGGACTGAGGGGTCCCAGGTTCGATTCTGGTCAGGGGCATGTACATTGGTTGCGGGCACATCCCCAGTGGGGGGTGTGCGGGAGGCAGCTGGTCGATGTTTCTCTCTCATCGACATTTCTAGCTCTCTATCTCTCTCCGTTCCTCCCTGTAAAAATATCAATAAAATATATTTAAAAAAAAAAATCCCAAAATCCCAATCCTAACGTTGAAGGGAATAAGCAAAAAGAAGTAAAATTAACAAAGAATATGTAGTTGATATTGAAAATATAGCTGATACTCCCAACCTGGAAGATAAGGAAATAAGGGCAATCCTGGGGGAGCCACGGAATACCCAATCTTGAGGCCCATTCACCACTCTGGGGGACAAATGGTCTAAGTCCCAACTCAGTGGAGTGGCCTAAGTACAAAGAAATAGGAATATTTACACCACTTACATTGGCAAGCATTATAAATCAGGGCTTGTATTATTGTTTGGTTGGTCATCTAGGCCTAAGAAAGTGATGGAGAAATAAGTTAATAAAGCAGATTAATATCAAATGTGTGTTGTCAGTCTGTTCTCTGTATTTATGAGTCTATTTCCATTTTGTTTGTGAGTTTATCTGGAAAAAACCACTAACAACTCATAGACAGACAACAGCATGGTGATACCAGAGGAAAAGGGGGTGGGGAAAGTAGAAGAGGGTAAAAGAGGAATAAATGGTGATGGAAGGGGACTAGGTTTGGGGTAGTGAACACACAATACAATAAACAGATGATGTAATATAAAATAGCACCCCTGAAGCCTATGTAATTTTATCAACCAATGTCACCCCAATATAAAGTCAATAAAAATAACTTACATTATAATTAATTAATTAAATGTGTATTGTGTTCATAGTCATAACTGCACCAAAAATTTTAAGGAAAAAAATATTCCAATATTCAAAAGCTATTATCTAATCAGCAAAGGATTTATTCACATCATGGACAAACATCCCTATATATGCCTTTGCCTGTTTCACTTTCATCTTACTAATTAACATAAAGGAAAATATAAATCCACATTTGTGTTAGCACTACCTTTAGTAGTCAATTGTAACCATAGGTTGACTATGGACACAAAAATTCAACACAATTCACCAAATCATCCCATGTAAATCACTCAACTCTATGGAATTTACAATGAAGAAGATTGCATATTTTGTCATTATTTGTGAATTGTGTGCTACATACCCTTTATATGGTAATATTGATAAATAAATTGTATACATAAATATGCATCATTTTCCAGAGAACCCATTGTTAAACATGTACCAGCACCCACTCCTTATAAACATTTTTTCCTCAGTAAAAGATTACTAACAACAATAATTTGCAGCCCTAACCGGTTTGGCTCAGTGGATAGAGCGTCGGCCCACAGACTCAAGGGTCCCAGGTTCGATTCCAATCAAGGGCATGTACCTTGGTTGCGGGCACATTCCCAGTAGGGAGTGTGCAGGAGACAGCTGATCGATGTGTCTCTCTCATCGATGTTTCTAACTCTCTATCCCTATCCTTTCCTCTCTGTAGAAAATTAACAAAATATATATTTTTTTAATTGACAATTTGCAAATGTAGTTACAGCTGAAGAAGTCAACAGTCTAATGAGAGGGGGGGGCACTAAAGCAAAAAATATAAAGTGAAAAACACCTTTTTCTAAACAGAACTGAGGAGGAGTACAGAGCTAATGTTTTGTGCCCCGCGTGGAGGGAAACCGTATGAGGTTAATTATTCATCTTTCAGCTTCTGCCACTAGAAGAAAAAGAAAGTAAGAAATTTGAGAGCGAGAAGGTTAAAAAGGTCTTCTCTATAATTAGCTTAACAAGTAAATTAAGGTGCCTAGACTCCCAGGGGCTAAGATGGAAAGCAATGAGGTCCTCCAGCATCTATCTACCTAACTCTCCGCATCCTCTGCCATTCTTCCAAAAAATTACACTCTTTCTCCTCTAATTGGATTGTGACTTAATGTGGCGAATCTGATTTCCCTTGTATTTTATCAGTACTTTATAATGTTTATATTAATTATCCCGGTTGAGTCTCATAACAATTTTATGAGACAGGTATGATTGAGTTTTAAAGAAGAAAAAAAAAAAACTCCTAGGGAAAACTTGGGTTTTTGTGTGCTTGCTTTAACCAGGCTTAAGAAAAATGCTTCTTTCAAATCACCTATACTTCTTTTGAGGGCACTCATATCAGGTTCCTTAAAATGTTTTCAGCAGTTTTGTTTCTCAAGCATTCGCCCTTTATCATTCTTCTGGGGGGGTGGGGGGGGGGGAGGACACAAAACCACCTGATTACAATTAACTAAAGGACAACCATTAATTTTTGAAACCCTGACCTTTATCATGAAGTCTTTTGAAAGGTAGACCGACAATCCCTTTCGTAGTACTCAATTTCCTTCCTTAGTACAGAAACTTGTACACAGTATGAATGTGTATAAGTTCAGTAAAAATGGTTTTCCCAGTCTGCTTTCTTGGATTACATGACAAGCACCATGTTGGAGAGAGACACATCTTGAGTTGCACACTGCTATAAAATGCCCAAGCAGCCTCATGAAGAAGGGCAATTCAGAATCAGTGAGAAAATAAATATCTGTAGTTGCTTCTCAGATGGAAGATGTGGGGAGAGAGAAGAGAATGAAGCAGGGAGGGAGAGAGAGAGAGAGAGAAAGAAATGGCCGTATATTTAATCCCTCTGCTTGTTCCAGGAACTTTCCCAGACTTCATCTCCTGAATCTTCAACTAACCTGACCAGCTGGTCATGAGCCCCATTTTTCAGATGAAGAAACTGAGATTCAGAGACATCAACTGCTTGATAAATAACATATTAGTTCAAGATGTGTCTGATTTCAAAAATCATTCTTTATCTCTAAACCATTGGTTCTCCAAGTGTAGGTCCCAACCACCAGCAGCAATACCACCTGGGAATTTGTAAGAAATGCAAATGCTCAGGACCCACCTCAGATCTTCTGAAATAATAGGGGTGGCCTCCAACAATCTGTATTTTAACAAGCCCTCCGGGTCATTCTGACAAACACTAAAATTTGAGAACACCTGCTCTAGAGCAGAAGTCAACATTTTCTGTAAAGGGCTAGATAGAAAATATTTTAGGCTTTGCGGGCCAGATGGTCTATGTCCCAACTATTCACCTCTGCCAGATTAGTACAAAAGTACCAATAAACAATACATAAGCAAATTAACACAGCTATGTTCCAATAAAACTTTAATTACAGACAATGAAATCTGAACTTTATGTCATTTTCACATGTCGCGAAACATCATTCTTCTTTCGAATTTTTTTCCAACCATTTGAAAGTATAAAAACCATTCTTATCCCAAGAGTTATATAAAAACAGGCAATGGGCTAAATATGGTCAATGGGCCATAGAGCTGGATTATGTTATCTACTGAGAACTCACTCATTTGGGACAATAACTCAAAGATCGGCAAATCTCATACAAGGAGAAATGTTGCAAATACAAATTATAAAACTTCTCTATGGTCCAAAGAAAGTTAGCCCAACTGGTTGTGGCAATCAGGAAGGCTTCCTTGAAGAGATGACAATCTAGGTGGGCCTCGCATGGCAAATAGGAATTCAACAAGTAGAGACAGATAGACTATGCAGAGGGAATGGCTTGACAAAGAGGTGAGGATTGGCATATTTGCCCAAATGCCCACTTCTACCCCAAACACTCCAATATCTTAAAAAGAAATGAACTAAGGGTACTTGCTTCTATTTATTTGTATATTTTCAATTTCTTTCTTCAGTATCTTGTAATTTTCTGAGTATAGATCTTATAACTCCTTGTTTAAATGTATTCCTATTTTATTTTTACGCAGTTGATGATGGAGTTGTTTTCTTAATTTTCTTATATACATTATTGGTGCATAGAAGTACAACCAATTTCTGGATTTTAGTTTTATATCTTGTTACTTTACTGAATTTATTTATCAGTTATAGTAGCGTTTTTGGTGGAATCATTAGAGTTCTCTATATGCAGTATCATCTCATCTGCAAATAAGGACAGTTTTATTTATTCATTTCCAAAAAAAAAAAAAAAGATGCTTTGGACAATTATATGTAAAAAGTGTTTCAGTGCTTTGGTGAGTACCAACTCAACAAAATGCACTGAGAGAGGGACAAATTGCGACAACTAAAATAACAGCTTTACATGGGAAAACCACTATCAGTGATACGTTCTTCTCTCCCTACAGGCCACAAGCTGGTGGGAGAGTGTCTTATTTCTTACAACAATTTCCCGGTGCAAATTTGACTGCATGAAATATGCTCCCAAGTATCATACAAGAAATCATCCTCTTGAGATAGTTTCCAGTTATAAGGATTAGTTCCCTTGAAATCTGTTTCGTTTTCCTAATTCTTTACATACCTCCAATGTCAGAGAGCGTTTTTGTTGTGTGTGTTTTTTTCAGGCTACACATTTCCATTAGATTTGCTTCAATACCAGCTATTAAAAGGAAACACTACCCAGTCTGGTAATATTTTCTAGAATAAGAAGGAAGGCAAATTGTCAACTTGGAAAGGAATAATAAATTCCTCTCCTGATAGATATCCAACTTCAGATAGCAGAGTGGTTAAGAGACCATTTCTCTGGGCCCAAAACCCAGTCTCCCACTTAACCAGCTATATAAACTTGACAATTACTCATTTTTCAGAGCCTCCATTTCCCTAACAATAAAATGGGAAAGGTAGTGTGTGTGTTTGCAGAGAACAGAAAAGGAGGCTTGATTAGTTTTAAGCATCATTATTTCCCAGTAATCCCTTTCCTCAATAATTAAACAAATCTGCCATTTCTTTTTACTAAATTAATATTCTCTTTTTTAGATTTATTAAGTTAAATTTATTGGGCTGATATTCATTAATAAAATTATGTAGATTTTAAGTGCATAATTCTATAATACATCATCTATATATTTTACCATCTATATATTTATCTATATAGCTTACCACCCTAAGTCAAATCACCTTCCCTCACCATATATTTGACCCCCTTAATCCTTACCACCTCCCCCCACCTCCTTTCCCTCTGGTAACCACTGAAGATACAAATAAATGGAAGAATATTCCATGCTCATGAATTGGAATAATCAATATACTAAAACTAGAGGCCAGATGCATGAAATTCGTGCAAGAATAGGCCTTCCTTCCCTCCCCCACTGTTGGCACTGGCTTCCCTCTGGCACCCGAACCCGGGCTTCCCTCATAGCCCCGGCTTCTTGAACGTCTGATCTAATTAGCATATTATGCTTTTATTATTATAGAAGGCCATATTACCCAAAGCAATATACAGATTGGATACAATCCCCATCAAAATCTTAATGGCATATTTTTAAAGAAATAGAACAAAAAATCATCAAATTTGTATGGAACCACAAAAGACTGATAATAGCCAAAGCAATCCTGAAGGGGGAAAAACAAAACCAGAAGTATCATACTCTCTGACTTCAAATTATACAACAAGACTACAATAATCAAAGCAGCATGGTATTTGCAAGAAAACAGACACACAGCCCAATGGAAAAGAATTGAGAGCCCAGAAGTAAACTCACATGTATATTGGCAAATAACTTTTTACAAAGGAGCCAAAAACATATCCAAAAGAAGCTTCCTCAATAAACAGTACAGGTAAAATTTGAAAGCCACATGCAAAAGAATGAAACTAGACTGCTATTTATCACCATATGCAAAACTTAACTCAAAATGAACCAGACCCAATAAAACCTGAAACAATAAATTGCATAGGAAAAAACCACAGATAATGAAATGATATTCTCTTCATGCAATCTAATGAGATGGCAGCAAGTTCAAGACAGGACCCTGGAGGGATCAGAAACTGCTTACCAAGCAGGGGGAGGCAGAAGGCAAAGAAAACAGGGTGAGGCTGACTGTTTCCCCTCTGGCAGGGGGAGGGCAGGGCAGACGGCTTACTGTTAGGAGGTGTCTGGAGTTTGGACCCTTGCAATGTATGAAACATACTGAATACTGAAATGAGACCCCTTTGGGGTGAACATGTTATGAATTATCTGAGAGTGGCTGGAAAAGCTAAAAGACCATCTAAGCTTCCACCAGGGGCAAGAGAAGAACTTGTCCTATCACATGGGTAGGAGTGGGAAGAGGGAGAATGAGATAAAGTTTTTGATCACGCTCCAAAAGGCCCATAGACTGTCTACCTGCCGTGGCTGTTGGGGATAATGGAAATAGCTCAAGCCTTGGAGACATAAGAGACCTGAAGCTTCACCACCCATTAACCTCTCTGAGGTGCATTTTGAACAATTAAATACGGGACACCAAAAATGAGTGGGGACTCAAGGAGACAAGAGAAGCACAGTAATTCTTCCCACAGTGCCTGCCATCCTGCAGACCGAATAATCCACAGCCAGCCGCTCATGTCATGATCGTTAGCACCCTTGTAGGCTCTCACTCCCGTTCAGTGGTCACTTGTGAAGTCACTTTAATATCCACTAACAGCCAGACCAATTTGCAATCAGCGCTTTTATCTGTCAGATGCAATCCAGCAGAGTCTGCTGGTATGAGGTGTTTCTCCCCCCAGGCAACATCGACATTGACTTTCCTTTACTCATTACCATCTCCTCTCCACGGGCTCACTGGCAAAAAAACCCACAAGTCCCCAGACCCAATGAGCTGGGAAAGAACTGGCTTGTGGAGCAGCAGGGGAAGCTTGCCACCCTGCCGCACCTCTGCGTCCGTCCGGTGGGCTCCACAGCTGGTCCTTCTCTGTGCACGCAAATCACACTTTGCTGCAATTATCTCTTGAATGAAACAGGTTCTCCACTGTGAACTCCTTCAGAGCAAGGTCTGGAACTTCCCTCCCTGCATCCAGCTCCTAGGTTGCTTAAATAACTTAATGATAATATTCCTTAAGGTATGAGAATAAGCAACTTATTAAAAAGCAAACTCGTTATATATCTACATTTGTGCTCATAAGCTTCCTCAAAAAGCCATCCATTTACTCGGGTGTTTCCACGTTGATCAGTGTCCATGGCCCAGCAGGATTCAACAGTCCTCTGTCCCCCACACACAGTGTGCCTGCTACCATTCCGTTATGTATAATAGATACAAGGTGTCCTAGATCGTGTCTCTCGAGTGGTCAGAAAGGGTCACCACCAATACCTGCCTCCTCTGAAAGAGACCTCATGGAGGGAATACCCTGTTTCCCCGAATATAAGACAGTGTCTTATGTCAATTTTTGCTCCCAAAGATGCGCTAGGTCTTATTTTCAGGGGATGTCTTACTTTTCCATAAAGAAGAATACGGGTACACATGTATTGTTAAATGAAAATCAAGGAAATTTATTACTTGTATATGGTACAGTAGTACAGTAGTTGTCAACACAAACCAGACAAACTGTGAATCGTGGGGGCCTTATTTTGGGGGGAATGCCTTATATTTCACTCAGAAGGAAACCTATAAGTAGGCCTTATTTTTGGAGGATGTCTTATTTTCGGGAATAGGAATCCAAGAGCATGTCCCCACAGCCAGTCGGCTTTCTATCCTAGATTTATCTCCAATGAGGGTTTTATAACTTCCTTGAAAGAGGCCTCCCTGGACCTGTTATCCCACAGGACTATGTGTATTCATGCATGAGAGAGAAGGAACCCACAGCCAGAGACCCTCCACATCCCTGAGAGAGTCAGAAGCCACCCAGAATCCTGTCACAGCCTGCCACGCCTCTTGTCCCCAGCTGTGCCAGGGCAAGAATGCTGTTTCCAAAGCAACGGTGACATCGTACTTCATTAATGCGGCAGACGAGAGTCCCACATGCACCCACACATGCAAACACAGACAATCACATGCCAGCACGGGCACCTGTAAGCAGGCACAGCTAAAGGCATATACACAAAACCCAGACACAGATCTCTTGTACTATGGAAACATGAGAATCTTTTTTAAAAGAGACAAATGGCATCTTATTTCTTATCTGGCCAGAGAAGGTAGTGTTCCAAGGATATATTTCATTGGTTTCATATCTGTCATTTAATATTTCTTACCAGTAACGGGGGAAATTGAAAACCCAAATGCTGTCTATCTGTTTGTAAATGACTGCTGATCCCATTGGTCCATCTTATCTCCCACGGGGAGAGCAGAGATTATATCCGGCCTGAGATGTGAGGCCCTTTCTCCTAACGCTTCAATTGGTGACCTCAACCATGTCACCCACGCTGTGTCTTCCTCTCTTTTCTTCCCTTTCCCGTTCTTCCTTCTTCCTTCATGGTCTGCTTTAATTGGAATGTCTCTACCAGGAAAATCAGAAACCTGAAACCACCTCCTGGTGTCAGATTCTGGCAGCTGACTGTGAGCTGGGGTGGGACATGCCCAGGGCTTCAGGATGTGGGGCAAGAAGAACCATGTTGGCACCACATGTCTCACTCTGCATGGGGCAGACTGAAGGCAAAAATGGGCTCTGAGGAGCTGGGTTTGCTCCTCAGGCCAGGCACGACGGGGTGCATCTGGGAGGAAGAGGGGGTTGCTGCACTGCTGGTGCGCAGGGCCAGCCCTGCTAGCACCTTTGCAGGAGTGGAAAGGGCGCTCCCTTTGGGCCTGACAAGGGAAGCTGTGCTGGATTTCAGCTCCCACCAATCCACACACTCTGGGGTGGCCCTGAGGGAGTACAGAAGCTGTCAGAATGGGTCTGCAGTCTCACCCATGTCCCAGCTCACACTCCCTCTCTCTCTTCCCTTTCTCCTTATGTTCAAATACCCCAGGTTCTGCCGAAACCGGTTTGGCTCAGTGGTAGAGCGTCGGTCTGCAGACTGAAGGGTCCCGGGTTTGATTCCGGTCAAGGGCATGTACACTGGTTGCGGGCACATCCCCGGTAGAGGGTGTGCAAGAGGCAGCTGGTCGATGTTTCTCTCTCATCGACGTTTCTGGCTCTCTATTTCTCTCCCTTCCTCTCTGTAAAATATCAATAAAATATATTTAAAAAAATAAAAAAATATATGCCAGGTTCCCAAACATTCTGCAAATTGAAGAATCAAACAAGGGACCTTCGAAGGGAGCTTAGTTCTGTGTATGAGAAACCAAAGAGCAACCAGGACTTTCCAATCAACATGGTTAGGAGCCCGTGGGTCAAAGGAAGATACCCACAGGTCTTACGCTGGCCTGGCTATTGACCATGAAACATAAGGCAAGTTACTCAAGCTGGCTGTACCTCATTTTCCTCCTCTCTGCACCGGAGGCCTGCTTCCCAGGATGCTTGTGAGGACGAAATGAGGTCACACCTATCAAGTGGCACATAGCAAGCACTCAACAAATGTTGTGTAGTCTTACTCACCTGAAATAAGTTAGTTTCCAAGTTACTGGGTAATTTGGTTTCATATACATAAAATTATAGGCGTTCTTTTCCCCGTCAGCCCACCATCAGCACAAAGTTTTAAGGCGCCCACCCAACGGGAAGGGGGATGAGCAGCATTTGGAAAATGGATCCTAGGAGTGAGACTAACCTGGCGGGAGGTGGGATGGAGTCTAATGGGAGATTTACTGTTGGGTAGTAGGAACGCTGAACAAGTCTTGACTCCACAAAGTCAAAAGTCTTGACTCTACAAAGTAGAGTCCACAAGTGAAAAAGTGACAAGCAGTTCACTACAATTTCATTTTCAGAGGCTTCCCATGAAGATACTTTGAATCAAGAAATGGAAAAAAACCACAGTCAGTGTTTCTCCCTGTTTACTTATATCTGCTACTATTATGGCATCTGCCTGAATGATAGAGGCACAACGTGGCTTAAGGCCAAGGTTGATGCCAACAGCAGGCAGTCCTCCCTGCCTAATGCCAATACTTCGTAGGCCCCATGCATATGGCATTTCCTCCTGAAACTTTCCCTGAATTTCCAAGTCCTTTCCTATTACGTCATTGAATTAAATGTTTACTTATTTATATGCCCCACTAGACTCCAAGCTCAAAGATGGCAGGGCCATTGTTATTTTCCTCAGCATTGTGCCCTTAGCAACCAGCACAGGCCCTAGCACACAGTAGGTTTCAATACTTTTGTAAATGAGTGAAGGATAGAGATAAAGAGGATGAGTCATTTTCTTTGAGAGGATTTTCAAATGGGTGCGGGCACTGAGTGGTGTGTAGAAGAGGGGTTCTTGGCCCTGTTCCCAGCCAGATCTGGGCAACAAGACAAGTAATCACTTCCATCCAAAGACAAGGAAAGGGGGGGCTCTAGGTTTTCTTCAAGTGGGGAGTGCACATGTTAATGAATCAAACAAGCCAATGCACAAAAGAGAAATTAATTTACAGACAACATTTTCAGAGTACATCTCCACAAAGCTCAGAATGCATGTCATAACACAAATTCCAGATGTTCCAGTATGATCTGGACAAAGAAACTCTGCACAAGCACTTTGGCCAGAGCAGAGAGAAAAAGTTAGAACAGGAAGACCAGCCTGGACCCACTGCAGGCAGGAGAGAGGCCAGTGTGGATTTAAGCCCAGTGCCAACATTCATGGCTGCTATTGGCTGCCATCCAGCTGTGGGCCTGCATCTGATAGGATGAGCGTTTTGAGCAGGGCTGTGGCTGGAGGAGGGGTGCAGGAAGGACTGGCCTGCAAAGGTTGCTGGGAGCCATAAATGGCCAGTGGTGATGGGAGGGGGAAGGGAGGCCAGTAAATGGGAGGAAGTTTAGACAGCACCATTCCCTGGGGCACTGGCTGCTTCTAGGTCACAAGCAAGAACTGCTAGCAGAACAGAAACTTGGCTGGGGGGGGTGGGGAGGGAGGGAGAAAACATTTTTGAAGTTGCTGAGTGAACCTGGCCTGTGTATGTGCAACCAATTCCCTGACTGTGACCCCAAAGTGGCAATGGGCAATTTCTGCGCTATCTTTGGAGTAGCAGTCTCAAGGCCAGGCCATTGGAGAACTGGGTCATTCAGGGACTTCTTATGGAAGAATCTTTTTGAGGCAGTTAGTCAATCAACAAATGTTGCCAAGCACCTCCAGTATGCGATGGAATGCAACAATCGGGAAGGAGGCTTCCTAATGGGTCGGTGAGTTCAGATTGAAGGCAGATAATGGAGAGTACAAGTGAAACCCCTCTGTCAACTGAGCCCCCTTCGAGGGTATATTGTATCATACCCTAAACACTCTTGCTTTGCTGCAAATATCCATACTTGGACCCTTTCCTTGATTTCCTTTTGAACATAAAACCAAACTGTGCTAAGAAGTTTGTGTGCATAGGAGACACAACTGAAAGTGGAAGTAGGGTGAAGCAGAGCAAAGAATTTAACACTGACTTGGATATCTTGTGCTCAGGATTCCTTTGCCTCTCCATCAGCAGGAACTCTTCCTGGGTCACTTTACTCCACATGGACCCACAGGCTGAGACAGATCTCTGGCTCTCTTCCCTCCTTCTGTCTTCCTCTTTTCATCTTTCTTTCTCACCCCCTCACTCCTTGGTTTTACCCTTAAGAACTTCGAATTCCCTTCTGTCTTGCAAAATAATGGGCTCTCCCTGGTTTCCACTTCCCAAACACAGCTTCAGATCCACTTTTGAAAAGAGTGCTAAACTGACCTCCACATTTGCCATGATCCTTAGACTACAGAAGTGGTTAATTAATAACCTCTCACACACCAAGGTCAATTGTTACCTCTGGCCTCCCAACCATGAGATTCTTCCTTTTGACCCTAAATGGGCCTTCCTAAAACATCACTTTCATGAACTATTGACAGGCAAAGCTCATCATTTTCACCCAAGTTTGTTCTTCCTTCCATGTTCCACCCAGATGCCCAAGCTATAACAAAGTACCACAACTGGGTGCTTTAAACAATAGAAATTATTTTCTCACAGTTCTGGAGGCTGGAAGTCCAACATCAAGGTATCAGCAGGATTTGTTTCTCCTGAGGCCTCTTTTCCTTGGCTTTTAGATGAACATCTTTTCCCCATGCCCTCACATTGTCTTCCTTCTGGGTATGTATTCTTATAGGAACAGCAGTCAGACTGGATTAAGGTTTACCCTAATGGCCTCATTTTTTAACTTAATTACTTCTTTAAAGACCTTGTCTCCAAACACAGTCACAGTTTGAGGTGTTGGGGGTTAGGACTTCATCATGTGAATTAGGTGGGAGGATGGGATTGAGCCCATAACAAAGGGCTACTGTCAGAGCCAAACTGTCAGTAAACTCCAAACCTGGGCAGAAGACCTGCTGATGAACCTCAGAGTGGAGAAGACAGAGCCACTCAACAGCCTCCTATGGCCTTAGCCAACTATGCTCCTCAGACACTTCTCCTTTATAACACTTTCATTTTTTACGGACTGATTCCTGAGATGGAGTCGGATAGGAGCCTCGAAGCATCATCATCCATTAAACAGAATGAACTTGGCCACTCCAAACAGGATTCCATTCAGATTTAAGATTACTAGGTATACCGGTTAATAAGGCAGGTTTTTTTCCATATATGGAGTTACACATATGTTGATATATATATGCGATTTGACATGTATCCTATTGTGTTGTATTGACAACAAGCTTCAAAACTTCATATGTTGCTGAAACCGGTTTGACTCACTGGATAGAGCCGCGGCCTGCGAACTGAAAGGTCCTGGGTTCGATTCTGGTCAAGGGCATGTAACTTGGTTGTGGGAACATCCCCAGTGGGGGTGTGCAGGAGGCAGCTGATTGATGTATCTCTCTCATCAATGTTTCTAACTCTCTATCTCTCTCCCTTCCTCTCTGTAAAAAATCAATAAAATATATTTTTAAAAACTTCATATGTCAAATTTGCTGATAGTGTTAACATAATAGATATTTTTACACTTAAAAATGTTGAATTTCATGCCAAAAAAAGAGCATTTGTGGGAAGTTTTAATTCATTACTTTCTTTTGAAGAAAAGTTCTGCTGAATACTTTGGGAAGCTTATGGTGAACATGCTCCATCTCAAGATTCTTGTGAACGCTGGTTTAAATGCATTAAAAGTGATGATTTCGATGTGAAAGACCAAAAAAATCCAGGTCAACTGAAAAAATTTCAAGAACAACAATTACAAACATTATTGGATGAAGATGTGTGTCAAACTCAAAAACAACTTGCAGAAAGATTAAATGTTGCTCAGCAAACAATTTCTGATCATTTACAAGCAATGGGAAAGATTTTAAATGAAGTAAAATGGGTGCCACATCAACTGAACAAAAGACAAATGGAAAACCGAAAAGTCATGAGTAAAATGTTGCCTCAATGGCATGAAAGGAAGTCTTTTTTGCATCAAATTTTGACTGGCAATGAAAAGTGAATTTATTTTGAGAATCCCAAATCCACAAAATCATGGGTTGATCCAGGTCAACCATCAACATCAACTGCAAGGCCAAACTGCTTCGGAAAGAAAACAATGATCTGTGTTTGGTGGGATCAGCAAGGTGTGCTGTATGATGAGCTTCTAAAACCAGGTGAAACTATAAATACTGATTGCTACCGACAACAAATAATCAATTTGAACCACGCTTTGATCGTGAAATGACCAGAATGTTCCAGAAGACACAGCAAAGTAATTTTGCTTCATGATGATGCACCATCACACACTTCAAAACCAGTTAAAGACACGTTAAAATATCTTGCCTGGGAAGTATTAACCCACCAGCTCTATTCACCAGGCCTTGCTTCTTCAGATGACCACTTGTTCCGATCAATGGCACACGCACTTTCTGAGCAGCACTTCAAAACATACAAGTGGAAAATTGGGTCTCTGAATGGTTTGCCTCAAAACAAGAAAAGTTCAATTGGGACATTATCTACAAATTACCTGAAAGATAGGGAAATGTATACCTAGCGGTGGACATTACTTTGAATAAAGCACTTCTGATGTTTTTCTTGCAATTATCGTGTTTTCTTTGATTACAAAATCCGCATTATTAACCAGTACATCTGGTAAAAACCTTCCTAGGACATCTAGAAAGTTGGTCAGATTCCTTTTGCTACTGTAGTGAGTTACCTGGAATTTCAAGCTTAGTTTTTATATCACAAAACTCCAAAACCTGAGCAACATAGTCTCCATAAGACACCGAAAAGCATAGCTGAAAAATTTAGGTGACTTCTTGAGGTCCTTCATGGTTCTATATACTGAGTTAAAAAGATAAGAACCATCATTTTTAGGCCTCTTTGCTTTCACTGGTAGCACAAACAGGGCCATGCCCTCACTGAAGGCTCCCGGAAAGAAGGTTGCTTTTGTTCTGGCCCTCCGGTCCAGTTTAAGAACCCATTGTGGTCTTCGAGTCAAAAAGTTTGCCCACCCCTGGGATAGAGGATCAGTCTGCAGACTGAAAGGTTCCAGGTTCGATTCTGGTCAAGAGCATGTACATTGGTTGCGGCACATCCCCGGTAGGGGGTGTGCAGGAGGCATCTGGTCGATGTTTCTCTCTCATCGACATTTCTAACTCTCTATCCCTCTCCCTTTCTTTCTGTGGAAAATCAATTAAAAAATTTTAAAAGAGAGAGATATGGTTTTTTGTTGTTTTTTTTTTTTAAAGGAAGGGGCTTCCCAAGGGAAGAGTGCCTAGGGCTTTGGGAGGTCTTCAACTAAGCAGCCTTTGAAGCTTGGGGTCCCATGTCAAGAGAGAATTCTAACCACATCTCCCTTCCTCATTGAGTCTTTGAGTTCAGTGTAATTCAAGGTCTCTAGTAAACCATTCCTTTGTGGGTTGCCTGCAGAATCAAACAGGGACATTCACAGAGCCTGGTGGGCAGGAAGCCCTAAATCACCTGGCCCTTGGAGGCATTTCACATTGATTTCCTGTGAAAATGCATCCCCCTAAAGCACCCCTAAAATGGACCGAACTTTCTAGCTGGCTACCAGCAGCCCCTGGGGGCAGAGGGAAACAAGCAAGTGCAACTGGGGTAAGTGCCTCTGTGGGAAGCAGCCTGTGGCACTTGAAGTCACTGGCTCTCCGTAGCCTCCTGGAGGGAGAGCATAGAGAAGGAAGGCTGTGATGCCGTATTACCCTGTCAGTCACAGGGAAGCAATTCTTTAGGTCATCAGTCAAAAGCTTCCTTGGCAATGAGAAATGAGCCTGAACACCAGGCCCTTTAAAAATATACTTATTGTGAAATGTGAAGGCAGCAGAGCCTTCCTCGAGTCGAGCCAGGCGCTCAACGTGAGATCCGCAGGCTAAGTCTAGAGAAGCAGGCAGCAGGACTCTGAGTATAAATGAGATATGACCTCAAAACCGTCACTCCAAACAAGGGCCTGGGAGGAAAGAGCACACGTGTGGAAGGCGAGGAAGTCAGTCCCCAGGCCCGTGGGAGGCAGACAGGGCAGAGGCCAGTCCTGCAGTGTCGTCAGCCCGGTGTGAAGGCAGGAGGCTTAAAACGTTACAGTGCCAACTGAAGATGACAGCCGAAATGTCTCCTTGCCTGAAGTTTGCTTTGAAATACTCCATTTATTTGCTTTGAAAAAAAATGTTAGGAAAATAGATAGATAGCTAAAACAAGATCGGTGATAATTGCTAAAGTTGGGTGATGAATATTAGGGAGTTCATTAAAACGATTTTTTGTGTAGAGTTGAAAATTTCAATATGGAAACAGTTTTGTTAAAGAAAACAGATCTTGATTCTGTATCCCTGAATCTTCTCTCTCTGCTGATATGTGCGTTGGAGAAACAGCTGGCCACATTTTCTAGGCTCTATGAGAACCTGTACACTTCAAAGTTAGATAAACACATACACATCATAGGTAGTATGTGTGAATACACACACCAATTTTATCATTTCCATATATGTTTATACCACATGGCATGCCAGGCATAATGCATACCATTCTATGTGTCTTTTATCATTTAATTTCTATGACAATCACATGAGGTAAGGGACCTCGTAAGTCATCCAAGGTCAAAGAGCTAGCAAATGCCAACTCCAGGTTTCAAGCCCACCTGGGTCTGACTTAAGAGCCTGGAACCTTACCTACCCGCCCCGTTCCCTGGGGTTACAAAAGTCTCAACGTCCAATCACAAGGCCAAAAGACATGAATGCCGTCTGTCAATGAGGCCAGATCAGAGGAAGCCCAGCCTGCCCGACTGCTCTACCCCTTTCCATGTCTCACTTCAACCCCAGCCCTTTCCCATATGCCTTTGGGTATATCCGTGTGCATAGGAGGCTGCCCGAAGAGGGCCCTATGACAGCACCTTCTGCATAAACAGCCTGTTCGCCATTACATGGCCTTCTGCTCTCACACACCTGCATTTGGCTCTACAGCTGGACCCTGGAATTGAGTCTAAAGGCCAGAAATGGGAGAAGCAGGTTTTCAAAGTGGCCACATACTGTTATTTTTTAATAAGATCAGGCCTGTTTGATTTTCTATTAATAAAGATAATTGGATCCTACCTTCAGTTAAAAACTTGAGTTCAAGTAGTTTAAGGGGAATGTCAGCCATGGGACGGGGGAAATAATCTATCTATAATAATAAAAGCATAATATGCTAGTTAAACCAGATGTCCTTCTGTCCTCCTAGACGACCTCCTGGATGAAGCTGCGGCAGTGGGGGCCAAGGCAGAGGAGGCAGAGACGGCAGATGCCCCCAGCAGGGGCCGAGCCCCTTGCTCAAATTTCGTGCATTGGGCCTCTAGTCAGAGAATAAAAAGCAGTCACTGAAGGGGTGTGTTACTGAGCAGGCAAATCATCATGGGCAATGCAGGGGCTTTATTCCCCTGGGAAAGCTGTGGAGACCACTAGATAATGCATCAGAGTTTTCCAACATAACAGGCAAAGGAACTTGGGTGTGTACCCTCCAACTCCTTCCCACCATTGGCTGGCTGCTGCTCCTGGCATTAGTAACTAACTCCTCAGCACTTCTAGCCTGTCCCCTGTACTTGGGGCACTGGTGACATTTTAGACCAGATTTTTTTGTGTGTGTGTGTGAAGGGAACTGCCCTGGGCACTGTAGGATATTGAGCAGCATTCTTGGCCTCTATAGCCTAGATGCCAGGACAGCTCCCACCCTAGCTGTGTCTCCAGATATGACAAATTTTTCTTGTGGGGAGTAGAGGGGCAAAATCACTCCCCTATTGAGAACCACTGACCCATCATCCAAGTTTTCCCAGGATGCAAGTCCAACATCCTGGGACATCGCTCAGTCAAGTACCCACCCAAAACACATTCTCTTTGAGGGCTAAGATAAGACATGTACCATGGAAAAGCCCTACATTTTTCTAGACACCCAAGTCCAGACCTAGACTTGGAACCTCAGAATGGGGCTGTGGAAAGGGTCTTTCAGACATCCCATCCAAGGGACTTGAGAAAGTCTAAGCACCCATCCCACTAGACTATGAGCTCCATGAGGGCAGAAGACCTAGTATCTCATTCCCCAATAATCCCTAGTGCCAGAAGAGAGCATATTAAACATGATCAATAAGTGGTGGGTGGGTGGGTGGGTGGATGGATAAGTGGATAGAAGATAAATGGATGGTTAGATATATGGATGAACTGACAGATAGCCTGATGAATAGATAGGTGGATGAACAGATGGACAAATGGACTACAATTAGGTTATCCAATCTTTCTAACCCCACCCACAGACTGTGGGTAAAAATATCTTCTATGTAGGACTGCTGGGGAGATTGAGTGAGAAACTAAAGTACTGTGTGTGGTTTCTAAGATCAAAATGCTTAATGCGGTGCCCAGCACGTAGCAAATGCTGGCTACCTTTCTTTTCTGGGATCCAGAAGAACTCATTAAATTTAATTAAGTGATTTGAAACATGAGGAAAGGTAGGAGAGGCCCTCACAATGCCCACAACACAAACAAGCAGGGGTGAGAATGATTGCAAACACTCTTATCTTTTATTTCTACCTCGTGGTCATAATTTCAAATTGTTCCTAATTCAGATAATGGATCCAATAAATGAGATTCCACAGTTCCCTGCCAAGTGCACTCTGTCTTGCGTGCCCTGGCAACTGGGAACGTTTCATAACCAGCCCTCTACACACTAGGCTGGTTCTGCCTCTGAGCCATTTAGACCGACTTGCCATTTGGATTATAAGGAGTTAATATTCCCATCCACCCTGCAATCCAAAGGAAAATGAAAAGAGTAGAAAGCAACAGCCCAGCCTTTACTCGGAATTTTGAACCTGAGAATTTTCCCCCTTGGCTAAGTCAGGGACCCCTGACCCCATGTCCTTCTCAAGATCAGCAGGTGACTTTGGGCTGGAAAATGCTTTGAAGCTGATTTTCTTTAGAAAAAGAGAGGGGGTGGGGAGGGGAGAGAGAGAGAAAGAGAGAGGGAGAGAGAGAGAGTTATATTAACTGATCAAACATGAATTTAAAAAGAACTTCAATAAACCTCTAATCCCAGGACTCAACAAGAATAGCCAGGGATAGAGAATAGCCAGATGTAGATAGCATATCCCACTGAGGGGCCAGGACAAAAGGAGTCGCAAGGCTGAACTCTTTCCATGCATATGCCTCGCTCACCACCTACGCCCCCCCCTATAACCCCCAACCACCTTCAGAGCCTCCTCTCTGCTATTCATTGGGCTCCTGCCCATCACTCCTGAGCCTTCCTTCAGTCCCTGGAACTCCCCCAACTCCTTTCCACCTCAGGCTTTCATGTGTGCCATCACTCTGCCTGGAATATCACCTCCTCAGGGGAGCCCCTTCTGACCCCCACCCCCCAACCTGACCCCAACAAGAAGCACCAAGTACTTTTCTACTGTAGATTTTATTGTATTACTCGAGGCCCATTGCATGAATTCATGCGGGGGGGGGGGGGGGGGCGCTCAGCCTGGCTGGCAATTAGGGCCAATCAGGGCCATGGAGGTTGGCCAGCTGGCTGATTGGGACCATCAGGGCTGGCCAGGGAGAGGGTTGCAGGAGGTTCTGATTGGGGCCATCAGGTTGGCCAGGCATGGGAGGTTGGCTGTGGGAGTGCAATAACCACCAGGGGACAGCTTCTGCATTGAGCGTCTGCCCCCTGGTGGTCAGTTTGTGTCATAGCGACCAGTCAACTAGTCATTCGGTCATTCAGTTGCTTAGGCTTTTATTTTATTCTTTTTAAAATATATTTTATTAATTTTTTACGGAGAAGAAGAGAGACAGAGTTAGAAACATCGATGAGAAACATTGATCAGCTGCCTCCTGCACAACCCCTACTGGGGATGTGCCCACAACCAAGGTACATGCCCTTGATCGGGATTGAACCTGGTACCCTTCAGTCCACAGGCCAATGCTCTATCCACTGAGCCAAACCAGTCAGGGCTATGATTATATATATATATATATATATATATATATATATATATATATAATTTTAAGTGCTTGTGGAATTATTTGTTTGATACCTGCTATGGGCTAAATCATGCTCCCCGCAAATTCACAAATTACAAAATCAATGTAATGCTATTTGGAAATGGGGTTTGGAGAAGGTAATTAGGTTTAGATGAGGTCATGAGAATAAGGGCCCCTTGATGTTATTAGTGTCCTTATTATTAGAGAAAGAGAGACCAGAGTATTTTCTTTCTTTCTTTCTTTCTTTCTTTCTTTCTTTCTTTCTTTCTATCTATCTATCTATCATCATGAGGGCACAGCAAGTGTGTTGCAAACCAGGAAATGAGCTCTAATCAGAAACTGAATCTTGATCTTGGACTTCCATACTCCAGAACTATGAGAAATAAATGTCTATGGTATTTTGTTATGACAGTCAGAGCTAAGACAATATCTGTTGCCCCAGAAAGACCAAGGCTGTCTTGTCATTGTTCTTTTATCACTCCTAGAACTCACAAGGTGATGACACACCTGAATTGAATAAGGGGAGGAGGGTTTACTTACACAAAGGGGTGGGTATAGGGGCAGTAACCGGGAACTTACCACCCTAGGCTGGCAGGGAGGAAGAGAGGGGTCATTAGGGAAGCCACAAAGGATAGAGCTGTGTCAAATCAGCCCCCTTGAGAGCAGCAGTGATTGCCAGTCACAGAGATGCAGGTGACCACCCGGGGAGGGAGCCAGAGGAAAAAGTGCCTGACTCCACTCTTTCTCCTCTTCCAGATCTCCTGCCAGGACCCTCTGTTGAGCAAGCCCAGCCAGAGGGCACTGGAGTCTGATGCTGCCCAAACAAGTCAGTCTTCTGGGGCCAGACCAAGGCGGGGAAAGTTGGAGAGTGAGTCTGAGGGACAAATGGAGGCTGTCTGGAGCATTCCTCTAGCATCAAACACAATTCTGAGCTCAAGTGTAAAATCAATATTTGCTGAATGAACAGCCATTCTGACCCTGAACCTTCTATCTTGTGCCTGAACTCTGGCTACAGAGGCAGGTCTCCAGGATTTTTAAGGGGATAGTCCATATTCTTGTCTTGCTACCGCGTGTCCTTTGACAGCCAACACCATTTTGGTGAACAACCACAAGATCTGCCACCTGCTTCAAAGCCATCTGGGTAGTGTTTCATATTTAGAAAAATACAGACACCTGGTCTCGGGTACCTGTCTCTGAGTTTCCGCCATATAAATATCTTCTAAAAAAGGCTAAACTCTCTCCTTGAAGAGATATGATTTCTTCCCTTGCCCAACCACCCATTCTCTCAACACTTTATTTAAATATATTTCTCTATCCAGGGCAAGTGAGGGCCAATCTGGGATTAAGAATATGGCAATCATGAAAATGCTTTGCTCGGATCTCCTGCTGAAGGAATACAGTTGACTGACAGCTCCAGCTGCCACCCATCTGGATGCACTATGTTCACACTGGGGTCATGCTTCTCACAGGCTATTCTATACTCAATGACCGAGCACAACACATAACAGTGCCAGCCCTCTCCCACAGGGTATAAGAGTTATCTAAAGGACTGGTTTAGCTGGAGGACTGCCTTATCAGCCTGGCCAAAATGTAGATCTGTGCTGTGATCTGAGATTCCTCCTGCCTGATCCTTCTTCCTTCCCAGGTGTCAGACTTGATCTAATATCAAGGCTCATCCAACCTCTCCTGACTCCTCCTCCTTGTAATGCCTTTCACAGGCCAGTCCCCCAATAAATCTGTAGCTTGCCTAATCTCATCTTAATGTCTGCTTCTTGGAGACCCAGTCTATCACACAGACTCTGGCGGTTTGTAAAACTGAACTGCCTACCGACAGGTGTTTGCTTGAGTGTGCATGCCAGTCAATGCAAGGATGCCCCTCCCCTGTTGCTTTTTAAATTTATTTTTATGAAAGAGGATAATGGGATCTTGGGTTTGGGAGCTGAGAAGAGCAGGCTGGTGGGTGGGATGGCAACCCCAGGAGCTGGTTTTGATCCTACATAGAAGGAGGGGGAATGGATAGAGCTGAAGGAGCTGTCGTCATGAAAGACTGAGAAGTTGAGCATAGCAGTCCTACTAATGGGATCCACATGAACAAATGTGGTAGAGAGTCAGGAAAAAGGATAGTCACACCCACAGCTGACCACAGACCAAGGCCAGCAGAAATGGCTGTGCCCAGTGGGACACTGTTTTCATAGAAAATTGTATCAATCATCTATAGCTATATAACAAATAACCTCAAAACCCCCAAACATGTATTATCTCAAACAATTATATATCATCACTTAAATGTCTACAAGTAAGGTAGGGGTTGGCTGCTTTAGGCAGGACTCTGCTGAGGCCCCTCTGGTTCCTATATTTCTCATCTTCTTCAAACTACCTGGTTAGCCAGGGCATGTTCCTTTCATGGCAATGGCAGAAAAGCAAGATAGCAAGTGGAAAAATGTGAAATCCCTAGGTCACTTCCATACATGTACCACTGGCCAGTGCAAGTCACATGGTCAAGGGTTGGGCAAAGAGCCTCTACCCATGATGAAGCCACTTCAAAGGTATGGATGCAGGAAGGAGGGAAGAATCGCCCACAAGGACTTTGGCAATAAAGGTAGTAGACAAGGGTCATATGAGGACAACACAGCCCAAGAGAAAGAACAAGAGTGATTTGGTCTGGCACGTGTAAAAGGCATTTCCACCCAGAAATGACCTGAACTAACTAGAGAAAACTTTGAATTTGGGGAGTTATCTTTTTTTTAAAATATATTTTATTGATATTTTACAGAGAGGAAGGGAGAGAGATAGAGAGCTAGAAACACTGATGAGAGAGAAACATCGACCAGCTGCTGCTTGCACACCCCCTACTGGGGATGTGCCCACAACCAAGGTACATGCCCTTGACCAGAATCGAACCCAGGACCTTTCAGTCCGCAGGCCGACGCTCTACCACTGAGCCAAACCGGTTTCGGCTGGGGGGTTATCTTTAATGTAACCTCATTAAGGGATAAGAATCCCCTCTCTCTTGGTTTCTCTGCAATGCTAAAAGCCCTCCCTTCTGAGTGTCAGCTTTGTACCTCTCCTCAGATAAGTCACCTTCAAGATAGCAAGATGGCTGCAGGCAGATCAGAAGACACTCCCCCAAAGTTGCCCATTAAAAAGACAAACCAAATGTGGGCAGGAAAATGACATGTGTGGACTAGCTTGGGCTGCATTACTCTCCTCCAAGTACCAATTATTATAACAAGAATGAGACTACTTTGCCAGCTCCCCCTCAAATTTTTGTTTTGAAAGGGTGAGCAAGATAAACTAGGAGAAAGGAGATGGTAGGTGGAAGACAGAGAGATTAGTTAGAGCACCCAAAACAAGGAATAGGCAGTGGAACTAAAAGGACAATGACACTGACGGGTCTTGGAGAGGGCTAGTGTGGCTGGAGCTCAGAGATGAAGGAGGAAGATGTGGGTTATAGGGCAAGAGTGGTGAGAGGCCAGACCAAGTATGGTCCCCAAAGCCTTTGTAAGGTGTTTGATATGTATCCCATGAGAAGATGGAATCATTGAAAGGTCTTAAGAGAGAAAGGACATAGTAATTTGACTTGTAAATTTCTTTCACTCGCATGCAGTTTGGAGAATGTGGGTTAAAGTTGACAAGAGTGGAAATAGAGACCTGTGAGGAGGCAAGAGCTGTGGTCCAGGCAACCAAAGGTGGTGCTTGGAGGTAAAGTAAGTAGATAGATATGAGTGCTATTTAAGAAGCAAAATCAGCAGGACTTGGTGAAAGATGAGGAAGGAAGACCAGGTTGGTAATCTCTTAACTCTTGGCACTGCTTTCCATTAAGGACATACTGATTTTTCTATGAACCTTATTCAATGGTCTATGGAAGTCATGGATATTGCTTAGGCAGCAAGGATTATAAAGTGGACTCCAAGCCAAAATCCACCTTACACTGCCATGAACTTTCTCATTCTGCCAGCACAACGTGGTGTAAACTACATGGGATTTTGAAATCACCTGGGCTCTGATTCCATGCCTGATCCTCATTAGCTAGAGAAACTGGGTGACCTGCCTTAACCTCATTGAGCCTCAATATCCATATCCATAAAATGGGGATCATAATACCCACCTCGGGGTGGTTTTAACCTGGGTTGGTTCAATCAGGAGATATGTGACAATGCAAAGGATACTGAGCCATAAAATGCTTGTTAATTCCATACAATTATAAGGGAAATCGTTCTCTTATTTAAGAATATATTTATCTAGCACATTGGTTTCTGGCAATGATTAGGTCTATATTTACTCATTCTCCAAAAGGGAAATTGCCTCTTGGGTCTTTGTTGGGATCTTACATACCTACAAATGTAGGGGATAAAACCTTCTTTGTGACTTGACAGTAAAAACATTTCAAATGAAAGAACACAAAGTGTCCTATTTTAGGGACAGTTTCCTCCACTCTGAAAACCTGTAGTCAATGACCCATCACCTCGTCTACAGTCCTCTTTGATAAATTAAACAGGTGTGGAAACCACAGGGAAGCAAATGTTCAATGTACAATGGGATCAAAAGAGGCCAAGGGAAGATCCAGAGCATAGGCCCGGAGTCAGGAGGGCAGCATCTCGATTAGAGCCAACTCAAACTGGTTAAGCTGAAAGGGAAATTCGTTGACATGAAACAGCTTAAAAGACCAGGGCAATAGTAGATTGAGGCCATGGCTGGATTCTGGGACTTGAACAATGTCAAAAGCTTCTCTCCAACTTTGACTTCTGCTCTGTTGGCTGCAACTCAGACAGGCTTTGCCCTCATATCTTTCCAGGTTCAAGTCCAGTAGAAAAGAGAGAAATTATCTTCCAGGTATCTCCCGGGCAAGTCCTGGACTTCACTCTGATTAGACCAACTTGGGTCACATACCCATCCTTCAAGCAATCATTTGGCCAGAAGGGCAAAGATAGGCAACTTGGTAGAGGACTAGATTTTCCAATTAGTGGAGGAAGAAAGATGGCCAGTGAGATGCGGGAAGACATGAAGCCTCCTTGCTCCCCCCCCCCAAAAAAAAAAGAAAAAAATCAGGAACTATTGTGAAGAAATGATTCTGAGAATTCCCTCTAGACAGGCACAGGAAGGTCCTCTCACCAGGACTTACCTTGGCTTCTGATTCCAGCTTCACTCCAATTTTGACTCATCTAACTATAGTCAAAATCAAGGCTATCCACTTAATAATAATTATACTGTATCCCCCTTTACTAGTACACTTTAAAATATCTTCCTTGTCCACTTGTCCCTCTGCTCTTCACACTAACTATCAGCAAAGGGAATGTAACTTCCCAGATAAATCTAATATCTAGATGTTGACATTTGCTCCTTCCATTCCATTCTTCACCCTCGCTGTCCTGCTGGGTGCCCCTGGAAGCTGACTTATATGGACCAGGGGTCCCTTCTGAATTCACATCCTATTGCCCCTGTAACAAATGACCACAAATTTTCAGCTTAAACCAACACTAGCATATTCTCTTATGGTTCTAGAGGTCAGAAGTCCCAAATGAGTCTTGTGGATCAAAGTGTCAGCAGTTCTGTCTTCTCTATGTTCCGGGTTTGGGTGGGGGGCAGGGGGAGGAGGAGCTTATCTCTTTCAAATTCTAGAGGCCACTGGCATTCCTTAGCTCTTGACTATTTCCATCATCAAATCTCCATCTCTGACTATTCCTCTCCTGCCTTCCTCTTTAACTGACAAGTATTCTAATGAATACATTGAGCCCAAACTTAAAAAGGCTTTCTTTCAATCCCCTGCCGACTTTCTCCTCTCTGAAAGCTTCTGCAGCTTCCCCTTTGAAGGTCACTCAGGACATCCTATTTCTCAGTCCCCATGTATCTGTCTCCCTAGCAACTTCTCCTCTACCTTTTGACTCCGAGATGTGGAACTTCCCCTGTGTCTTGCTTCCACTTCTCTAATGGGCTAACCAGGGGTGGGCAAACTTTTTGACTCGACGGCCACAATGGATTCTTAAACTGGACCAGAGAGCCAGAACAAAAGCAACCTGACCATGCTGGCACTCTCATCTCGGGCTGCTGGTGAAGGAACGGAGGAGAGAGCAAGAGAACCCTCCGCTCTTTCAGCTCCACGGGCCGGAAAGAACAGCTGAACGGGCCGGATCTGGCCCGCAGGCCGTAGTTTACCCATGGCTGGGCTAATCCCATCCTGCCTCTCACTTCATCACACATCATCTGTGAGCTCAAGTCTCTGGAAGCTCAGAGTCCTATCTGCACCTGCCCATTGCTCATGTCCACCTGGATGATCCACAAATCCCTCATCACCTCCCAGATGGAATCTCCCTTCATCCACTGTTCCTTTTCCCACATTACCAATCTTCATCTGGAACATTCCTGACATTTTAGAGATGTGGCTCCATGGGGCTAAAGCCCAGGATGCCGTGGCTTCCCTTCTGGCTCCTCTTCCTGTGGTGGTTGCTTTGAATTTCCCTCAGGCAGATGTGCTGCCTGGATGATAGCAGACTGTGTAAATCTAAAGTCCTCAAGCCAAGGGCAGCCAATTCACCTGAAGAAGGGTTTTAAAAACACAGATCCTCAGGCCTTACCCATGGGCCACTAAATTAGAATCTCTATGGGTAAAACCCAGGCATCTGTATTTTATTGTTACACCGGTGTCATATATATATATATATATATATATATATATATATATATATATATCCATCCCTTTGGAAATCCTGGTTTAAACAACCTACAGAGATAGTTTCAGTACAATTTTTACACTAAATTTCTCTTCCATTAAACCAACAAAGTGAAACCATTTCTAATCTTGTAGCTTATATCCACTGCCCTTATTTGCGGTGGTATCTCCTTGATGTACATTAGCTGGACATACATGTATTTAAACTACCGTGTCCATCTCAACTGAGTCATTTGGCAACTATAACATGCCCACAGGGCACAGAAAATAGAGAAAGGGGATTGTTAGGGTGAAAGAGAGGAGAAATGAAGAAATAGAAAAGTTTCAAAGAGACATTTATAAGCTCTTCATTTTTTATCAAAACAAATGAGTCCTTACCAAGATAAACAAAATTCAGGACAAAATTTCAACATATACAATATCTGTGTTCAAATTGATCAGCCATCTTTCTCACTAGCCATTCATTGGTCTAGGGGTTTTTTTTGTTGTTGTTGTTTGTTTGTTTTCTGAAGACTTAGCAGATACAATTTCCCTTCATGAGCCACCCAGAAGCTTCTCAAGCTTGTGTACATCTTGTTCTTCATCTTGAAGGTAATGTTCCATCAACCACGTTTTTAAGAGCTCTAGTCAAACTTTTCTCTCTATAAATAACTCAAGGGGATTTGGGTACTTGTTTTCAGCCTCTCAAAAAAAAAATTCCATGTTTACTTCTCATTTCCATGGTTATTCTTCCTGCAGGGTTTAGACAAAAGAGAGGGAGGAAATCTTAACACAGCTATATATAACCTCTAATATGTGGACTCTTACCATCTTCAAACCTCAGGAATGGGAGCTGAAGTTGCTGGTTAATATAGAAGTCAGACCTTCTGCTGCCGCCAGGCTCTGGAAGACTAGCAAGGGCATTGTCTTAGTTAAGCTGATCTAACAAATATACCATAGATTGGATGGTCTAAACAACAGTTTATTTCTCACAGTTCTGGAGGCTGGGGAATCCAAGATCAAGGTGCTGGCAGATGCAGTGTTTGCTGAGGACCTGGTTCATAGACGGCTGTCTTCTCCTTGTGTCCTCACATAGCAGAAAAAGGTCTAGCTAGTTCTCTGGTCTCTTCTTCTATAGATCCTAATCCCATTCGTGAAGGATCCACTCTCATGACATAATCCCCTCTCAAAGGCCCACCTCCAAATATCATCAAATAGAGATTAGGGTTTTGAGGTGACACCAACATTCAGTCCATTGCAGCAGTGTCTTTCTACCTGTGCTCCGAGGGCCTAATATTAGTCTGGAATCCAAAGCCCAGGTCTATCTCCACATCTAAGGAGTATCAGAGCCCAGAATTCTAAGGTGCCTGCCTGGGCAAACGAGGCTGAGAACACAGATATGCTTAGAGCTGAACGCCAATGCAGATCAAGCCAAAAAAGAATTCTGGGGAAGCTGCAGTGTCTGCCTCTTCTGCAAAGCCTTAGGCAGCACTGGGCTCCCAGCCAACACCTACGTCATCTTGTTTGCTTCTTGCACGCAAGAGATAAAAGACGCTGCTGTGAAGGATTCTGACCCATCACTTCCTTTTGTTACAGCGAGAATTGCCTCCAACACAGGAGAATCCGCTGCCCCCAAGTGAAAAGCCAGTCAGAAGTTTCTCGTGCTCATTCTACCCTCTGGGATTATTTCTCTCCAAAGCCAACCAAGTGAAGTCTAACGATTCTAGAATGCCTAGGCTCCGTGGTCGGCAAACTGCACTCAAAAACCACATGCGGCTTGTTGGCCCCTTGAGTGTGGCTCTTCCACAAAATACCGCAGCCTGGGCGAGTCTGTTTTGAAGATGTGGCGTTAGAAGAAGTTTAAGTTTAAAAAAATTTGGCTCTCAAAAGAAATTTCAATCGTTGTACTGTTGATGTTTGGCTCTGTTGACTAATGAGTTTGCTGACCACTGCCTAGGCTGGAGAGATCCTTCAAAATCATTTCTAACAAGGGACAGAGGTAGGACTAGGACTCCTGACTCTCAGCCCAGTGCTCTTTCCAGAGTGTATTAGTCAGGGCTCTACAGAAAAACAGAAATACATAAAATTAAACATCACAACGAGGGAATCAAAGTTTATTAATAGAAAGCAGCCTCTACAGGGCTTAGGAAAGTCTTGTTCAGTGTGAACTGATGCTTACTAGAGCATGCCTGAACTCGCCAAAGAAACAGGAAGTAGACAGGTGCTCTTCTTGCCTTCCCACTCACTTTATCTCTGGGAAATGGCTCTGCCCCCATCCCCGGGGCTTGTTGGTTTGCCAGTCATGGAGGCCTACCCAACTGATCTACTGAAAGCAGCATGTGAACCGGGTTGGGCCCACTATATTTTCTACCTGTGGTAGACAGAATATTCCAAAAATGTCCACATCCTAAGCCCTGGGATCTATGACTATGTTACTTTACATGGCAAGGAAGAATTAAGGTTGCAGATGGCACTAGGGTTGCTAATTAGCTGACCTGCATTTAGGAGGCCACTGTAAAACCAGGTTGGCTCAATGTAATCACAAGTGTTCTGAAAAATGGAAGAAATAGGTAGTTAGAAAAAGAGATGTGAGGATGGAAGCAGGGTCAGGGAGATGTTTCACTGCTGGCTTTCAAGTGAAAGGGGGCCACGAGACATGTGTGAAGCCTCTAGAAGCTAGAAAAGGCCAGGAAACAGATTCTCCAATAGAATTCCAGAAGAAACATAGGCTAGCCAACTCCTTTACATGACCTGATTTACACGTTAAGACAGGTTTCTCTGATTGCTGTGTAGAAATCACCTGCAGGGAAAACAAGAGTATAAGCATTTAGGAGGCCACTGCAAAATCCAAGTAGCAGTTAATGGTGACCTATGTGGAATGGTGAGAACTGGATTCTGGATAGATTCAGAAAGTAGCACTAATAAGACTTGCTGCTGACTGAACATGGGCATCAAAGGTATCTAGCTGGTGGCACCTGTCAGATTTTCAACTACAGAACCAAAAGATAAATGTGTACTGTTGTAAGTCACCAAGAATATGGTAGTTTGGAAAATAACACATTACCCCAGTGGTCGGCAAACCGCGGCTTGTGAGCCATATGCGCTGTTTGACCCCTTGAGTGTGGCTTTTCCACAAAATACCAAGGGCTATTGAAACCTCATGGCCCATGCACAGAAGTTGGTTTTCGGCTCTCAAAAGAAATTTCAATCATTGTACTGTTGATATTTGGCTCTGTTGATTAATGAGTTGCAGACCACTGCATTACCCTATCTTGTAGGAACAGTGATTGGTCCAGAAATGGGCTTGAGACCCAACAAGGACCAAGTAGGAATCTTTCTGTATAAGTTCCTGGTCACTGGAGAGAGAGTTCCCTTTCCTGCTTAGATTACCAGGCTGGAATATGGAGCCATTGGTTCTTTGTAGGTTGCCCGATGGTGTTAATTAAGCCAATATTTGAAGAAAAGCCAAGATGATAGAGAGACGGTGCTCTGCGATATCTCTTGAGCTTTTGGATTCAGTTGTCTCAAACATCCAGATTCCACAGTTACATTTACTAATGAAGTATATAGGGTGGACCCAAATCCAAACAGCAGCCTAGACCCAAATCCAGGCAATCCCTAATAAGCAGTCGTGTGAGCCAGAAAAGTAAGTGTTTATTGTGGTAACCCACAGAGTTTGAGGGTATTTTATTATGCACTATGATTATGGCAATAGCTGACTAGATTCTTGTCAAGCTGGCAAGACATAAACCTAGAGCTGTTGGCAGCCATTGCCCCCAAATAAGGGAAGAACCTACCTGAAAATGAAGCCAACAGAAAGACAAAGCCAAGAGACAGAAATGCATGGTGTTTAAATTTAAATAATTTCAATAGCTGAATTTTTCCCATTCCCAGACTATTCAGTTAATTTATTCATAAAATTTCCAACAAAGTTTTATCGAGCACCTACTACTATGTACCGGCTAATATTTTATGTGCTGGGAATGGAACAGTGAACTAAACAAAACAAACAAAGATAATAATTAAAGTATTTAATATGTTGGAAAGTAATACATGCTAAAGAGAACAATATAAAATGGGGGGAGATGAATTTGAAATTTGATGGGAGATGTTAGGGTTTCAGATAGGGTAACCTGGAAAGATCTTTTTGGGAAGGTAACATTTTAGAAAGAACTGAGTGAGTCAGCAGTCTAGGGAAAGGGAACAGAAAATGCGAAGGCACTGAGGTGAGATTGAGCATGGCATGTTCAAGGAACTGTAAGAAGGATATTGTGGATAAAGCCAAAAGGAGGGCAGAGTAGCAGGAATGTACTGCGGTGAATAGTGACCCATCCCCCCAACATGCATGTCCACCCAGAACTTCAGAACATCAACACATTTAGAAATAGTGTCTTTGAAAATGTAACTAGTTAAAATGAGGCCATACTGGATTAGGGTGGGCCCTAAATACAATGACTGGAGTTATTGTAAGAAGAGAAGAGACACACAGGGAGAGACACACAGAGCAGAAGACCATGTGAGGATGGAGACAGAGACTGAAATAGGGCAGCCACAAGCCAATGATTGCCAGAATCTCCAGAAGTTAGGATAGATGGCTGGGAGAGTTTCTCCTCAGAGGCTTCTGAGGCAGCTTGATCTTGCCAACACCTTGTTCTGGCTTCCAAAATTGTGAAACAATAAAATTCTGTTGTTTTAAGCTACCTAGTTTCTGGCACTTTGTTACTGCATCTTTAAGACACTAATACAGGGAGGCAATAGAAAACATGTGTGTATTGAAGGATTTGGGACATGAGAGTTATATGACCTGATTTACATGTTAAGACAGGTTTCTCTGATTGCTGTGTAGAAATTACCTGCAGGGAAAACAAGAGTAGAAGCATTTAGGAGGCCACTGCAAAATCCAAGCAACAGTTAATGGAATGGAGAGAACTGGATTCTGGATAAATCCAGAAAGTAGCACCAGTAACACTTGCTGCTGACTGAACATGGGGTACAAGAGAAGGATGGGCATCAAAGGAATCCAGGGTTTTGGGCCTGAGTTACATGAATGATACTGCATGAATCAAAATGGAAAAAAATGTGGCAGGGCAGGATTTGGTGTGCCTGGGTGACATCAGAAGTTCAGTTTGGACAGGCTACATGTGAGAAACCTACTAGACATCTAAGGGGAGAACTTAGAAGGCAGGCGGGTACTCCAGAGTGGTGTTCAGGGGAATGGTGCAGGCTGGGGATTAGAACTCAGAAGGTGGATGAGATCACCTAGGAAGAATATGAGTAGAAAAGGGAAGAGTCCAAGGCCTGAGTTCTGGAGGACTTCAACCTTTAGAGAGCTAAAAGACGATCAACACTCAGCAAAGAAGATATGGGAGGAGGATCAGGAGAGGAGATTATCCCAGAAGCTGAGAGAATAAAGCAAGTCAAAAGAATGCAATCAACTGTGTTAACTACTGATAAGGCAGGTCAGATAAGGGCTGAAAAAGGACCATTGGGTTTAGCCCCAAGGTCACTGGAAACCTGGAGAGGGGCAGTTTCAGTGAGGTTGAAGTATAAAGACCTGATGGTGGTGGTTTCAAGAATGAGTGGGATGAGAGAAATCTGGAGGCAGCAGGTGTGGGCAAGTCTTTGAGGAACTCCATGAACCCATGGAGTTTTTATTTTTCCTTAAGCTACTGTGAACTGCTACTGTGAAATCGCCCAATAACAACAACAACAAACAGAGGTGGGAGGCAAGAGGCAAAGAAAGGTATCAAATACCTACTATGTGCCAGTAACTTCATACACATTGTCTAAATTAATTTTACCTTTATATAGCAAACCAATAGAGTGGGTATTTTTTATCCCTATCTTAGACAAGGAGCTGTTTTTGGGGGGAGAGAATATGGGGACCTCCTTGGCAGGAAGCTGCAATTTTCAATAGGATTTTCAGAGAAGGCGTCATGGAGAAGATATTCTTTGAGCAAAGAATTAAAGGAGCTGAAGAGGTGAGCTGTGAAAAGTCCTGGGACAAGAATACTTGAGGCAGAGAAGAGCAAGAGCAAAGACCTTTAGACAAGGGCGTTCTGCATGGGTTTGAAGATTAGCAAAGAGTGTGTGAAGGCAAAAGGGATTAGGAATGAGGTCAGGACATGGTTATGTGATATTTATTAATGGAATTTATAAACCACTGGTCAGTCATAACTGCTCTAAGACAATTCACCTAGTGACAGCTACTCACGTTTTTGATCATTGCAACATTTATACATGACACAACAACCCATTAAAAGCATATTTGTGTGATGGGTTTTTCCTTATATTGCCAATTGTAAATCAAAAGCAACCTTCACTAATACCAACAAAACCCAGAGTCTTCATGGGTGAAATTGGAAAACGAATGAATGAATGAGTGGGTGAATGAATGAGTGAGTGAATGAGATTCCCAGTGACTTCCACGTGAGAAGGGGCAGCTGGATCTCTATTGCTCCCAGAGACCTGTCTTCCTTTTGAGATCTATCAGGGCCACCAACATGCTTGTCATTAAGGGGTGTTGCTTCCCACGTAACATCATCCAAGCCTTGATGAGGAACTACAGGGCTTCTTTAATGGCCCTTAATACAGAGAGGTCAAGGCTGAACCATGCAGTGAGATTTTGTAAACACTGAGGAGAGCAAAGGGTAACTAAACATAGCACCCATTGGAAGTGTAATCATCTGGGGCTCTAGGTCAGCCCTAGAATCCAGCTCGTAGCTGGCCTCTCTGAGGTAGGTACCTCATAGCACTTATTTCTACACTTCACACATTGCTATTGGGTGAAGACTGTGTGCCAGGCACTGTGCTAGGCAATGGGAAAGTATTTTTAATAAAATAGGCATGGCCCTGACCAGTTTGTCTCAGTGGATAGTGTGTCAGCCTGTGGACTGAAGGGTCCCAGGTTCGATTCTGATCAAGGGCATGTACGTTGGTTGCAGGCACATCCCCAGTAGGCGGTGTGCAGGAGGCGGCTGATCAATGTTTCTCTCTCATTGATGTTTCTGGCTATCTATCCCTCTCCCTTCCTCTCTGTGAAAAATCAATAAAACATATATTTTTTTAAAAATAAAAAATATGCCAAAACCGGTTTGGCTCAGTGGTAGAGCGTCGGTCTGTGGACTGGGGGGTCCCGGGTTCGATTTCGGTCAAGGGCATGTACATTGGCTGCAGGCACATTCCCAGTGGGGGGTGTGCAGGGGGCAGCTGGTTGATGTTTCTCTCTCATTGACGTTTCTAGCTCTCTATCTCTCTCTCTTCCTCTCTGTAAAATATTAATAAAATATATATATATATTTTTAAAAATAAAAAATAAAATAAAATAGGCATGGATCTTATACTTAACCAAGAAGTCAATGCATAATCCCATAATGGAATGGGCCAGTAAAAGAAATGAAGAGGGTGAAATAACAGAGAATATAAAAGACGATTTAGGGTGGCCAGGAAAGAGCTCTTTGAAGGATAATCTTTCATCTTAAACTTGAAGAGGAGAAGCCAGCCTTGCGCAGGTACCGGACAAGGGGAGAGCCTGTGGAAGGCTCTGAGTAGACCAGGACCTTGATGCATTAGAGAACCAAAAAGCAGGCCCCAGGGGCTGCTCAGAGAACAAGAGAGTCAGAGGGCCTGGACATATGACATGGAATTTGGGCTTTCTCCCAGGCTTGTAATGCAATGCTACTGAAGCAGGGGAGTTTCTAAATGATGGCAACAAGATCTGCCATACTACATGCTCATCTAGTGTGATTTGGACAAGCTCCCGCTGAGAGGTAAGCTCTATTTCCCACCCCCTGAGGAGGGCAGGGGCTGGGACTCCTCGCCATGAAGGTGGTCCAATGTGACTTTGGAAGAGAGGTTATCCAAAGGACACAGCTCTGCCTGGCTAGTCCCTTTCAGGATGCTTGCTCTGGAGACACTAGCATGTTGTGAGGAAGACCAAAGGAGCCTGGAAGAGAACCACATGGAGAGGAACTCAGGCCCCCAGTCAACAGTCGGCATCAAGTGCCAGTCAGCTGAGTCAGGAAGCCTTCCCATGACTCCAGCCACCAGCCTTGAGGAGCTGCCCCGGCTGGAGACCCAGCACTGGGGGGCAGAGGCAAGCCCTCCCCATTGTATCCTGCTTGAATTCTTCTCCCACAAAACCCATACATTTTAAAAATGCTTATCTGACACCACTAAGTTGTGAAGAATGTGCCATGCAGCATTGGGAAACCAGAACAAACATCTGTGTAGAGAATGAACTGGATGGGAGGAGGAAGCAGAGGAAGGCGCCTCCCAGACATTTCAATTCCTTGAAGTGTAGATGCAAAGAATAAGACCCCAGGATCAGACAGGGTGCTCTTTCTCCCCATCTGAGATAAAACGCCCAGCTCCCCTTTTCCTGTCTGAGGACACCCCACACACACACCAGTCGACTGAACTGGGAAAGAACGGTTTCCTTTAGGCAGGAGCCACCTATCCACAGCTGGGATGGGCAACACCTTATTTTTTAAAAAAATATATTTTATTGATATTTTTACAGAGAGGAAGGGAGAGAGATAGAGAGCTAGAAATGTCGATGAGAGAGAAACATCGACCAGCTGCCTCTTGCACACCCCCTACCGGGGATGTGCCCGCAACCAAGGTACATGCCCTTGACCAGAGTCGAACCTGGGACCTTTCAGTCCGCAGACCGACCCTCTACCACTGAGCCAAACCGGTTTTGGCAACACCTTATGTTTAAGGTCCATATGGAACAAACAGAACACTCAAATGGCCATGCACAGCACACATGCCTGGGAGTCAAGTCCCTGCTTCCACTCTTGGGCACTTTCAATTCTTCCAAGGTCATATCCATCTTAATTACCGTATTTGCCGGCGAATAAGACGACCCTTTGGCCCTGAAAAATATGCCTCCAAGTGAGGGGTAGTCTTATACGGCGAGTATATAACAAACTCTGTATTTTTAGTGGAAATGTTAGGGGGTCATCTTATACGCCCCAGTCGTCTCATACGCCGGCAAATACGTATTTTTCAGGGCCAAAAAATCGTCTTATACGCCGGCAAATAAGGTACGTATTCGTAACAAGCAGTGGTCAAAATCAATTCATTTTTCCACGATATGTTGCCTTTTGTCCCTTCAGAGTTTTTTTTTGTTGCTTCCTTTTATTTTATTTTATTTTTTTTTTAATTTACAATTTTTTATTTTATTTTATTTTATTAAGGTATTTTCTGTGTACTTAAATGTTGTTTGCTATTTTGCCTAATTTTAACATTTTAAAGACTTATTTTAGGCATTTCATCTGAGTACATCTATCTTAATCGACTGAAAATCCTTGGAATACTAATGCAGTGCATTCAGAATAGAGGGCTGCCGCTGGCCTTCAGAGTTCAAAGTCTTATCTCCGTGATACAAAATTCAATTTGGCAAAATTTCACAAAATAAACAATAGGTAATGTGGGCCAAGTTGGAGTGCAACTAGAAACTCATTCATTACGGGTGTCATTATAAATTAAGATGACCTCTTTGAAAAGCAATGTTTTATGTTATAAAACATTCCCAATAATTTCATTCTTGGAAACTTATCCCAAGGGGAAAAGAAATTCAACAAAAGCAAAAAGCTATGTCACAAATATGTTTATTACTTTCTCAACTACTACAGAAAAGTAAGAATTAGAAACTAATACTCTCTAATACTAGAGAAGAGCATTGTTAATTGTGATATATCCACTACAAATGACATCCTGAACACTACAGAGAATTTTAAATGTTAACAGTTTAGTAATAGGTTAAAAAAAGATATAAGATTATATGTACAATAATTTTTCACCATAAGTTAGAACTAAATTTTATTCCCAATTAACAAAAACATTCCATATACTTCAAGATAGCAGGAGCAAATAATATTAGTATTTAGAAAACAAGTATAGGGGTTGTGTTGAATTTCCATTTCTCTTCTGTTTCCTCTTTCTTCCCAGCTACATAGAAAAATCATACCTTCTACACTTTGGTTCCTTCATTTGTAAATTGAGAGGTAAACAACAAATGTAAAGTTAAAAAAAAAAAGTAAGGGAAAACAGTTTCTAAATTATAGTATACCACATAAACAAAATGTTCAATTGCCAGGAAATAGCAAAGACTAAGGTAATGTTTCAACAGGAAGTTTAAAGAATAAGGCTGATGACAATGTTTTAAACAATTTCAGTGTGTGTGTGTGTGTGTGTGTGTGTGTGCCGGTTTTAAAGTAACCCTTACTGGAAACACGTGTGTTTTTAATCCTCACACAAGCATATGTTTATTAATGAGAGAGAGAGAGGGAGAGGGGGAGAGGGAGGGGGGAGGGGGAGGGGAGGGGAGGGGGAGAGGGAGAGGGAGAGGGGGAGGGAGAGGGAGAGGGAGAGAAACATTGATCAGTTGCCTCCCATACTCACTACAACCAGTATAGAACCCACAACCTTTTTGGTGCATGGGACAAAGTTCCAATCAACTGAGCCACCCAGTCAGGGCTGCAAATGTTTTTAAAATTGAAAGAATGTGCCGAAACTGGTTTGGCTCAGTGGTAGAGCGTTGGTCTGTGGACTGAAAGGTCCCGGGATCGATTCTGGTCAAGAGCATGTACATTGGTTGCGGGCACATCCCCAGTAGCGGGTGTGCAAGAGGCAGCTGGCCAATGTTTCTCTCTCATTGACGTTTCTAGCTCTCTGTCTCTCTCCCTTCCTCTCTGTAAAAAAATCAATAAAATATATTAAATAATTTTTTTAAAAAACTGAAAAACTTTATAAAAAATAAATAAAAGGGGTTCTTAAAAAAAAACACAGATAATACCTTAATAAATTTTTTAAAAAAAAAGAAAAAAGAAAAAAATTTTTCCTAGAAAGAAATGAAGGTGTTTGACAAAGAAGGGTATATCAAATTCCTCAACACAACCATCATTTGTACATTATTTCAGAATAAATTATATTTTTGTCAGAAAAATAAATAAATAAATAAAAATTAAAAAAATTGAAAGAATGTGTTTATACCTTAATTTATTCCCCCAGCTACTTTTTAACAACTTAAAAAAGTATCTTTAATTTTCCATTTTTTCCATTCCAATACTCTCAATTCAGTTAAACTGGATAAATTTGATATGAGGACATACTCTATGTGCAATTTGGAAGCAGTAGTAAAGAAATAGTTTAATTATCACATACTTGAACATAAATGTTTGTTGAATGAGTAAATAAAGGATCTAATGAATAAATATGGACAAGGGCCAGTGAGAACTTTTTTTTTTAAATCAAAGTGATGGAACTTAGCCAAGTGTCATGGACACCACAGAAATTCCAGGTTAATAGGGTTAAGATAGTGATTGAAATTACATCTCAAATTTTCCAGCCCCTCTGAAACTGGTTAGGCTCAGTGGATAGAGTGTCACCCTGTGGACTGAAAGGTCCTGGGTTCAATTCCGGTCAAGGGCATGTACCTTGGTTGTGGGCCCATCCCCAGTAGGGGGTGTGCAAGAGGCAGCTGATGGATGACTCTCTCTCATGGATGTTTCTAACTCTCTATCCCTCTCCCTTCCTCTCTGTAAAAAATCAATAAAATATATTTTAAAATTAAAAAAATAAAAATTTCCAGCCCTAACATCTAATATAATAAGTAAAATAGTTAAACTAGCAAAAAAAAGTAATCAAAAGGATAAACTAATGAGAGATTAATTAAGGAAAGAAAAAATGAGTAAAGCAAAAGGTATAACATGGCATGGCTCTCAAGCTACCCTCATCCTCCATTAGTTATAACTACAAATCAATAAAATCTAGAGTTTTACTTAATCCCCCAATGCTTACCTTTTTCTCTTTTGATATAGAACCAGAGGAAAGGGCTTCTGGGAAGAAGTGGAAGAAGGAAACAATGGAGAAAAGTGATCAGATAGAAAGGCAGGCTCCAACCTACATGCTGAAATGGAAAACAAAGCACTAGGATATCCCAACCCCCAGAAAAATGGGCATACACCCCCTCCCCCAAGTAGAGTGAACATAGAACCAGGATGTTTGGCATCATTTAGAGGAGAGATCAAAGCCTAGGCAATTCTAACAGAAAGTATTTTTGCTGGCTAATCTTTCTCCCTCCCTCCATCATTCTCCCATATTTAGATGAGTGGATGGAACACAAAATATCTAGCCCTCAATATATATAGCTTGTAGAGGAAATAACCTGGTTTCAGATAGGATAGAAAGAAAATTAAAAAGTCATTTATACTACTTAATTGCAAGTATAATGTCTGCTCAGAGCTGTCCCGCATAAGCAAGATGAAAAGAAATGTCATAGAAACTCTACAGACTCAGAGAGGGAAAAAGGACAATAAGATAGGAGGAAAGGAAGGATGGAGGAAGGGAAGGAAAAGGGATAGAGGGAGGGAAAGGGATGGAGGGATGGAGGAAAGAAAGAAGAAAATGTAAAACAAAGAACTCAACCAAAAAGAAAGCATGACCCAAAAAAGAAGAAAATCCCTTATAACTACTTCATGCTATACAGCAACAAATAGGAATATGAATCTCAATAAAACAAGAGCTCTGAACAAGATAATACAACAACGGTGTGAGATTTTCTAAATGGAGACTGAAGAACTAAGGAAACAAATTGAGGATCAAAATAATTAATTAGAAAATAATTCAAGACAGCAAAGAATGGATAGATCTGAAACTGAATTATTAAATTGAAAGGCTTGCAATACAGGTAAAATGACAAACTTCTTAACACTGTTAGAAGCTAACAGATATGGAAGACAAAAATTATCAAACATATGAATATTTGATTCCTTAAATTGATAATCCAACAAAGACTTAAGAAGATATACTTAAAAATATAATACAAATAATTTTCCTGAAATAAAAATCTGAATGACTTTTCAACTCTACAGTAAAGGGCACAGAATCCACTGCAAGAAAATGTTATTCATAATGCTTAATACCAAATATATCCCAGTTAAGCTGGGATGATATAGATCAAGTATTCTTCCAACATCCAGGAACAAAAATAAATTGCCTACAAGGAAGAAAAAAATATATAGCTATCTTCAAACAATGCCAGGAGACAACAGAATAATGTTTACAAAGTTCTAAACAAAAGAAAGTATATCTTAAGAATATTATACTCAACCCATAATATTGTCCAAGCAATACAGGAACTGTAAGTCATTCTTAAAACAATGACTTCAAAATGAAATCCAGACAATTGAGTGATGACCTTAAATAAATAATTCAGGAATGTAAAAGAAATGGAAAAAGGGTTGGTGATGAACATTGAGTTTATTTAAATATAGGATCAACAGTAAAGAACTATGGGAAATATATTTCCATAACTAAATGTGAATGTTATATACCTGGAAAATGAAAAATTATCAATGTGTAATTTTGAAAAATCAGGAAACAAAGAAGTGATATGCATAAATGTGATAAGAGAAAATGCATAAATGTTAATGTTCCCATCTTAGCAAGAATTACTTATGGGAGAGAAGGAAAAAAATATACTAGCTAAAAACTGAAACATGTAGCTTTTAAAAATCTTAGTTCTCATTCTCCCTTCCTTCCTTCCCCATTCCTTCCCCCTTCTTTCCTCTCTTCTTAAAGGAATATTTTATTGTACCTCCTGGTAAAGACACACTCATTTAAAATTCAACAATTCTTTCCATTTCATTATAATGTCTTGTATTGAATTCAAATAAAAGTAAGCTATTAAATTGAGTACTTTTTAATAAAAACAGCCTCTCATTTTTACAGTTCATATGTTTAGCTCTCCTCTACCTACAAACATATACATAACACAGTAGTACTTAATAAAAATACACTGGTGGCAGTGCTCAGCCAGTGTGCACAGTGGTTGTTTCTGAGTGGTGGGATTTTTTTTTCTTTTATCCCGTGAACTTCTCTCCACCTTTTGATCTCTTTAAAAGCAAGCACTTTGTCTCTTTAAAAAGACAATAGATGGGTTGTATTATTAAATACTTACACCAGAATGGACTGTGCCAAGACGTTAAAGGAGAAAGGCGGGGAGGGAGTCGGGGACAGAGAGAACAGAGAGAAAGGAGGAGGGGACCTGACCAAGGAGGGGTGAGGGAAAGGGACGCTGGGGGAGACCAGAAGAGGGAGGCAGCGGAGGAAGAGCCCAGAAGAGGAGAGAACTGGGGAAAGGAAGGGGAGGGAGTGGAGGAAGGACCCGACGAGAAGGGGAGGGCCCCAGGGGGCAGGGAGAAGCCAGCAGCGCAGCCTGGCCAAGGAAAAAGCCTGGCAGCATGCTGACCTACTTTTCTTGGGTCGATCTGTTTGCTGCCAAAGCTACTGTTGAGACAGTCCCTGCCAGGGTTGGAGGCGCGGACTCGGGAGGATCCCGCTACTGCTCCCTCCTCCATGCGAGGGAGTTGTCAGCCTGAAGAAGGTGGAATCCCTTCAGACTGCGGAGACGGCCTTCTCCAGGAGACCAGCCGGTTTCCTGAGTTAATCCCAGGCGCACCATGGGATCTACGGCCAGAGACCAGGCTCCCTTCATCCTGGAGAGAACTAGACCCCTGGTGCTGTGGAAGCCTCGCCTCTCCACTGATGTTCCCTCCAGGTCCCTGCTGGAGCTGGCTGCCCACATGGACACACACACACACACACACACACACACACACACACACACACATCCTTCCTGGCCGGTGTCATCCTCCCAGAATCTGCCCCCTGACAGGCAGGCCAACAGGGCTCAGGTTGTCAGCTTAGCTCTGCCACTCTCCACCCCGCGTCCTTTGGAAACTCTCCCATATTTCTTGTTTTGAAGATAGAGGAAAATGCCATCTACATCTCATGATCGGGGTGAGAATTAAATAAAAATAAACGTGTGCGAGGTGCCTCGAGGGGCAGCGGGAACATGCTGTGTGCTCCTGGCACCTGGTGGAGGCTCAATATAAATGTTAGTTTCTCCATTTACGAGGAAGCTGCTTTACAGGGGGTGCCGGTTGATGGCTCCAGGCGCTGGCCAACCACTCCAACCACACCTGGGCAGGAATGATTTATGGCATCAAAGTGACTTATGCCCTGAGACATAAAGTAACCAAGTGCTTGGGGACATGCCTCTTTTCTGAAATGTTTCCTATGAAATGGTCGGGCCCCGGGCCCACTGCCTAAAGAACTGCTTTGGATTACTGGTATAAAATAATAAGGAACACTTAAAAAGCAATTGCTTCGGTGCAGATGGAGGCTGCCAGAGGTTTAGATGAAGTAGCTCTCTTAGCCTCCCAGCAGCAAACCGAGTCTCAGGAGGGAAACTGAGACCAGAATGAGCTGTGGGGTTATAAGTGGACATTTGTCATTTGGGGGTCACATGGCATTCCATTTCTCCTTCTTATAGTTAATACCAGCTTGATCTCTTTGGGGGAAGTTACCTCTAGGAAGATGCCTCCTGCCTCTAGGCCTTTCTCCTCCCACCTGTCTTCCAAGTTATCGGAAGTTCTTCCTAAAATCTTACATCTGGCTATGCCAGCAGCTTGAATCTCTTCAATGCCCTGCCTCTTGCCTCTCAGTAAAACCCAGGTTCTTTATCATGACAAACAAGTTCTTGTGTCCCATGTGACTCTGCCCCATTTCTTCTTCTCTCTCAACATCCTACCCAAGCTCCTTCCTCTAGCTACAAGAAATTCTGCACTGATTCCTGGACAGTCTCTGCTTCTTTGAGCCTGCATGCCTTTTCCTGCATGCTTTTCCTCTGCTTCGAATGCCCTTCACCCTCTTCTCTACCTAGAAAACTTGTTCTTATGCTTTAAGACCAAGCTCAAATACGCCCTATTCTGGGAGGCCTTTGCTGACCCTCACGGGCAGAAATTTACCATTCCTTCTTCTGAGCTCCCATTCCACCGATTCCCCGATTCTACTAAGCACCCATTTTATTGTTTTGCATTTATTCTGCAAGTCATGTCTCAATCCGTTCCCTCTATCTGCCACACCATCTCACACAGAATCGGATGAGTGGATGAGTACATTCTGGTGGGAGATGGGAAAGGAGATAGTCTTAGGTTTGCTTTTTTCCCATGGGAAGCTGGTCTGATGTGGGCTTGTGTATATTTCTGAGAGTGAATAAAATGCAAGCCTGGAACTGTGGGCAGCGATGCTGCCACTATGAGGAAAATACTGCCTGGAAATAGACCTCAAACAAAGAAAGACAGAGTTTGTGCAAAGAATGAAACCAAGTTCCCATGGTGACCTTTGAGCCCCTCGATGCAGCTGTGCCGGAAGTCAGACACGACTCAAATTTTTCAGTTGTGTAGGCCATTCCCACTTTTTGCCTAAGCCATTTTGAACATGGATTTCCCATCTATGGCAAGCAAAAAAAAAAAAAAAAAAAAAAATCCTGATATCCTTAAAGAACATTGAGGTAAGAATACCCCTGGAGAGAAAAAATTTAAATCCCATATGCCAAGCACCGAGATAAAAGTATAGGATCAACTTGGAGACAGAATGGCCTTGTGGCTGGCAAGACTTGACTGCAACCTAACTGAACAAAGACTCATTGAAGGTACACACTGTGCCTGCGCTCTAAGACCTGACATAGAAAGTGATCACCACAAGGAGGTTTGGTCAGACATGGATGCCTGGACAAAGAAGGGTAGTGGAGAAAATGTTGGCAGTGCCCATCCAAGCACCATCCAGGTTTCAGAGTTTCCTTGGCCAGATTCCCCATCTCTGGTTTGAACCAAGGTCCTATGGCTGAGCTTCCTGGAGCCTTGTGAACCTCCTGAAATTATATGTGTGATGGCACATCTTGAACAGAAGAGTGTCCAAAGTTTCAATTCAATTCTTTTTTAAAAAATATATATTTTATTGATATTTTACAGAGAGGAAGGGAGAGAGATAGAGAGCCAGAAACGTCAATGAGAGAGAATCATCGATCAGCTGCCTCTTGCACACCCCCTATTGGGGATGTGTCCGCAACCAAGGTACATGCCCTTGACCAGAATCGAACCTGGGACCTTTCAGTCCACAGGCCAATGCTCTCTCCACTGAGCCAAACCAGTTTCGGCTCAATTCAATTCTTAGAAGGGTTTGTTACACTAAGTAGGTAAAGATTTGCTCATGCAGTAAGTGAAATTGTTTCACGCACCCAAATTCTTTTGTATATACCAGTCTTGTTCTCAGGACACTACTACCCTCTGATAATCAGCTAGCCCATGTGGCTTGCTTCTAGAGAGCAAATGCAGAGAGCAACTGATAGGGGCACGTGGCTCCACTGAGAGCCGTGCTTCTCGTTGTGAAGTGAGAAATGGGGACACCAGAGAAAGGAGGGAATGCATTGTCCTAGGCATCCCCAATGCAAGGATAACAGAACTTGGGGGATAGTAATTAGTATTTTTTTAATCATCTTTCAGATGCTTTCATGTTATTTCATTTAATTGTGACAAACCTGTGAGAGAGTAATCATTGTCCCCATTTTTATAGAAGGAAACCAAGATTTATAGAGGTTAAAAAATTTCCTCAAGGTAACAGAGCTGCCAAGACCTTGTGTTTTTCATGCTGCCAACAACTACCACAAACCACATCCAAGTTATAATCACAAGTTGGTCTTGGTGCTAACTTTGGTTATGGTGCTACTGTCTTGGTACCCCTTCCACATGGTTTTAGCAATGAACCCTGCTTCCACCCCTGGCCAAGGGTATGTGAATCTAGGCACAGCTCCCTGGGATATCCCATGGACAGAGAGCTTGATTTAGGTATGGAAACATGACCCAAGTCAGGACCATTAAAGTTCTTCCCTGTGGGTTGTATAAATGGAGACAGCAAAGAAGCCCTTCACCTCTTGAGTCTTGGAGAAAGCTCATCTTCTAGAAGAGATAAGAAAGTCAATCAGAAACCAGAAGAGAGGAGGGATGGGTAATAGGAGCTTCCAGCTCCGAAAGTTCTTTACTTCTCTCATAATAGCCTAGACCGATAGTCAGTGGGTAAAAGTGCAAAAACATTAAACTTCATAGATACCTTTCACTGCATTTATTCTTCACTAGAAAACTTTAAGATGGGTTCTAGTCTTTTTACCAAAATGAGAGAAAAAAGGAGCAAAGTGGTTAAGCAAATGGCCTAAGGTCACACATAGGTGAGTGACAGAGCAGAACGTAGGATGCCAGTGCTCTAACTCAATCGCCATGTTATATTGCTTTCCATAAATATGATGAAAGTGCATGCCAATTTTGAATCTATCAGTAAAAGCAGAAATGCTATGCCTCAGTTGGGGGAGGGATCTGGAAGTAGTTTAAATACCTCCAATGAGGAATGTTTGCCCCAGAAAGCAGTGATTCCTAGCTTACCTAGAGAACCCAAGTATTAGTCGGTATTTTGCTATAACAAACAACTCCAAAAATCGATTTTTGGAGTTGTTTGTTATAGAAAAATACTGACTTACAACAAAATACCGACTTACGACTTGTTGTTGTGACTTACGACTTGTTGTTGTGACTTACAACAACAAGATTTCTTTCTTGCACTTAGATTTGCGGCTCAGTTGCATCTCTGCTCCACATGTCTTCTCACTCTAGGACTCAGGCTGCAGGAGCAGCCACCATCTGGGACATGAGAAACTTATGGCAGAAAGCAGAAAAGCCAAACTATGCAATCTCATGGAAAGCTTCTCCTCGGACATAGCATAAATCACATCCACTTACATTCCATTGGCCAAAGTAAGCCACATAGGCCAAGTCTGACAATACTTTCACCTACTGGAATAAATCCTGGGGAAAAAATGTATTCCTCTCACTGGAATCACTCCTGGAAATCACGTGGCACAGGATGTAAATGCATAATACCCTCAGAGAAAGGAAGATGGTTGCAAACAATAACACAACCAATTATACCAACAAACAAGCATGTGCTGGAACAATGGAACATAGGACAAACCTACCTTTCATCCCGGGCAGCCCTCCAGCAGGTCTGATGGGAGAGAGCAAAGCTCCCAGACTTTCTGAATTGAGTGAAGACAAGAGTTGCAGCTACAGCCAGGCCAGGTTTCTCAAAGGCAAAACAGAAAGTCTTGAGAGCTAAAACCTTCAACATCTGGAGCCCAAACAGGGGCCTAATAAAAGCCTAGAATACAATGGCCCAATGAGATGCCCAATGGGTGTGTCATAAGAATAATCATTTTCTCAGAGCATTTGGTGTATGAATAATTTCCCCTTCTGTTTTCTATTGTGTTACAGTGCTACTTTCTTTTATTCTTTTTTTAAAATATATTTTATTGATATTTTACAGAGAGGAAGAGAGAGATAGAGAGCTAGAAACCTCGATGAGAGAGAAACATCAACCAGCTGCCTCCTGCACACCCCCTACCGGGGACGTGCCTGCAACCAATGTACATGCCCTTGACCAGAATCGAACCCGGGATCTTTCAGTCCGCAGACCGACGCTCTACCACTGAGCCAAACCGGTTTCAGCTCTTTTATTCTTTTTAATCCTCACCCAAGGATATGTTTCCATTGCTTTTAGAGAAAGAGGAAAGGAGAGAGAGAGAAACATTGATGTGAGAGAGAAACATCGATTGGTAGCCCCCAATTGGGGATCAAATCCACAACCTGGATATGTGCCCTGACCGGGAATCAAACCTGTGACCTTTTGGGGTATAGGACAATGCTCCAGACAACTGAGCCCCTGGGACAAGGCTTGTGTTACTTAATTATAAAAAAAATAAGCATTTGTTTTAAAAGACGTGCCCTTCCTGAACCTTAAACAGCATGGGCAGCAGAGACAACTGGTTTTCAGTGCCAAACTCACAATGCTGCAGAGGGTTTATATGTTGATGACACACCAACAGTGTTAAATTTCAGCGTGTGGGAGAAATGGTCCTGCCACCTACTGCAATGAAAGGTGGTAATCAGCATAATGTCTTCCCTCAGGTTGTCTGTGTGAACAAATTGGACTTCACTCCCAAAACCTAGACATTCCAGGAATTTTCCACTCACAGGTCCCATCTGAGGCTGAAGACAGAAAAAAAGCCACTATGAGTTCAGTCTGAGCTGGAGAACCTGGATTTCTTTCTGGCCCAAAAAGGAAGATTAGGCAACTTGGGTTTTAAAAATGCCATAGCTGAAATTGAGTCTGTGAGAAGTTAGCCCTGTGGTTTTGTAAAAGTTAAAATGAGTTTGAGCCCATCCGAGCCCAATTTGATACAATATGCACAGGGACCCAAGCCAGGGCTTTGGAGTTATACAAACCTTTAAACATCGGCCATGTCACTTGATGGCACTGTGACTGTGGGCAAGTAATTTAATTTCTCTGTGCCTCAATTTTCTCCTTGAAAAATGGGATCATAATAGCATCTACCTCATTGAGATATTTTTAGGATTAAATACACACATCCAAAGCTCCTAACAAAGTATTGACTATATATAGTATGCAAATAATAAATTTTGGTTATAGACACTAATGAAATAGGGACAAAAAAATGATTGACATATGTGTGTTTGTAGCTTTTCCCCTTCATTTCCTATAAAGAAAAGCTGGCATCACTTGGTTAGTTTCTTTCTTCTGTTCCTCCTCCTATGCTGTCCTCTACTTTGGTGTTTTCCTGGAGAAATCCACTAAACAATGGGAGAAGATCAGAGAAATGGGGGTAGGGATTTGCAATGGAAACAACAACAAAACAAACACACACACACACAAAAAAAGCAATCAAAGAATTAGCAAGAGATTGAGGGAGTAGCAGAAGGAAGGGAGAGAAGTGGGCCTGAACAGTGGGAGTCTATGTGAAAGTTCTGAAGAGTAGAAAATGGAAAGCAGGATGAGATATTTTTGAGCTGTTGCCTAGTGTGAGAGATGGTAACTGAAATATACCAAGGAAAGGAATGGAATTCCTTATCTATTCCTGCATAATAAATCACCCCAACATTTAACAGCTCAAAACAATAAAGATGTGTTATCTGTTTCTATGGGTCAGGGATTTGGGAGAAACTTAGCTGGGTTTATTCTGACCCAAGGTCACTCATGAGGGTGCTCTTATTAGCCAGGGCTGCCATCATCTGAAGCCTGACAGGAAGACCTCCTCTCGAGATGGCTCACTCACGTGGCTATGGGCAGGCCTCAGTTTCTCACACAGGACTCTCCAGAGGGTTGCCCAGGTGTCTTCATAATAAGGCAGCTGACTTCTCCAGAGTGAGTGCTCCACAAGAGAGAACAAGGAGGAAGCTGCAAGGCCTTTTATGAACCAGCCTTGGAACTCACTCACCATCACTTCCACTATATTCTATAGTGAGTCACTAAGTCCGGCCCACACTTCAGGGAGAGGGAATAGGATTCCATCTTTGGGAGGGGATAGTGTCAGAGAACATGTGGACATATATAAAAACCACTGATAGGACTTAAGGGAGTGTTGCTGTGGATTGTGATATTGAGTCCTTTGAATGTTATTGGGGGCCAGCATGGGAGGCTTAGAACTTTTTTGCTTCGACTACACAATTTTTATTGGCTGTTGCTTTAATAGTGCATGGTTCCTACATTGGTCTATATACTTCAGTATCATTTCCTTTATGCCTGAATGATATCCTTTGGCACTTTTTGTGATCCAGGTCTGCTGGAGTTAAATTCTCTTTCCCTCCCTCTCCTTCTGGACTCTACTGATATATATATTTAAAACTATTTGATATTATCCCACAAGTCCCTGAGGCTCAGTTCATTTTTTTTAAATCTCTTCACTCTGTTCTACAGAGTGGATCATTATTAATCATGTCTTCAAGTTCCCTGACCCTGTCTTCTGCTATCTGAAATCTGCTGCTAAATAATTTCAGGTAGTATTCATTTGTTTTTGCCACCACTTCTAGAATTTCCATTTGTTCTTTTTTGTGGTATCTATTTCTTTGCCAAAATTACCTATCTGTTTATTCCTTTAATTCTATGAACATATTTATAATCACTGCTTTCAACCTTTCATTTTCAAAGTCCAATATCTAGCCCATCTTGGGTTTAGTTTTTATTGCCAGCTTTTATCTTTACTAAACATCACATTTTTCTGTTTCTTTATATGTCTAGTTTTCTTGGTTGAAAAATGGGGTGCTGTGACTAACATATAGTAAGGTACATATTTATTATTATTATTATTATTATTATTATTATTATATACTTATCTCCATTTTGTTATCTTCCCCTGAAAGATGTTGATTCTGAAGTTTAGCTACTGGCAAGTCATTTTGAACAAACGTAGGTTCAGTTTTATGATTTGTTAGTGCCCAAGGTGTTTCCTAAGACCCTCCAACTTGGTAGAACTCAATTTCCAAACTCTGCCTCTACTGAAAATGTTGTCATGACTTTATTCTGGGTTTTGTTAGGGAAGGTCCAAAGTAGGTCTTATCCTAGGGCAGTAGTTCTCAACAGGGGCAATTCTGCCCCTAGGGGATGCCTGATAATGGCTGTCACAAGTTGGTGGTGGGGCAATACTGGTACCTATGGGTGGAGGCTAAAGAGGTTGTTAAATAGGCTACAATGCACAGGACGACCCTCACAACAAAGAACTCTCCCATCCAAAATGTCAGTAGGATGAACGTTGAGAAACTCTGCTCTAGATCATTATCCTTCCTCCTCAGGTGTGGTCTTTCTAGCATTTCAGCCAGACACCAGGGCTATTAGCTCACCATTAATGACATATCTCCACTATGGCAGGGCTGAAAGTCCACTGAGCCCCAGCCCTGCTCATCCTCTAGTGCCTCATAGTGTGCTCTCAACCCTGTAGCAGTTGCTCTCTGGGGGTGTTGGTAGCACATGTGTCTCAGCCACAGGCTCCAAAGATACCTCCACACATAGCTCCCTGCTCTCTGGTATCCTGTCTGTGGATTCTAGCTTATTCACTTTCCCTGAGCTGTGATCTCTGTCTCCTTCAATCTGTGCTCTGCTCAAATTCCATATTTTCCTGCCATATTTGGAATACAATCCCCAGGCAAGGAGCTGGACAATTTTGGGACCCACTCTTGGCTTTCCCCATCTCTCAGAGATCACAGTCTTGCTATCCTTATTTCCACTGTCTGACATAAGTTTCTCCGTATATTCTGTCAAGTTCATAGTTGTTTCTGGTAAAAGGATTAATTAATCTACACCAGTTACTCCATCAAGGCTGGAAACTGAAGTCCAATGTGTTTATGTTGGTCTTTCTATTTCTAGGTGGAGACCTGTAGAATTTGATGAACCTGAAGAATTATGATGACATGTCCCCACCTGTCACTCACTGAAGACATTTCAGATTCCCAATCAACAGACGTGCCCTGTGCCTCCATCATGAACAAGTTCTCTCACAGAGAAAAAAGAAGTTTATCCTCATAACAACCCTGAGAGGTATGTGTAAGGTTTGAAGGGCGCAGTAAACTGACCACCAAGGAATTTTAAAGTAAAGTTTATTCCCCGGTAATGAGTGGGACTCATTAAGGAGGTAGAGAAATCAGAATTGAAGGAGTGGGGAGGGGCAGGGGAAATGGAGATGGACCCAGTGGGCTGCCTAGTGGACATGGAGGAGCAGCAGCACGTGGCTGGTCTAGGGTCCTTTTAAGGGCAGTAACAGGAGAGGGTTGGACCCAGGGCAGAAGAGGAAGGGGTGGGCTCCAGGACACTTTGGCACGTGCTGATTGATGGTTCAATGTCTTGGAGATGTCTCTGTGACAGGTGCTAATAATGTGGTAACTCCGCCCACCAGCTGGGAGGAGGGAGAACCTTATAGTATGTATCATCATCCCCATTTCTTAATGAAATAAACTTGTGTCAGGAAGTGCAATTTTCCTAAAATTTAGGGAGATAAACAGATCCAGGAATCATATGGAAATATGTCAGAAACATGAATTGGTCTCTCAGATTCCAAGTCCAATATCCTTTCTTTCCTTTCCAAGGTCCACAGCTGTCTTTCTGGGATCTCTCTACCACCTCTCAGAAGAGAGTGAGTGGCCCCAAAGCGTGACTAGTGTTTCCCTTCTCACACCCATCTGCTCTCTGCTAATTTTATTCATCCTTTTATTTTCTGGCGAACCTGTATCTGCTGTGGAGCCTCTTCGTCCACATTTGCATTAGGACATATCTGAGCCTGAGCATCGCCTGTCTCCCTGGGAGCCTGGAACTTACACTGTCAAGAGCATGTTTCCAACATTTACATCACCACACCTTATCTCCTTTGTTAAAAAAATTTTTTCAAAAACCACCTCTCAAGTGTTAACTAAGCGATTATCCAACTTGGATAAGACAATGCTTTCTGTGGAGCACCAGTGAATACCAACCAATTCACTCCTATTTTTATGAGCACCAGTGAATACCAACCATTTCGTTCCTATTAAATCACAACTAAGAGCAACTTGTGGTAGTGACTTGAATGTTGGCACCCAAAAAAAGATATATTTACATCCTAACCCCCAAAACCTGTGACTGTGACCTTATTGGGGAAACCAGGCTTTGCAGGTATCATTAAATTGAGGATTTTAAGATGAGACCGTTCTGAATATCCAGGTGGCACTAAACCCGATGACAAGTGTCCTTAGAAGAGACAGAAGCGGTGACATAGAACCACAAGAAGGAAACCATGTAAAGTGATCTGAGTGATGCCAACAGCCACCAGAAGCTGGAAGAGACATGGAACAGAATCCCCACTAGAGCTTTTAGAGAGAACACAGCCCTCCTAAAACCTTGATTTCATACTTCGGCCCCCAGAACTGTGGGAGGAATACATTTTTGCTGCTTTGAGACACCTGGTTTGCAGTAATATTTTTACAGCAGACGCAGAGAACTAATACACATGTTGTCAGAAAAAGACATTCTGACACTAACCACACTGACCCTGAGATTTTTCCAGGGTAATATTTGGTTTCCATCTTGTTTGTGGGTTTCCTTGTTAGTACTGATAGCCAACCGTCAGGGCCGGGCTACAATTGTTCAAGTAAAAATTGGAGGAAAACTTAAAATTGAGTAAATGAAGAAACAGTTAAGTTCCCAGCTGATTAGCAAACGATGGCTGTGTGCTTCCATAGTAACCTATGTAGTACAGTTAGAACGCTGCAAGACGAGGAACTTAAGCCTCCAGAGCATTTACTGGCTCACATTCTGGAAGGGTAAAGGTGGGCTGGGCTTCAGAACAGGGGCAATACGGTCAGCTGGTGGAATCATCTCTCCGGTGTTAGTTGTTAGGTTTGAAAGGAAACAGGAAACGGAACAACAGGGAGTTTTAAAGAGTTTATTCCCCGGTAATGGGCGGAAGCCATCGCCGAGGTAAAGATCAGAATTAGGGGGAGAGGGGACAGGAGATCGGAACCCAACCGGGCCAATGGAGGTGCCCCTCCAATGGAGGGGTCCCTCCAAAGAACACACGTGGCCTATCTGGAGTTCCTTTTAAAGGGAGGGGGTTGGGCCCCAAGGGCACCTTGGCCCGTTAATTGGTGGCTCACTGTCTTGGAGATGTCTCCTTGGCAGGTGTCAGTCATGTTGTTAGCTCCACCCACCAGTTTGGGAGGGGGGGGAGCCCTAAGGGGTCATGTGTCAAACTCCGCCCACCAGTTTGGGAGGGGGAGAACCTTTCATTAGTAATTCTTCTTTAAAAAATATATTTTATTGATATTTTTACAGAGAGGAAGGGAGAGAGATAGAGAGCCAGAAACGTCAATGAGAGAGAAACATCGACCAGCTGCCTCTTGCACACCCCCTTCCAGGGATGTGCCAACCAATGTGCATGCCCTTGACCGGAATCGAACCTGGGACCTTTCAGTCCAATGCTCTACCACTGAGCCAAACCAGTTTTGGTGAGTGTAATTCTTAAGGCTGCCCACCTCATTGTTGGAGGAACGCTGCCATGGGCAAGCAGGCCTCCATGCTTCCTCTTTTAGGTCCAGGAAGAGTCAGAGAATGAAAGACAGAATCAGAGACAGAGGAAGAGGCCTCTCTTATTTTAGGGAAGGCGCTTCCCAAAAGACTTCAGCAAAACCTCTCTATGTTCATTAGCCCAAATTGAAACACATGCCCTGTTTGAGCCAATTGCTGGTAAGCATAATGGAGTGGGTCAGCTTCCTTTAGCATCACCAGGATGCATAGAATGGGGAGTAGATAAGCCAACAAAACAGAGGTTCTTTCTGTCAGGAAGGACAAGGAGGGGAACAGACGGTGGGTAGGTATTGTATGTAAATGACAATGCAACAAAGCCAGGTGCCCACCATTCCCTTTGCTTAAAATAAAAAGACAGCCATGGTCGAAGATACCTGCATTCCCCTGCACAATTGCATTCCCTTCCTCCTCCTAAGAGCTCCTGATAATTTACATTCGGGGCTTATCATTCCCATGCATTCGGTTCTATTTTTACTATGTGTGTATGCCTACGCAGTATATTGCATTCTTTTGTATGTTTCTGAACTTAATACAATGGGATCCTATTGTACATACACAATTCTGCAATTTGCTTTTGTTGTTCATCATCAGGTTTGTGAGACACATCCACAGCAATGTGAGGTTCCAGTCCACACCTTTTCACAGATGCCTCCCAAGGTACGAACGTATTCGTTCCTTGCCCTGTTCGTGAACATTTAGGTTAATTTTTTTTCTCTGTAAATACTACCCAAAAGCTGCTGTGACCATTCTCAATACATAACTCTGTATTCCTAGGAGACTTTCTTTTGTGTATGTAAATAGAAGTGGCATTATTAAGTTGTAAGGTGTGTACATCTTTAACTTTTGTTTTTCTCAATAGAAGCTATACCAAGTTACATCTCCACACCCTTGCCAACATAATCCGAGCCCAATTTTAAAATTTGTTAGGCTTTTCAAAACTTTATTGTTGACAGTATTATAGATATCCCCCATTTCCCCTCCCTTAACACCCCCACACCCAGCCCCTGCCCACCTCAGGATTTCACCACACTGTTGTCTGTGTACGGGAATATAAGTTCTTTGATTAATCTCTTTCCATGCCCGCACCCCTCTCCCCTCTGAGATCTCAGTCTGTTCCATGCATTCATACCTAATCTCCAGGTCTATCCATGCTGTTGCAAAGGGTAAGAGATCCTTATTGTTTATTGCTGCATAGTATTCCACTGTGTGAATGTACCACAGCTTTTTTATCCACCCCACTACTGACGGACACTGTGCTGTTAGGCTTTTTTCTTCCTTAAATGATATGTTGCTCTTGCTAGTCTCCGAACTCCATGTGGGTAGAGACTGCGTTTGCTTCATTCATTCTCAGCCCCACACAATGCTTAGCTCTTGGCAGTTTTCATCAGGAAGGGCAGGCCCCACCCTCACTCTCCTTCTCTGCATAAATCACTTGCTATGTTGTTAACAGGAAAAAAAAAAAAAAAGGTCAGATGGCCAGGTAAGATAACCTTGGAACTACCTGGTCTGAAGAAGAGGCATCTATGTCCTGGCCAGTTTGGCTCAGTGGATAGAGCATTGGCCTGAAGACTAAAGGGTCCCGGGTTCAGTTCCGGTCAAGGGTACATACCTCGGTTGCAGTCTTGATCCCCAGCCCTGGTTGGGGTGCATACAGGAGACAACTAATTGATGTGACTCTCTCACATCTTTCACATCAATGTTTCTCTCGATGTTTTTCTCTCTCCCCCACTCCTCCCTCTCTCCTCCTTTCTTCCACTCTCTCTTTAAAAAAATCAATAGAAAAATATCCTTGGGTAGATAAGGATTAAAAAAAAAGATTAGGCATCTCACTGAAACAGACCAGAGAGCCTGGCAATTGACTCACTCACAAATGGTAGGCTGATTTTTGACAAAGGCACCAAGGCGAGGTAATTTGGAGGGGAAAGAATAGTCTCTTCAACAAATAATGTTGGAAAATCTGGGTATCCCTAGGGAAAGAAAGAAATCTTGACTCACACCTCACACCACACACAAAAATCAACTTGAAATGAATCACAGACCTAAATGTAAAAGCTAAAGCTATATATATAATTTCCAGAAGAAAAAAAAAATAGGAGAAAACCTTTGTGAACAGGAAACATACAAAGATCCTGAGGACACAAAAAAAGCATAAACAATAAAAGAAGAAAACTGGTAAATTAGATTCCATCGCATTTATGTTGTTAACAGTAAGAAGGAGGGAGTGTGTAGGGAAAATCTTTCTATTAGCTGAATTGGCACACACACAGGGTCTAGAGGATGGGGAAAGTGTCTACCTTTGTCCTCAAGCTGCCTTTTGGTCTTATCAAGGAGGGCTGCTCTCTGCTCTCCTTTCCCCACAGTACTCCTGGTCACTTATCACTTAACCCCTCACTGTGCCTCTTGTCCAGGATCTTCTTCCTCAGCCTCTGGCTCAGGCTCAGTCATTCAGGTCTATCTGGTTTGCCCTTCGGTAGAGATTGGGGGTAGGGAGTGGTAGTGAAATAGGTGAGTAAGCAAGGAGAAGGGGATGAGAAAGAGAAGGAACGCAGCCTTCCTGGTCCCACCTCAGTGGGGAACATATACACAAGCCAACTTCTCAGGGCAGGGCACTGAGAAATGGATTTGGTTTTCCCTCTGCTTTTGCAAATGCCTCCTTCGACTGTCCTTAGTCGGAGCCAAATTTCTTAGTACCACACCCACACGATGGGGAAGGCATTCAAACTTCTGCTGGTTCCAAATCTGTCTTCCCCGCAGTGGTTCTCAACCAGGGGAAGCAGCGCCCTCTGGAGGCACATGGAAATGTGTGCTGGCATTACAGGCATCCTGCTTGGGAATGCCTTGGGTCCGGGCCAGGGATGTTGCACAGCCAGCAGCGAGCAGGACAGACCCACACAGTGAGGAACTGTCTGGCTTAGAATGTCAATAGCGCCTTCACTGAAAACACTGTGGATGCCGGGAGGCAGAGAGGGAGGCCTGTGACGTTCCCAAGTATGTCCCCAACGCCTAGCGCAGGGCCTGGTACAGAGTGGGAGCTCCCCAAATACGTGGAGAGTGAAATAATGCATGTGTGAACGCGGTGTTCTGCGGCACCAGCTCACAGGACTCCAGTGCCTGCTACAAGCATACTTTGAAAGCCAGGGTGTTAACTCATCCGTCAGAAACAGAATCAAAATCTGAAGGAAAAATATCCTCCCTGGCTAGATATGAAATTTTCTTTCTTTAGGTGTAAGGGGGAAAGATTTTCTTCTCTATCCCTGAGAAGATATTGAATCCTGCATCATCTCCCACTTAGGGATCTAAGTGAGGCTTGAAGAATACAGTCAGAGGAAAAAACAAAACACAGAAATGCTCAGATATCACAAAGCAGCCAAAACCTTATGCACTTTAATCTTCCCTACTGACAGTGGCCACGAATGAACGTGGCAGGGCAAAATTTGCCAGAGCAGTTACATGGGCTTTGGAGAGGAAGTGAACGGAGCTCTCAAGCCCATCTTACTAAGAGAAGAGCAGGCAACTGACTAAGAGCTGAGCTCTAGGTCAGAGGTCATGGGTTCAAACCTCAGCCGTGACACTCAGTAGATACCGAGTAGACCCAGACTTTGGGTAAGTTGCCAAACTTCTCCATGCCTCGGTTTCCTCATCTATAAAACGAGGATAATGATACTCAACCTACAGCGGGGGTGGGCAAACTTTTTGACTCGAGGGCCACAATGGGTTCTTAAGATGGACCGGAGGGCCGGAACAAAAGCAACCTGACCATGCTGGCACTCTCATCTTGGGCTGCTGGTGAAGGAGCGGAGGGGAGAGCAAGAGAACCCTCTGCTCTTTCGGCTCCGCGGGCCGGATAGGACAGCCGAATGGGCCGGATTCGGCCCGCGGGCCGTAGTTTGCCCACAGCTGCCCTACAGGGTAAAGATTAAATGAGATGATACAACTAAAGCACAAAGCATAGAACCTGGTACTTAATAAACACTTACCATTGTTATTTGAAAAACAACTGCAGACAAATGGCCAGTAATAAAGCTACTGACCACTTGGGGAACAAGAACAGACACTCAGACATTTAACCCAAGGACACAAGCAGATCAACAGAACATCATGTTCCTCAGAGACACGAATAAAGTAATTTTATTCTGCCTCTCAGTTATTTTGTTCCCTGGTTGAACAACACAGTGTGTGACTCACATCAAATTATAATTGTGTTTCTATATTCTTCTGCTGATAAATATTTCATTCTTAGGCCTCTTTTGAAGGAGGGGGAAAAAAGGTTTTCCTAGCCAACTTATTCCTCACTCAAACTTGACAAATTCATTTTTATTCCCCCACCCTCATCATCCCAGGCCACTGCTGGCATTTTGCTGTACCAAGGATTAGATTTGTGGTTCATTCCAATAACTGAACATCAATAATCACGAAAATACTTGGCATCTGTTTTCTGTGGAAATATGAAAGCTTCAGAGCAATATTTACAAAACCCACTTCCCCAACCACTACTCTCAGATTTAATTAAGTAACAGTAAAATATGACATTCCAAATCAGAGTTACAAGCTGTTCTTCGGCTGTGGCAGGCCAATCCTTTATGTTTTTAAATTTACGAGTACGCTACTTGAGAAACATCACTTACCCAGCTGATCCAACAAATGCTCTCTCCTCTCAATCACACGCAATACAGTTTGGGTTCTCCTGACTCAAATCCCAGTCAACGCTCTCTTTCCCACATTCTGGAGACTGGGAGTATTTCAATATGGGTAGTGTATAAACTGGGGCACTTTCATGAGTTAATCACTTATTTACTAAAGATAGTCTGGCATAAATAAATCAGAGCAGGAGCAGGAGCAAATAATTATCTTTTATAAGACTCAAGTCCCCATTCAGGAAGCTGAGAAAATTTTCCCAAGGAGAGCATGTGGGCAGACAACAAATTTCACACATCCAATTACGCAGCCACAGTATGCTATTTGAAGCAAACCCACCATTAAATATTACTAGGTGAAGTAATATTTACACAAATAAAAGGCAAATCACAATAGAGCCAAGAATTCAGCACCAGAAAGAATTTAGTAATACAATCTTCCTTCTGTTCCCTTTACAGACCGGGAAGCTGAACAGAGGGGAGGCCAGATGCCATAAATCCACCTGCACAGCGGGAGGCAGAGCCGGGACCAGGTCCTCTGAGCCTCACAGCTTTCTTGCGAAGGGAAGTCGTGTCTCTGGCCTTCTTAGGTACTCTTTCTGACTTCCTCAGAAGGTTCCCAGTGCTGTCTAATATAGTAGTTACTAGCCACGTGTGGCTATTTTTAGTTAATTTAAATTAAATTCAATTTAGTCCTGGCCAGGTGGCTCAGTTGGTTGTAGTGTCATACCGTACACCAAAAGGTTACAGGTTCGATTCCTGGTCAGAGCACATACCTAGGTTGCAAGTTTGATCCCTAGTCGGGGCACGTAGAGGATGCTATCAATTGATGTTTCTTTCTCACATCAATGGTTTTCTCTCTCTTTCCTTCCCTCTCTCTCTAAAATCAATAAAAGCATATCCTTGGATGAGGATTTTAAATAATTTAATTTGACTTAATTTAAAATTCAATCTAACTGAGGTAGTTCAATGGTTGAGTGTCTACCTATAAACCAGGAGGTCATGGTTTGATTCCTGTCAGAGCACATGCCCCCGCTTGTGGGCTTGATCCCAAGTGGGGGGAGTGCAGAGAGCACCCAATCAATGATTTCCTCTCATCATTGATGTTTCTATCTCTCTCCTTCTCCTTACCTCTCTGAAAGCAATAAAAATGCAATCTTAGCTGAAACCGGTTTGGCTCAATGGTAGAGCATCAGTCTGTGGACTGAAAGGTCCCAGGTTCGATTCCGGTCAAGGGCATGTACATTAGCTGTGGGCACATCCCCTGTAGGGAGTGTGCAAGAGGCAGCTGGTCGATGTTTCTCTGTCATCGACGTTTCTAGCTCTCTGTCTCTCTCCCTTCCTCTCTGTAAAATATCAATTATATATATATATATATATATATATATATATATATATATTTTTTTTTTTTTTTAAAACCATACTATTTTTTTAAAATGCAATCTTAAAAATATATTTTTAATAAAACAAAATTTAAAATCCAGTCCCTCCATCACACAGCTATATTTCAAGAGTCCCACACGTGTCTAGTGGCTACTGAATCACACAGTACAGATACGTGAACATTTCTATAATAGAAAGTCCTGCCGAAACCGGTTTGGCTCAGTGGTAGAGCATCGATCTGTGGACTGAAAGGTCCCGGGTTTGATTCTGGTCAAGGGCATGTATCTTAGTTGCGGGCACATCCACGGTAGGGGGTGTGCAAGAGGCAGCTGGTCGATGTTTCTCTCTCATTGACGTTTCTAGCTCTCTATCTCTCTCCCTTCCTCTCTGTAAAAATATCAATAAAATATTTTTTTTAAAAAAGAAAGTCCTACTGGACATTACTGGACACGATGCTGGGAAGCTTCCTTGTCAAGGACCAAGAGCAGCACAGAACTGGGGGCGGGGAGAAGAATGAGAGAAAGGGGGCTAACACCCTTTCAGGCCCTCCCCAGACCCAGCCTCCAATGGTCTATAGGACATTCAGCTTGTTCTGATGCCTCCTGGGATCCCAAGAGAAGTCTGAAAGTCCCTCTCTATCAAATATCAACTAGTGTCTGCATGGCCCTTTATAGTCCAAAAGCAATGTCATGGGGTCTCCTTTGATCCACATAACAACTGGTAAAACAAAGATCCCCATTTTAAAACTGGGAAAAATGAGATTCAAAGAAGTAAGGTTTGCCAAAGATATTCAGGGAAACCAAGATTCTAATGAAACATTCGCACTTTAAAAGTTGCCTTTCTTAATGCCACCTTTTCTTCCTTCTTCTCTGAAGATATACACATATGTCTCGGGCCTTCTTAAGGACACCGGCTGAGTCTTGCTCATCTGTGTAGCCCAGGTGATATCATGTTTCCCCGAAAATAAGGCATCCTCCGAAAATAAGACCTACTTCATGGAAACATAATACATCCCCTGAAAATAAGACCTAGCACATCTTTGGGAGCAAAAATTAATATAAGACACTGTCTTATTTTCGGGAAAACAGGGTATCCTCACTCAATTAAATGGTCCTGAACAGCCTGGTTCTCACATCTCACGCTCTTCTCCAGTGGGGAGGCTGAGAAGACAAATCAAGTTCAAAGAAAACAAGACAAATATTTGGGATTGCACTTCTGAATGCTCAACTCTAGAAATATAGGAATTTGGTACAAATTCACTTCAGAGGATTGAAGTCCTTATTCTGACAAGGGTGGTTATATATCTTGATTGAGAAGGGGTTTTAAAGGCAGACAAGAGGCATTTGTCTTCATACGGCCACATTCTTAAGTTGCTAGTGGTTTTCTAACACACATACATAGGATTCTACGGATAGTCACAGTATCCCAAGAACATAATTTAAATCTCACCACGTGTGAATGTAACCATTTAATTCTAACCATAACTCTATGAAATGGGTACTATAATTAGCCCCGCACAGTTGAAGAAATTTAGGTTCGGAGAGTTTAAGTAAATTTAAGTCAATCCTCCATCACCACAGCTCACAGGTGACAGTGTTGGGATGTTTGAATATAATAAATCTGTCTGATTCCAAACTCCGACCATGCTAGTATTCTGACTCTCAACAAAATCTAAAATAGCCATTATGGATTTATGTGAATTGTTATGGAAACTAAGGACCTGGGGGTGGGGGTGGGGGGAAGCCTTCAAAACCGTTGTGAGTAAGCTTCGATGTGAGCATATATATCATATTTTGAACATATTCCTATTCTGCTCCCAGCATTTCTATTATCACCATTCATTTTTTAAGAAAGGTTTCCCTTTTTCTTTTTTTTCCAAATATTTTATTGATTTTTTTACAGAGAGGAAGAGAGAGGGATAGAGAGTTAGAAACACTGATTAGAGAGACTCATCGCTCAGCCGCCTCCTGCACACCTCCTACTGGGGATGTGTACGCAACCAAGGTACATGCCCTTGACCGGAACCGAACCTGGGACCCTTCAGTCCGCAGGCCAACGCTCTATCCACTGAGCCAAACCGGTTTCAGCTGCCCTTTGTCTTTAGCAGAAGAACCCAGAGCCCTTTAGAGTCAGAGATCAAAATAAACATTAGGCATTTTTAGGGATAAAACAACCAATAGTTCTGAGTCCTCTTCTTAGAGGAGTACATATGCATGACAAGTTATATTTCTAGATGAAATTGCTTTTTGACTCTAAGAATCTAGGACTCCCTTTCCAGTCAGCACCAAGCCATGGGTATCTCTCAGGACACCTGGAACAAGTACAGTGAGACCTAGGGCAAGAGAAAGCCCTACCACAAGAAGTGAAAATATGAGCTGGGACACCCTGCTGTAACACTAAGTAAGATTGGACCCCGCAGCATACACATAGGCTGAGTGTGAGGAGGCAACAGGAAGTACGGAGCCTTGAGGCTGGACGTGGGCAACTTCTCCTGGGGCTCAGAGTGCTGTACGTGCAAAACAGGGATTATGGATGTTTTCTATAATGCATCCAACAGTGAACTGGCCCGCTCCAAGACCCCTGTAGAGAACTGCATCGTGCTCACTGACAGCACACCGTACTGACAGTGGTTCAGTCCCACCGTGCACTGCCCCTGGGCTGCAAGAAGGGGGCCAAGCTGACTCCTGAGGAGGAAGAGATTTTAAGCAAAAAAAGATTGTAAAAAATTCTGAAGAAATATGATGAAAGGAAAAAGCATGCCAAAAATCACCAGTCTTTCTCAAGGAGCAGTTCCAACAGGGCAAGCTTCTTGCATGCTCGCTTCAAGACCAGGCTAGTGTAGCCGAGCAGATGGCTATGTGTTCGAGGGCAAGGAGCTGAGTTCTGAGGAAAATCAAGACCCAGAAATCCTCTTCCCTCCTACCTTAGCTCATGTGATAAAGGTGTTTATTCTAAAAAAAAAAAAACAAAAAACAACAACAACACTAGGACTCTACTCAAATGTTCATTAAAGAAGAGAGAAAAGTATAATACATCCTTATGAACCATTTTCAACAGATATCGGCTCACCGTCAAACTTGTTTCATCTAATCCCCCTACACTCACTTTGTCTGCTCGTATTTTAAAGTAAACCTCACATATCTATCACTTCTTCTGTGAATACTTCAATAATGCATCTTTAACAGATAAGGACACTTTTTTAAACATAATGGCAATGCCATATCACACTTAACAAAATTACAGTAATCTCTTAACATCATCTGAAACCCAATCATACTCAAATTTCTCCAACTGTCCCAAATGTCTTTTTTTCAGTTGATTTATTCCCAACAGAATCCAACAAGATTCATACATTGCATTTGGGCCTTGTGTATTTTAAGTCTCTTATTCAAGCACCACTCACAAAAATGAACACAAAACTAATTAAAACTTAAAGACCCAAAGCTATAAAACTTCTAGGGGGGAAAATATAAGGAAAAATCTCCTACACATTGGTCCTGGAAACCATTTTCTGCATATGACACCAAAAGTACAAGCAACAGAAGCAAAAACAAGTGAGAATACACCAAACTAAACAGATTCTGCAAAGCAAAAGAAATAATCAACAAAGTGAAAGGCAATGAACAGAATTGGAAAAAATATTTGCAGACCATATGTCTGATAAGAGGTTAGTATCCAAAATATATAGTTGCAGGAATTCCTACAACTCAAGAACACAATGAAACCCAGTTTTTAAAAGTGGGCAGAAGAACTGAATAAATATTTCTCCAAAGAAGACATACATGTGGCCAATGGGTACATGAAAAAAATGCTCAACATCACAAACCATCAGAGAAATGCAAATGAAAATCACAATGAAATATCATCTCATACCTGTTAAAACGGCTATCATAAAAAAAGCCAAGAGATGAGTATTGGCAAGGATGTAGAGAAAAGGGAACCCTTGTGCACTGTTGGAATATTGGGAAATAAGAAATAAGTCTAAAGCTCTATACAGAATGCCTCACTTTCTGAGTTCTCTACCCTGTAAAGTTGTATAGGAGGCAAATATCCTAAGAATTTCATAATGGAGAGGAGAGAAAGAGACAGAGAGAGAGAGAGAAAGAGAGAGAGAGAGAGAGAGAAGAGAGAAATCACCAGGAGGAAAGTGTGCTTGCTCTAGAGAGAAAACTCTGATCTAGAGAGATTTCACTCTGATTAGAGGGATGGGAAAAGTAGGTGAGAATGGAAACATTACCTAACCAGGTCACGATAGCACAATGGAAAGAAATGCAGACAGCCCTCACCTGTTGTTCAATGGTTAGAGTGCTGGCCCACACACTGAAGGGTCTTGGGTTCGATTTCTGGTCAAGGATATCTATCTGGGTCGCAGGTTTGATCCCCTGCCAAGTTGGGATGCTTGCAGAAGGCAACCAATCATGTGTCTTTCACAATGATGTTTCTCTCTCCCAAATTCCCTCCCTTTCACATTCTCTAAAAATCAATGGAAAAAAATACCCTCAGGTGAGGATTAACAAAATAAAAAAAAGAAAGAAATGCAGATAGCCCTGCAATTGCTTATTTTATGAAAAGGCGGGATGTACTGGGAGCTAGGGAGCGATGAGTTCCTAGGGCTTAGCAACCAGGCCCTTCCCCTTTCCTCATCCCAAGCTCCTTACCCTTTAATCCCCCATTCTGTGCTGGGGTCCTGCCCAAATAGACCACCCCCAATGATTTGGTGCACTCTACTACGTTGTAGGCAGTGTTTCCAATACTCTAGTTTGGATGCACTCATAAAGAAAAATATTGAGTGGGTCTTTGTGCCAGTTAATTTTCTAAAAGCTTTCCATAAACCGTGTTTCCCCGAAAATAAGACATCCTCCGAAAATAAGACCTACTTACAGGTTTCCTTCTGAGTGAAATATAAGGCACACTCCCCCTCCCCCCCGAAAATAAGGCCCCCAGGCTCTGTCTCAGAATGAAAATTAATTTACCGTAAACTGGTCGCTAGGGCCACCCTGACTGGCGTCTAGCAACCAGTGACCTTACGCGGAGTCCTGACGTCACTGCTGTGTGAATGGAGAGAAATCAGCGTGGAAACTCTGTGAAACCTAAACTGCAAGAAGTTGTGACTTGGGTGAAGAATTCATGAGAGAAAATCACTGACAGTTGCATTGCAAATGCACTGCGAGCAGGCTACCTTGACAAGAAGTACTCATTTAAAGACAGTGCTATTGCTAAACAGGAGAGATTTGGTCCACTGATTCTGAAAGAAATGGAGTCACAAGAAATTCAGGTTATTGGATTATTATGATGATGTTCCAGAAGATGATGACATGATTGTCATTGAATAAATGAGTAAATTCTTGATACAGTAGGATTCACAGTTTGTCTGGTTTGTGTTGACAACTACCGTACTAACGTACGGTATACAGGTAATAAATTTCCTTTATTTTCATTTAACAATAAATGTGTACCGTATTCTTCTTGATGGAAAAATAAGACATCCCCTGAAAATAAGACCTAGCGCATCTTTGGGGGCAAAAATTAATATAAGACACGGTCTTATTTTCGGGGAAACGGGGTATTATCTCAACTAATCCTCACAGCAAACCTATGTGACAAGTATTGATTCTTATCTGTCATTAACAGACTTGGAACCTGAGCTTAAAAAATTTTAAGTAACTAAACTTGGGTTGAATGAGTTTAGCCATAACTATTCTTCACCCAGCAGCCAGAGAGCGCTTCATAAAATCTAGGTTCCTTGTTGTGGCTCCCAAGGCCCCTGCCCACCTTTCTCCTCTCACCTCATTCCACTCCACCCCTGGCTCCCAATGCTCCAGCTCCACAGCATTTTCTCTTTCCCAGACTCCCTTCCTAGAAGGGCCTAAAGAGGTAGACAGGTCTCCTAATGCCAAGGTCTTGAGTGTGCATATTATCCTACAGGGATTAAGAACACTTAGAATATTCAGGGGGTAAGACCTGAACAATAGTGTGCGCTGGTGTTTTCCTGGCAGCAGTGAGGTTTGTCTGGAGGAAGGCCAGAAAGGGGCAGGGAGAATTCTGACAGGGATTTCGTGAGCTTCAATTTAGCCTCAATACTCCTGATGGATACGATACACTGCTGCTAGTAGAGGGGGCACCTGCAGCAGTGAGAGAGGTGAGGATAGGAAGCTGAGGCCAAGATGGGGTGGAACTTTTTAAAGAAAAGGACACAAAACAACGACAAAAACCCAGGCCAGATTGCCTTTCCAGTCACAGCCTCTTTTATTGCACTCATAGTTACCTCCTACTGGTTATTTAGAGCTTAGGACTGAGATAATGAGGATGCAGTGGTAAACAAAACAGTAAAGCAGTCCAACAATCTCATTTTAAAAATAAGAGTTGAAATCCAGACCGAGCACCCTGTCAGAAGTCATACAGCTGCGTAACAACTTACAGACAACCCACACCCGTTTTTGCAGGTCCCGACAGTTCTTGAGACGGCTATCAAGGTAACGTGATTATAAAGAAGAGGGTTGGGGGTGCCTGAGCTCCTGAACCCTGCTGCCAGGGCACAAATCCAGCCATCCACAATGGCAGAGGCAGGTGCCATTTCTTTCCTAACCCACCTGGCATATGGTTATTCACTCCTCCACAAAATGACATACCCCTGGAGGCTCTTGGAGCTCCAGGAGTCCTCAACTACAGCTGCTCTGGCACACGAGTCCCAACAGTATTGCTGTAGTGCACATCTTCTGTTACAGGTGCTTTCCACTGACAGACCATTAGAGGTGGGAGAGGTGATCATCAGTGGGCAATTGACTTGATGATTCTTTGCAGTTCCTTCTGCAGCGGTGTGCCACGGGGAGGCTGGAGTCAGCTGCCTCCTAAGACGCCTCTTTCCAGCTACACCTTCAGCGACAGAAGCTTGGTAGCTCAAAGTCTGCCACGGGAGGAATATTTATACAACACAGAAAATGGCAAATGCACTCTGGCCTGTGTGGTTCAGTGGGTTGGGCGTCGTCCTGTGAATCAAAGGGTTGCTGGTTGATTTCAGGTCATGGCACTTGCCAGGGTCGCGGGCTTGATCCCCGGTGGGGAACATGCAGGAGACAGCTGATTGATGTTCTACTCTCACATAGATGTTTTTCTCTCCCCCTTCCTTTCTAAAAATCCATTTTTTTTTTAAATGGCAAATGTTACAAATCAGTGCCTTTGTTTTTGAAAGCCATTCATTAAACATTGACTGGCATATTACTGGTGAACAGTGTATCTGAGATTTTGGTCCTCAGACAGGAGAAAGAAAGCCTTGCTCTTAATTCTTTGTAGAATAAATAGCATTACACCCTGCACAAACAAGCATTTACTGCTCTCAGAAAAGAATATTCTGCATGTCCTACGGTGCTTCAAGCTTTCATTTCCGTTTTCTAGAAAAAGCATTATCGCTGTCACAATGGGCCCCGAATCTCATCCATTTCTGCATCCTCCAAGTTTTCACTCCAAAAATAAGTCCCTCCCTCTTTCCTGACATCCTTTCAAAATAGGGCCATTTCCAGGTGGCACTCGCCATTTCCTTTTGATTTTCTAAGACCTTCTCTCAATTCTACACTGTCCTTCCCTTCAGAGCCAATTCTTTTCAAACGTGCTTATCTCCTCCAGCTCCACCCCAGCTCCCACCCACTCTTTACAACGCCAGAGGGCTCTAAGGTCACAGAAGACAGAGGCCAATCAACTGCCACTTCAGCTCTGATGCAGTGACACTCCTTCCTCTGTAACCCCCATGGTAATCTGTGGCACCATTCACTATGGTTTGCATTCTGCCTCTATGTCTGCTCCTGACATACTAATGTCAATGCCTAGAAGCCCCACCCAACTGTCAACTATAGATACTTCTAGGAAATTGCGATACTGGGTTATAAAGAAGGATACCTTTGGCTCTGTAAATCTTATAAATTGCTTGACTGCTCCATAAAAATGTGTAGTACTTATATAATTTTAAAAATCAAGTGACCCAAAAGCTGCATTCTACTCTACAAAACTCTCACAGACCTCTAACGACACTGGCCAAGGGCTGTTAGCTCTGATCTGCATGCTGCTGTCTCCTAAGTCTGTTCCAATTCAGGGGGCTCGAATAAGCTCCACCTCTGAGTGCCCAAAAGAATAAAAGCCATCTCCACCCAGGTCACCCACACACCTCAAACTAAGCACTTCACACCACACCTCCCCTGTACCTGCTCCCATCAGGGCAGGGGAGGGCATCCAGAGCGGGAAAGCACAAATCAAATGCCTGAGACCTCCTAGACTTTTCTTACACTCCGTACCTTGTCAATCATGCTGATTTTATATTCCAACTAGTGGCCCGGTGCACAGATTTGTGCACATGGAAAGGAAATTAATTAGAAGAGATATTTTAAGATCACTATTCGCCCTTTCTCTTTAATAGAAGTGTCAACCAAATTCACGATTGACAATGACAGATTGAAACACACATGTGCAATTGGCACCAGCCCAGAGCTTTATATGTATTACGCACGCACGAGTCAACTTAGTCTTTTATATATATATATATATATATATATATATATATATATATATAGAATAAACTTGCTTAATTAAACCTGCTTTCTGATTTAGCTAAATTTTTTCCAGCCCAGTGAAACAGCCCAACCTCCCTTTCAGGTAACTGTCAGCAACAGACCAGTAAATGCCAACACAAAGCAGATTATTATTGTAGATCACACAGGGAGAACAAAGGGTGAGATATTTAACTGCAGCAGTGTTTGACTATATTCTGTGCAGTGAGGAAAACCTGAAGTCATTTTCAAGGTCCACCATTTCTTATTTCTTTTCAGTCAGGTCAAGTTTCTAAGCTTTCTAAATCTCTGTTTTCCAGCTAATGAAAAGAAAATATGATTCCACCCAGTCTCCTATCTACCTACTCCAGGACTTCTGTGAGGATCAAAAGAGATGAAGCACAGGAGACACTTGGTTAGTGTTTCCACCTGGCTAAAAAGCGTGTTCCTGGGCTGAGGAAACTGCAAGGAGGCTAGTCATCGCTAAGGAGAGAAAGCCGGGCTTTGCTAAGTGACATCATTACCCAAACAGAGGGAAGTACACTTAATCTATTAGCCCTTTATGTACACACACACACACACACACACACACACACACACACTAGAGGCCCAGTGCACAAATTTGTGCATGGGTGGCGTCCCGCCAGCCCAGCCCCAATTGAGGCAAATCAGGTCCAGGCCTGTTGGGAGGAGATGGTGGGAGGTTGGCCAGCCAGCCTGCCCCAATCGGAGCCCAATCAGGGCTGGGCCCACTAGGGGAAGAACTGGGGGTGATTGGCTGGCAGGCCCCACCCCCAATTGGGGTGGAGGGACTGAATGAGGGAAGAGCTGGCCTTGGGGAGGGACTGTGGGTGGTCTGGCCCTAAATGAGGTGGGGGAGTTGATTGGGGTTCAGGAGCCAGGAGAGGGGCCATGGGAGGTTGGTTGGCTATCTCCATCCCCAACTGGTATGGGGGGGAGGGGCGATCAGGGGCAGAGCTAGCTGGGGAGAGGCCACAAGCCAATCAGTGCGGGAGACTGATCAGGGTGAGGCCAGCCATGGGGAGGGGCTGTGAGCGGTGAGCTGGCTGGTTCCACCCCTGAATGGGGTGGGGGTGGGGGAGCTGATTGGGGGCCAGCAGCCTTGGGGAGGGGCCATGGGTGGTTGGCTGGCCGGCCCTGTCCCTGATGGGAGTGTGGGGGCTGATCGTGGGCAGAGCTGGCTGGGGAGAGGGGCCTTGGGCCTATGGGATGGTGGGGGTTCACAGGGTGGGGTTAGCCGGCCAACCTCCTGAAGCTCCCTATTGGTGTAAGGGGGAATCAGGGGCGGGGCCTGCTGTGGGAGGCTGGCAGCTGGCCTCACCCTTTGAATGAGGTGGGAGAGGCCAATCAGAGGTAGGGTGGTTGAGGGGAGGGGCCAAGGGAGTTTAGCCAGCCCCACCCAGATTGGGCCGGTTCACTGGCCAGTGGGCATCATAGCAACCAGTTGTTCTGGTCATTACTGCATACAGTTGTGGCGAGATATATATATATTCAACTCAACTAGTCACTGCTCTTGATCCCCAAGACACTTCTTTTAATTCATGCCCTAATTTTTCACCTAAATTAGGGTAAAATCTAATTGGTCTCTGTGGGTGTAATCTCCAAACTGTTAGGAGCAAAAATAGAATATTGGGGACTAGCTATGGTTATGGGAAATATTAGTCATGCTCTATTAACCATGAGTGCCTTGCATTGGTTAAAGAAAGGACATTCTAACCTCACTGGCAGTTGTAAGTCCCCGGGGCCCTGGGAGTCAGCCTTGGACCTGGGAGTCAACCTTGGAATGTGGTCCATTCTCATACAAGTGTCTATTATCAGGGAAAGATTAACAACCTTGTTGCCCAAACAATGGAATCCCACCCCAGCCCACATAGCCTATTCCCCATGTAATCTTTGTCCTCCACTATAAAAGCAGCTGGCTTATTGGGGGGGGGGGGGGGGGGGAGAGACGGACGGACTGCAGAGCAGGTTTCTGTGGATGACCTGCTGTTCTCCCATACTGCCGGCAGGCATTATTGGAATAAATGCTCAAATATGATTCAACCCTGTCTCTGCTGAATTGGCTCAAGTAGTGACTGGCAGCCCAGACCCATTGAATGTCCGGTAACAAAACTACAACCAGAAAACCTTACTAAATATACAAATTGAAACATATCCCTCTCCTAAGCCCCCTCTACAAATACAAATCACCACATTAAAATGTGCAACTGGTCACCACAGCACTGAAGAAAAAATTCCAAAATTAAAAGCCATTTCTGGTCTTCTTCCGCCAACAGTTCTCATATTCCAGTCATGCCTAACGACTTGATGTTCCCCCGAATGTATTCCATTTTCACTTCATTTGTCAAAGGCCGCCTGTGCTAAGTAGGTTTCTTGGCTTGGCTCCTTCCTCCTGAAGGCTGGGCAAGGATGCTGTTTTCTCTGACACCTACCTAATCATGTCACTTACTACACTACTGTAATAGTCAACTTGTCAGTACTACAAGCTTCTGAGGACAAAATGTCTCATTTCTGTACCTGCACTGCCAGACATGGAGGGAGGGCGAAGGGAAAACACGGCTGAATATTTGTAAGCCTCCGTCTTAAAAGCGACCTCAGAATTACTTCTGCTTCTTCCTCCAACCCTGCATCAAATATCTGTTACCCTGTGTCACCGTTGTAGGCAGCAGAACAGCGCCAGGTGTCTGACCGAAAGGGGCCAGACCTAACCTGGGTTCAGCAACCTCGGTACTTGGGTACTGGCTAGGAAAGAATTCAGAGCCAAGACCCAAATGATAAAATAACATTTATTTGGTAAGTCAGAGGTAGAACAAACAATTCCTAGAAGAAACGGTCTTAGGAAACAAATTACAGAGGTAAAGGAAGGGCCCTGGGAGGGAAGGCGTGAGCGAACTGGGTCCTACATCCCAAGGGTTTTAAGGGTGGAAATTTCAGGGGAGGTTCCAGGGAAACATCTCAGTAGAATATTCAGCAGTTTTCCAGGTGTGTCCTTTCAGGGTTGTGGTCTCCATTGATTGAATGGCTGGCACCAGGGCAGGGGGTCCTGAGGTCAGCCATGGGGTCGAAGGTCTGATTTTGCTGCTTTTCTGGACCTGGAGCTGGAATATTGCTGAGGCCTAGATATTACCTCTAGGGAGGAAAGGACAGGGGTCCAAACCTCATGATCAGAGATATTCTAGGGGAAGAAAAGTCCCCCTGGGGGTGAGGTCCCACCCTACAAGTGTCCGTTGTTAGGCACTTGGGGCTTTCCGTCCTGGCGATCTTCTGTACCTGGCCCATCATCCTTGCTCTGCTCATGTCTGTGTAACTACCTTCCACGTAACCACCTCACTAAATGAATGAATGTCTAGCCTCTTGAACACCTCTTGTGATACAGAAATCACTTATTCAACACGACACCAAAAAGGCCTCACGCTGAACACACACTAAGATTTCAACAGAAGGAGCTCATAGTTCAGTCAGTTGACAATTTATCTGACAAGATCAAGCCATGCTGCCACGGGGCTGGATGTTGCTGACTTTCAGATTCTCACAGGTCTCAGAAACACCAGGCAGAAAGAATGCTGTTAAAAGGTGAGTATGGGAAGAAGAGACCTGTACCCAGCAAGAGTAGGCATGTTGGCCGAAGGTGAATGCCCAGGAGTTAACTGGCTTCCAGATGGGCACATCTAACCAAACAAGAACCGAAGTCCACCAAGACTTCAATTCTAACTAGAAGTAATTTTGTCAATGTTAAACACTTAAATCTTTTAGAAAACAGCTCTTTTAAGAACAATGAAGTCGCAACATTTTCATATAGTTAACACAGCTGGGAATTTCCTCAAACGCTTTTTGCCTTAGCTTGTATCTTTTTTATTTGTTTTTATTTATTTCAGAAAGAGGAAGGAAGAGGGAGGGAGAAATAGAAACATTAATGAGAGGGAAACATCTATTGGCTGCCTCCTGCATGCCCCCTATTGAGGATCGAGCCCAAAACCCAGGCTTATGGCCTGACCTGGAACAAATCATGACTTCTGATACACAGGTTGACACTTAACCACTGAGCCATAGCTTGTATCTTCAATGTTTAAGCTCTAGGATTGCCATGTTGTCAAAAGGAAAAGTCTAATGGGACCATTTCTCTCTAATTCCAGGAGAGTCTAAAAGAACAGAGAAAATATGAGTGAAGTCAATTATTTTATTGAGGGTAATAAATTACTCATATGTTAAATGGCTGTAGGCAAAGTAAAGAAACATATTAAAAGTCAGGTGTGTTGGTAAAGGAATCAGAGTACTAAAAGCTCTGCCCAAGAAATATTCTGAATCCAGCGTTTCTACATTTCCCCATGCCTCGATTTCTCATGGGTCACTTGCTATTCAAAAGATTCTGGAGACCAAATGAGACAGGATTCTTTTGGTTTTATCAACCAAGAGTCTTCAGATCTTTTCTCAGCCAAGGTATCCAGTGATAATATAATTTATGTTTCAGATTCCTCTGGAGGATTTGAAAGTCTCTTTCGCATCGCATGGCCAAGCTCCCTGCTCTTGGTCCTCTTTTCCATGTACTGGAAAATAAAAGGAAGGGGGAGAAAAAAGTAGATTACATTACCATTTATATCAGTTAAATAAAATATTTGCAGAATAAAAATAATGTTTTTGCTGACAAAGCTCTTGTCTTTTTTTCTCTGAATCTGAGATTGAAAACAGTGACTTTAGAGGCTATCTAGTACAAGTTCATTCAATACAGAACAGTATTCACATCCTAACAGATGCTTAAGTCTTTACTGAATTAATTTCCTCCCAAAATATGAATTCAGTAAATATTTAAGACGAATGGGTTTTGTCCCTATTCTCCAGGAGCTCACAATCTAATTTCCAACCACTGATTGAACACTTCTAGTTTTAAGGAGCTCACTATCTACTTAATTATTGTTCAAATAACTGTTCCCAAGTTTTTTATGTTGAACCAGTAAATGTTTCCCAGTAAATTATCCCGCTGTCCTCTATTTCTTCTTGCCTGTTACAGTCTTTCAAATATCTGATTACAGATAACCCATTCACAATCTCTTTTGCAGGCTGAATATCACTGGTTTCTACAACTGTTCACAGAACATGGCTTCTGTCTTCTAATATCTTCTCTATAAAGTACCTTTTATGAAGTATTTTAATATCAATACTCCTTAATAAAAGTATCACAATCAAAATTAAATACAGTGCTCTAGAAGTAGTCTGACAGACGTGGACTACAATTGGCCTACTAGTTCTTATGACCTGAACACATTACATTTCTATATTATCAAGAGTAACCGACTCACCTGGCCAGCATGGCTCAGTGGTTGAACGACAACCTATGAACCAGGTCACAGTTTGATTCCCCGTCAGGACATATGCCTGGGTTGCCAACTCAATCCCAGTGGGGGGGGGGGGGGGGGGGGCATGCAGGAGGCTGCTGATCAATGATTCTCCCTTATCATTGTTTCTCTCTCTCCCTTCCTCTCTGAAATCAATAAACAATATACTATATATATATATATATATATATATATATATATATATATTGTTTATTGATATATATATATATACTTTTAAGAGTAACTGGTTCTTAGCAACCATATTATCCTATTGATTCATATAGAAACTTAGTCAGCTGAACTTCCCAGGATTTTTTCATCATGAATAGTCATTGAATCAAATCTCTCCAAGTTCTATGTTTCTGTAATCAAGTAGATCTAAATGCATTTTTAACCTTAAACGTTTTTAATCTAGTATTCTGATCTGGCCAGTAGGTTACAAATAACAGGAAATACAGAGTGTGGCACTTTAAAAAGTATTTATTTAAAGCAGAGAAACTTGAAGTGTGTGTGTGTGTGTGTGTGTGTGTGTGTGTGTGTATATATATATATATATATATATATATATATATAGAGAGAGAGAGAGAGAGAGAGAGAGAGAGAGAGAGAGAGAGAGGCTTATAATATACTAAAGGCCTGGTCCATGAAAATTCATGCACTGGAGTGGGGGAGTCCCTCAGGCCAGCCTGCCCCCTTTCACAGTCCGGGAGCTCTCAGGGGCAGGAGGCAAACTCATCAGGGGAAGGTGATGCCCCCCATCATACCTCTGCTGCAGCCACTGCCGGCAGCTGCCAGCAGCACAAACCTTGGCCAGCCCTGGTTAACTCAGCCTCAGGCAGCCCTGGGCGGCTGGGAAACTGCCATCTGAGGCTTGCCTGGGCCTCGGGCTGGCCCTGGGCAACTGGAGGGCTAAAGGGACTGGGGGACTCTGGAGGCAGGTGTGCGGAGCAGCCGGACCTCCCTGGTGGTAAGCTCAGCCATGCCATGTGTCTGCAGCCCTGGCAGGTCTGAGGGGACTGGGTGCTGCCACCTTGTGGCTGAGGGTGCCAATATCTTTGAGGGTGTGGCAGTGAATTAGCATAATCCCTCCTTATTGGCTGTGGGCAATGCTATCTTTGAGAGTGTCTGACAGTCAATTAGCATATTCCCTCTTTATTATATAGAATATACAAATACAGACATATTTTTTAATATATATTTTATTGATTTTTTACAGAGAGGAAGGGAGAGGGACAGAGATCCAGAAACATCGATGAGAGAGAAACACTGACCAGCTGCCTCCTGCACACCCCCCACCGGGGATGTGCCCGCAACCAATGTACATGCCCTTGACTGGAATCGAACCTGGGACCTTCCAGTCCGAAGACTGACTATCCACTGAGCCAAACCGGTTTCGGCCAGACATATTTAAAAGTGAATGAAGAATACCTAGGCAGAGGGGAGAAAACTCAGTCTATGTGAACTGTTGGACATCAAAATCATTTAGGAAACAGAGATATGGAAAGAGGTCACAGAAACAAATGATTAGTGACAGAGTTAACCAAGACTTGATTGGATCCCCTCCCCTGACTCATGGTGTGACGATTCCTGATGTTGAGTTACTTTACCTTCTGATCGAGTAACCTCAAACATAAGAAGTTGGGTTAGATAACCTTTAAGAAGTTTTCTAAGTCTACAGTTTTGATTGAAGGGTTCTAACCTATCACCTGGAGTGATAGTTTCAAACTTTTTTTTCTTCCCCATCAAAGGGCCTCTTCAAATTATAGATGAAGCACCAGGTCCCTTTAACAAAAAACATTCCTTTTATCTGCCATACATTAATTTTCCTCTTAAGATTGTTAAGGGAAAGGTGTGTTTTATTGCTTTAAAAATTGTAAGGGTTTTGGCTGATGTGGCTCAGTGGTTGGGTGACCTATGAACCAGGAGGTCACAGTTCAATTCCCAATAGGAGATCATGCCTGGACTTCTGGCTTGATCTCCAGTGTGGGGCATGTGGGCGGGGGATGGGGGGGGGCAGGCAATAGGTAATTCTCCTCATTGGTGTTTCTGTCTTTTCCTCCCTCTCCTTCTTTTCTGAGATCAAAAAATATATATAGATATAAAAATAAATTTAGGGGCAATAAAAAGCTTCCAGAACATTGACAGATAGATATATGCTCTGAGAAAAATGCTTTAATTTTTAATCACATGTCTCCAACAATTAGGCTGGGAGGAGGGCCTTAAGAGTAAGTCTTCTGAAGATAATACTTTGTAGCAAACCAATAAAATAAGTATAGAGCAAATTAAAATATAGTCTATATTAAAATATATGTTAATATTATTTCCAAAGGGAGTCAAAATGGCCCTGAATAAAAAAGAGAAAAGGATGAATATAATGTTATTTACAAAACTATACTGAACCAAAAACCAAACAAAACACAAGTAAGAAGGACAAAAGGGCCTTCCTTCTCCCTGCTGCTGGCTGGGGCCTTCCTTCATTCCACACCACCACCTAGTGGTCAGCACATGTCATAGCAAGTGGTCAAACTGCCACAGGGACAATTTGCAGATTAGCCTTTTATTACAAGGCTAATGGGGGGGGAAAGTTCAAAGATATAGAAAATTAGAAGGTAGATTTTTAGTAGTTATAGATTTTTAAAGGTTCTAGACATAAATATCTGATGTACAAAACAAAAATAAGATTAAATTTATTTTCAAAGATTTAAAATGCACTTTGCTTGGTTAGTAGTGCCTGTAAAAATACAATGAATTAGGTATTTTGACTATGTGCCCAAGTTCAAATCTTAGCCTAAAATTGGGTTCAGAAAATTAGTCTTTCCAAATAAGTCAAACTAGATCCTTATGGTTTATATATGCCATAATTATAAAGAAATTCAAAATTTTAAAGGTGTCAAGAGCCTAAGTCCAGCCTCACCATGTTATAAAGGAAACTGAGGTCCAGAGAGTTTTAGTTACCTGTTGTAGCTAAATGCTGACTGACATGTCTTTTGTTAAAAAATTAAGTTATAGATCAAATTCCAATGAAGAGAATCCTCTTTTTCCATTGAATCTTTTCCTTTCAATTACAGTTTATATTCAATATTATTTTTTATTAGTTTCAGATATATAGCATAGACAATCATATAGCATACAAAGTCAACTTCCCAAACTTTAAAATTCATCCAGAGGAATTACAAGGATTATAAAAAGGAAGTTGTTTCATTTATATACATGCCAAACAGCGGTATTCTAAAATTGTCCCCAGAAGAGGCTCCCATTTCTGCCTTAGGTTATAGATATACATATAAAGTCTATTTTACTCTGTTATACTAAAATGGGGGAGGGGGGCAATTAATAACAGCAGTAATATATAACACTGTTTTAAAGTGTTTTTTTCTATTGTTGAATGATTTCATCCTTTTAACACTTTTCTTACCTCATTCTTCAAGCATTTTCTCATCTCCCGATCAAGGTCATTGCAATGACCAAAAAATTTCAGAATGCTGTGCTAAAAGGAAGAAAAGGGTTAAAATATTTCATCCCATAATATGCTATGTTCTCTGGCACATAGAATTTAAATGCTTATTCTTAGCATTTAAATTCTATGGGCTTAATGTGTCACTTTGTTAATAATCAAATAATTAAATCCCAAGCATAAAATATACAAATAAACACGTTTATCCTGGCCTTTCTAAAAACAAAAAGGGATAAATGCTCTATAGTTTGAAACAAAAAACAAATTTTTCCTTGATAAACTGGAAGTTTATTTACTTGCCAAAATCTCGTAGTGACAGTGTGTAAACAATTTTATTTCCTAATACCTCCTTCTTTAAAGGCATGTTAAAATCACATAATCCATTCTCCATTACAGGGAGCATGTCAAAGAGCAGTGTGGCCATATTAACACAATGAATTCCCTTCACTAGCAAACACGCTGTCCTGTAGAAGAGCTACTAAATAAATGCTTGGTGCCAAAGTCATTTCCTCATTTGACTCCATTCAAAATGTTATCAAATCTGAAACACATAACAGTTATTAGATGACCACATAAATAAGTCACTAATTCACAATACATATAATGAAATCTACGTCTGAAGTTCAGTCTACTTGGTTTGAAAAGCAAAAATAAATATCTCCTAGTGGGTTCAAGTCCTATAACTATTATCATGGCAAAAAGTATGTTCCAAAGCAGATTAAGATGAAGACTGAAGTCAAGAAGCTGAATTTTAGCAGGGCCAAATCTAATGTGCTTGCATGTCACAATTTTAAAGGGTAGATTGGAGAGCATGGTGATTTCCTATAATGCCATAAATGCTGACCTTGTAGCTGTAATAATAAGTACATCTTTTCCTTTTATTTCTAATTAATACTTTCATGAAAACCAGGCAACTCATAATTAGTAAGCTATGCCTCAAGCTATTACTTTTTTTCCTAATTCATTACCACTTTTAGTGTGCTTTTCTGGTCCACATTGGAAAATGGTCAGTTTTTCTGGCAAGCATTTAAGATAGGCTAAGAGCTCCTACTGGCTACCTAATGACCTCTTCAGAATAAATATTTCCTGTGAATTTTTCCTAAATACTTAAATATGAAAAAGCAGGGACAATGCAGCTTCACACCCCTCTAGTCAAATAGAACAGAAAGGATTAGATTTTTAGAATGCAAAGCAATATTTCATAGTTCAGCTTACATTTATTCCATCCCATATACATACATCTTATTTTAAAAATCCAAGAAAAAAACTAATTTATATTTTTGTTTTTACCTCACTATTGAGCCCAAATAAGAATTATACTCTTGTGACATTATGTGAAAAACCCAAAATGCCCAGTGGAATTGGTAAAAGACATGTCCATGGACAATTCTCTTGTATACACACAGCATTTGCCTGATGTCTACTTTTAGAGAACTAAACCTGCTAAGCACCTGATTGAATAAGTGAATCAATCAATCAATCAATCAATCAATGTCTGGAAGACAATGCCCCAGGCACTAGGAGGATACGGCAGTAAGCAAGGTGAGCCTGGGCCCTACTCTCATTGTGCATAGTCAAAGGGAGGAGACAAATAATGAAGTGACTGCTATAAAGCAATAGTTTACAAAGTATAGTCCAGGAATATCCAGGAGTTCCCAAGATCTTTCTAGGAGATGCATAAAGTAAAAACTATTTTCCTAATAATCAAAGATCTTATTTGTTTTGTTCACTTTCATTCTCTAACAAGGGTACAGTGCCATTTTCCAGAGACTACCTGAAGTGTAGCATCATCACAGATTGAATGTAGAAGCAGGAATGAGAATCCAACTGTATTCTATTAAGTCAGACATTAAAAAGAATTGTAAAAATGCAAAAGCAATGTCACTCTTTTTTGGAAACAAAAAGCTTTTTATGAAAATTAATTATGTTAACATGAGTTTATCATTTTTAAATAAATTATTTTTTAATTTCTAAATTAATTTGATATAGTCCATTTAAACAAAGTTTTTTGTGGTCCTTGATAACAAAAGTGTAAAGGAGTCCTGAGACCAAAAAGTGTGAGAACAACTGCCATAAAGAGGAAATGTATTATGTATGGTGTCATTGGGGTGCAGAGTGATTATCCCAAGAAATCGAGGCCAGAAAAGAAGAAAAGGAAGAGGAAATGATAAATTAATCTGAATAGAACCTAGAAGATAATAAGTGGTATAGCAAATGGGAAGTGAAGATTTTAAGAAAGGTTCTTAGTCAAACAAAGGAAAAAGCAAGTGCAAAGGCTTACAAGAGAGAAACATGCTCCAGTACAACTGCGGAAAGAACACACAGGAATGGGGGGGGGGGGGGGGGGACGACGACACACACAGAGGAACAGGACAGTGGTGAAGCCCACAAGATAAGTAGGGGCCAGTTTCATGAAAATCTTGCAACACAAAGTAAGAAAGAAATACTTTATTCTACAGACAGAGGGAGCCTTTAAAGTGGAATAACGATTAAACTTAGATTTGAGAGACCACTAGATGCAGTGTGGAAAGTGAATTAAGACAGAAAGAGTACAAAAGAGTCCAGGGACCACTCGGCCTCAGCAAAGATAACTTAGGAATTAACTGGTGTTAAGAATAGATATATACGTATATCTCAGTGGAATAGAACAGAGAGCCCAAGAAATAGACCCACTCACAAATGGTTGGCTGATTTTTTACAAAGGCACCAAGGTAATTTAGTGGGGAAATAATAAAAAATAAATAAATAATAAGTTATGTTGGAATAATTGGGTATCGATAGGGAAAGAAACAGACTCATACGTCACACCATACACAAAAATTAAAACATGATATGAATCACAAACCTAAATGTAAAACTTCCACACACACACACAAAAGAAAATCTTTGCAACCAGGAAATATACAAGATCCATAGGACATAAAAAAATACAAACAAAAGAAAAAACTGGTAAATTAGACTTCATCAAATTTACAAATTTCTCTCAGAAACACACTCTTAAGAAAATGAAAAAGGATGCCACAGATCAGGAGAAAATATTCACAATACACTTATCAGACAAAAGGCAAGTATGCCCAATGATAAAAGCAACTCTGGCAACTCAATAATTAGACAATTTTTTAAAATACTGGTAAACGACTTATATAAATGGCTAATAAGCAAAGGAAAAGATACTTAAAATCATCAGCCATTAGGGAAATATAATTTAAAACCAAATGAGATACTACTACCATGTACCCATACAATAGCTAAAGACTTACAATATAAATTATTGATTTAAATGTATGCCAAAAATAGTTTGCCTACTATTATCAACAACATTTTTGAATCAGTAAAAATGCATGACTTTACAGGTCATGGATTTTATTTACTACCTTACTTTCAGTTTTAAAATTTTGTTCATTTACATCACTCTTACTACTGTTATAATTTGGTATGTCTATAGTTTAAAATATCATGAGGAAAATAATGCATCATGCAAAGTTAAAAAATAACACAAATGACCCTTATAACTATCTCATGCATCAGATATGTGGAAAAAGCTACATATTCAACATCTGTAAAAATATCAACTCAACTTAATGCATTCCAAAAATGGGTTTTCTATTTTGGTTTTCACCATGGAATTTTACTTCCATTCCACTAACAAGTAAATTTGTCAAATTAGGCCAATCATAATTTAAATTAATATCTAATTATAAAAATGTTTCAATTTCCTTTAAACAGAGATTGATATACCTCAAGGAATAGGAAATCTTAGATTAATTCCATTACAATCAGAAGAATCAGAGCTGAACATATTGTTCTAGTGCCCTGTAATTAGGAAAAGTATTTTATTTTAAGAATATGGATTCTAACTGATACATATCATTTCAAAAGATCCCTAACAAACTTTCATCCTTGATTTTTACTAGTCATAAAAGAAAGTGTTTATAAAAAAAATCACAGCATCAGTTGTTAGTCTTTATTAAGCTAAGACATTACTGTTCCCTTCCATTAGTGGACATAACATTTAAATTACATCAGAGTGTGGTACCTAAGCTTCATATGTACTTTAGGGTATTTTTTCTGAACTCTTACATTTTTGTGACATTCCTTAAGTAAGTTAATCAAGGCGTTGCATTCTTCAGTGTGCAAGTGTGGAGATAAGTCAGGATGCATCTTTAGGAGAAGGTGATGGAGGACAGCAGAGCAACCTGTGGATACAAGAGTGTCTTGAATGTCTGTGACTTTATTTGTTAATGTGACCTACAACTATTTTCACATTTTTAGTAAGAACCTTTATCAGAAAAGAATGTTGACCTCAGGCAAATTATTAAACTTGAGCTTCATGTTCCTTATCCAAAGGTTTAACATCTTCAGTAACTTATCAGAAGAGTTGAGAGAACATGCAGGTTCAGAAAAAAAGCAGGACTCCTCAATAGACCCGATCCTGGAAATAAAGGCTCAAGCAGAAACAGCTTGCCTATGTTAATAAACCCACATTCCTGAAACGGATTACAACTCATTCTGTTCAGATGAAATTCTGCCAATTAAAAGAACTGGCTTATTAATCTTTTAAAAATGTGTATACATCTGAGAGTATTAAAGGGAAAATCAATCATCTCACATTAGTGTGAATTAATATAGACTGCTTTCTTCCTAACATCTGGCTAGGAAAATCTAACTAACCAATGAAAAGAAACAACAAGCAGATGGGAGATAATTTTTTTCCCCCAATTTAGCAGATATACTCATAAAATGCTATTATTACCATGAAAACAAGCTGAAATCTCTGAAATTGGTTTAACTGGTTCATTCACAAAGAAAATTAGCAGACACAGTCAAAGGAAAAGCAATACATTGAGGTGTTCTACAGTTATGTATCACTATACACCTATTGTCTTTTTTAAACCAATTCTTTTTAACTCAGAAAAGATTATAGAAAGGAAGAACCAATTAATTGCTTTAATCTTTTAAAAGTTCTAAAAAAGAAAACATAAGAGAAAATTATGACCTCAGATTAGGCAAAGAGTTCTTACATACATACAAAGCACAACCTATAAAAGAAAAAATTGGTAAAAACTCATCAAAATTAAAAGTTTCTCAATTCGAAAACACCTTTAAGAAAATTAAAAAGCATGCCACAATTTAGATTCATCAATTGTAATAAACATATAAACTCTGATGGGGGATGTTGATAGTGAGGGAAGTTGTGAGTGTGTAGAGGCAAAAAGTATATGGGACCTCTCTACTTTTGCTCAATTTGGCTGCCAGCCTAAAACTGCTCTAAAAAATAAAATCTACTACAAGCCACAGACTAAGAAAAAATATTTGTAAATCATATATGATAAAGAACTTATATCTAGAATAAAATAAAGAATGCTTACACACAATCCAATGTTTTAAATGGGCCCAATAAATGGACAAAAGATTTGAATAGGTATTTCACTGAAGATGGTATAGGACTCGTTAATTAAGCTCATGAAAAGATGCTGAACACCATTCGTCATTAGGGAAAAGCAAATTAAAACCACAATGAGATATCACTATATATCTACCAGAATATCTACATCAAAAAGTCAGACAATACCAAGCACTGGTTAGAATGTGGAAAAAATGGATCTCATGCATTGCTCTGGAGAATGTAAAGCAGTACAGACAATTTGGAAGATAATTGGCAGTGTCTTAAGTTAAATGCAAACTAACCATATGACCTGGAAATTACATTCCTAAGGATCTATTCAAAAGAAATTAAAACCCAATGTACAGGGTGCGGCAAAAGTAGGTTTACAGTTGTATACTTATAAATAATATAAGAATAAACTGTGTTTCATGTTACTCACAACTGTAAACCTACTTTTGCCCCACCCTGTATATTCATACAAAGATATGTATGTGCATGTTTACAACACTATTTATAATGGCCAAGACTGGAAACAATCCAAATGTCCAATAACCAAGTAACTGGATAAACAAATGTAGTATATTTACACAATGGAATACTATTTCTCAATTAAAATAAGTTAACTGACATATGTACCAACATGGATGAACCTCAAAAGCACTAAGTTAAATGAAAAAAAGCCAGGCTGAAAACACTACATTGTTATGTATAGTATCAGTTATCTGATTTCTGCTTCACTTATTTCTTCTCTCATCGATGTTTCTAACTCTCTATCCATCTCCCTTCCTCTTTGTAAAAAAAGCAATAAAATATATTAAAAAACAAAAACAAAAAAAGCACTATAATCCACCCAGTAACTATAGGAAGTGCCTTTTAAAATTCAGTTGAATTGTAAGAAAATGCCTTTCTGTAGGTCAAAATATATATTACCCACATTTCCATGGCAAAACTAAGCCCCAGTTACAAAGTAAGTAGCAGTTAATCTCTTATCACAACATATTTTTCCCACATTCAAAATAGAAAAGATATACCTTCCCAGTAGTTTGTGAATTAAATAAACTCAGAAAAACTACTATTTCCCAAATAGCCTTTTGGCTACAAGTTCAACAGGCACTAATTCTGGGCCTAGTTTCCAAAGAAGTCAAAATACTGGTAATATTATCCTGTATTATTAGAAATAGAGGGTCTGTCTACAACAAGGAAAAGAGCAGTACTATACTCATCCTCCCCAGCTATGTCCATGTGGAAACCCTTACCACGACCAGCGTGGTTCAGGGCCCACACTCAGGGTCCGGTTTCTGGAGGAGGCCGTACACTAAAAATAAAGAGACTGGAAAAGAGTTAATTTGGGAAAATGCAGGCCAGGCGGGGAGTCAAGCCTCTAGTAGGAAGACTCACCCCGGCCCCATCTAGCCTTTTGCCATTCCCTTTTATTGAGATTCTCAGACAAAGACATTGCTTAGGCAGAAAAGTTCCAGCAGCAGAAAATTAACAAGAATTTACATACTATTAACAAACTAAAGTTGCCTCAAGCTCTACTACCTCAACTAGACAATGAGTTAATTGCTCTGACCTTTCAGAGCCATTGAGGTTGGCCATCTCTTTTTGCATATTAACAATAGTGACAATGTTTGGTTTCCTTAGACAGTTCTTTTTACATTTTATTACTAGTGACTCAACCTAGAGTCAATGAGTTAGTAGCTCTGACCACTCAGAGCCATCAAGGTTGGCCAGTTCCCTTTACATGTTATTACCAGTGATAATGTTAGGTTTCGGTTCCCGGCATGTCCAGAATATTTACAATCTGAATATTCCTGGGGAGAGTGCTCAGGATGGTGATGGTGATGGTTCTGACACTAGATTTAAACAGAAACCATAAATGAAATTGGCAATATTTACCAATGTAGGGGAGCCCCCAACAGAGGAGACAGATAAAGGTACATCTTGGTTAGGTTGGACAAACAATGGATTTGATGGGAGAAAATTTTTGAAAACAAAGACTGTGGACTGTTATTCACAAGTTATATCACTTTGTCTACTTGATATGAGACCTAAGTCTCTTCTTTCTTAAAAGGGAATCAACTCATAACCTATACCTCCGTGTTGTTATAAAGTTTAAAATGATACATATGAGACTCTCTGAAACAGTGAGCAGTGTGTGTGACATATGTAAAGTATTGTTTATCTGAAATGCCCTGTCACATAATAGAAAAGGTTGAACTGAATGTACTCTGAGGTGTTTCCAAGAACAGGACTATAAACCAAAAGGTGGAAATTACAGAGGCAGTCATGTCCATGGAGCTGTCCAACAATGGAGCTCTTGGTTACTGTCCAAACATGCCCAAAAGAGACTGGCTACATCAATTAAGGATGCCATAGAGCAGTGTTTCCCAAAGTGTGGTACGCGTACCCCCAGGGGTACGGGAAGAGTTTGGTGGGGGTACGCGTTGCACCAGAGTTTGGTGGGGATATGCACTGCACTGTGCTTAGCTGCGCCTAATTCTATGTTCTCATGAGTCAAGTCAAGACAGTCTTGTGAGGCGTGAGATGGTCCAGTGTGCAAATAAATGTTATTTATAATATTTTTATTTATATTTAATTATGAATAATTTTATTTTTCGTTTATTATTATTTTGGGTATGTACCAAAAAAATTAAAATATATATATATTTTGATTGTTATTAAAATACATCCTTTTTTTTGACGAGGGGTACTCAGCGTTATGAAAATTATAGAAGGGGTACACATATGTCAAAAGTTTGAGAAACACTGCTAGAGTATATCCTGGCGTTACATTCTTAAGTTTCTTCTCAAATTTAAGCTCACAATTAAATGGCTTTAAGCCAATTCCAAAAACAAAATCCACACTCAAATGACAAACACCTGTTACTACTAGGCATCCAAAAAACAATTTCAAAAGGGTACTGTCAAAGTACTTATGAACATCAGCTGCACCACTGAAACAGAGGGGAATGGAATATTCCTTTGTGATAAGCCTCCATGCACGGATGTTTGCAGTGACAAAGAGGGGGATTTCATTTAAAGAATAAAGCCAGTCCCACTTGAATTTAGAGAACATCGGAAAGGTTAAACTTGTCACAATTACAAGACTTCCCTCCCCATGCCAACTCCACCCACTTCCTTAACTTTTAAACACTGATACCAAAATAGACAGCTGAAATGTTTTAAATTGTTCAGCTGTGGCAATTTGATGTTTTGATAACTGGCTAATAGGCCCATAAAGATCCATTTTAACTTTTATTTAGGGGTAACCTGGGCGGGCGGAAGCAGTAGGGTACTCTCACTGGCAATATAAAAATTAGTCATATTATATGTACCCCTTTACCTTATTTTACCAAGACTTTTGAGGTAAAATATTCCTGATGAGTATTCTAATGATAGAAGATTTTAACCACTAGATGGCACAATTTCAGGAAATAAACCAAGAGGTAAGCGATACATAACTAATAAACAAAAGGGAGTAAGCCTCCTAATTACACCATTTTGCAGATCTATAATTACAAAGAGTTGAAATCTCTTTATTTTTGGCCTCTTTTGCTTTCTTTGGATTCTGCTATTGTGTGGCCGCACCAAAAAATAAATTTACACTACGGCTGCAATTCCGAATGTCATTTTAAAACAAGCAGAAAGCAGGACCACAAGTCTCTGAAAAATCTGTTCTCCAAAAAAAATCTGTAAAGCAGTATTTAAAGCTTTCTAAACCTATTTTTTAAACCCCACATTTCAGGAAGAAAAAAAAAACAGAATCAGTTAAATTAGTACTTCTCCAATTATCGTTTTAAATAATTCACCCTATTTAGCAGAGGTAGCAGACATAGCAGATAACAGTAGATCACCTACCCTACCTACTTATATACTACCTATCACAGCTGCAAAGTGACCAAATCTAAGCAAATGCTACTAAGTGACTGGTGTGCCCACCGTACAGACCCTGCCCCGCTGCTGCTGGGAGCAGCCCCGGGCTGCAGGGAGGACGGCAGGGCTCTGACCTCCTCGCATCCTTTCTTAAGTAATGGGTCACGTTGTAGCTTCCCACCCCCGGAACACTAACCAGCACTTCCTCGATGCTGAGCACTCTGCCTGGATTTTCGGGGATTAGTGGAGGTATTCAGTCCATACGCCTCAAAGGACACACAGGCTAAGGAGGGACTATCCTCAAATGACATTTGAGTGTCATTTGAGTGTTTTGGAATTGGCTTAAAGCCTTATTCCTTACAGCGGCACGCAGTAAATGCTCAGTAACTGTTTGCTGAATGCTGAGATTGGGACTATCATAGATTTGAAAACGGGCTCAGACCTCAACATGGTGGTGTGTGTTTCTGTAAGGATGACAATCAGGCTCATTTAAAATCAACGAAACAAGTGCAAAAGCCTGTATGTGCATAGGAAAGGAGATACAAAGGGAGTCACAACAAAATTCCTTCACCAGCACAAACTTCTTTTTATCCATCTAAAATGTTAAGTAAAGGTTTCCACAACTCGGGTCCACCTATCGCGAAACCACAGGCACGGTTGTCATCTTTAAACCCAATAAAAAGGGATATATATGGCCGGCTACATTCCTTGAAAAATGTACGGATGGGGGGGGGGGGGAGGGGGTCTTACGGGGCTGTCCCATCGCAAGAAGGATCGGTGCCAACTTCCCTGCAGCTGGGATGCGCCTTCACAGGCTTTTACCTTCCACGTGCAAATTCTAAACTATATAATCAACAGCCGTGTATTGAGCGCTCGCCGTGTCGAACGCCGTGCTAAGGACTTCCCTTCTCACAATCGATGCAATGGGCGTATGCCCATTTTTCAGGCGTGGACGCCGAGGCTCAGGGAAGGGAGAAGCCCGCCCTGGGTCGGGAGGCTCCGGGGCGACGACGGGAGAGGCTGCCGGAGAGGGAAAGCCCGAGGCCACGCCTGCCCTCCGCTACCAGCAGGACCTCAGCAGGAGCAGCTCAGGACTCACCTGAGCTCAGGACTCTTGACGAAATCGCCGGCGCAAGGTGAGACCGGGCCGCCCCGAGGACCCGGCCTGCCAGGTCCCAACCTCCAAAGGCAACGGAAAGTCCCGACGGGACAGGACACCGAGGGGCGCTCGAGAGCGGGGACACAGGTGAGTGTCCCGCGGCCTCCCCCCCCCGGCGCCGCGGACGGAAGGAGCGCGCTCCTCCGAACCCTCCGACTGCCCAAGACTCACCCGCCGGGCGGCCACCCCAGGAGAGCTGCAGCGGAATTCACCGGCGGCGAACAGGCCTCCCGCCAAGCCCGGCTGCCAGGGCGCTGGAGCCGGTCGGCTCCGCAAGGAGAATGCCCCGACTTCAACCTCCACAGCTGACCGGCCGGGCCGGCCCCCGCCGCTCGCCGCCTCGGAGGCGCATGCGCCGCCCGGCCTGGACGGGCCCATTTGGGGGAGGGGGGATTGAAGGAGGAGCCAGCCCACAGGGGCACGGGAAAGCCTAAAGAGCAAGCGGAGCCAACAACTCAGATGTCGTGGCTGAGATTAAATAAAGTTAAAACAATATTCTCTGCTGAGAAAAACGACGCGAGGGCTCACCGAGTTTCACTTCTGGCGCTTCCCCCACGCGGCGCCCCCCGCTGGGCATACAGTCCAAATGTGCGCGCCCCCGGTGGGCGGGGCTTCGGGGAGGCGGATCTGCCATTGGTGGCTTTGAAGGCGCGGCGGGCGGGAATAGCGGTAAGGAGGAAGGCGGCTGGCGATGTGAACGGTAAGAGAGCCCCGAACGGCAGGGATCGGGCCGCAGAGGGCGGGGGAGGCCTGAGAACCCACATCCCAAGCCTCTGGGGCAACTTTTTGTGACTGCCACATGTCCCCAGGCGAGGGGCTTGAAACTTGGTCTGGGCTGGAGGCAGAAGGGCTGGAATTACTGTTGGGGCTGGAGAGGGCTATGACGCTTGGTCGTGACCTCACTTCCGCCCCTGTGGGGGCGGGACTTACGAAGGCGTGCGTCAGAGCTGAGCCGCTCCGAATGGTCACGTGATGGCCTACTCCGCTAGCCCAGCCTTAGATTGCTGTTTTGCCCAGTGTTGGGTGTTTTGATTTTTCAGTCAACCTTGGCTTCCGTCCTCTTAGGTCCATGCAGCCTCCCTCGTTACTTCTTTTGTTTTAAATTCTTTGTTTATTTTATTTTTTATAATTTTTATTTTTTATAAAATTATCATCTGTGTACATATTTTACCATTGCTCCCCCCTCCCATGCATGCCCTCCCTCCCCAGAGTTTTGTGTCCATTGGTTGTACTTATATGCAGGTATACAAGTCCTTTGGTTGCCCCGTTACTTCTTATGCTCCTTGTTGCAACTCTTCAGCGGTGCAGTTCTACAGGAAGATTACTTAAAAGGGCTGGGTTTTTTTTTGTCATGCGTTCATTCAACAAATAAATCTTGAGCACCTTTTACAAGCCAGGCACTGAGCTGCATGCTAGGAAATAAGAAATTAGCTCATCACAGGGGATCAGAGTTTACTCAAGAGTTTTCCAACTTTGTTAGTGAGATAAAGTGCGCTCGTTCTACCAAAATGCTTCAGAATGGCTTTCTACAAACTTTACCCAAAATTTAGGATCTTCTGAGGTACTTGCAGAATCTCAAGACCTACTTCGGGACACCCCTCCCCATTCCCACCCCCCCCCCCAGGTTAAAGCGAAAGGGCCCAGGAGTCTGCATTTTAACAAGCTCACACACACACATTGTTTTTGGTGTTTCACTGACTGTTGGACCCTATTCCTTCCCAGGTTGTTTATCTCTTCCGCACACTGCTTAGGGAAAGTAGTACTTCATTCCACAAATATTTGTCATTTAGGGTGATAGCTATGAATAAGACAAACATATAGTTCCTACCCTAGTTGATATCCTACATAATCTTTGTTTAGAAATCATGTTTCCTTGCCTTTTATGTCATGTATTTTGAGAGAGAGAGAAAGATGCCCATTATTATCCCCAACTGAGGTAATACCCTGTTTTCCCAAAAATAAGACAGTGTCTTATATTAATTTTTGCTCCCAAAGATGCGCTAGGTCTTATTTTCAGGGGATGTCTTATGTTTCCATGAAGTAGGTCTTATTTTCGGAGGATGTCTTATTTTCAGGGAAACACGGTAGTTGAAGTTGGCTGTCACCCCTGGCCTATAGTTTCTACACTGAAAAAAGGGCTCAGAATCCCCCTTCCTTATGCCATTGTTTTAAGAGAGACACCGAATTATGTCGGGGAAGATCATTACCCTGTCTGTTGCGGAGGTAGCTACACTAGATTTGGGGCTCAAGACCTTTTGGGCAGTTGGAGAACCTCACGTTCAGGCAAGAAGCAGGAAAAGTGAGGTAATGGCTCTGTGTTAATTGGCAGTGCATTAAAGGAGAAAGAGACCTGTCCTCCGCTTCCAGCTCTTACTGTCTTGTCAGCTCAAAAGCCCAGCTGTTTATTCAGTTTCTTCCCTTAGAGTCTAATAATTAACCTTTAAATTTACATTGTCCTAGACAGAATTCTTGAGCTTTTGCTTTCTCCTCTGCCCCTATGAGTCTTCCGCATCTCAGGTAACAGCTTTTCTATTCTTTCAGTTACCTTGGTATCTCCTACACCTTACATCTAATCCATAGGACTCTCTCTTAAAGCATATCCAACCCTGACTGGTTTGGCTCAGTGGATAGAGGGCTGGGCCATGGACTGAAAGGTCCCGAGTTCGATTCTGGCCAAGGGTACGTTCCTTGGTTGCAGACTTGATCCCCAGTGGGGTTTGTGCAGGAAGCAGCTGGTGGATGTTTCTCTCTCATCGATGTTTCTCACTCTCTATCTCTTTCCCTTCCTCTCTGTAAAAAAAAAAAAATCAATAAAAAATATTTTTTAAAAAGGTGTATCCAGAATCTGACCTTGTCTCACCACTTCTTTGGTCCACCATCATCTGTAACCTCATTATTGAGGCAGCCTCCTAGCTGGCCTCCTGCTTCCTCTGTTCCTCTTAGATTACATTCTCAGTACCGCAGCCAGATTGGTCCTGGTAGAATCACATTCTGCCTCTTCTCAAAACATTCCAGCTGCCAAAACCAGTTTGGCTCAGTGGATAGAGCGTCGGCCTGTGGACTCAAGGGTCCCGGGTTCAATTCCGGTCAAGGGCATGTACCTTGGTTGCAGGCACATCCCCAGTGGGGGGTGTGCAAGAGGCGGCTGATCGATGATTCTCTCTCATTGACGTTTCTGACTTTCTATCCCTCTCCCTTCCTCTCTGTAAAAAAAAAAAAGGGGGGGGGGACATTCCAGCAGCTGGTTTCTGACAGAGAAAAGGCCATGATCTCTGACCTCACCTCCTCCTCTGTGCGCCTCTCTCTATCCTTCCTGGAAGGCCTCTTTTTCCTTGAAGGCCCCACGGCTTTTTTACACTCGCTGTTCCCTCTGCCTGGAAAGCTCTTCCAATAACTGGCCACTGGCTCACTTTCCTCCAAGGACTGGTTCAAATGTCACCCTCTTGTGGGATCTACTCTGTCAACCCCCACCTCCACCTCACTCCCAGCTGCTCCGTTTTCACTGGTACTGGTTTCCTAACACTACTCCATTTGCTCTGCAGCATTTACCTTTTTTTTTTATCCTCACCCAAGGACATGCTTAGAGAGAGGAAGGGGGAAAGAGAGAAAGAGAGAGTGAGAGAGAGAAACATGGATCAGTTGCCCCAACCAGGGATTGAACCAAAACCTAGGTGCATGGCCTTGACCGGGAACCAAACTGGCAACCTTTCGGTGCAAAGGACGAAGCTCAACCAGCTGAACCTCCCTGGCTGGGCCACGCTTACTACTTCTAACACATTTTGTGATTTTCCTGTTGCCTGGCTCTCCCGAGTAGAAGGAACACTCCACACTGGCAGGGATTTGTATCTTTTTGGTGAAGATGTGTTTATCCTTAGTGCCTAGAAAAGTGTCTAGCATGCATAAGTGCTCCTTCATCTGTTACATGAATTAGTAAACGAATGAATGATTTCCATATCATTGCCATCAGAAGTTCAAAATACTCTAGCCAAGAAAGGAGAGGGAGCACTAATTTTTTTAAAACACTTTTAAATATACAGCTTAAGGAGAAAGTTATTAAGTCCTTTTGTGAAAACACTTTGCAGATTGCCTGAGAAACAGTAAAATAAACATTTGGGTCTTTGACCTACAAATCAAAATCTCGGGCTAAAAATAAGATGTTTTAAAAAATTAACTGTTGCCGAAACCGGTTTGGCTCAGTGATAGAACGTTGGTCTGTGGACTGAAAGGTCCCAGGTTCGATTCCGGTCAAGGGCATGTACATTGGTTGCGGGCACATCCCCAGTAGGGGGTGTGCAAGAGGCAGCTGGTCGATGTTTCTCTCTCATCTACATTTCTAGCTCTCTATCTCTCTCCCTTCCTCTCTGTAAAATATCAATAAAATATATATTTTTTAAAAAATTAACTGTTCAGTTAAACTTGTGCTGTTTTTGTTTTTATTAAAGTGCCAAAGAAATGGATGAAATTGTTGCCGAGTTTATCAAAAGGACCATCCTGAAAATCCCAATGGCTGAAATGATAACAATCCTGAAAGCCTGGGATTTTTTGTCTGAAGATCAACTGCAGACTATAAACTTCCGGAAGAGAAAGGAATCTCTTGTGCATGACTTGGTTATGCTTTGTGAGGTAACAATGTTCAAAATGATTAACCTTGAACTTTATGCTTTGTTTTTTTCTTTGTTCTCTTTGTCCAAAAGAGATTTAAGGCAGCTGCTAAGCTGTGAAATGACGAGGTTATGTTTTCTCTGCCCCCTTATCTGCTATAGTGGAGACCACTATAGCGGAGAAGACACTAGTTTTTAATTGGCTCTTCAGCTTACCAGGACTGCTTACAAATCACTAAGAAAAAAGTGAATTCCATGAGAGAGAGAAAAAAACACAGACAATCAATACAAGTAATGAGCAGTATTCTTTTTATACCTATCAGATTGTCAAAGATGAAAAGATAATAATACTCAGATGTGCTGGTCAAGTTGTGTAGAGACACTCTTTTTACATGTACTTATTTATTTGCTTTTTACTTTGAAAAGATTCCAGACTTTCAGAAAATTTGCTAGTACAAAGAGTTCCCATATTTCAGTATACCCTTCCCTTAGTCACATTTAAATAAATATACTTATTATGACCCAGCAGTTCCACTTCTGGAAATTAATGTGGGTAAAATCATTAAAAGTAAAGAAATATATATATAATTGATAAACATATGTATGTAGTTATAAATATGTAAATATATATATAAATAAACATTAACTAGCATTGTTTACAAAAACAAAAAATTGCAAACAACTAGGCACAGAAGATGATTATACTCCATAAAATATTATTCAGCCATTAGAAAGAATAAATTAGATGTTTGTGTGCACACTGAAAGAAACTATATGCTATGCATACATTTAAATGTATAATGTATAGAATAGTGGTTCTCTGCTGGGATGAATTTTATCTTCCGGAGGGTACAATGTCTGGAGACATTTTTGGTTGTCAAAACTATAGGAGTGGGGTGCTATTGGATTCCAGTGGTTAGAGGCCAGGGACGCTTCTTAATGTCCTACAACAGCTCTCCACAACATGGGATTATCTGACACAAAACGTCAGTAGTGCCTAGTTAAGAAACCCTGTTGTAGAGGAAGTTGAGAAAAACAAAAATTAAAAGTGATGAATGAGGAGTAGATTGTGGGAGAATAGGTGTGAGTACCTGTACTAAACATGAGTCAGAAGGTGTATTTGTTACTTAACGGAAAGTGTAGATCGGAGACAGGCTGTTAGTAAAGTATTGAGAGGGGGCTCATAGTCTGTCCTAAGCAATTCTAAAATGTGCTGTGATTCTAGGGTAGAATCAAACCGATAGCCATGTTTACTGAATATTTTACCTTTTCTTTCAGGAGAAGCATGCGAGTGTCAATGATGCTGCCCTTTTAGACATTATTTGTAAGTTCTAGTCATTTGTACTTATAGTGAGCCAATACAGTTTCATCGGAGAGTCAATATTGTGTAGATAAGGGCTCGAGTTGACCTGGTGTGTAAAATCCCAGCTCTGTCGCTTACCAGTCCCGTGTCCTTTGCCAAGTCACATTGCCTTTCTAGGCCTCAGACTCCTACTAGTAAATAGAAACAATAATAGCACCTATTAATATAATAACATTATAATAATATAGCACAGAATCGCTGTGAGGGTTAAATGAGATCACGCTTGAAAGGTTCTTAGCACAATGACTGGCATATATAAGTACATATTAATAGCATTGAAAATATATTTCTGAAAATTTGTTCTTATTATAGTGCATCTTGTAAGGGCTGTAAGGATTAAAACTGAATGGACTTTGAACGTGGTGTGGTCTAGAGCAGCGGTCACCAACCTTTCGGACCTCAGGGACCACCAGTGGTCCGTGGACCACCAGTTGGCGACCACTGGTCTGGGGGAGGAGCACACGTGGCTCCGGGGTCTATAGGTACAGCTAGAAGGACAGTGGAGCCCCTTGCTAAGTAAGATGGGAACACTAGAGGTGGACCGAGTGTGTCACAAAGATCATGGGTAGCCTGGGACATGTTCTATTTGAGGAAATATCTTCATGTGTTTAAGTCCTTGCCACTTACCATGGACTTTTGCGTGATGTTTAATGGAATTATTACAACAAAAATGTTAATTTCTATTATTATAACAACCTTATTCAGAGATAAGTTAGCAGGCTATCTTAACTCTGAAATACTGAACCACGAAGAAAATACCAGAAAGGAACAAAAACACTTCAGATGCTGTCTCTTGGGCAGGCATCACATTGTGCCAGATTACACCTGTTTTAGACAAAACTTAGGGAATCAGGAATTGTCGGGCCATTGCTATAAATGGGGTGAGAAAGAGATCTGGGGACACCAGACACGAGGCACCAAATATAAAACAAAAACCCCCCACTAAACTGTAGGGAGGACAGAAAGTACAAAAAGCACAGTAGGTTGGTGCCCTTGTGTGTTGGGGTCAACAGCCTCTTTTTATGGGGTGCAGAGTAGTACCTTGATCTTGGGTGCAAAGACACAGGGATGCAGATGGAGGTCAGTACAGGGACAGAGTAAAGCCAGGATGATAATGTGGTGGGACTGAACTTCATAACTTCCTAGGTCCATTTTTACTCCAAGACACGCTTAAGTTTATAATCCTGAAGGGTGTCTTCTATATCAAACATTCATTCATTCATCAGATATAATAAGGAGTGCCAGCCAGTGTCTAGATACTGAATACAACAGTGAACAAGACAAAGTCCTGTATCCCACAGGATTCTAGTCGGGGAGACAAGCAGTATACAGATGACCATCTAAATATATGATGTGATGCAGGATAATGATAAGTGCTATGAAGTAAATTAAAGCAGGGTGGGGTGGGTGGTCAGTTTGGGAATGGTGATCAGGGTAGGCCACTACATAGGTGGCATTTTATTAGAGACTAGATGAAGTACAGGAGTGAAGTGTGCAACGAGCTAGAAGAAGACTGCTCCAGACAGCTAGTACACACCACCAGTTATGGGCAGCACTCCATCCCTGGCATGCTCAATAAATGCTGCATTCTGTGTGGAAATAGAATAAATGATCTGACTTAAGAGTAAAGCTCTTAAAGCTCTACCAAATTGAATAATTCTTTATGATGTGTTCCATTTGACTGGAGTAAATTTATGTTTATTTATTCCATTTATATTTGAATAAAAATGTATATCTGAATTTATAAATTACTATTTTCTCCACTTTCATGTTATTAAACATATGTATTCATAAGCACAGTACATGAAAGTTCTAAGATATAACAGCAATAATTTCTTCCTTCCTCTCTCAGATACTCAATTTCATCAGCACCAGAAAGTTTGGGATGTTTTTCAGATGACTAAAGAACCAGGTAACATTTTCCCTTTTAAAGTAAACATTTAGCGGGCCAGAGGAGTTCATTGGGGATACAGGGGGACATATTTAATACTTTCAACAATGAAGATTTTTTAAAATAACTTATCTAAAAAATAATAATAATAAGTGAACATTTACATTTGATATTTTGGCTATTTAAAAATGAATAGCAGTATGTTCCTCTTAAATCACTTTTTTTTCAAAATGAGATGATTATTACTCATTTATGGGAAAATGAAAAATATATTTGGCAATGCTGTGTCAGAGTACCAGCAGCATCTCTGTGATTTGAGTATTCTTGCTCTTTGAGGTTATACAAATGCTTGCCTCGGGGTCTTTGAAATATATTTATTGAAGACATTGCAGCTCCCTTAATTTTTCTTGATTTTTCTTTTCACTTTGACAGGTGAAGATATTGACCTTTTTGATATGAAACAATTCAAAAGTTCATTTAAGAAAGTTCTTCAGAGAGCCTTAAAAAATGTAAGATTAAAATCTTTCTGAACTTCACTGAAATTTAATTCCATGCATCTTTGCTACTACCTTTTTTATTTGTAAAATTTTCAATTAATAATATTCCATACTATTCTAGTCCATAACAAAAAAGAACTTATTCCATACTAATCTAGTTCATAATAAAAAAGAACTTTTTATTATGCAAACTTTCCTTTCCACTCACCTCTCTCTTTTTTTTTTAATATATATTTTTTTTTATTGATATTTTACAGAGAGGAAGGGAGAGAGATAGAGAGCTAGAAACGTCGATGAGAGAGAAACATCGACCAGCTGCCTCTTGCACACCCCCTACCGGGGATGTGCCCGCAGCCAAGGTACATGCCCTTGACCGGAATCGAACCTGGGACCTTTCAGTCCGCAGACCGACGCTCTATCCACTGAGCCAAACCGGTTTCGGCTCACCTCTCTCTTTAAAAAAAAAACACAAAAAAACTTTTAAAATTGATTTTAGAGAGAGGATTGAAGATGGAAAGTGATATAGAAATATCAATGATGAGAGAGAATCATTGATCGGCTGCCTCCTGCATGCCTTACACTGGGGATCAGCCCACAACCTGGACCTGTGCTCTGACCGGGAATTGAACCGTGACCACCTGGTTCATAGGTCGACACTCAACTGCTGAGCCACATGGGCTGGGTTCCCCTCACCTCCCACTTCAAGGGCAAGTGCTTCTTTCTCAGTAGCAGCCCCATCCAATAGAACTCTGCAGTGATGGGATGTTGTATATCGTCACTGTCTAGTACACAAGCCAATAGCCACATGTGGCTACTGAGCACTGTATGTGGCTGGTGTGACTGAGTATCTAAAGTGTTGACCTTATTTAACTTCAGAAAATTTTACTTACATAGCCACGGGTGCCTAGGGGCTCCTGTAATGGTCAGTGCAGCTCAAAAGCACCCACAGAATCTCCTGCCATTCCATTTCCACAAGCACCACCTTATTTTATTGTCGTAGGTTTGGGCAATCTCCCCTTCATTCTCTTTCCGCATTATTCCGTCTTAGTCCTCCTTACATACAAAAACATGCCAAAAAATCACGTTTGCCACGCTATGGCTGGCCTCCTCAGAGTATTAGTGTTCCCTCTTTTTTCATACACAGTTCTTTGATCTTTCCATCTCTTTACCTCATCCTTTGTAAGTTGTCATTCTTTCTATGTATCCACTTGTCAGTGAACATATTTTCTCCTTTCTTAAAAATGACCCTTCTTTGTGTGCTTTGAGCCCATCTCCTACATCTTGGTTTTTCTCTATTGTTTCACACTCTCAACCCCTTCATCTACTGGTGCCTACTCTGATGCTTATAAACATGCCCAAGTCCTAGTAAGAGTACATCCATACTCATGCTCATCCTTAAGCATAAAACTCTTGGAAGGAAATATTTCTTGTCCCTCATGTAGGAGTCTCTTCATCACCATCCCTTCATGTTTCTCAACAGGAGCACTAACTTAACCTGAGTAGGAGAGCGGCCTGCAGGGGCACCTGTCTGGTCTGTGGCTCCGGGCCCGGCCCTGCCCCTGTAAGGGAGGCCACCCGGAGTGATTCTGCCAGCGGCCATGTGGGTTTCATTGTCCAGAGGGCCACTTGTCTGCCGATATGAGCCAGTCATATGAGTTTCTTGGTAATATGAGTTATATGCTGGCCTCCACCTGCCGACTCTTTTGCCTAGTTGTTCCAGAAGGATATTGCTCCCCTTCGAAGACCTCCCCAAAAAGTTGAACGGGTAATCCATCCTCACTGGCTTCATGATTAAGCCCCTTGCTCTCTGGCTACTGCCCTCAATGTCCGTTTAAAATTGAGTTCTTTTGTTTTATGGTTGTTGTTTTTGAGAGTGCATTAAAGCTGGGAACAGCGGACCAAGGAAGGGCTTCGCATAGAAGCAGCAGCAGGAGAGCCTTGACAGGCTGCTTTGGCTCGCTGAAAAGCCAGAGAAAACGGGGCCTTGGGGACAGGCTCAGGGGGTTAGCCCGGGATGGGCTGCCACTGCCCATTGCTCCGTTGGTTACAAGTCTCACAGGGTCCCTTAGAGTGTAAGAGCTGCATGCCTCAGAGGGAAGAAAAGTGGGAGTGTGCTCCCGGCAGGGAGAGCGCTGGGACTGAGTTTTGAAGGGCAGTGGTTCTCACAGTGTGATCCCAGACCTGGGAATGTGTTAGACATGCAGCTGCTTGGGCTCCATCCCAGACCTACAGACTCAGACACTGTGCAGGTGACCCCAAGCCCTCCCTCTAGGTGATGCTGATGCCCGATGTATGAGAACCTCCCTGCTGAAGGCTGCCAGCGATATTTATAACAAAATTCTGCAGCCTGTTTGAACAGTCATGCTGATTGCCAATACCTATGTGTGCTGGGCTCTATTCTAAGCTCTTCCCAATGACTAAGTCATTGCATCCACCCGGGTGAGTTACACAGCTGAAAATCGCAGAGCCGGGGCTTAAACCTAGGAGGGTAGCTTCCAAGCCAACCTCTTCATATCTGCACTGGCAGGCTTTCTCAGCTTACTCTTTGCCAAGGCCCAGATGCTGGGGCTAAAAAGATGCACAGCTTCCATTTCTTGTGCTCAAGGTCACACTCTCAGCCAGTTGAAGCCTCTTGTTCTTGAACAACTGTCTTCTCCCGGTGGTCTTCCACTCCTAAACTCATGTGCCATCTCCACGACTCCTTTCCTTAACTTCTGCCCTTCACTAGAGCACCCCACGAGGCTCTTCATTCAGCCCTCCAACAATGAGGTTAACTACAGGAATTTCCTTCAGTGGGAGAAAGGAGGGAGAAATTTTCTTCACTGGGAGAAAGATAAGAGTCGTTCATCATTTCCATTTCAGAATCTAATGACTTGTCCCAACACTATTTGTTGACTAATTCAGCTTTTTCCACTGGTTTGTCATCATTGGAATCTTCAGATTTATTCATACTTTCAGCCGAAGCTGGTTTGGCTCAGTGGTAGAGCGTCGGTCTGTGGACTGAAAGGTCCCGGGTTCGATTCCGGTCAAGGGCATGTACATTGGTTGCGGGCACATCCCCGGTAGGGGGCGTGCAAGAGGCAACTGGTCAATGTTTCTCTCTCATTGACGTTTCTAGCTCTCTATCTCTCTCCCTTCCTCTCTGTAAAATATCAATAAAAAAAAAATAATAAATAAAATAAAATAATATTCATACTTTCACAGTCTGTATTCTGCTTCTCCTCATGCTCTCCTGGATCCACAGCCTGCCTCATAGGTGTCATCACCTGTACTCCACACTCCAGCCACATTGAACTAATCTTCTATGCGTTCTTGGACTTAATATAGGATGTTCCGTCTCCACCACCTGGCTTTTGCACAACTCATTCCTCCCTGTCCCTCTGGCCTCCACTTAAATGGTGCTTCCCTGCCTGGACAGGTTGCTCCCTGTCCTGTGCTACTGTCACCATAATCGAACCATTTTCTGGTTTAACTGTTAGTTTTCCTCCCAACCTGTAGGCTCCCTGGGAGCAGAACTCTGACCATCCTGCTCCTCACTGACACAGATAAGAGCGGCTGAACAAATACTGGGGGAGCCCTGGCCAATATTCAATGGATAGAGCAACAGCCCATGCACCAAAGGGTCGAGGGTTTAATTCCCAGGCAAGGGCATGTACTGGGTTGCAGGTTCGATCCCTGGCCCTGCTTGGATGCAAGCAGGAGGCAACCAATTGATGTGTCTCTTTCACATTGAAGTTTCTCTCCCCCCTTTCCTATCCACTCTCACTTAAAAGAAAAAATTTTTTTAAATATCTTAGGGTGATGATTATCAAATGCTAGGGAATAAATGAATTGGGCATGTTCTTTGCAAACTCCCCATTCCTTTTATTGATATAGTTTTTTTAAATATTGTAATAACTATTAAGGCAAGTCCACCTTATCCCATCTCCAATAACTCTATCAAAAACATCCTGACCATTCTTCAAGATGAACCTTGGAATCATAATATCAGATTTATAAAACAAACAAAATCTTCAGCATTTTGAGTGAGGGAGGGTCATCCATTTAATTTATAAATTAATTCAAGAATAATTGTGAGTCGCCGAAACTGGTTTGGCTCAGCAGTGGAGTGTCAGTCTGCAGACTGAAAGGTCCTGGGTTCGATTCTGGTCAAGGGCATGTACATTGGTTGTGGGCACATCCCCGTTAGGGGGTGTGCAAGAGGAAGCTGGTCGATGTTTCTCTCTCATCGACATTTCTAGCTCTCTAGCTCTCTCCCTTCCTCTCTGTAAAATATCAATAATATATATATATATATATATATATATATATATATATATTTTAAAAAGAATAATTGTGAGTCAAGAGAAGGTATGTCTACTCCCCCCCCTTTTATGAATAAGTCCTATTTTCTACATTGTCCATAAATTGTTATTTTTTACTATATTATTTGAAAAATATTTTTTCTTTTTTTTGAAAAATACTCTTATCATGAAATTATAAACTTTTCAGAGGTGAAAGGAGAGTCCTAGCTGGGTGTGGCCCACACAGCATTGTTTTCTTTATACAAAGCCTTATTGGCACCGAATCCCTGGCCAGCTCTCCATAAATATGGTGGATTTATGGTTGGGACCCTCCTGGAAGCAGCCTTTTTGTTAAGCTGAACATGACTGGCGAACTTGTTTTTAAGAACCACTCTTGGCAGCATTCCCACACTTCTTCACCCAAAACAAGAAACAGCCCACGGGGCTTCTCTCTCGGTGCCAGTTCAGAATTTATCTGCTTCCTTTACAGTACCCTCTCCTCACTCACCTGCCTAAAATAGACATACGTGTTTTAGGCACCAGGAACTTCTGTTCTCTGAACCCCATGCCTCCTGCCCCCGCCATTCCAGGAGAAAAAGAGTCGAAAACGCTCATATTTCCTCCTACTTTAACACCCACGCATTTCAGTTGTCAGATTTCTTCTCTTTTTATCACTGCCATATTCCAAAAGCTTCTACCTCCTGAACGAACCTCGGATAGACTAGCAGCAGAGGCTCAGGGGAACAAAGGGGCTTTATTATGGGACATATCTGTAGTATTTGAAAGGTCAGCTGGAGACTGATGGGCTGTGTACATGATGTTTTAGAAGAGAGGGGTGTACAGGTACAGCTCCTGTGTCATTTTATCCATTGTTCCCCTGGTCTGAGCTGGGTGACCCGTCCTTCCCGCTTCTCTCAACTGACCAAGTCTTCCAGCTGGTCTTCACTCTCCTCCTCATAACCTAGCCAGCGACTGGATAACCCCACTTTCCCAGAGGCTGATGGTGGTAATGTCATGCCAAGGAGCATCTCCTGGTACTCAGGATTGAGGAGTGACTCACTTGCTGCTCTAGGACAGGTATCTTAACCCTTATTGTGCCAAGGACCCCCTTTGGCTATTAGTGGAGCTTATAGACCACTTCTCAGAAGAGTGTTTTTTTAAATGCTATAAAATAAAATACATAGAATTACAAGGGAAGCCAGTTATATTAACATACAGTTATAAAGGTATTAAAATACTAAATTGTGATATAGTATCGTATGTGTTTCTTTATTAACATAAATAGTCTCATGGGGGTCTACAAACAAATAGTTTCAAAGTGGTAATGGGTGTAAATGATATTTTTGAGGCATCTACAATAATCGTAATGTGATAAAAAAAATTTGGAATTTCTGTGAACAACAAAGTAACTGGTTCTAAAATTCTACTGTTTTATTGCCTGCCTTCACAATTGAAGATGATAATTTTCAGTTGAAATTAGTGCATATAAAGATATAATCTCCCCCCGGGCCACCCCCCCCTCCCACCACCAAGTTCATAGATGCCCTGAATTCTAACTATGGACTTCAGGTTAAGAATTCCTGTCCTTGAATCAATTGGGTAGAAAGGTGGTGTGAGAGGCACAGGAACGCTAACTGGGGAGTGATGGACTAAGCCTGTGGTTTAGGGATTCAATCCAGACCCAGATTGAGAGAGAGAGAGAAAGAGAGAGGGAGGAAACTATTCAAAAATATAAAATTCTTGAAAAACTTACAAAAAAGTTACAAACAAAAGAAATGTTTCCATTATAAAAATGTTTATTCTTTCTTTGTGCTTCTATATCATGTATAATAATCTGTTAAATATGTAGGAATTCTGTGTTGTATATTAAAGTTTATTATAATACTAGAGGCCCAGCACCCTCTCGCAGTCTGGGACCCCTCAGGGGATGTCTGACTGCCAGCTTAGGCCCAGTCCTCGATTGGCTCTGGCAATCCAGGACCCTTTGCTCCTTACCACTCACCTGCTTGGAGGCAGGAGAGGCTCCTTCCACTGCCGCCGCGCTCATCAGCTGTGAGCTTGGCTTCTACCCTGTTTCCCCAAAAATAAGACAGTGTCTTATATTAATTTTTGCTCCCAAAGATGCGCTAGGTCTTATTTTCAGGGGATGTATAATGTTTCCATGAAGTAGGTCTTATTTTTGGAGGATGTCTTATTTTCGGGGAAACACGGTAGCTGAACAGCACAGGAGATGCCCTCTGGTGGTCAGTGCATTCCCACAGGGGGAGTGCCGCTCAGCCAGAAGCTGGACTCACTGCTCCTTAGCGCTGCCTCAGAGGCAGGAGAGGCTCCCGCCACCGCTGTGCTCACAAGCTATGAGCCGGGCTTCTGGCTGAGCAGGGCTCCAGCTGTGGGAGCACAGTGACCGCTTAGGGGCAGCTCCTGCATTAAGCATCTGCTTCCTGGTGGTCATAGTGACCATTTGTTCTGCTGTTCAGTCAATTTGCATATTAGGGTTTTATTATGTAGCACTAGAGGCCCAGTGCATGAAATCGCGCATGGATGTTGTCCCTCAGCCCAGCCTGCACCCTCTGCAATCTGGGACCCCTTGTGGGATGTCGACTGTCGGTTTAGACCCTGTAAGATCCTACAGGGCAGTCGGACATCCCTCTCACAATCCGGGACTGCTTGCTTCTAGCTGCTTTCTCACCTGCCTGCCTACCTGATTGCCCCTAACGCCTCTGCCTGATCACCCCTAACTGCCTCTGCATGCTTTGTCTGCCTGATTATCCCTAACCGCCTCTATCTGCTGACCTGATCACTGCCTAACTGCCCTCCCCTGCCAGCCTCATCACCCACTACTGCCCTCCCCCGCTGGCCTGATCTCCCCCTAATTGCCCCTCCCCTGCTGGCCTGATCACCCCCTAACTGCTTGCTCCCCTATGCCAGCCTAATGGCCCCTAACCACCTCTGCCTTGGCCCCCACCACCAAGGCTTTGTCCAGAATAAAGTTGGACATCCAGAAGATATTACATTATCTTCATAATATACATATTATAGCATATTACCCTTTGATTTTTTTAACCTTTTTTGGATCCTATATAGACCTTTATGAAAATTTTGATACGTGATACAGCATGTCTTTCCAGAAAATATATATATATCTGACTGTGCATCCAGTTCAGGGAGATCACAGGCCTTTTGGGGCCCTCATTTAAAATATTCTCATTCTGGGCTAGAGAGACTACTTGAATATGTTGAGCGCTAACAGTTTTCTCTCTAGCTAATGTGTGCCCTCCATATATTTTATTTAGTCTTGATTTTACAGGTGTTTTTACTTTGGTAACGTGACACAGAGAGGCTATTGAGAATAAGATCCCATCTTCCACTCGAGGCAGTAGTGGTCCCCTTGTTGGGACCAATCACTGAGCTGCTCACTCAGGGAAGGAAGGTCAGACAGCTACGCACCCTCCACGCCCAGGACTGGGGAGGGTTCCTTGTCTCGTGCACCAGAGGGATTTGGAAAAGCAGCCAAATAAAGAGCGGGCAGATTCAAAGCAACTGCCGTCTTAATGCCAGCAGTCACGTTACAACCAGATTACGGGAGTAAGGTATAAGAGGGAGGGAATAATGAGACATGGGCCAGCCAAGTACAGCTGTCTCAAGTACTGCCTTTGAGGGTCTGAGCTCCGAGGGAAAGCTGAGTCAAGGGGAAGCTAATAACCTAGGAGTGGGCTACTGAATTCCAGATGGACTGATGGTCATATTTAAACGTTTTGAAAGGTCTACATTTTATTCATGAAATGGAAACCAAATAGAATTTCCTATTCTCACCACATAACTTTCTTTTAGAATAATTTGTAACATCTCACATAAATGCATAAAAGCATTATGATTAATATATTTTAAGCCCACATATATTAGTATATATTTAATGTTGCTATTAAATTTAATAGTGCACCCTAAGTCTATGTTCCATGCAAAAACAGGCTCCGTTTTTATAACAAATAAAGCATTTGTAAGGCTGCCTTCATGAACTATTACAGGTAGAAAAACAGTTTTTCAGGACAAGCCCAAGAAATTATTGAAAAATTGTGGCATCGTGATTGTAGGTTTTTAATTTTTTTTTTCCAAAAGACTTTGCCAATCAATATATGTGTCTGTAAAACCACCACAAAATACTTTCTCAAAGATTCCCAAAACACTGTAGTGAAAGTAGGAGAAGAGACTGTGGAAAATTACAGCGGCATCCTTCACCCCCAGAAAGCACATGTTGGTGCTACAAGATTTTACTTAGGAAACGTAACTTTTCTGTTTTAATAAAGGTATCAGTCACCTTCAGGGATGCTGAGGAGAATGCAGTATGGATTCGAATTGCCTGGGGAACACAGTATAAAAAGCCGAACCAGTACAAACCTACCTACGTGGTGTACTATTCCCAGACTCCGTACGCCTTCATATCTTCTTCCAGGCTGAGGAGCAGCATCCCCCTTCTGGGTCAGGTATGGGACCAGTTACTACAGACAGAATTGTATCATCTTATCTCAAAGGTCTGTGTAGGATTAAGCACTATATGGAAAATGCCACATGTAATTCTTGATGTTCTAAAATGAAGAAGTGTGGTTCCTCTGCATATGGGAAAGTGGTATGCGCATTGGTTCGGAGCTCTTCATTATTGTCTTTTAATCTAGAAGTAATGCATAGTTAACGTAAAAACTCAGCCAACACGGAAGTCTTTGAAGATCAACCCTTAGTCTTTTAAAACTTCATACCCTTTTTCCCAATCCTATTTACCCAAAATTATTACTGTTAACAGTTTTGTTATTTCCTGTCAGATGTTTTATTACAAAAACCAGAGTAGCATAGCATCTGTTGTTTGCTTTTTTAATATTTCCATGTGTTTCCATATGATACACCTCACAACTTTCTCATGGCTGCATAATCTGCCTATTAATGAACGTTATTTTCATTTGTAATCATTTTTCTTCCATTCTGTGCACAAGCAGGAGCTTCTTGTTACAGCTCTGGCTTCCTAGCATCTTTCCCCTGAAGAAGCCATTCCTACACAGGCCTAGCAACTGCTGCTGTTTTCCCTCTGTTAACATTCACATCTAAGGTGGCACCTCAGTTGGTGCCAGAGCCACCATTTAAGCTGGTTGTAGGTGAGCAGCTCCACCATCCAGACTCCATCAACCTTAGCAGAGTGAGCACTCCACTGTATGGGACTAAGAGCTATAGGAGCTACCTAGTGGCAGAACTAAGTACTAAGAGCTACCTAGTGGGCTTACTTGCTTGTCATTTAAATTCCTTGGCTGTTTACTGAAATGGCAGAAGGATTTCTACTGCTGCATGCTTCTACTTTCCTTTAACACAACTCTGCTTCTTTATGTTTGGGATCTTTTCCTCCTTAATATATAGCAGTGGTTCATCCACTTACAGCCAGGCGAGTCCACCCTGCCACAGCTAGTTTAAACACTGCCCCCCTAAGCTAATTAATGTTTATTTCCATTGTGAATCTTAAAGCAAACTTATCTCTTCCCTCAAGTTCCAAGTAAGTGTTTTATTATTCCTGTTTTGCCTTCTAACTTGTTTCCCCAGATAATGGAAAGTTTTTATAAATTGCACTTAATGTATATTTTTTTACTTCAGTATTTGTCCTAAAGCATACATATTTGCATTTTAGTGTGGCAGTATCATTGTAATATTAGATGACTGGTATTCTAAAATGGTAACAGTTGAGTATTCATTGTTTATTCCTAAGTCTGAACTTAACTTATTATAAATCCTAACTTTAAATAGGAACACAGTTCTAAAAATGGTACAAAAGATTTTGCATTTATGAGAATTTTAATGCCATTAGCCTTTTTTTTTTCCTTTTAAAAAAGCTGAGTAACAGCACATGAGATTATATTTTTCTGGGTTTCTTTTCACTCTAAAGTGGAAAGTATGCACTTGTTGCCACTCTTAATTTTACTTTGACAAGTATGGTAAATACAGGAATAGACACAGTAATGCTAATATTCTTTCTAATTTTCACTTTAAGGCACTGACAATTGCTAGCAAACACCATCGGATTGTGAAAATGGACTTCAGAAGCCGATATCTGGACTCTCTTAAGGCTATTGTTTTTAAACAGTATAATCAGGTGAGCCCATCAGTGACTGTTTAAAGTTAAGTCTCCGTTTTCTCTTTACAAGCCACTGAGTAGGTGGAAAAGTTCACCTGCAACAAAAGGAGATCCCTTCAGGTACTGCTGAAAAAAGCAGAGAAAACTTTCAGTTAGTTTACATTAAAGGAAGTAAAATAATGAAATGCCTCACTATCACCTTTTTATAACCATATTTTGTGTTTTATACTGCTCATTAGTTATTGGAGTCTGTTAGATCCCAGTGTCCAGATCAGCTATTCTAATTAGAGTTTATTTTCTCTTTAGAATAACTTAATGCCTTTTTAAGCTAATTACAAAAAAGTAATTCTACTACTCTCTTCTATTATGCAAGAGAGAAGTAGAATTAATTTTTTGTCCCATCACTCCGGTAGGTGATACAGGGGTTAGAAGTAAAGGAAAAAGCATTGGTTTATTAATTCCCGCAATGTATTTATTTGTTAATTTAATAACATAATCTTTTAATTATAAGAATGGAGCTGGCCGTACTCACATGTTCAGGGTTATTTGCTCCTGTTCATGGTATCTGTGTGCTCATATGTTCAGACTCCTGTAGGTGGGTCATTAATGCCCTATGTATATCTTTGAGCTCTTGATATATTACACAGGGTGGGACAAAAGTAGGTCTACAGTTGTTTACATGGAAAATAATACAATAATTAATAAATAACACAAGATTAAACTCTTGTGTTTTAATACAATTGTAAACCTACTTTTGCCCTACCCAATACTTATGTATTTCATCTGTCCTACATAAAAAGGAGTGATGGCTCTGCTAGCCCTCTAAGGAAAAGAAATTTAGCATAAAGAAGCTAGATAATGATTTTTCTCCCATAGCAGCCCCCTCCCCTCTTACCAGCCACATTCCCATCTAATTGTATCAACTGTTCTGCTCTGACAGTTGCATTCTTAGGAAAATACACCTTGTCAAATACTTAATTATAAAAACAGTGGTGTTATTGGGGGAAGGTCAGAGAAGGCATTTGAGAAATTCAGACTTTTAGTAGGAAAATTATTTTTCCAAAAGGAATTTCAGTGAGTTTTTCATGGCTATAAAGACATAGTCTTATAATTAAATCTATAACTTCACATTGCAAATTCTGCCCTGATTTCTCTAGCTTTTGTACATACCACCTATTTCTTCCAGGTCCATTTTTATGATGACAAAGTATAGACAGAGCTCCTCAGGCAAAACAGCCATGCTGCTGGCCCTAGTTGTCTCTGCCAATATCCTGCTCTAGGAGAAATGCTCCACTCAGCCTGGATATGGCCTTGAATCTCTTCTTGTTTGAAAAAATAAATATAAAATTTGAGCCCTGGCTGGTGTGGCTCACTGGTAGAGCATTGGCCCGAGCAACGAAGGGTCTCAGGTTCAATTCCCAGTCAGGGGCACATGCCTGGGTTTCAGGTTTGTTCCTGGCCCCAGGCGGGGCGTGCACAGGAGGCAACCAATCGATGTGTCGCTCTCACGGGTGTTTCTCCTTTTCTGTTCCTTCTCCTCTCTTTAAAAATAACTGGGGGGGGGAAATCCTTGGGTGAGGATTTACAAAAAAATAGATAAAAGTTGACATATTTTTATGTACTAAAACAAGGAATAGCTGTATTTCAAGGTGTTAAAATCAGGAAAACATTGACTTTTTCTTTTTTCCCCCTAGACTTTTGAAACTCACAACGCCTCTACACCTCTACAAGAAAGAAACCTTGGGCTAGATATAAACAGTATGTGTGTTTTAAAATAAAAACTGAAATTTGAAAGTATACTCTTAAAAATGAAAATTTTCCTATCTCTAACAATGAGTTGGCAATAAAATAAATGGTACAGCCATTCTGAAACATTTTTATGGCTTTCCAATGGCATAGGAACTGCTATTGATTTCATCTTAAGTAAAGAAAGCAGAATAGAAAATTGTGTGTATTTTATAATCCCAGTTTTAAAAATATACTTTTTATTCTCTGAAAAAGAGGAATATATAAAATGTTAACTGTACTTATTTCTGTGTGGTAGAATTATGAGGGGCTTTTATTTTCTTTTTTTATCGGTGCTTTCCAATTTTTCTACAGTAAGAAAATATTACAATCAAGAGAAGAACCAGTAAACATTATCTTTAAATTATACAAGCAAGTTGAAAGATTAGGAATTAAAAGGGGATAATTTAAGGATGAAATATATTCCTAACAGCTCTTTTATTTGAAATCTTCCATCTATAGTGGATTCAAGGATCACTCATGAAAACATAATAGAAAAGGACAGAGTACAAAGAGTGACTCAAGAAATTTTCGGAGACTATCCTCAACCAAGACTAGAATTTGCACAATACAAGGTAGGACATTGCTATAAACTATCTACAGTTATCAATATTTTCTCTTAAGAGAAACATCTAAGTGAACTGGTTCTAAGAAACTTTCTTATTCATTTGTCACTTTAATTTTGTATAATCATTTATGAGTTAAAATAGACTTCTCAATAATATTTAGTAAGTTCCTCTATTAATAAAGAAAACCGTTGGAAATTTTGAATTTACCTTTTCATTTCATCTTTCATATTAATTCAATTATATATAACTGGCTGTGATCTATATTTTTGAGGGGAAAAATTTCTAATCCATCCATACCTAGAACAATACTTATAATGCAGTGGGTGCTCATAAAGACTTGTTGAATAAGAGAGTGAATAAATAAGACATTATATAGTCCAATCGGTATCACATGGAGAAAAAAACAGTAGTCTAGTTAGTTTTGTTAACCTAGCTCATCCCAGAAGTGTACCACTGCCTACCAAGAAGACCATTGCCCCCATTACAACAATTCAAGGTTTTGTCATGATCACTAATCTCATACTCATGCACATACACCACTCTCCTCCCCTTAAACACCTCATTAAAATTCTTTCTGCTTAGTGCGCCTACAGCTACAGGCCACACACTTCAAATCTGCCATAGATCTGCTCATTTAGGCATAATGCTTATTTGGTTTGTGTTTTCAGTACGAACAGCTGATTAACACCTTTCAAGTTTGGTTCCCTGAATGGCAGGTTTTAATCCAGTTCCTTTAGAAAGCTTGTATTGCTGAAACCGGTTTGGCTCAGTGGTAGAGCGTCGGTCTGCGGACTGAAGGGTCCCGGGTTCGATTCCGGTCAAGGGCATGTACATTGGTTGTGGGCACATCCCTGTTAGGGGGTGTGCAAGAGGCAGCTGGTCGATGTTTCTCTCTCATTGACGTTTCTAGCTCTCTATCTCTCTCCCTTCCTCTCTGTAAAATATCAATAAAGAATATTTAAATATAGAAAGCTTGTATTGTGGGACACTGGTTCTCAAAGTGTGGTCCCTGGACCAGCGGTACCAGCATCACCTGGGAATAGATAAGAAATTCGGATTCTCAGTCCCACTTTAATTCTACTGGATCAGAATTCCGGAGGTGCCATCTGGTTTTACAAGCCCTCTAGTTAATTTTGCACGCTAAAGTTAGAGATCCACTGAAGGAGTATACAGAAGACTTAATCTACAAAATTTCCCTCTACACACATCTTAGAATGGCTCTATTCCGTAAGTCAAGGTGCACATTGATGCATACCTGCCACTAATTTTTCCTCACTTCCTGTTTTGAAAAATGTCAAACCTTCAGGAAACTTGCAAGAATATTACAGTGAATAACCATGCCCCTTTGCTTCAGTTCACCAGTGGTTAACATTTTGCCACACTTGCTTTCTCACTTTATACTGAACCATTTGAGTTAGCTGCAGGCATTACTCACTCTTCAGCTATTTCAACATACTGCCTCTAAATGCAAAGGATCGCTTTAAGTTTAAAAAAAAAATTTTGAAATTAGAATCTAAGAGCCAAGTACCTATTGAATTAGCAATACTTGGATATTTGATATTAATTCTTTTATATGTGGTAATGTTAGGGGGTGAAAAGCGTCCTTTTTAGGTGTTTTTAGATACATATTGAAATATTTACAGATGGAATACTATAATGTCCTAGATTTGCTTCAGAATAATCCAATGTGGGTAGGCTGTAGGGAATGCAAAGAAAGGTAGTAAGTGAAAAAATACTGACCACTAGTTGATCATTATTTCAGTTCAGAGATATGCACATGGGACTCCTTATACTGTGCACCTTACTTTTGTATGGTTTTTTTTTTTAATCTTCCATAATGAGAAGTAAAAAAGAAATCATGGTAGTGATTCAAAAGACATGACATTTTTATATTGAAATAACAGGTTACCAAAGATAGTGCTAATTTTTCATTAAGAATGCAAAATACGCCCTAGCTGGTTTGGCTCAGTGGATAGAACTTTGGCATACAGGCTGAAGGGTCCCAGACACATGCCCGGTTGCAGACTCGATCCCCAGTAGGGGGTGTGCAAGAGGCAGCCAATCTCTCATCATTGATGTTTCTATCTCCCTCTGTCTTCCTCTCTGACATCAATAAAAATACATTTAAATAAAAAAAAAGAAGAATGCAAAATAGGACAGTGTGGGCGAAACTGCCATCCAAAATCTGTGTGTCAGGCACTGTGCACACTTAGCATTGTGTGTGTTGATATGCTGTTTGCCCTCTACATTTTCAGTTATCAAATTAATGCTTCTCTCATCCATTAATCCCTGTATTTCTTGATGATAATAATTAATGAAATGAGTAATCCGATGCCATTCCAACTGATATATTTAATTGTCATTTGTTAAATATATTTGTTGACAGCTTGAAACGAAATTCAAAAGTGACTTAAACAGGGGCATCTTGGCTGACAGAAAAGAACCTCTCCGGTGCCTAGTGAAGTTCTCCAGCCCGAATCTTCTGGAAGCATTGAAATCCTTAGCACCAGCAGGTAAGTAGTCAGTTTATTTTGCAAGCTAGAACAATCAACAGCATCCCACATTGAAACCTCTCTTTGCTGACTAATTACCTCTGAGCTTCCTCATGACCAGCCTGGTACCCCATCTTACCCTATATTGCATATTCCGCTTCTGCACATAATGGGGGTCCATGATCTTGCCCATTTTTAAACTGACTCAAATCTTGACCCTGTGATGATTTTTATTATCTCTTCTTTTTCTTTTTTTGATTTCAGGTATTGCAGATGCACCACTTTCTCCATTGCTCACGTGCATACCCCAAAAGAGAATGAATTATTTTAAAATTAAAGACAAGTAAGACATATATGGTCTGTACGCATCACATCTCCCTGACTATGTTGCATACATGTTTCACTTTGTGGCTAGCTGTTTTAGACATGAACCCTTAATACGGACAATTTTAAAATGTTCAGTGTAATTGTTGGGAATGATTATTTCCTCTTCCTCTGTGTGCTCCCTCTTCCTCGTATCCTGCAAAGCAGAGCAGCTGTGGGTCTTTAAGTGTCAAGATGTTCTTTTTCTCACACCTGTCTCTCTTCTTTCCTAGAGAGGTCTGGTTCCAATTGCTGGTTTTTAGGAATTTTCTCTTAAGATTTGGATCACATAAAGAAATGCCAAGAAACTATACCAAATTCAAAACTTTTTAGGAGATTCATAAGCTTGGTACATTCAGAGGGTAGACTTGGGTCTATTAAGTTATTATTGCAGGAGGTAGTATATCAGATGATTTAATTATATAAAGTAATTGTTTCATTGTAAATATACTTTTTGTAATCTATTGTACATATGACACTCAAACTAACCAATTTTATACTGATTTGTGAATAAAGATATTTAAAAACTGATTTACATAAGTTACTTTTGATGAAAATAAAAAAGAGGCTTATTGTAGAGATACATAAATACAATCAGAAAAAGGCGTTAAAGTATGCTTTTATAATACAGTGGTATTTTCTACAGACTATAGGTATTTTATGTGAAAAACAGGTTTTTAGATTTAATTAGCAATAGCAAAGACACTTCGGTTATCTCAGAGTGAGGCACTGAGTCTGCAAGGACTTAATGCTGATTTCCTTGTGGGTTACTGCTGTGATTTAAAGCGTCTGTGCACACAGGGTAGGCACTCCAGCTCGGTGCCTAAGTGGCTGTGTTAGGTCTGCACAGAGGTGCTGCATGTTCCTGGGTTAGCTTCTCACAGCTCACAACCCTCCCTGGTGCTTGGCAAGGGTGTGCAACTGAGACCTGAATGAGAAGATTCTGATCATATTATCCAGTCTGTAGTGGAATCACTTGCGGCCCTCCCAGACAGAGGTACTTGCTTAAGGGAATGAGAACACAGGGAACTTTTACCTGTTATGTGTTTGATGGTCCACACACACATACTGTATTCAAATGTAGTCTTGAGGACAGAAGGAGCAGTAAATATACATCCAAGGACCTCTCTAGCGAAGGTATTTATTGCCTAATGTAAAATTAGGGAAAAGAAATTGCTTCAGAATAATGCAGTGGGATTTTTGAATTTTTTTTCTAATTAGGAATTTATTTAATTTTACATTAGGTAGAATCTCTAAAAATGAATACTACCTAGCTAACATTAATTAAGCCCTTATAGATATGCAAACACTGCTAACTATTTTATATGCAGTTTTATTTTCATCACAATCTTTTAAGGCAGGCAGCATTACTAGTCTTATCCTACTTAAGTGACTAACAAAGCTTAGCCCAGCTAGTAAGTGGCTGAGCCCACATTACTAGTTAACTTCAGGCAGTCAGACCTCAGAGCCTGTACTCTTAGACTGCATGCTGAAAAGAACAGTAGTCCATGGATCCTGTCCCACACACAGATAAGCGGTTTTGGGGGCCCACGATACTTTTTAAATCATAATTCCTTTGGTGGGCAGAAGAATTCCCCCTGTTCAAAGATGCCCTGGAATCTGTATATTACCTTACAAGCCAAGGGACTTTGCAAATGAGGAGAGTTCCTGAATGGACCCAACGTAATTATTAGGGTACTCAAAAATGGAAGAGAAGAGAGCAGAAGGCGATATGACTACTGAAGAAATCAGAGGGACATGACGATTCAGCTCACCATTACTGACTTTGAGGAGCTGGAAGAGGCAAGTAAACAGCTACTTCTCCAGAAGAAATGCAGTCCTGCCAACTCCTTGATCCTAGTCTAATCTCTACAACTGTAAGATAATGAAGAAAGAGTGAAGATGGGGAATATATAAGATGGAGTCATTTTAACTAAGCTACTAAAAATTAACATGAAGTTTGAGGCATAAAAGATTCCATTCTTGCCGAAACCGGTTTGGCTCAGTGGTAGAGCGTCGGTCTGCGGACTGAAAGGTCCCGGGTTCGATTCTGGTCGAGGGCATGTACATTGGTTGCGGGCACATCCCCGGTAGGGGGTGTGCAAGAGGCAGCTGGTCGATGTTTCTCTCTCATCGACGTTTCTAGCTCTCTCTTTCCCTTCCCCTCTGTAAAATATCAATTAAAAAATATATTTAAAAAAAAGATTCCATTCTTGTTCTAACTAACCTGGGAACATAAACTTTTTTTTAACTTTCTAGTCCCGTGTTAATGCTTGGATTTACAAATGGACTTCTCGATAACCCTCTGTTTATCCCCTAAAGGGGGATATACATATACATCCACCTGATATCCATTATTCAGATCAAAGGATGTGACCAAACCTCCTGGCATCCATCACCCTGATGCCCTGACAAATGACTGATAATCATCCTGGATCAGTTGTAAGGTTAAGAATGCAGGACTGATAATTCTCAAGAATGTACTTTTTATTATAAGAACTTTTCTCTCTGCTTTGGAACACATTTTTGCCTTGCTGTGTTCCCAGCTTGCAAACACCAAGACCCTTGAATAAGTCCCTTCATTTATTTCCAGCCAACGCCTCCAGGCTCTTTGAGTTTCTTCAACAATAACAAATCTGTGTTTTAAGCCACTAGTTTGTGGAAATTTGTTATTGCAGCCTAGAACACTAATACATAAGCTAATATATAAATGTTGAATGTTTTTACATAAATATATTGAAAAGCAAATCCAGTGATATCAGAGATGCAGCTGCTCCCGTTTAAACAAAGGATTTATTTCTCTTTTCACTGAAGTCCTTATCCCTCCCTTTTGTCTATACCTGACCTAGTACTAGTCTCATCTACATGACCTACCTAGTCCCTCTAGGTACTTGGGTTTTAGAACCCTGCCCTGAGCTCTACTGTCTCCCAAATAGCAATCAAATCTTTATCCTTTAAAATACAAGCAAGTTGCTGAAACTGGTTTGGCTCAGTGGATAGAGCGTCGGCCTGCGGACTGTAAGGTCCCGGGTTCGATTCCAGTCAAGGCCATGTACCTTAGTTGTGGGCACATCCCCAGTGGGGAGGGTGGGTGCAAGAGGCAGCTGATCGATGATTCTCTCATCGATGTTTCTAACTCTATCCCTCTCTCTTCCTCTCTGTAAAAAATCAATAAAATATATTAAAATACAAGCAAGTAAATCCATCCTCCCTAAAATGACTAATTCTGTCAATTATAACAATCCTTTTGTTTGTATAATGTGACCTAGTTACTTCTCTGCCAAACTTACAGTGCATACCCACTATGGCTGTTTTGAAGACACTAAATGACAAGTGCTTTCTCCAGGGTCTGGCCCATGGTAAACAGTACATTAAATACAGCTGTAATTAACATATGGGTTGCCTGTCCTGCTGTTGAACCCTTGAGTTGTTTCTCATCTTTGGGAAGTAAAACTTCTGAACGGGTCACTTTTTTCTTCTCCAATTACTGCCTGATTGTCAAGTGTTTTTGGAAGCACAACCAACACCCTCCACCTGTTGTTCATAGGAATCCTAGTGACGTTTTGAAACTCTTCCCGCCTCACCTGGCAGCAGCTCCCCGCTGGCCTGCAGGGGGCGCCGCGTCTAGCCCAACCGGACCGGATGCTAATAAGCCCGGAGGCCCCGCCCCCTGCCGGAAGTGCAGTGTTACGAGGCGGGGTCTGCGAGCCGGCCGGACTGCCTTGCGGGAGCCATGGCGGCCTCTGAGGCGGCGGCGGCGGCGGCGGGGCCCGCGACTCTGGCCTCGGGCGCCCCGGCCGTCCCGGCGGCCGCGAGGGGGGCCGCCGCCGCCGCCGTCGCCGCCGCCTCGGGCTTGTGGAGGCCACCCGGGCGGCTGAGGGGCAGCCGGCCTCGGCCCGCGGCGGCGAGGCAGCAGCCCGCGGGTCCGGCGCCGCCGCCGCCGCCGCCGCCGGCCGGGGAGCTGATCCAGCCGTCGGTGAGCGAGCTGTCCCGGGCCGCGCAGACCAACATCCTGTGCACCGTGCGCGGGTGCGGCAAGATCCTGCCCAACAGCCCCGCGCTCAACATGCACCTGGTCAAGAGCCACCGCCTGCAGGTGAGCCCGCCGCCCGACGGACGGCGCCGCCTCCGGCCTGGCGCCGGCACCGCGCCTCGCTGGGGGGCGTGGGCGCGGGTCCGGCCCCCCGGCGGCGGCGCGGCCCGGGCTCTGGAGGGCGGCGTGTGCGTCCGTCCAGCCTCCGCCGTCCGCATCCGAGAACATCAGAGGGGCCAACCCGAGGGGGGCGTCCCGGCCGGGGGAGGAGGGGGCGAGGAGGCGGGAACGCGTGATGATAGGAAAACACTGTGTCATGCCGGCCGGACCAGCCCAGACTGCCGGCCTCTGACTTGGCGGCCCGGGCGTTGATCTCTCTCTCTCCTCTCGGTAGTTCTCTCCGCAACTTGGGGAGGTACGGACCACCTGGTCTCCTTCCATAGATGAGAAACAGGTACCGGAACCCGAGTGGTGCTGGGATTTAAACCTGGTCTCCGGGCCTGGAGCCCGAGTGCTTTCCGCCCCGCCCACGGCGCCTCCTCCTCTGCCGGCCCGGGTCCGGGTACCGGTCCTGGTCCGCCCGCGGTGAGGGAGCCCGCTGCGGACCCGCCTCCCGGCTGGACATCCCCTGTACCCCTATATAAAATAGGGCGGTGATTTCCAGCCTTTACTGCACATCTGTGGAAGGCTTATTAAAAATCCAGATGTTCAGCCGAAACCGGTTTGGCTCAGTGGATAGAGCCTCGGCCTATGGACTGAAAGGTCCCGGGTTCGATTTCGGTCAAGGGCATGTACCTTGGTTGCGGGCACATCCCCGGTAGGGGGGTGTGCAGGAGGCAGCTGATGGATGATTCTCTCTCATCGATGTTTCTAACTCTATCCCTCTCTCTTCCTCTCTGTAAAAAACCAATAAGATATTTTTTTTTAAAAAAAAAATATCCAGATGTTCAGGCCCACCCAGACCTGCTAAATCATAACTTCTCAGTCATTATAATTGGAGGTGCCCTCCCACCTCTTAGAGCCTCGGTGACATAATTTGAAAGCCTCAGCCACTGAAAGCAGTTTTTGTGAGTATGTCGCTTTTGACGGTCTGAATTGGTTAAGGAGAAAGCTTAAATTACCTGGTATAGTGCATGTTTCTCCTTGGGAACATCCTTAGAACCAGGCTTTTGATAAGAATTTAACAGCAGAAAGTCTTAACAGCTACGGCAGCTGTGTTGCCCATGAAGAGTAATCTTTTCATAGGCACCAAGTAACTTCGGGAATGGGCTTCTCTTTTCATGCTCGCTTTTAACTAAATCCTTCCTTTTCTGTTACCCGTATTTATTTTCCTTAACCGTATTTCAACTGGAGTGGATGAGTATACATGTGTAGGACTTCTACAGCCTAATCCCTTGGTTGTCTTTAGCTCATGTACCATCGCCGTCACCCACCTTCATCCCGTAGCTAAGGGAGACACTGCATCTCTGAGCAGAAAAGAAGCTGCCCGTCTAAGGGGGACCGTCCTCGTGTTGGCTGAACAGCACTGCAGGAAGCTCGTCTCCACACCTTACATTTACATTGTTCTTTTCTTTGGAATTGCTGTCTGGAGCTCTACATCTCTTAAGACTTTATGAAGCATCTGTTTAGCACGAAGAGAGCACATGCTAGTGAGAGTATGTATATGATAGGTTTATTTCTAATTGTCTTTATAATATGTAAAGTTCAGGATTGCAAAGCTACCAGTACAGAAGATATAATAGACCTAAGGAGGAGAAATATATTTCAGGAAAATACAGACTCTGACAGATCTTTACTTGGACCTCAGCCTTTCAGAGTCTACATCTCCTCCCTTGCTTAGAGCACGTGTAATGTCATTCTTCAGTTCTAGCCAGATTCATTTATCAGGTTTTTCTGAAGACAGCACTCAAGATCCCTTTCTAAATTAAAAGTGTTGAACAATGACAATGGGCTTTTCTGGGTTTGCTTTCAAAATCACTAGGGAGACCTGTTTCAGTGGGAATTAAAGAAACGTCGCTGAGAACCATCATTGTTTTTTTTTTTTTTCTTGTCAAACAGGCTCGCTTTCTTGACTTATTCTGCCTTTCTAACCATGGTACGCAGCAGCCTCTGAGCATCAGATGTCTTGGTGGAAGGGGAGGAGGTCCACTTTCCGTAATAAAAGTGACCTATGTGACAAAATAACCATGTCCATATGGCAATGCCTCAGAGAGGCAAGTCTGTATTCTTAGTCTGGATCCGTAATAGAGGCCCTTGAATGCAAACATGACTTTTGACACTTGATGTTCTCAAAGTATTGGGAGGAGAAGGCCTTATAAATGCTGCCTGGGAGTGCCCCATGGTTTTAAAAGCAGTCTGTGTTTAGATCAGAGACTTCACTACCAGCCACGTTCTGTTCTGAAGCTAATCTTGAGTATATTTGGTTGGCACTTTGCATAACATTTAGTGGAAAATTTCCTTTTCCTTCTCTTGGTTACAGCTTCTTGCCTATTTCTAGTTCCTCTTCTAATTTTTATTTTTTCAAAATTTAATTTTTATTCCTTTCCCTGTTAGTTGCTATATGGTTCCAATTCTAATCTTTCTTCATAGGATACCCTGCCCCTAACCAAATATTCCTTATCATAAATGATTAACAAACCCTTCTGAAAGATGATGGATAAGAGTGGGATTGCAAGGTAAAGCGTACATGCTGCATTTTGGTTTTATGTGGGTTCTTAAGATATATGTCTATATTTCATATCCAATAAGAAAGTATGGAAATATCCTAGTGCAGCCTTGCCCAGGGGGATCCATGTAGAAATGAAAGCTGGTGATTCAGGGAAAGGAATAATGGGAGTACATGGGCATTTCTTGTTTGTTTGAAATTCTTTTATTCATTGTGATTGAAAGTAGTGAAAAGGACAGGAGAACCCTTAGAGAACCTTTTATCCAGCAACGTTTATATTTTTAAAACATGATTTAGAGGCCTGGCTGGTGTGGCTCAGTGGTTGACCCAGGAACCAAAAGGTCACTGGTTTGATTCCCGTCCAGGTCACATCCCCGGGTTGTGGGCTTGATCCCCAGTAGGGGTGTGCAGGAGGCAGCCAATCAATGATTCTCATTATTTTTTCCCATTAGAAAATATTCACGTCAAAATTTCCTGAGATGTTAACAACTTGAGGTTTAGCAGTAAACTGGCTCATACTTGCACGTTCTCTCCTTTGTCACCTGAGAGACCCATGACTGATGGTACAGGTATCAGCATGAAAGGGTTGTTGAGAACCGAAGTTTTGTTCAACAACTGAGACATTTTTTCATGAAAAATTTGGTCAAGAACTGAATTGTTCAAGATGGGAGACATTCGACAACTGAGGTTTGACTTGGAAAACGTTTAGCCAAAAACTCAATCACATTTAATAATAAGGGATTATTAAGGTTATGTACGAGTTAATGTATCTAAAGTGCTTCAAAGAGTTCCTAACACTAGTAAAAGCTTTGTTAGTACTGGCCCGTATAATAATCATTAAATTTCAAACATAGTATGCTATATAAAAGTTGTGTCAACTAGCTTTAGCTACTTTAGGGGCAGTGTGATAATCAGAGGCCACAGTGCTTTTTATCAGGAAGGCCAACATCATAGTCAAGGGAGGTTTTTTTAGGAGTTCATACTAAGACCTGGGCATGAGGTAAAAGGGAAAGGAAGATGTAAGGATGATATAGAAATCTTGAGCCTGATAAGCTGTAAACATACCACTTTGCAAATAGAGAGTAGATGGCTTCAAGTTGTAGACTTGAAGAACCTGTAGAAAAATGTTGCGAGTTTTTAAGAGTTCATGTGCCCCAAACAGAAGACATGCCCAGAAGCAAAATCTCAACAGAGGAGAATGTTTTCCAGAATGACAGTTTGCAGTTGCTTTTATACATTTGGAATTAAGGAGGGAAGTAAAGAAGATTACATGAAAATGGGAGACTGTAAGGCAGGGAAATATTTATGATTGGATCTGAGGGATGAAAAGCAGCATTTCACAGGGATGTTAACCTAGATGCATAAAAATAATGCACAGGGCTTGCAAAGAGAAACTTCTACTAGGGAAGTGACAGGCCTGAGGCATGGCTATCCATGACCTGCCCAGTTAGGAATGTATAATCAGATCACCCTGGGAAATTACTTCGTTAGATTTGTTACAGAACCCCTCTTTCATCCACAAAGGGAAGAAATTGTAGGTTTAGAATGGATAGTTTAAAGGAATAGATAGAATTTGAAACAACATGGTTTGAGCTGTAGTCATACATCATAAAGTTTACCTAATTTAAGTGAATAATTCATTTATTTTTGCATTGTGTAACCATCACCACAATTCAGAATATTCAAATTTTGATTTGAATATTTTAATCTTTCACATAAGATCCCTTGTTCCTATCTTTAGTCATTCCTTGTTTTTACTCCCAGTCTGTTGTATTGATTTTTTAAAAATAATTATTTAAAATAATTTTTCTTTTTCAGGATGGCATAGTAAATCCAACAATAAGAAAAGATTTGAAAACTGTACCAAAATTCTACTGTTGTCCAATTGAAGGATGCCCTAGAGGCCCTCACAGGCCATTTTCTCAATTTTATCTCGTAAAACAGGTATTTTACTTACGTTTACTTCTCTGAGGATGAAATGCAAATGGTATAAACCTGGTGTGCACTCTAATTACTTGACCAAACATAACTAGAGAATTGAGCAGAAAGTTGTGTGAGGCTATCCACCCAAAAGTATTCCAATGGGAAACGGTGAGTAAGATATAATGCAGGTGAAGGAGACGTGCCTTGTACTGGAGGGCAAGATGTCCAGAAGTGGATTCAGAGAGAAAGAGAAAATGGTTAGTAATTCAAAGAATGAGAACATGTGTACTTAGTATCTCTTGTGTGAATCTGTGCCTCCAAGGTTAGACAAGCAAAGGCACGAAGGCACTGTTCTCCCAAAGGAGTAAGATAAGGCAGAATTTCAGAAACGGCTATCTTAAGGAGAGGGAGAGGGCCCGGCAACTGGGAAAGGAGGTGATTCAGGACTGGAAGAAATTGGCAGCTGAACTACTTCCCAGAGGGTTTGCTGGAGGAGGTCCTATAGAAAGTATTGCAAAGACTTTTCATTCTGCCTACAGCACTTATGTATAGATCAGAACCTAAATGCTGGGTACTATGGATTATTTCCAAAACTGTCTCCACACTTTTCACAAAGTAGAAGTGATAGGGAGAAGAGGCATATGATAAATTTGCTGGCTTCTACATTCTTTGATTTGGACTGCTGTGTTTTATCGTGTAAAATCATTGTTAATTTGGGTATGTTGATGGTTTTTTAAGTGTTTTTGAGCATTTGCAGTTTTTCATTCTGGTTCCTTTGTGTTCTTCCTAGCACTTTATGAAAATGCACGCTGAAAAGAAGCATAAATGTAGTAAGTGCAGCAATTCATATGGCACTAAATGGGACTTGAAAAGACATGCAGAGGATTGCGGCAAGACCTTCCAGTGCACGTGTGGCTGTCCCTATGCAAGTAGAACTGCATTACAGTCCCACATCTACCGAACTGGCCATGAGATCCCTGCGGAGCACAGGTAAGGGGGAAGAAATGGTGGCCCAAAAGTCAATAGTTGAGGGAAGAGTTTCACATGAAACTTCCTGGAAAGCTGTTAGTGTAAGAAGAAAGGAGGAATAATGGGGAAAAGGTAAGACATGGAAGAAAGGAACTTGCAGAAATGGTAGCAGTACTAACAAAGGATCCATGTCTACTTAACCCGGTTGTTCGTTCTTATTCTTTCTGCCAATCCTTTTGAGGGTCCCTTAACATGAAACTAGACTTCATTTTATTTATTTACTTATTTATGCTCACTAAAGGATTTTTATTCATTGGTTGCAGATAGAGGGAGAGAGAGAGAAACATCAATTGGTTGCCTCCTGTATGCACTCCAACTGGGGATTGAACCCACAACCTAACTATGTGCCTGACAGGTATGAATCAAACCCTGCAACCTTTTGGTATACAGGAAGATACTGCAACCAACTGAGCCATCCAGCCATGGCTATACTTCATTTTAAAAGCCAGATTTATATTTGGGGTATAAGCTTCCTACTTTAGAAATGATAAAAGTTGCATTATTTAATCTGCTAGCATCCTTATGCTTACAAATCTAATTTAAGTTCTAGTACTTAGAGCTGTGTCTCCCCCGCCCTCCACAAAAAAAGGTTCGCTTTCTCCTTCCCTGTTTGCATGTTCCTGAACTTCTGCCTGCCATTACAGCAGGCTCAGTTCTCTAAGGGGTGTAAAAGAAGGGATTTCTCTTCACTGGGTTGATTCTGACCTCTTTTTACTCATTTTCAGGGACCCACCTGTTAAGAAAAGAAAAATGGAAAACTGCCTGCAAAACCAGAAGTTGTCCAATAAGACCGTTGAATCCTTGAGCAACCAACCAACCCCAAGGCCAGACACTCAAGAATTAGAAACTTCAGAAATAAAGCTAGTTGCTTCTTTTGAAGACTCTTGTGGCTCTAATGCCAGAAAGCAGACTCTTACAGCAGCTCCCAAATATCCTCAGAAATTGCTTTTACCAAAGCCCAAAGTGGCTTTGGTTAAACTACCTGTTATGCAGTTTTCTCCTATGCCTGTCTTTGTGCCTACAGCTGACTCCTCGGCCCAGCCTGTAGTGTTAGGTGTTGATCATCGGGGCTCTGCCTCCGGTGCTGTGCACTTACTGCCCTTGTCAGTAGGAACTCTGATTCTTGGCCTTGATTCAGAAGCCTGCTCTCTCAAGGAGAGCCTTCCTCTTTCAAAAATTATCAATCCTGTTGCTGTTGAGCCGATTAGTACAGGTGTTCAAGTGAACTTTAATAAAAATTCATCTAGTCCTTCACAAGGACTAGGGAGCACATGTCAAAAGAACAGCATTTCTTCAATCAATGTACAGACAGATCTGTCTTATGCCACACAACACTTCATACCTTCTGCACAGTGGGTCAGCCCTGATTCCTCTGTATCGTCTTGTTCTCAAACTGACTTGACTTTTGGTTCTCAAGTTTCCCTTCCCATTAGTGTTCATACTCAGACATTTTTGCCCAGTTCTAAAGTAACTTCATCGAGAGCTGCTCAGACTGATGCATTTTTAGATGCCTCTTTCCAGGCAGGTGGAATCTCCAGAGAAACTCAAACCAGTGGAATGGGAAGTCCAACAGATGACCGAGTACAAATGGACCAACCTGTAATGTGCAGAGACATTTTTGAGAGTGTCCATTCCTCATACGGTATTACTACAGACAATATTATAAGCAGCAGCTTAGTAGGAGAGACTGTTACTCATGGTTTGTTACCTCAGAACCACTCTAAGGCTTTAGGTCAAGATACTGAGAAATCTGCACCAGATATAAATTTTAGTGCACAGAGCAGTATGCTTCCTTCACAGAACACGACAGATAATCAGACCCAAACTATAGATTTACTAAGTGATTTAGAAAACATCTTGTCTAGTAATCTGCCTGGGCAGACACTGGACAATCGTAGTCTTCTGTCTGACACAAACACTGGACCTGAGAGCCAGCTCCCATCTGGTTCAGCTCAGAATCCCGCAATTGATTTTGATATCGAAGAGTTCTTTTCGGCCTCAAATATTCAGACTCAAACTGAAGAGAGTGGGCTTAGCAGCATGACCACTGAGCCGGTCTTAGAATCACTGGACATAGAGACCCAAACTGACTTCCTACTTGCAGATACCTCTGCCCAGCCCTACAGTTATAGGGGAAATTCTAATTTCTTGGGCCTTGAAATGTTTGACACGCAGACACAGACAGACTTAAACTTCTTTTTGGACAGTAGCCCTCATCTGCCTCTGGGAAGTATTCTGAAACACTCCAGCTTTTCCATGAGTACTGATTCGTCTGACACCGAGACCCAAACTGAAGGGATCTCCGCTGCTAAAGACATATCTTCTCTAGAAAGCAAGGTTCAGTTGAATAGTACAGAAACACAGACCATGCATTCTGGCTTCGAAACCCTGGGGAGCTTGTTCTTCACCAGCAATGAAACGCAAACAGCGATGGATGACTTTCTTCTTGCCGATTTGGCCTGGAACACGATGGAATCCCAGTTCAGCTCTGTAGAAACCCAAACATGTACAGAACCACACACCGTCTCCAACTTCTAAAAGTGAAGTCCATGTGTGGAATGGCATTTACAATTTCCTTGATTTAAAAAATGGGGAGTGGAGACAACAGTATTAACTCTGTTGAATGTAGTTAATATGCAGTTCTTCCGTTCTTTGAGTTTCTTTGCCTTCTTTTGTACTTGTAAACATGAAATTTGTGTATAAATGTGAATGTATTATAAAGTGAAGATGTTGACTTAAAAAGGATTGTATTGTGTTGCCTACATTTGCCCTTCACAGCTAGTCTTTCCATCTTAAAAAAAAAAGGGGGGGGGGGGGGAATTTCACACCTGTAAAACCTTAAAGTCATTTAGCTAAAGCCAAGCTTACCAGGTACCAGGGTACAGACTTTTCAAATCCAAAATATTTTAGTCAAAATGTGACTTGCTTAAATCGCCTCTAAAATATTTTTGACAATGCTTGTTAGAAATTCCTTTTCCTGATAGTAAGACTAAAGAAATTTGATGCTGCACCATCAGGTTTAAACACCTATGCATAAATGGTTTGAGGCTCCTGTCTGCAACTTCAGCTGCTTGACATATATCTCTTTTCTGAATTGTAGACATAAAAGAAAACTACATCTGCCTTTAGCTTTTCAGACAGTTTTCATGTAGTCATTGTCATCCCTTCTCTACATGAACTATTATTGCTACCAATGTAAGTGTACAGATGTGTTATAAACTTACCGCTTAAAGTAGTAGTGGCAAGTACTTAGTGTAAATAGTGATCCTTCTAATCGTGGAATCATGCCTATTAGCCCATACCAAGTGTGCCCTACAAACATCCCCTCCCATTCTCCACAGTAGGCCAGGGTGGTGCTCCAGAGCTTTGTCAAAGTGCACAGGCTGCATCTGAGTTTTGTCACTCTAAACATGTATTATGTATTGACTATATATATAGTCAATACATACATATATATATATATATATATATATATATATATGACATTCCCCTAACTTTCAATTCATAGCATCTTGAAAGAGGAGAGTGCAATCAACAATTATATTAAAGTGGCTCTTCATCCACCTCTCATCTTTTCCTTGAACAAGGAAAGACATTGATCTAGGAGGTATTATTTGTGCCTTGAGGATAGCAATTACATAGTAGACCCAGCTTCTGTGTTTTGTTGCTTTATTTGTTTAGAAAAGGTAATACCAGACAGCCTTCAAAAAAACTGAGTTGAAGACTGATTGCTTCAATAATCATCTATTTTGAGATGGGAGCATGGTCAAGGATGCTTGGGGGATTTTCTATATTTAGGAGATCCTGAATTCTTGATTGTTGGCCAACTTTCAGGCAAATAAAAATCGGCGCAGCCTGTAGATTTTATAACTTCACACACACAAAAAAAAATGCTCTGTTCTTTCTGTGGCACATGCTTGTGCCGCTGGAAGTTAAATCCTCAAAATAAAACCCAAGGAAGGGACTAATAAGTTGTGTTGCTAATTCCTATTTCATAGAATTTTTGTTTGTCATGGATAAAAAACATATCTTGAACTTCACCTGGTAAAAGTTTGCTTTGGTCACAGTTGCCTATGAATATGGATTTCAAAACAAACATAGCCTTAATAACATTTCATTGTTTTAGAATCATCTCTGCCTTAATGTTCAAACACCTATTTAAGTCCCAGTAAATGAGAAATGCATGTTTGTTTATGGCTTTTGTAAATATAAATGCAATGATCTATGGCTCTAAATATTTTTTTTGTTTCTGTGACAGTATTTGTTAATCCAGCCAATATAGTTATTTATAGAAAATGGAGCATGTAATAGTTCATGTGTAAGTAAGCACTATTTCCCCAAAACCTTAGTTACCTGACTTGTTCTAAGAATTATTTGTAAAAACTCAAATTCGATTATTAAACAGAAGTAAGAATTCTCTTTTTTTCTGTGAATTCTTCAACCTACTCATAATGTGACTTACATTGTTGCCTTAATTTTTCAAAGTAGTTGTCTTCTGAAAGTCACATGATAAAATGATTGTGTCTAGTTATTTTCATTATTTTACTTCTGATCATAAAAAAATGCTAACAGTTTTCCTAATAGAAAATGAAAAAACACTCCATTCTAAAGTTTCTATTTTGATGTAAAGTTTTTATTTTGATAAAAACTATACACCTTACAATATAAACTTTTGGAAAATTTATTCAAAGGAAATTCAATTAATACGTTTGCCAAATGTGACCATTTTATATTGTGATGACTTTTTGTAAATAATGTGGTTCTGGCTTAATGGCAAAAAAAGGGTTAGAATATAAGTAATTCTTTGCTTGGTCACTAATTTACAGGAAAATCAAATCACTGTTTTTAATTTCCTTGACATAAAGGAAATATAAGGTAGAAAAATTTTGTAGATTTACCTGAAAGATGCCATGTAAGGTTTGAAGCTACTTTTGATGAGAAGAAAATGTATCAGTGCCAATCTAGTTATGAACTTGTGTTATTTTATTTATAGTGGCAAATGACAGGTTGATGTTTACATGTCATCCTTTATGGTCTTAATTTAATTAATTTTTAATCTTCACCGGAGTATATGTTTTTGTTTTTTTATTGATTCTAGAGGGAGGTAGAGAGAGAGAAACATCAATGTGAGAGAGAAACTTCAATTGGCTACCTTATGCACACATGGGTATATACTGGAACAGGACAAACCCAAAACACTTCGGTGCACGGGATGGTGCTCTAACTACTGAGTACATGGGCCAAAGCCAATGGCCTTAATTTTAGAATGTATCTAATTCCAATAGAAAACTGAACCTCAGAGCCTGTCATCTAAAACTGACTGTGAAAAGAACTTACTATCTAGTATTTTTATTTTTTTTAACATATTTTATTGATTTTTTTACAGAGGGAGAGGGTTAGAGAGAAACACCGATGAGAGAAACATCAATCAGCTGCCTTCTGTACACCTTCTACTGGGGATGTGCCCACAACCAAGGTACATGCCCTAGACCTGAATCAAACCTGGGACCCTTCAGTCTGCAGGCCGACGCTCTAGCCACTGAGCCCAACGGGTTAGGGCACTATCTAGTATTTTTATTTTTTTATTTTTTTTTAAATATATATTTTATTGATATTTTACAGAGAGGAAGGGAGAGAGATAGAGAGCCAGAAACATCGATGAGAGAGAAACACCGACCAGCTGCCTCCTGCACACCCCCCACCGGGGATGTGCCCGCAACCAAGGTACATGCCCCCGACCGGAATCGAACCTGGGACCCTTCAGTCCGCAGGCCTACGCTCCACCACTGAGCCAAACCAGTCGCGGCTCTAGTATTTTTAGATGAGAGCTTCTCAAACTTGTCCACAGAAGGCTCAAGTAATTTGGGGGGAGTGGATTTAGGGATGAAGCCTTTGAAGTCCCAAGTATTATGCAGTTTATGTGTATGTTTTCTCATCTGAAGTATGTTAAACTACCACTGATTAGATTTGACATGGGAAAAGACAGGTCTATCTTTGGTTTATACGTAATCCAGCATCTAAAATACTTTGTTCAATGATATGAATTTTAATCCAGTTACTTAAGCAAGATGTTGGCTATTATAAAGTTCTTTTTTTTAATTTAATTTTATTGTTTACAAATAGTACATATATCTCCTTTTTTTTCCCCATTGACCTTCCCCCAACCTTCCCTTCCCTCCCCCCCCCTCCTCACATGCCTTTCCCCCACCCCCAGTGTCTTGCGCCCATTGGTTATGCTTACATGCATGCATTCAAGTCCTTCGGTTGATCTCTTACCTCCCCTCCCCAGCCTTCCCGCTGTAATTTGACAGTCTGTTCAATGCTTCTCTACCTCTGTTTCTATCTATTTAGTTCATCAGGTTATAATGTTCTTTATTATACATTATTGAGTGAGATCATGTGATTTTTTTTTCACTGACTGGCTTATTTCACAGCATTATGCTCTCCAGTTCCATCCATAGTGCTGCAAATGGTAAGAATGCTTTCTTTTTTACCGCAGCATAGTATTCCATTGTGTAGGTATACCATAGTTTTCTATTCCACTCATCTGTAGATGGGCATTTAGGCTGTTTCCAAATTTTATCTATGGTGAATTGTGCTGCTATAAACTTAGGGGTGTATATGTCTTCTCTGATTTGTGTTTCTAGTTTCTTGGGATATATTCATAGAAGTGGGATTACTGGGTCAAATGGGAGTTCCATTTTTAGTTTTTTGAGGGAACTCCATACTGTTCTCCACAGTGGCTGCATCAGTCTGCATTCCCACCAGCAGTGCACAAGGTTTCCTTTTTCTCTGCATCCTCATCAGTACTTGTCATTTATTGATTTGTTGATGATAGCCATTCTGACAGGTGTGAGATGGTACCTCATTGTTGTTTTGATTTGCATCTCTCAGATAGTGACTTTGAACATGTTTTCATATGTCTCTTGGCTTTCTGAATGTCCTCTTTCAAAAAGTGTCTATTTAGGTCCTTTGCCCATTTTTTGATTGGGTTATTTATCTTCCTTTTGTTAAGTTGTATGAGTTCCCTGTAAATGTTAGAGATTAAACCCTTATCAGAGATAACATTGGCAAATATGTTCTCCCATGCAGTGGGCTTTCTTGTTGTTTTGTTAATGGTTTCTTTTGCTGGGCGAGAAGCTTTTTTATTTTGATGTAGTCTCATTTGTTTATTTTCTCCTTAATCTCTCTTGCCTTAGGATCTGAGTCTGTAAAGAGATTGCTACAACATATGTCTATTATTTTGCTGCCTAGAAAGAAACTTAACTAAGGACATAGGATTTTTATGGTTTCCTGTCTTATATTCAAGTCCTTTAGCCATTTTGAGGTTTTTGGTTTTGTTTTGGTGTTGTTGTTGTTTTTTGTTTTGTTGTGTTTTTTTTTTTTTTTTTTTTTTGTGTGTGTGTGTGTGTGTGTGTGTGTATGGTGTAAGTTGGTGATCTAGTTTCTTTTTTTTTTTTTTGCATGTATCTGACCAAATTTTCCAGCACCATTTATTAAAGAGACTGTTTTGACTCCATTGTATCTCTTACCTCTTTTGTCCAATATTAATTGAGTATAATGGCTTGGATCAATTTCTGGGTTCTCTATTCTGTTCCATTGGTCTGTGTGCCAGTACCAGGCAATTTTGAGAACCATGACTTGGTAATATAGCTTGATATTGGTATTGTGATCCCTCCAACTTTGTTCTTCTTTCTCAGGATAGCTGTGGCTATTCAGGGTCTTTTTTTATTCCAGATGAATTTTTGGAGATTTTGTTCTAGATCTATGAAATATGCCATTGGTATTTTAATAGGTATTGCATTGAATCTATAGATTGCTTTAGGTAGTATGGACATTTTAATGATGTTGATTCTACCAATCCATGAACATGGTATGTTCTTCCATTTGTTTATGTCTTCCTCTCTTTTTTCAATGTTCTGTGGTTTTCCACGTACAGGCCTTTTACATCCTTAGTTAAGTTTATTCCTAGGTATCTTAATTTTTTGTTTTATTTTTTTTGGTGCATATAGGACTGAATTTGAATTTAAGTAAATGGGATTGGGTTGTTTTTTGTTTTTGTTTTTTCATTTTTATTTCTGTGAGTTCATTATTGGCATATAAGAAGGCCATAGATTTCTGGGTGTTAATTTTGTATTCTGTTACATTACCAAATTCATTTATTAGGTCTAGTAGGGTTTTTTTTATGGAGTCTTTGGGGTTTTCTGTGTATAGTATCATGTTATCTGTGAATAAGGACAGTTTTACTTCTTTTCCAATTTGGATGCCTTTTTTTCTCTCCTTCTTGTTTAATCGCTATGGCTAGTACTTCTAGTACTATTATTATAATGTTCTTATGGCCTAAGATAGTCTGCTAAATACTATTGTTTTGCAATGTTTACATCCAAAGGATTCAGTCATGTGAACTGTATTTATTAGCAGATACACTGATATATTGTTTACCTATCAAGAGAGGCAGACTAAAGAGCAAATGGAGAGGATTCTTAGGTTGTCAGTGTTCTAAAACATTAATAAATATGGGTACTACATTTAAAAACATGCATTTTTGACCTGGTTGATGTTGCTCAGTAATTACAGCACTGGTCCACATACCCAAGGGTCCCGGGTTCTGGAACCCCAACCCATGTTGGAGTCTGAGCAGGAGGCAAACAATATGTCTCACATCTATGTTTCTCCCTCCCCCTTTCTCCCACTCTCTTTAAAAATCAATGGGAAAAATATCCTTGGATGAGGATTAACAACAACAATAACAAAAATACACACACACACACACACACACACACACACACACACGTTTGAAAGGAGCAAGTGCCCAAATGATGTGAATGAATAAAGGCATTTTCCATAATTCTTGAACTGGAAGATTACCAATATTCATTCAGTTCTTTCAACTAACTTTTCAAGAACTCCAAATTTTATCTTACTAATAAGTACATTTGTAATTTTATTCTAAATCCACAATTTCAAAAATAGTGAAGGTTGCAGAAACCGGTTTGGCTCAGTGGTAGAGCGTCGGTTTGTGGACTAAAGGGTCCCGGGTTCGATTCCGGTCAAGGGCATGTGCATTGGTTGCGGGCACATCCCCGGTATGGGGTGTGCAAGAGGCAACTGGTCGATGTTTCTCTCTCATCGACGTTTTTAGCTCTCTATCTCTCTCCCTTTCTCTCTGTAAAATATCAATAAAATATTTTTTTAAATGTATCTCCATGGCAACTTTGTCATTCTCAAAAGAATGTATGTTATCTCAATGTGAACAACTTTTTTTTCCCCTAAAGGGCTGAGCTTAATAACATGGTGTGTATCAGTATGACCTTGTTCCAGGCCTGGCATCTTCTTACTGCTTCTGCTTGTGGCTTTTTACTCTCTGCTTTCTGATGATCCACTGCATTTTCCATGCCCTGGGTGAAATACTTGGTTTTATGATTGCATCTCAAACATGTTGCTGCTTAGGGCTGAATTTAATACTGATCCCTTGTCTATTTCAGTTCATGATAATTTTTTAAAATATATTTTATTGATTTTTTTACAGAGAGGAAGAGAGAGGGATAGAGAGTTAGAAATATCGATCAGCTGCCTCCTGCACACCCCCCACTGGGGATGTGCCTGCAACCAAGGTACATGCCCTTGACTGGAATTGAACCCGGAACCTTTCAGTCCGAAGGCCGGTGCTCTATCCACTGAGACAAACCGGTTTCGGCAGTTCATGATAATTTTTGTTTAGCTATACTGAAGTCTGGTATTATTAATGAATTATATAGAGATATAGTATCAATTTTTTTTCTCTTTTTAGTTAAGATGTGGTATAATTTTAAACCACTTAAATCACTATTCTCTAACAAGATATATACCTGACTAGTCGGTCTTCAGATTTACAGTTCTCTAAATAGCTACCATAATGACAATATCTCTCTAACATTCCATTTTCCTGAAATTACATTAGAGAGATCAGTCAAGAGGATTTGGGTGAATTGCCACAGAAACTGCACCTTCACAAGTGAAGAGTATCAGGACCAGTGGTATTTGTCCAGAGTTAAATGTTTTATTCAGAGATTACAAGTTTTCTCCACAGCATCATGCAAATTTGAACAAATGAAATTGTAACAGCCCTTTCACATTGAGGGTTTGGTTAATAGTCATAACCCTCTGGTGGTGCTGAAAATAAGACTAGTTTATAGAATATTTTCAAGTTTTCTGTTCTTTGTTTTTTTGTTTTTAATTATAGATTTCAGAGATGAGGGGAGAGAGATATAGAAACAGCACTGTCGAAAGAGAATCATTGATTGGCTGCCACCTGCTTGCCCCCTGCTGGGGGTTGAGCCTGTAACCCGGGCATGTACACTGACTGGGAATGAAACTGTGATCTCTTGGTTCATGGGTCAACATTCAACCACTGAGCTACATTGGCCAGGCAAAGTTTTTGTTGTTGTTGTTTTTTTCAGGCAAAGTTTTAATAAACAGATAAACGGGAAAGAAGTGTCTATAGTTTGAACTGGGAGAAAAAGTCATTTTTATTTGTATTTGTGAAGTATCCATGTTTAAACAGTAGAGATTTCCTAATAATGACATTAAATGGAAATACATTAATAATGATGCACATTCTCCTGAAAGAGCCAGCAGCTCTTCCTGGTGCTGGCTAAATATGCCCTATGTTGCTATGAGAGAGTGTCTCAGAGAAAAACAGGCTTGTCGTCACCTTGGGACCTGGGCAGGAGGCACCAGAAGACCCTGAAGGACCAGGAGTACCTGTGCTTTCCAGGATGAAACAAGCAGATCGTTTCTTTCACCTCTGTGCCAAGGTTTCTGCTTACTCTGTAAGTAAACTGTCAGAGAAGCTGCAAACAAAGGCTTGGTTTCTAGAATTATGAAAAAACAACTCACCATGCCCACAGGATTTCTGTACAACTTTGAAGTCTTTATCCATTAAGGGAAATAAATGATCCAGCTATTTTATATTTGATCTGATTAGTACATTCAGGGAAAACCACAAATCTCTGTTGTTGTTCTACATGCCTCATCCTCCTCACCACATCCTGTGTGTGAAATTGTTCCCATCTTACAGGAAGGAATGACATTCTCCAGCCCTCCTTTCTGCCTTATGTGGTATTTTCCTCCCAGCGCTCCAACTGGCCCCCAGCTGGGAGACATATTGGAGCCTCCAGGCCCTACCTGGCCTGATTAAACACAGTCTCTCTGATTGGACTCTCCTTGGGTTACAGAGGAAAATGATCCCTGATGCACATGCATACTCTCAGGATAGAAGAGAGAGAATGCTCCAAGGGAGGTTTGAACTTTTAGAAACAACAATGCCTTGCAAACAAGTGAAATTGTTGTATCGTGTGACAATTTCATTCAAGTGAAATTGTTGTATCGTGTGACTAGCTAATAGCTTAGCCTGGGCAGCAAGGGCATAACCTTGAGCCTCTCATGGCTTCCAGCTAGCCCTAGCAGACAGCAGAAAAGTGTTCTCTGTGGGGCCAGCAACTGCGGTGGTCTGTCCTCTGTTATGGCCACAGGAGTGTCTCTGTTTCTTCCTTCCCCACCTTGCTTCTCAGGAGCCCCTAAACTAGAGCACCAAGGGGGCCCAAGTCCAGTCACCCCAAAAAGCCCCAGATGTGAGCCTCCAGCTGGGCAGTCTGGCCTGCTTGGCCAGCTAGGGGCACCCACGGGAAGATGGGCTGGGCTTCTGTGGTCTCTCTGGGTCCTGAGGCTTCTACACTTAGAGGGGGGCTTTGAAAGCAAATTTGATGTTGGATTCAAATCACCTTATAGCATGATCTTTGAAGTACAGGTAAATTCCACAATAGAGGCAAAGTCCAGACTAAAAAGAGAGTAAAGCTAAAAATTAGGGAAAGTATCCCTGAGTTGCCAAAGTCCTGTGTACTTGTCCAAATGTATGTAGCCGGGTGTAGAATCAGAATAGATTTAAAATCTCCGCCTTGTCCTTCAAGCGTGTCAACCCCTCATCTCTCTGTCAGGCTGACATTCTATCTGTCCAGCATCTCCTGCCCGTCTGGCCCTTCCCTTGCCTCACCCAGACCCTCAGCAGCATTCCCAGACCTCAATCCAGCCTCGCCCAATAGGTGACCTCAGGCCGTGTCAGACGCTGTCACAATTCCGCTTCGTGACTTTGAAGTTTACAAGAAAAATGGGTGTTTGTAAAGTTTAACTCATGAGACATCCAAAAATAATAGAATGGGGGATGAAACTCAGAGCTCTTCATGCTTGGTTTGGAAAGGGATAAAGGGACCAAAACCTAATTGAGATCATCTCCTTGAGATAGGAAGAAGGCCATTGGGACCTGTGTTATAACCTGCTTGACTCCTTATTTCCCCTGTGAATTTTCTTAGTGACCTAGAATGCTGATGGGGCCTGCATTCCAGTAAACATTTCACCTTTATCTAGTCTTGGACATCAAAGACCAGTTTAGGTGTCCCGATTTTCTGAATGGAAATTGGGACAAGGTCTACAATGACTTTATCCACAGAGAAACAAACTAAACCTGGACCAATGCAAATAGTATCCCTAAAGAGAATTCATAAGGTACATGAATTGCCTAACAAAGGGATGCCAAAGAACATTTTTATTTATTCACAGAGCAATGTTCTACTCAATATTTTGTTGACCAAATTAATTATTTGCCCCAAAAGAAGGATACTGTGAATCTTCAGTATATTGGCCCATTTTTTGTTCAGACTGGCCTTCCTGTAAACTCTAAATTATTCCTATACTAGGGGCCCAGTGCACGAATTCGTGCACCTTGAAAGGAACTGTGGGCCATGAGGCTGCAGTGGGCACAGGGGTGGGTCCTGGCCCATCCTCTGCATCCCTGCCCAGCCCTTCCTGCTGCACTGCCATCCCCATCCCCCTCCACCCATTCCCCCCACCCCCTGTTCCCTGTCTGCCGGCAGCCCCACACCTGCTGCTGCTGTTCCCACGTGCTAATGGCACCGGGCCCCACTCACACCTGCTGAAACTCCTGGTGGTCAGCGCACATCATAGCAACCAGTTGTTCCACTGTTTGGTCTATTTGCATATTAGCCTTTTATTACATAGGATAGGATGCTTACCCCCAAATCTTTAGAATTTATAATTCCATCTCATCGAAAGAATTTTTCATAAGAAATAAATATTAAGTTGTAACTTATATCAGTGTTTTTAAACTGCCTCAAGAACTCAAAAGTAGTTGGGCCAGTGTGGTTCAGTTGCTTGAGCATTGTCTCATGCACTGAAAGGTTACCAGTTCAATTCCCAGTCAGGGCGCATGACCAAGTTGCAGGTTCAGTCCCTAGTTGGGTTGCATGCAAGAGGCAACTTATGGATGTTTCTCTCTCACATCGATGTTTGTCTCCCCTCTCCCACTCTCTGAAATCAATAAAAACATATATTTTTAAAAATATCTTAAAAGTAAATATATCTAGGCTAAGTAGATTGGGTTCCATTACTCACTCATGCTGGTCCATACCCTTCCCTCCCAAATAATTTTGACTCTTTTGCATATTGAACTTATTATTCTGCTGTTTGTAAAGGGGGCTTGAAAACCACTGACGTGGGTGGGCAGGCTGCCATTGATAGATTGTCCTCAAACAGTACCAGCTCCAACACCCCCACTGGCAAGAAAGAGTGGGAAATCTGGGTCTTTTCTTGATGATGGAATCCAGATGTTTCCTTCATTCAGGGAAGAAGGGATAGATGGAACCTACTAATTGCTTCTAGACTTTAAAGAAGTGTCCAACTTAAGTAGGCAAAAGATTCCTTTTAATGAGTGCTGTACTATAACCATTCCTGCATTCTGGTGTTTAAAAAAAAAAAAACACAACAAAACAAAACCCTAAACTAAAGAGCAATTATGGAAAGCAGATGTTTACAAATGCAGTCATCATCTAGGGAATGGAAAGTACAGAGTTCAAGTACAACCTACTTAAAGCAAATTCAAACTGTAATTACAGAGCAGCTAAATGGTTATTCATATTACAAAGTGTTATTTTTCCCCCAGAGCATTTCTCTACTTAGCACTGTCACTTGGCATTTAAAATAGAACTCATTGCCGAAACCGGTTTGGCTCAGTGGATAGAACGTCAGCCTGCGGACTAAAAGGTCCCAGGTTCGATTCCAGTCAAGGGCATGTACCTTGGTTGCGGGCACATCCCCAGTAGGGGGTGTGCAAGAGGCAACTGATCAATGATTCTTTCTCATCGATGTTTCTAACTCTCTATCCCTCTCTCTTCCTCTCTGTAAAAAATCAATAAAATATATTTTTTTAAAAAAGAACTCATTTACAAACAATGTTTCATTTATATACAACTTCAGGAAATATGCATTGGAGTAAAATGAGTGGGGAGCAGGATCAGAAGGGAGAATGTGACAGCCCCATTCTGTGTCTGTCGGAAGTTGTAGAGTTCCCAAATATTGATGCAAAGTAAGGCAGGAGGAAGCCTGTGGGGTGACAATAATCACAGTGACTTTTTTCCCCTCTCAAATAACTTAGCCTGCTCCCCAAGCAGATTTTGTAGAACTGTGGCTAAAATTTCCCAGATACAGAGACTAGCATGAGACTACAATACAAAGATACTATCACTGTGGACACATGGGATACAATAAATATGGTAAAGTTGTGGATTTGTGTCACTTTGGACATACAGGATACAATGGATATGGTGTCCTCCTGGATATAACACAAGGATATGTCATCTGAACACAATTATATTCATTTAGACACAGGTTGGAGCTTTTTATTCAAATAATGTTTCAAATCTTTGGTGCGAGAAAAAAATGTGGCAACAGACAGATATCTTCCTGTTTTAAAATATCAGGAAACCTTGGCCAGTGTGGCTCAGTTGGTTGGGCATAGTCCCATGCACCGAAGGGTTGCCAGGTTGATTCCCAGTCAGGGCATATGCCCAGGTTGCAGGTTCGATCCCTGTGGGGGGCATGTGGGAGGCAGATCGATGTTTCCCTCTCACATCTCCATCTCCATCTCCCTCTCTCTCTCTCTCCCCCCCCCCCCTACAAAAATCAATTTTAAAATCTTTTTTTAAATCTTCAAATTACAAAGACAAGAAAAACTTTGGTCCAGAGAAGGCCAGTACACTTAGCTTCAGGCACTGGGGTAGAGCAGAAAGAGCCCCTTCCAAGTGGGTTCAAGGGTGATACTGGGTCATCACCGAGAGAGGGACCCTCTTCAGATTCCCCACCATCCACTTGGCTTCCAGTGGGAGAGAGATATAAAGCAAGCAGAGGCTGAGACTGGCATTACTAATTTGCATTTTATAAACTGCAAGCAGGTAACACATAAATATGGGTGTTTTGAGAATAAATCAAAATCCATACAATGAGTTTATTTCCTCTGGTTCTACTACCAAAAAAAAAAAAAAAAGAAAAAAGAAAATGGACAGAGAAGAAGGCAAGGAGGGAGAGAAGAGGATGGAAAAGAAAAAAGGGAAGGGGGGGGGAGAGAAAGGAAGGAGCTAAAAGAGAATGGGGTAGGAGCAGGGGAGAGAGAGAATGAATGAGTTTCCAAAGGTGCTTAAATTCCCAGGAAATTATATTGTGGCAATTCAGAGGAATCTGTGCGTGGAGACGGGAATAACAACTCTGCTCACTTTAAGGGATGGCAAGAAAGGTCTTGGGAAAACATTGGTCTCCAATGGACGGGGCCTGCTTTCCTGCTTGGCCTCCTTGAAAATGCACTTTTGGGTGTTCATGGGAGGCCTCAGCTCCCTGGCTTTGAATTTGGCTTTGTAGCTTTGCTCTCTCTGTTTTTGCGAAAGCTGCACAGTGCTGAGACAGTGAACACTACTGGGGTTGGGAGGGCACATCAGCTTTTTCTTAGGCAGGAGGGACCAGTGCAGGCAGCCCAGCTCTGGGTTGGCCAGCAGGGATGTCCCAGCCTTTGGTGGAGGCAGAGGATGCACGCAGTTGAACTTAAGGTGCTTGGCCAGCTCAGAGGGTCTCTTTCCATCTCTCCCTTCGACTATTTTCAATCCATATGCACAAGCCACACACTCATCCTTTTCCACACTCAGCACCTTCTCTTCTGGCTGCAAGAGTAAGCTCTTACTCTTCTTACCCTGAACATCCAAGCCACTTGGGGCTGAAGAATTCAGAGGAGGGAGAACTAACAGGGCCTTGGAATTCAGTGAGTTTGAGATGGAGGGACCTTGGTCAGTACCGCTGTTGGAATCTTGGCCCCTATCAGTCCCGGGGATGGCCCACTCTTCCATGCACCAAAGAAACTCCTTTATTTGCAGACCTTTTTTATCTCCCTGACCGTGGGAGGGAGAGCACACCTTTCTAATATTCCTGGAGGCAGTGGAGGGGCGGCCAGAGGGGCTCCGAGTGTGGGAGGGGCCACTTCGATCCTCCCCTGAGCCTGACTCCAAACTTCCAGCGTCGGCCTCAGGCTCAGTCTCGGGGATTTGGGAGAGACTGACACAGAGTAAGCAGCCTCTGACACTTTCTCCCACCTTCGCCTTTCTACGCTTCTTTCTGGACAAAATGCAAGCGGTTGGAGAGGTCTTTCCCCAGCCTCGAACCTGAAAATAAAGCAGCGTATTACTCTCAGCTGATTGGCTGCCCCGATTTTGGTCCCATTCCCATTTTGGCCATTTGAACTAATATTTTTCTTTAAACAGATGTCTTTAAAACAAACAAACAAACAAAAAACAACTTTCAATGCCTATTTTAGCCTCATATACATAGTATTTTAAAATCTGAAATACTAGCAATAGGATTTTTAAAATACTAAGCAATTAGTATCTATAATTGCCCACCTTGATGTGCTGACTACATATTTTTTCAGATCTACATTAAAAATCAACTCAAAACTATTAGTCCTTGTCCCCCCTATCAAGCTTTCTTGTCCTTCCAGGCTCTGTTTACCATAGCCAGGAGACTGCTGCGTTGGGGAGGTGGGGGCGGAGGGGAGAGAGAAGGTGGGAGTGGTGGCTGGAGAGAGAGGATGAACAGAGAGGCAGGTCCATGTCAACAGCCCTTAGATGTATATTTCAAAGCAGTTACTCTCAATAGTAGACTGAACCATCTAAACTTAGAAAGTTTGAAATTCGTAAACAGGACAGCCTATCGCCCTGACGTATCTGGCACAAGAACGTGTGTTTGGAAGGTTCTAACTGCGGTGGGGGCAGTGCAGCAGAGAGAGTGTTAGGGGAGGGCTCCTGAAGACATGATTCCCTCAACTGTCAACTGAATCACTCTGCCTTGTCTTGCCATCAGTTTCCACATTAATAAAATAAACCGAGTAGACTGGGGATTCTCAACCTTGGCACGACTAATGTTTGGGGCTTGTTAACGAACTGTATGTTTGTGTCCCTCCTAAAGTCCCATGTGTAAACCCTAATCTCCAATGTGATGGTATTTGCAGGTGCAGCATTTCAGGTGATTAGGATTAGATGAGGTCAAAAGGATGGGGCCCTCATAATGGGATCAGTGTCCTTGTATGAAAAGGAGGAGTCAAGGGATTGCTCTCTCTCTCTCTGTCTGTCTGTCTCTCTCTCTCTGTTGTGAGGGCAAACCAGGAAAAGGGCCCTCACCAAGAACCCAACCATGCTGGCACCTGATCTTAAATGTCCACCCTCTAGAACGGGAAGAAATAACTACCTGTTGCTTAAGCCACCCTGTCTGTGGTGCTCAGGTATTGCAGCCCGGACCATACAGGGCTGGCTTCTTCCTTGCCAGGGTGCTGTCCCGGGCCTGGTAGGAGCAGCACCCTGGCCTCCACCCATTAAAGGCCAGGAGCAGCTCCTCCCCTCACCCCTTGTTGTGACATTACCAAGTGTCACCTGAGAAACAGTAGATCAAATTTCTTTTTCATTCTAAATTTAGGATGCTATTCTTGATTCTGAGAACACTTTATGGTTAAACCCGCGGGGTTCTGAGTAGAATCACTGGGACAGAAATCCCAGGTCTCTTGGGGGAATTTAGTACAGTAGTTAAGGAGCTCAGGTTCTTGAGTCCAGAAGAACTTGGCCACTGGCTGGGTGATCTTCAGCACATTATTTCACCCATTGGGGAGTGCCTTAGTATCCTTGTCCAAAAAGTGAGGCTGTTCATAATACCTGCCACATAGGACTAATGTGAGGTTGAATGAGGCATTTAATACTGTAGTTGCCAATACTAAGTGACATAAATACTCAATAAAAGGTACTGCTATTCTCATCATTAATATTTTACCCCTGTTCCAAATATCTCTATATTTAACTGTTCACGCATTTTTATTTTTTATTTATTTTTTTGGTAATAGTAACTATTTTTGAAAAAAGTAAAAAGGCTTGCATCCAAACACTGATATTCAGACCCTGGCGGAGTAGCTCAGTTGGTTAGTGTGTCATCCTGATATACCAAGGTTGTGGGTTCGATCCCTAGTCAGGGCACATACAAGAATGAACCAAAAGTCCTGACCAGTTTGGCTCAGTGGATAGAGCGTCAGCCTGCGGACTGAAGGGTCCCAAGTTCAATTCCAGTCAAGGGCATGTACCTTGGTTGTGGGCACATCCCCAGTGGGGAGTGTGCAAGAGGCAGCTGATTGATGTTTCTCTCTTATCGATGTTTCCAACTCTATCCCTCTCCCTTCCTCTATGTAAAAAAAAAAAAAAAAATCAATAAAATATATATTTAAAAAAATAATGAACCAATGACTGCATAAATGAGTGGAGTAACAAATTGATGTTTCTCTCTCTCTCTAATCAATAAAAATAAAAATAAACTTTATAAAACAACAACCAAAACACTAATGTGCAAGAGACCTAACTGAAGAAGATACTTACTGCTTCTTCCCATCCAGTTCCAATAACAAACTTTTTGGCTTTTTCATCTTGTTCAAGCGTGATGTCACTGATATTGAGAAGACAACAAACATGATTCTTTTCCCTTCTTTCATCTGAGTAAGTACACTTTAATTCAGTTTCTTCGGTGCTTGGAATTTCATTATTTTCACTATTTTCTAACTCCGTCTCGTTTTTCTGACAGAGATCCATAACTGTGATTACTCTGATGGTTGCTTAAAGTTTTTAACATCTTCTTCCTGTAGTTTGAAATGTGGATTGAACTTAGTTTTAATTTTCTTTTTAAAGCATACTAGTAATCAGGTGATTCATTTCAACACATCCAGGAATAGACTCAGAAGAAATATTACAAAACCACCCAGTGCCAACTATTGACAATATAAAAGATAAGTATAATTTTAATTAGAGACGAATAGATGTAAAGACCAAAGCTGAGAGTGAAGAAAAGACGAGAGGAAGATGTTTAACAAGGCTCTATCCCTCATGATGGAGTACAGACTACAGTAAGCAATGTAGCCTCACTAGCCTCCACTCCCAAATGTCCAGATGATATTGTGTTAATAAGAGAACTGTAGTGGATGTGTGCGACTTAATGCACACAGGCCTTCTCCTCTTTCTCTTTCCAACAACTATGGATATCAGCTTGGGGATCCTTAGGCTTCTGAGGAAACTGGTAGAGCATATGGTCTAAGCTAGTCAATCAGTTTACCCTCCTCCACCGTATACGACTGGTGTCTTTATTAAAAGGGGAAATTAGGACACAGATGTGCATAGAGGGAAGACAATATGAAGAGACACAGGGAGAAGATGGCCATCTGCTAGCAAAGGAGAATGGCCTGGACCAGATCCTTCCTTACAATCTTCAGAAGGAATCAGCCCTGCCACCACCTTGACTTTGGACGTCGAGACTCTAGAACGGACAGGCTCTGTTGTTTGTGTCACCCAGTCTGTGGCTCTTTGGGGTGGCAGCCCTAGGGAACTAATACAGTAGATGAAGGTGACAGTGTGATGGTGGTGGAAGTGATGACGATGATGATGCTATCTATCCTTAATTGATGATTTTCTAACCCTTTGACTGGATTATAATTGCCAAGTTGAAAATGGGACTTGGCAATTATAATCCAGTCAAAGGGTTGGAAAATTTATATCTTAATTTATGAGCACAGACTTGAGTGCCAAACAAAACTAGCTGTGTAAGGCTTAGATAAGTTACTTTTCTGGATCTGTTTGCTCATACGAAAGGGCATGATTACAACACTTTCCCACAGACAGATTCCTCCTGGGGTCTGCAAAAGCTGCATCAATGAACTCTTAATGCCTAAGTGGTGGCCACCAATGACCCAGCTGAGTGCTAATGAAGAGCCAGTGCCTTCTTGAGTCCTTGCTTGTAATGAAGTAAAGTCCACTGGGGACCACACATCTTGCTTTCTCTCACCCCAACAGGATCCCTGCCAAAAACCCACATTTTTTCCCCTTTTCTGTTGAGGCAGAGACAAGTAACTTCTTATAACAGTATCTGTTCAATTATGATTTCAGCTTATTGATTTAGGCTTACAGTGGCATTCAGATGGCGATAAAATTCCATTTACCGATGAAAGGTCAAATATCTTTGGACATCCTGATCTTTCCAGTATAACATCAGAGGAAATGAATGAGATCTGAAAGAAAAAAACTTATATTACAAGTTTTATTTAAAACTAGAAGTGCTATTTTATTTACAAACAGCATGACAGAGGACCTGACAGGTTGTACAAATCAGCCGGATCCTCTCATGTCGTGAAATTCCACTTCAGTCCCTGTCCAGGCCAAAGAAGCCCCAGTTGTGGGCTCCATCCCAAATAGGGAGCATGCAGGAGGAAGCTGATCAATGATTCTCTCTCATCACTGATGTTTCTATCTCTCTCTCCCTCTCCCTTCCTCTCTGAAATCAACAAAAATATGTTTTAAAAAGCAAACAAGCAAGCAAGCAAGAAAGAAAGGGAAGGAGGGAGGGGGGAGGGAGAGAGGGAGAGGGAGGGAGAGAGGGAGGAAGGGAGGGAGGGAGGGAAGGAGGGAGGGAGGGAGGGAGGGAGCCAGTGCCATTCAGTGGTTGAACACTAACCCATGAACCAAGAGGTCACTGGTTCAATTCCCAGTCAGGGCACATGCCCAGGATGCAAGCTCGATCCCCAGTAGAGGGTATGCAGGAGGCACCTGATCCATGTTTCTCTCTTATTCATGTTTCCATCTCTCTATCCTTCTCCCTTCCTCTCTCTCTAAAAAAATAAATACAAACATATCTTTAAAAATCGAAAGTCTATGATGCCTCTGAAGATGTTCAATGAGTTTTTTCAGAGAAGGGCCTATATCTGAGTTACAAAGCAGTCTGCTACTACAAAAGGTTGGAGAATAATTGATACAGAGATTGTCCACATTGATACAGAGATTGTCCACACTCCCAGCCTCCCAACAGTCCTATGAAAAAGCTCATGCATTCTTCTCTCTTTCAAGTTAACCATCTCCAGTGCCTTCAACTATTCCTCACATGCCATGAGCACATGTGAAATCTGAGAGGAAAACTATATCATTGTCTCTATATATCTAGAGAGAGGAACAGCAGAGGCCAAGGATGCAATATTGGATAAGCCTGTATAATGGAGTCAGTATAATGGGACCCAGTAAGGCCACCAGAAAAGGTTCTAGTCACATTATACTACAAAGTGTCAAAAGAAAGCCAGGTAACAATAATAACTTAATAATAAAACTTACTATAATATAGCTATTACTAGCTGCAAATCTTTGCTATAAGCACTTTACATATTTGTTGTAAAGAGTACATTTTTATAAGTACTTTACGCACTTAATGGGGGATCATGAGAACTATATTGACTTCTTATGACTAAAATCTAAGAATCACCTCTGTTGGTAAACATAGTATTCTTAGTGAAGTGGTCAGATTCCTACATACCGGATTGCTCCTCCAGAACCCTGGTATCTTCAAGCAAGCTGGATCAAGATGCTCCACAACTAAAACAATATTGGTGGTCTTTTCCTAATCTAAAAAAAAAAAATTAGTTAGTGGAAAGCATAGTCTTAATTTTAAGTTTCCTGTCTATAAATGTGCCTTCAAGTTTCACTGCCCATTCTTGTCTTCTAGCACTTGTAAGAGATGGCAAATAGAAATGTACTTCTTACAATTCTATGCAGTTTTACTTTTGTGTTGGAATACAGAAATCCGCACTAATATAATACTCATATTTTTATAGTAAAATTATGCCAACTTTACAGATTTGAAGTCAATCAAAAATTCATGCTATTCTACTTGCTGACTTCCAGTGGGCTTAGCAATCGGAGTCTGTTATAAATCACTGGTATAAAGCAAACATCAAAGTCTGGTTATTAATGTGTTTTTTCTCCCCCAAGAAAATCACATTAAGAAAGCACAAAGATGCCCTGACTGGTTTGGCTCAGTGGATAGAGCGTTGGCCTGTGGACTAAAAGGTCCCCGATTTAATTCCGTTAAAGGGCATGTACCTCCCCAGTAGGAGGTGTGCAGGAGGCAACTGATCAATGTTTCTCTCTCATTGATGTTTCTCTCTCTCTCTCTCTTTCTTCCTCTCTGTAAAAAAAAAATCAATAAAATATATTTTTTAAATTAGCACATAGCAATCCAGTGTACTTAAAAAAAAAAAAAGAAAGAAAAAGAAAGCACAAAGATCATAGTGTAAAATGCTACCATGGGAAAATGCATTTGCAGATGCAACTAAACATCAGATTTGGAGTACAAAGCAGGAAGGCTCACAGATGTAGGCCAGAAGGTATTAAATTCCATGACATAGACTAGTGAAGTGACTCAAACCAAAATGTACAAAGAAGCGAATGTTGACTGAGGTCCAAGTTCCCAAAGTACATGCTTGGAGAAACATGAATAAACATGAAGAAAAACTGAACAAGGAACTTAAGATATTAGGAAATGAAATAGAGATGAATGGGAATCTCAGACACAGAGATGGAAATTCACTATGATCTAGAAAATATCTTTTCTAGTAGCTTTTTTTAAAAAAAATCCTCCACCCAATGTTATGATTTTATTGATTTGAGAGAGAAAGGGGGAGCAAGAAATATAGATGTGAGAGAAACATCAATTGATGGACTCCCATATGCGCCTGACTGAGGATGGAAACTCCAACCTAGGTATGTACCCTGACAGGGAATCAAACCAGCAGCCTTTTGTTGTACAGGACGATGCTCCAACCAACTTAGCCACCCAGCCAGGGCTCTAGTAGCATTTAAAGACGGAAGTAGAAAGCAAATGATCAGCAAAAAAATCCCTGTAACATAGTCTATATTATTTTATCAGTTAAAGATAAGCCATTTTGATTTGTTTCACAATAATAATGCAAGGGATGTGGGAGGTGTGGGGCATGTGGTGGTTGTGGTTAGAGAGAATATGATAAAACAAATTATGTTTATTTGGTCATAAGCTCTGTTTGTTATAGATGGGTATGAGGACATAGAAGTTAACTGCATTCTCTCTACTTATTTTTTTTTAACTTTAAAAAAATTTTATTGGTTGATTTTAGACAGAGGGAGAGAGAAAAAGATTGATTTTGTTATTCCACTTATTTATGCGTTCATTGGTTGCCCTTACAAGGGGATCGAAACCACAACCTTGGCATATCAGGACAATATTCTAACTAACTGAGCTATCCAGCCAGGGCTACTTCTTTCTACTTTTATATGTGTGAACTTCCCCATAATTAAAAAAAAAAAATTAAGCCCAACTGGTGTACTCAGTGGTTGAGTGTCTACCTATGAACCAGGAAGTCAGGGCAGGGATGTGAGTTCCATTCCCAGTGGGGGACATGCAGGAGGCAGCCAATCTAATCCATGATTCTCTCTCATCATTGATGTTTCTATCTCTCTCCCCCTTTGGCTTCCTCTCTGAAATTAATTTTATATATATATATATATATATATATATATATATATATATATATATATATAAAGTTAAAATGGAGTACAAATGATTGAAATCAATGTAAACTGAGAACAATGACCATAGCTGCTATTTACAAATAAAGTAAAGAAAAAACTATGTGCCCTAACTGGTTTTGCTCAGTGGATAGAGCGTCAGCCTGAGGACTGAAAGGTCCCAGGTTCGATTCCGGTCAAGGGCATGTACCTTGGTTGCGGGCACATCCTCAGTAGGAGGTGTGCAGGAGGCAGCTGATTGATGTTTCTCTTTCATCGATGTTTCTAAGTCTCTATTCCTCTCCCTTCCTCTCTGTAAAAAAAATCAATAAAATATGTTTAACACACACACAAAAACAAACAAACAAACAAACAAACAAACAAACAAACAAAAAAACAACTATGTGAAGTAGAGGCCACCTGACCAAGAAAATAAAGAATTTCCAAAGGCTAATAGCTGAAGAGAAACTAAGGAAAGCAGAAGACACAAGAAGAGAAGGATGTCATATTAGTATAGAAAGGGACTTTGTATTTCTTTGTATTCTCCGTATTTCCTGATGGAGAAGGTGATAATGTGCTTAATTCATCTTAATAAAAGTGAAGTTAAAATTGATATTTAAAATATCCATAAAACTCTGAATTGGGGGATTATGTTTTGTTTTTACTTTATCTCAGATAAGGCTCACCCTGCCAGGTTTTTAAAAATATATTTTTATTGATTTCAGAGAGGAAGGGAGAGGGATAGAGAGATAGAAACATTAATGATGAGAATGAATCATTGATTTGCTGCCTCCTTCACACCCCATGCTGGGAATCAAGACCACAAACCAGGCATGTTTCCTTGTCCAAAATCAAAACTGGGACCTTTCAGTCCACAGGCCAATACTATATCCACTGAGCCAAACCGGCATGGGCCCTGCCAGGTTCTTTTTGGAAAAGGTTGTCCTGGCAGCCTTACTGGTGTACAGGTCAGTTTGGCATGGTCACTTTCTGTAAGCTAGAGTTACCTAGTATTAGTCTAGGTGGGCAAGGTTATGCTGTTAATAACAAGCAATCCTAATTTCCCCGCTCAGTGATAAAAATATATATATATATAAAACTATTTCTAACACATGTGGCATGTCCGTTGTCTGATACTGTAGACTCTGCTCCACATTATCCTCACTCTGGAATTGAACTAATGAAGACACCATAATGGAAAACCATAGCCAACTATGAGAGTAAACATGGGGAATCACACACTGACTCTTAGATGCTTCTGCCTGGAGGTAACATGACTTCAGTTCCCATGTCATTAGCAGGAACAAGTCAGAAGATACTGCCTAACTTCTAGGAAAAGTGGGGATTATAGTTCCTCCGATTAAATCTCCAGAAGGAAAAGGAAGCCAGATTTTGGCAACCAGTAATAATGTCTTGGTATCACACTGTAGGTATTTTCTGATGTGACATATAAAGCAGAAGGGAGAATGTCACCACCTAAAATGTGTACATTTATGGTCCTTGAAAAGAGTCCAGGACCCCTAGGAATGGGAAGTCCTAGATCTTGGGAAGATAAGACTATGTGCCTATGGCATTACAATCCTTTTCTTGAAACTTTTTTCAATTTTTTGGATTTAAAACCATTTATAAAAATATATAGGCCTATGGATACAGGACTTAAACATAAGACGGGAACCCATAAGAATACTAGAGGCAATTCACAGGCAGCAAAATCTCAGACATATGCCAAAAGAACTTCTTCACTGATACTGTCCCTAGGGCAATGGAAGCTAAAGAAAAAATAAACAAATGGGACTACATCAAAATAAAAAGCTTTTTTACAGCAAAAGAAACCATCAACAAAACAACAAGAAACCCCACTGTATGGGAGAACATATTTGCAAATGTTATCACTGATAAAGGTTTAATCTCCAACATCTACAGATAGCTTATACAACTTAATAAATGGAAGATAAATGATCCAATTAAAAAATGGGCAATGGACCTAAATGGAATCTTCTCAAAAGAAGACAGAAGGAAGGCCAAGAGGCACATGAAAACATGCTCAAAGTCACTAATTATTCAAGAGAGGCAAATCAAAAGAACAATGCGGTACCATCTCACACCTGTCAGAATGGCCAACATCAACAAAGCAACAAACGACAAGTGTTGGCGAGGTTGCGGAGAAAAAGGAACCCTTGTGCACTGCTGGTGGGAATGCAGACTGATGCAACCACTGTGGAGAACAGTATGGAATTTCCTCAAAAAACTGAAAATGGAACTCCCATTTGACCCAGTAATCCCACTCTTAGGAATATATCCCAAAAAACTAGAAACACCAATCAGAAAGGATATATGCACACCTATGTTCATAGCAGCACAATTTATAATAGCTAAGATTTGGAAACAGCCTAGGTGTCCATCAGAAGATGATTGGATCAAAAAACTATGGTACATCTACACAATGGAATACTATGCTACCATAAAAACGAAGGAATTCTCATCATTTGCAGCAACCTGGATGGAATTGGAGAACATCATGCTGAGTGAAATAAGTCAATCATGAAAGAGAAACACCACATGACCTCACTCATTTATGGATAATAAAGAACATTATAAACTGATGAACCAAAAGATAGATATAGAGACAGTAAAACAACAAGCAGACTATAAAATGACGGGGGGGGGGGGTAGGGAGATCTGGGGGAGATAAGAGATCAACTGAAGGACATGTATGCATACATATAAGTACAACCAATGGACACAAAACTCTGGGGAGGGAGAGCATGTATGGGAGGGGTGGGCAATGGTAATATATGTACACAGATAATAATTTAATAAAAAATATTTTTTTAAAAACATATAGGCCTTAGAATTGACAATCTTTAAAAAGGTGGCTGAGCGGAGGACTGAGAAGGTGGGGCAGTTCTGTACCATGCTGCCTTCCACTGGTTAAGACCTCCAAGAGCAAAGGCCTACCAAGGTGAGGATGCCCCTACTGTCACCTGTAGAGGGGCAGCACTGAGCTGGCCAATATTTGTGGTGGTACTGCTTGTCCTGGCTCAGGGGAAGCGTTCCACTAAGTCTGAAAGACTAAGACATCGCGGGGACTCACCGTCACCGCCCGCGGCCTGCTCTGCCAGGCCTTCGCGTGCGCTGTGCTGGCGCTGCACCTTCCATTGGCAGACCCGGAGAATCCTCTCTCCGCTGCCACATGGCCAGGCCAAAGCATCAGACACTACCGCCATGCGGTTTTAAAACTACAGGGAAAATTGAGCCACAGGAGCTACCATTGCTGCCCCACCCACCGCCGCCCCCAAGAATGGGAATCCACCGAAATCAGAGCTCACTACACACCGGGCTCATAGAGAGTGTGGCTTCAGAAATTAGCCTCTGCATCCACAGCAGCTCCACATCCGCAACAAAGAGGACACCATTGAGGGCGGACTCTCCCCATGCAGCCATCACAGCCCGCCCACAATCTTCCCAGCACACCCACCATGCTGGGAGGGAGATGGAGCGCGCTGGTGAGGAAATGGCACGGTACCTTCCTTTACCCACCCAGGCGAGCCCATCCTCCGATGCCACATGGCCAAGCCGAAGCTCTCACCACCACCGCCATGTGAACTTTAAAACTACAGTGGTAATTGAACCACAGGAGCGACCGTCAATATTGCACCTGGCACCGCCACACGCCACTGCTGCCGAGAATAAAGGAAATCCACCAAGAACAGAGGTCACCACGCCTTGGGCTCAGGGAGTGGGCGACCTCAGAACTTAGCCTCCAGGTCTGCAGCTGCTCCGCTTCCACACCAAACGAGACACCTTTGAAGGTGGTCCCCCCGCCTGCAACCATCTCAGCCCAACTGCAGCTGTCCCAGCCTGCCCGCCATGCTAGCAAGAAGCTAGTGCGGCGCCTCCAATATGCGACCCCAACACCCTAGAGGGGCCGTGTGCCCCGGGTGAGCCGAGTGTCCCAGGGGGCCGAGTGCCCCGGGTGAGCCGAGTGTCCCAGGGGGCCGAGTGCCCCGGGTGAGCCGAGTGTCCCAGGGGGCCGAGTGCCCCGGGTGAGCCGAGTGTCCCAGGGGGCCGAGTGCCCCGGGTGAGCCGAGTGTCCCAGGGGGCCGAGTGCCCCGGGTGAGCCGAGAGTCCCAGGGGGCCGAGTGCCCCGGGTGAGCCGAGAGTCCCAGGGGGCCATGTGCCCCGGGTAAGCCATACCCCCCAAAGGGGAAGGGTGTCCCGGGTGAGCCGAGTGTCCCAGGGGGCCAAGTGCCCCGGGTGAGCCGAGTGTCCCATGGGGCCAAGTGCCCCGGGTAAGCCGTACCCCCCAAAGGGGAAGAGTGTCCCGGGTGAGCCGTGTGTCCCAGGGGGCCAAGTGCCCCGGGTGAGCCGAGTGTCCCATGGGGCCGAGTGCCCCAGGTGAGCCGAGTGTCCCATGGGGCCGAGTGCCCCGGGTGAGCCGAGTGTCCCATGGGGCCGAGTGCCCCAGGTGAGCCGAGTGTCCCATGGGGCCGAGTGCCCCGGGTGAGCCGAGTGTCCCATGGGGCCGAGTGCCCCGGGTGAGCCGAGTGTCCCATGGGGCCGAGTGCCCCGGGTGGCCGAGTGTCCCAGGGGGCCGAGTGCCCCGGGTGAGCCGAGTGTCCCAGGGGGCCGAGTGCCCCGGGTGAGCCGAGTGTCCCAGGGGGCCGAGTGCCCCGGGTGAGCCGAGAGTCCCAGGGGGCCGAGTGCCCCGGGTGAGCCGAGTGTCCCAGGGGGCCGAGTGCCCCGGGTGAGCCGAGTGTCCCAGGGGGCCGAGTGCCCCGGGTGAGCCGAGAGTCCCAGGGGTCCATGTGCCCCGGGTAAGCCATACCCCCCAAAGGGGAAGGGTGTCCCGGGTGAGCCGAGTGTCCCAGGGGGCCAAGTGCCCCGGGTGAGCCGAGTGTCCCATGGGGCCAAGTGCCCCGGGTAAGCCGTACCCCCCAAAGGGGAAGAGTGTCCCGGGTGAGCCGTGTGTCCCAGGGGGCCAAGTGCCCCGGGTGAGCCGAGTGTCCCATGGGGCCGAGTGCCCCAGGTGAGCCGAGTGTCCCATGGGGCCGAGTGCCCCGGGTGAGCCGAGTGTCCCATGGGGCCGAGTGCCCCAGGTGAGCCGAGTGTCCCATGGGGCCGAGTGCCCCGGGTGAGCCGAGTGTCCCATGGGGCCGAGTGCCCCGGGTGAGCCGAGTGTCCCATGGGGCCGAGTGCCCCGGGTGGCCGAGTGTCCCAGGGGGCCGAGTGCCCCGGGTGAGCCGAGTGTCCCAGGGGGCCGAGTGCCCCGGGTGAGCCGAGTGTCCCAGGGGGCCGAGTGCCCCGGGTGAGCCGAGAGTCCCAGGGGGCCGAGTGCCCCGGGTGAGCCGAGTGTCCCAGGGGGCCGAGTGCCCCGGGTGAGCCGAGTGTCCCAGGGGGCCGAGTGCCCCGGGTGAGCCGAGAGTCCCAGGGGTCCATGTGCCCCGGGTAAGCCATACCCCCCAAAGGGGAAGGGTGTCCCGGGTGAGCCGAGTGTCCCAGGGGGCCGAGTGCCCCGGGTGAGCCGAGTGTCCCATGGGGCCAAGTGCCCCGGGTAAGCCGTACCCCCCAAAGGGGAAGAGTGTCCCGGGTGAGCCGAGTGTCCCATGGGGCCGAGTGCCCCGGGTGAGCCGAGTGTCCCATTGGGCCGAGTGCCCCGGGTGAGCCGAGTGTCCCATGGGGCCGAGTGCCCCGGGTGAGCCGAGTGTCCCATGGGGCCGAGTGCCCCGGGTGGCCAAGTGTCCCATGGGGCCGAGTGCCCCGGGTGAGCCGAGTGTCCCATGGGGCCGAGTGCCCCGGGTGAGCCGAGTGTCCCATGGGGCCGAGTGCCCCGGGTGAGCCGAGTGTCCCATTGGGCCGAGTGCCCCGGGTGAGCCGAGTGTCCCAGGGGGCCGAGTGCCCCGGGTGAGCCGAGTGTCCCAGGGGGCCGAGTGCCCCGAGTGAGCCGTGAGTCCCATGGGGCCGAGTGCCCCGGGTGAGCCGAGTGTCCCAGGGTGCAGTGTGCCTCGGGCGAGCCGTGTGTCCCAGGGGAAGCAGTGGGACCCAAGGGAAGGGGCGGTGAAAACCAGAGGAGGAGCGGACTCTATTCATATGGTCCTGAGATAGTCACCATAAAACAAGCAGACTGCCAAATGACAGCGGGGAGGGGAAGGAGACCTGGGGGGAGATAGGAGAACAACTGAGGGACTGGTATGCATGAACATAAGTACAACCAATGAACACAGAACTCTGGGGAGGGAGGGCATAAATGGGAGGTGGTGGGGGCAATGGTAAACTATGTACACAGAAAATACCTTAATAAAATGAAATTTAAAAAAATAATAATAAAAATAAAAAAAAATAAAAAGGTGGCTGAATATTAAGATATAAATCTAATATAGGATTTATTATTGATATTGACAAGCTGGCTTTAAATTTTAATAGGAAATGCAAAGGAACTATAATAGCTATAACAATTATGAAAACAAAATATAAAGTGGAAGAATCATACTACCCAATTTAAAAAAATCAACATAAAACTATAGGAATCAGTATGATATTGGTGAATGGAAAGACACATAGGTCAATGAGCCAGAATAGGGAGTCCAGAATTATATCCACACAAACAGGCCAAATGATTTTTGACAAAATAGTGAAATGCATACAGGATAATCTTTCCAAATCTAGTGTGGCATGTGGCAACCTCTGGCCATCCCAAAAAGAAAAAGAAAAAAAATTAACTCAAAATGGGCCATAGTCCATTTTTATTTATTAAATAAAAATCATAAAACTATGTAACTATAAAACAAACAAACACACAGCCCCAGTGCCACAAATACATCTTTTATGGTTGGCCCTCACAATTTTGTTGGTTAACATGAATGATTTTCCTACATTAAAAAGTGCAAAGTTTCAAAACACAAAAAATAAACACAATCTTGTTGATCTCTTAGGCACTGTTCTTAGATACGCTTAAATAATTTTAATAACTGAGAGCTCATTATTTTACACGCTACTTTTTCCATTCCAGTGGCAACTTTAAAATAGGAATGTTCTCCAAAGTAAACTGATGAACAAAATAGTTCCAGAGACATAGAGGTATGGAACAGACTGATGAATTTCCGAGGGAAGACTGGTGTGGAGGATTGGGAGGAGGGGAGTAGTTACCCGGGAACTTATATGTACACTAGAGGCTGATGCATAAAGTCATGCAAGGGCCTTAGCCCTGGCCCTGGCCCCTGCCCACCACCGTGGCCGGGAGCCTCTGCCACCTCTGCCATGGTGCCCGCCCTCTGCAGCTTTGTCCAGAAGGAAGGAATTCTGGAAGGATGTCTGGTCTAATTAATATATTACGCTTTTATTATTATAGATATGCATAGCCCATAGACCAGCCGTGGGCAAACTACGGCCCGGGGGCCGCATCCGGCCCGTTCGGCTGTTCTATCCGGCCCGCGGAGCCGAAAGAGTGGAGGGTTCTCTTGCTCTCCCCTCCGCTCCTTCACCAGCAGCCCAAGATGAGAGTGCCAGCATGGTCAGGTTGCTTTCGTCCCGGCCCTCCGGTGCAGTTTAAGAACCCATTGTGGCCCTCGAGTCAAAAAGTTTGCCCAGCCAAAACCGGTTTGGCTCAGTGGATAGAGCGTCGGTCTGTGGACTGAGGGGTCCCGGGTTCGATTCCGGTCAGGGGCATGTACATTGGTTGCGGGCACATCCCTGGTGGGGAGTGTGCAGGAGGCAGCTGGTCGATGTTTCTCTCTCATCGACATTTCTAGCTCTCTATCTCTCTCTCTTCCTCTCTGTAAAATACCAATAAAATATATTAAAAAAAAAAATTTGCCCACCCCTGACATAGACCCTGACAATGAAGTGGGGAAAGCCTGGGAGGGGCAGGGTCAGGGTGGCAGGGGTTAATGGGGAAAAATAAACAAACAAACAAATGAAGGGGCTATCTGTAATACTTTAAAAAATAAGGATAATTACGTACAAAAAAATTGAAACGTTCTCAAATCAAGACATCTACAGGCCTGAACATTTTGCTTCTCAGTTCCTGGCATTCCTCCCAAAAGCAACACATGACGATGCTGAAAATATCTGAAGACAGTTCTCATTTCTTCAGACAAGAATCTCAAATTCCCTCATCTTAAGAATGCACAGCCCAAACCAGTTTGGCTCAGTGGACAGAGCGTTGGCCTGCGGACTGAAAGGTCCCAGGTTCGAGTCAGGTCAAAGGCATGTACCTTGGTTGCGGGCACATCCCCAGTAGGTGTGCAGGAGACAGCTGATGGATGTTTTTAGCTCTCTATCCCTTTCCCTTCCTCTCTGTAAAAAATCAATAAAATATATATATTTTTAAAGAAAAAGACTTGGCCACTACGGGAAAGAGTTCTGTGATTGATTAATGAAGTCTGTCAGGGAACAAATAAGGGCAGTGGTGGCACATGTGCCATTGCCTGTCTACACAGGCAGACTACAAATGAGTTACCCTAGATCCCTACAGCTGGTTGACACATTCCTAATCAATTAACAGTGGGGGTAATGTTGATGGGTCAGAAGTGAAAAGCCCATGGTTTTTAAGTCAAAAGCAGGCAGTGATCTCTCAAAACTTCTTACCACTTCCCTGGCTCTACACCATGTCTCCACACCTACCCCCATCTTCCTATAAGTTTTAGGTTTAAAGGAATGTTGAGTCCATGTCAGAATTTCAGCCAGGGAAAGAAGGGTTTCTGGCAGTTTCACTTGGAATTCTAAATGGATGTTCCTGTGGATCTTATCATTATGTGCTGAAGAAATCAACAAATAGCCGAAGCCAGTTTGGCTCAGTGGTAGAGCGTCGGTCTGCGGACTGAGGGGTCCCAGGTTCGATTCTGGTCAAGGGCATGTACGTTGGTTGTGGGCACATCCCTGGTGGGGGGGGGTTGTGTGGGAGGCAGCTGGTCGATGTTTCTCTCTCATCGACATTTCTAGCTCTCTATCTCTCTCTCTTCCTCTCTGTAAAATATCAATAAAATATATATTTTAAAAAAAAGAAATCAACAAATAGAAACAGCCATGGTGGAAGTTGTTTCTCTTTCCTTTCCTTTTCTTTCTTTCTTTCTTTCTTTCTTTCTTTCTTTCTTTCTTTCTTTCTTTCTTTTTGTTAATCTTCACCTGAGCATATTTTTCCATTGAGATATTATTATTATTTTTTTTTTTGAGAAAGAGTGGAAGGGAGAGAGAGAAACACACAGAGAAATATCAATTGGTTGCCTCCCACACAAGCCCCAACCAGGACCTGGGATCTGGGGATTAAGTCTGCAATCAAGGTACACACTCTTGCCTGGAATCAAAGCTGGGACCCTTCAGTCTACAGCAGACGTTTGAACCACTGAGAAAAACCAGCCGGGGCTAGTTAAGTTTCTTAGTACAGAGCTAAGCTTCACCTACATGAACTGGTCTTGAAGATTGGTCTGGGTATGCTGATCACTGTAATATAGTCTCTAAAGGAAACCGTCATTGGCACTTCAATCTGATTTATAAATTTTGAAACACAAATCTATAAGGAGTTGAAATTTTGCCTCAAAGTTAAGCATATGCGCCACCCAATTTGAGTAAATTGTTTACACTTTTAAGAGTATAAATCTTGTCTCCCTATGCTAATTATTTGTGCCTTATGTTTATTATGTGCCGATAGAGCACAGCATATATATATATATATATATATATATATATATATATTTTTTTTTTTTTTTACAGAGAGGAAGAGAGAGAGGAGAGTTAGAAACATTGATGAGGGAGAATCATCGATCAGCTGCCTCTTGCCCCACCCCTACCCCCCACTGGGGATGTGCCCGCAACCAAGGTACATGCCCTTGACCGGAATCGAACCCGGACCTTTCAGTCCGCAGGCTGACGCTCTATCCACTGAGCCAAACCGCTTTGGGCGAGCACAGCAGCTTTGATTGTCCATAGCAGTGCAGTCCCTACAATGATCCGAGGTCGGATCAGACCATTTTCATTCCAGTCGCAGTCTCCACCGGTTCCATCTTTCCCGTTCCCTCACTCAGTGCCTAGAACCCGGGGAATAAAGCGTGAAGCAATGCCCAGCTCTCATACAGCTAACGGTCTACCTGAAAATACAAGTCATCAAAAACACAGACCCAACCTGCCTCACCTCGAAGAAAGGCTCTTCCCTTTAAATAGTCCTTCCGCAGTCGTTCCCTTTTCCCTCAGGCACCCTACTTCTTCCAAGATCCTTCCTTCTTCCTCTTGGACCTCCACCCCTTCCAACAGCAGCAGTTCCTACCCCGCCACACAGGACGCCTCTCTCTCCTCTCAAGAGCTAACCACTCCCGCAAAACTCCCCCCATGGGCCGCCCCAAGCCCCACCCGTTCCCCAACGGGCTCCTCCCTCATAGGGACCCGCCCTCTCCACGGCCCCGCCCACTTCCCCGCCCACACCGGGCGGCTGCTTCCCCCAGGCCCCGCCCCCGACCCCAGCGCCGGGGACCTCTCCCCCTTCGGCATCCCCGCCTCAGAGGGTCGCTTCTCTTACTGGGCATGGTTCTCGCTCTGTTCCGCCTTGCTCTCGGGGCGGGGAAGCGGCCGTCGCCACTCACACCCTCACTTGTGGGGCCAGTGCGGTGGAAAGCCCCCGCGGCAGCTTAGTCTTCGCCGGCGGCGGCGGGCGAGGGCGACAGTTGCCCTGGGTTACGACGCACAGGAAGGAGATGATGGTGGGCGGGCCCACGGGGGAGAGGGGAGTGGCTCCTAGCGGAAGTGACGCAAGGCCCCTCTCGCGCCACACACTGAGCGCGTGAGGCGACGCCGGCGGCCACTGTGAGCGCGTGCTCCCAGCAGGCTCCGCGCGCGGCCGCACACCCTCGGCGGCGGGAGAAGCTGCCCCGACGCCGCCCGGCCCGCTGCTCGCGCTGGAGGCGGCCGCGTGGCGGAGCCTTAAACGCCAGTCAGGGAAGTAAGCGGGGAGGCTGGATGCCCGCAGGACCCCCCGAGGGCTTCTGGCTCCTCGGAGACCCAGGGTCTCTCTCTCTCTCAGCAGACAGTCTCGCTCCGGGGCCGAATTTTTTCTGAGGTGAGGCCGCCCGTGTTCATTGCAGGATGGTTAGTGTAAGCATCCAAAATGTCCTCAGCTCCGCCAGCTGACCGCTAGTCTCCCCTCCCCCATGAGAACGTTGGTGCTAGGGTGGTGGAGGCCAAAAGTGTGACAGTGCGATCCATCGGTCTTTAACTTTTCGGCGCCGGCATGGCAGTACAACCGACACTTAGTGACCTTGTGTAGCAGTATGGCTCAGTGAAGTGGACATTGGGAGGTTTTTATTTTATTTTAAACAAATGAAAAGTAGCCCCACTCCCTTAAGTCAACCGAGGAACTGGTTGAAGACAGTGCAAGGCTCTCTCCCTTATGCCCTCCCTCCTGAGGTGCTGGTACATTTGAGCACCCAGAGGTGCAGCCGGGAGTGGGAACCTATGTCCAGGCATTCGGGGGATAGAGCGTCGACCCAACTCAAGTTTGATTCTGGTTTTTAGAAATGTGAATATTTCTGTCGAAAAATATTAGCATGTAAGTCCTTTAAGAGCACTGGTTAAAAGGCATTGGGAAAGGCAGCTACGCCTGCCCTAGCTGGTTTGGTTCGGTGGATAGAGAGCATCGGCCTGCAGACTGAAGGGTCCCGGGTTTGAGTCCAGTCAAGGTCACATGCCAAGTTGGGGGCTTGGCCCCAGTAGGGGGAGTGCAGGAGGCAGCTGGTTAATGATTCTATCTCATCATTGATGTTTCTAACTCTTCCTTCCCCTTCCTCTCTGAAATCAATAAAAATATGTTTTTAAAGATACCCACTCCTGCTTTTTTAAAAAGTACACGCAAAAACTACCTTATATAATGTCTTCAAATATCACAATATTCTACGATGTTAGAACAAAGTACTTTTATAGAATCTGACTTTTTAAGTTCATAATTTCTTTACCTAAAATACACATTTTCGGATCATTTGACTTTCACAACCTGAGAGGAATGGTATGCCTGCATGCTTCTAAAAAGAATTGTACACAAAACTCATACCCCATTGCAATTATTTTTTGTTAAAACATAAAAATTTATTCTTAAATATAAATAGTAGCCAAGGATGTAATATGCAGAGTATCACGAAAGCATGCATTCTTAAGTGCTACATTACCCTTTTAAGAGTATTGAAAAAAATCTAAATTTAATGACAATTTGATACCTATCAACATTTATTTTCAAATACATGAATAAAAGATGGAAATTTTTCTTTTGCTTTCTCTCTTTAAGTTCATACTTTTATTTTTATTCTGCTTCCTTCACAGAATTTCATTCTAATATCCAGGTTTTTCATAGATGTAAGCTGAGATACCTTGTTCATATGAAGATGCACATGAAAGCGGTTTTGTTACAGCAGTCTCTTAAATTTTAAAAAACTCCTTTCCAAAAAATAAATAAATAAATACTCCTTTCCACACCAGAAATCACATGGTGATTAACAAGAAAAAAAACTTAATGATCTATCAGCTGACAGTTTGGTTGGGTCCTCCTTTAGTTCTATTGAAAACAGAAAATTTGAAAACATCTGTTTAGCAGAATGTTATCCACTCATTGAACCTTGCTCAATTTCTGAGAAGTAGACCAATCTTAACTAAGATTCACTAAATGATTAAACTTCTTGATGGAAAGTACGTTTTCATAAGTACATGTGAAAGTTGGAAGATCTGGTTACTGATTTCCTTCACGCTAATCGGGCCTGAATGTTTTAAATGTACCAGTAATCACTAATGAAATCTAGCAGGTAAAAGCCTGCTAGCATGATTGAGTAGAACATTAAGGGATGAGTGTCTTTGGCTAGTTGTTTAGAAAAAAGCTAATATAGATAGAATCAAGATATCAGTAGTTCTAGTACAGTATCTCAGAGTTGGCAAAGGGATGTTTCCAAAACAGAGAAAGATGGGGTCAGGAGGTATATGGAAACTGTCCTTTGTGCTCAATTTTGAGCCTAAATCTGCTCTTAAAAAATTAAGTCTATTTAGAGGCGAAAAATACTGATGAAGGTAGGTGGTCAGTACTAAAGCCATATTGCAGGAAAAATATTTTTAATCGATGTAAAGTGAGGGCCTTTTCTGAGGAAGGGAAATGTGTGATTGAGTCTGAAATAATAGATTATAGAGCAGTAATGAAGGCAGTTATAGTTAGCATGATTTTTTTAAACTGAAGGTAAGCAGTTCATTTTATTAACAGCCCCCCCCAAAAAAAATTGGGGAAATTCAGAAAAATACAAAACTTCTAATTTGCTGAGTTGATCTGAAATACCCGCCTCATTTTCACGTTAGCATGCCTATGCAGAGCCCTCTAGTGGTTTTTCATTAAAAATACTGTCAACTAGCCCTAGACTTTTGGCTCAGTGGATGGAATGTCTGCCCACGGACTAAAGGGTCCTGGGTTTGAATTTGATCAAGGGCAGGTAGGTATTGGGTTGCAGGCAGGATAAATCCCCACCCCTGGTTGGGGCGCCTTCGGAAGGCAACCAATCAATGTGTATCTCTCACACTGATGTTTCTCTCTGTGTCTCTTCTCCCTCCCTTCTGTTCTCTCTAGAAATCAATGGAAAAATATCCTTGGGTGAGGATTAACAAACAAACAAAAAATCCTGATATGAAAATCTCCTTCAGACTACAATCACTGGTGTGCTTTCACTTTAGAAAGGCCATTTCTGTTTCCCACCTTTAAAACATTTACACTCCCCTAACCCCCAGTTCCATTTAAGTATTTTTTTAATAGTAACATTTGCTTTAAAAAAATGATAAAGAGGGAACCAGAAAATGTGGAAATCCTAACCATGACTGCACAACTTTTTAACAATCTCTTATTCTCTCCATCACCTTATCTGTAAAATGGTGGTAGCTATCTACCTCTGGTTATTATTGTGAGCATTAAAGAATATATGAGAGCACCTTCAAAACAAAAAAGTAAAATGTATATAATTACCTCTTTTTATTTCCAAAGCAGATAGTCAGATTAATTCCCTGAATAATAATTACACAAATAGGAAGACAATCATGTGGGGTATCTCGGATACCTTCTTGCTAAGGGTGCAATGATACAACTCAACAGTGATGTGGCCATTGGCACAGTCTGGGAAAGAATGGTTTCCGTCTGCCGAGGAGCAGGGAAGATTTGTTATTTATCTCCCTTCTCCCTCTGGAGTCTCGTTTGCTGTTTATTCACCATCAGAAGGTGTTAGTCAGAATACTTTCCTTTTCCTCTAGTAATAAGGAAAATGATGGAGGAGTCTGTGTGCTCTTGCTGTGTGAGTACACATATATATACCAGGTGTACCAGTTAATAATGCAGATTTTGTAATTAAAGAAAACATGATAACTACAAGAGAAACATCAAAAATGCTTTATTCAAAGTAATGTCCACCGCTAGCTACACATTTCCTCATCTTTCAGGTAATTTGTGGATACTGTCCCAAAAGAACTTTTCTTTGTTTTAAGGCAAACCATCCAGAGACCCAATTTTCCACTTCTTTGTACGTTTCCACTTCATACGTTTTGAAGTGCTGCTCAGAAAGTGCGCGTGCCATCAATTGGAACAAGTGGTAATCTGAAGGAGCGAGGTCTGGTGAATACAGAAGGTGGGTTAATACTTCCCAGGCAAGATCTTTTAATATGACTAACTGGTTTTGAAGTGTGTAATGGTGTGTCATCATGAAGCAATATTACTTTGCTGTGTGTTCTGGAACATTCTGGTCCTTTCACGATCAAATTGTGGTTCAAATTGATTATTTGTTGTCGGTAGGAGATCAGTATTAACAGTTTCACCTGGTTTTAGAAGCTCATAATTCACACCTTCCTGATCCCACCAAACACAGAGCATTGTCTTCTTTACGAAGTGATTTGGCCTTGCAAGTTGATGTTGATGGTTGACCTAGATCAGCGTTTCCCAAAGTGTGGTACATGTACCCCCAGGAGTATGGGAAGAGATTGGTGGGGGTACGTGTTGCACCGGAGTTTGATGGGGATATGCACTGCACCGTGCTTAGCTGCACCTAATTCTACGTTCTCATGAGTCAAGACAGTCTTGTGAGGCATGAGATGGTCTGGTGTGCAAATAAATGTTATTTATAATATAACTTTTATTTATATTTTATTATGAATTGTATTTTTCATTTATTATTTTGTGTATGTACCAAAAAATAAAAATATATATATTTTAAAAATATATTTTATTGATTTTTTTACAAAGAGGAAGAGAGAGGAATAGAGAGCTAGAAACATCGATGAGAAACATCGATCAATTGCCTCCTGCACCCCCCCCCCCCCACTGGGGATGTGCCCGCAACCAAGGTATGTGCCCCTGACTGGAATCGAACCCTGGACCTTTCAGTCCGCAGGCCGACACTCTATCCACTGAGCCAAACTGGTTTCGGCAAAAATAAATCTATTTTGATTGTTATTAAAATACATCCATTTTTTTTTTTTGACAAGGGGTACTCAGCGTTACAAAAATTATAGAAGGGGTACATATATGTCAAAAGTTTGGGAAACACTGACCTAGATCAACCCATGATTTTGTGCATTTAGGATTCTCAAAATAAATCCACTTTTAATCACCAGTCACAGTTCAGTGCAAAAAAAGACTCTTTTGTGTCGTTGAAGCAACATTTTATTGATGACTTTTCGGTTTTCCATTTGTCTTTTGTTCAGTTGATGTGGCATCCATTTTTCTTCCTTTAAAATCTTTCCCATTGCTTGTAAACGATCAGAAATTGTTTGCTGAGTAATGTTTAATCTTTCTGCAAGTCATTTTTGAGTTTGACATGCATCTTCATGCAATAATACTTGTAATTGGTCTTCAAACTTTTTTGGTTGACCTGGATGTTATTTTGTCTTTCATATCAAAATCATCAATTTTAGTGTTTAGACCAGTGTTCACAAGTATCTTGAGATGGAGCATGTTCACCATAAGCTTCCCAAAGTATTCAGAAGCACTTTTCTTCAAAATAATGAAAACTTCCCACAAATGCTTTTTTGGCACGAAATTCAACATTTTTAAGCGTAAAAATATCTATGATGTTAACACCTTCAGCAAATTTGACATATGAAATTTTGAAGCTTGTTGTCAAAATAACAAAATAGCATACATATCAAATTGCATATGTATCAACATATGTGTAACTCCATCTATTGTAAAAAACCCGCATTATAAACTGGCACACCTAGTATTTATATTTACCTGTGTGTATATAATATCTCTCCCAGAAATATCCACACATTACAGTTGGCTGAATTAAAATATCATTTGGGCCGAACCGGTTTGGCTCAGTGGATAGAGCGTCGGTCTGCGGACTGGGGGGTCCCAGGTTCGATTCCGGTCAAGGGCATGTACACTGGTTGCGGGCACATCCCCAGTAGGGGGTGTGCGGGAGGCAGCTGGTCGATGTTTCTCTCTCATCCATGTTTCTAACTCTATCCCTCTCCCTTCCTCTCTGTAAAAAATCAATAAAATATATATTTAAAAAAAATATCATTTGGGACTGTAAATATGCTTACACTATAAAGCACATTCACTAAGTCGGTGTCTGAGCTTATTCTATTCTATTCTGATTATGTAAGTGAAAACCTGAATGATTTAACTTTCTTAAGGATGTCATCTATGTGCCTTACTGATCAAGCTTTCACCTTTCCTTGTTTCTCCTCTTCTCTTTTCTAAGTTAGCATGACAGAAAAACAGTATCAGTGGTTTCTTTTTCATGATATTAAAGGTGACCAAAAGGTACTTAATATTATCAGGCAATTAGATTTTTGCTTAAGAAAAATCACATTTATGAATGACTAAAAGGAAACATTTTCTTGGAACCTTTCATGTTCTGGCTTCAGTTACCTTACAACAGAAACTTTCAGTAAGTTAAAATTCACATCTTCACAAATACTAGCATAGTCACTAAATGATATATTAACAGCAAAACAAAAAACATTAATGAAGTTGAATGTTTTATTATTAAACTTTCTTATTTTCCTGCGAGGCTGCTACTTCAGTGTATAAAAATAGCACCAGCAAACTCAGTATATTGCTAAATTAAGACAGTATTGTTCATCATCTGACACCATAACAAAAACTTTTCTCTACTGCCTGTTATTTCCAATGGAAAGATCATTAAGTATTTTGACCCAAATCCAAAGACTGATGTAAGCAAGTTACAGTATTACATAAGGCTTAAGGTAACAATGTTGAAATATATAATTTTTATTATTAGATTTTACCATAGATAATTTTAGGAATTCTGAATATTATAACTGTAGCCTAGCCTAAAAAGCATAGGGTGTTATGGAAAGATGCACATTGTGTTTATCTGCCATCATTAGATGACTAAGAGGTATTTTCATCCAGTAGCATTGTTGTAGTTTTTTTTTTCCATTGGAATTATTAAATCTTTTATCCACCACTAATTTAAGACAACTATGCTAGATAAGTTTTTTCAGACTACTTTATTTAGGTAGGTTCCATTTTCACTCCTCAATAGATTTTATGTATTTCTCATATGCTTCTTCACTCATTAGTTCATCTAGTTCTGAAGGGTTACTGAGTGTCATCTTGATCAGCCAACCTGCAACCAAAGAAAAATATCTTATATTCCAAATTTCCTTTTTAAAGAGTTGAAGTCAAATTCATTAAAAAGTGTAAAATAGTTTTATTTTAAATTAGCTTCTATTTAATATTATTTTGTATTTGTTTTAGATGCACAGCATAGTGGTTAGACAATCATATGCTTTATACAGGGATCTCCCCCCTCTTGTTTCAAGTACCCACCTTACATATATACAATTATTACAATATTATTGATTGACTATATTTCCTATGTTGACTGTTTTGTAACTACTAATTAGTACTTCTTTTTCTCTTTACTTTTTCACTCAACTTCCAAATGCCTCTCCTCATCAGTATGTTCTCTCAATCTATGAGTTGGTTTCTATTTGTTTGTTCACTTATTTTATTTGTTAGAGTCTACATATAAGTAAAATCATAATAGTATTTGTCTTTCTTTGCCTGACTTATTTCACTTAACATAATACCCTCTAAGTCCATCAATGCTGTCACAAATAATAAGATTTCATTCTTTTTTTATGGCAGAGTAATGTATATGTGTACCACAGCTTTTTTATCCACTCATCTATTGATGGGCACTTGTGTAAATAATGTACAATGAGCATAGGGGTGCATATATTCTTTTGAATTAGTATTTTGGGTTTCTTTAGCCTTATATCCAGAAGTGCAATTGTTGGGTCATAAGGTAGTTCCATTTTTAATTTTTTGAGGAACCTCCATACTGTTTTCCATGGTGGCTGCTCTAATCTGCATTCCCACAAACACTGCAATAGGATTCCCATTTCTCCACATCCTTACCAACACTTGTTTTAAAATAAATTCTTTAGTGCCTCAAAATTAATGTAGTACTATTTACCTCAATGACCCATTTGTTCAAGGAATTTTAAGTTTTAGCATTTAGAATTAAATTAATATCCTTGCATATCATTATCGAAAAAATTAAAACTAAAATAGATACCACTATAATGGATTAAGAACTGTAGATTGTAATAAGCATCAGCAAATGACACTGAAGACTTTATATAGGCATCCAAGTATAGAGAGACCAGGTATGTCTTTCATTAGCAAGAGGAACACCAACATTGTTAACTACTGATGTGAAGGACATAGAAAGTAGAGAGTTAGAAGGGCTTGGTGACAGGCAACAGAGAACTACGGCCTAATCCTAATTTTACCATTTATGGATGTGTGACTTTAACAGAGTATACCTTTCTGAGCCCCATTTCATTTACAAAATGGAGAAAATTGCTGCTAGCCTACCTTACTGGGTAACTGTAAAGATGAATATGTGAGAAAACGGAAAGTTAATGAAATAAGTATTATTCTGTCATCACCTACATCACAAAATAGACACTTTATGTTTGAAGAAGTAAATATTTTGCAAGTGTTTGCTACTAAGAACCTTGTAAAATAAGGCTATGCTTTATTTTATCAACAAAGATTTTAATAAACATAACCTTAGATATTCAGCTAACTTGTGCTTTCTTTATTAAAAGCAGAACATCTCTATTTAGTACCAAAAAGTGCAAAGATAAAGTCACAATCCCCTAATTTTGCTTTTAACTCTAGATTAACAACTTACCGTCTTCATAACAAGATTTGTTGACAAGTCCTGGATTTTCTACAAGAGCTGTATTAATTTCAGTTACTTCTCCTGACAGAGGAGAGTAGAGTTCACTAGCAGCTTTCACACTTTCCAAAGCACCAAACTCATCTAAATTAAGAAAATATTAAATATTAAAAGTTAATGACCTGAAAATGCCAATATAAAAAATTGGTCATTTCAAGTACAATCATGATAAAATCCCAAGTATCTTTATTTAAAAATAAAATTGTAAGTTTTGTCATGTTTGTATTACCTATGAGAAGGGTATCAATATCCTCAATAAAGTAGACCTATTTCTTTTAGTCAGAGTAAGCAAATGGTGATGTATCCGAATACCAGAAGTGCTTGAGTTCACTAAAATTAAACTTTCTTTCAATTTATTATGGCTCAGAAAAAAATAAAAATAAAAATTCAGAATATTCCAGTAGCAGTAAAGTACTTCAGACCAACCTTTCTACAGATACACCAAAAAAAAAAAAAAACCAATTACGTGAAGGATCTGTAGGATAATCAAAAGGAGAGTCAATGATTGGGGGAAAAAGAGGGGGACGACGACTCAAACTGAGATCTTCTTTTATACAATGCATACACTGATAACACCACACTATCCAAAGACCACAGTGTAATTAGAACACAAGTAGAAAACCAGTCTTATTTCTTTGAAGGGTCCAAGGATGAAGTATGGGGCTGCCAAGGTGGCTGGAACATGAGGGTTTCCTAGAAAGAAAGGCGTATGGAAAAGAGAGAAAGTAGTCAGCAGAAAGATCCCCAAATGACCCACAGACCCACCTGATGGAATTATCAGAGAACCTATAAATAGCAATTATACCATATTAAAAGGCTTTTTAAAAAAGATCATCATAATAAGTGAACATATGGAGGAATACTTATAAATAAATAGAAATTTTTAATTGGATTTTTTAGAACTGAAAATAAACTACGTAAAATAAAATATTCCCTGAATAGCATAAACAGCACACTGGATATAGTAGTAAAACAAAGGATCAGTGAACATGAAGAATGATAATCTGAAACTAACCAAACTAAAGAACAGTTAAAAAAAAAAAAAAGCTGGCTCTAGCAGGTTTGGCTCAGTGGATAAAGCGTCAGGCCTGCAGACTGAAGAGTCCAGGTCCCATTCCTATGAAGGGCATGTGCCCAGGTTGCAAGTTTGATCTCCAGTAGGGGCATGTAAGAGACAGGCAATTAATGATTCTCATCATTGATGTTTCAATCTCTCTCCCTCTCTGAAATCAATAAAAATATATTCTTTAAAAAAGGCTGAAAAAATAATAGAGCCTTAGTCACCTATAAGATAATATCCAGTGCTTTGAAGTGAATGATGAGAATACAACATACCAAAATATCTGGGATACTAGAGGCCCAGTGCATGAAATTCATGCACGGTTAGGGTTCTAGGCCTGGCTGGTGATCAGGGCCTTCTGGCTGCTGGCTGGGGCCTTCCTTCTGTGCTGCCCCCCTCGTGGTCAGTGTACATCACAGTGAGCAGTCAAATTTCTGATCAGTCGAACACCCAAGGGGACAATTTGCATATTAGCTTTTTATTATATAGGATAGCTAAAATGGTGCTTAGGAGGAGATTAGTGTCTTTAGCTTTTGTTTAAAAAAGAACATCTTAACTATATAATCAGTCTGCAGGCAGAGGTGGGTCTCTGGAGGCTTTGAGTCTTTGCCTAATGAATTTGTCAGCAACAGCATTATACACTGTCCTGCAATGCAGATTGGGAGGTGTAAGAGATCTACCTAATACATAGTCACAAACCCAAACAGGCAGCCAAAATAGGGAGACAAAAAAAAAAGAAAAAAAAGCCCCAAATGAAAGAATAAGAGAATTCTCCAGAGGAAGAGCTAAATGAAATGGAGAAAATAAATTAGCAGACATAGAGTTGAGAATAATGATGGCAAAGATTATTAACAGCATGAGAAAACATGAAGAATGACGTTACACTAGTGATGAACAGGGAAGGAACACACAGTAGATTAGGGGAAGCCAAGAATTAGATCAGTAAATTAGAAGACAATGTAGAAAAAAAAATCACTCAGAGAACCAAAAAGTAAAGAACAGGACAGTTGTGGGACAACATCATATGTAACAATATCCACGTAATAAATGTGCCAGAAGGGGAAGAAAGGGAGAAAGGGATAGAGAATGTGTTTGAAGAAATAATGGTAGAAAACATCCCTAAAATGGTGAAGGAAAAAGTCATACAAGTTCAGAACAGAGAGCCCCAAACAAGAGGAACCCAAACAGGCCCATGCCCAGACACATCTTAATTAAAATGCCAAAAATTAAAGACAAATAGAGAATCTTAAAGGCAGCAAGAGAAAAGCAACCATAAGGCTGTCAGATGTTTTCTCATCCAAAATTCTACAGGCCAGAAGGGAATGGCCTGAAGTATTCAAAGTAATGAAAAGCAAGGATTTGAAACCAAGGTTACTATATCCAGCAAGGCTATCATTCAAAATGGATGGTGATGCCCTAGCTGGTTTGGCTCAGTGGATAGAGCATTGAAAGATCCCAGGTTCATTTCTGGTCAAGGGTACATGCCTGGGTTGTGGACTCGACCCCCAGTGGGGGACTTGCAGGAGGCAGGTGATCCATGATTCTCTCTCATCATGGATGTTTCTATCTCACTCTCCCTCTTCCTTCCTCTCTGAAATCAATAAAAATATAATTTACAGAAATAGATGGTGAAATAAAGAGCTTCCCAGACCAAAAAAAAAAGCAAAAGGAGTTTATTACCACCAAATGAGCACTGCATGACATGCTAAAGGGCCTGATTTAATAAGAATAGAGACAGTGAAACATAGGCATAAATAATTAAAATGGCAACAAATAAGTACCCATCTACACACACACACACACACACACACACACACACACACACACACACACACACACGAGCTGAAGCGACTGTCTGACTGGTAACTATGATGCGCAATGACCCCCAGGGGGAAGAAACTTCAATTGGTAGCTATGACACGCACTGACCACATGGGAGCAGTCGCTCAGTGCAGGAGCTGCTGAGCAACAGCAACTTTGCAGAGTGCCCTCTTGCACTCTAGGACCCCTCGGGGGATGTCAGACTGCTGATTTCGGCCTGATCCCTACAGGACAGGCCAAGGGACCCCAGTCACTCCTTAGACACCCTTCCAGCCCCAGCACCATTCCAGGTGTCACAGGCCGGGAGGGACTTCGGGAAGTTGGCTACAGGGCATGTCTGGCCCGTCTCACTCAGTCCCACCCCTCCGGCCACCTTCTAATTAGTTTCTTTTCAGTGTGCACAAATCTCATTCACCAGACCTCTAGTGAATAACCTTAAATGTAAATGGATTAAATGCTCCAATCAAAAAACATAGGATAGCTGAATGGATACAAAAACGTGACCCAATTATATACTGTCTTATAAGAGACCCACCTCAAAACAAAAACTCAGGATGAAAATGAAGGAATGGAAATTTTCCATGCTAATGGAAACAAGCCACTATAAGAGACTATATAAGTCACTACTTAAAACTAAAGGTATCAGTCCAACAAGAGGATTTAACCCTGATAAACATATATGAACCTAATATAGAAGCATCTAAATACTTAAAAAAACTTCTGGAAGACTTTAAGGGAGAGATCAACAGCAACACAGTCATTTTGTAGAAAGTTTAAAAAAGGAATTTTTAAGTTTAAGGATATTACCAGCATATTTATATTAATAGAATTTTTTAATGCACAAAAAGTCTCATGACATTCATTTACTATAAAGAGATGTTCAGAAATTTATGGTCTGCTTGAGTAGCAGATTGGGTACACAATAAATAAAAGAAGTTAATGAGAACTATGTGTTGATATATAGAAAAAAAGATTAACCGAAACCGGTTTGGCTCAGTGGTAGAGCGTCGGTCTGTGGACTGAAAGTTTCCGGGTTCGATTCAGTCAAAGGCATGTACATTGGTTGTGGGCACATCCCTGGTAGGGGGTGTGCAAGAGGCAGCTGGTCGATGTTTCCCTCTCGTCGACGTTTCTAGCTCTCTATCTCTCTCCCTTTCTCTCTGTAAAATATAAAAAATAAAAATAAATAGAAAAAAAGATTATTAATCACACTGAGGGTTTTATTATGACATCAGAAATGGTTTCAAGGAAGGCCTTCAAAAAGAGGGATGTGACCAATCAGGATGTTGAGAGATAGGAAGCAGAAAAATACCGAATAAGATAAATGATGGGGAAAGTTTAAGCAGAAAAAGAGATGGCTTGAAAACCAGGTTCTGACCTCGTTTAGCTCATTTGCTTTCCTACCTCAAAGAAAAGCAGATTTTACTTTTTAAACTCAATAGGCCTTAATATGAATATGAATATGTGGAGTGGAGAGCAAAGAGGCTAACACCCATTTCCCTCTACTTTTTCCTACCTTCCATTATAATGTCTAAAAATTCTCATTATTCTCTTTGCCTTCATCCTTACAACTAGGAGTGGCAAAGATAGCCCACATCTGGCTAATGAGATGTAAGAGGATAAAAATGAAAGCCTGTCCGTCTCTTCCTGCTTTTGGACATTGTCATTTGAAAATGTGACAATGTCTATTATTTTGCTGCGATGTTGTGAACTGTGACACACGGAGGCAGAAAAAATACTAACAGAGGTCATGTCCTTCACTGAGCCACTCAACCAATCCTCTCTTCATCTGTGTCCAGACTATTTGTTTAGTATAAGATATAAATCCCTATCCCTGGCCAGTGTGGCTTTGTTGGTTGAGCATCGTCCCGTGCACCAAAGGTTTCCAGTTCAACTCCCAGTCAGGGCACATGCCAAGGTTGCATGTTTGATCCTTAGTTAGTGGAGGTGTGTGTGGGAGGCAACCAATTGATATTTCTCTCCCTCTCCCTTCCTCATTCTTTTAAATTTTCTGTTACTTGAATGAAAAGCACTCTTACTGATCCTGGGTGCATAAAAGTTATTCAAGCCTTGGCCAGTAGTACGTATGAGAGGCAGCTGATCAATCTCTCTCTCTCTTTCTTTCTTTCTTTCTTTCTCTCTCTCTCTCTCCTTCCTCCCTCTTCTTTCCTCCTTCCCTCCCTCTTACCCCCAACTCCCCTCTTCCTAGCTCTCTGAAATCAATGGAAACATCCTCTGGTGAGGATAAAAAAGTTATTATTCAAGTAAGGATTAGGTAAAGAAAATTCATGGCATGAATGATGACAAACCAAGGTAAGAAAAATACTCACCTTGCTTGTTCAATTTTGTCCCAATTTCAGGCAGACTGCAGTAAACAACATCTCCCAATGCTTCCTAAAAACAAACAAAAAAACTCTAAAAAATAAAAACTAAACCTCCTAATAAATAGGAGCAAGCCAAACACTGAACCCTCTGGAATTTCAGATAGTAGTACAAATTTTACATTTGATAGGCCATATTTTTTGTGTTTTTTCTTACAACCCTTTAAAACACAAAACTATTCTTGGCTCAGGACCTGCAAGGAAACAGGCCACTAGCTGGACTTCCCACAAGAGATCCACCTTAAAACAAATCGTATGTCCTCCAAAAGATTACTATCTCCTCTGAGAATCACACTTTGCGTTCTTTCACTTCTGCAGCCATTTCTTCCTCAGCATTTGCTTAAATCTTACCCATTAATTCTTCAACTCATAATCACATGCCTTATACTCTTTGAAGATTTTGATTCCAATAAGAAATTATCTCTCCATCAGATTACTACCCACTGTGCCACTCAGGTTATCCATCTTGTGATGTTTTGTATGTCGTTCTCCATATAGGCTATTACACTGATAAATTCCAGGAGGCATGGACACTATACAATATCTCACAAGCACCCTATACTGGGCTTCAGTAGGCACACAGATATACCAATGAAGATATAGTTGTTCTTGACTTTCAATACCTGATATTCCAACATTTCTATAAAATATTTTATATTTCCATCAGTTATCATCCCCTCTCCCCACAGTGCCCCACCTCCCAGAGACCCAGTTTAAAATTATTACCTGGTACTGCCATTTGACTTAACGTTTTCTTTTATACAATATTTCAAATATGGGATCAGTGGGAATAGGGGAATTCATAGAGAAATTGATAGGCTAAATAAAAAGTTTCCCTCTGCATAATTTGTTCCAATCTAGGTTTTTCCCTCTTCATCTCCCCTGGTCACGTGTGTTTCACTGTATCCACAAAACACTACCAACACTCTACCCTTTTGCTGCTGCTTTTCTTAACTACCCCAATGTGAAATACACACATTTCTTTCTTGAATAAGGATTGTTTCCGACCTTCAATTTTAAATGTCAACCCTTCAATATCTCTAACACTACATACTCCCCTAACCAGATTGTTTTTCACTTGTTTCACTTACTGATATTTCTCTACGGGTCTATAAAGGGCCCAAAATACTAAGGGCAGAATAAACAAATTTTAAAAGACAGAGCCAACCCAATTTAGGTAACAGCGGACTATTTTAACTGTTTTGAGACAATCCAATACCTGTGCAAAATTGCTGATTCCCACTGTTCCAATACCATTTTCTGTTGTTATCCATTCATGTTTTTCTGTGAATTTACGCACTAAAATAGAAGACCAATATTTCAGAAAAGCAGTAGCATCACTTATAATGCATTTTTTTTATATCAATGCTGTCAAAAGACAAAACTTTCCCAGTATTTGGTCTGACTTATTGACATTGCCTTTCAATAGTACATGCCCTGGAAAAAATTATCGCTACTAGATGGTATATCTTAACAGTGCTATCACTTAGACAAAGATAGCTTGATGTGAACACCTTATGCATCTTTTGGAGACTTGATTATCTGTTCTAACCTTACTTAGTTTAAATCACGCACAAGAAATCTGAGGGTATTTCAAATGTATCATTATCTACTAATCGGTCTGTCTCGTGGAAAAGTCCGTCCCTCTGAAGACAGATTTGGAGTGATGAAGTTTTGGAATGATCACAGACTACTCATAAATTATTTAAGCTAAAAATGAACGTGCCTTTTTAGAGCTGACCTAAGACATCTTCCCTGAAACTTGGTTGCTTGCAGGCAAAGTGGAATCTTATAGGAATGAAATTGACCTAGTAAATTACAACTTAAATAAGTTATTAAAATTCCATCTTAATGGAATTCAGGCCTGTGTGGAAGAAATAGGTTAACATCATTTAAAGAAGCAAACTATAAGAAAACTCAACAGTTACCTCAGAGCTAAGCCTTGAACAGGTGGAAAACCAAGTTTTATTGATCTTTCATTGGACAGGTTAGCCCTTAGCTTTCTTTTTTTTTCTTTAATACATTTTTATTGATTTCAAAGAAGGAAGAGGGAGGGAGAGATGGAAACATCAATGATGAGAGAGAATGGTGATTAGCTGCCTTCTACACGTCCCCCACTGGGGACCAAGCTCGCAACCCAGGCATGTGCCCTTGACCGGAATCAAACCCAGGACCATTCGGTCCACAGGTTGACGCTCTATGCACTGAGCCAAACCATTTAGGGCTTGGCTTTCTTTATGAGTTTCTCTTCAAAGATATGGTCGCCCTAGCTGGTTTGGCTCAGTGGATAGAGTGTTGGCCTGTGGACTGAAGGGTACTGTGTTCAATTCTGGTCAAGTGCACATGCTGGGTTTGTAGGCTCGATCCTCAGTATGGGGGGTGGAGAAGGCAGTCAATCAATGATTCTCTCTCATCATTGATGTTTCAGTCTCTCTATCCCTCTCCCTTCCTCTCGGAAATCAATAAAAAAAAAGATATGGTCAAATATTCAACAATTCCTGGAAGAAAGTCTGACCAAAATGTAAGAGCTATGAAAAAAAATTATTTAGGGTTTAATGTTAAAAGTACCTGCTTTAAGAAATAAGTACATTTTTAAAAAGTATACTAACTTACATATATATTACTTTCCAAAATGAAGTATTTTTTTTCCAAAAATAATGCATCAGAAGTGAACTGGGAAATGATTCATTAATTCTAATACTGTTTTAAAGTAAGCCATGCTGGCTCACTCTTCCCCTTACCCAAAGACAGCTCTGAAGCGCAACAGAATCTAAAAAAAGTATAGCTTATTCCTTTCTTTTTCCCTTAGCATTAAAACACTTTAATTTTGTATTCTTCAGTGGGAAAAGTTGCAAAATCTGTGACAAAGGAATTTGCTTTGCTTTGTTCCACTTCAAATAACTGAATGCTTTTAGATAAGTCTAATCCTTCTATTTAGAAGCTTAAGATTTGGCCTCACTGATGCTGCTAGGTAGTTAGAGCGTTGGCCCACTGCTTGCCAGTTAAGGGCACGTACCTCAGTTGCAGGTTCAATCCCTGGCCCCAGTGGGGGCTTGAGTTTGGGAGACAGCCAGTGGATGTGTGTGTCTCTCTCCCTGCCATCCCTTCCACTCTCTGTAAAAGTCAATGGAAAAAGTATCTTTATTTCTTCAGTGAGAATTTTTAAAAAGTTTAAGGTTTATACTTGATGTTCTGACTGCAACACTGTCCCCACCTTTCACTTTTTTTCTTGACTATTTCATAGTTCAGTTTGGAAGCTCTTTCCTGCCACAAGCCTCGTCTAGCCCTTCAAGACTGGGCTCCTGGGCCCATCCTGCACGTTTCCATAGCACCCTGCACTATTCTCCTCCCTCCATATCCCCAAACACACTCATAGAACTTCACATACTGCAGATATAGCCCACTTACCAATTTTCCCCATGAAGATAAATTATAAGTACAAAGCAAGCAAGTGCAGAGTTTATTTTATTTGTACTCTCATTTCTAAACAATTTAGTAAACTCTTAAAAGTTGGAGTTAAGAAATTTTTAAAAGTTTTAAGTAAAAGGGCTTCTGAGCAAAGTATCTAGTACGTAATTATTTGGCTACAACACTGAATTCTCCCTATCATTCTCTTACAACTCTAGAATGGGTTGTTTAAAACTAACATACTTTTTAAAAGGCTGGAGAACTATAAATATGACTTCTCTGAGACCATTGTCCTGGTTTTGGCCTTGCCACCTTACCTATTGTAAAGATAGTGTTGAGATGGCTCTCACATTCAGTTTAGCAACTTAAGCAAAAGTTTAGAGGAAGAGGCAGTCACATTGCTAAGCTAAATGTGCCAAGGTCCACTTGACTTTAAGTCCATTTAAGCCTTTTTTCTAGGCCAGGCACTTTAGGTTCAATGATTAGTACAATTCTTTAACCCTTGGCACAATAAGAAAAAAGTGGACAGGGGATTATGTAAATAATTACTTTCTTACTGAGCTTTGAGCCTCAGATAATTAGGTGTTTTGAGTAATCTGTGTAAGGTTTGTATTTCCCTTCTTTCAGAGTCACTAGGCAGACAGAAAATATTAATATCGGTCCATGTTTTGCTGTTTGGTCCTATGAACTAAAGTTTAATAACATCAAGTGCTTACTATGTGCCGGGCATTATGTACAACAGTTACATTATGTACAACAGTTACATTTCACCCTCCTAACAACTCTGTGAGGTAAAGACTTTCCATTTTCCTGATGAGGGAAACTGACTCAAAGTTTTGCTTGCTATAACTGGTAAAAATCTAGATCCAGTGCTTTCACTTCAATAAAGTGCTCTTGCTCTGCTTTCTCATGAATATGATCCGTGGAGCAAACTAAAAGCCTATTATTTGTCTCCACTTTTAGGGTCCACAAATGAGAGAGAACCTAAGGTCCACGAAGAAGCTTAGGGCCACACTAGCCTGATTTCTCCAGGAGCTGGAGGCAGACTCCAGGCCGGGAAGGGGTGATCGAGCTTGCCCCAGCACCCCGCCCCCCCCCCCCTCCCTAACCTGCAGGACAAAGGCTGCGGGGTCGGCCGCCCCTGCCACTTAGGGAGGGGAGGAGGGGCTGCACAATTATAGATATTTAAGAATTAAGTCTCACTGCTAGACCGGTGAGATCAGCACCCGGAACTTGAGGTGAGGATCAGGGCGGGGAGGGAGGCGTCCCAGCTCACCCCCACCCCGGGGCAGCCCCGCTTACCCCACGTGCCCGCTCGTGCTTACCCAACAGCAGACTGGGGCCAGTGCGCAGCGTCCGGACGGCGCCCGCCCTCAGGCCCCAGGGCCGCGGCGGGCAGGGCGCGGCGGGCGCCCACGCGGTGCGCAGTCTGCAGGCCGCGGCCCCCACGGTGCGCGCGGCTCGGAGCGCCATGTTCCCCGGAGGAGCGGAGGCACAGCTCCAAGGCCGCCCCGGCGGGTGGAGGCGGGAGCAGGGGCCGCCCGGGAGCGAAGGTGGCCGGCACGCGGGGGCGGGGCCTGGGAGTGCAGGGGGCGGGGCTTGGATAGGGCCACCCGAAGGGCGGGAACTTGCCGAAGGTCCGCAAGCCCGGAAGGGACTGCAGGGGAGGGAAGAGGACTAGAGCCACCGGCCGGACCGGCTGGGCTGCTGGGCTGTGGAGCAGGGCCACCCCGGGAGGGGTGGGGCTACACCTCTGGACCGTGCTCCCGGCCAGTTAAAGTGATGGATCAGCAAATCCCTTTTCCGCTACTCGCCTGGGGCCTGGGCAGATAGGCGGGCTGTAGGCATTCCCTAACTGCTGGGCCCCAGAGTCCCAGGGAATGCAGGGTACTCCCGGTCCTGTTAAAGGATGCGGTCCTGCCCTCCTCACAGAGGTTCGAAGGCAGGCAGAGTTGAATTCAGTCAAGTCCAAACAGAATCATTCCAGGCGAAGATGGTTGTTGGGCATTGGCCAAGCGCATACTGACATAACTATAGTTTTTATTTATTTATTTATTTATTTATTTATTTATTTATTTTAAAAAATATATTTCATTGATATTCTAGGAAGGGAGAGAGATAGAAAGCTAGAAACGTCAATGAGAGAGAAACATCGACCAGCTGTCTCCTGCACACCCCGTACCAGGGATGTGCCTGCAACCAAGGTACATGCCCTTGACCAGAATCGAACCCGGAACCTTTCAGTCCGAAGACCGACGCTCTACCACTGAGCCAAACTGGTTTTGGCATAACTGTAGTTTTTAAATTAAATTTATTGGAGTGACATTGGTTAATAAGATCATATAGATTTCAAGGGTATCCTATAAAATAAAAGGCTAGTATGCAAATTGAATGGCAAATGACTGATTCCTATGATGAGACCTGAACACCACAGGTCAGAAGTTCAACGCAGAAGCTGCCCCCTGGTGGTCAGTGTGCTCCCACTGGGAGAGCCCCTCAGCCAGAAGCCCGGAGCCTCTCCAGCCTCCTCAGCAGCACTAAGGATGTTGGACATCCCCTGAGGGCTCCCAGGCTGCCTGGGGATGCAGGCGTGCTGAGGGGACCTCCCTCCTCTATCTCTCCCCACCAACCAGGAATTTCTAGTCACAACTGTTTGTCAGCTGTGCCCAATCAGTTGCTCAGACTTGTGGTCAACACAACCCCTTTTCTTAAAGTCCTTTGTCCCTCCCCCACTGATCAGTGACAGCCCAGCCTGTCCGTTTCTGGAATTTCCTGGCAGCCTGCCCCCAATTCCAGGGACTTATTTGGTGTGCTGGTATTCAGCCCTCCTGAATGTCAAAGTCCATTGGCCTTCCAATGTCTCTTCTGCACTTTTATGCTAATTGCTCTTTGCTTTAGCCTCTGGCACATCATTGATACTTCTATCTCTCTCTTCCTCTTTGAAATCATTAAAAAAAATATTTAAAATAAAAGAAAAACTTTCTTAAAATTCAAACCCTGGCAAGATTGTCCAACTTATTTTACCAAAAGATCATATATCATTACTATTATTATAAAACAGTATTACACTATTCATTCAAAGTGACAAAAAGACATTAAACAAACATAGGCTAGTAAAACTTTAATTCCCCCAGTTAAGAAGATGGCTTTTTAAAGTAATCAAGTGTTAACATAAGAAACATTCAAACCTGTAAATAGTTTTTGTTTGAGCCAAACTGACAAAAATTGCCAGGAAGCAAAATCTCAAAGCATTGAGGTGATGCTCCTGAAAATGGTGGTGTGTTTTTAAAAATATATATTTTATTAATTTTTTTAAAGGGAAGAAGAGAGAGGGATAGACAGTTAGAAACATCGATCAGCTGCCTCTTGCACACTCCCTACTGGGGATGTGCCCGCAACTAGAGTACATGCCTTTTCAGGAATCAAATCAGGAACCTTTCAGTCCGCAGGCCTACGCTCTATCCACTGAGACAAACCGGTTTCGGCTCAGAATGGTGGTTTTTCACCTTGTTTTATACATTACAGTCAAAAGAGAAGACTCCAGGGTCCTGGGGGCAAGGTTGACTCCCAGGTTGGAGTGAACTGGGGCTACAACTCCCAGCCAGGTTACAATGTGCTTTCTTTAATTAGAACAAAACAATCAAGGTTAACAGAGCATGATTAATATTTCTTATAACAATAGCCAGTCCCCAATATTCTATTTCTATCCCTAACACCTCTTCCTCTCATTCTCTCTTCCTGACCTTTTCTCTCCTCTCAAATTGCTTCCTCCTGCTTTCTCCCTTTCTTCCTCTTACTCCATCTCCCTCGCTCCCTCCCACTTCTATTCCTTGTTCTCTTCTCTGTCATTCTCCCTCTCCCCTTTCCTTTTTCTTGCTCTAATTCCCTTTCCCTCTCCCTTTATACTAATTCTGACTTCCCCTCTCTCCCTCTCCACCTCTCTGCCTATTTCTCTCTCACACTATCTCCTCCTTCTCAGACTCTCTTTTACTCCCTTCCTCTCCCCCTGGCTCTTCCTTTTCTTTCCATCTCTCTCTCTCTCTCTCTCTCTCTCTCTCTCTCTCTCTCTCTCTCTCGTCTCTCGTCTCTCATTCTCCCCCATCTCCCATCTCATTCTCCCTATCTCCCCCACTATCTTCCATTCCCATTTTTTTCCTCTCCCTTTCTCCCTATTTTTTTCTTTTTCACTCTCCCTATTTCCCTCTACCTCTTTCACTCCTTCTCACTTTCTTCTTCTCAGTCTCCCATCTCTCACTCTATCTCACTTCATTGCTCTTCTTCTCCCTCTTTCTTTCAATTCCTCCCTTTTCCTCTCCCCATCTCCTTCATTCTTCCCCTCTTTCCATCTCTCCTTCCTCTCTCACTCGCTCTCTAACTCCTCCCTCACTCCCTCTCCACCCATTTGTATTTTTCTTCCTCGTTCTCTCTACTTTTCTCCCCCCCCCCCCCGGCTTCTGCATCCATCCTTTCATATTTCTTTTTCATTTTTATTAAGGTATTATATGTGTACACATTTTACCATTGCCCCCCCCACTCCCATACATGCACTCACACCCCAGAGTTTTGCGTCCATTGGTTATTTTTATATGCATTCATAGAAGTCCTTCTCTCTCTACTTTTTCCCCTCAACTTTCTCTCCCTCTCTTTCCTCACTGTGCCTCTTCCTCTCCTCTTTCCCTCGCTCTCCCTCTTCCTCTCTCTCTCCCATTCTCTGCTTCCTCTCAGGCTTTCTTTCTCTTTCTCTTCCTCTCTTTCTCCTTCCCTCTCCTTCTCTTTCCCTTTCACCCCCTTTTTCTTCCCCCCCCTTATTCTCCTTCTCTCACTTCCTATCCCCCACATTTCTCTCACTCTTCTTCTCCAACTTTCTCTTCTAATCTTTCCCTCTCAACTTCCCTTACCCCCTTCCCCTCTCTCTCTACCTCCTACTCTCATTTCTCTCCCTCTCACTTTCTTTTTTTCCTCTCCATTTTTTTTCTCTCTTCTCTTCCAACTTTCTTGCTCTCTTTCCCTCCCTCTGCACTCTCCGCTCTCCCTGTGACCCACTGCCTCTCTCTGTCTCTCTCCATCATTCTCCCTCTCCATCTCTCTCCATATCTCTCTTGATCTTTCTCCATCAAAGGAGGAGGAGGAGGAGGAAGAAAAAAGACAGAATTGAGACCTAGCATGGTCTGTTTCTTGCTTAAGCAGTGACCTCAGTAACCAAGTTCTTCTGAGAAAAGCAGAGGTCATGTCTCCATTCAAGCAAACAGAAAATAATTGTTCTGGGAAAGACAAAGTTTATGGAGTGGGCATGAATCAGGAAAGAAACACTGAGGTGGAAACACTTAAAGAACCTTGAAGTGTGCACCAAGATTCTGCCTCGTTAAGTTGGGATTGTCCACACTTTTAGAAGCTAAAAGAGAAGACTCCTCTGGAGAGTCTTAAGAGGGATGGTGGCCTTGTTGACATCTTGATTTTGAGCTTCTATCCTCCAGAATTCTAAGACAATAAATTTCTGTTGTTTTAATACCTGGTTTGTGATACTTTGTTCCAGCTGCCCTAGCAAACTAATGGCATCCATCAGCATCTCTTAGACATAGTTTGAGAAACCCTGAACTAGAACCATTCAAAGGCAAACCCTGACTAAGAAAATAATAATTATTAGTCTGTAAAAGACTAATGAAATAATTAGTCTGTAAAGAGTTTTTTTCCCCTTGAAGTCCACACTATTTTTATTTATAGAAGGAAATATATTTACAGTATATCACAGTAGTGTCAATTGTAGGTGTATGTATATACATTTTTTAATTAACTTCTTTTACATGCCACTCTTGGTAACTTATCCATGGACACAGAAAATATTGACTTGGAAAGATTACAGTATCAATGGTAAGTATAGACCCGAGGCTCTGGCCTTTTGCTAACTCTACAGATGATTGTTTGTAGATAAAGAGCTTAAACCTGGGGTGCAGCTGGTGCAAGTTGGAGGGACTGGGCCTCTGACAGCAACTTGGGCTGCTCACTGCAGTTTCCAGGCTCCTGTCTTTTACATTGAACGCCCAGGAAACTGAGTATTTTCATCAGCAGCAAATCAACAATCTCTCCTTCTTCCGAGAGCTGCAGAGGGAGAAAGAACCATACAACATATATAGATACCATCTCTTTGGGGGCTTTTCTTTCTAAGAGGAAACCATGGTTTTCTTGTGTAACTTGGGTCCCTGCCAAAGTCACTTTGATTTTTTAGACTTGCTTTTGTGAATTCGGGGATTCATCTCTTTCAGGGAATTTCAAGATTGTGGTCTCTCCACTTTATCCCTGGGGAAGTGGGGGTTCCTTCTTCCCCTCTGATGAAAATGACAGAATTCCTCCACCGCCTCTCCACCCTCCCATCAGAGGTGATTAAGAATGTATGTACAAAGCCTCTCATATATTGCTCCTGTTAATGGGAAATGGTGCCACTGCTTTGGAAAATAGTTTGGCAATTTCTCAAAATTTAAACCAGAGTCACCAAATGACTCGTTGAAATAAATTTATAGGCCCAGAGTGGAGCTGCTTCTGCCCAGGGTGTCATGTCAAAAAACCAAAATTCAGATAACATTTGTGTCCTGGTAAATGCTCCCTTTGACAGAAATGCAGTACTTCAGTCAGCCAGCCCCCAAACACCAACACAACTCTGGGCTCTATCCATACTTCTTTCTTCTTTTAAAAAAAATATATTTTATTGATTTTTTTACAGAGAGGAAGGGAGAAGAATAGAGAGTCAGAAACGCTGATAAGAGAGAAACATCGATCAGCTGCTTCCTGCACCCCCTCCCACCCCCCTCTGGGGATGTGCCCGAAACCAAGGTACATGCCCTTGACCAGAATGGAACTTGGGACTTTTCAGTCCATAGGTTGACGTTCTATCCACTAAACCAAACCACTTTCAGCTGTACTTATTTCTTTTTACTTCTCACCCCAAACAGGTGGACTCTGTGACCCCAACCAATTGATATTTTTCATTTTTCTCTTTCTTGTTTTTTATTTTTTATCCTATAAAAGCTTTGCCTTCCACCCTACCTTGCAGTTCTCTGAATAGACACTGGTCACTTCATGAATTATTAAAGTTTGTTTGTATCACCTAAGTTTTCTTTGATTATTTATAATTAGAGGCATCGTACACAAAATTTAAGCAAGAGTAGGCCTTCACAGCCCCAGTGGCTTCGTCCAGAATTTCATCTGGAAGGTCGTCTGGACAGTCGTTCTACTGTCCAGCTGTTTGGTTGATTTGCATATTATACTTTTATTATTATAGATAGGTTCATAACCTTGGCTGAATATTAAAATCACACAGGAAGATTTCAGAAATACCCATGCTTACATCATTCACCCAGGGATTCTGTTTTTAATGGTCTCAGGTACAACAGCAGTAGTTTCCAAAAGGCCCCAGGTGATTAAAATCTACAATCAGAGCTGAGAATCACCGATGTAAGGAATAGTCCCACACTGGCAATCAGGAGACCCAATTCTAGCAAATACAAGATCATTTGCTTATGATCGTGGTGAAGTAATTTTCTTCTTCTGGTCCTCAGTTTCCCCTCTCATGAAATGAAGGCTTTAAGCTACATGGTCTCTCAAGTTCCCCTAATGTCTAATGCTGTTCAGCCAACCCTTTTCTATTTCAAGGTCAATGACTATTGAAGAATAGGCCAAAGGAATTCACCTGATAGTATTTTTGCTCTTCATTGAAGGCCACCAGGATGACAGAGATAAATAGATCCAGCACAATAAATGTCATGAAAATAATGTAGGACCCAATTAGGAAGGAGCTGAGCACTGGGCTGTGGTCCAGGACCTGTCAGGAAGAAATCCAGAGTCATCCCTGAGGGTCCTGTGTCCTATTGGCCACCTCCCCCACTAGGTATCCTCAGAAGGAAAATTGGTCCTCAGAGTTAGACAGAGCCTTGAGCCAGAAGGGCCCTTTTTGCCTTGCGGCTGGCAGTATGGGCAGTGTTCTCAAGAGCTGCAAGAAGAGTGAGAGGGCAACATCCCTACTCCTTACTGCTGCCATTTCCAATTACGGGCACCATTTCTGTCTAGGGTCAGGAGAATTCTTTCCAGGACTCCTTAGCACAGCCCTCTCCTGAGTAGCCAGTACCTGATGTTCTAAAAGCTGGGGCCCCAGGGTGAGCTGTGGGCCTTAGTGTGGGGCTGTCTTCCTGGAGGAAGGAGAGCCTTTTATTTGTCCATAGTTACCATGCACTCACCAAGCCATGGACACAGGGCTGATATCCACTGGGGAAGGCATTTGAGGGGACCGCTTTTTCTAATTTTTGTAAAGGCTTGGTATAGATGGCAGTGCCCATTTTCCCTTACCCTACCCCCTTACCTCCTCATAGTTGAAGATTCCAAGCTGAAGGCTGATCATCTTTTCTGCTGCATCAAAGAGGGTTTTGTAAGAACAGAGTTTCCAACCAAATATCAAGTTTGACTGTTATGGAAAGAGTCCTCATGAGCAGGGAAAGAAAACATGCAGTTCCCTAAAACCGGCTGTTCGACAGAGTCAGTGGTCGAGTCAGCCACATCCTTGGCCTTACCTGGCCTGGCTAAGCTACTGATACCTACATGAAAGTTGGTAGAAGTACACACCCAGTTTGTGCACTTCTGAGGCTCACATACCACCCACTAGGCTCCTACTGAATTCACTCAGTTGGCTGTTCTAAAAGTCAGTAATGAAACTGGGCTCTCTGAGGCCCGATCCTTTTTGTGTTGGGGGAACTGGTTTGAATGGACAGTAGTCTTCTTCTGCCTGGATAGGACCTTCTCCCCACCGTACTTTTCCCTTACTACCGCATTCTCCACCCCAAAGATTTCCACAGGGGGTTGTGTCAGAGGGAAGCCCCACACTCCATTGGCTCTGAGTCAGTGACTTCTATTCCCAGAGGACACTGCAACCCCCTGCAGGCTGTGCATTGGGTATGGAGGACTGAATAAATCCACATGAACTAAGAGGTTGGATGGGGTGCTTTTGACAAAAGAAGACTCCAGCTTTTCAGCATATACACTCCATCAATGCACTGCACCCTACTTTTGAGGGTGAGAAAGGAAGATGGAGTGAGGTCAGGGATGGAGTGGGGGTAAACAGAGTTAAGGTGATAGTCAGGGAAAAGGTCAGGAATGGGAGGAGGGTTAGAGATGAGTGGGGACTAGGATAAGATAGATTATTGGATGGTATGCAGATCAGGGGATGGTGGAACGTGAGAGACCGGATGCAGCCAGAATGATAATACAGAAAGGGGGTAGGGTGAGGAGTGAGTCAAGCTTGAGTGGACAGTGTCAGGAGTGAGAGCCAGGGTTATGATGAGAATCATGGACTTGGAGAGGATGGTGAGTATATTTAGATGGAAATCAAGATGTATTAGAGGTTCGTTGTTTCTCACGTTTCTTGATATAAAAAAAGAGTTGATTAATTTTTTTTCAGTTACAAAAGAAATGTGATCTTTTAAATGCTCTCAATATTAAGGGGCTGAATAAAATGGTGGTGGCCCTACTAAGTTCACGCCTCATGTGTAGGACATCAAGCATTGACATGGCCTGCAGATACATCCATCCTCACTTTCCCATCTTTGCCCCAGCTCAAGGACAGGACTGCCCAACTCACCGCCACATCCCCTGTCACAGAAGGAGCGCTTTGTGTATGTTTGAGCAATTGGGAAAGTCCGAAGAACTGGCACATCCAGGCAGGGTCTGGCTATAGAAAGGGATCCTTTGCTGGAGATAGAGACTGTACCTCCTCACGCTTATCCTACTGAGGTCTCTGTTTGGAGTGACCAGTTCATGAGCTCCCGGATAAAAGACCCACCATCTCCCTCGGGTTCCCATGGTTTCCCTTACCCTAATTCCCAATCCCCTAGCACTGAGAAGGCTTTACTTCCAAGGAGACCAGCCCTGAGGTTTTCCCAAAGGAGCCACTCACCGCAATGGAGTAAGGCAGCAGCATGATAAGGATGATGATGACAAAGCCTGAAATGTCTCCCCAGGCACGGTGGAGAGCTGATGTGATCATGTTCATTTTGGGGTTTAGCTGAGCAGATGCCAAAGTTTCACCGTGGACGGCAGTACCAGGAAGGCAATGATGTAGCCAAGGGCAGTGTCAGCTGCGGCTGTCTCACTGAAACTGATCCCCCTTTGGAACCAAGAAGGAAGATTGGGTCTCAGAGACTGTATACAGCTCAGCCATAGTTCATTTGGACTCAATTCAGCCCAGGATTAGACTTATCTGAGAGGCCACCGCTTCCTACAACAGGTCTGGGAGGTAGAGCTGTCCCAATCCCCCCAGCCATGTAATGATGAGATGGTGATGGTGAGGATGATGGTGATAATGATGATGATGATGATGATGGGGATAAGATGACAGTGGTGATGGTGATGGTGATGAGGATGATGAGGATAATTATGATAGGGATAGTGATGGTGATGGTGGTCATGGGGCTTCAGCAGTTAGTTTGGTTAATGGCTACAGAGCTATGGAAGAATGACAAGGAAGGATCCTTCCAGGGTCAAGAGGACAAAGATGAGGGAGTACTATAAACCTCCCCTCCTAGTTCGGGGTCACTAGATGCCACTTTCTCCTGTCTGAGAGAATGTCCCTACTTCCCCTACATTTAAAGGAGGGATGGAAGTCCCATCCAGTTGCTGTGATAAGTGAGGACCTAATGAACTTTAATTGCATCATGTCATCTGACTGAAAATCACCGGATGAGGAGTATGCTGTCTCCATTTACAGGTAAGGACAGAGAGTAGGCATAAGGTCGCAAAACTAGTGATATAATTAGTGGCATAATTGGTGGTGGAAGAATGTCAGTTAGGATCCAGGTGTGTCTGCTTCCAAAACCCAGGTTCTTCCCCTATCTCACCCTGCCATTCATTTCCCTCTCATGCCTTTGCACTCTAAATTTAGTCGTAATGTTGGTGTGTCATTAAAAATGGCATAGATCTATATTTAATGACATAGATGGGAACAGTCTATAGAAAAATCATATGATCTCAAGTTTTTAAAAGCATTTCATATACATATATAATGGCCTAGTGAAAGTCTTCCTTTTACCTAATCTCCCACCTTCTAGAACTTTCCTTCCTTTTTTTTGAGCAGACTGGGGTGGCTTGTATGGATGGTGGCTTCCTCCTTTGGCTCCTGCAGCACCAGCACCTTTTCTCCCCCCCCCCCCAAACACACCTTTTAAAATACCCAACCTTCGCTCATGTCATCTAATTGTTTATATATGTGGAAATAATAACCATGTAAGCTCTCCTTTACGATGGCAATCAGCTCTAATTAAAGCAGTGGACTCAAACTTATCTACATTTTAGAAAAAAAACAAAACAAAACAGGAAAACATTAAAAATACTGTGATGGGGCTCTGTCCCTGGACATCCTGATTTAGTAGGCCTGGACATCAGGGTTGAATCATCTCCCTGAGTGATTCTGCTGAGGAGCTAGGCCTGAGAACCATTGGATTAAAGCGAGACTGAATATGAAGCGTATAATTTGGTCTTAAAAAGTACTTTTAAAATTTAGGACCTAACTCCAAAATGGTTTATCTATTTCAACAAGGAAATAAAATTTGCGAGTTTCTGAAATAAACACAGACTTTGGTTATTTGACTAATCAAAATACACCGGAGGGTTTCATATAATGCCAAGCTTCACTATACTCAGGTTTCTATCAAAAGCGGCAGATTTCTTTTGTTTTATGACACTCAATATAAAAAGAGTACCCTCTTGCTGAAAAATTGTTTTATTAATCATCTAAGCAAGAAATCAGTCTGTGTGAATGTAAAAAAGAGAACATGTTTAGATTATTGTAAGGAATCCTAAAGCAAGGACAGTCTGGGGACAGTGCTGGTACAACAATCACACTGGCTGCCAATGATCTCAGCCATGTGTGACCTAAAACAGACTCACCATTGTCTCTTCCTAGAACTCGGGCTTTGTTCTCTAAGCACAATTAGACAGAGTTTTAATGTAAAGGGCCAGATGGCACATACTTGAGGCCCTATGGGCCAGTTTCCGTGCCAGTGACTTAACCCGGGTTAGCAGGAAAGCAGCCATAGATAACAACATAAAGGAGTGAATGAGGTAGTGTGCCAGTAAACTTAACTTACAAAACCAGGTGGAGGGCTGGATTTAGCTCCCATCATCTTTTGCAGACCCCTTCAAGAGCTAAACCGTCGCCGAGGTCGGTTTGGCTCAGTGGTAGAGCGTCGGTCTGCGGACTGAAGGGTCCAGGGTTCGATTCCGGCCGGGGGCATGTGCATTGGTTGCGGGCACATCCCTGGTAGGGGGTGTGCAAGAGGCAGCTGGTCGATGTTTCTCTCTCATCGACGTTTCTGGCTCTCTATCTCTCTCCCTTCCTCTCTGTAAAATATCAATAAAATATTTAAAAAAAAGAGCTAAACCGTCTTTAAGTTTTTTAAATAACTGTTCTGCATAAGGTTTACAATCAACTTAAATAAAAATAAAAGTACTTTGATAATTTTTGAGCTCAAAGAATTCTGTTGATACTGAGACATTTTTATGGACAGGGGCTTTTAGAGACCGTAGAGTTTTTGTCATATAGTTGGTGTGGCGGGACTGAGCCCCAGTTATCCACATGGAAACCACTCATCACCCCACTTTCCGTTGGCTTTCTTCTCTCCCCCTGCACTTTCCCCTTTCCTACCAATGATCCCTATGATCACCTCCCAAACCAACTCTATGTACCCAAACCTGCTTGTGGGGATCCCAGACTAAGATATAAATAGGTTTTAAAGCTTTTGGTCAGAGGAAGTCTATCTGAAGATAATAGACTTTGGGCTGAAAATGAAAGAATAAGAGGACTTAGCCAGAAGAAAAGGTGGGGAAGAGGGACAAGCACATTCCAGCAGACTAGATGGGACAGCCTGGGCAAAGGCCTGGGGTCAGGAGTGGGCACGGGTCCCAGGAGCTGTAGAATCCTGTGTCACTGGAATTCAGAGCACAAGGGGCCAAGAGAGGTGACCTGCTGTGGATGGAGCCACAGTGGGGAGTTTGATCCGAAGGGCCATTGAACATTTTTAAGTGTCGGGCAGAAGCTGGAGTGAGCTAAAATCTTGGGGAAATGTCCAAGGTGCAATGTGGGGCTCATCTGAGGTTGCAAAGTTCCTTTTCAAGGCGGTGTTGAGAACCAGCCAAGTGGAAAGATTGCTCATGGGTAATTTTGGCTGCCTACCCAAGATTTCTCTGATTAGAGCAAACGCTTTCTGTTCCTTGAGGTGGGTGGTTTTCATCTTCTCAATGTTGGCAGCCAGAGGCGGCTGGTAGACATCCTTTCTACTGTTTCTTCGTACTCGGAAAGCAAGAACACAAGGATAGTTACCCCATGGGCAGTGGAATCAGGCTGTTCATTTGCAACCAGGTACAGCTAGGATTCACAGTGCCTTCCTTGTGGGAGCCATTACCCCACACTGCCCTCCATGCTCTGCCCACACTATTCCAGGGCCCAGAACTCCATCCCTTCTTCTTCATGGGGGGAATTGTCCTGGTACTGAAAATGAACATCTTTCCCTCTCTGAAGGGTTACTCACTCCTGGATGCCATCTTCCTTGCACTCCTGGATTCTAAAATGGATCCTAACACTTTTAAAAGGATGGAAGAGCTGAAACCGGTTTGGCTCAGTGGATAGAGTGTCAGCCTGCCGACTAAAAGGTCCAAGGTTCAATTCCAGTTAAGGGCATGTACCTTGGTTGTGGGCATATCCCCGGTAGGGGGTGTGCAAGAGGCAGCTGATCCATGATTCTCTCTCATCGATGTTTCTAACTATGTATCCCTCTCTCCTTCCTCTCCGTAAAAATCAATAAAATATATTTTAAAAAATAATAAAATAAAAGGATGGAAGAATGAGGGTAAATAGTATTTCAAATTCCTGTCATGTCTAATTCCAGTATCTTCTTTTTCAGACCACATTATTGAGATATAATTTTCATAAATTCACCCATTGGAAGTCTACAATTCAATGCTTTTAGTACATTTTAAACAATCCAATTTTAGAACATTTTCATCACCCTCAGAAGGTTCTCTCATGTCCCATTGAAATCAGTCCCCACTCTCACTCTATTCCCACCCTCAGCCCCATTCATTTGCTTTCTGCCTCTATAGCTTTTCCTTTTCAAGATATTTCATATAAATGGAATCATATGTATATAGTTTCTTATATCTGGTATATTTTAATTAGCATGTTTTGGAGTTCATCCATGTTGTTGTATATATTAGTAGTTAGTTTATTTTCTTATTGTTGAGTAGTATTCCATTGTATAGATATACTGCCTTTGTTTTTCCATTCACCTATTGATGAATATTTAGATTGTTTCTAGTTTTGGCTAATATGAACAATGCTGCTATGAACATTCAAGTACAGGTGTTTATGTGGACATATATTTTCATTTCTCTTGGATAGATTCATAGGAGTGGCCAAATATCTTTTAACTAGTTCAAATGAAGCTTCTGTGAACATTTGGGCACAGGTTCCTATATGAATATTAGTCTTTGTTTCTCAGGGATAAATGCTTAAGAGTCCAATTGCTGGAGCATATGGTAAGTATGTTTTTAGATTTTAAAGGGACTTCTAAACTGTTTTTCCAGAGTGGCTGTACCATTTTATATTACCACCAGCAACGTATGAATGCTCCAGTTTCTCTTCTTTGTCAGCCTTTGGTTCTACCACTTTTCTTCACTTTAGCCATTTGGTAGGAGTGTATTAGCCCAACTATTTTTTTTTTAAATCCATTCTCTTTTTTCACCCTCACTGCCAGCACATGTCATTTCTTGCCCAAACTATTTTGATATTTTTCCTCCTGGCCTCCCCACTTCCACTTTTAACATAATACCTCTATTTTCCAAGAGTAGCCACAGTAACTTTTCTAAAAATCACAAATAGGCCATGTTGCTCTCCTATTTAAAACACTTTGAAACCGTAACATTGACCCAGATCCTACAAGGCCCTTGCATGACCTGCTCCCCACTTACCTCCCTGCCTTCATGTTGAACAATTCCCCACTCCCCCAATCCCAAATGATTCATCTACACTGCCAGTAATTGCTGTAAAATGACAAGCTGCATCTCACCTCAGGGCCTTTGTACATTTCCAGTGTGTAATCCCTCCTTGGCCCCATCCTCTAGGAGCCAGCTTAGGTGGAGCGGCCTGCACTTTCTTATTCTCCCACACTTAGTTCTCATCACAACTCACACTTATATGTCTCCTTGTGCATTTAATTATTTAATGTGTCTCTCCACATGGGCTGTTCCTTGCTTGAGGGCAGAACCTGTTCCATCTTGTCCATACTGTGTTCCCTGAGACTGAGGTGGGAGCAGAGATTGACTTCAAATGGGCAAGAGGTAATCTGGGGTGATGAAGCTTTTCCAAGTCTTAATTGTGGTGATGGTTGCACAACTCTATAAATTACTACAATCAATGAATTATACATTACAAGTAGATTTCATATAAATTATGCTCCCCGGCCACCGCACTGTCTGGCACACAGCAAGTACTTCCTGAACAATTGGCAAAGGAATGACTTAATGAATATTTAATTAGTCTGGAGGGTGGCCTCTCCTTGGAGAAAAATTACTCTTGTCTTAGAACGAAGATTTTAATGGACCTTTGGATTTGCAAAGCCAAAGCCCTAATTTAGAATGGAAGAATACAGGCCCATGTGGTTAAGAACTCTCTGTCCCTCTCTCTTCCTCTCTATAAGAAATCAATAAAATATAATAAACAAATAAATAAATAAATACATTTTATTGATTTTTTACAGAGAGGAAGGGAGAGGGAGATAGAGAGTTAGAAACATTGATGAGAGAGAAATATTGATCAGCTGCCTCCTGCACACCCCCTACTGGGGATGCGCCCTCAACCAAGGTACATGTCTTTGACCGGAAGGAATCGAACCTGGGACCCTTCAGTCTGCAGGCCAACGCTCTATCCACTGAGCCGAACTGATTTCAGCTGTGCTTACCTTTCTTATAAATACTTCTTGCCTTCACCTCCTAATCTGAACACTATTTGGGTTTCTGCCTGAATCATTGCTTCCTGAGTAGCTATTCTTTTGGATCTCATATAAAGGCTTGTTACTTCTCACCTTAGCCTTTTATTTTTGGGTTAATACTATCCTAAATAATAAAGAGCTAATATGATAATTAGGCCAAACAGCAGAATGACAGTCCAGATGACTGTCCGGACAAACTTCCGGACCAAGTCAGGTCTGCGAGAGCCGAGGCAGCTGGGCTGTGAGGGCCGAGCCCCTTGCATGAATTTCGTGCATCGGGCCTCTAGTATATACAGTATATATATTCTACTGAAGTCACATTTATTCAGTGCTACTAAGAGCTAGTCCCCAAGTGAAGTGCTTTACACAGATTTGCTCCATTATTCCTCATGGCGAGCCTAGAAGACTGGTGCTGTATAATTTTTTAGAAGTTTTTATTATGAAAATTCCTCCATACAAAAATCAGTGAGCATAAGGAATCCCCATCAACTAATTTTAACTACCATCACCACCTTGTTTCATCTATCCCCGCTCCCCCCCCCATATATGTTCTTACTGATTTTAGAGAGGGAATAGGAGAGAGAGAGAGAGAGAGAGAGAGAGAGAGAGAGAGAGAGAGAGAAACACACATCAGCTGCCTCCTGCACTCCTCCTACTGGGGATCAAGCCTGTAATCCAGGCATGTGCCCTAAATGGGAATCTAACCCTGATGGATAGTTCATGGATCCATGCTCAACCACTGAGACACACCGGCAAGACCAAATATTGCTCTTATTTACTGTGTTTTTCCTGGCAATCCCCATAGCTGACTCCTCACCCCAACATCATCTTTTATTTTAATCTGAAGGTGATATTTATAAGTGATGACTTCTGTCATTTTGGTGAGTTACTCCGTTTTGTTGGGTTTCTCTGATGTATACAGATTTGCATGTTATTAAATCTTTTTAAAATATATATTTTATTGATTTTTTTACAGAGAGGAAGGGAGAGGGACAGAGAGCTAGAAACATAAATGAGAGAGAAACATCAATCAGCTGCCTCTTGCACACCACTCACTGGGGTTGTGCCCACAACCAATGCACATGCCTCTGATGGAATCAAACCTGGGACCCCTCAGTCCGCAGACCGACGCTCCATCCACTGAGCCAAACCAGTTTTGGCTAAATCTTAATTTATTTCCCCCCTGCTAACCTGTCTCATGTCAATTTGATTATTAGACCAGCCAGAACCTTGAAGGATAGAATAAAATTTTTTCTCCCTGTGAGAATCAAAAAGTCTTTTCTGTCAAAGGTATAGTTACTAACTCCATTTTCTTTGTGTATAAACCTCTATTTTGTAGCTTAACCTTGAATCTAGATCAACCCCCTTTTAGGCTTCACTTCCCTATAAGACAAAGGCCTAGTTTCACCCCATCTCCTAGTAGGCAGTTAAACTGCAAAAGTCAGCCCCACCCCTTTGTGCTGCTCTGCTTGAATTAGCCACTCTCCTCAGCTTGTGAAACAACACGCTTACCAATCAGCGCAGGTGCAGCAATGTGTCAGGGATAAAAGGAGAACGGACTTCCCTTTCGATGTGCTTGCCCACCAGATACTTTTTTGGTTGGGTACACTCCCTTCTGCAAAAGTAAAATTGCCTCGCCGAGCCATTTTTTTTTTCATTTAAAAAAATTTATTAAGGTATTATATGTGTACATAGCTTACCGTTGTCCCCCCCTCCCATTCATGCCCTCCCTCCCCAGAGTTCTGTGTTCGTTGGTTGTACTTATATGCATGCATACCAGTCCTTCCGTTGATCTCTTATCTCCCAGGTCTCCTTCCACTCCCCGCTGTCATTTGACAGTCTGCTTGTTTAATGGTGACTATCTCAGGACCACAGGAATAGAATCCGCTCATCCTCTGGTTCACACCCCCCCCCCCTGGGTCCCACCGCTTCCCTGGGGCACACGGCTCTCCCGGGACACACGGCCCCATGGGGCACATGGCTCACCCGGGGCACATGGCCCCCTGGGACACACGGCTCACCTGGAGCACACGGGTGAGCCATTTTTGATCGTCTCATTCCTGCGACACCATTTATTAGTAAGGGCATTCTAACATCCCTGAAACAAATTTCACTAGTTATCTTTAAAATTTCATTTTGAGCCGAAACTGGTTTGGCTCAGTGGTAGAGCGTCGGTCTGCGGACTGAAGGGTCCCAGGTTCGATTCCGGTCAAGGGCATGTACATTGGTTGTGCGCACATCCCCGGTCGGGGGTGTGCAGGAGGCAGCTGGTCGATGTTTCTCTCTCATTGACGTTTCTGGCTCCCTATCTCTCTCCCTTCCTCTCTGTAAGATATCAATAAAACATATTTTAAAAAAAATTCATTTTGATTGAAGTTCAATGTAGGAGATAGTCATTGTCATTCCCATTTTACAGATGTGGCTCAGAGATGTTGAAGGACTTGTCCAAGGGCTAACAGATAGGAAACGTCCCATTTAAAAATGGTTATGATTGCCGAAACCGGTTTGGCTCAGTGGTAGAGCGTCGGTCTGCGGACTGAAAGGTCCCGGGTTCGATTCCGGTCAAGGGCATGTACATTGGTTGCGGGCACATCCCCGGTAGGGGGTGTGCAAGAGGCAGCTGGTCGACGTTTCTCTCTCATTGACATTTCTAGCTTTCTATGTCTCTCCCTTCCTCTCTGTAAAATATCAATAAAAAAATATAAAAATGGTTATGATCTGCAAAATGCTATCAAATGGCAATAAAAGCCTTCTTGTTCAAAACCCCCTTCCCAGAATTTGTGCAGGAATCCTGAATTTTTTTTGCTTGGGAGATCTGGGTGAGCATTCTTCCAGAGTCGCTTGGGATGCCCTTTCCCGGAAGGCCCCGGGTCAGATACCCACTCAGCACCCAAGGGAATGTATTACCTGGTGTGTGCTGGAGGTAGAGTGCCCAGCTGTCCCATGAGGCAGCCTTTTAGGGTCTGGTCTGCAGCTGTCTGAGGGCCTGGGCCTGGCTCTGGCAGTGAGGGAAGCCTCGGGGCCCCACCAGCCACAGTTCTTGTTCCACACGCTCCAGCTGAAGGTAGAGACACTGCCCGTCCACACTGTTCTTCCATGGGTCACTTGCACCCACCTCATGTGTCAGGCATGGGATTTTTTTCTGGAAGACAAGGGAGAGAAAGAGCATGCCCTGGCGTTGAAGGACAGAGAAAACTGTCAATAAAAACAATAGTATTATTATCAGCTTTTTTGCATCGGGCACTTACTATGCCAAAGCAGGAGAAATCTGAGGCCAGAAAGATGGGGCAAGGTACCAGCCTCACTCAGCCAGTTAGGATTTGAGTGTTCCCCCTTTCAGTGTTTTATCAAGGGCATTTTCAAAATTTCCTTACACATAGAAGAGAAGAAAATAGCTATCACCCTGCCATAACAGTGACCAACATTTTTCTAATCTTGTTTCACTCTGTCCCCAACCTTTCCTTTCTCTGGAGGGCCTTAAAGAAAATCCCAGACATAGTGTGACCTCATCTGCAAATACTCTAATATGCACAGGATTTGAATTTGAACCCAGGTTCGCCTGATGTCAAAGATGGTCAGTCTTAATCTTTTGTCTTTAATAACTTTTTTTTAATTATGAAAGGTTTTAAACTTATAAAAGAGAGAATGATAAGATGAACTTCATATACCCACTACTCAAAATCAACTTCTGGCCATTCCTGTTTCATCTGTACTTCACTCACTCTCTTCTTGTGGATTATTTAGAAGCAAATTCCAAGCTTCATGTCACATCAATAAATATTGTAATACTAGTGACCCAGTAGAAGATTCATGCACATTGAAAGGAAATTAATTAGAGGGCGGCTGGTGGGGTGGGACTGGGTGAGATGGACCAGACACGCCCTGGAGGCAACCTCCCATGGTCCCTCCCCAGCGTCTGCTGAGTGAGCCAGGTCCCTCTGGCAGGTGGGGTCCCTCGGCCTGGCCTGAGGGGATTGGCCAAAACCAGCTCTCTAACATCCCCCGAAGGGTCCTGGAGTGCAAGAGGGTTCTCTGCAGAGCTGCTTTCGCACAGGGTGTGGAACACAAACACAAGTGTGCAGTAAACCAGATTGGGGACCGACAGTGCCTCAGTAAAAACATAACCCACGGCCAAAGGAGGAATCGCGTGGCCCCGTGAAGAATATGGCTCCCTTCTTTCTGGTTTCAGGGTGCGTCACCCAAGAACCACTGCTGCCAAGTCACTGCAGCTCAGCAGCTCCTGCGTTTGAGTGTCTGCCCCCTGGTGGTCAGTGTGCATCATAGTAATCAGTTGGTCAGAAGGTAGGAGGAACACTAAGTCCCTCTTTATATAAAAAAGATGCTTCTATAGAAGATAAGGTCTCTTTTTAAAAACAAAACCAGAATGTCATTATCAATCATTGGAAGAATTAATGAAAATCCCTTGATAGCATCAAATATCCAATGAGTGGTCAAGTCCTCCCCTCCCCCCATTATCTCGTGTGTTTTCTTGTGTGTGTGTGTTTTTGTTGTTGTTAATTCTCATCTGAAGATATTTTCCCATAGATTTCTAGAAAGAGTGGAAGGAAGGGGAGAGAGAGAGAAAGGGAGAGTGAGAGAGGGAATAAGCATTGATATGAGAGAGACCATTGATTGGTTGCTAGCCCCACCTACTGGGGATGGGGATGGAGCCTGCAGCTGGGGATCCAGCCTGCAACCTAGGTACATGCCCTTGACTGGAATCAAACCTACAACCATGCACTGATGCTCTATCCACTAAGCCAAACCTGACAGGGCTCTACAGTTGTTTTGTTCAAATTTCAGTTTCCTCAATTTTTTAAAATGGCATTTTCCTTTAAATAAGTAATACACATTTATTTCAAGTGTTAACATAGAAACATTCAAACCTGTAAATAATTTTTTTTGTTTATTTGAATCAAAATGTCAACAGTTGCCGGGAAGCAGAACCTCAGTGGATTGAGATAATGCTCTAGACTAGAGTCTAGAGAATGGTAGTTTTGCACCTTATTTTCCACATTCCAATCAGAAGAGAAGACATGACTAGGTTACATGAAATCCATTGGTGACACATTAGGGAGGCAGGAGAAAGCAAAGGGTGAGGGGTGAATCTCTGGGATTGGATAAAAAGTAAAATGATAGCCTGGCTGGCATGACTCAGTGGTTGAACATAACCTGTGAACCAGGAGGTAATGGTTTGATTCCTGGTCGGGGCACATGCCTGGGTTCCGAGCTCAGTCCTCACTGTGGGATGTGCAGGAGGAGGCTGATCAATGATTCTCTCTTATCTCTCTCTCTCCCGTCCTCTATGAAATCAATAAAAACACATTAAAAAAAAAAAGTAAAATGCGAGTGTCCCAGGGGCCGTGTGCCCTGGGTGAACCGAGTGTCCCAGGGGGCCGAGTGCCCCGGGTGAGCCGTGTGTCCCAGGGGGCCGTGTGCCCCGGGTGAGCCGAGTGTCCCAGGGGGCCGAGTGCCCCGGGTGAGCCGAGTGTCCCAGGGGGCCGAGTGCCCCGGGTGAGCCGAGTGTCCCAGGGGAAGCAGTGGGACCCAGGGGAAGGGGCGGTGAAAACCAGAGGAGGAGCGGACTCTATTCATATGATCCTGAGATAGTCATCATAAAACAAGCAGACTGCCAAATGAGGAGCGGATTCTATTCATGGGGTCCTGAGATGGTCACCATAAAACAAGCAGATTGTCAAATGACAGCGGGGAGGGGAAGGAGACCTGGGGGGAGATAGGAGAACAACCGAGGGACTGGTATGCATGAACATAAGTACAACCAACGAACACAGAACTCTGGGGAGGGAGGGCATGAATGGGAGGTGGGGGGGGGGGCAATGGTAAGCTATGTACACAGATAATACCTTAATAAAATAAAATAAAATAAATAAAAAATAAAAAAATAAAAAAATATCGTAAGCTTGCAAAAAATAAAAATAAATAAATAAATAAATAAGTAAAATGATAGACATATTTCTTTTACATTGGTGCGTATAGGATAGTCAGTCAACAATGAACTGAAAAACAATGAGGGGATCTATGGTTTCCACCAAGCGATCCTTGTGCTTTGAGAGGTTTGGAAAAAGAAAATTACTTTGCTATCCCAAAGGTATGTTATCAAAGATGCAAAAAGATAACAGATGGGCCTAGTTAAGGTGAAATTGGCCTTTATCAGGGAAGTTTTCTAGCCTAGGACATGACTACCCATCATAAATTGCTCTTAGTTAAAAAGTTAATTTCAGACCATCCTTTGTGGTTATTTTAGGTCTCTACGCCACCACGCAGGGCCCCTGACCTCCCTGAGCTTGTCAAGTTTAATATGTGGCCCCTTTGGCCCACACAAGAAAAAAAAGTGAACATTTCTATTATTTCATGTGCATTGTAAGGGAAATTTGACCTCATTACACAGAACCAGGCCTGGGTCCCTGGACCCTGAGCTGGGAGGCTGGTGCCTATAGGCACCTTTTCTTATGGCTCATCTTCACCTGACTGCCAGGACGGTGGGAATTACCCAAGTCCATTTTTCGCTTAGTTGGGTCCTTGGGAACACCCCAAAACATGGTGCAGAGGAGCAGGGAGAAGCAGCAGGACACCCTCTGGACGCGGGTGAAGTTGCTCCGAGCTGAGCAGCTGAGGATGGAATACCAAATGTGTCCATCCTGGGAGCCTGTGGAGGTCTTCATGAAGAACAGGTGGCTGTGGACAGGCAGGGAGAGAGGGACAGCCACTTAAGGTGGTAGGATGAGAGAAGATGGGTCTCTTTGGAATAATCTTGGGATGAGAAGGTAGGGTTTGTTTCTAAGATTTACCACCTATTTTTTCGATTGTAAAAGAGATACATCAACCTGGCAGCATCACTTAGAGTTAATGATGATGGGGACTCTGGGCAGAGTGTACTGGAATCCTAGACTGCCCTCCTATTAGCTGTGTGACCTCAGGCAGGTCGCTTTACTCGTTGCATCTCGACTCACTCACCTGTAAAATGAGGGTAATAATAGAACCCGCCTCACCAGATTGTCGAAAGGATTAACAGTGATCATTCTTATAAAGCATTTGGCAAAGGAGCTGGCATATTGGTGAATGTTCATCAGTGCGAACAATTATTACTTTTGTTAGAATTTTAAGGTGATAATAGATCTATAATATTATTGGATTTGTTCTAATTATCGCACTAAAAGATAGCAGTTAAAATTCCAGGCTCTGAGTTCAGATTCAGTTTGAGAGACTTAAAATTGACAGATAGGGCTGAAACCAGTTTGGCTCAGTGGATAGAGCGTTGGCTTCTGTACTAAAGGGTCCAAGGTTCGATTCCGGTCAAGGGCATGTACCTTGGTTGCAGGCACATCCCCAGTAGAGGGTGTGCAGGAGGCAGCTGATCAATGATTCTCTCTCATCGATGTTTCTAGCTCTCTATCCCTCTCTCTTTTTCTCTATAAAAAATCAATACAATACAAAAAAATTTGACAAATAGGGTCTCTGAAAATGGTGCCACATCCCCCTTAATTAGTATTATTTCTCTGTAAATACAATGTAGTTTAAGCACAGAAGCTCTCAAGGGCCCAGAGTGTGCAGAGCTGATATTCTCAGCTGGCTCTGTTCTTACTGGTCAATGCCAGCACCCTCTAGGGTTGTGTAACACTTGGATGTCACCCTGGGGTGTGTGGGTGGCTTGGACTCAGAGTAAAGGTGTATAAAGAAAGAGGTCAGTTGCCAACAACAGCAATTTCCAAATGGTTGTTCTACTCATTCAACAAATATTTGGTGATCCTAGCGCTTTTGGGTCAGTGCACCACTGAGCTCCAAGGACTAAATGACATGTTCCTGTCTATAGAAAGCTCCCAGTCTAGTTTTTAGACATCGCATGTTTTGATACAATTGGAGGATGGTATCTGCTCCTGCAATTGGGAACTTACTCTGAGCCACTCACTGTGCTAAGCCTGTACCTCCATCATTTCATGGGACCTGCACAGGTCCCTTTTGGGGTAGGTACACTGAACAACTAATTTTTCAGATGTGGAAGCTGAGACCTGGAAAGGTGAGGGACTTACTCAAGGTCATGCAGGAAGTCAATAGCAGGCATGTGGGACTTTGTGGTCCATCTCATGTCTTATTATACCTTTTTTGGGGTCCAAGTCTCTCTAATTCAGACTTTTTCTCCCTCGGAGGCTGAGCTGCTGCTCACAGTGGCAGCTGGGAGGAAAAGTCACATTTCAGTAAATGCACTGGAAACAGACTTTACAAAAACAACAAACCTAACTCAAAAGACATTTAAGCCCTGGCCAGTGTAGATCAGTAGTGAGAGTGTCAGCCTGCACACCGAAGTGTCTCAGGTTCAGTTCCTGGTCAAGGGCACGTACCTGGGTTGTGAGTTGAGCCCTGGCTCTGGTAAGGTGCATGGGGGAAGCAACCAATTGATGAGTCTCTCTCACATGGATGTTTCTCTCTCTCTTCCCCATCCCTTCCTCCCTCCCACTCTCTCTCTCTAAAAAAAGGCGGGGGGGAGAGTAGGGGAAGCAATGGGAAAATATTCTGGTGTGAGATTTTTTTAAAAAGCCATTTCAAGTACAGGTCATAAACCCGAGTGCTCAAAGGGGCCCAGGTAGATGTAAATAAGTCAAATACATGAGTGAAGTGGGTTGGAAGGAGTGTAACAGGGAGTGTGAGGGCTGTGGTAAACTGGAGAGCTTATGTCCCTGTGAGAGGAAGGCTGAGACTCAACTCCAGCACATTGGTGTCATGCAGAAATGCTGCTTCAGCATTCCCACACTTGCCAATTTTTTTGTGAAATCTCTTGATTTTTAAATATTGGGAACAGACTTAATGTTCACTGATAAAGAGAATGGTCGAATGAGTTGTGGGTCATTCATTCTACGGAACATTATGCAGCTGATAAGGAAAAGTTTGACCTAAACATACTGTTGTATCGTTTTGAGTAACACCATTTAAAAAAAAAGATAAGCTAAACAACAGTTTATAGTGTTATATGTATGTGTACATTTTAACCTGCTTTTATGTGTTTGGAGAGAGCTGTGGGAGGAAGAGCAAAGTGAGACAAATGCTGGTGTAAAAAAACATGTAGAAGAAGCCGCACATGAGCAGACACTGAGTCACCATTCAAATCAGTCTGTCCCCTCATACAAATATTATTCTGTGACATTCATAAGGAAATACACATAACTGTTTCAACCTTAACTATTTTCACCTCTTTGAATAAGTGTCCTTGAAGGGTCCTTGTCCCTCCAGGGCAGTGGCTCTCAACCTTCCTAATGCCACGACCCTTTAATACAGCTCCTCATGTTGTGGTGACCCCCAACCATAACATTATTTTCGTTGCTACTTCATAACTGTAATTTAGCTATTGTTATGAATCGTAATGTAAATATCTGTGTTTTCCAATGGTCTTAGGCTCTACAGCAGCGGTTCTCAACCTGTGGGTAGCAAAATTACAGTTATGAAGAAGCAACGAAAATAAATTTATGGTCGGGGGTCACCACAACATGAGGAACTGTCTTAAAGAGTTGAGGCACTTGAAAGGTTGAGAGCCACTGCTCCAGGGGCTTTCATTCTCAACAAGAAAAACTGATTGGTCATGAATGTTACACACTCAAAGCTACCCAGGCCTGATAGCTGAAATGTGTTTTTGTTTGGCTGCGCCTGGATTGTGATCCTTGTTCCCTAGAAATGAAAGAAGAGCATGTGCTTAAAAAGAGGGGGGCGGGGGGGGAAGTACCTGAATAGTTTCCTGTCCTGCTCTGTGGCCACTGGGAATACTTTGTCAAGGACAGTCTTCAACATCGATGGACAGCCACGAGTTGCAGAGGAAATACTACTTCCTGCCCATCGCCACATCATGCACTGACACCCGGCTCACATACCTAGAGAAAGGAGCCACACTTTTGAGGACAAGGATAGGGGGGCAAGACTTCTTTGAACACCTTTGCAAACTTGAGCCCAAGAACAATCTCTCTTGTAAAGAGAGATTTTATTTTATTTTATTTTATTTCATTTCATTTTATTTCACTGGTTTTGATGCCTTGATAAAAATGCCCCGATCAGTAGGTGAATTTGGCCTGACGTGGGGCGTTCAGCTAGGGTAGAGAGCCAGCTGTTGAAGGCCGCCATATTTTCAGTTATGGTGCTAGAAACCATTAAACCCAACACAGGGCATCAAGAACAAGTGAAAAAGGAAAGACAGGTTATCTAAATGTGTGCCTTCAGGGAGATGCAGACACAACATTTGATCCTCCCACAGGCTTCCTTCCACCCAGAGAATGAGCCTACTATCTATCTTGGACTCAGGACTTTGCAAGTATCGTCTAACCTGAGTTAGAAGAAATGAAATCATCTCACCTCTGCTGGAATGTCAGATCCAACAGCAGCCGATTTCTCTGTTGCCTTACAACCAATAAGAATAGTAATAATATCAGTAGCCACTCTATACTGAGCATTTACTGCATAATGGAGACTAAACTAAGAAGTTCTTTTTTTAAAAAAAAGATGTAAAAAAAATTGATTTCAGAGAGAAAAGGAGAAGGAGAGAGAGGCAGAAACACCAATGATGAGAGAGAATCATGGATTGGCTGCCTCGTGCAGGAGATGGGGCCTGCAACCCTAGCCATGTGCCTGACCAGGAATCAAACTGTGACCTCCAGGTTAATAGGTCGATGCTCAAACACTGAGTCACGCTGGCCAGCTAAACTAAGAAGTTCTTTGCATGCATTTTTCTCATTTCTGGGAGGACAGTCCTGTCAGGCATGCCAGAGCCATGTCTGCTGAGGTCACACAGCCTGCTGGGGAGGCTGACATCCAGTGACTGGTGGAAGCAGTGTCTGCGCATGATCAAGATCTAGGCATCTCAACCCAAGTCAGGACAGCTCCAGAGCTCCCTGGGAGGTGGCGGGAGCAAGAGGGTCAACCTGTCTGTTTTGGGCTGCATCGAAACTTCTCTCTCTGCTCATCCTGCTTCCTTCCCTTCCCAGAGGTGACCCCAGATACTCCTTAATAAACACCCTTCGTGCTCAACTCCATCTCAGAGTCTGCTTCACAGGAACCAACTACAACTGACCTGACACACTTAAAGGAATGAATGTTAAGGTGATTAAGCAAAAAATAAAAATATTTTCAAAAGCTGTGTTGAGCTGCTCAGATCTGCCAAGGGCGGGCTTGTTACCCCAGTTGTTGAGGTACTGTTGTCAGGGACGCAAGAGCCACCTCTGTTGAAGTCATGCACCACCTGGAAGGCCAACATCCAATGGAAGACTGATGTGGTGCCCATGTGTGATGAAGACTTGGGCATCTCAACCCAATTCTGGAGAGCTCTGGAGTTCTCTCTGGGTCGGCGGGGCACTCAGTGGGCTGAATTTCACCTCAGCTTCTCCCTCTACTCACCCTGTCTCCTTCCCTGCTTTCCCATGGGCTGATCCCGGGCATTCCTTGATAAACACTCTGCAAGCTAAACTCCATCTCAGACTCTGCCTTGTAGGAATCAAACTACAGCTAAGCACTTAAAGTATTAATGTTTAATCTCTTGAGTGAATCAAAGACAGCAGTATAAAAGCTGCAGCTATTTATCTTAAGTTCCATATCATCTTAACACCCAAGAGGTGTTGCTATGTGGGGGGGAGGGCAGAGAATGGAAATGTTTCAGAGCTTTGAGCCTGCATACTAGCGTTCATTTATGTGCTCACTCACAGATATTTATTGGAGGCTCACTATGTGGCAGACATGGAGCATAAATTGGAAAAATAGTAAGAACTTTGTTGTTATAATTTGTTGCACAATGTGTTGTTTGATCTTGTTTCTATCCTCAGACCTGTCTTATTATCAGAGATCAAGGCTTGAATTCTGCCTCCCAGGGGGGTGGCTCTTGATCAGTTAAGAGTGTTCTCTGATCCTTGGTGGCCTCCTCTGTAAGATGATAGAGATATTGTGCAGTAAAGGGTGAACTCAGCAAGCTTGGGTTGTCCAAATCCTGCACATTTTAAAGAAAGGACTGGCTCTTGTCCAGATCCTGAAAGATAATCTATAACTCCCCAGAAGATCCAGTATTATAAGTATGCCCTTGAATACCTGGTGCCATGGGCCACAGCAGGTAGTCTATGCTAACAATGTGATTTATGGTGCAGGCTCTGAGTCACGCTGTATCAATTTGGCCCTGGGCAGGAATGGGGTGGTTTGTTGGAGATTGTATAAGTAAAGTCAGTCATGTGCACACTCCATACCTATGTGACTGACCCCCAATTAAACCATAGACACCAAAGGTTAGGTGAGCTTTCCTGATGGTAATACTTTACTAGGAGAATTAAGTCTGTCTACACAATTCCATTGGGAAAGGGCAACTGGAAACTCTCACCTGATCTTCCAGGGACCCCTTTCCTTTACTGATTTTAATCTGTATCCTTTCACTGTATACACATAATCATGAGTACAACAGCTTTTCTGCGGTTCTGTGAATCCTACTAGCAAATCATTGAACTTGAGGGTGGTCTTGGGGACCCTTCACATGGTACTTTCTTCTTAGGGCTATTGTATTAAATGGGATAATGCGTGGCATAGAGTAAATCCTCAATAAATGATCAGTGTCATAATCCTTGTGATACTTTTATGAAAAAGAACATTTTTACAGATAAAGAGTCTGGGGGCTGACTTTCCTGAGATGATTACAGGGGTCAAGGCCTAGATTTGCATCTAGCCTCTTGGTTCCCCATCTGGGCTCCATTCCCTGGAGCTCCTGCGAGGGTTCACACCTGCTTCTCCCTCCCATCCCCCAGGAACATACAACCTCACCTTGGTCTGATCCTGAGCATCCTTCCTCCTTGCCCAGATCACCACCAGCACGTGGGCCATGAAGAGACAGCCCACAGTGGTCACAACCACTGGATTGTCCCCAAAGGTGCCAAAGAGCTCTCTGGTCTGGCGGACATCGATGGCATTGGGCATCACCAAGAATGTGCTTCCAAAGAAGGTAAGATGGTTGCAGAGGCAGTGTGTCTGGGAGACAGTGGTTCGTGGCCCCACCTGAAACCACAAAGAGGCCCTGGTAGCAATGCGGGTACATCCCTGAATGGCTCAAGCCCAAGGGAAAGCAATGAGAAGTGGACACTGTCCTGGGGAGAGGCTGGGGAGCCTATGGGGAGACCAGTTTCAGGATTCTGTTTGGTTTTTTTTTTAATTTTAATTAAAAAATAATTTTATTAAAAAATAATTTTCAAATGAAGAGAACATTACTTTTAACAAACATCTTTGTATCCATCACTCTCAATGTGCAACTGTCCATCTTGTCAGTCTGCTTTGCCTTTTGTAGATAAGCATTGCAGGGCAATCTGAAGTCCCCTCTGTCCCTCACCCTCCACAACCAACCATTTTCACACTTTGGTGTGCATCATTCCAGTCCATTCTCTCACCTGATGCTCATTTATTGTACAGATATTTGCCGAATGTTAATGCTAGACCAGGCAGTGGGCTAGGTGCTGAGAGGACATCCAGGATAACCAATGCTGGGGACTTTCCTGCTTTTCAAACTGAACATCTTAAGTTGGCCATCCTACGCTGAACAGCAAAGGAAGACCGAGACTGGGGGAACCATGCTAGGGAAAGGGAAGGGCAAATATTTCATTCTAAGCTGGTGTCTCAGCACCAAGAAAGTATTTCCCAAACTTGACCCCCCTCCTTAGCTCTAGGCACCTGGAGCCCTTGTCCCGGGCATCTCCTTAGAAGGGTCCCATTCTAGCTGTCCTCGGGCTGTGCCCCTCTACACAGGATGAGGCGTTGGGGCCAAGGAGACACTCCCGCCACAGCACATACCACCCACCTGGGACTAGAGCAAGGCTGTGGGTGACCCTGAAAATGAGTCCTTCCTAAATTTTGTTCTCCTGGTGCCTCTCTTGACTTACCCTACCCTTTCACTTTTAAACTGAGGCTTGGGGACTTGGAACTTCAGAATTCCTTGCTTCTAGGGTCCTCACTAACCTACCGTATTCCTCAGGATCATCAGCCTGAGTAGGCAGGGCATGTGAGTGGAGCTTGGAACGCTGTCCCAAGTGGTCTGTGACAATGAGGTTGGGGACAGGGAGACAGGAATGGGCGAGGGCAAGGACCCTAGCTGTGCTCTTAATGTGTACCCTGCACTTAGAAGCAAGCCTTCCCTAAAGCCCTCAACCAGTTTGAATTCTCCCCCCAGGGCCATTTGGTGGGTAAAGAGGATTTCATTCAACCCCACAACCCAGAACCACCCTTTCATTTCAGAGTCCACCACAAGGTGAAGGAAGGAGGAAACAGGAAGCACTGGCATGTGAAAAGTACTCTGCTCAATGCCTGGTAAAGAAGAACCTGCCATATCCCAAACATGTTCCTTTTCCTTATATAGCCACCCAACAAAGGCATGGCACCAACTGTTCCCAGATGGATTTCACATGGGTCTTAGTCCCTTGTGTGTTCTGTTGTTTTTCTCACTGCTTCCCAATTCTGGCCAGACCGTTTGGCATAGAGCTGTGAGGCTTATGGGAACAATTGGCGCACCCGGAAGGGGGTGGGGCTAGTTTCAGAGAAGAAACCCAAGCAGGTGCCAGTAACAAGACCATCTCAGTGCTGGGAGCCCTGGGGCCAGATCTGATTTATGTCTAATATCTTTGCCCCTCTGGGTTTTCACAAGACTCCCGGGGAGAGGAAGAAAAAGCTGCTTTCTCAACCTTTTCTAGCATGAGGACCTCTTTGAAAATTTGAAATTAATCTGTGCATCCCATTGCAACAGTGTTTGTGCCTTTAGTATGGCTCTCAGACCCGTTCCAATATTTCTGCCTTTACTCCATGACAAGGTCTGTAGTCAATAGATTTGGAACCTTCTTTAGCTATTTAGAGGATTCATTGGTGGTTTTCCATGCAAACTTGATGATCCCATTTACTTATTTATGGTCCTCAATGACCTCGATATATATGTATCTGTATTTATACATATATATCTATAATGAGCAGCAAGTACACAATATTGGGTATTTTTGGTCTATGACACATTCTTTGTATATCCACATTCATGTATGTATGCGTTAGTAAGTGTATATATATATATATATATATACTTACTATATATAATTTTTATTGATATATATAATTTTTATTGATTTCAGGGAGAAAGGGAGAGGGAGAGAGAGATAGAAACATCAGTGATGAGAGAGAATCATTGATTGGCAGCCTCCTACATGCCCCACACTGGGGATCGAACCTGAAACCCAGGCATATGCCCTTGACCAGAATCGAACCTGAGACCCTTCATTCGGCAGGCCGATGTTCTATCCACAGAGCCAAACCAGGTAGGGCAGTAAGTGTATATTTTCAATAACACAATAAGCATCCAAACACCCACAACTCAAAAGCTAGGAACTTCCCAATAACTTACTTTTAGTGAAGCGGTCCTTTCCCAACCTGTTCTCATGCTTCTCCCCACCTACCCACCATGCTGAATCCCATGTTCATTGTCTCCTTGATTTCTATTTATGTATAGTTTTGTCTTTTCTATGTTCAGATTGGCCAACATAGCCATCTCTTTAATCTATGGAGCACTCACTATGTGCCAGATCTCATCTAGGTTCCCACCTCCAACTACAAGTATCTTTGTCACATTTCCAGATGGGAAAGCTCAAAGAGGCAGGTGACTTGTCCCAGGTCACCTTGCTAGAATTGATGAAGTGGGATTGGACCCAAGTCTGTCTAATGGTGGAGTCCTTGCTGCCAGCCCTGACACTTTCTGAGCCTCGGGCATCTGAGGGCAGCCTGTAGCAGGCACTCTGTGCCAGCAACATGGCGATCAAACAGCCTCTAGAAGCAAGGACTCTAGGAGGTCACAACACAACCAGGGTATTGTTCACAAGGAACAAAGGCCTGTGCTGCAAGTGGGGGGACCTGCTGTGCCTTGGACATCTCGGTGCCCCCTCATCTCTTCCTGGTGCTCTGAGACTCCCCATGTGTGGCAGCTGGAAGCCAGGGCAGGAGTTGCCATGGCAGCAGAAAAGGTCCTGGAAGGAGCTCACTCTGAGTCCCCTTCTGTGACTCTGTTGCAACCTGACCTCTTACACTACTGTAACTGGCGTCATTTGGCATGGCATGTGCCATAGGTTTCTTGTCTGTGTCCTCTGCTAAACTGAAAGCTCACTGGTTTTTCTCACCATTATATCCCCACCAGTTGGCCAGGCACATGGTACCTATTTATAAAATAAATGAAATAAGGCATTTATGGTTTCGTAGGTGGAGACAGATAAATTTGAGCTAGAAATGGAGGCTGCTTCTTGGGGGAAGGTATGGAGTGCTGTGGAAATCCAACAGGGGGAGACTTAGACATCTGAGAAGCTCCTTGAAGAAGTGGGTGGGAGTGGGGTGGGAGATTGAAGGGTGAATAAGTATTGTAGGTAAGAAGGGCATTCCAGGGAAGAGAACAGCATATACAATAGCATAGAAGGGGGAAGGGAGATACTGAAACCACAGCAATGGCTTCTGATGGCATCCTAGTTATGGAATGAAGTCAGAAGAGCTCCATTTCCAACGACTGATGGAACCAAGGCTGCTGGAGAAATTCCAGAACACAGTGGGAAAAGCTGGATCTGGGAATCAAAAGGTCTGGGTCTGAACCCCAGCTCTGCCACTTTGCTCGTGACCTTGGGCAAGTCATTGAATCTCATCTGTAAAATGGGCATCATAACACTGGGTAATTGACAGGGCTGTGATCAAGCAACATAACTGAGCAGATGTTGTGAAAGTGCTTTGCAAACTGTAAAGGGCTGTTCCCAAGCAGGTTGTTACTGATGTTACCCGTATGTCCACAGGCTCCTGACCGTCCTGCATGAAGCCAAGGGAGAGGCAGCAGGCAGGGTGGAGGTTGCCGAGTTGGCAGCAGCAATGTGCACAGAGGAGACTTGCCAGCTCCGGGGCTGAATTCTGACCATAAGGTGAGAGCGGAGGTGCCGGGAGAGAGCCTGTGTCAGAGGAAGAGCTGTGGTCTCTTGCACTACAGGGAGGCCTGCATTACCATCAGAATTGGCTGCTCTGTTTCAATCCCCTTATATTGTTCTGCATGTTTGTGTCAGTAGCAGCAGCATAAAAGGCAGCCAATACCCCTGCACTGGGTTGGAGGCTCCGTGAGGACAGGGCTTTAGCCAGCTTCCTTTACTGCTGAATCCCCAGGGCCTAAAGCAGTGTCTGGAACATGCTGGTGGTCAATGCATACTTTGTTGAATGGATAAGTGAGGTGTGAGGTGACATTTCTCCAGGCTTATCTTCCCTATCCACTTGACTTCTGATGTTATGTGCTCCCAGCCCCATCTTTATAGCCTCTGACCTTGTATGAAGCCAGAAGAGCTGCATTTCCAGTATCCAGATCAGGATACTGCTTTGGGAAACTGTTCTGGGATCCAAGAGGCCAACCCAACCCCGGGACCACCTCTCCGTGAGAAGCCCTTCCCACTTCTAGGTCCCGTCACTTCTCCCACTTCCGAGGCTGGTCTCCTGGGATCTGCCTGCCACACGGTCTTGGGATGTGGGGTGTGGAAAGAGCCAGGTCAGGGGAAGGGCTTTCTTGGGGACCTGCAGAGCAGTTGGTTACCTATTGGTGAACACGAAGATGGACGGGGTGGCCAGTGTGGCTGGAAGGCCCCTGGGCAGTCTCCACAACAGGAGGGCGTTCTGTGCATGCTCCACAACTTTGAGCAGCTGAGGCTCTGTGGCCACCTGGAAAAGAAAGCAGGACTGTGTAGAAAGGAGAGAGAGAGGGGAGAGATGGAGGAGAGGGAAGGGAGAAAGAGGACAAAGGGAAGAGAGAGAAAGGAGAGAGACCACCTTTGGTTGCTGTCACCAGGTTAGTGTGCGACCCTCAGCAGGGACTGAGAGAGGGTGGAGGAGTGAGGCAGAGACCCTGATGGGACACCATCAATTGAGGGAACAAAGAGTAAGCACTTATAAAGCTCCTAACGCTTGACTTATATGAACCCTTTTCATCTTTAGACAACTAACTCTGTGGTGTCTCATCTCCCCTGCACCATACAATTAGGAAGCAGGTGATTTTAGTACGCCTGCTTTACATGTGTGGAAACTGAGGCACAGAGAGGTTAAATCCCTTGTTTGAAGCCTCCAGGCTAGAAAGCGGTGGTCGATGGGATTCCTACCAGAGCCTGATGTTCTATACGCCAGGCTTCTGGGTTTGTCTCGGCTCATTTTCTGCAACAGACCGAATCCATGACAAGAGACCGAGGGAGGCCTTCCCACCTGTGACTCGGATGCGGCTGGCCTGGCCCCAGGCCTGCAGCAGGCAGCTAATGAGCAGCAGAGTGGAGGTGTTGCTCTGGAGGAGGATTAAAGACCTTGGCCAAAATCCTCAGAGTCTACAGGCTGCCAGGGTGGGGCTGGGTCTGAAAGAGAGCACAGTCCAGAGCCGCTGAGGTTACAGTCAGGCCAGTAGTCCTCAGCAGGGCACTTTTCAGATTTATCCTGATGGATGAGTAGCCGGCACTGCGTGCTTCCTGAGGTCAGCCCAGATGTGCCGTCTCCAGCCTGGTTAGGGTATTGTTCTAGGTAGGGTTCCCTAGAAGCACAGCCTGAGATAAAGATCCACCTGCAGATGGTTTATTGAGGGAGGGCACTTAGGGAAAACCAGTAGGGGAGGAGGGGAGCAGAATAGGGTGGAGAATGAAACTAGGCAAATAAGTGGTCTCAGCCTCAGGGGGTGTCCAGCCTCAGCCTGATCCCACGAAGCTCTGGAGCACATAAGCTGCACAGTTACTGGCCACAGGGCTGGAGCACCAACAGCACCTGTTTCCCCGTTGTTTTTGCTTCCTTGCACCCATTCTTTCTCTGACCAATGCCCTGGTTTTCCTTTGAGGAATGTGCCCCACCCTTTAGCCTCCCTCCACCAGCTCTGAATGCAGTTGAATCACCCCAGCTTAGTCCTAGACGTATGAGAAGTCTAAGTGGGGAAACTCCCATTTTTGAGTGGTTGCCTGTGTCCTCACCTTCTCTAGTGGAGTGTCATCTAAATATCAGCTGAGGTCTAAGGTGCCAAGGCAAGAGGGTTTGGGCTTTATTATCAGGCCATCGGAGACCACTGGGGTTGAATTCTGCTGTAGCCTCATGTTATTCCAGGTCAAGCCCTACGAGAATGAGCTGTTTAACAGGTCCTTCCAGAATTGACTCCAGGAACACATTGCATGCTGGCTGATCCCTCTTCCTAGAATCCACATGCTCCCCATTGTGGCCAGCTCACCTTCACTCCTCTTCACAGTAGCTCTCTTTGGGGTCTAGTTCTCTGGGGAAGCTTGCCCTGGTGCTAGCTGTCTGCTTTATAGAGGTAACAGCTCAGTGCTCTCATCTGCACTAGACAAAAGAGGAAACACATCACTAGTTTCTCTCATTTGATCCACAGCAATCCCGGGAATCAGATGCTATCAAACCCTTGGAGGGACAGAAGCTGAGAGGTCCCAGGGTCAATGATCCAGTCTGAGATCTGGCTGCCCCAAGGGCTACATTCTTAACTTAACACACCCCCTCTCCTACATTCTCATCATCTCCTGGGCCCCCTCTCCTGTAGCAGTTAGCACTGTGTGTTTTAATCATCGGTATCCTTGTTTGTCTTCCCTACTAAATGGAAGGACAGGGGCCTGGTCTATATTCCTGTTTGTCTGGGCATCAAGCCCAGGGCCTGGCTAGAGCAGGCACTGATAATGCAGTTGAACCCATGGTGGACCTTTAGCACTGAGCCCACAGTGCAACTAACGTTACTTACCCAGTGATCATCCCAAGGGGAACCAGGCAGATGGGACAAGGTGTCTCCATTCCACACCTTGGTACGATTGCTCTGAGGTAGAGAGTGGGATGCTAACTGTGGAGAAGTGTCTTACAAACCAGCTGCTTTTTCTGCAGAGAGATAAAGGGGATGTGGAGGTATACGTGGAACCTACTCAGTATGTGGATCCTTTCACGTATAAGAACTGAGACCGTCTGGCATTGGCTTAGAGCAGGGCTTACAGTGGTGGTCAAAACCAGACCTTAGACCCCATGTGATCTGACCTCTGTTCATTTCTCTGTTAATCTCCTACATCCTTCCCCTCCTCCACATAGGCCTCAGAGCCCTCTAATCCATACACCCAGAAAGCTCTTGTTCTACTTTCCAGCAGGTTCCCCCTTATATGTCACCTCTTAAGATTCCTTATTTGGGGTGGGAACATTGGGGAAAGGCCAATGGGGGGGGGGAAAGGAGACATATATAATACTTTAAACAATAAAGAATTTTTTTTTAAAAAAAAGTCCTTGTCTGATCACATTTGCTAGATTACCCTCTGTTAGTTGCTTTCATTGCACCCTATTGGTTCTAGTTAGACATATCAAAATTCCTAATTATATGCTAATTTGTTTGTTAATCTGGCCCAGTAAGGTTCATGAAGGCAGGGGTCATGTCTTTTTATTCACCATTGTATCTCCAGGCCCTGATACTAAGCCTTGAACATGATAGATGCAAAATAAGTCTTTGTTATTGAAAAAATAAATGTATGAGCAATGTCAATAGCAGGGAGTCAAAGGCTATAAAAACCATCACACTGCCTATGTTGCACTTTTATCATGGAATTGGGACCAACCAGTAGTACTTTAATTATAATAGCTAATGAGAAAAGAGAGGCAGATCTAATCTCAAAACGATAACTGAAGATGAAATATCACAGCTCTGTAAGAAGCAAGCCTATTTTCTGATACACATTAAAAGAAATAAATTTGCCTTTGAGCACTGCCTTGGTTGCATCCCACAAATTTGGGTAGGTTGTATTGTCACTGTCACTTAGAAATATATTTAAGTTTCCCATGTGGTTTTTTTCCTTTACCCATTAATATATTTTTAGAAGTGTGGTTTTAATTTCCAAAATGGCTAAAAGATATGTGTGTATCATAGATATCTTACTATTGATTTATAACACAATTAGAGAGCATGCTTTGTTTAATTTCAATCCTTCTGGGTCTCTCTTTAAGCACAAGAAATATCGGCGATTCCTAGTGTTCTGAAAAACCAGAACAAAAAATAACCACACACACAAAAACAAACAAAAAACAAACCAAAAACCCAGAGTACTTGGATATCTTTTTCTTGTGAGGTTAAGAGTTTTAAAGAATACTCACATTATTTTCCTCAGTGTTTGTTCCAGATGGTTCTTGGAAACTGGAAGGAGCTGTGAACACAGTGGGAACAGGTGTCAGAATGGTGGTATTGATAGAGTTGCCAAAGGACAAAGTTACAAGGTATGCTAAAGATCCTGGGGAATCTGCCTATCTTTGGAAATGGTTTAGGGATCATAGCAAACATTCAGGTCATAGGGAAATGGTCAAAAGCAAACCATTATGTTTACCAGTGGGCTAAAGACACCTCTTTGATGGTAAAGGAAGAGACATGCGAAAGGATGTGGCCAGCTGAAGGAGAGGTGGCACCCAGCCCTGGAGCAGAGGGCCCAGTCTGGGGCCTTGAGAGCCCAGAGAAGCTCTTACAGAGATAGTTGTAAATATGTGCTGGGCCCTGAGACCAAGGCCAGCCAGGACTGGGCCAGCCCCTCCAAGTGACAGCCTTCCTGTCCTACCTGTTCCCTTATCCTCCTCCTCACCCCCTTCATCACTAGTCATCCAAATCTATTTTTCTTGTGGGGAGAAGACTGCTTACCATCTAAGACAGAGGTGGGGAACTTTTTTACTGCCATTGGATATTTATAACATCATTTATTGGCCATACAAAATTATCAACTTAAAAATTAGCCTGCTACCCTAGCTGGTTTGGCTCACTGGATAGAGTGATAGCTCGTGAATTGAAGGGCCTGATGTTTGATTCCGATCAAGGGCCTGTACCTGGATTCCAGGCTTGATACCCAGTCCTAGTTGAGGTGCATATGGAGGCAATTAATCAATGTGTCTCTCTTATATAGATGTTTCTCTCTCTCTGTTTCTCACCCTACCTTCCACTCTCTCTAAGAATCAATTGAAAAATATCCACAGACAAGGATTAACAACAACAACAAAATTAGCCTGCTATATTTGGTCAAACATTTAATTAGCTTACCCCTAATGCCTTGGCAGGGCCAGACCAAATGATTTTGCGGACCTTATATGGCCAGTGGGCTGGGTGTTACCCACTCCTGATCTAAGAGTAAGCCATAAAGTCACAGGGCATGCTGAAATTTTATCTCTTATCCCCTAAGTAACTTTTATAGGAGACAAAAATTAATTTGCATTTAAATTATAGTCTATATGTTATATATAGTTACCATATCATTTCATTTCATCCTGTTCCAAATTGGACTTTTGTTATCTGGCAAAGTTCCTATGCTTTTCTTCTTGAATATATTGTCCTTTCTGTCATCTCTTTTGCCAAATCCTTTACTGACAGCATGGTAGGCCTACACCTGCATAGTATTACCCTCTATTTTGCACACATCTGAGACTGAGGGCAAAGGATGCTGTAGGCAGGGTCCTGGGTGAGCTGGAGACTCTGGAACCTCATCACATTCCTGCCTGCTAACCTGACTACACTGCCCTCAAGGACTCTGTTCTTTTTATATTAAATGCAAATGTATGTGTGATCTCCTCTCCTAGCTGGTGCCAGCCAGTCTGTCCCCCTGCCAGTCAGTTGCCCTATCTCTATTCCAGTAAGAATTATGATACTTCTTCTCTTGTCCCTTTTCCCACTCTTCAGTTTTTACCTCACTTGCCCCTAATGGCATGGGCTGCAGTTTCCCAAACACATTATTTTCTAGAAATGATGGAAGAAATTGGAATACTCTTGCTCCTTCCCAATAGTTCTCAGTGAGGGTGAGTTTGTTCCCCAGGGGACAGTTGGCTTTGTCTGGAGATGTTTTTGGTTGCCAAGACTTGGGAGGCTGGTGCTACTGGCATCTAAAGAATAGAAGCCAGAGATGCTACTAAATATCCTATTATGCAAAGAACAGCCTCTACAATAAAGAATGATACTGTCCCAAATGTCAGAAGTGTCCAGGTTGAGAACCCCTGTGACAATATGCTCCATGAAGACAGATAATATCTGTCTCTGTCTTATTTTGTGACTCAGGTTGGATGCTCTTAACTGTATTTGTGTCCAGGATACCCTGGAAACTGGCTGATAGGATCCTTGATTCTAAGTTAGGAAGGAAAGAGGAGGGAGATTTGGAAGGGAGCTACCAATCCCAAGTACCTTCAAGAAGAATTGTCACATGAAATCCAAGATGGCTACCCAAGGCTCTCTTCCTCATGGGAGAAGGATGCATTGAGTCCTGCTACCTCAAAGGTCAGCTCTTCTGGGATGCCATGAGCCACTGAGATGTTCCTGTCAAAGCTCCTGTCAAAGCTCCAAGTGGTCAGAAGCCCAGGAGGCCTGTAGCTCTGGCAGAGGTTTCATGAAGTGGACCGTGATGTTTGTGGAGGGTGCAGAGGTGGTGGTGTTGCTGGTGGCTCAGATCTCCAGGTGGTGCACCCATGGGCCCATCTCCTGCTGGTCCGCTCTGTACAGGGTGAGGTTGTAGGGAAGCAGGGCCTGCTGCGTGGTAGACACAGCCAGGGTTATGTTATCTGATAGCACAGTGTAAATCACCTCCATTTCTGGGTGGGGCAAGAAACATTTAGGAATGTGATAACAACCATGTAGTTGATTATATTAAGATAGTTCAGACTCAAGCTCTGAAGTGAGATTCTGGGAATCGACATGGATAACAGCATCTAATCTATTCTGATTGGTCACAGTACCCATGGATATAGCTATAAAGACATGAATAAGGATATATCCTGCCCCTGAATACTAACAGTGATTATCTCTGAGTATTGGATTCATGAGTTTTGGGTCCTCTCTGCTCACTTGTATATTCTAATTTATTTATACTATGCATGTGTTCCCTAGAAACTTAAAAGTTTGTAATAAAAGTATTAGATTATTTGTTGACGTATTTTTGCAGGGAGGAAGGCTAAAAAGGGAAGGCTAACGGTATAGCTGATGTGTATGCATTAGGATTAGCCTCAAGTCTTATTTCAGGAAGGAGCAGGTGAAGCCATTTCCTTCTACTCCCACAGCTAACTGCCAGAAACCCTGTCCACAGGAGAACTCAGCTTGTTGACATCGCAATAGTGCTCCCTTATAGGTTGGGGCTGGTTGTCCTTACTGAATGCTAAAATATTGTGGTTGACTCTTAAAATAGGATATAAACCAACAAATTAGGATTCTTTCCAAAAGAAATTAGGCTAGTGTGTTTCTTATTTGAGTGATGACGATGATAATGATAAAGATGATGATGACGATGACGATGATGTAAGCCCTCGAGAACAGGAGTCCTAACTTTCAGGTTTACTGTTGCCTTTCCCGTACCTAGCAAAAAGTATGCTCTCAGTTATATTTGTAGAATGAATAAATACATGAAGGATTACATCTTCAGCTAACAAACACACCACACAGAAGGGGGTCCCAAGGACCAGTACTACGGTATTTATAAAGCTTGGTTAGAGTTCCTGTAAGTCACTGCTCTGAATGAGGCTTCAGGTAGTGTGAACTCACGTGAGGTCATGCCCTCACCTCTACAGCTCTGTGCTGCACAGTTTACATTAACAAGCCTCTATCTAGATCTCAAATTGGACTTGTGCCTTGAGGAAAATGCTGGCTTGGGTGAGGATGGGTCTTAGTTGAGAAGGTCTTTACTGAGAGGAGGGGTGGTTTTCAAAATATTTAACACTGAAACTTGCATGGGTACGAACCAATTTGAATGGGTGTTCTGATAAATCAGAATGGATACTGTGACCAATCAGAATGGGTACTGTGACCAATCAGAATAGATTAGATGCTGTTACCAGTCACAATGAACACTGTGACCAATCAGAATGGATGCTGTGACCAATCAGAATGGACATTATGACCAATGAGAAATGTTGCTATAACCAATCAGAATGGACACTTTGACTAATCAGAATGGACATGATTAGAATGGCCTCTGTGACCAATCAGAAAAGAAACTGTGACCAATGAGAATGGACACCAGTCACAACAGCTGCTATGGCTGTAGCAGTGTGTGCAGCCAAATATGAGCCCTGACTTGGGACAACATAATTGGACTAAATTGGTCAATGCTGGCTGCATTGAGATGGTTTTGGGCCCAGTTGGAAGCACTCAGTCCTATTTAAATACCCCCAGCAAGGAGTGTCTTATAAGTTCAATTCCTGAGACGGGATATGGGCATGCAAAGAAGGACCTTTGGGAAGCTGGAAGCTCTCACTGGCTAATAGACTGAGACTTTGAACCTTTGATCCTGAACCTTTCCTCCCTTTCTTCATCTGTAAAATGGAGACAATAATAGTATACTGGGTGGGCCAGTATATGTAAAATACTTAAATCAGTTCCTGGCACACATGAGGTGCTAAACAAATGAATAATTAAATAATTAACTGATAAATGATTTCTGTTAGTATTTATTAAAGCCTGGGAGTTGGTTGGATAAATTTGGGGGATATTAAGATTGCCTTGACCATGACCGTTTCTGTAGACACACCTTCATTGAGCTCCACTTGAATCCACATAGTATCCTCGAAGACAACCTGGCAGAGAGGGCTGGCTCCTGATTTGGACAGGCCAGAGTACCCAGTCACATGAGCCTCTTCATCATGTCTCCAATTGTCACTTGCTTCTGAGCTATCACATGCCACTCACTAGTTGTGCACTCAGCAAACACAGTGAATTCCCCAGGGGATGTGAATTTGTGTATCATTTTGCTGGACAAACTGCTGGAAACAGAAACGTTACCAGTGCTGGGAATATGCAAACACATGCATTCACACAAGTGTGCATAACTGCAGTCACCCACCCCACACCTTTTCTGCACTGCAAAGATAAACAGGTGAAGAAAAAGATGTTACAAACCAAGCTCTCAGTGCTTGCAAAGGTGACAAGGAGACATCTGGAGCGAGTGAGAGTGGAAGAAATGGCATTGACCAACCAGGGAGTTGAATATTTGGCTACAAGTCAGTTTTCTGCTATTTATTCCTTCTGTAGCTCACATAAGTCTCTTTTCTGGGTCTTCTTGCTTCATCTGTAAAATACTGTGCCCTAGCCTACCTTTCTGAGCCTTATTTCCCCCATTTGTGAAATAGGGTCAGATTCCAAACATATCAAAATTATGGATCTGTTTTGCTTCTCATTTTCCCCAGGGGACTAATTAAGAATCTCGAAGAAGGTCTGCAAAGATCCACATGACCTCCTCTCCTGACCATCTCCCCATCTTCTGCCGCTCTCCTCTAACTGTATATTTACTGAGACCTCCTTTTCAATTTCTAGAATATGCCACCTCTTGCCTGCAAGTGCACTGGTCTTTGCTCACACTCCTGTTCCTCCTTTGGGTCTCAGTTTAAACACCACTTCCTCAGGGAAGCTTTCCTTAAGTTCCCTTTACTGCCGTAGCTTTGCTGCTTCTCCTAAGTGATTCTCATGCCTTGTGTGCTTGCTTATTCCCTGTCATTCTTCCTTGCTAGGCTGTTAGCAACAGTGTCTGTCTAGCTCTCTCTTATATACCTGGCACCCAGCACATAGTTAGTGCATGAGAAATTGTTGACAAATGAATATATTTGTGAAAAAGCTTAGAAAACAGTAACCTGATTCTTGGTGCCAGCCAAAATGGAGTGAGCCCACCATAGCATATTTCCTCTATTGATCACAACTAAATACCTGGACAGAATTAAAAAAGAAACTACCTGAGGACTCAAAAGAAAAAACAAAAAACAAAACAAAACAAAAACAGAAATAGCAGGCAGATTGGCGTTTCTCCCATGAAGATGGGAGTTTCCTGTTTCGTGTCTTTTTTAAAATCTTCTTTATCTCTTGGCTTTGTCCCCAGAGTAGTAGCATAGTCATAGGGGATAAAACAAAAACCCCAAAATAAATCTCCTCTGGTTAGCCAGAGAACCAAGAAAAGGGATCCAGTCAGTGAGCCTGAGAATACAGAGGAAGTGCCCATTTTTGTTTTGTGAAGTTTCTCTTTTATTTTCTTCTGGCCCTGCACCAGGCTCTGCTCTCTCGAAGCTACACACACCAGGTGGGGTGATGCAGACATCTAAATCCCACTAAAAAAAATTCATAGTAGAATAGAGACCACAGAGGAAAACGTCTGTGAACCTGATGACAGAGCAAGAGAAATCCAATCTGAAGAACAGAGAGAAAAAAGATTGAAATTTTAAAGTGAACAGAGCATCAGTAATCTATGTAATAATATAAAAATGGAAAATGTGTCATTTGAGAACCACTGAGAAGGGAGATTGTTATAGAAAAATGTATTTGAAGAAATAACTGAAAATTTCCCAAATGTGGCAAAACACATAGAGATTCAAAAAGCACTGTAATTCCCTAAAAGGGAAAAACAAAATAAAACTAATTAAAACCATACCCAACCCTAGGTGGCTTGGCTCAGTGGATAGAATGTTAGCCTGCGGACTGAAGGGTCCTGGGTTTAATTCCAGTCAAGGGCACATGCTTGGATTGCAGGATTGATCCCCAGTAGGGGAGGTGCAGGAGGCAGCCAATCAATGATTCTCGTCATTGATTTTTCTATTTCTCTTTTCCTCTCCCTTCCTCTCTGGAATCAATAAAGACATACTGTTAAAATAATAAAAATAAAACCATACCCATACACATAATAACCAAATTGGTTAAAATAAAAAAAGTCTTAAAATCAGCGTGAACATTACATATGGAGAAACTAATGATTTAAATGATGAGAACTTTTTCCTCAGAAACCACGGAGGTCAGAAGACAGTGATCAATATCTTTAGAGTATTGAAAGAAAAGAATTGTCAACACATAATTCTATATCCAGCAAAAATAGCTTTCAGGAATTAAAGCAAAATAAAGATATTCTCAGTAGTAAAGAAACTCTCTTAAGAATTTGTTGCCAGGAAATTGACTTAAAAGAAATGGTGAAGGAAAAATATCTTCAGTTGAAGATTAACAACAAAACAACAACAACAAGTTTTTCCAGTTGAAGGGAAATTATGCCAGGGAAACTTGAGACTTCAGGAATGAAGGGAGAGCACAAGGAATGGCCATCTTGGTAACTGCATAGACTTTTTTCCTCCTAAGTTCTTTAAAATATGTATGATTGTTGAAAGCGGTTTCAATGTATGTAGATATCCTATATATGACAATTATAATGTAAACTTAGGCAGGCAAATGGACCTATATGCTTGTAAGTCTTCAACATTTTACTTGAAGTGGTATAATAGTAAATCTAAGTAGACTGTGAAAGGTTGACATGTATCCAGAAATTCCCAAAGTAATACAAAGAGATATAACAGAAAACAAAACAAAAACACACAAACAACCTGTAGTTAAGTTAAAATGGAATACTGAAAATATTCAGTAATCAAAAAGCAGTCAAGAAAGGAGAGGAACCAGGGGTGGGGAATAAACAGAGGGAGAAAACAGAAAACAAATACCAAAATAATAGATCTAAATTCAACTAAATCAATAATTACCTTAATTATAAATGCTCTAAACATACCATATGGGATATTTAAAAAAACCAAGATTCATCCATATACTGTCTATAAGAAACCCACTATAAATATAATGACATAGATAGGTTAAAAAATAAATAAAAGAATGAAAAGAAAGATCTACCAGCCAACACTAATCAGAAGAATGCTGCAGTGGGCATTGCTAATATCACATAATGCAGATTTTAGAACAAGAAAATGCTAACTCTTTGTGGATATGTGACGGATGGTTTTGAATAGCAAAATCCAGCCAGTTTTTCAGCGAACTGTCTGTTAAAAGTAATTTGTTAAGTTTCTTAAACTCTGGTACCAACTGAAATTGTCCAGGACTAAAAAGCAGAGAAATTGATTTTTTCCCCTTATTTCTCTCCCAGTGGTCTCACCTAAAGGAGAACCCTACAAAGTGATTTTAGAAACTGCTGCCAGCATGTGGAAGATATGCTTAGAATACAAAGAGAGGGAGACAATAACTCAAAAATTTGTGTTATAACCCTATGGATTTGTGCAATTCCACTCTTAGGTATAAACCCAACAGAAATGTGTTTGATGTGCACCAAAGACAAGCATTACTACAATGTTCATGGTTGCACAATTTATAATACTCCAAGTGGGAAATCACTCAAAATGCCTACCAGTGCTAGAATGGACAGGTAAATTGAGATATATTCACACAATGAGATGCTATCTAGCAATAATAAAAAAGAAATCCTAATTATACACAACAGTAAGGATAAATATTAAAAAAAAAACACACACTACTGAACTGAAGTCAGACACAAAAGAGAATATACTACAATCCTTTATAAGATTCCATTTATAGTCAAAACCGGTTTGGCTCAGTGGGTAGAGCATCGGTCTGCGGACTGAATGGTCCCAGGTTTGATTCCAGTCAAGGGCATGTACCTTGGTTGCAGGCACATCCCTGGTAGGGGATGTGCAGGAGGCAGCTGATCGATGTTTCCCTCTCATCGATGTTTCTAACTCTATCCATTTCCCTTCCTCTCTGTAAAAATATCAATAAAATATATTTATAAAAAAAGATTCCATTTATATAAGTTTCAAATACAGGTCACACTATTTGATGATGTTAGAATCCTTGGAGGGCATGGGGGGGAGGGTTCTGGGAGACTGGCTACATTTGTTTGTTTTTAAAAATATATATTTTATTGATTTTTTTACAGAGAGGAAAGGAGAGGGATAGAGAGTTAGAAACATTGATGAGAGAGAATCATCGATAAGCTGCCTCCTGCACACCCACCATCAGGGATGTGCCCACAACCAAGGTACATGCCCTTGACCGGAATCAAACCTGGGACCCTTGAGTCCACAGGCTGACGCTCTATCCACTGAGCCAAACCGGTTTCAGCGTGTTTTGTTTCTTGATATAGGTGCTGGTTCATTGTGTAAAAATTAATTGTTCCATATCTTTTGGGGCATTTTCCTGTACATGTATTATTATTAAATATAATATTTAAAAATTGGTTCAAGACTCTGACATTCACTGATTTGTATAGTTGATGTTAATGGGATGCAACTTAAAAAGAAAGTGGAGAAGAAAGCTCACATTTTTTGGTCCTTTCTTATGATTTCCAATTGTTAAGAACACCATAATCTGTGTCATTTTATTTATGTTACTCAAAAATTGCCAGCCAGCTTGGTAGATGAGGCCACCTGACCAAATCGGGCAGTGGGATGGAATGGAAAGGGTAGGAAACTAGAAATGTGATCTCCTAGGGCTCCTAGGGTTACCTGTAAAACCTAATGACTCAATTAACCTCTCTGAGCCTCAGTGCCCTTGTCCATAAAATGAGGTGAGAGCTATTCCTGGCTGGGTTGTAAAGTTCAAATGAGGCCATGGCTGAATAAGTATCTGGCGTATAATCGTCTCATGTATTGTAGCTTTTTGTATAATAGGATGGCATTTATGCACTTAGCCTATTAAATAAAATTAGTGTGTACTTTCATTTTTTATTTTTTAACCTTTTTTTATTAAATTATTATCTGTGTGCATATCTTACCATTGCTCCCCCGTCTCCTTCTTTCATGTAATATTAATATAATAGTAACAATTACCTGCTTTTTAGAATCAACTCTGTACCACTTATTCTTTGTAGTCCCATTTACTACTTAAAGTTACCCAGTGAGTATTAGTTGACACTGGCAATACTAATAATCACAGAGCTTGTAACTCCATGGCCTAAAGATTCCTGTGTATCCTTTGTAGTAGATGTGGTGGCGTGTCACCCAGATTCCACCCTTCAAGACCGAGACCTGCACCACCACCACCACCACCACCCCTGCCCAGCATCCTGGCGTGATAGCGGCTGAGGGCTCACAGCTGAACCACCTCCAGGAATTCTTAGCCAAAGTGAGCTGCCTGTGCCAAGGTGACATCCCCTCCCCAGGGACATCCTGAATCCAGTGGCTGTTCAGTGTCAGCGGGGCCTGTGCTGTTACTGCATCTCACCCCGCCCCGTCTTAGTATCCCCCGGGAAACCTGCACTCCGAATCAGAGCCTGTGTCCTGGTGCTTAGCCTGAATAGGCTCCTAAAAACAATGTCTTTATACTGGCAGGTATCAGGGCTCTTCATCACCAGACCTCTCTGAGCTTTCCATCTTTCATTTTCCCCACGTGCCCCCTGAACACCCAGTATAGTGAGGTGCTCACAGTTACCCTCCAAATCCATGACTTCCCTTGCTCTACATTCTCTGCTCCCGCTTTCTATTTCTGGCCCCCCACCAAGGACTTCGGTTCTACAGTCCTTTCTGACCAGGCTTTCACAGAGTTCTCTCTTCTGCGCCTCCCAACAGCCTGTGTACATCCCAGTCATTCTAAGGCTTATCCTGGCTTGTGAATGATCCATTTCCAGGGATGTCCCCTCCAGACTTGGCCCTGTTGCTCTGAACAGACTAAGAATAACGGCAATCCCTAGATCTGTCAGTAGGTGGCGCTGAGTTACCTAATGCTAGACTTGGACAAATTTCACCTTAATGCAAATTGTTCCATAAGGAACATAATTTCAGAAATGTAGAAAGTTTTCCATTGCAGAGAGACAAAACAGCCTGCTATGCAGATGTGCATAAGACATGGGGAGTGCAAAGCGAGAAAGAGCTTCTCAAGGAGCAGTTGTTTGATTTTCATTATGCCTTTTCTATTGGAGGCTGTATTATCCCCATTGGCTCGTATTATTTCTCAACGATGGAAATGGAGCCTCCATTTAAAGCAGAAGTAGGAGTCTATACAAACACATAAAAGTAAAACACAGTCACGTCTACACAAAATATGTGACTTAAAATTCATGCCATTTTTCATTGTAAATTGAGTTCTGAAGCTGCTAAGACTGATTTAAAAGCACCAGATATATATTTCCCAATCTTAAAAAATGTAATAGAAGAAACCAAGATAGGTAAACGCCTAAGTGCAGCCTCACACAACAATTTCAAAAAATACAACTAAAATATAAAGTGGACATTATTCAGAACTACAGGAAAGTTGACTGACTGGAAATTCTACAACTAGAAGGAAAGAGAAAACCAGAAGGAAAATCAAAGGAGCTGTAAAAGCATAAGGTACAGAGACCTGGTGCGCAAGTGGGGAGAGGATGGAGCCGGAGAGGAGGGGTGGCTGAGTGCCTGGCTGGTGTTCCCTAGCGGGAAGGAGGGAAAAGCTCCGGACTGTGTTGAACCCCAGTTCCGACTGCACTGAACCCCAGTTCTGGGCAAGACGCTGGGGTCCCAGGCTCATACAGAGGGAATCTGGGCTGTAAGTCGGAAGCTCAGGGGAGCAGCGAAAGGCAGAGCCCTGGAGTTGCGCACATTGCGCACAGAGGACAGACTATTGATTGAGCCGCTAGATTGCCCTAGCGGGAAGGAGACATAAGCTCTGGACTGCTCTTTACCCCACTTCCAACTGCACTGAACCCCAGTTCCAGGCTCATTGGGGGAGAGACTAGACTGTCTGGTAGCAGGCAAAACTCTAGGGCACCTTTCTCTCAGAGGTGCTTGCAGTGAGTACCAAAGGACACTGAGGAACACTGAGACCCAGGAATCTCAGAGGGCAGGGCTAACAGGAAGCCAAGGCTGTAAGCTCCACCCTGAAACTGCCCCATCCAAGCTGAGCACAGAGGCTTTTGCAGTTTTCCAAGTCTAGTCTAATAAGGCTGTCTGTCTCCTGGCATAGGCACAGCTGATCCTAACAGCCAATTGGCCTGGGGGTCAGTTCCTCCCAGTGATACCAACAACAATCAAAACTTAACTACAATAAGGCTGTACACACAGTCCACAAAGGGGTGCACCAAGAGTGTCCACCTCAGATAACTGGGAAGCTGACCCACTGAATCATATAGGACACCTTAGCACACAAAGCCACCCTACCAACTCAGGGAAACAGCGAAAATACCGAGACTAGGAAACAGATCACAGACGAAAGAAATGGAGGACAAAAAACGACTGGATATAGAGTTCAAACCATGCTTATAATGTTTTTCAAGAATTTCCTAGAAAAGGCAGATAAAATAAATGAGACCTATGAGGATATGAAAAGGGATCAACTAGAAATAATAAAGGATCAACTAGAAATAAAGACTACATTGTCTGAAATAAAAAATATTATACAGAGTCCTAAAAACAGAATGGAAGATTGCAAAAATCAAGTCAAAGATTTGGAACACAAAGAGCCAGAGGACACTCCTCTGCAGAAGCAAGAAGACAAAAGTTGAAGATAGTGTAAGAAATCTCTGGGACAACTTCAAGCAAACCAACATCAGAATTATGGGCGTCCCAGAAGATAACAGAGAGCAAGATACCGAAAAGGAGAGTAGGGAGTGTGGGAAGAGACTGAACATAAACTGTGCACCTATGGATGAGGACATTGGGGGATGGGGAAAGGGCAGAGGGTGGGATGGGAACCTGGTGGAGGGAGCAATGGAGGGGGGAAAAATGAGGAACATTTGTAATAATATGAACAATAAAGATTTATTTAAAATATATATATATATAATAGAAGAAGGTGGATAAGTAGTTTCAAGGTCTAACAAGTCTTTGAAGAAGAGGAAATTTGAATATTTAGGTGGGATGATGGCAGAGAATATTACCATTTCTTGTGAAAGGAAAAAAAAATGACAGTCGCTTTCACTTATAGTTAATGCCCAATGGATTGCAAATGTAAAGCATCACTTATTGTTGTTTGACTTAGATTACAAAAAAAAAAATTTAAACCCACAGAATTCAGAGAGTAGTATGACAAACACCCAGACTCACCATCCAGAGTAGACAAATATTTGCATTTTATTCCATTTGCTCCAGTTTTTAACTACTGTTTGTTTATTGGTAGAAGGTCCTTGTGTAACTGAAAGTCTTAGCAGGGCTACAGACAGTGCATTTTGACTTATGCCAATTTCAAGTTCTATAAAATGTGGGGATTAGGAATGTATAATTTAGCATTTGTTCTTTTATTGATGAAATAGTAGCAAATGGAAAGAAACCTACAGGAAATACCATGGTACTTGTATTACTTAAACATTTTTACCCTAAGCATCTTCATGTGTAATTTCTCATTTTACTCCAATTAAGGCAATCATCAATATAAATGTGACACAACCTTTCTTACTTTATTGAAGTCTTCATTTCCAGTGCCATCACCTCTAATCTCAGAGTGGGCATTCCTTTTTATGTGTCATTTCTGTGACCTCCCTTAAAACAAAACAAAAACAAAACAAAACAAAACTGATCCTGGATTCCTTCCTTTCTTTTATGTAGCTGAGCTGAACTCCGTTCAAGGCCAGACAGTCCTAGGATTCCTCCATAGACAGTCACCTGTTACTATTTGACACAATGTTTGGATTATAATACTTGTCCAATAAATGTTTAGTGGGTGAAAAAAATGTAAATACCTGGACCTTTCTACAGTGTCCAGGTGATCTGTAGGGTCTACTTAGATTTGTGTATTTTTCATGTAATCATTCCCTTTTTTTTTCTTTCTTTATTCCTTGTAGCTTTAGAGTAATGGAAAGATCATAGACTTTATAGTAAAACCAATCTAATCCTCTTCCTGGCTGGGATATTACTTTGGGATTTGGAGCTATTTAACTTCATGCACCCTTATTTATCATGTGGGTAATACAAACATAATTTTATATTTAATCCTATAGGTTTGGAAATAGATATTGTAAGAGGGAGTTGTGAATGGAGGATTATACAGTGGGTATTCAATGAAGCAGGAATTCAAATTCAGATTTTTCTGGTTTTACAACCTGTATTCTTTTTATACCACCCATTTTAATTGTTATCTTGATTTGTTCCTTTTTCTGTCATATGTATAGTATATATACTGGAGGCCTGGTGCACGAATTCGTGCCTGGGTGGGGTCCAGCTGGCCTGCCCCAATGGGGGCCAATGGGAGCTGGGCTGGTGAGGGTGGGGGGGCTGCGGGAGGTTCCATAGCTGGCTCTGCTCCCAATCGGGGTCTGATCGGGGGGCCGAGCCAGCCAGAGGGGTTTCACATGAGATTGACTGGCCCTACCCCCAATGGGGAGGCTCATCAGAGACAGGGCTGGCAGGGGGGGGCCATGGGAGTTTGGCCAGCCACAGTGAGCATCACAGCGACTGGTTGTTCCAGTCATTCTGGTAGTTCTGGCATTCCAGCTGATTATATATATATATATATATATATATATATATATATATATATATATATAGTTGTTATGTAAAGTGTCTCCTTGGGAGTTCAACTGGGAGACTGGCAGTTTGATCACTTGCTGTGACATGCATTGACCACCAGGGGGCAGCACGGAATGAAGGAAGGCCCCAGCCAGCAGCCAGAACGCTCTGATTAGCCCTGATTGTCAGCCAGGCCTAGGGACCCTACCTGTGCAGGAATTTCAAGCACTGGACCTCTAGTGTGTGTGTGTGTGTGTGTGTGTGTGTGTGTGTGTGTGTGTGTGTGTGTGACAGTGAAGGAAACAGAAACCCAAGGCTGGGGATTATTTCTGGATCTGACACATTAGCAGTGCCGGGGATTAGAACCCCAGCCTCGGACACCACTGTGTTTGGCACAATGCCTGAGATCTCAAAGCATTGCTGAATTTGAGACCTGCACACACTGGAGCAGTTTGGGCTATGGACAGGGCTGGTCCCCTATTTGCCTCACCGCATCCGGTGCTTTTGGGAATGCTGGCACCCACGGGGCCAGAATTGGGGATTAGAAGAGAGGCGTTTGGACCTCTGTGCCTTCCCAGGGAATCCATGTTGAACTAGGGTCCCTGTAAGGAGCCTCAGAATCCAAAGAGCACCTAGATTTTCTGAAACAGTCTGGGGCACCCTCCTGCTGGGGCATCGGAGCTTACCAGGTAGGACTTCGAAATACTATGAGTTGGGTCTAGCTACTATCAGGTTGGGGAGGTAGTGCTCCCAGGCCCAGATACGATGCACTGTATAACCCACACGGGACCTCAGAGGCTGAGCTCTGTTCAAGGCTAGACAGTCCTGATTGCATCACAGCATTGTGTGGCTTGGTCAACACCACTGTATCTTTTTTTAAAACAAGATAATGATTATCTAGCTCAGCATCATCCAATGCAAATAGTATGAGCCACATGTGTTTAAATTTTCGAATAGCCACACTGAAAAAGTTAAGAAACAGGTGAAATTAATTTTAAGGTATTCTCTTTAACCCAATATATCCAAAGTACTATCATTTTAATGTGTAATCAATATAAAAATTATTAGTGGGAAAAAAATTTCAGTGAAATATTTACATTCTTTTTTTGGGGGGGTGGGGAACTCAGACTTTAAAAATCCCATGTGTACTTTACATGTACACCATATCTTAACTGAGAACAGCCACATTTCAAGTGCTCAATAGCTCACATGGTGAGTGGCTGTAACATTAGACAGCACAGCTCTAGTGAGATTATGTGTGAAAGCTGCCTGGCTGGACTGTTATTAATATTGTTACTATGCCGAAACCGGTTTGGCTCAGTGGTAGAGCGTCGGTCTGTGGACTGAAAGGTCCCAGGTTCGATTCCGGTCAAGGGCATGTACATTGGTTGCGGGCACATCCCCGGTAGGGGGTGTGCAAGAGGCAGCTGGTCGATATTTCTCTCTCATCGATGTTTCTAGCTCTCTATCTCTCTCCCTTCCTCTCTGTAAAATATCAATAAAATATATTAAAAAAATATTGTTACTATTATTTTTATAATCCTTGCCTATAAAAAGCATTCTCAGGTGAGCATCTTCTTTACCCCATTACTAACTCCTCAAACAGTGACCCTGGAGAGATTCTACATAGCGCCAAGCCAAAAGGACCAGCTCTCCATGCCTGTTCATGTGGCTTCCATGATGAGAAATAGGTGAGCATTCATTTCTCCCACTTCCATAATGTATACCCCTTTGTTCTATGGCTCTGCCATTTCTTCCATCAACAGATATAGACAGTTTTTCTACCTGTTGAATCTGGGCGTGGCCATGAAACTTGCTTTGGCCAGTGGGTCATTAAAAAAATGTGACACAAGTAGATTTGAAATATGCTTGCACATTGGGCCTTGCTCTCACTTGCTGCTAGAAACTCTTCTGCCACCACCCGAGTGAGCCTGGGCTGGCTTATTGGGGGATGAGCAACACATGCCCCTAACTCCGTGGTTGGCAATCTGCAGCTCGAGAGCCACATGCAGCTCTTTGGCCCCTTGAGTGTGGCTCTTCCACAAAATACCATGGCCTGGGCGAGTCTATTTTGAAGTGGCGTTAGAAGAAGTTTAAGTTTAAAAAATTTGGCTCTCAAAAGAAATTTCAATCGTTGTACTGTTGATATTTGGCTCTGTTAACAAATGAGTTTGACAACCACTTGCCCTAACTGATAATATCCTGAATCAAGGCTCAGAGGTTTCTCCTTCCTGCGGGAGGGCGGGGGGGGGGGGGGGCGGTAATAGGGATCAAAAGTGTGGCCATCCCCTGTGATAATGATACAGGACAGGTTTCCAGTATAAGGAGAGAGGAGTCACATCAAGGAGATGGTGACATTATCGAAGATGAAACTCTCATTGGACACCATCAACTGCAGGCCTGCAGGTGAAAACACAAAGGGCCGTGTGCCATTGCAGAGAAAATTGCATGCTTAAAACTGACTCTCCCCTATCCACCTGTCCTGCATCTTTAGGTGGGACTTTTAAAGTTTTCAAAATTTTAGTTTTACTTTTTAAAGTTTATTTGAATTTTATTTTTTGTTCATAGGGTAATATATGACCAATAATCTGAAATGTACAACCCCTTTCCACTGCCATACCTCAGCCCCACCCCACCCCCATTCTGCTCTCCAGAGGCAACCACTGTTATCAATATCCCGTTTCACCTTCTAGAGATAGATATTCACAACCCGTATGTACTTTTCTATTTATACAAATGGTGCATACTATATTCATTATTTGACACCTTCCATTTTTTTCACTTAGTATATCTTGGACATTGTTCTATATAAATTCAGTTAGAGCTGCCCTGTTCTTTTTAATAACTACACAATGTACCATAATTTATTTGCCAGGATTCTATTGATTGTCCAAATGCATTTTATAATGTTTAAAAAGACCAAAGGCTAAGCACCTTTAAGAAAATCTACTTGGCTAAGGTGGCCGATGATTCATTGTAAGCGATTTAATGCACATTAAATTTCACAAAACCTTGAGCTTCAAAAGTTGGCATGGAGGATGGGGTGAAGGGCAGAATTTGCTGGGTCTTCACACAGCTCAGGGCTAATTTGTGCAACATAATCTTTGTTTCTGAGCACAAATGGGAAGGGTAAAAAGGCTGGCTGCAAATAAAGAGGACTTTGAGGAGGTCCTGGGTCTCAACTACCTGAGGAAAGTCACATGCAACTGGGCGTAGTCAGGGTGGGATGTCTGGATAAAGTCTGCTTTCACAAATCAGAACCTGATAGTGATCAGAACACACTGATTCACAAGGGGACAGGGTATTTGAAACAAAATTGGGGCAGAAAATCTGGACCACGTAGTTGCTAGATCCAGCTTGCCCCCTGCTCCGAGCTACACATTTGTCCAATGACAGCAGCACCGGGCCTGGCAGATCAAAGGGCACTCTGTCCATTAGCAAAACCACCAAATGGAAGGTATTGCCAAAACATGTGGCCTCTTTTTCCCAGAAATAGAATTGAGACACTTTGATCACTGTTTTTCTACCCAAGCATGTCCAGCAGGCTAATGTCTCTGGTAGAACGTGTCTTCCATGCCACCTTCTTATTTCTATGCCCTCTCCTCCATGTTGTCCTCCCTTTTCCTACACCCACCGACCCTGCTCTCCTGGATGGCCCCTGGGAATCCCAAAATTCACTGACTCATCTTTTCCTTTCAGAGCTCCTTGCATCATTACACACGCCCTTAATAGGAGTAGCTGTTCCGACTGATTAATGTGTTAGAAAATGGCATAATGTGGTTTCACAGCCGTAGGGGATACTGGTGCTCTCATGCACTGTTAGTCAAAATACAAATCGATACAGTGATTTTGAAGGGTAATTGGGCAGTATCTATTAACATTTAAAGTGCACAGACTCCCCATGGACACAGACAATAATGTGGTGAAGGCCTGGGGAGGGGATAGAAGTAGGGTAAAGGGGAGTCAATGGGGGGGGGGGGTTAGGGTAGTCTTCTGTAATACTTTTAACAAGAAAGATAAATTTAAAATAAAATAAAATGCACAGACCCTGTGACCCAGCATTTCCACTACTAAGGATCTCTCTTTTAAAAATAATCCCAGGGCCGAAACCAGTTTGGCTCAGTGGATAGAGTGTCAGCCTGCAGACTGAAAGGTCCCAGATTCAATTCCGAATGGGGGCATGTACCTTGGTTGTGGGCACATCTCCAGTAAGGGGTGTGCAAGAGGCAGCTGATCTATGTTTCTCTCTCATCAATATTTCTGACTCTCTATCCCTCTCTCTTCCTCTCTGTAAAAAAATCAATAAAATATATTTAAAAATAAAAAATAATCTCAGGCACATGTCAAGATATATGCACAAGAGCATACAAGAAAGCACTGCAGAGTGATATGTAACCATAAAAAGACCGGAAGCAACTTAAATGTTTATCAACAGGGGAACTGATTAAATACATTTTGACATAATCTTATACTAAGATATGAAGTTATTAAAAGAATAAGCTAGTGACTTGGAGAGATGTCCAAGATATATATATATATATATATATATATATATATATATATATATCTCCTATCTAATAAAAGGGTTATGCAAATTGACCATCACTCCAACACACAAGATGGCTGCCCCCATGTGGACACAAGATGGGCAGTTGGGAGGGACCAGGCCTGCAGGGGAGGGCAGTTGGGGGTGATCAGGCCAGCAGGGGAGGGCAGTTAGGGGCAATCAGTCTGGCAAGGGAACAGTTAGGCATCAATCAGGCTGGTAGGGGAGTGGTTAGGGGGTGATCAGGCTGGCAGGCAGAAGTGGTTAGAGGCAATCAGGAAGGTAGGCAGGTGAGCAGTTGGGAGCCAGCAGTCCTGGATTGTGAGAGGGATGTCCCAGATTAGAAAGGGTGCAGGCTGGGCTGAGGGACACACAACCCATGCATGAATTTCATGCACCGGGCCGCTAGTGTGTGTGTGTGTGTGTGTGTGTGTGTGTGTGTGTGAGAGAGAGAGAGAGAGAGAGAGAGAGAGAGAGAGAGAAATGAGTTGGAGACATATATTTTATGAGATTATATTTTTATTCAAATATTCAAATATGAAGTCATACACAGCCATTCTATGAATACATTTTTAAAATCGGGTCTTTATTCTAAATAGTTAACAGTGCTTTCATTATGGAGAATAGGAGTGTAGAGCTAAAGGAAGGGATTCTTCCTTCTTGATTTATCAACTTTTGTAAAATGTGGTAATGTGGGTTATTTTTATGGCTTTCAAAATGTTTATTTTTTATAAGTTCCTATGTGTACTCAAATGACAGCCTATGGGAAGGTTAGTGGTCGAATGGAATGGCATGTGGGAGAGATCTTTTGATTCTTTTCAACCAAGTAATCTTGTATTTATCTGTTATGTTTATTGGGCCGCCCCATGAAATTTAAATTGAAGGGTGCTGGGATAGAAAAACAAAAACAAAACACAAAAACAAAAACACAAAAAAACACCACTTAAAAAAAATTTAATTTCTGGCTTGTCAGTTTCTTTCTGCAACAGGACCCTCAGATACTTAATCCCCAGGCTACACCAGGCCATAGGACAGCAGTTTGGGGTTAGGAAGTCTCTTAGCACACAGTAGATTAACCCCAGGGTGACTGCTTTCTCTGCTCTGAGGGGGCTGGGCCTGTTGCGAAAATAAGAAGGGAATTCCCACACCAAGGCAAACTGGGGACTCACCTTCCTGACACTGGTATTGCACCCAGAGGTAGCTGCTCAGGGTGGGGCACAGGTCTCCAAAGAAGGTCCCATTTGCTGCCACCTGCCATGCCTGCACACCCTGGCACTGTTCTGGGAAGCACCCGAATCCCAGCAGAAGCAGAAATGGTGTGAAGGACATAAAGGATAGGTTCAGACAGATGAATAACCTTGCATTCATTCATTCACCCACCATCCACCCAACAAATATCAGTTGGTGTCTACTGAAGACTAGGCACTATGCTAGGTACGGGGGGAGAGAGAAGGAGGGTTCCTATCCTCAAAGTAGTTCAGAGTCCATCCCAGTGGTTCTCAAACTAGAATTCCCTGGAGGGCTTTGACTCAATAGGTGTGGAGGGCAGCTTGAGAATTTTCTTCTAACAAGCTCCCCAAGTAACGTTAACACTGCTGGCCCAGGAACCCCACTTTGAGAACCACTCGTCTTGTGGCATCTAGTCAAATGCCTTAAAGCAAATTGTTGCCAGGAGGCAAAGGCAGCTCAGAGGCAGACTTAATCTAATTTTGTAAAACAGGTCCTAGAGAAATTCTCCCATGTGAACAAGAGATGCCACCAGAAACACTTGTTTAGCATTATTCACAATACCAAGGATTAAGACCCAACCCATACACTCTTAACAGAGAAAGAGACACATTCTGGTACATACAATAGATGAAACAGATAAGCTAACACAGCATGTATCAAGATGGATAATACTTTGAACAAAAAATAAAATAAAGAAGGAAAAGAGGGAAAAAAAAGCACTTCACAGAATGACATAGGATATGATACAATTTTTTATAAACACTAAAAACCTACAAAGCAATACTACATATTGCTTAGGGTTGCACACATAGAAGGCATGCAATTAACAAGCGCTGACTTTATGACAGGAGCCGACCAGGGAGGCCTTCACAGAAGTGTTGGCTATATATCCAATGTTGTGTTTGATTCCTTCATGAGGGAATTTTAAACAAATTGATTTGACAATGTTGGGTAGTGGGTCTATGGGAGTTCATTGAAGTATTTTTTTTTATTGTCTATGTATTTCAAATATTTAAAAAAAAATTTAATTAAGTTAAAAAAGAAAAGTGATGTTTCTTGTATTCAAGTTGGGTGGGGAGCAAAAGTGAAGGGGTGAGCTGTAGCCCCCTTGCTTCCCAGCTCAGTGCTGTGGCAGAGACTGGCTAGTTTGCCCAATGTTGGATGCTCAAGGTCATATATGAGGATTGGTGGAGCCTTTCAGACACCAGGAACTGCCCTGAGCTCACAGCCAGAGCTGTGGGGCCCTTAGGCCCTACCTGCCACTTCGTCCTTAACTAAGGTGACCAGATGTCCTGCTTTTGGTGGGACAGTCCCGTGTCCCACGGCATTTAAAAAAAAAAGTCCCAAATTTTGGAAAGAATGCCAACAAGCTAGGGAACGGCAGGAGAACGAGTGTGGGGGGGGGAGTATACGGTTTTCGGCCACCATGTGGCTATTTAGCCAGGATATGAGTTTTATATTATTTTTGTTAATTTTATAATGTTAAACTTTAATAATAACAAATAATTGTTGAGAACTGATTATCAAGAACTGCTTATCAAAGTTTGCATTGTTGATCAGTTCTTAGAATTGTGGAATACGCGCTGTCCTTACCAGGAACTAATGTTTCCACTGAACACGTTTTTTCTATGGTAAATAAAGTGTGGACATCAGAAAATTCACAATTAAGTGTTGAGACTTTGAAAGCCATTTTATGTGTGAAATATAATTTAACAAATTCTTGTGAAAAATTTCACGACCTTTTAAACGATAGCAATCTACTAAAAAAAAAATTTCACTCAAATGAGAAATAGCTAAAGAATAAAATAATACTATAAAAAATTTTAAATTATACTTATAAATTGTACTTATGTTGACATTTAAAAATATATATTACAATACTATTTTTGCATTCTATAAAAATTTTTGTTGCTCCATATAGACCAAATTTTTAATCAAGAACCTCCCTACTCCCCTCCCCTGGTCAATGGTGTCCCGCTTTACCAATGTTAAAATTTGGTCACCTTATCCTTGATGCTGACCCAGTTGCATTCCTCCTCCAGGTCCAAGGGGCTCCCAGCGTCCTGGGTGCAATAATGGGGAGTCTGCTGCTTGTAGAAAGCATCCTGGATCTGAATTATCTTTCCCAAACCACAGTGCATGGTGGCATTGTGGCCCTCACAGGCCAGACTCTGGCCGACACCTGTACAAAGGTAAGGTGATACATAGGAAGCCTATGGTCATGGATGGGCAAGTGCCTGGTTGATGGGAAGTGGAAGAGTCTCGGGGGAGGGGGGCAGGGTTCAGGACTGTGAGCTGCAAGGACACAGCAGAAGCAGACTCAGCAGGGGTGAGAGTAACTCTGGAGCCAGACTGCCCAAGGGCGGGTCCAGCCTAGCCACCCAGTGGCTGTGTGACCTCTGCAAATTACTCAGCTTCTCTATGCCTCTTCTGTGTAGGGGGGAGTCATTCCCATACTCCCTATGGTCATTAGGAGGATGAAATGAGTTTGTACACTCAGAGTATGTGCTATTCAAGTAACAATTATTATTCTATCTATTTCAAGTACCTTCCTTGAGCTTTATTTGAAAACAATGCCCGGTATACGATAGATGCTAAACAAGCTTTTGTTGAATGAATGAGTGATTTCAATGCGTGATTCCAATCCTAGGAGCTGAGCTATTATTCTCTCCATTAAGAACATGGGGCTCAGTGGGGTCACTGTACCAAGACACCCACACTAGCCCTGCTCCCTGGCACCTACCTGCTCAGTAAACATTTGTTGCAAAAGAATAACCTGACTCAGCCAGAAAGTGAGAAATACTGAATTCACACTCAGGCCTGTTTGCCTGGTGGGAGGTCCACAGAGTAGCAGAGACCAAATCTGTGTTCATTTTCTATGGCTGCTGTAACAAATTATTACACATTTTATAGTATTATAGTTATGAAGGTCAGAAGTCCACAAATGGGTATCAATGGTCTAATATCAAGGTTCTTTCTGAAGGCTCTAGGGGAGAATCTGTTTCTGCTGAGTCTCCTTTTTTTTTTCTTTTTTAGCTTTATAATAGACCTACAATAGAATGATGGACGGACTTTTATTAGGGGGAATAAATATACATGAGTGTCTGGCTCAGTGCTGGAATTTCTGCTCGATACTCGTTAGTTCTTCATAGTGTGACCTCATGCCAGGGCTCCAAGACTCTGGGTCTGACAGAGGCTGAGAGACAGGCTTGAAGTTGGGGTGGCAGAGGGGGCAGGGACTCGGGGAGGCTGTGATAGAGAGAAGTTGCATAAGGCACAGACCGGGGAGGGCTTCACAGGAGCCTCCACATTTTCAGAAGTAGTCAGGCAGGGCGAAGTGCATCTATTTAAAGCTGGGGTAGGGGAAGAATGGAGCAGGAGCTCCTGTGAGTGTCCAACCCAGGACAGGGCCTGGGACCCAGGAGCTTAGAGCCAGGGAGGGGACTGAACCCAGGAAGCCCAAAAGGTTCTGTTAAGCCTGGCTCGTGGGTCAGGGGACCAGGAGGCTCAGCTCTAAGACCAGGCCCCAATCCCAGTCCCCACCTGGTGTGTAGGACCTGGTGTGCGGCCACATCCCACTCCGGCAGGGTTTCTTATACACAGTCCCCAGCACCTACGTTGGGAGTCGGGCATGGGTAGCAGCCAGAAAGGGCACAAGGGAAAAATAGTTGGGAGCTGGTGGGATGTGGACTTGGGGCTCAGACTCAGGCTGACCACGGAGCAAGGAGTTAAGGGTGAGTGGCATTTCCCCCTAGATGCAGATATATGAGGAAGAAAGAGAGAGACAAACGAGAGGAATAGGCAGGTAAATGGACAGGAAGAGCGAGGATGTGAGCTAGGGAGACGGAGGGACACACAGAGAGACTGAACACTTAGACAGAGGCAGATGGGCATTTAGAGAGAGACACAGAGAGACAGGGGCTGAGAGATAGAAACACAGGTTAGACAGCGGAGATAGAGATTGAGAGACATGGAGCATCACACAGAGTCAACTAGGTATCTAGAGACACTCAGAGAGAAACAGAGAGACAGAGATAAAAGTAGACACACAGGAAAACAAGGAAACAGAGACAGGGCAAAGGAAGTAGACTCTACAACAGAGTCTCACCAAACTCGAAGGTGAAGGCGAACAGCTGTGCGCAGTTGTCTGGGTCAGCGCACCTGGCAGAAGGGTCTCTCCCGATGTAGCCCACAGGTGTCGGGAGCGGGAGAGGCCTGCCCTCTGTGCCAGTGGCTATAGGTTTGAGGAATCCAGCCAGATCCCCAGTCCTGGGAGGGAACATAACCACCAGGACTTTTTCTGATTCTTTTTATGTACAAGGCTTGTCCCAGCTCTCTGTGTGCAGTAGGTGCTCAATCAGTGCTGAAGGCCTCTCCCCTGCCAGCAATGGAGCATTTTCTACCCATTATCTTCCGACACTCAAACGTAAGAACTCGACCTAAACAATGGGAACCCATGTTGGAGAGCCTGTAGAAGTTGGTTTGACTAAATAAACGATGCTTTCGGCTCCATCTAACCATAACCTAAAGAGCACAGAAGTGTGACCGGGTGTTAAAAGGAATTTCACATAGAAACGGGGCCCTTGACAAATACAAATGGGCACCGCTAGCTGCAGCAGACACAGTTTTCCTTACTTCAGGACTCTTCAGAGCCTTGAACCCAAGGATGTTGTGTGTGTGTGTGTGTGTGTGTGTGTGTGAAAGAGGGAGAGAGAGAGAGAGAGAGAGAGAAACATTGATTGGCCACCTTCTGCACACCCTGTACTGGGGATTGAATCTGCAACCTGGACATGTGCTCTTACCCGGAATCGAACCAGTGACCTCCTGGTTCATAGGCAAGTGCTCAACCACTGAGCTACGCTGGCTGGGCTATTTATTAATTTGTTAAAGAAAAGAAATCCATACAAACGGTTAAATTTTTTTCAAGAGTAAAAAGTGAATGAAATGAATCTTCCCTTTCCCAACCGATGGACCACTCCCATTATTGTTGTTTCTTGCGACTTGTCTCGCTGCATTTTATCCATGTAGTGGCACCCATGAGTGCCTGAAATCTATTTACACAAATGCCATCATGTTGCACACAGCACTGTCTCTTGACTCTCAAATAACATTACATATTGAAAGCTGTTACATATCAGTCTACTCAGATCTACTTCATTTTCTGTAAAGCCATGCAGTATCCCCTGAATATTTTAAATAGTCCGGACTCCTTTAAGTGCATACAAATGGAAACCTACAAATTGCTGCATCTACAAAGCAAAAAAACCATTCAAGAGTTATTGGCTGTGGACACAGACAACAGGGGGTAAGGGCATGAGTGTGTGTGGGGGGGGGAGATAATGAGGGAATAAAGACACACATGTAACACATTAATCAATTAAAAAAAAATTTAAAGAGTTATTGGCTGAAGACACGTTGCAGAAATTGCATCCCTTTGGCTGTGAGCTTCCTCAAATGAGCTTTCCATCTGCCCCTTTATTAAAGCATTTCCATTCTCTCTGGTATATTTCTCTAGGTACTTAGCACAGACCAAGTTTTTCTTTTCCAAAACCCAGTAGCTTCCACAGAGCAGTTTGAGATGGCGCGACACTGGCTCAAGACCTCACTGCCTAGACGTGTCTTCGTGAAGACACGCCCTAGATGTGTCTTCGTGAGCAAGGCAGTTCCTCTCTCTGGACTTCATTTTCCTCACCCATAAAATAAGAGTAGTAAAGCCTACCTCATGGGGCTGGTGTAAGGATTGAATACGAAGGTTTATGTGTCCCTTCTTAGATATGTATGGACACTGGGGGTGGGAGGGATTGGCCAGAATATGGTTCCTTCCTTTAAAGAGCTTATTATCTGTAAGGGAAGACACCTAAATAACTAAAGTCGTGCCAGGTGCATAGAGAAGGACTCAACTGGTTGTGCTGGGGTTGGAGGAAGGAGCCCTCCCAGACAAAGGATAAGTGCGAATTCCTGGGAGAACTATTACCATGAGACTATCCCATGTGAGCTAAACCATGTTAAGCACTTAACCTGCTTCAGTCTCAGGGAGGAAGACATGTGAAAGTGCTTTGAAAACAGCTTAGTAATTATTTCCCGAGGCCCAGTTTTCCCACCTGTAAAATAGAGACAGCAATAATAACTATATTATCAGTTATTGTGAGGATTCAACATGATAATGGACATGACTCACTCAGGACAGTGCTGGACACTATTCTAACAAGAGCCAAAGAATTCATAGATATTATGAATATTAGGCATATGCAAAGCAATGCACGTTTCTGGTGTCAGCTCTGTGCCGGGTACTTGTGCTAAATGCTGTGCATGTATTATTTTATCTACAAAACAACCAAAGAGGAGGGTTTGCTAACCATGAGAATGGAACATATAAATTTATTTTATGGAGCTCTGGGTAGAAAGCAATGGGAGAATCGCAACCACTAACTCCCATAAAACATAGCTATCACAGCACCTACCTTCTGCGCTTCCATTCTGAGCCGAGTTCCCTGTGAGTCCAAGCCACCATTCTCTGTCCTGAGAGACGTGCTTCTGCAGAAATGGCTGGGCACCTTCATCGTGAATAAAGACCAAATGGCCTCCTTGCTCCTCACACCAGTTCTGGACACCATAGAAAGGGCGGTCAAAAAGCACAAATTCCTAGCAAGAGTCTCTAAAAGCCACTTGGCTCTTAGAGCAAACGCTGCCCTCCTCTGGCTTAGCAGGAGTGGCCATAAGCCTCAGAGCAAGCCCCAGGAGGACCAGCCTGCTGCACTCATCCTTGAACCAGCTAGACTAGAGAGTCTGGAAGGAGCTGGCTGTCAGTCCTTCATATGCTGCTGCCTTCACAGCCATCTGCCATCCATCTTACTTTTCACTGTGCGATTACCTCCTTCTTCAGAAACAAAGACTCAAGATGAATGTGTCTGCTGTTTTGTTTTCCCCAGCTCTTTGTTTAAACCCAGTTCCAAATACAATTAATTTGCAGAATGTTCTTCTAGAGAATGATAAAGCTGCTATATACCTGTCTTCTTGTCGTTTGCTCAAGTGTTAGCTTCCGATAAAAAGTCCTGGCTATTGGTTTTATGTCGTCACCCTTAAAGACCAAATGCTTCATTAGAAGCCATCAGCATGTGGGAAAGATGTGATAAAAGAAAAATGGCAGGAAAGTTAGAGTTATGGGATTGTAAAAAAAAACAGAAAACAAAACAAAAAAACACCCAAAAAACAGATTGCACTCATTTCCAATCTTATTGTCTAGAATGGCTGCTGTACCTAAATGATAATCACATTCTCTCCAGCATGGCTTAAATCCTAATGGAGATTCCCCCTCCCCCTCTCTGATTCATCACATTACCACTCATTGCCTGTTAGAGAATAAGAATTTCCTACAACATTTATTTGATGTTATCATGCAAATAAGCTTTAAAAACTTCAAACCTACTCATCCTCATCCAGTCTTTAAACCCTCCAGTGGGTGTCCATGGTCTGTGGATCAAGTTCAAACTTCTTTGCTTAGTATACAAGGCTCTCTATGAACTGGTGATTGACATTATTTCCAAACATATTCCCCGAAAGGTGGGGAACCAGGCTCTTTCGCCCATTGCCAATGGGAGAATAAATTAGTAAAACCTCTATTATGGGCAGTATTATAATATCTATCAAAGTTTAAGTCCCTCTCCCCAGCTGCTGGTAAGATGCTGGGTTCTTCCTACAAAGCTACGGCTGAGTTGGGGTGAGGTCCTCACTCCATCCAGCAACTAGCACCATGGCTGGCAGCACTCACCTGGCGCCCACCACACCATGGCCTCCGTCTCAGAGCTTACCTGCATCTACTCAGTCCTCATCCTGCAAAACGATGAGGTGAGTGGCCACAGAGGATAAGATCAGTGCCCTCATTAAAGTAGCCGGTGTAAAAGTTGAACCCTTCTGATCCAGCTTGTTTGCAAAAACTCTGGCCAACGTCAACATCAAGAACCTCATGTGGCTTCTTTTGAGAGGATTCTATTTAGGTCCATTTCCCATTTTTTAATGGGCTCATTTATTTTCCTTTTATTGAGTTGTATAAGCTGTCTGTAGATGTTGGAGATTAAACCTTTATCAGTGATATCATTTGCAAATATGTTCTCCCATACTGTGGGACTTCTTGTTGTTTTGTTGATGGTTTCTTTTGCTGTAAAAAAGCTTTTTATTTTGATGTAGTCCCATTTGTTCATTTTCTCTTTAGCTTCCATTGCCCTAGGGTTAGTATCAGTGAAGAAGTTCTTTAGGCATATGTCTAAGATTTTGCAGTCTGTGGATGTCTCTAGTATTTTTATGGTTTCCCGTCTTATGTTTAAGTCATGTATCCATTTTGAGTTTATTTTTGTGTATGGTGTAAGTTGGTGATCTAGTTTCATTCTTTTGCATGTATCTGTCCAATTTTCCCAACACCATTTATTGAAGAGACTGTCTTGACTCCATTGTATGCTTGTGCTTCCTTTGTCAAATATTAATTGAGCATATTGATTTGGGTTAATATCTGGATTCTCTAATCTATTCCATTGATCTATATGTCTGTTCTTGTGCCAGTACCAGGCTGTTTTGAGAACAGTGGCTTTGTAATACAGCTTGAAATCTGGTATTGAGATCCCTCCTATTTTACTCTTCTTTTTCAAGATTGCTGCGGCTATTCCGGGTCTTTTATTGTTCCAAATGAACTTTTGGAGAGTTCTTTCTAGGTCTATGAAGTATGTTGTTGGTATTTTAATAGGGAGTGCATTGAACTTATAAATTGCTTTGGGAAGTATGGACATTTTGATAATGTTGATTCTACCAACCCATGAACATGGTATGTTCTTCCATCTGTTTACATCTTCCTCTATCTCTTTTTTCAGTGTCGTGTAGTTTTCAGCATATAGGTCTTTTACCTCCTTAGTTAAGTTTATTCCTAGGTATCTTAATTTTTTTGGTACGATGGTAAATGTGATTGCTTTTTTAGTCTCTGTTTCTTTGAGTTCACTATTGGTGTATAGAAATGCCATAGATTTCTTGGCGTTGATTTTGTATCCTGCTACATTGCCAAATTCATTTACTAAGTCTATTAGTTTTTTGATGGAGTCTTTTGGATGTTTTTTATGTACAATATCATGTCATCTGCAAATAGGGACAACTTTACTTCTTCTTTTCCAATTCTGATGCCTTTTATTTCCTCTTCTTGTCTAATTGCAATGGCTAGTACTTCCAGTACTATGTCAAACAGAAGTGGTGAGAGTGGGCAGCCCTGTCTTGTTCCTGTTGTTAGAGGGAATGGTTTTAGTTTTTGCCCATTGAGTATGATGTTTGCTGTGGGTTTATCGTAAATAGCTTTTATTATGTTGAGGTATGATCCTTGTACTCCCATCTTGTTGAGAGTTTTTATCAGGAAAGGGTGTTGGATTTTATCAAAGAGGCACATGAAAACATGCTCAAAGTCACTAATTATCCGAGAGATGCAAATCAAAACAACAAAGTGGTACCAGCTCACACCTGTCAGAATGGCCAACATCAACAAAACAACAAGTGGCAAATGTTGGCAAGGTTGTGGAGAAAAAGGAACCCTCGTGCACTGCTGGTGGGATTGCAGGTTGGTGCAACCACTGTGGAAAACAGTATGGAGCTTTCTCAAAGAACTGAAAATGGAACTCCCATTTGAACCAGTAATCCCACTACTAGGCATATACCCCAAGAAACTAGAAACACCTATCAGAAAGGATATATGCACCCCTATGTTCATAGCAGCACAATTTACAATAGCTAGGATTTGGAAACAGCCTAGGTGCCCGTCAGCAGATGAATGGATCAGAAAACTATGGTACATCTACACAATGGAATACTATGCTTCCATAAAAAGAAAGGAATTCTCATCATTTACAGTAACCTGGATGGAATTGGAGAGCATCATGCTGAGTGAAATAAACCAGTCAGTGAAAGAGAAACACCACATGACCTCACTCATTTATGGATATTAAAGAACATTATAAACTAATGAACAGAAAGATAGATATAGTGACAGTAAAACAACAAGCAGACTGTCAAATGACAGGGGTAGGGGTAGGGAGATCTGGGGGAGATAAGAGATCAACCGAAGGACTGGTATGCATGCATATAAGTACAACCAATGGACACAAAACTCTGGGGAGGGAGGGCAGATATGGGGGGGGGGGCAATGGTAAGCTATGTACACATATAATACCTTAATAAATTTTAAAAAAGACTAAAAAATAAAAAAATAAATAATAATAATAAAATTTAAGTGCCACATTAAAAAAGAAAAGAAAAAGAACCTCATCTGGAATGTAGGGGCTGTTGGACCTGCCCCAGTGGCTGGTGCTGCACCAGCCAATGGTCCTGCCCCCTCCACCACTGCTGCCCAGCTGAGGAGAAGAAAGTGGAGGCAAAGAGAGAAGAATCTTCAGAGTCTGAGGATGACACAGGCTTTGGTTTGACTAAACTTCTTTTGTGACACGTTCAAAAGAAAGCTGAATCCTGAAAACAAAATTAAAAAGCACAAGCTCTGTAATATAGGAATGTCACCTACAGATAAATTCATACATATGTGAAATGTAATACATATAAGATTATTTATTGAAGATTTTTTTAAGAAGGAAAAATTGGAGCCGAAACCGGTTTGGCTCAGTGGTAGAGCGTCGGTCTGTGGACTGAAAGGTCCCGGGTTCAATTCCGGTCAAGGGCATGTACCTTGGTTGCGGGCACATCCCCGGTGGGGGGTGTGTAGGAGGCAGCTGGTCGATGTTTCTCTCTCATCGACGTTTCTAGCTCTCTATCTCTCTCCCTTCCTCTCTGTAAAAATATCAATAAAATAATAAATAAATAAATAAATAAATAAAGACTATTTGTTTAAAAAAAATTAAGAAGGAAAAATTGGAAACAACCTAAATATCCATTGATAGGAAATTGGTAATCAAAATGTGGTACATCCTACATACCCATTAAAAAATGAACAAAATCCTTGTATACAAATTTGAAATGATATCTAATATTTTTGTTACTAAGTATGAGACATTGTTGATGCTCTAATGCATTTATATAAAAACATGTATGGCTCTAGCTGGTTTGGCTCAGTGGATCAAGTATAGGCCCATGGACCAGGTTCAATTCTGGTTAAGGGTTCGATTCTGGTCAAGGGCAGGTACCTCAGTTGTAGGCTCCTCCCCGGCCTAGACCCTGGTCGGGGCATGTGCAGGAAGCAACCAATCAATGTGTTTCTCTCACATTGATGTTTTTCTCTGTCGTTCCTCTATCTTCCACTCACTCTAAAAATCAATGGAAAAATATTCTCTATCCCATCCTCCGCAAGCTCAAAGTCACAGCTCTTCCTGACTTAATGGATTGCTGGAGACCTTTCCTCACACTGTGGGCTCCTGTGCTGTCTCCTCATCCAGGAACCACTTTCTCCCTAGTTCTTCCCTGATTACCTTCATGAAAGGTTCAGCTCAAATCTCACTTCCTTTGTGAACTTTGTAGAGCTTGCTTCATATAATATGCTTCTCTCCTCTGAATGTTTTTCTCTTTTTTGTCAATAAAAGCTTTACTAAGATATAATTCATATGCCATACAATTCACCCATTTAAACTATACAAGTCAGTGTTTTATATTTTTTATTTTTTTTGTTACTCCTTACCCAAGGATATTTTTTCCATTGATATTTTTTTTTTGAGAAAGTAGAAGAGACAGAGAGAAACATTGATGTGAGTCAGTCACACTGATTGGTTGCCTTCCACATACATGAGGATAGAGCCTGCAACAGAGGTACATTCCCTTGACCAGAATTGAACCCTCAACACTTCAGTCCATGGGATGACGCTCTAACTACTGAGCAACTGGCTAAGGCAAGTCTATACTTCTTAGTATATTAAGGAGGTTGTGTTAGTACATTTTCATCCCACCAAAAGGAGATCTATTAGCATCTCACCCCAATACCTCCTTCCCCCAGCATCAGAAAAACACGCATCTACTTTCTGTCTCTGGATTTGCCTATTCTGGTCATTTCATGTACGTGGCATCATACAATATAATAATGACTTTTTTGTGACCCACTTCTTTCACTTTAGCACAGTGTCTCCAAAGTTCATTCCATCTTGTGGCCTGTGCCAGTGCTTCATTCCTTTTTGTGACTGGATAATATCCTATTATATGAGTAAATCACATTTTGTTCATCCATTAATCCACTGATGGACATTTGAGTTGTCTTATTCTGTGAGTGTTTTGAGGAGAAGAAATAATGTCTCTTAAACTCTCCATCCATCCCATAGCTGGCACTCAGTAGGATTCAATGAACATTTGTCACCCAGGTCCCTGGGGCTGACTCTTGTCCCCCTTTGGTTTCCCAGAAGCCTATGCAAGCCCTGCCAGACAGAGCCCAAGGCAGGATTCGATGTCATTGCTGACTCATAGGCTGGGCAGAACTGGTCTCTTATCTGTGGGAGCCAAGCTTCTAATGACTGCCATTAGAAAACTATGTGGAAGGGCTCACACAGAGATAATGTATCTTCTGGATAAAGGCTTAATTTATGTCGCTTGTGGAACATGCTTGGAGACACTTGATAAGGAACACAATCAGCAGGCTAAATTCCATTTTCACATTCTTTACATTCTGATAAATTGCAGACTCCTGGACACGGAATCTGTCTTGATGATGTCAACTTCCAAAGTTCCTCAGCCTCTGTGTGCATAAAGAAAGGAAACAGGACATAACTGAACACGTGTGAATGTGTTTCCAATGATCTGAAGCAGCTCTCAGCCACCAAATGCTAATTTGGGGGATCAGCAAATGAAAACAGAAAGAGAAGGAGTTTGGTTTAAATTGAACCATGAAAAGAACCCTAACGATATTCATGCCCAATGGCCCAGATACCCCAGTCCTGGGAATAGACCAATTTTAGTTTGGGTTTCCTCAAAAGCTAATTGAGACAAGAATGCAAGCACCAGCAAGAACGAGTGGCAGGGGAGTGTTGAGTACAATGACCTCTGTGAATTGGTGTTTTTAATTAGTCATAGTAAATCTTTGCCCTCCACTCGCCTGAAGACAACTTAGCAAAAGAATTCTCCTGGTCCCATCAACCTAATAACATTTTCAGTTCTTTGTGGTTCCCTTGAATGCTTCTTGCTTGAAGATGGATATTTACCTATACACAACCATAATATAGCTATCATTAATTCACATTGCATCCTGAATTTCCCACTTAGCATCTGATGGTAAGTCTTTTCTATGCTGCTCAAGGGCTTTGAAAGCGGCATGGTGGTATCTGTGCCTCCTTTCTTTAAATGGACATCACTAAACCAGCCCCACATTGCTAGATATTTTGTGTGGTTTTCATCATTTGTTTGCCATCTGTTCAGTTTTGCTATTCTAGTCAACACTGGACATCTTTTTGCATTTACTTTTTAGCCTGGGCTGAGTTCTCTCCTGGGGGTTGTCATATAGACACTGTCAATGTCCCACCTTAACTCATCACACTTACCACGTAAGGCTTCTAAATGCTCTTTGCAACCGAGGCTCTTTGCCTTCCTCTGCATACAAAGGACAGGATGGAAGTGCCTGGAAGTTAAAGCCTCACAGGGAAAACTCACCCTTCACTGACTGGCGCTGGTGGACCAGTCCCCCCATCTCCCTCAAAATCACTCTGCAACAGGTTCACAGCATCTCCAAGTCCCCCAGCCAGACAGCTTCAGTATCTGTGACGGTAACGACCTTGACCATGTACCTAGTGTCTTCTCTCCCTGTTTTACCTTCCCATCTGCTGCTGGCCTTTCCCCGGTTCACCTCCCAAACAAACCACTTGTGTTTGAATCCTTGCCTTGGGGTCAGCTTCTGGGAGAGCCCGCGCTTGGACAGGTCTGTTCCCACTGAGTCTGTGGCTCTTTGTCATGGCAGCCCCAGGAAACTCTACAACATGAGGTAGCCCAGCGAGGCCAGGTGCCAGGCACTATGCTCAACTCTGGATTTTAAACGGGAGAGTGACAGAATCCAGGGTGGATTTCCACCAGGTCGCCTGGTGGCAGCAAGGAAGGTCTATGGGAGGGGCTGGGACTGAAGTCAGGGAGACCCGTGAGGAGGCTGCTCTCAAGAGGCACTCGGTAGTGAGGACAGTGGCTGGGGAGCTGGAGGAGAGAGGAAGAATCTGAAAGGTATTTAGGAAGTAGAAATGTCAGAACTGCAATGCAGGCTATAACGTAGGAGTTATTATTTAAATTGAATTTTTTGTCCAGCCTCACTGATTGGGCCTGAGTACATGGTGGAAAATGAAAGTCTTCCAGCTCATTCATTAGAAGGCACTTCTTGGAAGACCGAAACAAGATGGCGGCGTAGGTAGTCTCCTAAGCTGCCACCTCATCAACAATTTGGAAAAAAACAACAGCTAAAATTGAAAGGGATTGCACCAGACCCACAGGAAAGCTGGCGGAATGGGAAGGCTACAACTAGACACAAAGCAAGGCGCTGCTGCTGCCATGTGGAGTTTAAAACTATGGCAGAACCGGACCAGCCGGAGCCGCTGCCTCCGGGAATGAGGGAAGCCAGACCTCACTCCGCCCCGCCCCGGGCCCAGAGAGTGGGCCATCCCGGCTGGCCCGCCGTGGGAGCGAGGGAGCTGATGCCGGGCCTCCACCGCGCCTTCGGCTCCTGCCCAGATGGACGAGAAGCCTTTGAGCGAGGTCTCCCCACCTACAATCATCTCAGCCCGCAGCCGTCCCAGCCTGCCCACCGTGCTGGTGAGGAGCTGGCCCGGCACCTTCCGTTCGCGGCCTCGGCGAGTCCTTCCTCCGCCGCCGCATGGCCAGGCCGAAGCTTCCACCACTGCCGCCATGTGGATTTTAAAACTATAGTGGAAATTGAACCATAGGAGTGACTGTCGCTGCCGCACCTGCAGCTGCACTCACCGCCACTGCTGCTGCGAGTAAGGGAAATCCACCCAGAACAGAGCTCACTCTGCCTTGGGCTCAGGGAGTGGGCGGCTTCAGAACTTACCCACCACATCTGCAGCTGCTCCACTTCCGCCCCAAATGAGACACCTTTGAGCGCAGTCTCCCTACCCACAGCCATCTCAGCCTGCCTGCTGTCGTCCTAGCTCGACCGCCCTGCTGGTGAGGAAATGGCGCATCGCCTTCCATTCGCAGCCCCGGTGAGCCCTTTGCCTGTCGGCCCACCGCCGCAGGGCCGAGCCGGAGCCTCTGCCAGGACCCCAAGGAGGAGCGCGGCTGCCACCATGTGGATTTTAAAAATAGTCGAAATTGAGCCACAAAAGCCACCACCTCCGCGGCACCCGCCGCCACTGCCACGAGTGGGAAGCCCACCGAGAACAGAGCTCACTCCACCCCGGGCCCAGGGAGTGGGTGGCTTTGGAGCTTGGCCTCCACATCAGCAGCCGTTCCGCTGAGACTCCTTGGAGTGCGGTCTCCCCACCCGCAGCTGTCCCAGCCTGCCCACCGTGCTAGCGAGGAGCTAGTGCGGCGCCTCCAGTTCGCGATCCCAGCACCCCAGAGGGGCTGTGTGCCCCAGGTGAGCCATGTGTCCCAGGGGGCCGTGTGCCCCGGGTGAGCCGTGTATCCCAGGGGGCCGTGTGCCTCGGGTGAGCTGTATGTCCCAGGGGACCATGTGCCCCGTGTGTCCCAGGGGGCCGTGTGCCCCAGGTGAGCCGTGGGACCCAGGGGGAGGGGCCGTGTGAACCAGAGGAGGAGCGGATTCTATTCGTGTGTCCTGAGATAGTCACCATAAAACAAGCAGACTGTCAAATGACAGCAGGGAGGGGAAGGAGACCTGGGGGGAGATAAGAGAACAACCGAAGGAGTGGTATGCATGCATATAAGTACAACCAATGAACACAGAACTCTGGAGAGGGACGGTATGAATGGGGGGGGCGGGGGGACAATGGAAAGCTATGTACACATATGATACCTTAATAAATTAAAATAAATAATAATAAATAAATAAAACCAATGGGAGAAATAAAAAAAAAAAGAAGGCACTTCTTTTGCTAACAGCAATACCCATTGTATTTCAGTCTCATCAATTCTACCTCCCAAGAGTGGTTTATTATTACTACTACTATTTGTATTTCTTTCTCTCTTATTAGTCTCTGAGTTCATTGAAGTCAAGGAGCTATGGTCACTGCCCCCACCTTTTTAAAAAATCTCTAATACCCAATATGACACTAGTCTCTGCAGTAGCACTTTGTGGAAATTAATGAATGCTCTTTTTTAAAAATGTATTTTATTGATTTTTTTTTTTTTTTTACAAAGAGGAAGGGAGAGGGATAGAAAGTTAGAAACACCGATGAGAATCATCGATCAGCCGCCTCCTTGCACACTCCCCACTGGGTATGTGCACGCAACCAAGGTACATGCCCTTGACTGGAATCAAACCTGGGACCCTTGAGTCCGCAGGCCTATGTTCTATCCACTGAGCCAGACCAGTCAGGGCTAGTGAATGCTCTTAAGTGTTAATTGCCTCATGTGTGGTCTTTCCTTTAGTGGTGAAGTGTTCACTCCAGGAATCCCAGGGCGGCTCCCTCACCACTCCCTCCCTCCTGAGCAGGCCTGCGGAGAGCTGGGGTTTTCCAGAGCTCACCTCCAGTGCTTCTCCCTCCCTCGGGGAGGCAGCTGCACCTTTGCTGGGACTTTGCCTGTCACCTTGAACCTTGCTATCTAAGATTTCCACATTATCTGCTCAGCTCATCACCCTGACTAATTAAAGGTACCATTTAGAAGCTAACTTAATTGGAAAACTGCAAAGTAATTCAGATATGATAACATTATCTCTGAAAGGGAAATATTAACTCACTTTGGGCAATAACTTTGTAATAGGAGCTACAGAATTGCAAAATGAGAGTGCTGTTTTTTTAATAACACAAAAATGTTTCTTTTTGAATTCTGCTTTCACTTTTTCACCTCTTGACTATTTTATGGACACCGAACATACATGGAGTAAGTGGTCTCGGGAAAGAGTAGCCTCCTGTTCCCGAATCCTTCCCTCAACTTATGAAGTAAGAGGATGTCTCAGTTCAAATCTTCCACCTTGCCACATGCTGTGTGATCTCTGGCCTAGGGGCACAACCTCACCAAGTTCCAGATGCAAAGGGGTTAGTAACTGCCTGCCAGGCATGTGTCAGGATTAGAAGATAAGGTATGTACAAATCCAGAGCAGGGGGCACCCGTGGGTGAACACCCTTCCTTCTCCCTCCTGAAGGGAGGAGGCAAAGCCTTCAGCTCACCCAGTGAGCAATTCAGACTCTCCGAAGGCGGACTGAAACCATCTATAAGACGAGTTGCTTCCCTTCATGTGCTCATTGCCCTGTTCTCTTATGCACTGGCCAGTTTTCATCCCATGTGACGCAGCGAATGCATTCGTAAACATTGTCTGTGGAACAGCCAGTTTTTCTCTCATATTTACTCAACCAGGGTTTTCAAAAGGTGGGAGGCACTACTGTGTAATGGGAAAGACTATGCACTGACCAGCTCTTGACCTTAATCCTCTGAGTTTCTGAGTCTATAAAAGATTGCTATTGGGGAAGGAGACCTGGGGGGAGATAAGAGAACAACTGAAGGACTGGTATGCAGGACTGGTATGCATGCATATAAGTACAACCAACGAACACAGAACTCTGGGAAGGGAGGGCATGAATGGGGGGGGGGGGCAATGGTAAGCTATGTACACATATAATACCTTAATAAATTTAAAAAATAAAAAAATAAAAGATTGCTATTGGTTCCCTTGCAGGGATGGATAGGGATTAAAGAAAAGTCTGCTAATGAGACACTTAGCATGGTACTTGGCACAGGTCAAGTGCCCAGTGAATGGCATTTATCAGAGACTAGAGGATGGGCCAGGAGACTAACAAGTCCCATGTCCTACTCTTCCCATGTTAGCAAACACCTCAAAGCAGTGATCAGGCTTCCTCAAGCTCAGAACAGTGCCAGAGCTTCTTGGGGGAAGAGCAGATGCTGCTTGTTATCTCTGTTTATAAAGAGGAAGGATGGAGGGTCAACACGAAGGCAGACCCTAACCCCTCCGGGAAGTGCATGTCCTTTGGGTTATGCAAACTCGGCCCCAAACAAAAAGAACCTAACGGGAGCCCCAAAAGGCAGAGATTGAGTCTCATGGATCACCTCTATATCCCTGGAACGTGGCGTGAAGTCAGTGTGAATTCTAAGAAGGCACAGAATTAGTGTTTTATTCGCTGCTATATTTATAGCATATAGTAGATACTCAGTAACTATATGTTGAATATGAATGATGTGAGAATGCATGAATACTCTACTTCCTATTGGTTGCCTATCCCAAGCCATTCCCTCCTTTGTCCCTTGGTAATGGAATCCCGTTATCATTCAGGTGACACCCTGCTGCCTCCAGAAGAGACTCCTGATTTAAGGCAATCAAGGCACTCCATTTCCTCCTCACCAGGGATTGACCTGGGATATTCATGTGACTCAGTTCAGCCAATGAGACTAAGACCAAAAATCAGGACTTCTGGGAAAGATTTTCCTTTAGCTTTAAAGGAGAGAGATGTGAAGAGAAAAAAGCCTCTTTTGTCCCTGCTTTTGCATATGTCTATGCCAGGACAGTTCCTGGAAGGAAGGCAATCATTAATAAGCAAAACCGAACAAGCCCGCAGATGAGAAATCACCTCTCTGAAGATGGCAATGTGTTGGATGGAATGGATCCTGGCGAGATGACTCAGGTGAGATTCTGAGCTACCCAGGACTCAACAGATGACATGATGTCCAAATGAATGCACATTTTCAGGAGTTCAGCAGGTATTATTGTTAATTTCACCCAAAGCGTCTTCCATTAACTTGTTGAGCCTTCATGATACTGTTATAGGCTGAATTGTGTCCCCCTCAAGATTTATATGTTAAAGCCCAAACCCCTAGTACCTCAGAATGTGACTGATAGCACTTTTACTAGTATTTTATTTACTTATTTTTAATTATTGATTTATTATTATTTTTTTATTTTTTTTTAGAGAATGAGCATTCATTGGTTAGTTCTTACTAGTATATGTGCCCTGACTGGGAATCCAGTCTGCAAACTTTGACATATCAGGACAATGCTCTAACCAACTAAGCTACCCGGCCAGAGCTGATGGTATCTTTAAAGGGATGATTAAGTTAAAATGAGTCCATTAGGTTGGGCCCTCATCCAATTTGACTGGTGTTCTTCTTCTTTTCTTTTAAAATATATTTTTTGTTGATTTCTGGGAAGGGGGGGGGGGAGAGAGAAACATCACTGATGAGAATCATTGATCAGTTGCCTCCTGCATGCTACCTACTGGAGGTCGAGTCTGAAACTTGGGCATGTGCCCTGACCAGGAATCGAACCGTGACCTCCTGCTTCATAGGTCCATGATCAACCACTGAACCACAGTAGCTAGGCCTAGTAGTAGGTGTCCTTATTAGAAGAGGAAATTCGGACACACACAGAGAGACCGTAGAGATGCAGGCCCCCAGAAGGAAGGCCATGTAAGGACACAGTGAGAAGAGGCTCTCTGCATGCCAAGGAGAACAGCCTCAGCTGCCCTGCCAACATTGTGATCTTGGACTTCCCAGAAATGTAAGTAAATAAATGTCGGTTGTTTAAGCCACCCAGCATGTGGTACTTTGCTATAGTAGCCCTACAAAACTAATACGATAGATATCTATCATTATGATCAATATGTTATCACCATCTCCTATATAAAAAGCCAGTGACTGTAATGCTGTAACAACTGGAACACCCAGTTGCTATGACTCCCACTGTGGCTGGTGAACCAGCCTGATTAAGGGGTGGGAACAGCCCGCCAACTTCTCGAGACCCCTCCCCACAACCAGTCCCTCCCCTGACCAGCCTGCCCCACCCCAATCAGCCCGCAGCCCCTCCCTATTGCCAGCCCTGCCCCTGATTGCCCCCCATCCCAATGGGGGTGGGGTTGGCCAGCCAACCATCTACAGCTCCTCCTCCAGCCAGCTCTGCACCACCACCCCCCCCACACACACACATTGGCCCCACATTCTAATCAGGGGCAGGGCCGGCTGCCAATCACCCATGGCCTCTCCCCCAGGCCACTGGCCCCTGATGGGCCTCCACCACAGCCTATTGCCCACAGCCCTTGCCTACAGTCAGCCCCACTCCAGATCAGCCCCCATTACACCAATTGGGGTTGGGGCTGGCCGGCCAACCTCCTACAGTCCTTCCCTTGCCATTGCCCCCGATTGTCCCTCTTACCCCATTCTGGGGCAAGCCAGCCAGCCCACCACCCACAGTCCCTCCCTACAGCTGACCCCATCCCCAATTGGCCCCCCTACCCTAATCAGGGGTGGAGTCCACTGGCCAATTGCCCTCAGCCCCTCCCCTCAGCCAGCCTGGCCCTGATTGGGCCCTGATCGGGGTGGGCCGGCCAACCAATTTTCTGCCCTCTCCTTCTCCTGACAGGCTGGGCCCCAATCTGCCCCAATTGGGGCCAGGCTTGTTGGACCCCACCTGTGCACAAATTCGTGCACTGAGCCTCTAGTTATTTTTTAAAAAGTCCTTATCTCTGAATCCTTGTTCCCAGGTTGCAGATGGGACCTAAATGAAGAGAGCTTGCCTTGGTGCCTCAGTATTACATAACAAGGCAATGATATCAACTAAAGACTGGCTCTCTCATGGTCCTCCGCTCATCAACATAACCACCTGATACTTCATTCAATAAAAATCTATCAAACATCCATCATGCACTGGGCTGTGTGGAATTGTCACAGATTATGGTACACATTGAAGTCAAACTGCCTAGCTTGGCTTCCTAATTCGATCACTTAATAGCTGTGTATCCTAAGGCAAGTTAGTTACCGGTATCTTTCCTAAGCTTTCTCATCTCTAGAATGATGCTAAGAATACCCATCTCATACGATTATATAAGGCCAGAGCGAGCTGGTACATGTGAAGTGCTTTGCAAAGCACTTGACTCAGAGAATGAGCTCATTAGTTGGGGGGCATTGCTTTTCTGAAGACACAAAATGGACAAGAAAGGAGAAGGTGTCAGTTTTCATTTATACTTTTAATAAAGGAGAATATGTCATGTTTTCATTTATAATTTCAATACAATCCTCCCAACAAACCTTGTGACATAGGTATTGCCATCCTGTTTTGCAAAGTGAGGTTCATGTGGCAATGGTCACTGAGTTTTTAAATCACAGGGTTGACCTCCCAAACCAGGTCTTCTGACTTCTAAGCTTTGAGCTCTTTTTTTCTGCACCAGAACTGCTGTCTCTGGTGGTGTGTTTTTTTCCCCTGAGCCCACAGGGTATGCCAGATATTCTCATTTAATCCTCACAAGGATGCAGCTTTCACAACCTGGGAATCAGTAACCCTGACATGAATACCCATGTTTAGACCAGATGGCAGAATAAAATGGCAAGTATTATGGGACTTAATGGAAAATGTAGGTAAAAGGGAAGTGTCTTCTGAGAGAATGGGTGCAGAATAAAGAGGCAATAACATTGATGGATAGCTGCTTGGGGCCAGGTACTTTTGCCAGATCCATGATCTCTACAATAACCTTGAGATTTTGATATCATTATGCCCCCACTTTACAGTTAAGGAAGTAGAGGTTCAAAGAGGACACGATGCACAGAAAAGGGAGAAATGTGAATCTGGTATCAACACAAGTTTGTACATATGCCCCTGGATCTGGGCTTCTTAATGTCTGCTGCATACGGAGAATCACCTAGAGCCGTGGTCAGCAAACTGTGGCTCGTGAGCCATATGAAGCTCTTTGGTCCCTTGAGTGTGGCTCTTCCACAAAATACCATGGCCTGGGCGAGCTTATTTTGAAGAAGTGGCGTTAGAAGAAGTTTAAGTTTAAAAAATTTGGCTCTCAAAAGAAATATCATGTACTGTTGATATTTGGCTCTGTTGACTAATGAGTTTGCCAACCACGATTCTAGAGACATTTTTAGGACATTAAATGGCTGGGTTCCATCTTCAGGGATTCTGATTCATGGGTCTGGAGCGGGGCCCAGCCAGGTGAAAGGAATGTGCAGCCAAGAGGGAAGCACAGCTCTGAGCTACCGGGACACAGTCTTCGCCCAGGCCTGACAGTAATGCCACTTGGCAGCCGCACCACCCCCTTCCCTTAGAGAGGGTATGGCTGGTTCTTTCTTTAAGCAGCACAACTAAGATGGGTTCACAAATTTATCACCCAACAATCTCAGTAACTGAATATAGATTTTAGGCAATGGCATCGCATCAAGATGCACAAATATAGGAAGACCCTGAAATCAAATTCAGGCATCGCTTCTCCCTCCTGTTCAGCCAAGAAGTTGAGCTGACGTTTGTTTTTAGTTTCCTTCATTTATTGTCTAAATGGGTACATAAAATATTTTGTGTTGACTCCTCCAAGAGAGAAATACAAATTAAGTTGCTCTTTATGTATGATTTGGGGGTGGGAGGGTGGGGATGGGGAATGGGGTAGGAGGCTCAGCAACCTTTATTTAAAACCAAACCAAAAAGTCCTTTCCTGTCTCTGCGGAACTTCTCATGATGTGCAGAAGGAATTCACATGATTAGCATGGTCTTGGCACCTCCCTAATTCCAGGTGTCTTTTTTTTTTCTTCTTCTTCAAGACAATCTGAGCGCTCATCATTGATTCCAGGTGTCTTTGATGGTCCTGACAGCCTCTCTCCCGATTATAAACCACTCCCACCTCCTGGTCGGATTATTTCAGACGGCATACCCACGCCAAACGGACTGCTAAATCCTCTCTCCAATCTAAGCCCAGCAAAAAAAAAAAAAAACTAGCTTTTCTCCGTTAAACCAAAAGTGGGACTGGAAAGGGAGAGACAATAGAAGGGTTAAAAATCAACTAGGACAGATGGCTGGCGAATGGACCTTTGATCAAACATAAGTAGCCAAGATGCAGCTTCCCCCTGCTAGATGAAGAGATACCAGGTCCTCAGAGAGTGAAAAAGCAAAGGGAGAAACGGGGTGTGCCAGGGGGAAGCCGCTGGCGATCGCGAGGGAAAGGCAAGGAGGAGCCTGGGAGCAGTAGCCTTGAACACAGAGGAGCGTCTGTTTGCTGTCAATGTCGCTCTCCCCCAGGGCCGGTGTGATGGATGTACTATTTGGCAAAAATAAGAAAGAACAAGTGGAGCCTGTGAGGGCCAAAGTGACAGGTGAGTGTTTGTATAAATGATTGGATCCTCTTTGATGTTTAGATGTATGCTTTTTCCCCCCTGCTTATTATGAGTTATTTCTTGGAAAACGGTATCTGGGAGAAAATGATCCATAATCCAGACACGTTCTCTGTGACAATCTAGGTGTGCTTTTATATATCCTAACTCAGTTTGCAAGGAGAGGGAACTGTCCTCGCTATTTCCAGGAGAAAAGTCCCAGGAATGCTGCATCTGGCATATACACAACGGGATTATTCTTCAAAATGTGGCCCATTCCAACTGGGTGCTGTATTTGTGCAAACGTGTGTATCCTGAGTTAATTTCAAAGAGGTCTAATGAGTTCCCACTCCTCCGTGTGCTTACCAGAGGGCATGGAGAGCCTGATGTGATGTCCTCTCGGATACCACAGGGGTGGTTTGGACATGGAGTGCCTGCAGAGCCAAAAGACCCATTCCTTGTGTCTCCTTTATTGCTCTGGCTTTCTCCTCTTCTGCACTGCAACTTGACTTTCTGTATCGTCTTGTTTAGAGTCTACATACAGGCTAGTGACTGGGTCTGAACTCTCCTGTTCCCAGCTGGTTGCTTGCTCAGTGTTCTGAGAACAGCGTGTGGGGCAGCCCAGGCTCCCGGGCAGGTTCGTCTTTGGAGAAATTAACTGGATGTTTTTCAAGAGGAGAGGAAAAACAGTGAGCGTTCTCTATGAAGAAGGTCAGATTGGAGCTTTTCAGCTGAGAATTTGCCTTGGAAAGTGCATAGTGCTCAGTAAATGTTGTTCCTATTATATGTCTATGACATTAACCCTACGCTCCAATCCACCTCTCACCTGCTCCTTCTCCTGTGTCCTGGGTCTCTGTGAATAGTCTCCCCAAGAGGACTTAGTTTCCCAAGGAAAGAGACTTGTCTGGTTTTTTTTTTTTTATGCTCCCCTCTCCTTTCTTCCATATGTAGTTCAATCCTATCAGTTCTGTCGTCCAAGTCTCTGTGCTCTCCGTACTCCATACCACAGCCAGAGACAACTTTCAAAATCCCAAATCTGAGCACATTTCGTTGATATGAGATGTTCAGAAGAGGCAGATCCTAAAAGACAGCAAGTAGGTCAGTGGTTGCCCAGGGACTGGGGCTGGGGAATGGGAATGATTAACGGGTGGGTACCGAACTTCTTTTGGGGGTGATGGAAATATTCTGGAATTAGATAGTGGTGATGGTTGCACAATATTGGGAATATACTAAAAACCCCTGAATTATACACTTTAAAATGGTGGATCTTATGCTGTGTGAATTTTCTGAATTAAAAAAAAATTGCCCCTATCAGCAGACAAGTGGATTAGAAAACTGTGGAATATCTACACAATGGAATTCTACGCTGCTGTAGAAAAGAAGAAATTCTTACCATTTTGCAACAGCATGGAAGGAACTAGAGAGCACTATGCTAAGCAAAATAAGCCAGTCAGAGAAAGATAACTATCATGATGTCACTCATTTGTGGAAAATAATGAACAACATAAACTGATTAATAAAAATAGAGCCAGAGACATAGATGCATTGAACAGACTGTCCAACCTATGAGGGAAGGCGGGGGTGAGTGAGGAGGTAAGATATCAACCAAAGAACTTGTATGCATGTATATGAGCCAAACCAATTGACACAGATAGTAGGAGGGTGAGGGCTTGTGCTTGGGGATGGGGGTGGCAGAGGAGAGGTCAATGGTGGAGGAAAGGAGACTCATGTAATACTTTAAGCAATAAAGAATTTTAAAAAAATATTGCAGCCCGGCCAGCATGCCTCAGTGGTTGAGTGGCGACCTGTGTATCAGGAGATCAGGGTTCAATTCCAGGCTGTCATGTGCCCAGGTTGCAAGCTCAGTCCCCAATGGGTGGTGTACAGAAGGCAAGGTGATCGATGTTTCTCTCTCATCCATGTTTCTATCTCTCAATCCCTTTCTCTTCCTCTCTTTCTAAGACAATAAAAACATTTTTTTTTGTAATTGCAAAAAAATAAAAAAAAATCTGATCTTGCTCTGGCCAATGTGGCTCAGTTGATTGGAGCATCGTCCTGAACACCCAAAGGTTGCAGGTTTGATCCCTGGTTGGTGTGCACACGGAAAGCAACCGGTCAGTGTTCTCTCTCACATCAATGTTTGTTTTACTCTCTTTCTTCACCTCCCTTTCTAAAATCAGTAAACATATCCTCAGGTAAGGATTAAAAAAAAGTCTTATCCTATTGTCCCCTGTTATAATCGTCAAAAGTGTCCCATTCTATCCCTTCTCGGCCTTTTGGCTAAGATCAAGTGTAGTAAAAGTGTCCCATTCTTCTGAACATAAAATCAAAAGCCCTTAAAGTATGGTGTTGTTGACCTTTGTCACTTAGCCCCTGCTTACCTCTTTAACCTCAAATTTGTTTGAGTGATGTTCTCACTCAAAAATTACAGCACAAGCTCACTCAACAGCTGGCACATCTCAAGGTCTTTGGACTGGTCTTTGATCTCCTGGTTTGGGTTCTTCCAGAGACAAGCATCAGGTGTAAGTAGTTGATTCCAAGAAATACTGGGAGGGAAGCCAAAAAAGGGAGCATTATCAAGACAGTGACTTCTGGGAACTATTGAAGCTAAATCCTCTGGGCATAGTATAACTCTTGCCTCACATTGCCCCAGCTCAGGGCATGGAAGTGGTAGCATTTGACCCCCAGTCTCCACCTATTGATGCATGAGAACTGCCTGCAGGGACATCAGTTCTCCAAGGGGCTTCTAGCTTGTCTAGCACGTGAGTGGAGCAGCTCCCTGGATGAGAACAAAGCCCTCAAGGGAGGTGGGCGGGCACTGACATCATCTGCTACAACACTCTCTCTTTGGAGCAGTGCTGCCCAAATAGAAATATAATGCATGCTGCATGTGCAATTTTAAATTTAATAATATCCACATTCAGAACAGTAAAAAGAAACAGGTGAAATTAATTTTAGTAGTATATTTTATTTTACACACCAAACATATCCAAAATATGACCAGTTTGACATGTAATCAATATTTTAAAAATTGCTAATGCACTATTTTTTTTTATTTATTTATTTTTATTTATTTTTTTAATAAATCTTTATTGCTCAGATTATTTACAATTGTTTCTCCTTTTTCTCCCCCATAGCTCCCTTCCACCTGATTCCCACTCCACCCTCTGCCCTTACCCCCTCCCCCCACTATTGTCCTCATCCATAGGTTATACAATTTTAATCCAGTCTCTGCACCCCACACCCCTTTCACCCTGATAATTATCTATCCACTCCCTTTCTTTGCCCCTAATTCTATTATATTCACCAGTTTATTCTATTCCTGGGATTTTTAATTCACTTGACCTTCTTCCTCTTCTTAAGTAATACCTTTCAGCATTTCATATAATACTGGTTTGGTGGTGATGAACTCCTTTAGCTTTTTCTTATCTGTGAAGCTCTTTATCTGCCCTTCAATTCTGAATGATAACTTTGCTGGATACAGTAATCTTGGTTGTAGGTTCTCCCTATTCATCACTTTGAATATTTCTTGCCATTTCCTTCTGGCCTGCATGGTTTCTGTTGAGAAATCAGCTGATAGGCGTATGGGTGCTCCCTTATAGGTAACCAACTGCTTTTCTCTTGCTGCTTGTAAGATCCTCTTTTTGTCTTTTACCCTTGGCATATTGATGATGATGTGTCGAGAAGAATTTTTCTTTGGATTCCTCTTGTTTGGGGTTCTGTAGGCTTCCTGTACTTGTAAGTCTATTTCTTTCACCAGGTGAGGGAAGTTTTCTGATATTATTTCTTCAAATATGTTTTCAGTATTTTGCACTCCCTCTTCTTCTGGCACCCCCATAATTCTGATGTTGGTGCGCTTGCAGTTGTCCCAGAGGCTCCTTACACTATCTTCAACTTTCTGGATCCTCTTTTCTTCTTCCTTCTCCAGCGGAGTGTCTTTTGGCTCTTTGACCTGATTCTTGTGTTCTTCCATTCTGCTGTTGGATCTCTGCATAATATTTTCCAATTTAGTCAGTTTATCTATACTTTTTAGTTGGGTCTCATGAAGTTTATCGAGCTTTTCTAGGATATTGTTGCATAACCTTAGAACCGTAGTTCTGAACTCTATATCCTCCATCTCTTTTGTTTGAGATCTATTTCCTTGTCTCGGCATTATCACTCTATTTCAGAGTTGGTAGGATGGCTTTGTGTGTTTGGTGTCCTATATGGCCCAGTGGGTCAGCCTCCTCAGTTACCTGAGGTAGACACTCTTGGTGATCCCCTTTGTGGACTGCGTGCACAGCCTTGTTGTAGCTAAGTCTCTATTGTTGTGAATTGACCTTCATGCCAATTGGATGTGGGTATCAGCTGTGTCTACTCTGGGATAACTTCTGTATTGGAGACAGTCTTATAGGATCAGACTTGAAAAACTGCAGAAGCCTCTGCTCAGCTTGGATGGGGTGGAGTCTCAGGGCTGAACTGACAGTCTTGGCTTCTGCCCTGCCCTTGTGCACTCGCCTGAGTTTCCGCCTGACCGGCCCAGTTTCCCCCAGCAAGAGCGTGGGTACCCCAGGGGCTCACCCGGACTTGGGCTGGTCTCTGCAGTCTGGAGCTTCTGACTCCTTCCGCTACAGAGAGGCCGCCACCTTATACAGAGAGGCGGCGGCAGCCTCCGTGGCCAGACCTGGAGCTTCTGACTCCTTCCGCTACAGAGAGGCCGCCACCTTATACAGAGAGGCGGCGGCAGCCTCCGTGGCCAGACCTGGAGCTTCTGGCTCCTTCCGCTCCGGAGAGGCGGCGGTCAGACCTCAGCGCGTACTTGCTCGTGCGCGCGCGAGTCTGTAGACCCTGCCAGCTGCGGCTCCGGTCCCGGTCTCCCAGTCTCTGAGTCTCTGAGTCTCTGGGTGCCTTTCTCTACCGTCCAGACTCCACCCGTATGAGCCTGGGACCACGGGATTTCAGCCGGGGCTGGGGTTCAGTACAGTCCAAAAGGGTTCCGTGCAATCGGGGATTCCTCCCCTCCCACCGCCAGGCAGGTATTTGGCGGCCGCGTGCGCGAGCGTCTCCCTACCTCAGTGCTTTTCGGCTCCCAGTCCGATCCGTGAGCCTCTCTCTTTCTTTCTAGTTGTAGCTATTCCACTCCGCCAGCTTTCCTGACGTTTTGGTGAAGTCCTTTTTTATTTTAGTTGTTTTTTAAATTAAATTGTTGATGAGGCGGCAGCTTAGGAGACTGCCTAGGCCGCCATCTTGGATGTTCTCCCGCTAATGCACTATTTTATATATTTTTTCATAGTCCCTGTAACGCGGTGTATATTTTATACTTAACAGCACATTTTAGTTTGGACTAGCCACATTTTAAGTGTTTAATCACCACATGGAGCTGGAGGCTACCATACTGGATTTCAAAGCTCTAAAATGTTATTTCCTCAGGCCTACTTTCCCTCAGGTCTCATCCAAGTTGCTTCCCCTAGGAAGCAGCCCTCACTTTACTGCACTCCCCTCACTCCCTGGCTGAATCTTGCATTGCCTCTAGCAGAGTTTATTTGGACTGTCTGTTCATTCTTCTGCCTCTGTCTCTCAATGGATGGAGATCAACTTAAGGACATGGGCGATGCCCATTCATCTTGGTATCCTCAGTGCTGGCACCACATCTGGCATATGATACACTTTCTGGAAATGACTGCTAGGTAAATGAATGGATGTAGTGAGTGGTATGGCCTCAGTTCCTTTCCATGGCCATTTCTCCTAGCTTTTTGGTTTAGACATGGAAACTGGAAACTAAACCTTCTTTCTCTTAACAGGCAAGATTCCAACCTGGATACGGGGAACACTGCTTCGAAATGGGCCTGGGATGCACACTGTGGGGGAGACCAGATACAGCCATTGGTTTGATGGCCTCGCCTTGCTCCACAGCTTCACAATTAGAGATGGTAAAAGCACTATATTAGTTTTCTATATACTTTAACAAACGACCATGAATTTATTAGCTTCAAATAATCCAAATTAATTATTTTTTATAGTTTTGGAAGTTGGGAGTCTACAATGGGTTTCACTGGGCTAAAATCAAGGTGTTGGGAGGGCTACATTTTTTCAGGGCCATAGGAGATAATCCATTTTCTTAATTTATCCAGCTTCAGAAGCTACCAGCATTCCTTGGCTTGTGGCCCCATCTCCCTCTTCAAAGCCAACTCTCTTTCTCTCTCTCTGTTTGTCTTTCTCTTACTCTATAATCACATATCCTTCTCTGACTCTAACCTCCTTTTAAAAAAATATATTTTATTGATTTTTTTACAGAGAGGAAGGAGAGAGGGATAGAGAGTTAGAAACATCGATTAGAGAGACCTCGATCAGCTGCCTCTTGCACACCCCCTTACCGGGGATGTGCCCGTAACCAAGGTACATGCCCTTAACCGGAATCGAACCTGGGACCTTTCAGTCTGCAGGTCCATGCTCTATCCACTGAGCCAAACCTTCTTATCTCCCTTTTATAAGGACCTTTGTGATAACATTGAGCACATCAGATAATCCAGGACCATCCTCCCTCTCAAGATCTTTACCTTAATTATACATATGTACTGTATTTGCCGGCGTATAAGACGATTTTTGGCCCTGAAAAATATGCCTCCAAGTGGGGGGTCGTCTTATACGCCCAGTCGTCTTATACGCCGGCAAATACGGTATGTTTGATTACATACAGCCTTGTGACAGTTTTCCTGCATGTCATAAGCATTTGAATATAAATTAAAATGTTGAAATCAAATCTGATATTGTTTTACCTTTTATTTGGTGTGTGGAAGGTGTGCGGAAGAGGGGGTAGTCTTATACGGCGAGTATATAACAAACTCTGTATTTTGAATGGAAATGTTCGGGGGTCGTCTTATACGCCCAGTCGTCTTGTACGCCAGCAAATACGGTAGTCTCTTTTGCCCTGTCAGGTAACATATTCACAGTGCCAGGGACTAAGACATGGACATCTTGGGGAGGTGATTATTCAGCCCACCATAATCATAAACCTCCCTGGAAAAGTGGCCAAAGTGCTTTTTCAAAGAGTTCAACTTGCGAAATAATATATATTCTCAATAAGTTGGGCAACCGCAGGCAGAAGATTACAGGCTTTGGAATCAAACGTGCATCAAATCAAAATAGGGGGAGTAACAGAGCTAAAAGGATCAAAGTCAAATGTATTGCTCAGGAAAGCCATGTCACTCACGTAATACATTCAGTAGCTCTCCCTGAGTGGACACAGAATATAGGGTAGAAAATAGAAAGTGCCACAGATAAGGCGAAATTCTGAGTTCAGGATACTGGCTCAAGAAGTGGATTGTAACCCAGGCTGGTTGGCTCAGTAGATACAGCATCTTCCCACAGACTGCAGGGTTCTGGGTTCAATTCCCATAAGGGCACCTAACCTCAGTTGCAGGCTTGATCCATCTCCTGCCTTGGTTGGAAAGCGTGTGTAGAGGCAACCAATAAATGTGTCTCTCTCACATCGATGTTTCTCTGTTTCTTCTTCTCTCACTCTCTCTTAAAAATCAATGGAAAAATATTCTCAGGTGAGGATTAACAACAATAAAAAGTGGAATGTGAACTCTTTGCTGTTGGCTACTGGCTGGTTTATGTCACTGCAGCACGAGCTGAGTTCTCCAAGAGGTCCAGGATGGCTTGCAGGAGGCTTTAACAGGCTCAGGGTCACATGGTGGGAAAATTCATGTTCAAGAACTTCAGCTGGGTGACCTTTTTCTTGAACTCTGTGTTTTAGCCTGGGCAATAATCTGTGGCCACTCACCTCCCTTGGCCTCATCAGTGAAAAAAGCATAATCATCCTCTCTGGAGAATTGTTGTGATGCTTAGAAGCATAGATAACTAGCAAGAGCCTGACACCCGGGAGACGCTCAGTAGATTAAAAACCATCAGCACTATTTCTGGGTTTGAATCTCAGCTCCACCATCCTAGCTAACATGCACCTATGTTGTGTGACCCTGGCCAACTTACTGACCCTCTCTGTGTCTCAGACTCCCATCAGCAAAATGGAGATATGGCAGTAGCATATCTCATAGACGTGCTGTGGAATTTAAAGGCATTAATATGTGAAAGGAGCTTTGTATAATGTCCAGCATATAATATGTGCTCAATAAGCATTCACGATTATTTTTGCATAACTATTATTTCTTCCAAGCCAGTCAGCAATTATTGACTCTATGCCAGCAACTCGCTCAAACGTTTCAGGAATGGAGAGACTATGTGTGAAAACCATTAGCTCTGTTTGCAAAAACTTAGACATTGTACCCCAGACTCAGCTGCAGAGAGGGTGGCTCCATATTTCCTGATAGCCCCAAGCTCTAATAACCTCCTCCTTTTTTTGGACAGAAGTCACCAATGATTCCAGGGGAAATAAATGCTGTGCTGGATGAGGTGCATAAAAGGCGGCTTCCTTTCTGTGAGGCTCTGCCCCACCAGGCTGCCGGGTCCTCCGTGGCCATATGTGGTGCTCATGTTGATGCTGTAGGAGGTGCTCTGATCCCCTCTTTTGCAGGTGCAATAATGGAAACTTTAGAGAGGTTGAGTGACTTTTCCAAGGTCAGGCTTGTGTTATCTGGAATTTAGTTTGTAGCTATCCCCCCCTACCCCACCCCCCACACACACCCCTACCTGAGAAATAGCAGATTGCTTAAGTGGCCCCCTCACAGCTTACCAAGCAGTAGCTCTGGCATCCTTCCTTAGAGATCCACCCCCCCATCCCCTCCACAGGGACAAGCAAACCAGCAGAGAGTGGCCGAGCCATATCTAATGGAAGCATGGGGTAAATGGGAGGCAAGTGACCTAAGTTATCCCATGCTGTTTGGAATTTCTAAAAGCTTCTAATAGGTTTTCAAACTAAAAATTCATTGTCAAAGGTGAGAAGTTATTTGGTATCCTTTTATGAGGTGTGACCACAAGAGGAGACACAGAGAGGCTCAGGAAACTTACAGGTCCTGGGGACAGGAGGCACAGTACATCACGCAAGGCCACATGGGAAAACACCAGGGTGGCCAAGAGGCAGAAGACAGGACAGGGCACACGCTTAGGCCACAGCCTTTATTGGGGTTTCGAGGAAAAGACAGGGCAGGATTGTCTCATTATGAATGATTCGATGGACTTGGGGCTATGGTGGCTGTCTTTAGCTGCCTGGCACCTAGCCCTGGGCTGGTTAAGTCAGAGGAATATTCGCTCCTGGGGTGTAAGAGCCAGATAGAGCCTCCTGTCTTCCATCTGGTCCTGAATTAGTTTGCATATCAAAGACATGCTAGGCCCATTGCTAGCTCTAAGAACTGGCTAGTCTAGGGAGGACAGTCTCTTCTCCCCAGCCAGAAAAGTATTTTAAGATGTCAAGACATCATAATACACCTGGATTCGTTGGAGTGATATAATTGTATAAATGGTACAACAGTAATAAAGTTAAACAATTAGAAAGAATAGATATAATACAGTAGCATGAAAGACAGTTTTATTCATAGCCTGGAACTGGATGGAAAATGGGAAGTATGTAGGGTACACCCAGTTACTTCCCTTGTCCTGCTCTTGCCCAGAGGGGCACTTTAAAGCTCTTTATGGAGCTGACATCACACAAACGAAGTAAGATTGTTTTGGTAGAAGGGAGCAACCCTTTCCCACCCATCTCTTCAATACTCACTACAGGGAGTGCTTGCTGGCCACTGGCCTAAGTGCTTCATGTCCATTCACACCTCAGACCTCACTGTAGTTTCTGAAGCAGGTACTACTGTTATTACCTCGATTTTACCATATAGTGAGAGTCTAAGACCAGAAAGCCAAGATTCTTGTCCAAATGCACACAGCTAAGATGTGGTGGTGGTCAGATCTAAACCAAATACTCTCTTAATCCAGAATCCCAAGTCCCAATCATTATGCACTTCTGTCCCCATCACCCCATTCTGCCAGCTACCATCTCTCCCCATCTCCCCAGCGCAGTCCTCTCGTGCCTGCCAGATAGTCAGTGTTGGTATGGCACAGTTTGGCCTCATCTCCTCTCCTCTAGAACTCTCAATGGCTCCCCATTGCCTAATAAGGTAAATATAAACCAGCGATGGGAAGTATACTATACAGGACTCAAGAGGGCATGCACAGGGTAAGTGGGGCTCTTGGATTTGTAGAGAACATAAAGATAGTATTTCTCAAAAGGTGGTTTGTGAGCCTTCTGCACTTAAACCCCCTGGGATGCTAATTAAAAGTGCAAACACACACACATACACCACCACCACCACCACCTTCAGAGATTCATAATCCTGAAAGTAGGACCAGAGCATCTGTTTCTAACATGTTTCTAAGACGTTTCCCAGATGACCCTGAGACACAGAGGTTTGAAAAAGCCTCCACCAAAGATCTCCAGCCTATATCTGACCACTACCACGTCTTAGCTGTGTGCATTTGAACAAACTTATCAGAGTGTTGTGAGGTAGAGCTCAGACTCTTGAAATTTTTAAAAGCACCAGGTGATTCAAGTATACAGCCATCATGGAGAATCTATGTTAGTGCCAAACCAATAAGACTTTGAAGCAAGAAAACAACAACAACAACAACAAACAAACAAACAAACAGAAAAAGGACTTGTGGCCTTCAGCGGAGACCCGAGAAATAATGCTTTAAAAAAAACAAAAATTTGAATGAAAGAGGCAGAGTGGAGCAAGGGAAGCCACTGAAGGTATGCAGGAGTGCTCTTAAGTCTACAATGATTTTAAAATAAAACATTTTATAAAGCAGGCATAGAGATGCATGAACCCAGGTCTCCCTCAGCAATATAGTCAATAATCCTATATAATAAAAGCCTAATATGCAAATTGCCCCTTCAACCAGGAGTTTGACTGGGGGCTCCCTCTCCTCCTCCTCTTCTCCCCCTGCCCCCCTGCAGGAGGCTGCTAGGGACTTTACCCATGCACGAATTTCATGCAATGGGCCTCTAGTTTTCTTATAAGAGTCCAAGTTGTCCCATGAGGAACATGGGAATTCTAAGAGCAGAGTTGCCAAGATTTACAGACAAAAGAGATCTTGAGAATTTAGCCTTTTCAAACTTTTTCAATTGTTATAGCTCCAGGGATTGTTATACCTTTTGAAAAGTTAGCTTGCATATATATATATATATATATATATATATATATATATATATATATTTAGCCATTCCCCTCCCCCTAAACCAGACCTTATTGTAGAAAATTCCAAGCAGGAGTCTGTTTACTTGTGTTCCTTTAGAAGGAATGTGGCTAATTGGATTCTTCCAGGAGTGGGGTTGGGTGTGTGTGGGGGGGGGGGTGACTCCTTCTTTAATGTCAGCCTTGAGCAATCCCAGAGACACATTTTCCTGTTGCCCCAAGTGCTCTGTGCTCTAGGGCTGGTTGTTTACAGGAAATGGGCTGCCTGGGTTGGGTGTTTACATTTTAAGTAAACAGATTTCAACATTTTAAGCAAAGCACCACAGGGCCCAAAGCACCTTAGCCAGTGCCTGTGGGTGGTGACTCTCAGAGAGAGGCCAGGAAAGAACAGGCCAGCTCAAGGGGAGATCAGGATGTCCCTCGAGCAGGTTCTGTGCAGCATTTGGTTGGAGATCAGTGTGTATAGCCCAGGGGTGGGCAAACTTTTTGACTCGAGGGCCACAATGGGTTCTTAAACTGGACTGGAGGGCCGGAACAAAAGCATGGATGGAGTGTTTGTGTGAATTAATATAAATTCAAAGTAAACATCATTACATAAAAGGGTACGGTCTTTTTTTTTTATTTCAATAGTTTAGAACAGCCATCCGGCCCGTGGGGCCGTAGTTTGCCTACACCTGGTGTAGCCTCACCAAGCCCTAAATGATTCTTCTGCCTCTAGGATTTTGTTGGACAATCCAGAATTTCAGTAGCCATCGGTTATCAATGTGTGACAATGCCCAAAACCTTGCCTAATCTACTCTGCATCTCAATAGCATGTGTAGCTTTTATTGAGCACCTACTGTATGCCAAGTGCTATACAGGCCTTAAATGCCACAGTAATTCTGTGAGAGAGGTATCATGATCCTCATATCACAGTGAAGGGGACTAAGTCTGCATGTGACACAAGGTTAAGTGTATGGCTGGTAGATGATGGAGCAAGGATTCATATCCATGTGGAGACTTGAATCTCCTCAGGGGGTAAAGCTCATGCCTGTCCTGCTTACCCTAATATCCCTCAGTAAAACCCCTGGAATGGCTGAAATGGACGTGAAAGCCCATTAAAGTTATCAGCCTGTGATGATTCTGCTGCTTCTCTTTCAGGTGAAGTCTATTACAGGAGCAGATACCTGAGAAGTGACACCTACAACGCCAATATGGAGGCAAACAGGATTGTGGTGTCAGAGTTTGGAACAATGGCCTATCCAGATCCCAGCAAAAACATATTTTCCAAGTAACTGTCCATTTTGAATCAGGTCATGCTTTCTGATATTCTTGATGGTCAAAACAACCAGTGTTTGCTGGTCTGACAATGTTCTTTAGGGGAGATGAAAGTGTCACGTGACCGGCCTTGGCCTATCTGCGCTATGCCATTTTCGGTCACTGATAGCAAAAGGGCAAAGAGCATCTGACAGATTATTAAGTATTCTCCCACATAGCTGGTGGGAGAGCAATTTGGAAATATCTATCAGAATTGCAAATGCACATTCCCTTCAGCCCAGAGGCATACTTGTTCCTGCTGAAATGACAGATGTACAAGGTTAATCGTGGCTGCATTAACTTGTTATGATGAGGAATTAAAAATAACTCAAATGTTCATCAACAGAGGAATGGTTAGATTAGTAACAGTAAAACTACAAACAAAACAAAAAAGTACCAGGCAGAAGTAAAAAAGAGGATATTTTTGATGTACAGAATGGGAGAATATCTTAAGTTTAAAAAAGTCAAGGTATATAAATAGAAAATAAATCCTGGCCATGTAGTTTGTTTGATTAGAGCATCATCCAATATTCCAAGGTTGTGGGTTTGATCCCCGGTCAGGGCACATATAAAAATTGATGTTTGGTTTTTATTCTCTCTCTCTCCCCTCCCTTGTTCCCCCCTCTCTTCCTTTCTCTGAAATCAATAAATAAAAATTTAAAGAGCAAGTAATATGCTATATTTTGTGTAAAAAGGCAGGAAGAAATATAGATTTATTTTTGCTTGTACATGCAAAAAGAAACTGGAAAGATACATAAAAGAGGTGGGAAACTGGCAAATGGGAGAAAAGGGTAGCAGATCTTTAGTTGTATATATTTTAAATCATCTGGGTTATGATACATATGAATGTATTACTCATTTAACAATTAAATTGTTGGCCACGGAATTGGGCTTGCTGTCAGTATCCCCTTCCTCGTACTCTTTATATATAGAAGAATTATGAAATGTATTAGTGTTGGATGGGCCCAGAGATGGATGATTGCTTCTGCTTTTCCAGAATTGCTTGAAACTCACATTTGCAAGTTGGGGAAGAGGAAGCAAAGAAAAGGAGAGGGGAGGGAATTAATATAAAACCACCTTTGGGGCATCCTTGCTGTTATATTAATTGCCAGTAGGGGGAGCACTAACCAATACAGGAATCCAGGATCCTTTTTTCCTGCTTTGGGTTTGCTTTTTTGTTTTTTGGTGGGTTTTTTGTTTGTTTGTTTGTTTTTGTTTTTAAAAATTATTCAGATGATGTTGATGACTAAAGGTATATAAGTTTCAGGTATACAATTCTATAATACATCATCTGTATGTAGTATGTTTACCACCCCAAGTCAAGTCTCTTTCTATCCCCTTAACTTTCTATCCCCTTAACTTTCTTGAGTTTGCCTTCTGATCAAATTAGTTATGGGTCCTTAACTTAAAGTTAATTTGCTTTATTTAAAACAAACAAACAAACAAACAAACAAATAAACTCATTTCCTGGATAAATTTGAGGTAACCAGTGTGGACTCACATTCCTGCCAAAAGATTAGTTGTTTTGCTAGTCTTTAGGAACCATTATGGGCATATGTATGGCTTCTATAGAGCTACTTAAAAATCTTCAGAATAACCCACTAGTTCTTTCTGGCTTTGGTGCAGGAGATCTTTGGATTTTTGAGAGCCCAGGGCTCAGTTGGTGGCCATGTTGTCCAGCTGATTGTCACTCCTTAGTTTATTCATTATGGTGGTACCTTTGGTCATTTGATATCTGAGTCCTCAAGTGACATTTGGGACCCAGCACTTTTTCTTCCTTAAGTTGAAGTAGTACATTTTAAGTGTTAGGAAAACTAAAATCATCTCAAGCAGAATTTTCCAGCTGGGTACACCCAGCCATTGACCCATAGATTTGCTTTTTCCCCCCAGAGCTTTTACCTACTTGTCCCACACCATCCCAGATTTCACAGACAACTGCCTGATTAACTTGATGAAGTGTGGAGAAGACTTATATGCGACCACAGAGACCAATTACATCAGGAAAATCAACCCACAGACTCTGGAAACTCTGGAAAAGGTATCAGTGAATTTACAATCAGCATCAGTTTTTTACTCAATCATCAGTTTTTTACTCCTAACCCTTAAGGAGTTAGGACCCATGTGGCCTACAGGAACTCGTGGAACTTACACTAGATTCTAAGCTCCTTTAGGGCTGGGACTGTGTTTTTTCATTTTTGTGGCTGTTTTCATTCCTAGGGCTACCATAACAAGCACCACAAAGCAGGTGGCTTACAAAGATCAAATAGAAATTTGATCTCTCACAGTTCTGAGGGCTGAAAGTCTGAAATCAAGGTGTCGTAGGGCCATGCTCTCTCTGAAGGAGGACAGTGTTCTCTAGGGGAGGATCATTCCTTGCCTCTCCCAGCTCCTGGTGGTTGCCAGCAATCCCTCGTGTTCCTTTACTGATAGATAGGGTGCATCACTCCAGTCCCTTCTAAGGATATAGTTCGTTGGATGAAGGCCTGACCTAGCATGACTCCATTTTAACTTGATTACATCTACAAAGACCCCATTTCTAAATATAGGTACCTGGAGTTAGGACTTCAACATATCTTTTTGGAAGACCACAACTCATCCTTTAATAGAGTCCAAAATTCTTTGCTCTGAGTGGTAGCTCACTGAGTGTCTAAGTGAATGGCCATGCTGGACCTCCCAAGAACCGAAGTGACCCTACATTGTACTGACCTGAAGAGGGAGGCATTAGGCAGAGAGCAAGAGTACAAAAATAAATGCCCAAGCAGATACCTTTCCTGGGCAGAATCAAGTCAACATTTTTGTCAAAATCAATAGACCCACTTTTAATTTTTTTTCAGCTGGCCGTTCTAAGCCTTGATGACTTCATCATGCATTTTAATGATCTGTTAAAAGGAGTGCTTTTTTTTTAGCTGTGAAATTATATCTAGCTCTTTTTAAGCTAGGTGGCTTAGGTCTAACTGATGTACGAGTTGCACAAAGTTGCACAGAAGAAATATTAGGAGAGAGCGGAGTATTACCTGAATGGAGTATTGCCTGACTTTTATCTGGGGGTTGTGCTGTTGTGGGGAGGAAGGGCTTACAGCAAGTTCCCAGGCCATCGCATTGCTGTGCGATGCATTATTGAGGGCCATTATTGAGCTTGCTAGTTGAATTTTACTTTGACCAAAAATTGTTTTGTCTTATGTGTGTATTTTTTTTTGTTACTCCTCATCCAAGAATATTTTTTCCATTGATTTTTTTTATTTTTTTATTTTAATAGTTTTTTGTAAAATATATTTTTATTGATTTTTTTACAGAGAGGAAGAGAGAGAGATAGAGAGTTAGGAACAACAATGAGAGAGAATCATCAATCAGCTGCCTCCTGCACGCCCCCTACTGGGGATGGGCCCGCAACCAAGGTACATGCCCTTGACTGGAATCGAACCCAGAACCCTTCAGTCCACAGGCCGACCATCTATCCACTGAGCCAGACCAGTTTTGGCTCCATTGATTTTTAGAGAGAATGAATGAGGAGGGGAAGGAGAGAGGGAGAGATGGAGAGAAGGAGAGAGGGAGAGGAAGAGGGAGAGGGAGATGAGAGACACACATGGATTGGTTGTCTCCTGCCACCCTTTGGTACACAGATCGACACTTCATCACTTTGCCACACTGGCCAGGGCTGAATAAATGTTTTTGTAACCTCTCCACTCCCAGAATAATCGAATAATCCTATGAGAGGCCTGGAGATTTCTGCCTCTGTGGAATGCAAAAGGAGATGGTTTAAATGACTTCAGCAGAATGACACAGAGCAGTGGCCAAAATTAGCACTATGGCTGCCTCTCCGCACAGGTCATTGCTTAGATCTCTCTGTGGTGAGGTGCCCTGTGTTCACTCTGAGGACCCCCGGCAGGGCCAGGAGGCAGGGTCTGAAAAACTGCCACAGAAACCAGACAGCTTACTAATCCCCGCAACTTATTTGCCATAGAGGCTTCCCCTCCACCCCCCCATGAGGTTATATCAGTTTACAAGAATAAACCTTCTCTTGAAAAGTGAAGTCTGCCTTATTTTCAGATTGGACAATGTGCAGAAATAGCCTTCACCTCTTTGAACCTAGAATCCGTCAGCTATTCATAGGATTTCAACTTCTCTCCTTTTTGAAGCCAGGTGCCTGTCATATTTTCCAGGTTGATTATCGTAAATATGTGGCCATACATCTGGCAACAGCACATCCTCATTATGATTCGGCCGGAAATGTTCTCAACATAGGCACATCCATTGTGGACAAGGGGAAGACAAAATATGTGATCTTTAAGATCCCTGCCGCAGCACCAGGTAGGTCGTCCTGGGGATGCAAGAAGCACGGACACCGGGTGGCTCTCTCTAAAGAATCCTGACTTTTATTCAGGGCACAGACTCGATCTGACATTCTCCCTCCCGGATGGTCCAGATGACCATGAGCTCATTTCCCTTCGTTAGGAGAAAAGAGATGTTGCCAGGCTCCCTTTCGGACAAAGTGAATCCTTTACTATTCTAACCTTTTCTGTAGCTTACAGCTCATTAGTTAACTTATTTATTCATCCTGCATCCACCCATCCATCCACCCATTCGTCATCCACACTTCCATCCATATATTTCACATCTGCCCGTTTCCCTTTCTTTCCTTTCTCTTCCCTTTCCTTCCCACCCTCCCTCCCTTCCTTCCTGTCATTTTTTTTTTCTCAGTCTTCTGACCAACTTTTGTATGTCAGGGCTGTGCCACCCACTTTCATGCCAGCCCCTGAAGCCAGGTTCCCAGGGCTGTTCAGGGAGCTCAGCCCTGCTGGGATCAACTCCAGTTCCCCACCCTGCTCTGCAGGCCTTCTGGACCTTCTCCACTTAGCACAGGGATCCTGGAGGGAGGCCCAGGCCAACTGCGATTGCGTGTTCCTGAGAGGGAGGGAAGGTGGGGCTGATGGCCTTATTGTGTCCAGGACCCTCCCGGGCACCTCAGCCAGGAGACCGGGCCTCCCATGGTGGCTGGAGATAGGGCAGAACTGTAAGGGTTCCTCCTGGTTTAGGGAAACTGGTTTCCATCTGTGCTCCCTGCTGCTCCCCCTCTCCACAGTCCCGTGGGACCTCCTCAGCAAGCTAGCAGTCTCTGCTGGCAGATGTGGGCAAGCTCCTGAAGTCAGAAGGTACTATGAGTATTCTTGTTAAATGGAACTCCTATTGGTTAAGCCAATAAAGGGATGTAGGGCCTAGCTTAGAATCCTAGAATGTCAGACCTGGGGACGGTCTCTAGGCATTTGAGTTTACCACCTCGTCTTACAGAGGACTGTGGGGCCCAGGGGATCAGGTGACAGGGCCCACGCTCACAGCTCACAGCAACGTCATGCAAGCAGCTCCTCTGAGCGCCTGCTCCCTGCCGGTGGCTTCCCTAGGATCACGCCCAGCTCCTGCCTGCCAGGCCAGGGTGCTTTTCATTTCAGTTTGCTTTGTGCTTCATTTGTTTTGTGTAAAAAAAAGAATGAACCCACAACCCACAGCCTCCCTCCCACCAGCCAGCTGTTGACAAGGTGCACAGGTGGCCACCAGGAAGGGAGAGACGCTGGCAGATAGCTCATTAGAAATGAGCCCCGGGCCTGGGAGGGGTGGCCTTTTGGCCAGTGGGTGACTCACGCTCGCAGAGGAATAAGAAAACTGAACAGGTACTGAGCGCCTTCCGCGTCTGGGCCCTGGGCGAGGTACTGGGACTACTCCATTACCTCCCTTTTCTCTTCCTTCGCGCGGCGAATGTTACGAGCCCTAACACATAGCAGAGGAGGTAGCCAGGCTAAAGGGCTGTCTTCTTGGCTTCCCCGTGTGACTTTGGCCATAATGATATAGATCATTCCACCAAGTCTTAGGTTCCCATCTGTAAAATGCGAATCATTCAGCCTACCTTGATGGTCACAATATAGGCAAAAGCCTCTCGTCACCATCGGTACTTAATTTCTCTTGCCATTGCCCATTCAAGTGTTTCAGAATGGGCAATGGCAAGAGAAATTCATGAAACCCCCTGAAATACATGTCTGTATTAGAAAAACTCCAGTTTCCCTACCTTTGTGTCTCCTTCACTTTGACACTCCACTCCACTCACAACACTTCTGACCCTGGCTGGGGGTGAGGGGTTCCCCACACCAAGCAGTTCTCTGTGATGCCCGCTGGTGTCCTATGATCTCACTCAATCCTAAGGCTATCTGATCATGACAACCCCATAGGTTAAAGGCTCAGTCCCACAAGACTGCTCCTACCCCACTTCACAAACAGTAGGTCCCCAGGTTATCCACAGCTTCTATCGGATTTGGCTACAAATCAGGGGTTCTGCCCTCGGCCTCTCCCCACCCCCACCCCCGTTTCAATTAATTTGCTAGAGCAGCTCATAAAACTCAGGGAAACACGTTTGCCATTTTATTAAAGGCTACAATAGAGAATACACATGAATATACAGATGAAGAGATGCAGAGGGTAGGGTCTGGGAGGTTCTGGGGCTCAGGAAAGCCTGTCTCGTGGAGTCGGGGTGCATTGGGCTCCCGTGTCCATGTGTTTGCCTACCTGTAAGCTCTTTGAACCCCATACATACTGTTGGGATTTTATAGAGGCTTTCTTAGGTAGGCATGCTCTCCTCTCTGGAGGATGAGGGATGGAGTTGACAAATTCCAAGCTGTAATTATGACTTGGTCTTTCTGGTGACCAGCCCCCAACCCAGAGCCCACCCGGAGTCACCTCAAAAGGTGCGCCTCATGCTCTTATCACTTGGGAGTTTACACAGCTTTCAGGAGGCCTGGGTCACAGACGGGGTCAAAGACCAAACATCAGAACCAGAGATGTTCCTCTTGCTCTCACTTCTTAGGAAACGATACAGGTTTTAGGATCCCCGTGCCAGGGTCTGGGGGCAGACGCCAAAATATATTTTTTTTCTATTAATTCACAATGTCAAACGAGGGTCCTCAGCAAAATACCCAAGCATTCGCCTGGGAGCTGGCCCCTCCCCCGGCCAGCTTGATGGAGCCTCCGGCCCAGCCCACCTGCTGAGCCAAACTCCACATTTCATCAGGCTCCTCGGCCGATCCATATGCACATCAGAGTTTGAGTGCATTGCTCCAGAAACAGGGGCTGACAAACCTTTTCTGTAAATATTTAGGAGAGTCAATATTTGAGGCTTTGCAGACATGTAGTCTCTGTGGCAACTACTCAACAATGCTGCTGTGGCTCAGAAGCTAAAGCAGCCATGGCCCGTGCATAAAGGAGGAAGCATACTGTTTTGAATAAACCTTCATCCAAAAGCAGGCGGAGGCGGGTTAAACCCCGGGTTGTGGTTGTGGACCCCTGGCCCAGGGGTCTGACTGTGGTTCACTGTCTTCAGACTGCAGAAGCAGGTCTCAGAGTGGGGTGGGCCTGTGCCCCGCATCCGCTAGGCAGCCCCCCTTCACCTGCTTCACTCGCTTTGAGGGGCTCTGCTACAGGCGAAGGTGCTGTGGTCCGGGCAGCCAGACCCTGCTGGGTGCCTGAGGCTTGCTTTTCTCCAGACAGGACGAAGGGGAAGAGCCCCCTGCAGCACATGGAGGTCATCTGCTCCATCCCCTCCCACTCCCTCCTCTCCCCGAGCTATTGCCACAGCTTCGGTGTCACCGAGAACTACGTCATTTTTCTCGAGCAGCCCTTCAAGTTGGAAATTCTCAAGATGGCAACCGCGTACATCCGGGGAGTGAGCTGGGCTTCTTGCCTGGCTTTCCACGGGGAGGACAAGGTAAGCCCTGGCTGGGCCTGAGGACACGCAGCATGAGGATGGCCAGAGCGAGGGGTCCCTGGACACTGAGGCAGAGGTCAGCACGGAGGTGGTTTCTTAGGAAAGGAGGAAGTAAGCCACCGTACAGCGTTTCCGGAGGCATCGGCCAACCTTCCAGAGAGTTCTGAACTTGGGGCGGTCTCTCAGAGAGGTCCGGAGTTAGGGCAAGGGTGCCAGGCCCTTATAGCCCCATATCAATAAGTCAGTAGAGAAGACTGTCCTGAAAGGGTGTGTGACCTGGGACAAGGTATCCTCATCAACCAAAGCAGTCCCCCCTCACCTCAGTCCTAACCAATATCTGGGCTCCTTCAGCCTCTTCAGCACCCCTGCAGCCGCCGTGTAACGTCAGGGGAGGGGGGCCATGGATTGTTCCGACATCATAATGACAGGGTTCCACCAGACGGTACAACAGAAACGCCTTCCAGGTAGGGACACCTGGGTGCGCAAAGTATGTATGTGTGTGTGTCCATGTAGGTATGATGTGTATATATGTCTTCACATGTGTCTATGTGTATAAATGCATGCCTGTATGTTTGCATGTACATGCGTGTGTATTTTTTTGCTGCTGTTATTTATGAAATATATCAAGTGATATATAATATAGAAGTATAGAAACTAACCTATCGGGCCCCTTTCCACATGGTCCCCACTCCTCCCCCCAACCATTGCCCTTTCCAGAGAGAACTACCATATCCATTTGACATCCTTCTGCTCTCCACTTTCCACGCACCATACACATCTTTATGCACATATACAAACGTGTGTCTCCCCTCCCCCCCCCCCACCTCTTTTAAGGCCTATCCGCTCTTCTTGGGGAAGAGAGTGAGGTGTTCAAAGGAACAAAGGGCTTAGGGTGTGGTTCCTCCTCTACTAAGACCTTCCAGTTATTTTCCATATTCCTTGGAGTAAGATCCAAATGCCTCACTCTTTGGCTTGTAAAGCCCTTCATACCTCATCCCAACCAGTGGCTCCCTGCTCACTCTGCCTCCTCCTGTATCTCAAACCAGCCACACACATTCTTGCCTCAGCACCTTTGGGTTTCCTATCCCCTGGAATATTCTTTCCCCCCATGGCTTCCTCCTGAAAAAAACCCACTCTAGGTCTTAGCTCCAGCCCTCTGACCTCAAGGCCTTCCTTGGTGAACTCACCTATCACAGACCCTTCCCCAGGCCTCTCCATCCTGGGCCGGCTTCACTTTTCTCAGGAGCACTCGTCATCCTTGACAGAGGATGTACTTGATTATGGGCTGTTGGCCTCACTCCAACTGAAATCTAAACTGCAGGAAAGCAAGGGGCTTGGTTTTATTCTGTCTCTGCAGTTCCTGATAAATTGTCTATAAATATCTGTGGGTTTAATAAGTGGGGCAAGGGGCCGGCAGAGGAGCCAGTTAGATCCCCACACACTTCTTGGAAATGGCAAAGTTAGGCCACGTTGTTTACTCAGAGGTTGCATCACAGGTAGTGTCTTGAGTGCATTCCATTGTTCTGCCTTCCTGTGTCTCTGACTTTCCCCTGGGATGTCAATTAAAAAGGGGCTGGATCTTCTTGTCAACCTGTGTTGACAGTGTTGTCTGCAGTGTTTTTTCATGGATGTGTTCACTCTCTTAAAATGCAAATAAAGACTGCTTCCTTAGAGGGTGCTCATACCAAAAATAAAAAATCCTCAAACACCTGCGGAGCATCCCACTGGCAGGAGCTGCAGGGCCCTCTGCCCCTCCACCCTGAGGCCCCCAGGGATCCCCCTCGCTCTGGAGGGCGGGCTGAGAGCCCCGGGAGGGCTTTGGGATACGTTTCAAAGAGAACTTTCTGAAAGACCCAGGGATTGGGACCCTAGGGAAGGAAAGGTCTAAAATAGTTACCCCTGTACTCACTCACCTACGGACTCCCACCACCATGCTATCAAAGCTTTCCTCCTCCGCACCCTGCCCAACATTCAAAGCTTGGTTCTGAGAAAGGTGAGAGAGAAGCAATCAAGCAGGGAGGAGGTGGTGAAAGATCAGCCCGGAGTGGTCCCTCCCTCCTTTCCAGGAGGAGGGTGAATGGACCAGAGCTGCCAAAAGATACGAACCACCAGCCCCCTCCCTTTGGATTAGGCAACTGGGGCTGCAGATATGGCTAATTACCACCCAGGGTGACACCGCCTCGTGACACCCAGAGTGTGTGCAGCGGCCTCATGAGCAGATAGATACCCATGTGGGATGCTTAGCTAGAACCAGGTCACTCAGCCCTCCAGGGCAGGGGCGTTGCTGCGGCAACCGCATCCCTGTAACAGGCGCTGCGGTGCAGGTTGGAGAGGGGACCCAAGAGGGAAGGTGTGGTTTCAGAGAGTTAGGGGCTCTGGCTGTGGATGGAGCCTGGGAAGCCCTAGAGGTCTGGCACCTCGTCAGTTCTCTCCAACTCGGCCATTTCCAGGGAGTTGGCATGTTACGGCCCACTTGGAATCACGACCAAGTGAAGGAGGGGAAACAGTACACCCCCCTGGGAGCTCCTGGGGACACAGAAGCCCTGGCCCACAAACTTCCTCTCTCTGGGAAAGAGATGATCCTAGACATGCAAGTGACAGCCCCACATACATACTCAGTGCTTCTGTGTGGCTGGCACTCTGAAGGGGGACACAAGGCCGGGAGGGGGAAGGGACACTCAGGGCCTGGGCCAGTGCATGGCAGGGCTGGGTCTTGTCCCCTACCTGATGCCACCGCGCTGGGCCAGCAGAGGGGGAGCTGACCTCTGGATGTGCCTCTTTTTTCAGACTTACATTCACGTTGTCAACCGAAGGACTGGGAAGCCTGTGTCCACCAAGTTTTACACGGACCCTATGGTGGTCTTCCATCACGTCAACGCCTACGAGGAGGACGGCTGCCTTCTGTTTGACGTCATCGCCTACGAGGACGGCAGCCTCTACCAGTGCTTCTACTTGGCCAACCTGAAAGAAATCTTAGACGGGAACTCCAGGATCGTCCCTGTCCCCACCCTCAAGAGGTTCGCCGTGCCCCTGTGCACGGACAAGGTAATGGCTTGAAGGAAGGCCGTTTTATTCCTGGGAAAACATGAGTACCAGGTAGGAAGCTGAGTTGGTTGACATTGAAATCCAAAATGAGCTGTTCTTAAAGAGAGACAGAAAAAGGTTTTCATTATTTTCCTATAGTTAGTAGATATTCATAGTAGAAACTAGAAAATATAAAGTAAAAAGGAAAGAAATCCCCCATAAACCCCTTGTAAATATATTTGTATTGTCCCCCAAGTCTCTCGCTTTCTCTCTCTCTCTCTCTCTCTCTCTCTCTCTCTCTCTCTCTCTAACTAGCTAGCTATATAGACAGACAGACACATTGATTGATATATATGTGTATATATATGTACATAATTGATATATGTATATTATATATATTATATACATATTTATATATCATGATCAAGTGATTAAAATTATGTACAGTGTGATTTAATTTTACAAAAGGAAATCACACTGTACATACTTTTAACTGCTTTATTTTTTGTTTATTTTAAATATTTTTTTATTGATTTCAGAGAGGGAGGCAGAGAGAGAGATAGAAACATCAATGATGAGAGAGAATCCTTGATTCTGTATGCCTTCTGTATGTCCCACAATGGGAATTGAGCCTGACATGCAGGCATGTTCCCTTGACCGGAATTGAACCCGGGACCCTTTAGTCCACAGGCTAATGCTCTATCCATTGAGCCAAACCAGCTAGGGCTAACTGCTTTATTGAGATGTAATTCACATGCCATATAATTTACCCATTTTTCACCCATTTAAATTGTATAATTCAATGGCATTTAGTATATTCACAGAGTTGTACAGCTATCACCACAATCAATTTTAAAACATTTTTATTATCCCCAGAAGAAATCTCATACTCCTTAATCATAACACCTCCCAAATCCCTCCATACCCCTGCCCTAGGCAACCACTACTCTACTTCCTGTCTCTGAGGATATATTTCTCGGGCATTTCATAGAAATGGATCATACAGGGGTGGTTTTCTGAGACTGGCTTCTTTCACTCAGCATCATGTTTTCAAGGTTCATCTGTGTTGTAATATGTGTTCATACATGGCTAAATGTGTACATTCTCTTTTGTGTACCGCTTCCCCCACCTATTTGTATATTTAAATATCTTTCCATGACATTAACTGTTCTTCTACAACATCATTTTGCTATTTCCCTGACAGCCTTTGGCAGGGATTCAACACCGTTTGCCTACCCAGGGCCCTGCTGTTGAATGGCACTGTTCTTACATTAAAAATGGCCACTAGATCAGATGTTAGCCTTAATTAGGCTTGATGCTGCCAGAGTTCTGGACTTGATTTGGAGGCTACCGAGGCTTCTGGCTCCAGAACTCACTGACTTCATGACTTAATTAATTTAAAGGAAGCCAAGTTCATTTCAATTCAATTTTGATGGCTCATATTTACTAACTGCACTCCATATGCCAGGTACTTGGCTAAGCGTTTTTATTTTCCTTACCTCACTTAATGATCCAAACAACTTGTGGGAGAGGTCCTTATATCAGACTCATTTAATTGATGGAGAAGCTGAGGCTCAGAGATATTAATGAATGTGCCCAGAGTGGCAGAGCCAAGGTTGTTGTCTGCACCAGCCTGTCTCTAAACCCAGCCTTAAGGCCGGTAAGGGGTATAACTCCTGGAAAGAACCCCCGATGGGTCACCCTGATGCCTCTTGGGGCTCTGCAGGCCTGAGGAGTAGGGGACACTCCCACAGTACCCAGGGAACCTCTCCCCCCCTCACTGCCAAGCATCTCCCAACCAGGGAGCGGGGCCTGCATTTAAACACCAGGTATGTTTGTTGTTCCTGTCTCTCCGGCGTTTCCCCATCTGCATATCTCTGTTGTGATTTATACCATATTTCCTATCACCTCTATTTAACATTTACAAGTCACATGTTTGTTTAAATCACCCACTGTTGAAAGAAAAACCTATCACCACCCAATGGAAAGCCAGCTTGCATGCTGCAAATAGCAGGTAATCATGAGCATATAAAAAAAAAAAAAAAAAAATGGAAGCAAAGCAGAGGTCTTACGCTCTAGCCAGAAATCGTTGCTTGCCAAGACTTAATGTCTTCGTTAATAAGCGAGTTCCAAAATGTATTACCTGTTAAAGACTTAGTGGCACCCAACTTGCTCCTTGACCTGTCAGAAAGCTTGAAAGAGAAAAAGGATGTAGCTTTCGCCCCGGGGCTATCGAATGAACTGGCTGTGTCCCGCACATTCTTCACTTGAGCCACCGCCCTCTGTGCCCCTTGCTCTGGGCAGGGCCTCAAACCGCAGCTCCTGGTTCCAGGAAGCAATGGGGGTGTCACAAAGCTCACAGGTGGCAAGTCCTGAGGCCCCGCCCCCCTGTCATGATGACCTCAGTCTAGGGAAAGACAGAGAGGAAAGACTCCCTCCCACTGTCCACACACCACAGTATTTTATAACCTTTTATCACGCTCGAAAATGATTTGCTTCCCTGGAACCAAGCTAAGAAGTTTAGCATGTATATTTTTAAAAGGCGCCGAGTGAGCCATCTGCTGCTTTGAAACTGGCAGAGAAGAGTGAGTCTGGGAAGGGTGGCTCTGGCCACGCTTTCTAATTGCTATTTATTGTCCCTTAAAAAGTGTCTTCTTGCTTCACTTTCAAGTCGCCCCGCCTGCGTGTTGTGATCTGGAAATCAAGCAGGAGCACGTGGCCTTTATGTCCAGATCCAGCAGCTCTGATTCCATCCCCTCCAAAGGCTGATTAGGGAAGAACTGCAGGCGATGCCGCTCTTTCTCTAATGCCCTTCCGCCTGGGGCCTTTGCACATCCCTGTCCCTCTGCCTGCAACCCCAGTCTCTTCCCATCAGATCTCCACTCCAGTCTTGGCTGCAGGTCGGACTCACCTGGGGGCTCTGAGACCACATCAACTCCTGCTGGGCCTCAGCCCGGACCCTCCAGAGGTGGGGTCCAGGGGTGGGCATGGCCTCAGAGCCCACGGTGGATTCTGATTTGCATCTGGGAAGCAAATTCCTGGTCATCCTGCAGGTGTCAGGGTCCTCACCCCCCTCGGATGAGTTTGTACACTCGAATGGCACCTGCAGCTCTGTGTAATGAACTTGTTCAGTCACCTCCTCCTGCTGAAGCTCCAAGAGGTCTCTGCTTTGTCAGCAGTTTATCCCCTGCACCCATGACAGCTTTTGGCATTCAGAGAGTCCTCATTAAGCTCTTAAACATTTTTTTAATGAATGAATGAAAACATGAATCAAGGTCTCCAAAAGGGCCCAAGGTCTTCCTTTAGCACTTGGGACATTTCCCAAGTGCAAAGTGTTTGCCTTTGTAGAATGGGAATGGTGAAGTATTCAGAAGTCTGGGACCTCCTAGCTGCCCCAGATTCTTTTGTGTTTGGGCCAGCGGGGGTCAAAGGAAGGGGAGGCCTGTTTATGTAGGGCGGCGTGGGGATTGTGGAAGGCAGGGCTGGGCCGGGAGGGGCGTGGGTGTGTGCAGACAGTCCCTGCAGGTGCCCTGCCCTTGTCGTGCAGATGGATTCGTAAACACTGACTTCCCTCCTGACAGCCATCCACACACAGGGGCCATCACGGGCAGGGGGTGGGAGGAGGGTAGGTATCTTGGACCTAGAAAGGGTGGTTCAGTTGGTTTGGTTTTTGTTTTTTTGTCCAAATGCAAAAATGACCCAATATTATAAGACAGCCACCACGTGAGTTCACTGTACACCAGGCCCTGGGTTAAGATGACTTTTCTGCTCTTAGACCTCAGCAAGAGGGACCCTGCTCTGGCCTTGGCTGTTTGGGGGCTCTGATCTGGCCTTTCTCCAGCAGTTTCCTTTCTCCCCAGGGTGAGGAGTTAAAGGGCTGTGGAGTTTTGCACACCCAGAGGGACCCTCCCCCACCCCAACCATGAGTTGGCTACCCTGGATCCCTGAATTTCCTGCCCAAATAGCCCGAGCCTGCTTGCATCACCTGCTCCGGTCCTCCTCAGGCCACGCGGTGGCCAGGGCTGGCTGCGGGCTTGGTTGTGCTGGCTGGGGCATCCATGCAGTGGGGAGAAAAGGGGCAGAGGCAGAGAAACCAGGCCTAGAAGCTGGCCCTCGTTCTGCTACCCTACTCCAGCTCCGAAAGCCAGGAGTTCCTAGAATCCTAAATTCATACTCAGGACCAGCACTATGCAACGGAGCCTGCTACAGTGAAGGAACACTCATCTGTCCACCCAACGCAGTAGCCACTAGCCACTAGCCACATGTGCTATTGAAATGTGGCCAGTGCAGCCGAGGAGCTGAATTTTAAATTCTATTTAATTTCAATTAAACATTAAATGTAAAGAGCCACATGTGGCTATAGTTATTGCTGTATTGGACAGCGCCGGTCCGCAGCATTGTGAAGGTTCGTGTGCCGAGGCAGAGGAGGGAAATGGCCTTTTACTTAACCACTTGCTATGTGTAGACCTGGGGTTGGTGGGCCTCATTCTCATTGGGGTCCTGCAGTTTTAGGGGCGGTTACATGCTTTGCATGCCTCTCGCCTCATCTTTATGACAGCCCTCATTCGTTATCCCGTGACTTCAGATGAGAGCCACCTGCCCGGCATCGCAGAATTGTCGGTGGGATTTGAATGCATGTCTGCCTGGCTCCCAGTTACTAATTCTGATAGGTCTGGCCCTGGACCAGGTATTTTCATAACCATTATTTAACTTAATCCTAGCCATTATCCTCAGACGCAGGTCAAAAGAACCCATCCAAAAGTTTACAAGTAGTGTCCCGTTCCCGTGCCCCCCCCCCCCCCCCGCCCTGTTTTACAAACGAGGAAGCAAAGCGAGAAAGCGGGCTCAGGGAGGCTGAGAAAGTTCACAGAGAAAGCTATGGAGTCAGATTTCACACCCAGGGCCGCTGAACTCCAAAGTCAGTGTTTTGGAGAATCGCTGAGATGCCTTCTTCTCCCCCTGAATTTGGGGATTTCAAAGGAAGCTCGCAGAATTTTGTTGCATTCTGGCTGGAAAGCCATTTCTTCCCAAAGCTGGGCATGTTGGCCACTGAAAGCAGCCGAGTCATGTTCATTACTGCTGTGTGTGGAAAAATTCAGTTTATCCCTCAACCAGTCTGACCAGTTTCAGGCTGGAGTTCTAAGACGGCTCTGCCGATCTGACTCCCTAAGAATCAAGCCCAGGACATGCAACAAGAGGCCTGTTGCTGTCATGTGACTAGCAAGTCACCAGGAGGGGCCTCCCACCAATTTGTTGTGCATCACAGGTGGAGGCATTCAGAGCTCTTGTTTATAAGAAGCCATAGGCATTCAGAGCTTTTGTTTATAAGAAACCATAGATGTGCTGGGTGCTAAGTGACTTTTTAATGCTCTTTATCACATTTCATTCTTACAACCGCTTGGCAAAGCACTTTTTTTTGCCCCTTGACAGTTAAAGGGAAAGCTTACTGAGTCATGCACTCACTCATTTATTCAGCAGTTACTCCCTGGGAGCTATGTGCCATGCACCGACCAAAATCTGGTCCCGGTCTTCATAGGGAAAGAGCATAAAAGAAGAAAGCAGCTCCTTAAGGAGATAATTGCAGGTTGGGACACACACCTCAGAGACGCTGCAGATTGAGTTGTTGGGGAAGAGATGTTGAGTTGAGATCTGCAGGATGGGAACGGGCCAGCCTCCGGGCCTTTGCACCTGCTTTGTCCCCTGCCTGCAGTGCTCTTGCTTCTAGGTGGAAGAATCGCCAGGTAAAGGTCTGGGCTCAGGCCCTGCTTCTCTCTGTGTGACCTTGGACAAGCCACGTTCCTTCTCTGGGCCTCGGTTTGGTCTTCTGTAAATTGAGGGATTGAGCTAAAAATATCTTGGAAGGGCCCCTGCATTTTAATAGCTAAGATGCAGTAACTTTTCTCTCCTTCCCAGCCAAAAGCAGCTATTGTTCAAATAGGTTTGTTTTCACTATAAAAGCCCATTTTGGGAAATTTGGAAAGTAGAGAAAAGTTTAAATGAAAAGTCAACCATGACAATAATTTTCCCCGGTAAACTCTGTGAAGACAGGGGCTTGTTTCTCATTATCTCCCAGTGGTAATGGCAGTAATGTAGTAGTAGGAGTAATCTATACTAATAAAAGCCTGGGTGGTCATCACGCCGTCACGAATTCATCACCAGGGTCGGTGGGGCTTGGAGCTTGGTGCTGTGTGCAGGGCTCGGGGGCGGGTCCTGGCAGCTGCTCCTCAGGGCTTCCGCTGGGGGTCCCACAGCCCCATGCCTGCCTCAGAGGCAGGACCCCGGTTCTGGCCTACCTCTTTGGAGCAATCCATCCAGGAGCCCCAGATGGATGGGTGAGGCCTACCTCTTTGGGGCAATCGATTGCAGAGCTCCCACATTGCGATTGGGTACAGGCCTGCTGGGGGACACCCCCCCCCCCCGCAGTGCATGAATTTTGGGCACCGGGCCACTAGTATTGGTAATAATACAACAGCCATATTATCAACAGTAGCTAATTATCTAGCACTTCCTGCCAACCAGGCTCTCTTTAAATTATTTGCATGGATTATTTAATCTGCACAACAATTCGGAGACACATATACCATTCCTACAATGCGTATTCCTACTATACTTCATTATATAAGTGAAAACACTGAATTTCAGAGATACTAAGTAACTTGCTCAAGGTCCCATAACTAGTATGTGGAGAAACAGGGAGTGGTAAGTGCTCAATAAATACTCAACCCATTGTGTTAAATCCCTCTCCTGGGTTACAAATATAGCAGTAAGGCACTGACCAGGGCAAAGTCTGCTTGAAACCTGAGACCAAGGCATGTCCTTGATAGGTATTTTTCTCCCCAAGTAAATTTTATTGCATGTTTATTTTATTTTCAGCAGTGATACATTTTCACAGGAGCATATACCAAAGATATAGATGAACATAGAAAAAGAAATGAAGGTCTTCATACTGTCACTGCCTGCTATATTGTTAATATTTGGTCTATTTCTCCCCAGGCTCTTTTCAAGGTAATTATTTTAGCTGGCTGAGGTCAGACTGCGTATGCAATTTACTCGGCTGCTCTTTTCACTCAGTATTCTATCATGAGCATTTCCCATGTTATTATGAACTCTTTATAAACAATCTTTTAATGACTGATGCAGCCTTTTACAGGTGAATCATCCAGTGTTTAAAAAGTACATTAATTTCACCTGTGAGGGATAAGGTGGCCCACGGTAGAAAAAAAGAGCCATGGTTTTAGTGGCCCCCGCCCTACCACCTACCAGCTATCCGATCTTGGAGGACTCAGTTACAATCGCCAATCCGTATTTTTAACTGAGAATACCTGTTATGTCATAGCTGCTTCCCGTGAGTAATATGAGGACACAGCAAGATGACATACACAGAAGCATTTTTTTTAAATGTACACAGTAAAACAAATGTTTCCTTGTTCCTGAGTAACAAGTTTTTATTTTTGTTGGAAAATTGATTCTTTCAGAATGCGGAAGTGGGCTCAAATTTAATCACACTGGCATCTACGACAGCAAGAGCCCTGAAGGAAAAAGATGACCAAGTCTACTGCGAACCAGAGTTGCTCTGTGAAGGTAAACTACATCCTCTAACCCTGTGTTTAGGGAAGAGCAGAATTTCATGAAGCCCCACAGGAGGATAATACCTCCTTCTGATTCTGAGATGCTATGCACAGACAAAGAGGAAGGCTCTTTGGGATGCCCCAGTGCAAAGCATTTGGGGACAGTTGTCTTTCATGTGTCCTCAAACCCCACCCAGGAAGGCACTGGGTGGTCACTGGGCCTGGTGACTTTCATGGCTGCCCCCCACAAATGCTGTGCTGTACTGAACTCGGATTAACAGGCACAGCATGTTTGGATACTACACATTCTTCAATACCTCTACACATTCACAACACCCCACATAACAGGTGCTGTCAGCACGTCACAGAGGAGCCAACCAGGCCTCAGAGAAGTTGAGCTATACGCACAACACAAACCCCTTGAATAGATGTCACACCCACTGGAGCAGGGCTCCTCCACCTGCCACTCCTGATACCTGGGGCTGGTCATTCTCTGTGGTAGGGCCATCCTGAGCATAGTAGGATGTTGAGCCACATCCCAAGCCTCGACCTACCAGATGCCAGTAGAACCCCAACCTGAAATGGACCAAGCATAAACATGCCCGGACATTGCCAGTGTCCATGGGGGAGTGGGAGGGGGGCACCATGGTCCTGATTGAGAACCTCTGCCCTGGAATATAACAAGTCCATGGGGTGGGGACCATGCTTTTGTGTTCAGTGTTGTCACCAGGTGACAAAAGTCTGGGTCTGAGCTCAACACTTGAGTTGGTAGTGAACAGGCTTGCCCAGGATACTCCGGGCGTGGCCAGGCGTGGCTCCCCAGGTGGCGGCCCCATGCCAGGTCCAGGCCCTGGAAGGGTGCCGGCCTGGGGACTCTCCTAGGATGACCTCAGATTTGACCACTAACAATCAGTTTTGTAAACAGTGTCCCATGGATCCAACAACCAGTTCTGTGTGGCACCCCAGACTCTTAGAGTCTTTAAAAGTGAAAATACGCCAAAGCCGGTTTGGCTCAGTGGTAGAGCGTTGGTCTGCGGACTGAAAGGTCCCGGGTTCGATTCCGGTCAAGGGCATGTACCCTGGTTGCGGGCACATTCCCCGGTAGGGGGTGTGCAAGAGGCAGCTGGTCTTATGTTTCTCTCTCATTGACGTTTCTAGCTCTCTATCTCTCTCCCTTCCTCTCTGTAAAATATCAATAAAATATATATTTTTTTTAAAAGTGAAAATACAAATCTCATTTTTTAATTCTTTAAAAAATATTTTTTAAATCCTCACCAAAAAGTGAGGACATCTTCTTCTTTACTTAACCAAGTGCCTACGGTTGGCCATTTACAGTGTGGGGAAATGGAGTTCCAGATCAGGATTGAGGGACCCAGGAGCATCATGGGAAGTTATAGCCTGGTGCATGAAATGCGGGCATGGGACAGAGTAGGGGGGAGTGCACTCTTTCCAATCTCAGCCCAGTTTATAGCCTCTCCAATCTGGGACTCCTTGAGGGATGTCCACTGGGATGGGGCCTAACCAGGCAGTTGGGCATCCCTCTCACAATCCAGGACTGCTGGCTCCCAACTGCTTACCTGCCTTTGCCTGATTTCCCCTAACTGCTTCTGCCTGCCAAGCCTGATCACCCCCTAACCACTCTACTGCCAGCCTGATTGATGCCTAACCTGCTCCCCGGCTGGCCCGATTGCCCCTAACTGCCCTCCCCTGCCAGTCTGGCCACTCCTAACTGTCCTCCCCTGCAGGCCTGGTCCCCCCCAATTGTTCTCCTCTGCAGGCCTGGTCTCCCCCAACTGCCCTCCTCTGCTGTCCTGGTTACCCCTAACTGCCCTCTATGCTGGCCTGATCACCCACAACTGCCCTCCCCTGCAGGCCTGGTTCCTCCCAACTGCCCTCCTCTACAACCTGGTCACCTCCAACTGCCCACAGCTGCCCTTCCCTGCCAGCCATCTTGTGGTAGCCATCTTGTATCCACATGGGGCGGCCATCTTGTGTCTTGGAGTGATGGTCAATTTGCATATTACTATTCTATTAGATAGTATATATATATACCAGAGGCCTGGTGCACGAAAATTTGTGCACTTCGTGGGGAGTCCTTCAGTCCAGCCTGCACACTTTCACAATCTGGGACCTCTCTGGTAGGATCCCTAGGCTTGGCCTGAGATCAGGGCCTATCTGGGCTTTCCTTCCCTGGGCTGCAGGCAGCTGGCCCCACCCCGCCACTGCCACTGCTTGCCATCTGTGCAGCGCTGCCCCCCTCCCCTGCCACCGGTGGCCTCCCTCTGTAGGCAACAGGCTGGGGTGTAATGGCTTGGCTAGCCTGGGCCTCCCTTTTTCTTTGCTGGGGGGCAGGGCTAGTCTTGTGAGGGGTCATCTGCCTATCTTATTGCCCCTAACTGCTCACCTACCTACCTGATCACCCCTAACCTCTGGTCTGCCTACCTGATTACCCCTAACCGCTCTGCCTGCCTGCCTGATTGCCCCTAACCACTTGTTTGGGGGCAAGGCCAGCCCTGCAAGGGGCTGTCTGCCTACCTGATCTCCCCTAACCACTCTGCCTTCCTGCCTGATTGCCCCTAACCACTTGTTTGGGGGCAAGGCCAGCCCTGCGAGGGGCTGTCTGCCTACCTGATCTCCCCTAACCACTTGCCTGCCTACCTGATCACCCCTAACTGTTGGTCTGCCTACCTGATTACCCCTAACCTGAGGGCAGGTCCAGCACTGAATTCTGGTTGGACAGCTTCTGGTGGTTACTGGATTCTTATATATTAGGATTTTTATTGATTTCATAGAGGAAGATAGAGGGAGAAATAGAAACATCAATAATGCGAGAGTATCATTGATCGGCTGCTTTCTGCATGCCACCTCCTGGGGATCAAGCCTGCAACCCAGGCATATGCTCTGACGGGGAACTGAACCATGACCTCTGGTGCATAGGTTGATGCTCAATCACTGAGCCACACCAGCTGGACTTTGGGCATCTTTTTCTGATTTAAGTGTGTGGGAGGTCCCTCCTCCTTGCGTTCATCATGACCTGTCTCTTGGAAATTTCGTGGTTACTCACCTGTAAGATTATACCATCTTCCCACCTCAGGAATCCGTTCCCCTTTACTCCTCAGTGAGCCTGAGAAGCGTTTATGCCTCGGTCCTTCTCAGGAGGCCTTTCTGTGCCCATGCCTGCTTCCTCTTTTCTTGGACATTATATTTTCATCAGCAGTTGGCTCCAACTACCTGGCATATTTCACCAGAGGGGGACTTTCATTTTTGTATTCAGCCTTAGAAATTTAATTTGACACAACAGGCATACATCAATATACATTTACATAGACAACATTTTTAGGATTTTTTAAATGATAAAAGCAATAAGTACAATGAAAATTTCACAAAATGAGAAACCTAGTGTACAATAGGAAACATAAACTATAAGGAAGTTATCACCCCAGCAATGCTTCTAAACTTTTCTCTTTATTTTTTAGCATAGTGGATATAATTCTATATTCAGCCTTTTTACACTTAATCTTATGATATGGACACTTTCCCATGTTATTAAAATTATTTGTAGATAATATCTTAACATAAGGTTCTTATGTTATGTTCTTATGTTAAGGTTCTTATGTTAAATTCTACAGACTTATTTAATTATTCCCCATTGACACTCCTTTACACAGATTCAGAAGTTTCTTTTCACACCCACACACACGTGTGCGCACACATGAGTACTTTTTTTTATAAGAGCTTTAAAAAATTGCAGTGGCTTCTGATTTTAATCATGCAATTATTTTGATTTCTATCTTGGATAATTAAAGATTTTTATATACTTAAGTACCATGCTCCTGAACCTTCTACTAGAGCCAAGATAATTATCAGAGGTTCCTTGCCCCTGCCTGGTGACTACCCTGATCCAATCCAGGGCCGGAATGGAGTTCAGGGATGCTGGCCTGGGAGACGTTTTTGTGGAGAGAGTGCCCAGCCCTGCACAAAGGGCGATGCTCCAGCCCTCAGGACGGGCCTTTGTAAGCTGTGTCATTCTTTCCAGGCTTAGAACTGCCTCGGATCAATTACGCTCACAACGGGAAGCGATATCGGTATGTCTTTGGTTTTGACGTTCAAAGGACTCCCGTCCCAAACAAGGTACTGATTCCTGGGCGATCGCCACTTGCAACAGTCCTGTCTGTCTACAAAGCTGAGTTCTCAGGTCCTCAGACTGGGTGACCTCGAGTAGAAAATGGAGGGCAGGAGGGAGGTCCCCTGGGGGACAGGAGGTAGGTCAGAGAGTAAGGTCAGCTTGGAACCAAGTACATTGAAGCAATGATGAGCCCGGGGAGGGAGCCGTACCTGGAGGGCTGAAGCTCGGGAAAGAGGCCATGGCTGCAGTTTATCCATTGATTTCTTTATTCCAGGCGTGTTTTTCGAATGCCAACTATGTGCTACAAGGTAGTAGGCAATGAGGATCAGGAAGTATACAGGGTCTCTCAAGCAGGGAGGGTATAGCTGAAACTTGGAAGATTTAGTGGTGTGTTTTTTTCAAACTGCTATTTGTGGAATAGGTTAAGTGCTATACAGATATCACTTTTATCTTCATTTTTAAACAAGAAAATGGGAAGTCTTTGAAAAAAATGTATGTGTAGAAAAGTACACACTAAGAAAATTAATTTTCTACACACATATACACACACCCCAAGCCACTCCCCACTAACCCCATACCATAAGGGAAACTGGCCTCTTGGTGATTAAAAGTCCAGTGATCTGTACTTTTAAAACAACAAAAGAATTGTATTATACTTTATTTTTAAAAAGATTTTTTAATTGATTTTCAGAGAGAGAGGAAAGGTTGAGGGGGGCAGAGAGAGAGAGAAACATTGATCGTCTGCCTCCTGCAAGTCCCCACTAGGGATCAAGCCCACAGCCCGAGCATGTGCCCTGACAGGGAATTGAACTAGTAACCTTTCACTGCCCAGGGTGATGCTCAACTAACTGAGCCACACCAGACAGGGCTGTATTATACTTTAAAATGTTTGCATTGGAGCCCTGGCCCGTTTGGCTCAGTGGATAGAGTGTTGGCCTGTGGACTCAAGGGTCCCAGGTTTAATTCTGGTCAAAGGCACATGCCCGGGTTGCTGACGATCCCCAGTAGGGGGCGTGCAGGAGGCAGCCAATCAATGATTCTCATCACTGATGTTTCTATCTCTCTCTTCCTCTCCCTTCCTCTCTAAAATCAATAAAACGTTTGCATTGGATATGTTAGTTTATTTAACTATGGGAAAATTGCAATGTGATACCAAACACCAGATAAACTCAGGATTTTTGTTTTGAAAAGAATTCCGTGTGTAGTGAGTGTCAGCTATGTGGTGGCAGGGGGACCTTTGCTTTAAGTTGGAGGAGGAAGCTCATTGCTTTCACGACTCCAAGATGTCATTTTGGAGTCTACATGGGAAGGGCTTAATCCTCTTTCTCCGTGGGGCTCCCATGCTTGCTTTCTCTGTATGATAAGCATGCTTTCCAACAAGTTGTCTCCATGTTTTCCTCTTTGGATGTGCAGATAATAAAACATGACATTGTCACAAAGTCATTCTTAAGATGGGAAGAGGAGCACTGCTGGCCGTCGGAATCCGTGTTTCTGGCCACACCAGATGCCAAAGAGGAGGATGACGGTAAGACTCGGGGAAGGGAAGCCCGCCCATTTTACCCTGCTTGTGATCACATCCTCAGACAGAGACATCATTTAGGGACAGGGGAGCTGTGCCTTGAAACCCCAGTCTGTCTGAATCTAAAACTGTAGGGTTAGGGAGTCCTCAAGACCACCCATACCTCTGACATCAACTACAAGTTTTGTGGTCCCCAAGACCACTCTTGGTTTCAATAGAAGGAATCACAGAACACACTGAACACTGTTACTCTCGTGGTTATGGTTTATCTCAGCGAAAGGATGCAGATTGAAAGAGAAGAGGTGTGTGGGGCCACGTCCAGGAGAGTTCCAGGCGTAGAGCTTCAGTTGTTCTCTCGGGAAAGTCATGGATGCCACCTTCTCCCAACAATACTCATGGAGTATCACCGACCAGGGACACTCCCCAGAGCCTTGGTGTCAGAGCTTGTGGGGAGGTGGAAGGGAAGTGGAGGGGAGTTTGGCCATGTAACTGTAGTTGACCTTTAGTCTTCAGCCCCTCTGGAGGTCAAGCTAACTCTGGCTTAAAGCTCCCATCTAAATCCCTTTGTGAGGGTAGGTTATCTGGTTGGCCCCAGGTTAGCAGTCACTTCCTACCATTGAGTTATTTGCTATATAAAAGCCCACTTCCCAGTGAGCAGCACCATGCTTTCCCAGAGTGTAGAACCTTGGTTTTAAAATTCACTTTCAGCAGAAACCATTTTGGCTCAGTGGATAGAGCGTCGGCCTGAGGACTGAAAGGTCCCAGGTTCGATTCTGGTCAAGGGCATGTGCCTTGGTTGCGGGCACATCCCCAGTAGGAGGTGGGCAAGAGGCAGCTGATTCTCTCTCATCGATGTTTCTAACCCTGTATCCCTCTCTCTTCCTCTCTGTAAGAAATCAATAAAATATATTTTAAAAAATAAAATAAAATTCACTTTCACAGCAGGGTCAGAGTTCTTCATTATCTAAGCATGTCACTTTCTGGGGAGGAGCACCTAGAAATGTGTGCTTGAGGCCCACCTTGCTTTGCTGGATTTCCACATGACAGATGGTCCTTTCCCTCCTTGATTCTGACTTTGACCCAGAAATGCTCTGCCTACACCCATGGGGGTGCTAAGGAGGGTAATAAAGAACCCTGGGTGGGGCTGACCCATGGAGCCTGCCAGCTCCTTCCCTCAGGTGAGAAGGGAGCGTTTTTTCTACCTACTGATCAAGCATGGCCTGGTTCCAGGCTGGGGACCCCGTGTCACTGTCAGGTTGGGGGGTGAGGGTACTACCTCCTGCTGAGGCTATGAGAGTGTGACCATGCATTTTCTCCATGGGCAGGAAGTAGCATTGTCTTCATTTCATCAAAGGAGGGGCCAAGAGAATGAAGTAACTTGCCTATGGTCACACACCCATTGCCTATAGAGATAGGATTTGAGACCAAGCCGATCTGACTTCAATTATGCTCAGCCACTCTGAAACCTGGGAGGCCCTGGGATGAAGCACGAATGTTGGCTAGAAGTTTATGTGCATTATTTTTAACCCTCTGTTCCTTGAGAGTGAGTGCTTAGATGTTCCCATTGTGCAGAGGGGGAAACTGAGGCTGCCTTGAAGTGAATTGGGCTCATTCAAATGCCATTTGAGTGTAACTAGTCTGAATTTCGCCAAGTGACACATATTAGCCTAAATGCAGCATCGAAACCAATTCTCCATAGTCAGTTTCTAAATAGTAGGGAAATAGCCATTCTGTAGCACATGCAGTAATTTACAAAGTGCTTTTATAAGTCCTCATGCAAGAGATCCTGTGAGAATAGGGACATCATCCCACTCTCCAAATGAAGAGACTGAGGTTCAGAGAGGTAAAGGGACTGGCCTAACCAGGGTTGGAAGCAGGTCTCCTGAGTCCTAGTTCTTTCTCTGATCTTTCTCTTCTGCTCACACAGAATATAAAATCCACTTTCCTTCTGTTTTGATAGATGCTGACATTCAGAGAGGACGGGAAGACATAGCTGAGAAGCTCGTCCCTCCAGCTGGAGGAGATTCAAGGCTGCACTTTTACTAAGTGTCTCTTTTTTGTTTCCCCAAAGGAATTCTCCTAACGACCGTTGTCTCTTCGGATCCACAAAAGCTGCCTTTTCTGCTTATTCTGGATGCCAAAAATTTTGCGGAACTAGCTCGCGCATATGTTGATGTGGACATGCACCTGGATCTCCACGGGTTATTCATCCCGGACACAGACTGGGACCCAAGGAAGCAGGCCCCTCCCCAAGAAGTCCAGGACAGGGCTTCAGACTGCCCCGCAGCCTCGCAGATGGGACAGGCATGAGCGGCCCCATGGGTAGGCTCCCAGGGACACAGGCGTGATCCCCCTCTGGGTGAAGGTCAGGTCCTTCCTTTCATTTGGTGTTTATTCTTTCCGTGTTTGCTTTGAGACAAAGGTTTGGAGGTAGAGCTGATCAGTATCTTTCTTTCATTTCATTTTGGCCATAAAAACCATGTTTGAGCATTGATCAAATATTTATTGATAGCTCTAGCACTTCTAAAAAAGCCCCTAGCCAGTTTAGCTCAGTAGATAGCGCATTGGCCTTTGGACTGAAGGGTCCCAGGTTCAATTCCAGTCAAGGGCACATACCTTGGTTGCAGACTCCTCCTTGGCCCGGGCCCTGGTCGGTATGTGCAGGAGGCAACCAATCAATGTGTTTCTCTCTCACATTGATATTTCTCTCTGTCTTTCCCTCTTTCTTCCATTTCTTTAAAAATTAATGGAAAAATATCCTTGGGTGAGGAAAGGAAGGGAAGGAAGGGGAAGGAAAAGGAAGGGAAGGGAAGGGAAGGGAAGGGAAGGGAAGGGAAGGGAAGGGAAGGGAAGGGAAGAAAGCTCCTTTCCTACGAAGACCATGACCTTGAATCAGTAATTATGTTGTCATGTATTCATCGCTCTTAGAATGACAGAGAAGAGAGAGATAAACATTTATCTTCTGTGTCTGTCCCCTTCTCTCCCTTACCTCCCTCTGTTCTTTCCAGTGGACTAGATTGTACTCCTGGGAGTTCTAGCCTTCTCACCATGCCCTGTTAGTAAATTATGTGGCCAGGAAGGCATGCTGCTTTGTGGTCATTCCATGCAAGGCATGGCATAATATAAAATAATAAAAACTTTAAAGTCTCTTCAGACCTTATTTTATTTTTACATGGCTTCTTCCCTCTGAAGTTCTTCTAAGGCAATAAAATACAGTGGCAGGGCTGGATGGTTGGTAGCAAGCTTGATGGCTCATCGTACAGCCAAAGCTTCAACAGATGGGTGTGGGAATCGCCTTTTACAGGAGGTGGTTAAGGGTCTGGACACTGACCCGACTGGCCATAGCTAAGGGGCCAAGATCCAGGGCTGAGTCCCAGGGCAGAGCTGGCTTGAGGAGCACTTGCCTGATGCTGAGAACCAGGGCAGCAAGCCACACCCCTGTGTACAGGAAAGAAGGTTCTCCAAGGTGAATGTGCTGCTAGGACAGACCAGGCATTTGGGGCAGAGGTGGAAGGAGCGTGGGGGAGGATGGGGTAGAAAAGTATGAGCAAGCCAAGAACGGTCCCATGTGAATCCTGGGAGTCCAAGGGGCGTGCCTGGTGCCTGGTTTAGAGAACCAAAGGCAGGCCTAATAGCTCCCAGAAACCTATGGTAGAGAGAGAGTCAGGGAGGCCTGGCATTCCACCCTTAGTATTGGACCTGCCTACTCCTGAGTCTAGATTTCATAGTCACCAGAGGGGATTCATGACATGTTGCAAGGTTGGGATAGAATCTCCCATGACAGTGCATGAATACACCCAAGGGGGAGGCAGGCAGATGGCCTTGGCTTTTGCCCTGCAGCTACCCTGAAGCCATACTTAGTTTCTACTCAAATGTCGGCACCATCAGGTAAGGGACATTTTTTTAATTTAAACTTTTATTGGAATAATTATAGATTCATGTGCAGTTTGAAGAAATGATAACGGGAGATTCTACATGAACTCGAAAGTTTCCCCCAATGGTAACATTTTAGTACAATATCACAACCAGACTATTGACATAGACTAAGACACAGATATTATTTGGATTTTCCCAGTTTTACCTGGGGGTGGTGGTGGTAGGGCGGTGTGTGTGTGTGTGTGTGTGTGTGTGTGTGTGTGTAGTTCTATACAATTTTATCACGTATAAGTTCCTGCATCCAATACTACAGTCAAGATATTGAATAGTTCGTTGACACAGGATGTCTCAGGTTGCTTTTCTATCACCACACCTATCTCTCTCCCACTACCACGTCCCATACCTCACCCCTGGCAACCACCATTTCTAAAAGTTTATCATTTGAAAATGTTATGTGAATGGAAAAATGGAATCACGCAATATTGACCTTTGGGGATTAGCTGCTCTCACACACAGCAGAATTCCTTGAAGATTCATTCCATCTGTTCCCTTGTTGGGTACATTTTTCTCACTAGTTTGTCCTCAGCATCTAGAATACTGCAGGCAGGTTCAGGTTCTCAATAACTATCTGTTGAATGAATAAATGAATTCCCTCAACAAACAGATTCAACTCGATAATGTACCAATCCCTCAACAAACAGATTCAACTCGATAATGTACCAACAAGAAATGGACATTTATTTTACTGAGGATCTCCTGGGGAAATGAGGAAGACTGTTCACATGGACCCCAACGCCAACACACAAAATTCCCATGCAGGTTCCTGCCATCGTTCTTCCCCTATAGGGGAAAACCTACTCAAAAACCTCTCTGTCCTCCCAGAATTTCCATTTCATGCAAAGCTTACAGATCTCATTAAAAACCCAGACTCTAAAGATGACAGAATGAAGACCATCCCATTTTCCTCAGACTCTCCCCCAGAGGCCTCGGCACCTCCAGTCTTGACAGGGCGCATCAGGAAATGCCATCTGGGGTGGCCGAAGAAAAGGGTGACTGAGGTCAGCATTCAGGTGGCAGGAGTGGAAGAGGGTTGTGACAGTGATCGTCACTCACCTACTCGTTATTCTACTTCAAATATTTGAGAAGAGGGTGGAATGAAAAAATGCTTCCCCACCTCCATTCTACTCAGTTCCCATTGCCAAACAGCACCCAGACCTAATCATGAAAAAGGGTGCAGTTCTTCGGGGAAGAAAAATATGCCCATGGTGGTTTGTTTACCTTATTTAAGATGAGAGGTGAAATACCAGACTGATGAGGAAGCTTGGCACAACAAATCTTTTTTTTCTCTCAGTTTCAAAAGCACCAAAGGTCAGTTCCCATGATATCTGACCTTTTTTGTACCTTAATTCCATCGCATTTCATACACAGGCCAGGGTAATGAGCTCAAAATGCTGCAGGAGCTAAGATGCAAGTGTCTTTCTTCAAGGCACCACAAGACAATCCATCCTGTCCTCGAGCCTTCCTTGTTATGCTGCAGGTGGGTAGAGTACGTGACCAGGAAGCTCTACAGGAAAAATCACTCAGCTTTGTTTATTGCTCTGGGAAAGCCACAACATTTCACAAGTGCTCTAAGATGGAAGCGCAGGTACACGGTAAGCTCTCTAGTGTTTGCTGACACACTCCCCTTTTCCTTCAAGGGTTTCTCGAAGTTGATTCCAACTCAGGAACAAGCTGGATCTATAGACCCAGACAACTCAACTCACGGAAAATCTAAGTGCATTCGAGCTACATCAGCAGTATTGGTTCGTGTTCATTTCTTCCCAACCAAAGTTACCAAGCGTCAGGCTGACTCCATTAAGAAGGCTGCTTGTCCAGGTTAAATACAAGCACCTTTGATCACTTCTTAAGTTGTTTGAAGACTGTTTGGGTGGTTTTTAAATGAGAAGTCTTTCCCATGGCAAATCAGGACATGCAGACAGGAAAGTCATTGCCACCTTCCTCATTATTCAGCAATAATGGTGAGACCACGGCCTCAACACCAACTTCCTTTTGGGGATTCATATTTTTTTAATTTTTAAAATTAAATTGATTGGGGTGACATTGGTCAACATGAACATATAGGTTTCAGGTGTGGGTTTCTATGTTACAAGATCTGTATATTGCACCCTGTTCCCACCACCCAAAGTCAAATCTTCTGTCACCCTGTATTAGGACCTCCTTCTCCTCCCAACCCCTTCCCCCTGGCAACCACCACACTGCTGTTTCTGTTCACGAGTTTCCATTTTACATCCCACATATGAGTGAAATCTTATGGTTCTTAGCTTTTTCTGACTGACTTATTTCACGTAGCATAGTGTTCTCAAGGTCCATCCATGTTGTCGCAAATGGCGCTATTTCATCCTTTCTAATGGCTGAGTAGAATTCCATTGCGTATATGAACCACATATTCCTTATCCAGTCCTCTATCACAGGACACTTTGGTTGTTTCCATGTCTTGGTCACCGTGAGCAATGCTGCAATGAACGTAGGGGTGCATACATCTTTGTGAATGTATGTTTTCGGGTACATGCCCAGGAGAGGGATTGCTGGGTCGTAATGTTAGCTCTATTCTCAATATTCTGAGGAATCTCCAGTCTGCTTTCCACAGTGGTTAGGGGTGTAGACTCATCAGCCAAGTGCAGACGCACACAGGCCTGGCTGCACCAGCTGCTGGGCTGCATCAGGAAATGGTCTCTTGAGGTCAAGAAGCTAGAGATTTCCTCAGACAAGATGAGCAAAGGGATATGTGGTGGCATTGTGAGGCCCTAGCCAGCCTTTTCTCCTTCTGGTGATCAGGAAAGGCTTCCTAGAAGTGACGGGAGGGAGCACCCAGCAAAGTCCTCGTAGGCTGAGGATACAGCTCAGGACGAGGATTTGCAGGTGGATGTGGGTTAACTGAACGAAACAGGTGGAGAGTAAATTTCCTAAGAAACAGCAGTGGAGTGAGAGAACTGGGGGATTTCCCCCCCCCTCTGGTTATTAAAGTCGTATACGGTCATTGTAGAACACCTGGATACATTAAGAAAAGGAAATGAAGGCCCTGGCTGGTGTGGCTCAGTTGTACCAAAAGGTCACCCATTGGATTCCTGACAATGGGGCTCCATCCCCAGTAGGGGGCATTGCATGAAGCAGCTGATCTGATGTTTCTCACATGGATATTTTTCTCTCTCTTGATCTCTCCCTCCCTTCCTTTCTAAAGTCAATAAAAAAAAAACATCCAAAACCGGTTTGGCTCAGTGGATAGAGCGTCAGCCTGCGGACTGAAAGGTCCGGGTTCAATTCTGGTCAAGGGCATGTACCTGGGTTGCGGACACATCCCCAGTAGGAGATGATTCTCTCTCATGGATGTTTCTAACTCTCTATCCCTCTCCTTTCCTCTCTGTTAAAAAAAAATCAATAAAATATATTTTAAAAATAAATAAATAAAAATAAATAAATAAAAAGCATATAAAAAAAAAAAAGAAATGAGGAAGACACCCTTTGTCCCTCCACAAAAAGGAAACCCCTCAATAATTCTGGTGTGAATATATTTTCTCCAGTGTAAGATTTTTTGTGTGTGCACAGTTTGCATATTAGCAATCGCTTTCTAATAGACTAGCCCATTAATAACCTGTTGTCATTTTTACACAACAAATGATTCACGCATTTTCCCAGGTCACTAAATTCTTCGAATGGGTATATATTACTTCATCTTTGGGACGTAACATGATGTGCACTGCCCTGCTGCTGGACATTTAATTTGTTTGTGTGTTTTGGCTATTATAAGTAATGCCAATTTAGTAACTCTGTGTCTGGGTATCAAGAGCTCACCCCTCTCCCCGGCTCTGTATTCAGGCGCTTGTTATTCTCTTTGGCTAGATTCCCAATTTAGGATTTCTGAGCCAAAGTTAGAAAAACAAGGTTTAGGGTGTTCTTTGAAAAGCCAATAAGTTTGGTTTGATTTATAGGAAAATGAGCAGCCATTCTAGAATCTGAGAGACTGAAATGATCAACATGGCTAGAGAGCTGAGAAATGCTTATTTCTCAGAAACACAAAAAAGCTGGGTATGGGTACATGCTAATATGACTTTAGTCCAAATATCCCCTTCTTCCATTTCCTCATTCTTTCTATTCTCTGTATCTTTCCACTCAATACATATACTTGTTCTTTTTCAGGCATATATTCATTTCACTTCATTCATTCATTCATTTCATGTTTGCATGCAATGGTAAGCAAAACCAGCTTCTCAACTGTTCTCAGGGAGCGAATGGCATAGTACAGGACACAGTACCAAGGGAACAAACCAACACAATTCAATGGAACGGGGTTAAGAAAATGCTGTGTTGGGAGCCAGGGATGGCTGACATGTGAAGGACAGGACCAGGTAGCTAGGGGATATGGGTGATCCAGATAAATGGGCAGTGCCTCGATCTAGAATCAGGAGACAGCATGGGAAACTTGAAAAAGGTGGACCAGCTGAGACCAGTTTGGCTCAGTGGATAGAGCATCGGCCTGCAGACTGAGAGGTCCCGGGTTCGATTCCGGTCAAGGGCATGTACCTTGGTTGCGGGCACATCCCCAGTTGGGGGTGTGCAGGAGGCAGCTGATCGATGTCTCTCTCTCATCGATGTTTCTAGCTCTCTATCCCTCTCTCTTCCTCTCTGTAAAAAAATCAATAAAATATATTTTAAAAAAGAAAAAGAAAAAGGTGGACCATAGAAAAGACAAGTTCCAACCAGACCCCCGATTTATCTGTTCGTGGGTGACATGAATTTGGCATTAACTAAAGAGAAGTCTCCAGTGAGTTCTTCAAGGATAGACAGTCATTTTTGAAAATAATACCTTTTTTATAGATCTAATTCACATATCATAGAAATCCACTCATTTAAAGTGTACATTTAATGGTTTTAGTATATTTTAAATTGTGCAACTATTGCCACTAATTTTAGAACATTTTCATCACCTCCCAAAAGGAACCCTGTACCCATTAGCAGTCACCCTTTATTCGGCACCCCTCTTCCCCAGTTCTAGGCAACCACAAACCTTCTTTATACTTTATATGGATCTGCCTATTCTGGGCATTTCATATACATTGAGTCATACCATGTTTAGGTTCTTTGTGACTGGCTGCTTTCACTGAGCATAATGTTCTCAAATTTCTCTATGTTGTCGCATGAACTAGTACTTCATTCCTTTTTTGGCTAAGTCACATTGCACTGTATGAATAGGCCATATTTTGCTTACCCATTTGTCAGCTGACAGATATTTGGGTTGTTTCCTCTTTGGGACTCATGAATAAGGCCGCTGTGAACATTCATGTGTAAACTTTTCATTTTTTAGTTCTCTTCGAGTATATTCCTAGGAGCGAAATTGCTGTGTCATATGATAACTCCATGTTTAACATTTTGAGAAACTCCCAAACTGGTTTTCAAAGTGGCTACACCATTTTACAATTCTACCAGCAATGTATGAGAGTTTCAGTATGTCCACATCCTCCCTCATTTGTTATTGTCTGCTGTTTTTATTTTAGTCGTCCTAGATACAATGGTTTTGTATCATTGTGGTTTTGATTTGCATTTCCCTAGTAACTAATGCTGTTGAACATCTCACATGTGTTTATTGGACATTTGTACATTGTCTTTGGGGAAATATCCACTCAAAACCTCTGCCATTTTTATTTTTTAACATATATTATTATTGTTTACAGTATTACAGATGTCCCATTTTTCCTCTCCTTTGCCCTCCTCCACCCAGCTCCTACCCCACCCAGGCTTTCACCACACTATTGTCTGTGTCCATATCAGTATGTAAGTTCTTTGGTTAATCTCTTAATCCTTTGTCACTTTTAAGCTGAGGTATTTGTCTTTTCATTGTTGAACTGTAAGAGTTCTTTATATATTACTGATTTAAGTCCCTTATAAACATATGGTTTGCAATATTTTCACCTATTCTGTGTGTAGTCTTTTCACTTTCTTAATGGTGCCCTTTGAAGTACACCCATTTTTTTTTATGAAGTCCAATTGATTTAATTTTTCTTTTATCTTTTCCACTTTTGGTGTCAAATCTAAGAAACCGTTGCTCAGGTTATAGTCCCAAAGACTTACTCTTACGTTTTCTTCTATTAATTTTACAATTTTAGCACTTACATTTAGCACTTTGATCCATTTCAAGTTAATTTTTATATACAGTACAAGGTAGGGGACCTACTTCATTCTTTTGCATATGGATATCTAGTTGTCCCAGCATAAAAGTCACATTTTAGGGTTTATAACTCTTCCAGGAAGGGGAAAAAAGGTAGCCCCTATTTCTCCATCATTCCCTAGAAGATGTTTCTTTCAACCAGCAAGAATCAACTCTGGGTCAGTTCTCTACTGGTCCCAGCAAAGCCTTGGTTCACAGACCTGGAGACCAAGACAGAATCCTCTGTCAGTGGTGGTTGCCATAGCTCCTTCTGCAATGGAGATTTAGAACTCGTCCTCATCTCCATCACAGGATCCTGGAGGAGCACCAGGTTAAGTCCAGCATATAAGTGCTCAAGTAAGAGTCATATGGCCTTGTGGGATTTTCTAGAATTTTCTTTCTTTTTTTTAAAAAAAAACTCACACATATTTTTATTGATTTTAGAGAGGAAGGGAGAGGGAGAGAGAGAGAGACATAGGTGATGGGAGAGTATCATTGATCGGCCACCTCCTGCACACCCCCAACTGGGGACCAAGTCTGCAACCCAGGCATATGCCTCGACCTGGAATTGAACTAAGACCTACTGGTTCACGGATTGACACTCAATCACTGAGCCACACTGGCCAGGCTTAAAGTACATCCACTGTGTTCCAAGAGGATTAAAATTGACCAATGTTCCTAGATCTCTTACTCTATTCCAGGTGTCTTCGGGACAGGTGAAAGACATGGATGGGTTCCCCGATTTCCCCTTCAGTCTGGCATTTGGGTTGAGCAAACAAGAGGTCTTACCCTAGTTCAGGGTTCTCTAAATTACCATTATAATTAATGTCTACATAGTTGGTGCGTTCTTCTCTATTTAAGGCCAGAAACTGAGCTTTCTTATAATAATAATAGCAATAATATGACAAAAGCTAATGTGCATTGACAATTCACGTAGTGCCAAACCCTGTGCTTAAGCACTTCACATGCTGGTTCTCATGTAATCCTCACAACAACCCTGAGGTAGGTTCTAGTACCTTTCCCATTTTATGGATGAGAAAACTGAGTATCAGAATAGTTAAGTAACTTGTCCAAGATCAAATAGATGGTTCCTGCAACTCCAAAATCCATTTCTTTGGGAGGGTGTGCAGGGGGGGGGGTATTTTCTTATTTAAAATTTCAATTATAGTCGACATGTATAATACTATGTTAGTTTGAGGTATACAATACCATCATTAGACATATTTATAACCTAGGAAGTGATCACCCCAGTGAGTCTAGTACAAAGTTCAACTTCTTAACCGTTTACTTTTATTGACTTAATCCAGTGTTTCCCAAGGTGTGGTAACTCGTACCCCCAGGATACGGGAAGAGTTTGGTGGGGGTACGCATTGCACCGGAGTTTGGTGGGGATATGCACTGCACCGTGCTTAGCTGCGCCTAATTCTATGTTCTCATGAGTCAAGTCAAGACAGTCTTGTGAGGTGTGAGATGGTCTGGTGTGCAAATGAATGTTATTTATAATATAAATTTAAAATATAAATTTTATTTTATATTTTATTATGAATAATTTTATTTTTCGTTTATTATTATTTTGTGTATGTACCAAAATAAGAAAACATATATTTTTTGATTGTTATTAAAATACACCCTTTTTTTTTTTACGAGGGATACTCAGCGTAACGAAAATTATAGAAGGGGTACACATATGTCAAAAGTTGGGAAAACACTGATGAACTTCATGTCTTCATCTTAGGGGCTTGGAACAGTTCCTGGCACAAAGTGGGTGCTTAGTTAAATGACAGCACAGTAGGTGAGAATGGGCTCCAGGTTCACAGCCGGGGCTTTATCCTCTTTGTCCTCAGTGTCATCATCCATAAGATAGACATGTCCTTTTCTCTCATTCAAAGAGTTGTTCTGAAGCTTAAATGGAGAGTATCTGACACATAGTAGATGCTCAGTAAAATTTAATTTTTATTAACAAGCCTTAAAAGCAGTTAAGAGGTTGAATCTTGGCTCCCAAACCTTACCGATCATATGACCTTTGACACGTTATTTAATCTCTCTGTGCCTGTATTTTCTCATCTGTGAGATGGGGAGAATACTGGAATCCACCTTATAGGGCTAAGTTTATGTTCTTAAAGTCCACAGAAGAAGTGCCTGCCACATAGTCCCACTTCTGAGTCAGCTAAGATGAGGTGGGCAAGTCTCAGAGGATGCTGTTCCTATAACCTTGAATGAAGGACATCACCCTTTCTTTTGGGAAGAGCCTTACTCCTGGTGTGGTGAGAGAGGAAGGGGTTAGCTTCCCCAGCATCCAGAGTAGAACAGTCCACCCAGGAGTCCAATGGCATTGGAGATGACATGAGCAAATCGAGCAACACACCCAGTCTAATCGGCCATGACACAGCCTCATGTAACAACCATCTCCTAGCACTGGTGTACAAAGGGATTCTGCGTAACCAGGGCACAGAACAAGTGGTCAGGGATAGGACATCACACGGCAGGGACTTTTGTCACTTCGGTGCATTACTATATTCTTGTCTACAAATAGCACTTGTAGTAATTTGCTTCAACAAACTTCCACACATGTGGAGGTGTAAAGCAGCACAAGTTTATGCTAACAGTTCTAAAAGTCAGCAGTCCAAAGTGAGTTCTATGGGAATAACATGAAAGTGTCAGAAGGAAAGCTTCCTTCTGAATGCTCTAGGGAGGAGTTTGTGTGACTTTACCAGCCTCCTCATTCCTTGGCTGATGGCTTCACTTCACATCACTCTTCTCCCCCTCCTTCCATAGTCACATCACTTCTTCCCTTCTATAGTCAGGTCTCCCTCTGCTTCCTGCTTATAAGACCCCCCACGTAATGAGTACATTTAGGGTCTGCCGGAAAATCCCGGATAATATCCCTATCATAAAATCCTTGACTTGCCCAACCCGGTGTGGCTCAGTTGGCTGAGCATTGTCCCATGCACCAAGAGGTTGCCAGTTCAATCCCTGGTCAGGGCATATGCCCGGGTTGTGAGCTTGGTCCTCAGTAGGGGGGCATGCAGGAGGCAGCCAATCGATGGTTCTCTGTGATCCATGTTTCTCACCCTCTCTCTCTCTATCTCAAATCAATAAAAACATTTTAAAATAAAAAATCCTTAACTTTATGACATCTGCAAAGTCCCTTTTGCCCTAAAGGTGACATTCACAGGTTCCAGGAATTAGGACCTGGGTGTGTTTGGGGGCTGTTATTCAGCCTACCTCAAGCAGCTCTTAATGCACCCAATAAATACTTGCGAGTGAATGCCTGAATATTAGCCAGTTAGCATTGTTATTGGCATCTTCTTGGCAGCTTCAAACCTCACCCAAATCTTACCTTCAGTGAAGATTTCCTTAACCTTATTGTAACATTGCAACTTGCTTCCTCCATCACACCCCCTAATCCCTTTATCCTGATTGGCTTCCTTTCTTCCCCCTGCCACCAGCACTTTTTGCCTTCTGACATACTGTACAATTTATTTATTACACTAAGGGGTATTTGGTCATCTTCCTCACTAGAATATAAGCTCAATGATTATATGTGGGATGAGGATTTTTTCTCAGATATATCCTAGGGGTCTAGAACAGTGCTTAGCACATAGTAGCTACTCAATACACAAGTGTTGAATGAGTGTGTGAATGACCTTAACAAGTTTCCTTCCAGCAGCAAGTCTGGTTCTTTATCTTTCACGCCTGCTCTTGGCTTACATGACAGCGAAGGTATTGCCCGTGGTGAAGCCAGTTGATTTTAGATAACTATGTATTATCCTATTTGAGTCTCCACCCTGTTCCATTAACACGCTGGTAATTTTCATCAGATGACCTCAATTTTTATTTCCACCAAAGTTTTCCAAAAGCTGGTAGGGAAAAGGATGCCTTGACTTTGGATATTTATTGAGAGATAAACTTTTCAGAATTGAGATGATTGCAGAGTCGGGAGTGTAGGCTGTCCCTGGCTGAAGTTGCTGAGGTTTGCTACTTTGGATGTACTGTTTCTACTACTCTGCCTGGAGCTAATGAGTTTGTGGTTTCTGCAGTTGATCAGGCTCAGGATGTCTGCTGTAGAGGGGTCTTGAGCCCCTGAGGGGGCATGGTAGAGGGTCTTCAGGGTGCCGATGAGCTTCCTGAAGTTGCATGTGAATTTATGTGTGTATGTACATGTTAGGAGAGTCGAGTTTACAGCTTGTATCAGTTTCCCAATAGGGAAAGTGAAGAACTTCTGCCCTGCCCAGCTGTGTGCATTCTGGAATTTTATGACCCATGACATGTAGCTCAATTAGCAGGCTGCACACAGCTCAGAAAGGAAAGGCAGTAATTTGAAAGGCATGTCCCCTTCCCCTCATCCTCACCCCCTAACAAGTCCCCAAGTTATTGTGTTAAAGATGCTGAACCAGGTGCAGTTTCAAGTTGACCAATCTCAGTTTTGGCAAGACTCTGGGCATTTCTCGAGGCCTCATTTTTTTCCTCAGAGGCAAAATTAAGATGGTTCTACTTTGATTTTTGTGTGAATACGAAAGTACTCCAAGGGTACAAAATGCCATATAATTGCAAAGCATTAATGACCAAGGGAATATGTTTTTATTTTTGTTTTCTATGGCAACAGACTGGCTTGATCTCTACTACATCCATCTGTCCATCCATCTGTCCGTCCATCCATCCATCCATCCGTTTGTCCCATGAACATTCATTTCTTCACAACATGCATAAAAACTACTGTGTATATGACAAAACCTTTATGTAAAACACTGCTTCTCATAAATCTCATAAAATCACAAATACTAGTAAACTCGTGTTCAGAGAGCTCAGACCACTTGTTCAAACTCACATAGCTGGAAAGTGATTGAAAACCTAATTCTGACTGACTCTAATAGTCATGCTTATCATCACCCTCCAAAACATTCCTAAAACAGGAGAGAGCCACCTAGCCTAGGAGGAAGGCAGGGAGAAGGTCTACCAAATATAGTACCTTGAACTTTGTTTTACCTAAAATGCATGCATATAACAGATGATATGTTATGGAATTGTAACATGCCCACACTTGCAATAAATTCCTCAGCAATCTTTTTTTTTAATATTTTTTATTGACTTCAGAGAGGAAAGGAGAAGGAGAGATAGAAATATCAATGATGAGAGAGAATCATTGATCGGCTGCTTTTTGCACGCTCCACACTGGAGATTGAGCCCACACCCTGGGCATGTGTCCTGACTGAGAAACAAACTGACTTCCTGGTTTATAGGTCGATGCTCAACCACTGAGCCATGCCAGCCGGGCATCCCCCAGCAATCCTGACGTACAAGTGATGCTTTGGGACGGGGGTGTACCCGAGTGTAGCTCTCTGCTACAATCCCCACCACACCCCCCATTTCCCATATCAGATGTTTGTTGCTTATGTCTGAGTCTTATCTTCTGGGTTGGACTAGAAGCTGTTGGAGGGTAAGATCTGAATCTGCTTCCTCCTTTCTCCCTCCCACAAGGCCTAGCCCAGTACCCAGCATGAAACAAGTAAACAGATAATTATTAAATTCCTGCCTAACCAAGTCAGGTGGCCTGGGAGATACAGACAAGTAGGATGTGGACCTAGCTCTCAAGACATTTACAATTGGCCTGGAGAAGTCAAGGTTCCAGAATCTGTTTGAAAACAGATCTTCCTCGGACTCCTGGCTGTGACTGTGACACGGCAATAAAAGAAATGGCCTGTAAATTAGACAATAAAGTTTCATTAAATAGGGCAAACTTTGTGAAAAGTGACAACCTGTTCCTCTGGAAAGGTAGCATTGTGTCAATTAAAGAGCACACCTTGAAGTCACAAAGTATAAATTATTGATGATGAAACCGCCATGTCCCAAGAGGGAAAAGTGGGGAGCACCTGCTCTAGATGCTATCTGTTTGCCGGAGGGTCTCAGCCTCTGGTTGCTTGGCCTGTGATGGTCACGTTCGAGACTTTAGCAGTGCCGATAAGCCGGTGCTTTTACCAAAGTTGGGTAGGTTCTGGGTTTATTAGATTCCATTCTAGCCATCAAATACGAGCTCACTGTGATGTGATGGGATATGTAATTAGTAGCTCACAAACTTTGCAATGCAGCAGGGAGTCAAAATCCTGGTTCCTCAACGAATCAGTGAGGGACATCGCATGCACTAGGACCTCCTCAGGCAGGTACTAGTCCCAGTGGCAACTGTAGAAAAATTAAGGAAGTGATCTACCATTTAGCTGATCAATGTAATTTATATGATGGTTGGTTATAACTATTTTTAAGTGTTTTTTTAAGCAAACAATTACTGAGCCCTTACTATGTGCCTGACACTGTGTTGAACAACTGTACCTGGATAATCTCATTTATTCTGCACAAAATCATCCATACCACAATTATTGCCACTGAGGAACCTGAGACTTGGTTGGCCGTTTAGGTTATATGCCCAGGGTCACAGCGCTGGAAAGTGACAGAAGCGGGGTTCAAACCTCGCAGTCTGGCTCCAGAGTAGAAAGGAGCCAGGAGAGGCTTCACAGCGGTGGTGCTGGAGCCATGAGCAGACTTTCAGACATCAGTGGCACGGGAGGAATGGAGGCGGAGGGAAAAGCAGAGACAAAAGCTGGTAGGATGAACAGCTTGCTCTGCTCAAGAGTCCAGGCGTCTGCGCAGGGGCTGTCGGATGGAGGATGGAGGGGTCTGGAAGATGAGGGTTGGGAGTGAGAAGGGGCCAGATGGTGAGACATCTCATGTACAAGCACAGGGACTGGGACTTTTACCTGGAGGACGTGGGGGCCAATGAAGGACGAGAAAGACAGGATCACTGGCATGTAGGAAATGTAATCTATCTGCCTGTGTTCAAAGAGAAAATGACTCTGGGCAGCACATTTGAATAATTAGGCCATCTCATATTTTCCAACTAAATGACTACTTTCTAGATGTTGTTTATGTGCAAGTCTCACCCTTTCCCCTGCTGGCCAGTAAGTGCCTTAAATGTCTATTCTAATTGCTTTTGTTCTCCCACAAGTGCCTGATATATGATAGGTGATTAATCACCTATCATAAAATGCATAAGTGATTTTTAAAAATGAATGAATGAACGAGTGAGTCTCTAAAAAACTGAATTTTGAGGGTTTGTTTTTTTTTAAGACATGCATGCATTTGAGGTAGGGCATAGACCTAAATGTGAAAGAGAAAAGAAAAGCTTCTAGAAGAAAGCATAGGAGGATAGTATCATGATTACAAAGATTTCCAAACAGAACTCACCATAAAAGAGAAGGTTGAGCCCTGGCCAGTGTGGCACACAGTTGGTTGAACACTCTCTAGAACAGGGGTGGGCAAACTTTTTGAATCGAGGGCCGCACAAGCACTCACAAGCACTCTCTAGAACAGGGGTGGGCAAACTTTTTGACTCGATGGCCACAATGGGTTCTTAAACTGGACCGGAGGGCCAGAACAAAAGTTTGATTCCCGATCAGAGCGCATCCACCAAAAGTTTGATTCCCGATCAGAGCCCATGCCCGGGTTGCAGGCTCAATCCCCAGTAGGGACATGAAGGAGGCTCGCTGCTCCAGCACCACCTCTGCTTTTCTCTCTTTCCTTTCCACGTTCTCTCTAAAATCAAGAAAACCTATTTTAAAAAAGAGAAGGTTGATAAATCAAACTTCATTAAAATTAATGTGAAGGAATATATGCATCCCTATGTTCATTGGAGCATTATTTACAATAGCCAAGATTTGGAAGCAGTGGTACATTTACACAGTGGAATACTTTTCAGCCATAAGAAAAAGACAGCATGGATGGGCTTGGACAGTAGTATGCTAAGTGAAATAAGCCAGTCAGAGGAAAACAAATACCACATGATTTCACTTATATGTGAAATCTAATGAACAAAATAAGTTAACAAACAAAATAGAAACAGACTCATAAATACAGAGAGAGAACAGACTGACAGCTGTCAAAAGGAAAGGTGGTTAGGAGGTTGGCAGAAAAAAGTGAAAGGATTAAGCAAAAAACAAAGCTCACGGACAACAGTATGGTGATTACTAGAGGAAAAGGGGAAGGGGGAGTGGAAGAGGGTAAGGGAGGAGATAAATGGTGATGGAAGCAGACTTGACCTGGGGTGATGAACAGGCAATACAAAATACAGATGTTGTGTTATAGAATTGTAAAACCGAAACCTACATAATTTTATTAACCAATGTCACCCCAATAAATTCAATAATTTTTTTTAAAAAAAGAAAAAAATAATAATCAAAGACATCATTAAAGGCAAGTTATAGAATCGAAGGAGAAATTTGTTTCCATATATATATATATATATATATATATATATATATACTAAAAAATCAAATTAAAATTCAATTTTTTAAAATGATGCAAAACTTGAACAAATACTTTTTAAAAAGTAATCAAGTGGTCAAAAAAGCAGATAAAATGGTGCTCAACATCATTATTCTCAGGGAAATTAAAATTAAAACAAGATATCACTTCACACGCACCAGAATGGTAATTAAAAGACTGACACCTCCAATTACTTAAGGATGTGGAGCAACTGTCACATGTGACTGGTGGGAGTATAATTTGATACAGTCACTCTGGAAAACTGTTTGGCAGGATTTGCTAAAGCTGAACATATGTTCACCCGATGACCCAGCAACTGAACCTGGGCACAGCTACAAGAGAAAAAGAGCACATACATCCGCCTGATGACTTGTTTAAGGATGTCCGTACAGCCCCAAACTGGAAACAGTCCAAATTCCCATCAACAAAAAATGGATAAGTTGTGGCATATTTGCACAACGGTATTGTCCCAGTAATAAAATGGAAGAGTTTCAAAGACGCTGTATTGACTGAGAAAAGCTAAATGCACACGCAGCAAAGTGGAAGAATTTCAGAGACATAGTATTGAGTGAGAAAAGCTAAAGAACAATAAAAACTAAACAATAGCAATATTGTCAGAGCAGCGGCTTCCTGTGGGAGGGATTGACTAGAAATGGACCTGAGGGAACCTTCTTTACTGGAAATGTTTTTTGTTTGTTTTTTAATCTTGATCTGTGAATCACCTGGTGATTTCACACGTGTATCCATATGGAACAATTTACTGCATGATACATCTCAAATAAGATTTTTTTTAAATTGCCCTGGCCAGTGTGGCAATTTGGTTGAGCATTGTCCCGTGCACCAAAAGGTTGCCAGTGTGATTCCCAGTCAGGCATATGCCCAGGTTTTGGGTTCGGTCCCCAGTTGGGATGCTGATGGGAGGCAACCGACCGATGTTTCTCTCACATCCATGTTTCTTTCTCTCCTTCCCCATTCCTATCTGTAAAATCATTTTTTTTAAATTTAAAAATGTTAAAGTTAATTAGTTTCAAAGCTTGCTGGCTATCGAGGTCTACCATATTTCAGAAAATATCAGATGAATTTAAGTGTTAAAAAATAAAATTAAAGGCTGGAGCATGAAAGAAAAGGAGTCGAACGAGGTGTTTAAAGGACTGGAGTAGGAAATTTAAATGTCAGTTGGAATTAGAAAATAAATTAAGTTCACCTAAAGCCTAGCATTAATGTCAGGGAGAAACAAGAAGTGATGTTGTAAACTCGGACCTGGTGGGGCCCCCAACTGTAGAGGTGAAGAGACTAGATTTTTTTACTAGAAAGGAAACTAGAAGCTGGGCAAGAATGCCATTAAAAACCAGAATGATGATTGATAATAAACATAACAACACTTAGCATTTATTGAGCACCTACTGTATGCCAGACGCTATTGTTAGCACTACTCCTATCCTCTCATTAAATCCTCACAAGCACTCTCTAGATGTTACTATGATCATCCCAGCTGTACAGAGGGAGAGACTGCAGAAGGGGAGTAACTTAAGCAGAGTCTCCAAGGATAGAAGAAAGAAGGGGGGAGGCAGTGAGGAAAACCAATGAATTAAAGAAACTCAAATGACTTCACAGACGTTTACACAGATCTAAGTGTATCGACTAGAATTTTAGGGGAAGGGCAAAAATTCACTATCTTTTACATGCTTTCGGGTACATAAACAACATCCAACCCAAATCAAATTTACAGAGTACAAGTGCAAAGTGGTGTACCTTTAGGAAATGAAGTAAAGTTTCTTACACTGGACTTAGTTTGGAAGACATTATTGGGGCAGCCTACGCCCAGAGCTGTTACACTGCACCCTTCGAAGGTTTGAAAGTTTCCTTTCAGGTCCTTGGAATCATTCTTGATAATTCAACTTCCTCTAAGTTGGCAATGTCAGATTAGACAGCAAGGGATGAAAAGGTCCAGAAAGCTTTTTCTTTCTTCCTCACCTCCCTCTCTTCCTTCTTCCCCACTCCTCTCTTCCTCCCTACCTTCCTCCCTCTTTCTTCCTTCCTTTCAGTTTATTTATTGAGTACATATTCTATCCTATGCATTATTTTAAAGGCTGTGATAAACAAAATAGTTCCTGCTAGACCTCATGAAACCTGTATTATAGTAGGAAACACAATACATAGACATGTATAATATTAGGTAGTAATTAAATGCAGTGAAGAAAAATGAAACAGGTTAAGGGGAGGCATTATACAGGTTAGGTGAAGGCCTTTCTGATGAGTTGACATCCGAGCTCTGATCTAAGTAGAAGGAAAGAGCAAGCTATGAGAATGAGGACAGAAACTTACAGGCTGAGATATCAGCTGGCGGAAAGGCCCTGGGGTGGGCATATGCAAGGCCTATTCAAGGAAGAGCAAAAACACCCTTTTGGTGAGTGCACACTGAGGGAGGGGGGTGTGTTAGGAAACAAGGTCACAGAGGAAGTACAGGCCAGATCACATAGGACTCTGTAAGGCATGGTAAGGACTTTGGATTTCTTTTCTAAATTTGATGGGAAACCATTGAAGGGTTTTGCACTGGGGAATAACTTAATCAGATTAACTTGATCTGATTAAGGAGGCAAGAGGAGAATCAGGGAGAGCAGCTAGGAGGCTATTACAGGAGTCCAGGTGGAGTTAATTAGCGTCTGGGCCAGGGCGGTACCGGTGGAGGCTGTGAGACAGGCAGGATTCAGGAGAGTCTGGAGGAAGAGCTGTAGGGTTTGTTGGTGAATTGAATGAAAGGTGTGAGAGACAGAGGTCAAGAATGTCCTTAAGTTTCTGTCCTTTGGTGCTGCCATTTATTTTGGTTTAAGGGGTAAAGTCAGAAGTTTTGTTTGTTTGTTTGTTTTTTAATAAATCTTTATTGTTCATATTATTACAAATGTTCATTTTTTTCCCCCTCCATTGATCCCCTCCACCAGGTTCCCATCCTGCCTTCTGCTCTTTCCCCATCCCCCATTGTCCTCATCCATAGGTGCACAGTTTATGTTCAGTCTCTTCCCGAACCCCCGACTCCCCTTTTCCCAGAGAATCATCGGTCCACTCCCCTGCCATACCTCTGATTCTATTATATTCAACAGTTAATATTGTTCATCATGTTTTTTTAATTCCCTTGGTTTTTAGATTCGCTTGTTGATAGTTACGTATTTGTTGTTCACATAAAGTCAGAAGTTTAACTCTGACATGTTAAGTTGCAGGTGTTTTTTATTTTTATTTTTTCATATATTTTATTGATTTTTCACAGAGAGGAAGTTGCAGGTGTTTTTTAGATATTCAACTGAAGATGTCAGGTAGGCTGTTTGGTTGGAGATCAGTGGGGACTTTGGAAAACAATCTCAAGTAATCCCTTACGGATAGAAAAATCTCAGTTCTCCTACCCATTAACATTTATTCATTTGGCAAGTATTTACTGAGCCCCTAACTATGTGTCAGGCACTGTGCTGGGCGCTAAGGAGTATAGCATCAACTTAAGACAGAAATAGTCACTACCTTCATTACAACTTGGTTTCTGAGACACTTCTCTGAATATTGTATAAATATAAAGAAGCAACTAAAGAGTTATAAATACTTAGATGTTCCCTGACTCAGCAATTTGGAAGAGCTTAGATTTTCAGAAAGAAATGGGCTATATATAGATTTGGATAAATGGTAGATTTACCCCAATAAAATATATGATGATCGCCTTAAAATGAATCAGAAGAGACTGTCTCAACCAAATTAATGTTTACCAAGAGTGAACTTGGTGTAATGGAAAAGCTTACAGGGCTGGAAGGCAGAAGCTCAAGGCCTGTCTGTTCCGCCCAATGAGGTCACAGGTATGACCTTGACCAAGCTGTTTGCTCATCTTAAGTTTTCTCTTCAATAAAATGAACCCATTGGATTTGATGACTTGTAAAGAGCTTTCAAACTATTCATTTTTTTTCCCCCTTTGTATTAGTTCTTTTACCGGATTCCCATTCTTCTAACATTTATTAAAAAAATAAAACCCCAAACCCCAGGGTGATTCTTCTCTTCTTTGGGGGATCCTTTTTTCAAAGCAAAGCAAAACTGTTCTCTTTTCTTTTTGCCAGTGAAATTGTTTTCTTATTTTTTTTTCTGATTGTAAAAAAATGATACATGATCAGAAAAGCACAGAAAGTAAAAAACCTCTACAAAGATACCACTGAGGTAACTATGTTTTCATCATCATTGTATCTGCAATATGTACCATATAGCAGCAGGTGCTTAATATCTGTTGAATGAGTGACTACTGTTAATATCTTGTGAACATCCTTTGGACCTAAAACAAAACAAGTCCTATTTCTGGGAGTTGTTTAGCCTCTAAACCAGAAGGGGACAGTTATAGTCACCAGAGACTGAAACTGCTGGGATGATATCGGATCTCTTAGATTATATGTTTCACAATAGCTGGTGTCTTACATCTATGGAATGTTGAGAGACAATAACACCAAATACACCATTCTGATGGCAATAAACAATATCAAAGCCAGCTCAGTTTGAGCAATATCCAGAAAGGCTGCAAAACAGTCCATTGCCCAACCAGGAATGGCTCCTACAGCAGATGGAAAGGTGGGTTGGGCCCCTCTTTGCAAAATGCTTCTTCCTTTCCTATGGCACTGGCATGAGTTTTCTTGGGGCACCTGCGTTCAACTCAATTTCTATTGAGAGCTTAGCCTTTGTTAATTCCCTTCTCAGTAAACCAAGATGGGTTTCTGATTACCTCTGGGAATGAATTAAAACCAGATCCTGTCTGCAGACATATGCTGCATCTTTATTTCCCAAATGGAATTAGTGGCTAATGTTGGGGGGGGGGGGGGAAACTGGGACATCCAACATGTGAATCTAAATGTTCAGATCTCTTGAAAAGTTGCTGCATTTGGCACCACTGGGCATGTGCAATCAGCTGAGGAGCATCCTCCCACTTGACACGGGTGTGTGTCTTTCAGCTCCCGGTAATCCCACCTACCCCTATTGTGTTATACCCTGCCTCTCCGGCTCAATTACTCAACTTGCTACCTCTAACTAGTTACCTAAAAGAATGAGGGGGCACCTACTAAGCACTCTGGAGAAGCACACAAACCAACTTATAAACCAGTTAATCACAGTGCAGTGAAGTCAGTGCAGCACAGAACACATGAACGTGGCCTAGCATGGGGACCTGCCAGAAGCTGGTTGGAGGTTCCCTGAAGGTCGTTTTGAGCTGGGTTTTGAAGGATGAATAGGAGTTATTCAGGCAGATGGGTTGGTGGGGAATACTGCAGTGAGGGTGTATTGAGAGCACATACCAAGTTCTTCGGCTCATTAGCTGCCTGTTGCATGGGTAACCCTCTCAAGCCACCAACTACCTTGCACCTGAGTGATGTTGGTCTGTCTACAACCCTCTAACCAGGCCCTCTCATTCCTTCCTTCTGTCAAAACATCAGAGAAGGTTCATCCTTACCAGGAAAGACCTGCCTGACTAATCCCCACTCACCTCTTCAATTAAGACAACACTCCCATTCCGGGATAACTGGTTACCTGAGGGTGATTCTGTTATTTGAGTTCTTTGTTTTGTTTACAGTAGACCAGCATTCCAAGTAATGAATCAATAAGAATTCATCAAATGTCTACATGGTACAGAGAACTCTCTCTGTCCTGAGCATCATTTTGACCTTAAAAACAACTCAGCTGAGAAAAAATGACAAACACAAATAAACTAACAATATAGAACATGATTCAGAAAACATTTATTAAGTGCCTGGTATTCACAGTTTTTCAGATTCCTCCATCTACCTGCCCTCGCCAGTGTGGCTCAGTTGGTTGGAGCATTGTCTCATGCACCAGGTGTTGAGGTCGTGGATTCAATTCCAGGTCAGGGCACATACAGGAGGCAACCTACTGATGTCTCTTTCATATTGATGTCTTCTCTCTCTCTCCTCCTTTCCTCATTCTCTAAAATAAAAATATTAATCCCTCCATCCAACGTTCACTGAGCACTACCAGGCACTGTACTTGACACTTGGAAACAGAGACACACTAAAATATACAAGCTAGCAAGGTGACATAAATAAATAAACTCATTACAAAAAGTTTTCTGCCAAACCAATGTTCAAAACACAGCAACAACTTGGAGAACAGAGTGTTGATTGCTCCCTGGAATACTGGGCAGGTATCACGGTGAAGAAAGGCTTGAGTTGCTTATCTTGTTTTTTACTGCTTATGACATTTTACAACAAACTCAAACATACAGAGACTAGTATAACAAATTTCCATGTACCCATAACTCGGCTTTAACAACCAATCGCTACTTTTGCTTCACCTACACCCCCACCTGCTTCCCTCCATTCCTTCCTTTTGTTTTGAAGCTAATGCTAAACATTTTTTGTCATTTCACCCATATATAACTGAGCTGTGTCTGAAGAAGGGACTGTACATTTCTAGACCTTTCCCTGGTCGCATCCTTTTTCTCATCTATCCTTTCGCCAGTGACTCCAGCGGAGTTCTGTACTCTGATTCCTACCGGCAACTGCAAAGCTTTGACTGATTCAGGGTAAAGACGCAAGACTTCATCGGAGCCTTTGGCTGAAAGAAAAGACTGAGCCGATAACGTGAGAACCACATCTCGCCTTATCTAGACTGAGGATCACATTCTTCTGGTCCTTGGTCCTCATAAAATTGCTATTTCTTTGAAGCTTAGTGAGCACCTGTGTGTCCGAAATGGCGACTACATTCCACATTCCCATGTGCCCTTAGCAGCCTAAGGGCAAACCGCAGACAGTATAGGGCTTGCCTTAGAAGTCAAGCTGACCCAGAGTTGCTTCCTGTCATAAACGAATGCCTGGCCTCTCTCGCTTCCACCCCTTCAGCGTTTCCTCTCTCTCTCTGAAAGATCCCAACATCCATGCAGGTATTCAACCCAGAACATTATCCTGGACTACACTTCCCTCAAATTCTATCTCCTTTTCTAAAGTCATCCATTATTGTCCACAGCCATCATCAGCCTTCCATCTAGGCCACCATTCTCTTCCCTCAAGTACTGAGATATATAAGCATCATTCTGTCTCTGGAGCGCGCGCGCGCGCGCACACACACACACACACACTCCATGCAGCGGCTGGGTGATCTTTATTTAAAAAAAAAAACAACCCACCAACAATCTACAACCCGCTCAAAGCCCTTTCATGTCTCCGAACACCTCCAGGAACCAAGACCAACTAACTTCCTTCCCCCAGCCACGGAGGGAGGCCCTGCAGAATTTAAGACCTGCCGCTTACTTCTCCAGCTTCATCAGCTGCATCCGCTCCCTAGGCCGCACCCAACACGCTCTTTTCAGAGCCTGTTTTTCTCGAATCGGCTTTGCTCTCAAACAGAGCAAAAACTACACCTACTGCGTCCTTGCTTACATGCTAGTCCACAACACTAAGAAGTCATCCTCTTCCGGTTGCATCTTCATGGAGCGGTGAGGATGGGCACCGTGCCCACGGCCACACAGCCAGAGTGGAAGAGCCCAGGCTCGGGGTCCACAGGCCGCCGGCTCCACCACCGAGCCCCGGCCAGCCGCACAGCCCGGCCGCGCAGCAGACATCCCTCCCGGTGGCGGACAGCCTCTGACGGAGCGGGGGCGGCCACCCGAGGGCCCCCACCGGCGAACGCCGCTTCTGATTGGCTGCCTCCAGCGCTGGCGGGCGAGAGGGAGGAAGCGAGAGCGCGGGGGCGTCGCGGAAAAATGACGTCATGCAGCGGCTCCTTAAAGGTACCGGCCCCTCGCGCCGAGGATGGCGCAGGCGCGGTCCGAGGGCTCTCGCTAGTTCACGGATCACCGACAGCCGGGCCGGGCCGGACGGGAGCGCGCGCGCGCGGGCTGTGTAGACGGGAGCGCGCCGGACGCGGACAGCCCCCAGGGGTCCGGCGAGGCGGCGTGGGGAACGGGGACTGGCCGGCTGACGGGCGGGCGCCGCGATGGCCGAGGGTAGCGCCGTGTGTGACCCTCAGCACGCCGCGCGCCTGCTGCGAGCCCTCAGCTCCTTCCGCGAGGAGTCCCGCTTCTGCGACGCGCACCTGGTCCTCGACGGGGAGGAGATCCCGGTGCAGAAGAACATCCTGGCGGCGGCCAGCCCGTACATCAGGTGAGGAGGGGGCCGGGCGCGGCGGCGCTGCCCGAGCCCGGGGGCGGGGCGGGGCCGGCCGGGCGTGGCTCCCGAGTCCCCGTCCACCCACCTCTCCCCCCCGCCGCCGCCGCCGCCGCCGCCGGGGTCCCTCCCAGCAGACACCCCTCCTGGGCCCCCGGGACGGCTCCGGGGTCTTCGCTCACCCTCGGGCTGGGCCCCACGGGACCTTCGCCCCCCCTGGAGATGACCACCGACCTCGGACCCGGGCCGCAGTCCCTCGGCCCTGCTCCGATTCCCACAGCCCCGCGCTCGTCCGGGCCTCCGAACCCCGCAGGCGCCGTCCCGGGCCGTCCCGGGTCCCAGACCGTCCCGGGTCCCGAACCCGCGAGCGGAGCGGGGCCGCCGCCCGCGAAGAGCCGCCCCTCGCCGGGCACAGCCCGCGGGTCCCGGCTGAAGTTTGCGGGCGGCTCGCCTCCAAAGCGCCGCGCGGTCGGCGGGGCCCGCGGAGAAGCCAAACAAGCTGCACGCCGCCGGCCAGGCGTGGGCTGAGGGAAACCCCTCTGGTGCTGGCTCTTCTCCCGGGGTTGGCGATCCGACCGCCCAGCCTGAAGTTCTCCGTCCAGTGTGTCTTGTTCCACTTCCTGGTGGGAACTCCGTTTAAAGACCAGGGCTGTGCATTCATAGACACACCACGTCCAAGGAAGCGATGGAGAATGTCAAGGCTGCTGCAATGCTCAGGATGCAGTTCCAGCGAGAGGCCCGAGGAATTTTAGCGACTCGGAAAGCATTTTAAAACTCCAGGAAAACAAAGCTTTAACCTGATTTGCCATTCCAAATAACCTGGTTAAAGGTTGATGAGAGAGTGATTAACCAAGTGTATCAGATCTTTGGGGGGGGGGGGGGAGGCTGTTAACTTTCTGACAGCAACTTTCTTGCAAACTGGGTTGCTCTTTTAATAAAAGAGGGGGGGAAATTTGCTAAAAAGCTGGAGAAACTTCCCAAGTAAGCTGGTTAAATATAGACTTAATAGTAGAGGACTCCCTAGAATTGACAAGTCAGAAGAAGCAAAATGATGCGAACGACATTCTTAGTGCTTTGCAGAACTCCGTACCCAAACTACACTTGAACGTTTACATGAGGAGACATTTGTGCTAACTCACAAGCAGTTCAAATGCTCTTGTAACTTCGCAGGGCTCTTTTGTAAATAAAGTTTCCCTCTGTGGTTTTAAAGGTGGGGCTGTGGTGGGAGTCTTTGTTGGTAGGGTGTTTAGATGGCTGATATGACAACTCACAGTTGGCATTTCAGAGGTGTGAGCAATCAATCTCAAATTGGAATCAGTGGCCAGTCTTCCCGGTATCCTTAGTGTTCCGGGGAAATGCTTAAGAAAACAACTCTCGATGCATTACTGTTGTAGTTCTTTTAAGCATCCAGCCAGCTTAAAAGAAAATCTGCAAATCCCCAAACACACGCTCTCTACCCTCTTTGCATTTTTTATTTTTCTCCATAGCGCTTACCACCGTCCTATAACCTATATTTTACTCATTTGCCTTGTTGCTCTTGCCCAACCACAATGTAAGCTCAGTGAGGCCAGGGATTTTTCTTTTGTTCGTTATTGTGTCTCTGGCAGCCAGAAAACAAGTGCCTAGTGGTTTAGCAAACGTGACTGGGGTGCTACCTGCTCTTCTGCCGCAGCCAATTGGACATTAGAAGGTGGCTCTGTTACATTTCCACGCCTGATGCTCAGTTATCCCTGACTGAGAAGGGCGTGGGAGCTGCTTTCCCTCGCTAGCTTTTACTCTTGCAGCTGTGCGTTGTTGTAGACGGCTCCATCTTGACTGCGGCTCACTAGTCTGATAAGTGAGGGATAAAATGTGTCTTCATCTCACTTAATCTTCGATCCATCCTGTGAAGGAATATGTATTAATGCATTGAACACGTCACAGGTCTGTACATAAGTCTGTGAAAGGTGGTAGTATTCTCTGCTATATCTGCAGAATTACGAAAGCTGGGGTAGCCGCTTGTGACGTGGTGGCACACAGTGAGAAAATTTAGTTATGTGAAATGTTGTTTATTTAACGTAGTAATTTAGGTATGAAATGTTACTGATCAAAGTAGTGGAGCCAAAAAGGACTTCAGATCTCCAGTTCCGTTCTGTTGCTTTCCACAAGAAAATGGGGCTTAGTGGGCATCAGTGACTTGTCTTACCATGAGATTACTAGTGCTTAATGGTTGAACGAAGATTAGATGCCAGGCTAATGACACCATGTCTCCTACTCGTTTACTGTACCAACTTAGAGCATTACTTGTATTTAACTATTCTTCGTGTATACTACTTACTGACATATGTTATGGTTTCAAGTGCTTAGCAAGTACTTTCATATACTGTCTCATTTTGATTTTCTTTTTCTTTTTATGAGTTTTAGGAGACGTTTATGAGAAAGCCGGGGACAATGAGACAAGGGGGGACTGAGGAAATGGCCCAGGCTGGTCTGCTTTGGCTCATTAAGCCAGAGAAAAGGCGCCTCAGGAACAGGGTCAGGGGGTTTGTCTGGGACAAATTGCTGCTGCCCATCATGGGGTCTTAAGAGTTTAGGAGATGCATGCCTGGGGGGGGGGGGGGGGGGGAGGGGCAGCATGGGCGTGCTTTTGGGAGGAAGAGTGCACCTTGATTTTCATTTTCAGCCATCTTGTGCTGTAGGAAGGGCAGGTGGTTATTTTGGGGGTTTTGCAGATAAACATGAATCAGCCAATGTGTGTATGTAGGTTTCAGTGACTAATTGCTCTAAGTTTATTTGGCTATTGAAGTGGTAGAACGTTCGTGGGGGGTCTTTTAAAATTATTAACCTCAAGGCTACTTAAAAGTAATTTAACTAATCTGTATTACTACAGTAGGTCCTTTGGTTACATCGGAGATCCATTCCTACAGAGAGATGTAACTCGATTTTCACCGTTAGTCGAAATCCACCTACACAAGCACCTATGTCACTCACATGGAGAACATACAAAGCAGTAATGCAGTGAAACAATAAAAATAATTTAAAAGAAAGAACAATTCCTGACCTTTACATGTAGTAAATAAATAATAAAAACCATAAAGCACATATGTACATACGTTGAAATGACAGAACTTTTTTTTTAATAAATATATAGGAAGTGGCGATGTAACCAAGAAATGACATACATTGAGTCTGACGTAAACCAAGGACTGCTGTGCTTAGGAACAAAGTGCTTAGTAATTTTTCAATATTAACGATATTGGGCTTTTATAATAGGGGACCAGTGCACAAATTTGTGCACCTTGAAAGGAACTGTGGGCAGCAAGGCTGCGGTGGGCATAAGGGTGGGACTCGGCCCATCCTCCACGCCCCCGAGTTGCCTCTCCACCATGCCCCTACCCGGCCCCTCTGACCGCAGCCTCTGATCCGCTGTCTGACAGCAGTCCTCACTGCTGCTCCCATGTGCTGATAGCACTGGCCCCACTTGCACCACTGACAGCATGGAGTGATTGAAGCCGGTGCCAGCACCGTCAGTGGATGCCAATGGTGGCTGCTGCCTCAATTGCCCCTTAGGAGCAGGAGGAGGTGGAGAAACCCTCAGAGGAGATTGGGGTGGGCAGCCACCACTCACACCTGCAGATGGCATTCAGCGATTGGGATCAGCACTAGGCACCAGCAGTGGGTGCGAGTGGGGCCAGTGCTGGCAGCAGGTGCGAGTGGTGGCTGCTGGCCCCAATCTCCTCTTAGGAGCAGGGGGAGGTGGAGAAACCCCGAGAAGTGATGGGGACTGGCAGCTGCAGCTCACACCTGCTGATGGCACTGAGCGATTGGGGCTGGCGCCAGGCACTGGCAGCAGGTGCGAGTGGGGCCAGCACCAGCAGCAGGTGTGAGCATCGGGTGGGACTACGGCTTGCAGGAGCAAAGAATTTTCAGTAACCACCAGAGACTCACCCAGCCTTGGTCTGGCACCCCCGCTTACCTGTTCCACCATCCCACCATGGCCAACGCCCGCCAAGTTCGGGCGCTCTGCTACCTTCTGCCAATGCCTACCATGTTCCGCACGTGCCCCCTGGTGGTCAGTGCACACCATAGTGACTGGTTGGTTGGTTGTTCTGGGCTTGGGTTATTTGCATATTAGGGTTTTATATATATAGATCTGTTTTGTTTGAACAGAACTTTAAAGAATTATGTTGAAACAAAATGAATTTGTATATTCCAGAATTTGATATTTCTTACTTTCCCTTTTGAACCTTAAGCATTTAGGTCTGGGATGTCATTAATGTATGGATTGGGTTTTCAAAAGTTTGCTAGTCTCCAAAGTTTTATAAAAATCTGAGTTTTGTTTAAAGTCTATAGTTAGCCTAGTTTTAGTAACTGTCATAAGCTTCTGAAGATATATACTTTGGAAACAATGTTGTATATTGCTTCTATATGCTCAACAAAAGGACCAATCCAACTTTGTGAACTAGGAATTAAAGCAACTCGTTTGCATATTTCTACTTACTATAGAAAAGTCTTTTAACCTAAGTTACTGGTTTAATCTTTTCCTGTGCTTTAACTTTGGTTTAGTTTTTGTTTTTCCTCCTGATCGTCTTAACAATCAAACCACACTAGAAAGGCTTTTCAGTATAAAAGGAAAAAGCCAGAAAGCTCAACTTTAGCAACAGAACCCAATTGATAACCTGAAAAAAAGGTTCTGTAGAATATGCCATACAGCCCTAGGATACAGATGCTATGGGAAGTCAGGCAGGACCTTGTGTGGTCCGTCATGTAAGTGAGATGCTGTTTTCCCAACATACCTTCTTCCCAGCTTTTCCTCATTCCGATCTCTGAATGACATTTCCCCTTTGATTTAATGGGAAAACTAAATCTAAACGTAGCTGATGACCTTTAAGAATGACGAAGTTGATTCATGGACGTAACAACCCACAGAATCTTTCCATTCTCAGCAACTCTGAGACCTTCTGGGAAAGGCTCCCTGAGGCTTACAGGAAATTTCCCTTTCTTCTGAATATTGCAAAGTTTGCTTTGCTCATGTCCGAGGCTCTTCTGCTTTGGCACAATCCCATAGATCTGCTTTGGAGTTCATACTCCTTTCTCTCACGGGCTGTGGTTCTTGGGGAGTAATGTATGTGAAAAGGATTTGAAAATGAATTGCTTTGTGATTCTGCAGTAACATCGTGGCTCTGTGCAGGTTCCATTCCCGTTTTTACTTTTGAGAATTTCAGTTTTTTCTGCGGAATGTTTAGCTTTCAGTACTGGAGAGTAGAGGAGAGATCTCCTTTACTCCCAAGATCTTGGAATACTTTGAGAAGTCAGCCAACAACAAGAATGGCAATACCCCCCCCCCCCCCCAGGTTTTTATAGAAAGCTGTTCTGATGAGGGTGGAGTGGAGACATTGGCCTAGAATCCAGCCTAAGTCATATTGGACAACTTTTCTGAGACTTAGTTTCCTCATTTGCAGAGGTTGGTTGGGCTACAGGAATAGCAAAGCCCCTCTAAGTCTAAATTGTGTGGCTCTAGGCTATTTGTTGTGTTTTGTGTGTGTGTGTGTGTTGTGTGGATGGGGTCTGTTTCTGTTCATTTAAGTTTAGTTATAATGTATATTTAAATTTTCTTATATATTGACAAATATATAACAAATGTATCATTTAAGTTTTGTTATACATTGACATTAAAGCATTTCCTTTGCCCCGCCATACAGGCCTTCTTGGTTGGTACTCTGCTATATAAACCCAGCCCTGAAGAGTTGTTTTGGAATAAGTATTTACCGTATTTTTCGGACCATAAGACACACTTTTTCTTCACCAAATATGCAGTCCCCAGGGACACGGAAGGTCCCGGGGGACCCGCTGCCGCTCTGCAACTCGGACCATAAGACGCAGGCACTACTTCTATTCGGACCATAAGACGCAGGCACTTTTCCTCCCACTATTTGGTGAAGAAAAGGTGCGTCTTATGGTCCGAAAAATGCGGTATTTTATGCTGCTAATCTGGATGTGTTCCAGGACCTAATTATCGATGATCCTGTTTTGCTATTTAAATATAAAGTTTGACTCATAGATGATGCTGCTGAAACTACTTCAGGAGACTAATATGATCTCTCTAGGAGTCCAAGTTTCATAGTAACATAGAAATTATCATCCTTTCTTTGGGTACCTGAAATTTGCCCTGTAGTTGATGGGCACAAAGTCCATTGGTATTGTACGCTGTGTGCAGAGCATGCTGGTAGTCCCCAAGTCTTCTTCCTTCCACGTGTGCTTTGAGTTTATAGTAACCTGTGTAGATAGCAGCTCCTGAATGATTGTCATAGGAATTTTTTTTTAACAGTACAGAAGGCTTTTATTTTTGTCTTTTATGCTTATCATGCCATGAATTCACAGGGAATGGATTCCAGCAGCCCAGCTCCTTTCCACTGGTTCTCACACAGTGTGCTTGCTGGGTGGAACAGTCTGGCACTTCAGATGAACTCAGTTACCTTTCTCTTTGGCTTCCTTCTTTTTCTGATCTTTTCCTTCACACATTTGAGGAAATTATCTCAACTCTTAGAGGGCTTCATATGCTCAACAGGTACAATAATTCTCCAGGCAAGAATCTTGCCCTTAACTTGTTCACAACAATGCCCGCCACATGCCGGGTGACATTGTAGTCTCTTCCCGTTGTTCCATGGGAACATTGTGAGCACTCCTTTTTGAACAGTGCCGGTTCCCTTGATGTCTACAGTATCACCTTTCTTTTAGATTCCCATGCATGTAGTCAAAGGAACAACTCCATGTTTTTTAAAAGGCCTAAGTGAACATGTGGTCGGTACCTGTCCTCTTTCTCCTTGTGTTGGTCATTTTGGTGAATTACTGGAAGATGGTGGTTCCAGCCCAAAGGTGATTGTCAAAAGGATTTTGAATAGCAATTGTAACTAAGTTTCTTAGTGCTCAAGGGTTCAGGTCGAAGCTCCAGGTTCTGAGACCCTTGCATTTGACTGGATAGAGGACACACAATACAATATACAGATCATGTATCATAGAAACGTACACTAAAAACCTATATGATCCTATTCAGTGTCACCCCTATACATTTAATAAAAAATAAAATAATAAAATAAATTGACTATACCTGTCTCTTGCTGTACTCTTACGGTGATGGGAAATAAGTGAGGTCTGATGTCTTTTAATGGATCTGGGCCTTGTTTGTTTTTTATCCACCTACTGTAAGGCATCCTTAACTGCTTAAAAAGGGGAAATATATCCTGAAGGACTTACAGTCTCATGGTTGAAAATTTTTCCTCCCCCCCCCCTTATCTTCTTTTCTAGTAGTTGCAGTTGTGTTTGATTAAACCCTGTTCTTTTTTTAAAAAAATATATTTTTATTGATATTTTACAGAGAGGAAGGGAGAGAGATAGAGAGATAGAAACGTCGATGAGAGAGAAACATCGACCAGCTGCCTCTTGCACACCCCCTACCGGGGAATGTACCCGCAACCAAGGTACATGCCCTTGACCGGAATCGAACCCGGGACCTTTCAGTCCGCAGACCAACGCTCTACCACTGAGCCAAACCGGTTCCGGCTAAACCCTGTTCTTATGTGAGTTTTTAAAAAGTGATATTAAAGTATGTTCCGTTTCAGAAGATCAAAAGTGTTTTCTCTGGCTTCTAAGAAAACAAAGCACTTGTAAATTGGAGCTCTGAGTTTAATATAGGTTACTCATTCCAGCTTTAAATTATTTGTTTATTTACACAAGATTGTGCTGCCACTATTCATAGCAACAAATGCTCTAATTCTGGAGGGTTTTTGGAAGGTTTCAAATGATGAAATAAATCAATAAAATTCTTGTTAGACTAGTGAATTTAACATAAAATGAAGTATTGAATTTTTTAATTTATTGTAGAAATTTTCTGAGGGTTATTTTGAGTAATAATAATGTGATAAAAATAATACCTAGCTCTAATGAATACTAACTGGTAAGTCCTCATGCTTTTACCTGTGCCTTTATACTTCTACCTCTTCTTGCATCTGTATTTTCCCCTGCAAGTCCTTTACATGTTCTTAGATCATTTTTATTATGTATTTTAGAGAGTTCAAGCAAAGTGCTTTTCCACATAGAAATGCTGGTTCTTTAGGTTTAGATTTGCGTTATGTAGACCAGCAGTCACCAACTGGTGGTCCGAGGACCAGTGCTGGTCTGAGGTCTGAAAGGTTGGCGACCACTGATGTAGACAAAACATCCAGATTACGTAACCACCTTATCTATTGTTTAAACTGTTTGTCAGTTCAACTCGTGATATCAAAGCGAGGCTTAAAATCTATTTATAATCCATAAAGAAATCATAATTAAGACAAATAAAGAGTCATTTGGCTTATGAGTACCATGCTTAAGTCCTTCAGGAAGCTGTATCAGCTTTCTGAAGGACGCGGGTCTGTCATTTTGTGTACTGAAGCTACAATATAAATGAATAATTTGTAAGTTAGAATTTTAGGTTAAGGGTGGAGATGTAGGGCTGAGGGGTGTGACAAGTGGTAGGCTATGGTTGCAACCTTGAACTTGAGTGCTTCCCGTGGTTTCTTTGCCTCCTAACACATGATGAGTCCAAAGAAGGAAGGACGGACATCAAAAGCTCAGGTAAAGGTGATAGATGTAACTCTATGGAGGGTAAAGGCCATGTGTCCCCCTAAATGCCCTTCAAGGCTCAGGTGTGGCTTTTGACCCCTGTGCTAGAAAAGCAAAGTGAAGTCCTCTTAAGTATTTATTGTCAAAGAGTGACTTAGCTAAAAAGTGATGATCTAATGTTTGCTGCTTCCATTTCTCTGTGGGAATACATTATAATATGTCTTACTCTATTGAGAGATATTAGAAAAGTAGAAGACTTACGAAAGATAAGATCTTGGTGAAATGTTTTGTTAGGTAAAAGAGTTAGCCTTCAAGCAACAAAGCTTTGAGAAGCAGGGTATATCATAAATGGAAGATGGAAAGATTGGTTTTAAAAAATAGACTCTTGAATAAACCTTAAATGCATAATTTTGCTTATAGGTATTTTGTAATTCTCTCAACTATTAAGTATTTCTGTATCTTTTAAAATATATATATATTTTATTGATTTTTTTTTTACAAAAAGGAAGAGAGAGAGATAGAGAGTTAGAAACATCAATGAGAGAGAAACATCTATCAGCTGTCTCCTGCACACCCCCCACTGGGGATGTGCCCTCAACCAAGGTACATGCCTTTGACCAGAATCGAACCTGAGACCTCTCAGTCCGAAGGCCAACGCTCTATCCACTGAACCAAACCGGCTTTGGCTCTGTATCTTTTTAGGAAAGATTTTAAAAACTACTTGATGCTTGTGATTTTTATCTTAAAATGGTAAGGCGAGCAGAAACATTGTGAAACATAGTTTTATTTCAGTCATTCCCCGAATTGGAGGGAAACTCACATTTAGGGTGTGATATGTGGTTGGTTAGAATCTCTTCTAGCATGTAGAGCACATTCTTTCACAGGGAGTAACCAGAAGTTTGAGGAAAGTAGGGTGGTGGAATGGTGAGAGTCCTTAGAAAGTCCATTGATAATTATTTCCATTCTCCCCTTCCCATTTTTCACTTCTACTTCAGGGTGGAATTGAAGGCCAGCAGGACCCACATCTTCTTGCATAGTCTTTCATTTGGTTGGAAAAAGAAAGTTTCCCATCAACATCCAGCTTTCCCCTTATACCGAAGCATGGGAAGTGTTGACTTATCTTAGCAGATTAGGAACTTCCCTTTGGGTGTGGTTTGTTTGTTTGTTTGCTTGCTTCTTTATTTTCCTGCCTGGATTGTGTGAGCAGAGCCACCTACTTTGTCCCCTGTGTGGAAATTATCCCTGTTGGCTGGGAGGGAGTGAAATTCTCTCTCTTTCTTCTCTCTCTTCTCTCTTCTCTCTTCTCTCTTCTCTCTTCTCTCTTCTCTCTTCTTTCTCTCTCTCTCTCTCTCTCTCTCTCTCTCTCTCTCTCTCTCTCTCTCTTTCACTCTCTCTCTCATGCTTGCAGTGGGGCAGGAACAGAGTATTTGTCTGCTTCCTTTGTTTACCATCTTCTCTCCGACTGATGAGAAAGGGGTTTATGAAAACATTCCCCACTGTCACAGCTGATACTACATTCTTTAGAAACGTCATCACTGTTCCTGGGAATGTGCTTACCATTAATAAATTACAGTTCAAGAATTGGCACTGCCTAAAAGTATCGAAGTGTGCTGTACTTACCAGTTAAGGTACCTTATGTAATTAATGTTGACTGGAGGCTTGATTATAGATTTTTATTCATTCAACAAAATACACAGCAGATACTCATTATCAGCAACAGTAGGTCTAGGGAGACAGTGGTGACAAGGAGTTTACATTTCAGTAGTTTTTGGAGAGTTATGACTTCATTTTCCTTCCTGTGTGCTGGCTGCCATTTGAATGTGTCTTCAAGTGGTCTCCCACCGACAGGTGTCAGAACTGTGGAGACCTAAATCACTCAGCTTATTTCTTCTACCTCTATGAGGCTAGGGAAAGAAATAAATATAAAACCAGTGTTTTTTAAATTATTTTGATGTTCACTCAATTTTTCAATACTGTATGTCCTAGTGGTATGTAGTCATATCAGATTTTCAATAATGGGGGAAGAAGAATAGATTAGTGTTAATTCTGGAATAGACACTCTTAAAGTCTGCTCTGAAAGTATATTTAAATGATTTATCTGGTCGTTCACCACTACATTAGTAACCCCAACGAATCACATTTACAGAAACAACTTTAAAAAAATATTTTTATTGATTTTTACAGAGAGAGGAGAGGGAGAAAAAGAGAAAAACATTCATTTGAGAGTGTAACGTCAATCAGCTACCTCCTGCAGTTTGGGGATCGAGCCGTAGGCATGTGCCTGAGTGGGAATCGAACTGGTCATCTTTCGATGCACAGGATGGGGATAACACTCAGCCAACTGAGCCACACTGGCCAGGGCTATAGAAACAACTTTTTAAAAGTAGAGAACATAGGTTTCTTATATATATATATATATATATATATATATATATATATATATATATATATTATTGATATTTTATAGAGAGGAAGGAAGAGAGATAGAGAGCTAGAAACGTCAATGAGAGAGAAACATCGACCAGCCGCCTCTTGCAAACCCCCTACTGGGGATGTGCCCGCAGCCAATGTACATGCCCTTGACCGGAATCGAACCCTGGACCTTTCAGTCCGCAGACGGACGCTCTACCACTGAGCCAAACCGGTTTCGGCGAGAACATAGGTTTCTTGATTAAGGTTCTCTAATATGCTCGTTTATTCACTAACCTTTTCTTGAGTTGTTATGTGTGGCACTGCCGTACACTGGGTTTTCAGAAGAATATGTAGTCTTATTAGGAGGGTACGTACTGCAGTCATTCGGGCAGGAAATAAGAATGTCTTGGATGACAGTTTGTCAGTGAGTTGGAGTGAAGTGACTGGATTACAGATGTTAGCAGTAGGACTTGTCAGTGAGAGGAAGGGAACAAACACGGAGCTCTTTATCACCAGTAAGCAACGCTTATCATCACTTACTGGGAGTGTTAAACTAGGGACCGTGTAACAGATGTTCTGTGAAGTCCAGAACCTGTTCTCAAAGTTCAGAGCTTAATTGTGAAGAAACAAATTATGAAACAAAAGCTATTTTAATTGTATGGATAGTTCTAGCTATGAGAGTCCTGAGGAGGAGGAACTACTTGGGTGATTGCATAAGCTTTCCTGGAGGAAACAATTTGAACGAGAGCTTGAGAGGAAGAGTACGTGGTGAGGGATAAAGAGAAGGGCAGGGAGGATCATTCAGGGAGAACGCAGGTGTAAGTGCAGGGTCATAGGTGTATGTGCTCAGGGCCGTAGGTACACTGCACTGGACTAGAGGCTTGGATAGGAATCGTGGGAAGTGTGGCTGGATGGGCAGGTAAGAACAGCCATCTCCAGCTGGTGGCCCATGGACCACTGGTGGTCCGTGAGGTCCAAAAGGTTGGCGACGCTGTTCTAGAGTGCCGAGTTAACTTGGATTTTTATTTAATTACTAAACAAAAGTGATAGTAATGTGAACGGAGCTCTATTTTAAGAGGTCACTTGTTTGTTCTCGGGACTGGGAGGTGATGAGACTGGAGTTGCTAATTCAGATTGGCAGAGCATGGCTAAGTCCAGTGTCTGATATCTGGGGTTAGGGAAGAAAGCCACTGTCTGCCATTTGCACATGAGGAAGGAGGAAGAGATAACAGGTTTTGAATTTGGCTGCTTAAGAAAAGTGAGGAAGGTAATCTGTCTTTGATGTGTTAAACTTGAGGTGACAATTGCTGTATAAACACCTTAATTATACTCTTCTAGTTCTTGAAAATTCTACGCAGTGCTTCATGTATTTATGAATATATGTGTTTGTTTTTGCATGTTCTTCTTCTCTGCCTTTCTTGACTTCCTGCTCTTTTCTGGCATATCAATTTATATTCATCCTTTAGGACCTTGTTCCAGTATGCCTTTCTTTGTCACATTTTTCCAATTCTGTGAAACTATTGCTCCCTCCCACAGGCTCCTTGAGTGGTTTGTGTATCTTCAGTGTGCCTTAGTGATCAGTCTTCTATTCAGGGAGGAGAAATAGAACTGACAGAAGGCCTGGATGCTTTTAAAGCCCTCATCTTTTTATCTTTAGGGCCAGAGGCACCAAATGCATTAGTGGAAACTCTGTACATAAGAGAGTTGAGTTGACTGCAGTCTGCAAGTACTGATGAAGTATAAGATCAGAGTTCGGGATGCTGTATGCACACTGCTTCTCAATAGGATCAGTCTTTTTGCTATAACATTTTAGCAGCTGAATATGTATTGAGGGCTGGGGGAGAGGGACAAAACAAACCATCTAACAAGAAAGTGTTCACTTTTGGGCTATTTTAGATGGTACAGTCAGCTCATACCAAGTCCATTTCTGGTGCCAAGAAACCGGGAGAAGAAGGGACCAAATTCTTTATTCAGAAGTAGTAGCTCCAGTGAGAGAGCTTTTGTTACAACACGACTAAAGAATTCATTGAGAAGCATTCATTCCCCTGACAACACTTTGGAAGGCACTTTTCAGCTGCAGGTTGTTTAGAGAAGTTTATGACAGTAGATTATAAATTAAGGAGTGCCAGAAGCACTGTGTATCTGGTGTTTTTCCTCAGATCTCTCACCACTGCCTTGTCACTTTTGCAAGTGGTTTTAAGATTGAGTTTAAAAATGCTAAAGTGAAGCTGACACAGGCGCTGCTCTCATTTATTAAAGGGAACTGAAAGGGGTGTGCTTCAGCTGTAGTTTTTGTTCCCCTACCCCGTTTGGGGTTTTATTTTCCCTACTCCCACCTCTTCTTAAAAAGAAACAAAGAGCCGAAACCGGTTTGGCTCAGTGGATAGAGCGTAGGCCTGTGGACTGGAAGGTCCCAGGTTCAATTCCGGTCAAGGGCATGTACCTTGGTTGCGGGCACATCCCCAGTAGGGGGTGTGCAGGAGGCAGCTGATCGATGCTTCTCTCTCATTGATGTTTCTAACTATCCCTCTCTCTTCCTCTCTGAAAAAAGTCAATTTAAAAAAAAATTTTTTAAAAAAGAAACAAAAAGAGTTTCTTACCGTATTTGCCGGCGTATAAAACGATTTTTTGGCCCTGAAAAATACCGTATTTGCCGGTGTATAAGAGACTGGGCGTATAAGACGACCCCCTAACATTTCCACTCAAAATACAGAGTTTGTTATATACTCGCCGTATAAGACTACCCCCCACTTGGAGGCATATTTTTCAGGGCCAAAAAATCGTCTTATACGCCAGCAAATACAGTAACTTTCACTTAATACTTTGGTTTGAGCTACTTTGAAAGGATAAATTCAAAGACAACAAAAAAAAACCTCATATAAATTCTTACTTTTTCTGTGAATTTATTCAGGAGCTCTACTTCTTCTGCCTGTGAAAGGGCCTGAAACTTTCTTATAACTCTTTACGGAAAAGAATGGAAAATGTGTAGAAATATGGACCTATTTCTGAAATTTGGAACTTCTGTAGTATTTAGTGCCATTTGTATATAGCAGCAAAAAGAACCAGATCAGCCAGTTTTTAGTTAGAGAGAAGACTTGTAAGAGTGCCCCCAAATCAATGGGGCTTATTCTTGAGATGATCCTTTGCATGGGGTCTAAGGTTATAGAAGGAGCCTCCTTATAGCATTGGGAGGAAAGAAAAAAAAAACTAAGTAAAAAAGCTGGAACTGTGTGACAGGTCGAGGCACGAATATATTTCTTTTATGACTATTTCCAAAAGGTCAGGGTGTGACCAGAACAAGGAACCAGGCTTGTTTCATTCTAGAAGAATTTTCTACTTCACAAGTTGCTGCATCATGATTCTGTCTTTGAACTCATCTTAAAATTTTTAACATGCATTTCAGACCTTGTCTTTCAAGACATAAATTTTATAGACTGCTTTACTATAAAAATTACAAGAACTAGATTTAAATTTTAAGCATCTATTTTTTTTTACCAAAAAAAAATATGGGAAATCACAGGAGAGTTCAATTATTTATGTCACCCAAAATTAATTCTGGTTCTGAATCCATATATTGTTACAGTTATGATCTATATGCACATTATTTTTTCACTTGAAGTCATTTCATATCCCTCTTGTATCTCAATATAATGCCCATAATCATTTAATAGCTCTTTGTTATTACATCATATTGCTGTTCCATATAATTTGCTTCATCATTCCCCGATTTGACATTTTAATTTCCAGTTCTCTTTTCTTCTAAAACAAATCAGAAAAAAACTTTGGAGATGTTTTCTTTGTATTTTTGTGGGTGCCAGGAAACCGACTTTGCGGTCTGTGTCCCAGGTACCTCTGTTTCTGAAGATAGAAACAAACTTCTCAGTATATGAAATCAGATTTTTATCTAGGAAGATACATTATCATTCATATAAAGGTTATAAGAAGATGAATGGCATCTGAAAAATCATATCTGAGTAGAAAATCTGGAATCGGCAGTGTGTGTCTGGTGTTTTTCCTCAGATCTCTCACCACTGCCTTGTCACTTTTGCAAGTGGTTTCTCAAAGTAGTTATTTTGCACATCTGTTGGGCTGGATTTTAAAATGTGTGCTTGCCATTGTAGAAACATTTAGAGCAGGGTTTGGCAAACTTGTTCGGTAAAGAGTCAGATATATTTTGGGCTTTCCAGGCCTCCTGTGGTCTCTATCACACATTCTTTGTTTTGGTTTTAAAAACCTTTTATAAATATAAAAGCCAATTTTAACTGAAAGGTCATATAAAAACAGACTGTGGGTTGTAGTTTGTCTACCATTGATCTGGAGTATTTTAAAAAATTGGGTCTAAAAACTTTAACTCTGAAGATCAGCTTTGATGCTGTTTAAATGTCATGTAATGATTTGCGTTTCAGTCTTCTGTAGAACAGGAAGTCAGGGCTACTTCTTCCTGTCCCTTCTCCCTCCCCACCTCCCAGCTCACCCACCCATATTCTCCCTTTTCTTCTAGGATGTTGTTCTGTCATATATCTTCATCCTTCTCCTGTGTTTTTTATTTTTTCCTTCTCTTTTGACTCCTTTCTTGTAGCATGAAAGTATGCTTAAGTCTTTTCCAGTGCCTGGCAAATAGAAAATGTGCAAATGTTGAATGAATGCATCTGTTACAAGCAAACAGACTCTGTGTCTCTCCTAAGTGCATGATTTCCTTCACATTGCAAGCAAGATTCTTTTTTTATATACTATATATATTTTTATTGACTTTTTACAGAGAGGAAGGGAGAGAGATAGAGAGCTAGAAACGTCAATGAGAGAGAAACATCGACCAGCTGCCTCTTGCACACCCCCTACTGGGGATGTGCCCGCAACCAATGTACATGCCCTTGATCGGAATCGAACCCGGGACCTTTCAGTCCGCAGACCGACGCTCTACCTACCACTGAGCCAAACCGGTTTCGGTAACAAGCAAGATTCTTGAAAGAAATGTTTATCTTGTCCACAAAGTCACCTTCTGTTTTTTCCTTCACTTTGTACTTAGACTCCTATATTATTATTCCATTAAAACTGTTCTTTAAAAATTTGCTAAGTATAATCACCAAATCAAGTGAAAACTTTTAAATGTTTATCTTACTGGATCTGTCTACTATATTTGTCACTCTTGGTCATTTTCTTGACATTGGACTCTCAGGGCTTCTCTGACCTTTTGACCCATTTCCCCTACAGTTTGCTTTTTTTACTCTCTTCCTTATCTGTCCCTATACACATTGTGGCACAAGATTTTGTCCTTGTACTCTACGCTCCATGACAATCTCATACACTCCAAAGATGCCTCTACCTCCTTCTCTCTCCTGAGCCTTTATATCCAACTAGAGGCCCGATGCATGAAAATTCGTGCATGAGTAGACCTTCCTTCCCCCTGCTGCTGGCACCAGCTTCCCTCGGGGACCAGGGCTTTGCTCAGGCCTCCACTGGCAGGTGTCCAGGACCCGGGCTGCTTCGCTCCAGCCCTGGCTTTGTCCGGAAGGATGTCCAGAATGATACCCAGAAGGACATTTGGTCTAATTAGGATATTACCCTTTTATTATTATAGATAGCCCACTACATGGCCACTCTAAACTCAGGCAGGACAATTCCTTCTGCCCCTGAGAATATTGTTCTTCATTTACTGAGGAAGGTAATATGCTACCAGGCTCCCCAGGAGAAATGTGGGATCCTCGGGAATGTCACCTCTTCCTCCATTCCTCAGCATCTCACTGTTGCCAAGACCTATCATCAACCTCTCAACTCTCTGGAGTCTGTCTCTTCTTCACCATTGCCACTGCTCACATTCTAGCTTTTACTAGTTCTGAATTATTATAGGATAATACTGGTTGGTCTGCCTCCATGCTCAGCTCAACCCTGATGCTGCCAGAGTGATGTTTCAAGAATGTAATTAGATCGTGCTTAAAACTAATGTCTTTGGAGACATGGCTGCAGAAATACACCACGAACCTTAGTATTTGTGCTTTCACAAAGGAAGTGCTCGAAAGAATATCAACATAGGAGCCAATCTGAAAGAACTCCCAGTGGCCATACCTGCAATAATTTGACCTAGAAAATGAGTATCAATAACATTGCAGCCTGGTCGGCATGGCTCAGTGGTTGTGCATCAACTTATGAGCCAGGAGGTCACAGTTCGATTCCCAGTCAGGGCACATGCCTGGGTTGTGGGCTCGATCCCCAATGTGGGTCATGCAGGAGGCAGCCAATCAATAATTCTCTCATCATTGATGTTTCTATCTCTTTTCCTTCCTTTCTGAAATCAATAAAAATATACATATATAAAAATAATGCATTATAAGCCATAGAATAAAATAAACACCCATGTGTCTAGGGATAATAAATGAAAGATGAAATAAGGGGTTAAGAGACAGCTCTTACAAATGAATTTCAATTAATAAATGTAGAAGGAATAAGAGAACAGAAAACCATCCTTTGAACACCATGGTAATAACTGTAGGCAAGATCTAAATTAGGGGGCCAGAGTATGAGGAGAAAAAGGACATTTGTATATTCTCAAATTATCTTTCAATATACTATTTATTTGTAGCAAAGGGGGAAATAGTAAATTTCACTTTGTAGTGAAGAAACCCAACAGGCATCACCATAGCCAAGTGGCTGAGGTTAACATCACTGGTAGTAATGCATATTGACATGTTCTCCCTGATATGATGTGGAGGAGGGCATGACCACACTTCGGTATTGCTTCTCCAAAAATGCATCAGCTCAGTCTCATCATAAGAACCTGTATGTGTGCTGTTATCATGTCCATACGTATTTCTCAAGTGCTTATTCAGTGCCAGAAGTGTATGGGGATAGAACAGTGAATAAAACAAGGTCTCTTTTTTCCTGGATGTTGACATAAAACAAATGTGGTTTCTTAGATGGTGATGAAATCTATGAAGAAGAACAAAGCAGAGAAGGGAGGACAGGTGTAATTTTAGATAGTGTGGCACCTGGGCTGCTCTCTTGAGGTGTTGTTAGAGCATTCACCTGAAGTCAGTGAAGGGTTTAACCAGGAGATAGGGGAGTGGGAGGTGGAGAGAACATTCCAAGAGAAGAGAAGGGATCAGAATTAGCTAAGGAACTTCTTAAATATACAGTCCTGAACCTGACTTAGTTTGTCTGGGATGGGACTCAGATCTGGAAAAGCTCTCCAGAGCATTCTAGGAAGCCAGGCTGGGGAGCTACTCTTAAAACCCTTCCAACTTATGAGTCATTCCAGAACCTATATGAAGGAAAGTTTTGGTTAAAAAGTGAAAACTGTAATCTCTCTAGGTAAAAAGAATTGGAGGCAGAGACATGAATAGAGGAAAATAATGAAGGAAAAGAAAATAGTACAGAATTTCCATTAGGGTTGTAAAAGGAGGAATGTAGCCCCAGTTGTACCTTTTCTTGGCCACCTCCTGATCTAAAGTGTATCAAATGGGTCACTTAGCATAGGGCCTTTGCTTTCTTGTGGTTCCTTCTCACTGCTCCCCTGGCTTTGGCCGGCCCTATAGGAAGAGGCCTCAATGATTAGTTACCCTGAGTAGGTGAAGGTGCTATGGAAGGGGAGCTTTCCTAGAAGTCAGTCTGTAACACCTGGTCCATATCCCACCATGTGCCCGGGGCTTCCTTGGGCCTTCCTCTAGGGCCCCAATCAGTCTCATAGCCATGTAAATGCTCTTCTTCCATACAGATGGAATTCGTGGATGGCAGGAATTGTGAGATGGATGGAAAAAGCAGGCCATAAAAAGCCTTGACATGAGAGGATGCCATCTGTTGATGGAAATATTACCTGCAAATTTATATTTAAGTTGAATGGAGACTAAGGAAATACTTTTAAAATAGACTTTATTTTTAAAACAGTTTAAAGTTCACAGAAAAATTGAAAGGAAGGCACAGAGATTTCCCATATACCCCTGCCCCTCACATGCATAGCCTCTCCCATTATCAGCATTCCCCACCAGATGGGTAGCTTTGCTACAACTGATAAATCTACACCGATCCAACACTCACCCAAAGTCCATAGATTACATTAGGGTTCACTCTTGGTGTTGTATATTTTATGGATTTGGGTAAATGTATAAAGACATGTATCTACCACTATGGTATCATATGAGGAGTTTCACTGCCCTAAAAATCCTCTGCCCTGAAAATCTTTTTTGTTGTTAATCCAGAGGATATTTTTTCCATTGATTTTTAGAGATAGTGGGAGGGAGGAGAGAGAGAGAGAGAGAGAGAGAGAGAGAGAGAGAGAGAGAGAGAGATCAACATGAGAGAGATTCATTTATTGGTTGCCTACCGCACGTACTCTGACCGAGGCCGGGGATCCAGCCTGCAACTGAGGTGTATGCCCTTGACCAGGATCAAATCCAAGGGTTGACACTGTCCACTGAGCCAAACCAGCTAGGGCCTGAAGATCCTTTTTTGATACAGTTAGGGAGGCGGGGGCATCTGGAAAGGAAGTTAGGCCTAACTGGGTAGAGTAGTGGGCCCAAGCCCCTCTGCACATATCTCAATGAGCCTGCTCTTGGTAGCTACATAGATTGATGTGATAGGAGTCATTTGAAACTGAGTAATGCCAGAAATCTCCCTTGACTTTTTGAACATTACATTCTCTTTCACTATTTGATTATTTGCTTTTATTGGAGACAAGCTTTTGCATCAGAGAAGAAGAAAAGTCACTTAGACTTATTCTTTGTTCACTGTTACATCAAATCCTATTCAGTAATGTCTAAAATGATTCTTGGAAGAGAACAACCAGGCCTGATTATCTGGGGTGTTTGTTATGGCATTCAGACACATGGAACTTTTTCAGTAATTAGAAGCCAGTAATAACAGGACTGTATATATAACCAACAGAGTGCTTGGCTCTATTATACGTATTTAAAAGTTGTAGACCTCATTCATGGATGTAAAACTCCAAATAATACCAGCTTTTTTACCAGCTAGTAGCTGACAACTTTTTTCCTACAAAACCGCTTTTTAGTGTTGTCAAAGAAATAAAATTGATTTTGTTTCACCTCTGTTCAACTTTAATAGAAAATAATAAACTTCTACGTCATCCCCATTAGAAGGCATAAATCCTAGGTAACAGATTGAGTTGGGTGGACCCTGTCCTCTAGGACTCAACAGGATATGTCTGTAGGGCAGTCTCTGCAATAAGTGCACACAGCTGGTTCCAGCAAGTTAGTCCAGAAATGTTCAGGGAGGAAGAGCTCTTAAATCACCTCATTTTACCTCTTCTTTTTACAAGAGAAAACGGGCTGAGAGGTTGAATGTCTTGCCCTAGAAACAGAAGAGTGGGGAAGAATGTGAAAGGCATGGATATTTATATCTGAATACCTGAGGCCCGATTTTACCATACTCCTAATATTTCTCATTTTTTTCAAAGAGGATTATAAAATTCTGAAAGTGATATTTATGACTGCTGCATTTTTTAGGAGGGAGTTTGTAAATTGACAATCATATAATAAAATCAAAGACTTTGTGCTATTTACATGACTCTATAGCTTGCTGGGGCAGAGATGGAAAAACATAGAAGAGTTAGCCCATATATATACACTTCCTATTATATATATGGGCTAACTTTAAAAACAAAGCTATCAGTTATTAATCCTTTAGTTTAGCTTTAAAAAATTCATTAACTCATTCAGTCCAGTTCATTGAAATCTCAGTTATATTTGGCAGAGGATCTAGAGACAATATACAAGGTAAAAGCTATGATGAGAATGTATTGGGCTAGAGGAATGCTAAGGATAGCCAATTGGTAGATATTGGAGGGGGGGGAAGGAATAGCATATAAAAATTAGGGTATTCGCTGAAGAAAAGAAATATAAACAGAATGAAACAAAAACTAAAGGGCTGGGGAAAAGTGAAGAAAAAAAGGGAGGATAAAACAAGTTTATGAGGTTACTAAATAAGAAAGGCATGGTGAATAAGAAATAAAGAAGGAAGTAACTGTGAATAACAATAGGTATGAACCAAGACTCTCACAAATTTTTAAAAATATTTTTTTATTGATTTCAGACAGGAAGGGACAGGGAGAAAGAGATAGAAACATGAATGATGAGAGAATCATTGATCAATTGCCTCTTGCATATCCCCTACCAGAGATTGAGCCTGCAATCCGGGCATGTGCCCTGACTGGGAATCGAACCTCGACCTCTTGGTTCTTAAGTTGATGCTCAACCACCGTGCAACACCAGCAGGGCCTTCATGATTGATTTGAGTGACTCTTACCATCTAAGATTGGAAAGGACTCCCTAGCCAGTTTGGTTCAGTGGATAGAGAATTGCCTATAGACCAAAGGGTTTTGGGTTTCTCTTACATCAGTATGTCTCTCTGTCTTTCCCTCTCTTCCACTCTCTAAAAATCAATGGAAAAATATCCTTGGGTGAATATTAAAAAAAAAAAAAAAGAATTATGAACTACAACAGGAGATTGGAGGAATGAGGGATTGGCTAATAACAAATAAAGAAAACTAGAAAATACAGTAATTCCCTGATAAAAGAAGTAGCCACCATCCTCGGCTGAGATCTAGATTTTTTTGGACAGGCCCAGCCATGGCTCACTGCATGGCAGAGAAGCCACACTGGTGGGACTTGATTTAAACCAGCCCTCTGAAATCTGTCCTCTACTGTGCCTGGGAAAGCTGTTCATGGAGAGGTATCGCACCAGAAATACTCTACTGTTGAACTGCCTGAAGGAGATTCTGGGGAAAACTACTGGACACGGAGGTAGCTGTGCACTGCAGGAGCCTGATGCGGAAATGCAGGCTATGTTGTAGCAGCCTATCTAGATGCTGTACCAGAGCCCAGAAGCCTAACTCTTTCTCCTCTGGTGTCTTCCAGCACCCTCTCCTGAAAACCATAACATCTTGCCAGTTGGCAAAAGGTAATCATTTTTAAAGGCTCAGATCCATTTTCACAGAGCCTGAACAAAGGGTGAACTTGGGCCCTAGCTGGTTTGGCTCTGGATAGAATGTCAGCCTGCAGACCGAAGGGTCCTGTGTTTGATTCTGGTCAAGGGCACCTACCTCAGTTGCAGGTTCCTCCCTGGCCTGGGCCCCGGTTGGGGCACATGTAGAAGACAACCAATTGGCATTGATATTTCTCTCTGTCTTTCCTTATCTTTTCCACTCTCTAAAAATCAATGGAAAAATACCCTCAGGTGAAGATTAAATAAATAAATAAATAAATAAATAAATAAATAAAGTCCTAACTCAGTGGATAAAGTGTTGGCTCAGTGGATAAAGCGTTGGCTTGTGGAATGCAGGGTCTCAGGTTTGGTTCTAGTCAAGGACTCATGCCCAGGTTTCGGGCTTGATCTCCAGTGGGGGTGTGGGGGTATGTAAGAGACAACCAATCAATGATTCTCTGTCATTATTTTTTTTAAATATATTTTATTGATTTTTTACAGAGAGGAAGAGAGAGGGATAGAGAGCTAGAAACATTGATGAGAGATAATCATCGATCAGCTGCCTCTTGCACACCCCCTATTAGGGATGTGCCCGAAACCAAGGTACATGCCCTTAACCAGAATCGAACCCGGGACTTTTCAGTCCACAGGCTGACACTCTATCCACTGAGCCAAACCGGTTTTGGCTCTCTGTCATTATTGATGTTTCTCTCTCCCACCGTCTCCCTTCGTCTTTGAAATCAATTAAAAAAAAAAAAATTAAATAAATAAATAAATAAATGGGTGAATTTGTATCCAAGAATTGATATGTTGATAACCAGCACAGTGACTGAAAAATATAGTCATGACATCCTAAGTGAAACATTATTAGAAGATGTGTCTGCTGCCAAAATAGTACATGATGTATTTTAGAGCCAAATATTAATGTTTTAGTATTATTCATACCACTTATGCTATTTTTCTCTCTTGATTAAGAATTGACTGAGGTTTTTCTTCACTTTTAATGGAAGTGTTAGGCATATAGATAAAGCTAGGGTACAACGAAATAATTTTAAAAAAATACATTTTGAGTAAAACAGTTCAGTAGAAACTATAGAGGCAGGAATAGCAGATACAAAATATGGGGAGGAAACTAAGTTATCTGAATATCCTCTTTATACCTTCAGGTCATTATATATTGCATCAGTTTCATCTTTGAGGTCTTCTACTGACACCAAATCTACTGGCTTCCTTTTACTGGTACATAGCTGTTATCCTAACACCGTCCTTCATTATTCCCTCTTTAGTATCCAGGGAATACTAAAGGCACTGCCTGATGCACTGCCTTGTTTGTTGGACACATTTCCCAACATTATTCTGAGAAAGGTTTCGTGGGGGATAAATTGTTTTGAGACCTTGTGAAGCTGAAATTGCCTATTCTCCATTGACATTTGATTGGTAGTCTGGCTGGTTATTAAAAAAAAATCTAGGTTAGAACCCTCATGTTTTGGCTTAGTGGAAGAGCATTGGCCCAACGATTATAGGGTCCTGGGTTCTATCCCTAGTCAAGGGCATGTACCTTGGTTTGCAGGCTCAATCCCTGATCCTGGTCGGGGTGTGTGCAGAGGGCAACCAATCGATGTGTGTCTCTCACATCGATGTTTCTATCTGTCCTCCTCTCTTCCCCTCTCTAGAAATCAATGTAAAAAAAAAAAATCCTCAAGTGAGGATTAACAAAAAATCTGTTACAAGTGTGTGAAGATAATGATGGTGTCATTCCTAGAGTGTCTGGGCAGCAATTGGTGAGAGTAGGCCTCTGTCCACCCCTGACCTGCACACAGCCTCATCTGTCTGCCCCAGAGTAAGGTTACTTTTCCTACGAGTGGTGTGGCATGAAGTTTCAGAAGTGCTGCTCCATAATGTATTGGAAGCCCAGAGCCTGTAAATTAGGCTTATTGACTGTGAGTTTCACTGTTGCATGATTAAGCTAGGTTGTTTTCTAGGGGCAGATCTATGTCCATATCTTTAAGTCTTTCTTTTGAACTGATCAAATCCTCCAAAAGAGTCTTCCAGGTTTTTTTGCATGGAGGCCATAGGTCTGGCTTTCAGCATTTTAGGAGCATAGATGAGAAAAAAGACTGGTAGTCTCAGCATTCAATATGTAAACACTCTCTTAACTCAGTTTTTGGCATGATACACCTACCTCAAATGAGCCTAATATCACCCTGCCCAGAGACCCACCCTCAGTTTTATATTTCAGAATATAAACCACTTGTCTTCCACTGGAACTAGGGAGAACCTTACTGAACTGTGCAGGAGAGTTGTGTGTATATGTGGAAGAAGGATCTGGGAATTCGGCTATTAAGACTTTGTCAGTCCATTCTATTTTTAGTTCGCCTTTTACTCTTTATTCACAGCTTCTTCATACTACCAATTCCGATCTTTTGGGGGTTCTTAAGTGCAATTTAATTTAGACTGTGTCTTAGCTTTTCTTTGCTAAATTAGGAGTATCTTTTAGATCTTGGGTAAGGTACCAGTTCTTAATACAAGATACAAAAAAGCATTGACCATGAAAAATTATTGCTCATCACGTTAAGTGTCAAGTCTGCCAAAGGATTAATATCAAGAATATAATAAAGGACTTATCCACCTTAATATGAAGAAGACTACTCAGTAAAAAACAAACAAACAAAAAAACTGAAGAAGAAATTGGAACTGAAGGTGTGTCCCACAGAAGAGGAAATACATGTGACTACAAACTTAAGAGATGTTCAGCACCTGGATTATGAGGGAAATGCAGATCGTAATGCAATGAGAGATTATATTTCATTCACTAGATTGGCAGAATTTAGGAATTATGACAGACTCAAGTGTCATAGAATTTGTGGGTTCACAAGTTCTCGTACACATACCTGATGAGGCTATAAACTGCTCTCTAACCACTTTGGAGAGTCATTTAGTATCATCTCATACTTTGGAGAATAACTAGCATAATTCTGCTCCCAGAGATACCCCTAAGGGAAATTTGTTTGGCCTAATACAAAACAAGACATGTACAAGAATAGTCCTAGCAATACTCTTCACAATACTGAAAACCTGGAAATGGCCCAGAGGCACATCAATAAAAAAGTGAAATATTATACAGCAGAAAGAACAGAGAACCAGTGTGATATGCAGCAATATAAATGATTCTTAGCAATATTATACTAAATGAAAAAAATCCCCAAAAGATTATAGATGACATGAAACTCTTTTATAAAATTAACAACTTAAAATTATATGTAGATGCATTTATTTACATATATGTTTCACGGATGTTTATATTATATTTCATGGAAATAATAATAAATATGTTTATATTATGTATTTAGTGATAACAATTATATATTTAATGAACACAATAATATTGTGTCATATATAAAGAACCATAGCTGAAACCAGTTTGGCTCAGTGGATAGAGCATTGGCCTGCGGACTGAAGGGTCCCAGGTTCGATTCTGGTTATGGGCATGTACCTTGGTTGCAGGCACATCCCCAGTGAGGAGTGCGCACGCAAGAAGCAGCTAATCGATGATTTTCTCTCATCGATGTTTCTAACTCTCTGTCCCTCTCTCTTCCTCTCTGTAAAAAATCAATAAAATATATTAACAACAACAACAAAAAGAACCATAGAACAGACTGTCAAACTGTAGCGGGTGGGGAGGGGGAGGCCTGTAAGAGATCAACCGAAGGACTTGTATGCATGCATATAAACATAACCAATGGATGCAAGACACGGGGGAAGGGGGAGCAGGTGAAGCGTATGCGGGGTGGGTGGGGGAGGTTGGGGGGAGGTCAAGGGGGGGGGGGAAACGGATACATATGTGCTACTATTTGTAATCCTTCAAACAATAAAAAACAGAAAAAGAAAATCAATTGGTTAAAAAGATATATATCTTGTGTCATATATATTTCATGGATACAAAAAGAATGCAAGGGGAAATTGAACATAAGGTTTAGGGTAATAGTTACTTTGGATGGCAGAAGTAGAGTGGAGTGATGAAGAGGAACATTGGTTAGAAGCCGGTTATTATCAGCTCCTATGTAGCTTTTGCTTTGGTTGGTAGGTTTGTAGGGTCCTAGTTACTTTATTAAAATAGAGATCCTTGTTCACATGGATCTTATTTGGTTGTCTTGTCTGTTTGTTTTGTGTGTGTGTGAGTGTGTATTTTTTTTTTTAAGAAGTAGCATTTTGAGTCCTGGAACAAATATTTAGGAGTTGAAGGTTATAAAATATATATATATATATATATATATATATATATATATATATATATATATATATTGATCTAAAGTTAACAAACTGAATTTTCTAGGTGGGGTTCATATACTGATAATTATCATAAACTTTATAGAGTATTTAGTGCATAATTATTTATTCCTATTTGTTCTTTCATAGAAATTTTACATTTTTTTTCCTTTCTTAGGACAAAGTTAAACTATAATCCTCCAAAAGATGATGGATCAACCTATAAGATTGAACTTGAAGGGATATCGGTAATGGTTATGAGAGAGATCCTGGATTACATCTTCAGTGGTCAGGTATGATGAGACACAAAGGAAGGAAGACTAAGTAGAGGCTTCTCAAGCTCAGGGTGAGGGTCTCCTTTCATCCATTCTGTGACCACGTAACCTTCATCTTCATCTTCTGTCGCCATGTGCATGACTGGTCTCTGCTCCTGTTAATGGTGTCCACATGTGTTCTTCTGGGGCTCTGCTCTTTACACAAAGGCAGACTGAGCAAGATCTTTCCCGGTCCCAGTTTTTTATTTTACATCCTGAGCTCCCCCTTCTAGTATGAAATGTGAAGAACGTGGGATGCTCCCTTCACTGCTGTTTTTTGCTTCTAAATCTTAAGTCCAATTTTGATTTTCCCCCATGCTGTTGAGGAACTCATTCTGTCTCCATCGCATGGAAATGGGAACTTCCTTGGGCAGGGGGGATATTTAGAAATAAAGAGTTCTAGACTCACAAATGACAGGCATCTGCATTGTATTTATGATGCCTTGATCCTGATGCCTCAGCAGGACCAGTATCCACCCCTATTCTTTCTTTCTGGATTTCCCTTTATTCCCACTTACTTTTCTGGGGGTTTAATGAAACCTGGAGAGGAAGTGATAAGTGAGTAGACTTCTTTTCTTTGCCCTCTTCCAACCCCCTGCCTGCTATTATGTGATTGAAAGTATAGCATGAGGACTCGTAAGAAAAATCTTAGGTGTGAACTAGGGCTCATTTTTTTTTTTAAAGGAAGAAGTTAGTGAGAATGCATTGTATCTTTACTCTTTTTGAGAGCTTGTTTCTGACTGTCTTTATTCCTTCTTCATCTTACGTTACTTTTCCTTTTTGTAAAGGCTGTGTCTCCTACCTGTTTCTAAATATTCTGAGTTGTTTCTAAATATTCTGAGTGTGCTGCTTACTTTCTCTAAATATATTCATTCTGTCTAGTCAAACTTGGTGGTTGTCATCCTTTTTTGAAGTTTTTGGTTTAGTTTCATGATGTTATCTCCTTTTCTCTAAACACTAGGTGGTGGGTGTGTAGATGTAAGGTTATGTATTGTATGATTGTTAAAAATAAATGAATAGAAATTAATTTTAGGGCAGCCCTTAAAATTCTGGAGAAAACCAGGCGTAGGACCAATCTCTAATCTAACTTGTAAAATTGATTTGTAGCAAGTTATGAGCCAGTAGAGCTTACTCATGTTAAGGCTTAGGTTTGAAACCTGAAGCCTTATTTACAGCTTTTGTTCCCAATTTAAATTAATTGTGGTTTTAAAATCATAGTTACAAGGTAAGTTATAGCAAACTTCTGATATGGCAGTTTAGTTTTACTGAGATGGGATTTAGTGGGTTGGTTTTTTTTTTTACATGTCTACATTTGAATAGTACAGCTATCCACTGTCTTGTGGCTAAATTTAATGTTATGTAAATGGGAAATTTCTCCATACTTGTAGCTTACTCAACACACTTCTTTCTACTTTTGTTGCTCATTTTCCAAGGTGGATGGCAATTATACATTTTTTTAAAAATCTGTGGTACAAATGTGTAAAATGTAGTAGTGTTTCTTGCTGTTCTGTACTCTGAACCCTCTCCTCCCATTTCTGAGTGGAGGATGAATACCATTCTTGGGACCACATGTGATCATGGCAATATCTTAGAGGCCTGTTTCTTTACGTCGCTTTACTGTTGAATAGGAAAACTATCAAGTGGGTGGAGGAAGAAGCATCAGCCAGAAAACTAAGAAAATTAAGGATAAGTAAATGTTCAAAGTTATTATTAACTTATTATAAAAGGGGTTCTTTCCTGAAAGTAGCTTTGGGACCAAATTGTATCTGTTGCACCAACCTGAGTACAGTGTTTGGTGTTAGATGAAGCTTCTAAGGCAGTGTGGATCCCTTTTCTAAAGGGCCTTACATTCAGTTTGCATATCATTTGGCAAAGGCATGAAATTAATATATTGGAGGCAAGATTTCCCACAGTCCTGGTGCTACTATTTAAAGAAATCACCTTCAGTTTACCACAGAATACAGAACTTTGAGTTTCCTAAGCATTTCAGTCATTTAAAGTTTTTCTCTAAATTTAGTATAGAAGTAAGCCAACTGGACAGTTCACCTTGAAGAGTTATTGGTAGTTAACTTGGGTAAAGCAAGGGACATGGTAGGAAAAGTTAACCAGCCACCCACTGCTTATGTTGTTCAAAGGTTCCCTGGGGCCCTCAGACTCTTCGTGGATAAAAGTACAATGTTAGGCCATATGAAACTGCCACTATTTTATCATCTTTGACCTACAAAAATGGAGCTTTCGTGTGGTTCAGCCTAATAGATTGGTGGTTTGGGTTTTAAACATATATATTCAAATGTAAAATATTTATGAAATTCTGACAGATCCGGCTAAATGAAGATACCATCCAAGATGTTGTACAGGCAGCGGACCTGCTCCTGCTGACGGACCTTAAAACTCTGTGCTGCGAGTTTTTGGAAGGCTGCATTGCTGCTGAGAACTGCATCGGGATCCGTGACTTTGCACTTCACTACTGCCTGCACCACGTGCATTACCTTGCCACGGAATACCTGGAGACTCACTTTCGAGACGTCAGCAGCACAGAAGAATTCCTAGAACTGAGTCCTCAGAAGCTTAAAGAAGTTATTTCTCTTGAGAAGTTAAATGTTGGCAATGAAAGATACGTATTTGAGGCAGTAATTCGATGGATAGCACATGATTCAGAAATGAGAAAGGTACTTGTAGTTTATAATATTGTCTAACTTTGTCTTTTCACTTATTTCATTGATTTAGTTTTTTGTTTTGTTTTTTATCCAAGTTATCGATGTCTTTCTCCTTCAGTGTGAAAGACTTGCAAAGTTATGTTCTAAAAGATATCTATAAAACATCTTCCATAGGATCATTAAAGCGGTTGATGTTTCAGAACATATCGTTTGTATGTTGTTCTTTATGGAAAAATGCGTTTCAAGGTTAAGAAATGCAGTGTCCCCAGACTCACTTTCATCATTCTAAGTCATTGGGCTAACCTCTTCAGCAACTCTGATGCAGGCAGCAGGGCAAGGGGGGCACTTGGAGCTCTGGCACAGGGGTGAGGGCTGTGGGCTCTGCCTCTAGTGTTTGACACAACTGGGGAGAAAGCAGGAGAGCACTCTGAAGTTTTCATGACAATGCAGTTCCAAATAAGAAGGTTCTGGAAGTAAGCCTGGGAAGGAAGGGTCTTCAAGAATATCAGGCTTTAGCTGAATCTGGTTTGGCTTAGTGGATAGAGCGTCCTCCTGTGGTTCAATTCTGGGCAAGGGCATGTGTCTTGGTTGCGGGCGCATCCCCAGTGGGGGGGTGTGCGAGGGGCAGCTGATCAATGACTCTCTCATCGATGTTTCTAACTCTCTATTTCTCTCCCTTCCTCTCTGTAAAAAAGTCAATAAAATATATTTTTTTAAAAATAAAAAAGAACATCAGGCTTTAGATCCAAATTGTTGATACATTGGGGGAGAGAGAAAAATCATAGGGCTTTAAGTCCAATACTTATAAATTAGATGCTAGCTTTACTTACTATACTTACAATGAAAACTACATTAGGTTTTAGAGTAGTTTTTGAAATGTACAATTGCATTATTAAGTTCTTGATAACCCTTAACTTATGTTTTAATGATGATCGTATAATTATGTAAATTCTGTAGGCCTGTGAGTATGTCCAGAAACTATGCTTGTAGTCTCAGCATAGTTACACAGTTGATATTCTATTTTTCAGATTAGTTGGGTAAATTAGGGAAGGAGATAGAATATTTTCCAGCTTGTGTCATTCGCTGAGACCACTATCAGTAGTTTCTCCCTGACCCTCTTCTTGCCTGAAAGTGACGATGATGCTAAGGTCATCTGACTGTTTTGGAAACAGGCAGTTTTTCATCCTTTGGTTAATCTGAACACGATGCTGTAAAAACTGTGGCCTTTTAATACTCAGGGTACAGAAGAGCATACCTTAAAATGACTATTTCAAAACCAAGAAAGACTAGTCATTAAAGAGTTTCACCTTGTGTATATAGAATGCTATAATCATTTGGTTCAAATTTAATGATGGATCATGAAAAATATACAATTCATATTTACATGTTAGCTATGTTTAATAATAATTACTTAAATAATTATATACTAAGGATTTTTTAAACTTTGTCTTTTCTAATTTTTTTAAGTAATATTAATGTTGAAACATTTTCATTAACTGGTTTACCATATTGTATCAAGCTATTATTGTATATAATTCTATAAATGTGATTTGATTCACAGCACATTCAAGCAAATGATAGCAGAGTTCTTGCAAGTTTTCTTATTGCTATGGGAACCCTATAGGGTGTAAAGAAAGCTGCTTGAAACTTTGCAATGATACATCAAATATAAATATGAATTAATGACTTTTCTCAAATTACATTTTTTTAAAAATCAAGGCTATGGGAAATAGAAAGGAAAGGGACTAGTAAGCATGTTTACGGAGTACTAGCACTTATAACTTGCCTCTTGATAGTCTACCCTGTTTCCCCGAAAATAAGACGGTGTCTTATATTAATGTTTGCTCCCAAAGATGCACTAGGTCTTATTTTTAGGGGATGTATTATATTTCCATGAAATAGGTCTTATTTTCGGAGGATGTTTTATTGTCGGAAAAACACGGTATCAACAATTTCAGTGTTCTATGAGTTGAGAAATCCATATTCTAAAAGCTATGTATTGCATTCTCCATTTTCCCTCCCCATCCTCTCTGCCCTCTTCTGCAGGTCCACATGAAGGACGTTATGTCAGCACTGTGGGTTTCAGGATTAGACTCCAGCTACTTACGGGAACAGATGCTGAATGAACCATTAGTACGAGAAATTGTCAAAGAGTGCAGCAATATACCACTGAGCCAGCCACAGCAAGGAGAGGCAATGCTGGCCAATTTCAAACCCCGGGGCTACTCAGAGTGCATTGTGACTGTTGGTGGAGAAGAAAGAGTGTAAGTATGGGTGTGTGTTGTTTGAAAATGGTATAAGGGAATAGAGATCTCTGTGGGAACAAGAATTCATAATATTTCTCAGTATCTAAAGCATGATAGCAGTAGATTTTTTAAAATCGTTTAAACACTTTTTAGAGCGGTAAAAGTAGTCATAGTTATTGTAGCAGAACTACATAAAACATATTAACTGCTAATGTATTTCCCTTTTTAGTTCACGGAAGCCAACAGCAGCAATGCGCTGCATGTGCCCTCTTTATGACCCTAATAGGCAGCTTTGGATTGAACTGGCCCCTTTAAGCATGCCAAGAATTAACCACGGAGTGCTCTCAGCAGGTACCGTTCTGTGGGAAATTTTACTTAAACACACGATCAAGTAATGTGTAATTTCTGGGTTGTACAGAACAACTCAGCCTTTTTTAATTTGTTTTTTTTGGTTAATCTCCCGAGTATATTTTTCCCATTGATTTCTAGAGAGAGTAAAGGGGATGCTGAGGCGGGGGTTGAGGGGGAGAGAAAGTGAAATATGAATATAAGAGAGACCCAGACACATCTATTGGTTGCCTCCTGCACACACCCTAAAATGGGACCAGGGATTGAACCTGCATTCGAGGTAGATGCCCTTGATCCAGATTTGAACCTTCAACCCTTTGATCCTTCACTTCACTGGCTGATGTTCTAACTGCTGAACCACACCAACCAGGGATGACAGCCTTTTAAAGAGATAATTTTATTATCGCTCTGTGATGACATTTGCAATGAATTTCTAACTTTTAAGACTATGTTAAGAAGAGTGTCTTCTGTCAGTCTTTGTTGTCCCCCAAATTATAATACATAGCAATTTTTCAGACTTTAGTATTTTACTTGATGACCTAATGATAGAAAAACAGTGAGCTGTGTGACCATGCTTGGAACACAGAATTATTTAGAGCTGTGATAGTCCCATCATCTTTGAAATTCAATTTAGAACTACAACATATAACTGTCTAAAATAGGAGTGTATTGTAAAAACAGGCATTTCATATGAGACTTTAAAAAACATAATTTAGCAATGGCATAAAGTTATTTTACCACAGAAAGGATGTTTTAGTTGACCTTTACAAGTTTGAAAGTATTCGAAGCTCTTACTCAAGGAAATGATAGAAAAGGTCGTTTTTGCTGCCTTACTCCTGTTGGCCTCCTTTCTCTTAATCTTGGATCTGCCTTTTGGGTTTACCCCACATCTACTATTTCACTTCATTCTCATTTTTGTCAGCGATTCTTCTGGGATCCTTACTTTATAGTATCTTCTTACCCACTCATGTTACCTTAAATTTTTTTAAAGCTATATCACACCATACCATGTTCTAGAAATGGCTAAATCTATACTGTAATGTAGAAATTGAATAATTTTCTGGGTGCCAGGTTAATTGCAACTATTGTCAAAAATAAGCAGCTGGATGAAGTGGTATAGCCAGCAGGATATAGGGCTGATTTCTCTGTTCTGTCTTTTCAGAATTTGCTTCCTTAAATTTTCATCCCATAATATATATACATATTTAGAATTTTATCACATGCACACCTACCATAAAGATTCCTATATCACTAATTTTCAAAAATTTCCTTGAGAGTTTGATATTTCAGAAACTTTAAGCCATGAGGAGATGAATTATGTCCAGTTGTATGGACTGAGGTTGTGAAATGATTGAGTAGTTCCTATTTTACCAAGCCTCTTCTGCATTTCTTCTTTTCTTACATTTTTTAGTTGATTGATTTTTTTTTGTCATTGATTCTTTCCCTTTATACTAGTTTAGAAGTTACATTCTTTGTGTATATTCCTTTGAAGGTTTCCTTAGAAACCAGAGCCTATTATCAAAGCCTAAAGTTAACCAGTACTTTTATACTCTGTTTTTCATGTTTTCCAGTTTAGTAGTATTAAAATACATGATCATTTATAAATACAATATTTTCATATGTACATGTTTTATTAACCTAGGTTTTATATATGTAACTATAGGTAGATTATATAAACTTACCCACATGTTTACCACTTTGTTTTTCCTTTCTTGTTTCTCAGACCTTCCATCTAGGATCATTTTCCTTTTCTTTAAAGTTCATCCATTTGAATTTCCTTCATTGTGGTTCTCTTCAGATTTATTTGTCTGAAAATATCATTACTTTGCCTTCATTTTTAAAGGGTATTTTTGCTAGGTATAGAATTTAAGGTTGGTATTTAATATTTTTCAGCACATTGAAGATATCTTCCTACTGACTTGGCTGTTATTGTTGTTAAGTTGTCAACCTAAAAATCTATCTTTTCTCAGGATTGTATTTAAAATATTTTTTCCTTAGTTTTCTGCCATTTCATTACATGTGCTTACATGTACATTTTATTTGACATTTTACCATATTTGGTGATTGTTGGGAATCTTGAATCTGTGGCTCAGCCTTTTGAATCTGGATCTTATTCATTATGTCTTCAAAATACTGCCTCTGCTGTGTTCTCCTTTCTCCCTTTGATTTTGGAAGTCAGATTAAGCATGGCTAGACATTTTTACTCCATCCTCTGCCTCCTACCATTACTTTGTTTTTTATGTTTTTGCCACACTGTATTGCTTTCTTCATTATTTCTTTTTATTTACCTTCCATTTAATGAATTATCTCTTTAACTATGATGGATCTGCCATTAAAACCATTTATTGAACTTTTGATTTTATCTGTTCTTTATTTTTTTATTTCTAGAAATTCTCTTTAAATCTTTTTCAAATCTGCTAGTCACTTCTATAGTCACATTTCCAAAGAATTATATTCAAATTTGTCCATTATTTCTTAAACATAGTAAGCATTGATGTTTAAATCTTTTGATAATTTCAATATTTGAAATTTGAATTCTTTGCAAGACTACCTGCTACTGTCTGCTTCAGAGAGTCTAATTTCTTGGTATACCTGAGTACAGTATTAATTTGGAATTACTATTAATCAAATTCAAATATTGAGATTTCCTGGATAGTCAAGGAGACCTAATCTGGTTTCTAGTTCTGGTTGGACTTCATCCTAAGGGTTCCACCATTTGCTGTGGACCTGGGGTTTAGATTTGTCTTTTTCATCCCCTCAAAGCCTTTAAAAGAAAGATTGAATAGTTTCCTAGAATAGAAGACCTGAGATAACCCAGAGCTTCTTGTGGCTTGAGTGGGTAGTGTCTTCCTTTGATGCTGTACGGTAGCGGGAATCCATTCAAACATACTGAGTGAAGTAAAATGGTCAGTGACTCAGACTTCCTCTCCCACCAAGGAAGGAATGGAATCTGATAAAGATCTCAAATCTGTTGTTGTTATCAGAGAAGGTTTCTCCACATTCTCTCTCTGCAGCTATGGCATTTATATTCAACTGGAGGTGCGTATTGAAGATTTGTTTCAACTTTCTTGTGTGTCTCCTTTGATTTTTGCAGAAGGATTTTTGTTTGTATTTGGGGGCCAAGATGAAAATAAGCAGACCCTGAGCTCAGGAGAAAAGTATGACCCAGATGCAAATTCATGGACTGCATTGCCACCAATGAATGAGGTAAATAAAACATTGCTTTTTCATTTGTTCGGTATGTTGTTGTTTTTTTTCTGTTGGCACTTTTGTTTTGCATTTGAGTATAAGAAAAAATGTAGCAACCCTGCCAGGGCCCCTTGCCTAAGGCCAGTGCCTGCCCTCCCAGCTCTCTTCTCTGTGCCATCCCCTTGCTCCGTCTGATCTTCTCGCAGTCTCTCAGACCTAGAAATACTCCTGCTTCAGGATCTTTGCCAGATACCCATGTTCCTTGTTTCCTTCAGTGTTTGCCCACAGAGCACCCTGTCCCAGGGCACCTTCCCTCCGGCCCCTCAGTTCTCCTGTCTCCCCTACCCTCCCTTCTTTCTTTTCATACCATGTAACACCTTCTCACATACTGCAAAGTTCACACACAATCTTTTGTTGTTGTTGTTAATCCTCACTTGAGGATATTTTTCCATTGACTTTTTTTTTTAGAGAGAGAGTGGAATAGAGAGAAGAGAAACGTTGATGTGAGAGAGACACATTGATTGGTTGCCTCCCACACATGCCCCGACCAGGGCTGGGGATTGAGCCTGCAACTGAAATACATGCCCTTGCCCGGAATCAAACCCAGGACCCTTCAGTCTGCGGGCTGATCCTCTTATCAACTGAGTCAAATCAACTAGAGCATTCACACAAACTTTTTTTTAAAATTTATTGATTTTTTTTTTACAGAGAGGAAGAGAGAGGGATAGAGAATTAGAAACATCAATGAGAATCATCAATCAGCTGCCTCTTGCACACCCCCTACCGGGGATGTGCCCACAACCAAGGTACATGCCCTTGACCGGAATAGAACCCAGGACCTTTCAGTCCGCAGGCCGACGCTCTATCCACTGAGCCAAACCAGTTTTGGCCACACAAACTCTTATGGCAGGGGATTTTGCCTGTGTTTGGCCGGCATTCTATCTTCAGTGCTAGAATAGTTCTGGGTGTATAGGGGACACTAAGAAAATATTGACACATGAATGTGAAATGCCTCAGGCTTCTGTCATTGCCCACAGCCTCCGCACAGACCTGTTTACCACACTGCTTCTCTGCTCCTGGCAGTCCTGTTACGGTGGTCTTTGTCTTTCACACATCAACTTGGAAACACTCGCACAGAGAATCTCACTGAACCAAAAGTTAATTTTTTTTTCTTTTTGTGAGCTTTTGTGAGTAAAAAGTACTGATTCTGACTAAGAATTTACCATGCAGATAATTCCCTTGTTTTGAGAAATTCTTAGGCTTGGGTTCTCTATCTATTGTGATAGAGTGAGCTGCTAGGGAAAGTAGAAATATTTGAGAGAGATGGTTTTGAGCATGGACTTCTTTACTGGAACATATCTGTAATTTTTATTAAATCCATGGACTTCTTTGCTGGAACATATCTGTAATTTTTATTAAATCCTTTAAAATCCATATGACAGCCTTTTGTATACAAAGATCTTTGATGTCTTTTCAGGCAAGACATAACTTTGGAATTGTGGAGATAGATGGAATGCTGTACATTTTAGGAGGAGAGGACGGTGAAAAGGAGCTAATTTCCATGGAGTGTTATGATATTTATTCTAAAACCTGGACAAAGCAACCAGATTTGACCATGGTTAGAAAGGTAAGAACCGTATCTTGTGATTACAAATTGGATTTTAAAGTTGATGTTTTTTTATTTCCTGCATAAGCCTTTTAATACAATTGGTAGTGTTACGGAATTCTGCCTCTGTTGGTAGCTTGCCTTTGTTATCATCAGCCATACACCAAGATGGGAAACAGAGGGTGTGTGAGCATTTATCCTAACAGTGGCTGTGTGTCCAAGGCCTGCACTTGAGAAATGCTGTGTTAGTGCACTAACCTAGAAAGCAACCACATCTTCTAAACCTATTTTCATAATCATCAGGACTGGGGAGAAACATTAATTTTGAGGTAAAGAACTACCATTGCACACTGAGTAGAATAAAAAATACACAAATGGTCACACTGGCTCTATTAGAGTATCTGTCTTTATTTATACTCTCTGGGATAGCAGTGAGTTTGTCATCAAGCCAAAATTTTGTCCAGTGCTGTAAGTATATACACCTTTAAGTACTGACATATACTCATAATATGTTCTCTCACTATCTGTGCCCTTTCAACTAAATTATTTGAACAGGAATTGAGTGATATCTTGCTCATGGAATCTAAACCTTGGAATCTTCAATAGTGATGAAAAGATAGAGAGACTGGAAAGTTCCCTGAATAAGAGGGTTATTAATTATCTTAGTGAAATAGTATTAGATGAAGTTAATTCTTTTCTGAGGATTAACAATATGTGTAGTACCTTGCTCTTCTTCTCATTTTTAAATCATTTGTAATATTGGAAAACACCATAGTTTTACTATTAGAAGTCTTAGACAAGTGAATATTTACCTGTAAACTTCAATAATAAATGTTGCCTCCCCACTGTTGCTTTCTTATTTCAGATTGGCTGCTATGCAGCTATGAAAAAGAAAATCTATGCCATGGGTGGAGGGTCATATGGAAAACTTTTTGAGTCTGTGGAATGTTATGACCCAAGGACCCAGCAATGGACTGCGATATGTCCGCTGAAAGAGAGAAGGTGAAAGAATGTGCCTATGGACTTTCCCCTGAACCTGGCTTTTGCTCTTCCTTTCGTTTAAATGAACCTTTTATTTGGCTTGGCATTTAGTTTATATAAAATTAAATGAACTTTCATTTCCTGAAAAAGGAAGAACTGCATATTCACCAAACACTGAGTATTACAGAGTTAAAACAAGCAGAAGAGGAATTAGGGAATTGGGTCAGGAGTTGTAAATCAAATGCCTAATCAGCTCTGTGTGACCTTTCAGATTTGGAGCTGTAGCCTGTGGAGTTGCCATGGAGCTGTATGTATTTGGAGGAGTCAGAAGTCGAGAGGACATCCAGGGTAGTGAGATGGTAACTTGCAAGTCAGAATTCTACCATGATGAGTTTAAAAGGTAATTATGAATTGTTTCACGTAGCTTCTGCAACTTTTTTTTTTCCTTTCAAAGTCATGTTTTTGCTTTATTTAGTTTTGTTTTCAAGTTACTTCATTGAATTGCTATTGATGGGGTGTCCTCTGCTCTCCACCTGTTGATGGTGGAAGTGGGCTTCTTGTGTTGTCACGAGAAAAGGAATTTTCTGAGACTCGAATGAGTGATACTTATTTGCATGGCATTAAATCCCCGAGTTTCCAAGGTCCCATCTCCTTTTGTCCCACCAGGAAAAGTCCAGCTGTATCTTAGCTGAGGTTCCATATTTGCACAGTCCAGCATCAGGCTAGATTAGCCTGTGTTTCCATTCGCAGTCCATTGTGTGTGGGGTCTGCATGGCCTGGGACTTGTAGGGCCACCTGGCTATGGAGAGAACATGGGCAAGTGCAGAGAAGCAGGAGCAAAGCCAGAGGAGCAAGAGAGAGAGAATCCTTTGTCTTTGGATTTTGTTTGGTTTTTTTAAAAAATATATATTTTATTGATATTTTACAGAGAGGAAAGGAGAGAGATAGAGAGCCAGAAACATCAATGAGAGAGAAACATCGACCAGCTGCCTCTTGAACACCCCCTACCAGGGATGTGCCCGCAACCAATGTACATGCCCTTGACTGGAATCAAACCCAGGACCTTTCAGTCCGCAGACCAACGCTCTACCACTGAGCCTACTGGTTTCGGCTGTCTTTGGATTTTGTACTCCCAAATTTTAATGGGCTTGCTTTGGCTCTACCCAAAGCCAATGATCTTTGTTCCCAGGTTAGAGTAACAAGCAAGTATTTTCCTTATGTCACCTGAACTTGACTCTGCATGCATCCATCTTCCCCTTTGTTGCAGCTTCCTGGTGAAGCTGCCAGATAGCCATGCTTATAATGTCTGGTCTTCCCTTTGCTCCTTTCCTATTAGTAAGCAGCTAATTACAATGTTAACAGAATTGTCTCTCCAATTTAGGAACTATGTCTAATGCATACTTGATATTTAACTCCTTAATTTAGCATATTTGGTCTTTTGTGATATGACCTCTGACTACTGTTTCTGCTACTGTTCAACCCAGTACATTTTTCCCCAAAACATAAAATGATTATCTCAGTTCTGTGCTTTTATACTATTCTTTTGCCTAAAATTTCCCTTCCCACGTTTATCCAGTTCATTTGGCCTGTTCCAAAACTCTGCTTATTCATCACTCTCTAGAGGTCTGATTGGGTTCCTCAGTCTGTGATTTCATAACACTCTGTACATGTCCTCCTCTTGGATTGTAATTGTTCACCGTAAGCTCCATCAGGGCATGGTCCAGCTATGCCAACTTTAACTCCTAGCTTCAGCTTTGCAACTGGCCTGTATTAGACACTCAGCAAAATGCTAATTAACTGAGTGAAGTGTTGTGTCAGAGACTACCTCTGACAGGCTGCATAAATGTCTTGTGGAATAGGTAGCATTCTCCCCCCTCTTCCCTTTTCTCACAGGGTTTTTATTTTTGTGGTATTTGTTGTTGTTGTTATAACCACTAAACAGTATTCTTACTGCTGTAATATGTTTCAATCCTGGGAAACTGTCATGCTAAAATTAATCTTGTGATAGTGTTTCAGTCATATTACCAGAAGAGGGTGCCATAATATAATGTTTAATTTCGTATTTTTTAAAAATAATCTTTATTGGGTTCTAGAGAGAGAAGAAGGGAGAGAGAGAGAAACATCAATGTAAAAATGAAACACTGTTGGGCTGCCTCTTGCATGGCCCCTACCAGGGATCAGCCCTGCAACCCAGGCATGTGCCCTGACTGGAATCAAACCGGTGAACTTTTGGTGCTTGGGATATTGCTCAACAAACCAGCCAGGGCTCTTAATTTTAGGTTAGGGCAAGCAGTGAGCACTTATCAAGATTTTATTAAGATATAAAAATATTACCTAACTTAGTGTATTTTAAGCGTATTTGGATAGCCTTTTTCCCCCTTCAATTATAGGGGTAAACAAACTATCTTAGGATAATTTATTAGACAAAGTGTGAGAGCAATTCAGAGGATGTTTGCTATGGTGGGGCTGAGGAGGCAAAATTTCAGACTTTTTTAGATTTCTCTTCCTTAACATACTACTACTATGTGGGTTAACTATCCAAGATATGAAGTAATACATTAATTTCTTGCCCAAATGAATCTCAAGGTAGTCTGCCCAATTTCATTAACAAGCAGTGGTCAGTGTGTTTGGTTTCTGATATAAAGTATTGATACAAGCTTTTTTTTAATATAATGGCTGAATTACTATTTACATAGTATGACCTAGAGAGCTATAATAATCAAGGTTGGAATAATCAAGGTTGTTTATGATTTTACCACTTTCTCTCCCTATTTTGAGTATATAGGACTTAAATTAGGCTGCAAAGTTTCTCAGTCTTATATTTCTATCAGGTTTCATATTTATAGTTGATAAGCTTTAAATGTCAGTGTATTGCTTTCAGCTCATATGGTTAAACATAAGAGAATTGCTCCTTGCTATATAAAAGCACTTTTAAATAAATTGCATGTATCTTTAGTTTTCTTATTTCTAAGCTCTTCAACGTTAGTTCATAAATTGAAGAAAGCTGAATTTCTCTTGTTAATATAGCATACAGTTCACCCTTGAACAACATGGGTTTGAACTGTGTGAGTCCATTTAAATGCCGATTTTTTCCCCAATAAATACATGCAGTACTTATTTTTTCCAATAAGCACATACAGTATTTCTCTAGTTAACTGTTAGAATACAGTTTATTAGAATGTGTTAATTGACTGTTTATGTTATCAGTAAGGCTTCCAGTCAACAGTAAGCTATTAATAGTTAAGTTTTGGGGGAGTCAGAAGTTATACACAGATATTCATCCGCAGGGGAGGGTGTGGGGGTCAATTATATAGAATTCTTATTCATTTAGATGACACTAAGAACATTTGTACCACTAAGCACCATGTATTAACTCATTGAACTCATTTAATCTTCACAACAACCCTCTGCGATATAGGTACTCGTTTTACTTTTTTTGTTATTTATGAGAAAACCAAAGCACCCAGAGGTTAGGTATGTGCCCAAAGACACACGGATCGCAAGTGGTAGAGCTTGCATTTGAACTCAGGCATTCTGGCCCCAGAGTCAACCTTCTCAGCTCCCATACTGTCTTGCCTTTAAAACATAGGCTTTTCCATAAACATCTATAGAAATAAAATAACATTTTTTTATTCCTTAAAAGATCAGATGTTTCCAAGTATGTTATATTTGCATTCTCTGGAAACTGTTGCCAGATGTACAACCTGTATAAAATCGGAGACCATTTATTGTTTTTAGATAATCTCTTGTCTTTCCTGCCTTTGTTCCCTATTTTTAGGTTAAAACTTTCCTGGAAAAATGCCATATCTTACTATTTTCTGTGTTTCTGACTAAAAAACAAACTGATAGAGAGCAATGAAATTGCCATAAGTTAAACCCAGTCATAGGATCAACTTTGTCAGAATGCCAGTGTCTCTACTCCTGCTCCTTATGCCCCCATTCTTTTACTAATGCTACCTCCTCCCCGTTGTCCATACTCAAAAAGGTCATCTTTGGCCTGGCCGGTTTGGCTTAATGGATAGAGCATCGGCCTGCAGACTCAAGGGTCCCGGGTTCTATTTGGGTCAGGGGCATGCACCTTGGTTGCAGGCACATCCCCAGTAAGGGGGTGTGCAGGAGGCAGCTGATGTTGAGATTATCTATCAGGCAGATGTTTCTCTCTCATTGATGTTTCTGGCTCTCTATCCCTCTCCCTTCCTCCCTATAAAAGATCGATTATATATATATATATATATATATATATATATATATAATCGATTATATATATATACACACATTTTAAAAGGTCATCTTTGATTCTCTCCTATGCCTCACGTCTCATCAGTTGTCAAGTCTTACCTTCTTGTTTAAACTCTAATATGTTTTACATTCACCCCACCTTTATTGCTCTGCTCCTACTCCAAGGCATCCTCGTTCCTCCTCCTCCTCCGTGCCGCCTCATTAGCCTTCTAACCTGTCTTCTCTAATGTCACTTTGATCTATTATCTCCTGCTGAAGAGTCTTCCTATTTCCCCATTGCTTACCAATTCCCTCTAACCATGTCAGCACCAGGACAGGCCTGCAGTCCCTCCAGCACCCTCTGTTGACAAAGCCTACCACCGCGTTTATCTTTCCAAGGAACCAGCTGTTGATGTTCATTTTCTCTGTCGTGTGTTTTCCATTCCATTGGCTCCTGCTTCTGTCTATGTTGTTCCTTTCCTTTTACTTAGGGTTTATTGTGCTCCTCTTTTCCTAGCTTCTTCAGGTAGAGTTTTTAATTTTTTTTTAAATGTCTCTGCTGAAACCTCCTGTGTTTCATCATAAGCACATTTTCCCCTCCCTTTCTGAGCAGAGTCATGGTAGCTGTGTTCGAGTCCCAGCCTGATAGGGACTAATCTCAACAGCTGAGTCATTGCAGAGTTGGCGTCTGTTGATTATTTATTCCCTTGAGAATGAGTTATTTTTCTGGCTCTTCTTTTGTTGAGTAATTTTGGATTGCATCCTGAACACTGTGAACTGAACGTTGTCGGGGCCCTGAGGACTCTTATATTGCTTTAGAGTGCTGCTCTGAGATCTTGAGCAGGCAGTGGACTTGGGTAGATAGACTCAGACTGCAGGCTGTCACATCCGCAGCGGGCGGCTGCTCACAGTCTGTCCTTCAAGCCTTAGTTACAAGCATTTGTGGTTCCGGGGTCAGTCAAAGACTTGAGATGTGAGTGCCCATAAATTTAGGGGTTCTTCTCTACCTCTCATCTTTCTGAGACACCCCCCCCACCTCCCCCCATACACTTCAGTGATTCTGATTGCTCTGTATACCCTGATTCCAATAGCCAGAAAGATAGCAGGGTTTTCTCTCATGGTTTCAGCTGCCCCAAGCCACTGCCCTCCAGTAAAGCTACCAGAGAATGGAAATACTCCACGTGAGGTGCTTGTTCAGTTTTCAGCGTCTTCCCCAAATCTGCCTGCTTTTGCTCACACTTCAGGCCCTCAGACAGTTTTTTGTTGTATTTTGTCCAGAGCCTGTAACTGTTCCTTGCAGGAGGATCAGCTTGTTAAGAGTTCCTTTCTGACTGGCCAGCATTGCGCAGTGGTTGAGCATCAACCTATGAACCAGGAGGTCATGGTTGGATTCCCAATAGGACACAGGCCTGGTTTGCAGTCTCAATCTCCAGTGTGGGGCATTCAGGAAGCAGCCAATCAATGATTCTCTCTCATCAATGTTTCTCTTCCCCTCTCTCCCTCCCTTCCCCCTCCCTCCCTCCCTCCCTCCCTCCCTCCCTCCCTCCCTCCCTCCCTCTCCCTTTCTCTCTGAAATTAAAAAAAAAAAAAATTTAAGTTCCTTCCTTCCTAAAAGCAGAAATCTCACTCACTAAAGCTTCCTCTTTTCTTCTTCTTTTGTGTTGTTGTTGTTGTTAATCTTCAACTGAGGATATTTTTTCCTTTGATTTTTAGAGAGAGTAGAAAGGGGGGAGAGAAAGAAAGAGAGAGACAAAGAAAAACATAGATGTGAGAAAGACACATCAATTGGTTGCCTCCCACATGCACCCTGATTGGGGTGAGGATCAAACCTGCAACCCAGGCATGTGCCCTTGACTGGGAATCGAACCTGAGACACTTTCTTCGGCACATGGGCTAACGCTCTAACCATGGAACCACACCAACCAGGATTCCCTCTTTCCTTCTCTCTCCTGAGTTGATTTCCCCTTCTTCCCTTTCCACCCCTCCTTCCTTTTTCCTTCCCTTAACTGTTTCCCCTCCTCTCTCTGAAGCTTGCTGCTATTGAGCCCTGCTATATTTGAAAGCGTTGTTCTCATGGAGCATTCTTAATCCTGAGTTACCAGCAGACTCATCATTATAGCCTCCACGCCCTAATAAGCCTGTGTTTAAAAACCTTGTAACTAAAGGCATAACATTGCCTTGGCCATTATAAAAATCTTCCTCCACTTAATGATGCCTGCTCTGCAGTAGACACTATGCAAAGTGCTTTATGTTGGCAGTTTCATTTCATCCTCACGACAGTCACTTGAGGTTGGTGATGGTGTCTGGTGTCCCTACTTTACAGATGACAGAACAAGACTGGGTTAGCTAAAGTGTCCCAGGTCAACGAGGTGATAGGTGGTAGAAAAAGAAATGGAAGCCGAAACTGGTTTGGCTCAGTGGTGGAGCGTCGGTCTGCGGACTGAAAGGTCCCGGGTTTGATTCTGGTCAAGGGCATGTACATTGGTTGCGGGCACATCCCCAGTGGGGGGTGTGTAAGAGGCAGCTGGTGGATGTTTCTCTCTCATCGACGTTTCTAGCTCTCTATCTCTCTCCCTTCCTCTCTGTAAAATATCAATAAAATATATTTTTTTTAAAAAGAAAAAAAAATGGAAAACCATACGCCTTTCATATCTGTTTTATAAGCAACAGCAAGTATGTGCTCCAGTTAAGTTTTCATGTTCGTTTTAGTGCATTTGAAGCCTCATCCTCAGCACTATGTAAATAGATCAGGGTGACTTTTCTGAAACCCAGGAAGTCTGAATTATTGATCTGCTTTTGGTACATCATCCACATAGACCAGTTTCTTCAGCATTACTTATTCCAGAGAAGGATTATGTTCTCAACTCTGTAAAATTATTCCAAAACATTGTATCCTGATGGCTTTTCTGCAGATAATGTACTCATAATGTCTTAATTTAAAAGTGACCATTGACCTGCTAGTCTGCCGTCTTTTAATGGGTTTGTTCAGAAAAGTGCTTGTGTGTCCACTGGGATTGGTCCTGCGGTGCATTTCAGCTGCTGACAAGGCACAGGGATTTTCTTCAGCTTGTTTGATTCAGAGCCTGGTGAAAAATTAAACGTCGGGGTTTAGATATTTATGTTTGTTTAGCCCTGAAGACACAAAATGTGAATAAGCCAGTTAGTTATTATAGTTTGACATTTCCAAACTTTTTCTCTCAAAAGCCTATTCAAGTCCCTGTTTTCACTTTTCAGTGAAAGCTCTTAGATTTTTCACTTTTCCTATTAATTAGAGGCATTTTAGAGTTGGGCCAAACTGTGTTCCCAGTCCCAGTCAACATTCAGGTGTTAGATGATTCAGTGGTAGAGGAAGTATTTAAAAATATGGCAGCTCTTATTAGTTTTGCTTCTGACACATAGGAACTTGGACAAATCATTTTGCTTTCATGTTTCTTGAAATTCAAAATTATTGAAGTTACTCCTTTATAACAATCTGGGAATACTAGCAGTAGTCATTGAAATAAAGGTGCTGTTCTCAGTGAGATAGTTTTGCATTTTATTTAATATTGAGATGCTCTCAACTACACGTCTGGCTTATTAGACACTTCATAGAGAGTTAGAGATACCAGGAGCAATGCCCGTGCATCTGTGTGCTCCAGCAATGGGTGGAGCCTGGACTTTGGTAGTTCTCAATAGTTTAGATACATTCCCAGCGCCTGACTAATGTCTACTATGACCAGGTTGTGCCTTTAGCTATAAAAGGGAAATTGGTTAGATTACCTTGAGTGAACATCATTATTCAGCAGTCTAGTTGTGTGTGTGTGTGTGTGTGTGTGTGTGTGTGTGTGTGTGTGTGTTTAAGCAAAAAACACAACACAAACAAAAAACCCAAACACTCAAACTTTTATTTTTTATTTTGGAATAATTTTAGACTTGTAGAAAAATTGCAAAAATAAAGTTCCCATAAGCTACTCACCCATCTTTTTCTTATGTTAACATCTTCTATAACTACAGTTCGGACATAAAAATCAGGGTATTAACATTGGTATGATATTATTAAGTAAACTACAAACTTTATTGGAATTTGACCAGCTTGTCTACTGCTGTCTTTTTCCCTCTGCTCCAGAATCCAGCTCAGGGTCTGACAGTACACTTGGTTGTTGCATTTCTTTAGTCTCCTTTCATGTATGATGGTTCCCCAGTCGTCCTGATCTTCCAGTCCTTTTGCCATTGAGGATCGGTCCCTGTGTCCCTCTGATACTCTTGAAGATTATTGGTCAGATTTTTAAAGGATGTCTCTTAATTTGGGTTTGTCTAATGATATCGTGTGATTTGGCTGTGTTAGGCATTTTGGGGCAGGAATATCACAGCAGTGGTGCCATGTCCTTCTCTGCACCACGCCAGGTAGAACATGATGTCAATACCAGTATGTAGTGTTACTGCACTGGTGTGGCTCACAGTTGAGCATCGACCAAGAACGAGGAGGTCATAGTTCGATTCCTAGTCAAGGCGCATGTCCAGGTTGTGGACTTGATCCCCAATAAAGCCTTATTAATGATTCACTCTCATTATTAATGTTTCTACATCTCTCTCCCTCTCCCTACCTCTCTGAAATCCAATTTAAAAAATTTAATATGTTTTATTACAGTGATTACCTGGTTAAAATGGTGTCTGTTGGGTTTCTTCACTGTGAAGTTGCTATTTTTCCTTTTATAATTAATAAATATCTTAGAAGAAAGAATTTATCAGTGTGCATACACTGTTTTTCCTTAAACTCTCACCACTAATCTAGCACCCATCAATGGACTAGCCTGCAGTAGTTATTGCTGTGGTATTTGCCTATGATGCTTTTTCTATTACTCTCATTTTTCTACATTTATTAACTGGAATTCCCTAAAGAAAACCTGTCCCTTCTTTCTATTTTTTAATGTACTCAATTATTTGTATTATTGGTGTTTATTTTACTCTGAGTTATAAATCTGATATGAGCCTTATTTGGTTGTGCAGTTTGTTCCAGCTCTGGCCATTGGGAATCGGCTCCTAGGTCCCTCTGACACACCCCAGCCCTACTTAAGCACTTCCTCTCTGCCAGCACAGGATGCTCCAGGCTCATCTTGTATTTTCTGTCTCAGCTGTGGAACCAACCACTTCTTCAGGGAGCCCCAGATCCTTTTAGTGGTTATTAAATTGATTTTCAACAGAAGTGCCAAAGCCATTTAGAGAGGAAAGAAGCATCTTTTCAGCAAATGATCATGGAACAACTAGATACATATACAAAAAAGAAAAAGAACCATGACTCTTTCTTATCTCATACCATACACAAATATGGACTTGAAATGTATCCTAAGACCTACATGTAAAAATTGGCACCATGAAATTTCCAGAAAAGAGCACAGGAGGAAAATATTTGTAGCCTTGGAGTAGGCAGGGATTTCCTAGAAGGACACAGAAAGCATGAACTATAACAGAAAAAAAAAGGATGAACTGGAATGCATCAAAATGGAAACTTATGTTCTTCAAAAAGCTCCATTAAGAAAATTAAGACAGTCTACATGCTGAGAAAAATTTCCGTGATATATTTATCTAATTAAAGGACTTGTGTCCACAAACATAAAGAATATTGAAGTCAATAGGAGACAAAAAAACCAATTTTAGCATATCTTTGAACAGACATTCCACAAAAGAAGATATAAAATGGCCATTGAGCACATGCTGAGATGTTCAATGTCCTTAGTCTGCAGAGCAGTGCATACCACTAATACACATAAAATGGCAAAGACTGGTGGTAATGCCAAACAAACGGACTTCTTACACATTGCTAACCGGAATGCAAAGTGGCACAACATGCTGGAAAATAGTGAGCGAGGCATTTTTTTATATATATAGCAAAGGTGGAGATTTATTGAAGAACAAGTACAGACTCCCACCTGAGAAGAGGAAAAGAGTCCCACGGAACAGACTCCCACCTGGGGAGGGGGAAAGGGTCTCCGTGAGGCATTTTTTTATCAAGTGAAATATGTCTTTAACCATATAACCAGTCAAGTCCATAACATAGGCTCACAAAAAAAGATTTGCACTCCTAATGTCCAAAATGGTGTCATTGCAATAACCAAAATTATACACTACCCAAATGAGCATTAGCAGGTGAGTGTGTAAACACACGCTGGCATGTCCATATAATGGAATACTACTTGGAAATGAAAATAAATTATTAATGCAGGCGGCACATGGATGAATCTCAGAAACATTGTGCCGAGCCAAAGGAACAGATTGAAAAGTGCATATTCTTTATGATTCAATATATATGACATTCTAGGACAGGCAAAACTAATATCTAGAGTGACAAAGCAAATCACTGGTGTTGTGGCCAGGTGGCTCAGTTGATGGAGTGTTGTCCCACACACCAAAAAATTGCAGGTTTGATTCTTAGGTTGCAGGTTCATTCGCCTGTCAGGTGCGTAATGGAGGCACCTGATTGATGTTTCTCTCTCACATGGATGTTTCTCTTTATCTCCCTCTTCCTTCCTCTCTAAGATCAATAAAAGCATATCCTCAGGTGAGGATTAAAAATAAAGAAGTAAAACAAAATAAAAAGAAAGAAAATCAGAGGTTACCCAGAAGTGGAGTGTAGGGTTGAGATTTACTGGTGTGATGTAGGCAATGTTACTAGGGTACTGTTGGGAGGCTCAACAAGTTTTATTGTCGCTGGAGTCTTCCTAGATGTGTGGTCATCTTTTGATTTCCTTAATTTTGTCCTTCTGTTTGTTTTCAGGTGGATCTATCTTAATGACCAGAATTTATGCATCCCTGCCAGTTCCTCTTTTGTTTATGGAGCTGTACCCATAGGAGCCAGTATTTATGTTATCGGAGATCTTGACACAGGTAAGAATGTTGTGGTGGTTTTTGCCAGGACTGTTTGCTAGTGATTCTGAGGCATGTTCTCTCATCGCTGCTTATCCTGTGGTTTAGGTACCAATTACGACTACGTGCGTGAGTTTAAAAGGAGCACAGGAACCTGGCACCACACTAAACCACTCCTTCCATCTGACCTCCGCCGCACTGGGTGTGCAGCCTTACGTATTGCAAATTGCAAGCTTTTCCGCCTGCAGCTTCAACAAGGCTTATTCCGTATCCGTGTCCATTCGCCCTGAAGAGGAAGCAGAGCTGAAGCAGCGCTCCTGACCAAGCACCGTAAGGTGGCTTTATGTGAGGGGGACAGAGATGACGGCCAAACCTTGCTCTGCGTGCCGGGCTTTGTGTGGTAACTCTGGTGGTTTTATAATGCTTAGATGCCTGAGCTTCAGCTCTTGTTGGGGAGAACATGTAACTGTTGAAAAACTGCCTGGGAGGAATTAGTTCCTCCAGTTAGATGTGTCTATAGACAAATGGAGGCTAGTCCGTGTCAAAAGGAAGAGGGGAGTGAGAATTGGCATAATGGAAAATACTAAAGTTAAAATAAGGTGCATTTTCCCTGAAGGGAACTTGTATCTGACTACTGTGTACCTGGCTTTGGTAAACAAACAAACAAACAAACAAACAAAAATCCGTATATGCAAATCAACATACCCAAATATACCAAGACTGCTTTCTTCTGCACTTGGAAGGAAATATTATGCCTAACCCTGCCCAACAAATTAAGGATTGTGCCTAAAATGTTAGATTGGACTGTATGCCAGCTAGTCTCCATTTACTATTAGTATTCTGTGCTAAGAATATTTTTTAAAACTATATTATGATGAATTGAAACTAAGATAAAATTTCTGTTTGGTGACATTCTATCTTAGTAATGTAGACTCAGTGAATGAATGAGTCAGGTTGCAGCCCTCATGTGACTTTAAAGGAAGTTGCTAACTTCTGTGTTAATTTAGATTAAGGTACGTCTTGCACACTTTCTGGGGTAGTACTGGTGGAGTTGGGAAGGGTCTCAGCAGTGCCACTCGTCCTTTCAGCTCATCAGAACCGTTTTATATATCAGAAGCCATTAGAGAGTAGAAGATTTTATAAAAGAAAGGCCTGAGTCAGACAAATAATAAAGGTCTGCTGTGACTACAAAAACATACAAAAAAATCTGTCCAGGCAAAATATAAGGGATCAAAACTTTTTAAAAATCTGCCTGAAAGCACACACAGTCTTGTTTACTGCTGTTTAGGATTTGAAAACTTGTCTTAGAATGCGAACATGTGTTCAGAATCCAGTCTTTGTAGTAGAATTTTCTCAGTGCCGTTCACTAGTAAGAGTTTTAGACAAATTACGATCAAGTTTGGCTGGTAGAATACACTACCTCAACCTAACTTCATTCTGTCCATAGTAGAGCAAATTCATCTTTTCCTCCTTTCCTGTCTCTTACTCCCATGCCACTCTACCCGCTTCCTATGGGGGGAAGTCTGTCATTAGTAGCACTTATCTCTAAAGATACTTGGTTTCCCATTTAAATTATACCCCCTTAGTGTGAAATCAGGGACTTCAAAGTGCTTGATTGCTTCATCATTTGAATTTTATGCAATATCATGTTTCTAGTCAATGGAATATAGAATTCTTCACTTTTAATTGTTTCCTACGGCTTTTTCTCTCTTCTAGAATACGGCTGTATGCACAGCATTTTGTCATAGGGATTAATGTATAAATGTATCTATCCTCTGGTTGTAAATTTGAGACCAGGAAATTTTTTTTTTTTTTTTTTAGGAAACTGCTATATGGAATGTTTGTATGTTGTTAACATGCATATGAAATGTCGCTCGTGTTTTCCGACCATGCACAGAAAAAAGAGTGAGAGTTTTTGTTATGTTTTTAATACCCATTAGAGGTCAACACGATACTATACAAGTTGCTGAAAGGAGCCTTGCCCGTGGGGGTTCTAAAGAATGTTGTGTGTGGCACATTTACTCTCCATTCTGGCAGGGGAGTTGGTAAAAGAAGGCATGAGGTTTTTATACTCTGTGTCAGGGCACGAGGCCAGCTTTGCCACACGTTAATGTCACAGTCAGATTCAGTCTGTAAATCAAAGCCGGTCTTTTTTCTTTGTGTTGTGTACCAGTCGGCTGTTGTCCGCACCCTTTTCCAACGATACTTTGGATATTTATTAATCAAAGCCCCCTGGCCACTGCAAAGAAAGAAAACTTGCTTTTTACAATTAGCTATCAGTTTTAAAGAAGATACGTTGCTGGGGGAAACATGAATTTTCTTTGGTGAAATATCTTGTACAGAACACAACCTTGACATTCGGAAGCTGCAGTTGAGGTACATTAAAGTGGTAATTGATATCTTACTAAAGCCATGACAATCAGCAGTTCTCTCTTTTTTTAAAAATTTCTGAAGTTTAAAATTCTTCCTAGTCTATGCCAGGCTTTTTCCAAGGAGACAGTTCATTGTCCATGTGTGAATGGGTCCCGGATGCAATATTTTCAGTGCCTGCATGACTTGGTCAATTAATTTTATAACTTTTTTTTTAATTCAGTTTGATGATACTATTGCTGCAGAAATTAGGGAATGTTTTATAAAATAAACTTGCCACATAATATGGGATGCAACAACTAACAAAAGCTGTTAAGTGCCAAACTGTTTTTTACTATATAAATATAAAAATATTATGTTGGAGTGGAGGGATGTATTTAACTTTATTATGTTCCAAAATTAACCATGACTTTTTTTGTAAATTAGTTATTTCAGTATTGTGAAATAAATTTTAACTTATTTCATGCAGGTTTGTGTTTTAACATTCCACTTATGACTTGAAACATCTTTTCTTGATAAATTTTTGATACTTCTTTTCCCATAAGGCACTTTTACCAGGCGTATGTTGGAATTGGCTTCCAGGGGTAGATCTTAAAATTTTAAATATAATATCTTGGGGGGGAAGTGCAATTTATTTTCATTATCCCACCAACAGAAGGAAAGTTGTCTCAGGTTAGAATAAGTGAATATTTAAAGGATCTCTCCTACCTACAGTCTAAAGTAGATTTTTTTTGTTTCTTTGTTTAACACATCCAAATGCAGATTTTTTTCAAAGATTTTTAAGTGTTTAATTTACAGTGAAGTTTTGTGTGATTATTTTTGTGATAGTACTTATATATTATGAGAGGGAAAATGTGAGAAGAGGGATGAAAGAGTGAGAGCGAGAGAGAGAGAGAGAGAGAGAGAGAGTGTGTGTGTGTGTATGTGTGTGTTACGTGACTTGGTAAGTCTGTTTGTGTATGTTTCCTTTGAATTGTAGTCCAGACTACGTATATTACTGTCTCCTGGTGCTTCAGATAAATTCTGAGCCTGTGGCCCTTCAGTTTATACTACTGTGTTAAACTCATGTTGAGTGTAAATATTGATATATTTGTAGTTTTACTTGGTGTTTGCATTTCTTTTCTTTAGTGGGATTAAAAACAATGTTTATCAACTAGTAGTTGATATGCTAAAGATTTGGCCTAAGAAATTTCTAAATTCGTTGTGTATTTCATTAATTCATTATTTCATTGCTGCGAGAAGTTAATAGCTAACAGTAGGCTTTTTTCAAATTATAACAACCAAAAAGGGACATTTGGGGGATGTTGGACAGTGTATTGTCTGTAGTGAAGTGTTCTATTATATTGCACTACCACTTTAATATGGCACTTTCTTCAGTGGTGCTTTAGAAGTGCCTTTTTAATCATAAGTGTGGGGGTTCCCTAGGTGATGTACAGGAAATACATTCTTTATGCTGACCTGGTAAAAATAGGGCTGTCTTTGCTATGGCGCCTCCGTTACTCATGGCAGTAAGTTAGGTTTTTAGAGAAATGTATGTTAGCTGCCTTGGTCCATTGGGGTTCCATTTGAAGCGTTCCTACTTCAGCATACCAAACCAGGATCCCAAAATGTTTTTCAGCAACCACTAAAAACACTGCAGTATTACCTTCTAGAATGTTGGCTTTCTTGATTCAAGAGGAGGCCTCCTGTAGACAAATGAAGACATTTGATTATCCGGGGAAAGAATAAGATGCACTTACACTGCACATTGCATCGATTTAAAGAGTGCTGGGACCCCCTTAAAAAGCACCTGGTGGAAGGGAAGGGCGAGGTTGTCCTTGTTCAGTGGCTGCCCCTCGAGCCTCCGAGCCTTGGGGGAGCTGGTGAGGGAGGAGGTTCTGATTAGTGTAGAAAACCCTGCTCTGGGTTTTTTTCAGCAAATTATTGAGCGCCTACTAACAATTCTGCTTGGATTTCTGGGGAGCACAAGAGTGAGGCAGATGTGGCACTGCCCTTCCTCTGGATTGTAGAGTCCTGTGGGGAAGGCCCTCCCTTAAGCATCTGCGAATCCCAGTGTGTGCACACAGGAGGCGGTCCATAAAATGTTTGATAGGTGAATACAGTATGCTATGATCAAAGTGATGTTCTTCACCGGATGGAAAAGTGACTTAAAATTTTTCTGGGTTTTAAATGAGAAAGTTTGTGCACAGATGGCTGGTCTTATGAAGTGGGAGACTAGCGCTGAATAAAAAATGCCAAGTGCCTGACATGTGACGCACAACTCTATGGTCTCCACATGTTCTGTAGGATTTTTGAGACCCTCTGCTTGGCACACCTGGTAACGCTTATCCCATTTGCCGTTGGGTTATATTCACTGCTCTTCATATGGGACTCTGACCCTGGCATCTGTGAGAAAGGGCGGTGCTCCCCACTGGATGGAGAGCAGTGTGAGGCCCAGTGGGTGCAGCCTCGCTCCCTGCAGAGCAGCAGAATCCAGGCCTTGGGATGAGCATTTCACTCCCCAGCCTCGTAGATACCACTTAACTTTCTAGGCCTGTAAGGATTTTCATAATCATAATAACCATGAGACCCCCAACCATAGTTTTTGCAAGTTGTACAGATATAACATGAAAAAAGATCTTGGGTTTTCTTTGTCAGTTAGCTATAGGAAATTTCAGAATTTACTAAAACCAAGTAATGGTGTGTTTGACAGAGAAGCTACATTTGCACTTAAGAGCTGAAGCTTCGTTTATACTTCCCTTTCTTACCGCATGTAATCAGTCAATAAGGGAAAAGAAACGATGTTTTAGCATGTTGAGGAAAGCATTTTGCTAGTTTGTTAGTAATCCCCGAAGTATTCTTTCCAGCCAGGTCAGAAATTATAGAAATGTCCGGTGTAAGGGGAGGAATAGCCCACTTGCCCGTATCTGAGAACATGAGCTCAGGCAGAGAGTTTGTCCTGCCTGTTGGCAGTGAAGTCTCAGGAGTATTGACCTATAGATTTTTTTCTTTACTTTCTTTTTTGCAAGCCAGCTGATATCTTTTTTAAAATGTTTGTATTTTTAGAAGGAACTCTATTGTTGTTTTCTTTTTTAACATACCAACTTGGTCTCATTGCAAAAGTCCTATTTCTGTGACCTCTGAAGCGCTCAGTTCTGACTATATTCTTTAAGAAAGCTTGTTCTTTCTTAATTCTGTCATTAAAGTTCTCTATAGGATTGTATTTTTAAATTATGTCTCTTTCAAATCTCTAATAACAAAGTTTTAGATAATCAAATACCTAAAACAATGTTGCATAATTAGCTAGTGAGAAATGTCTCTTGCCTTCTCTCTCTCTCTCTCTCTCTCTCTCTCTCTCTCTCTCTCTCTCCCTCTCTTTCTTTCTCTCCCTCTCTCTCTCTCTCTTTCTCTTTTTAATCCTCATCCAAGGATAAGTTTCCATTGATTTTTTAAAGAGTGTGGAAGGGAGGAGGAGAGACAGAGGGGGAGAAACATCCATGTGAGAGAGACACATGGATTGGTTGCCTCCCACATGCACCCTGACCTACCGGGGCTGGGGGTCGAGCCGACAACCGAGGGGTACGTGCCCTTAACCTGGATCAAACCTACAATCCTTCCGTCCCTGGGCCAGTGCTCTATCCAAACCGTGAGCCAAACCGGCTAGGGAGCCTCCTCTTTTGTTTTGAAATAAAAACAAATCATTTTAAATTGCCACTCAAAATGAAATTTGGGCTAATTATACATTTTTATATTAATGTCCTCATGGCCCAGCCAAGTTGTACATTCTTCAGTCACTACGATGTGAATGAGAGAAGGGCCAGGTAGGAGGAAAATGACAACCGGGACTCTGGGCCCTCACTACAGAGGTGGGAAGACGTGAGCCAGTCCGTCGGACCCTGGTACTAAATGGCCACTTCCAGTCACTCAGATCCCAAGTCTGTGTAGGCTCATCTTGCCTTCCGGTTGGTGAATTATATGTATTAGAACTTTATTTTTAGCATTTCAGAACAAATCATAGGTTTTAAGTACTTTATTTTTATTACAAGTGAGGTGTCCCTAAAAACCTTGGATCATGCTCCCTTAAATTAAACGGATGAGTTTGGTTTAAATATAACGATGTGAAGCTTGCTTTATCATGTTTCCTGTTGAATCGGATGAGAATTACATGCACTTATTCCCTTGATCTTCGTGTTTATAGGAAAACGCAGTTCTCGGCTACCTCATTACGTGGTGTTGTGCTTGACCCCCTGCCAGTGTAGAAGAATTCAACACATTCTGTCCTTTGACAAAAGCCTGGAAGCAAGCAGTCAGCGGCCTTGAAGAACACAATTCTCTAAGGCCTATTTTCCATTTTACTGTTTTTATTAAAATAGGCGCTTCTAATCAGGAGGAACAATAATTCTCCTAGAGCTGCTGCAAAGCGATTACTTGAAACTCAACTTGAACTTTAGAGTAAAAAAGACTACGTTTCCCTAACGTAGAAAAGTAGTATATTTAAACAACATTCTCTGTAAAATGAGAGCTTCACTTCCATCGTTGTGAGGATCAGACAGGAAATGTGTCTCTCGGTAACTTGACCCATTGTTTGGAACTTAGATGCTCGGGGCTACTGTCTTTCATTTTCTATAAGGTGCTATCATGAGCAGGTTAAGGATCTCTTACATTATTTTCATGAATTTGTTTCCCAAGAATCTGAACTTTCGATGAAAATCTAGGCTCCTTACTGGATTCTACTCTTTCAGTTTTGATAACCTGGGGCCTTAGCTGGCAGCTCTGACAGTGTTTCCCGGGTGCAGGTTGAGGCTGGCCGAACAACACAGAGCTGCATTATCCTTAAACCGGCGTGATCAGATTTGTGGCTGTGCCAGTGAGATGTGCCCACCTTCCCCTAGCGTGTGCCTTCCCACGTGGCCCCCGCCGGGCGCTGCCAGCTGCCACGGGGCTCCTCAGTTGTGTAGACAGACCCTTCGGGCGCTGTTCCTTATGGGAATGGCCGCTGTCCCTCCCGCTCAGTGTGATGTCCATTCCTGAAAAACACACATACGAGGGATAACGTCAAGGTTTCCTTTCCTTTTCTTTTTTTAAAAAAATATATATTTTATTGATTTTTTACAGAGAGGAAAGGAGAGAGAGAGAGCTAGAAACATCAATGAGAGAGAATCATCCATCAGCTGCCTCCTGCACACCCCCCCCCCACCGGGGATGTGCCCGCAACCAAGGTACATGCCCTTGCCCGGAATCGAACCCGGGACCTTTCAGTCCGCAGGCTGACGCTCTACCACTGAGCCAAACCGGCCTCGGCAAGGTTTCCTTTTCACACTTGTGCTTTTTAGAGGCTTTTCGCAGGACTGCTTCCCACAGTAGAGTGGCCGTTTCTCCTCAGCCGACGCCAGGTGAACACCCGAGGGTCGGCAGCAGGCGGAGACATTCCCTTAGTGGTGTCCAAGAGAACCAGGGCTCACCCCTCTCCAGCCCCAAACTTGATTGTAATGACTTTGAGGAAAACATCCGCAGGTGTGCGGGGTGTGAAGACGCCCACCGCTGGTGGCTGTGACTTCCCAGCCCCTTAACGCTGAGGCTTGGCTCCCCACCTGGAATTGGGGTCACAGGCAGGGCTGCCGTGAGGATGAAGGGAAGTGGGAAGGTGAGAGCTTGGGCACACAAATGGTGGTGGTGGCCGAGGCTGTTGCCACTCACCTCGCCTCTGGTCTGGTCTGTCACCCATGGGGCAGGGCTGCCCTGCGCTGTGTATCCCTGCTGTAGGGCGTCCTTCCTTCTCGGGTCTTGCTGCCGCGTGACATACAAGTAAATGTATTTGTGTCAACAGGAGTGTTTACTTTCCAGACCCACGCTACCACGCTCCTCCTTCTCTAATATTTAAGTTTAAGGTGATTCTGGGTAGCTGAAACATCCCAAAATATGTGTTTGGAATATTTAGAGTTGTTATGAATAACGCCCGATTCAGAATTTGCCTCATGAGGCCCTCTAATAATACTTAGAACTTTTTACCAACCTTGAATTTTTCTTTTATTCCCCCTAAAGTATCAAAAATAGTAGACTCTATTGGTCAAATAAACTGGATATTTTTCTAGGTCTCTGTCTGGGATCAGTAGACCTAAACTATGCTCTCCGTAACTTGGATGCAGCGCAAAACTTAAAAACAAGCAAACAAACAAGATTTGTTGCCAGTGTGAGTGTGAGTTTATGTGTGTGTGTAGAACTTCTGTACCTTAAAAATAAAGAAGGATATTTAACAGATACAACAGTGAGCTACTTAAGCCTTTTATCCTTTTACAATAAAATTTTCTTTTCAGTTTAGATTGTAAGACTGGTAGATTTATTAGTATGTGACATGCCCAGCTTATGGTAATTTCTTTCTTTCTTTCTTTCTTTCTTTCTTTCTTTCTTTCTTTTTTTTTTTTTTACACAGAGAGGAAGGGAGAGGGATAGAGAGCTAGAAACATTGATGAGAGAGAAACATCGACCAGCTGCCTCCTGCACATCCCCCACTGGGGATGTGCCCGCAACCAAGGCACATGCCCTTGACCAGAATCAAACCCGGGACCTTCCAGTCCGCAGGCCGACGCTCTATCCACTGAGCCAAACCGGTTCCGGCCTTATTGTAATTTCAATAAGACATTTGATAAAGTCGTTCCTAATATCTTTGTGAAGGAGAAAAGGAAGTAGAAATAGGGTTGAAAGGGCTGAGATGTGGCTTGACCAGCCACACCCAGACAGCGTTGAGAAGAATGGATCTCTGTCTGTGTGGAATGAGCTACACTAACGATGTCCCATTTTAACATTTTTATTACTCGTATTAAAGGCAGACAAAAATACTGGGAGAGATTAAGTATTAGGTGTTAGGGTCTGTAGTGCTCTTTATAGTCTATAAAAATGGCTGAATATAAAGTCTTCTGTCTAGGTTCATAAAAGATAGTTCCTTGTTGAAAAAGAAAGAAAATGGTGAGGTGGGGAGGGGGCAAGTCATTGATAATTTGAATATAAGCCAAATTGTTTTAAAAACTAACAGCACATGTTTGTGTGGGGGCTGGTAGCTAGAAAAGGAAGTCTCTTCTGCTTTCCATCTGCCCGTTTGGGAGACCTGAGCAAGTCTGGAGCCCCCTCACCGACTCCCAACCCCAAGGATAGCAGCCAGAGTGGTGGGCACTCCGGAAACCGCAGCCAGAACCTTTGAAAGCCTGAGGCTCTGGCTGCAGGGAAGTCATATACACTGAGTGGCCAGATTATTAATGATCTCTAAATGCATGATAATCTGGCCACTCAGTGTATATCCTATATAATAAAAAGGCTAATATGCAAATTGTCCCCTCAACCAGGGGTTCGACCAGCAGGCAGGCTCACCAACTGCTCATGTCCCCCCTGCCAGGCTGGCCGGACCCCACCCCCACCCATGCATGAATTCATGCACCAGGCCTCTAATGTGTGTGTGTGTGTGTGTGTGTGTGTGTGTGTGTGTGTGTATACATATATACATATGTACACATATACTTATATGTGTACACACACACACACACACACACACACACTGAATGGCCAGATTATTATGCATTTAGAGATCATAATAATCTGGCCACTCGGTGTGTGTGTGTGTGTATTTCAGAGAGGAAGGAAAGAGAGAGAGAGAGAGAGAAACATCAATGATGGGAGAGTCAATGATCGGTTGCCTCCTACGTGCCCCCCACTTGGGGGTCAAGTCCACAACCCGGGCATGTGCCCTCACCGGGAATCAAACCGTGACCTCCTGGTTCATAGGTCGATGCTCAGCCACTGACCACACCAGTCAGGCTGCAGGGAAGTCTTTAGAAAGACCAATGGGTGTGCTCCAGAATGCCTGGCTCATGCCAATGGGCAGAAGTTTGTCAGTTTTAGAACTTTCCAATAGAATCGCCTTGTGATAAAATGGGTGCTTTCTGTGGTTCTGAATGCTCATCTCTGAAAGTGCTCCCGAGGGGATTCCCACAGCTCGGACTGGGTGGTGAGAGAATTCCTGCCTTGTGGCCGGGTATTGGTGACCATCTCCAACACTCATTGCAAACAGTAAAACTGTTTTTCTGTAAACAGTAAAAAATAAAAAAATAATAATGTTCATACTTTTAACTTTTATACTGTCTTTGAGGAGGAGAGTCTTGTTTCCTTTATCCAGCCCTCTCTCCCCTGTTCTTTGCTCCTTTCCATTCCTCACTACCCACCAGTTAGTTCACCATCTCTTGATCACAACCACTGGCCAACAGTTACAGCTACGGTATCTTCAGCAGAACTTTCTAAATTACATTTCTAGAGATTTCCCTTAAACCATACTGTCAACTAGAACAGTGGTTCTTTTTCTATATGTTTTGTTTTAAATCTCTTAGCATCTCTGCAGATTTCAGAAGCTGATAAGTAAAACTGTGTTCTGTCCTTTGAGAAGCATTTCCACGGGACCCGGTTTGTCTCTCCTTCTGTGAAGGCATAGTGTGGTCCACTCTCAGCCTTGGAGGGAGGGAGGGAGGGAGGGAGGGCTGTGTGTCTCTCCTGACCCCGTGACCTTGCGAAAGATCTCCCCCGAATCAGAGGGAACAAGCAGCACCTGGGGCACCCACCCCTGTCCTCGGGAGGGAGCCATCAGGTTTTTTTTTTTTTCTTATTCGTGTTTTCTCCCCGTTTCTTAAGTTGTCTTCACTTAATAGCCTTGGGTTTGAACCCATGTTGTTTTTTGTCCGTGTCCTGTCGTGGCAACCCCGAGATACTGCTAGGTGGACTCTGAGAAAACGGACCCTCCCGCCAGTTGGCACTTCTGTCTGTGCCCGGGTAGGCACTTCCAGGGTGGGAGAGGCTATTGTGGTCACGGTAAGAGTCCTCTCCTTACGCCCTTTTCTCGGCAGTCGCATGCCACCCTGCCCTCTGTCCCTCATCCCATGCCTCTCTTACCTGATGTTTTAACTGCTTGAATTACGTATTCATAAAAAAGGGTCGGGGAGAATCTTCTAGTTCTCCAGACCATTAACCTGAAAATATCTGTTGCAAAGGCATTCTCCTGGGAGCCCAGACCTGGGCTTTGTGACTCGCACTTTTCACAGCCCTGGCGCCAGGCCCTGCGCCCCCGAGTCTGCAGCAGGTTAGAGCCCAGCCCGGAGCCTCCCCTCCTGCGGCCTCAACTCCACGTCAGCTCCTTGGGCAGCTGCAGACTAGGACAGCCTCCCCGGGCCGAAGAAGGGGCTCCGGTGCCACACGTACTCCCTCAGCACCGCCCGGGGGCCCTGTGCGGGGGGCCCCCGATTGTCCAAGAGGTGTGCTGAGGGCCGCCGCTCTGGGAAACTCGTCGGGGCAGAGTGGGGCCAGGGCTTCCTTTTCTTTCGCTCCGGCTGAAAAACACGCACTCCAGGTTGCGTAGAGTCAGAAATTAGAATTATTTACAGCAAGAGAGAGGCCTTTACCTATATTTTCAAGAGGAATTTTTGCTTTAGAACAAACTCCAGAAAATAAGTGTATTATTATTAATCTAGCACGTGCTCATTGAATTGGACTCTTACGCTTTGTAAAAATTATGTAGGCTGTGGTACACAGAGCAGAGGGGTAGCATCAGTTTAAAAACAAACCTCAGTTCATGTGGGTTCATAGCGGCCTCTTCTTAGGGCAGGGGTGGGGGGGCTCAGAATTCACATTCTGCATGAAAACAGATCACCCCCGATCCATAGGGCAGGTGGTCTTATGGTGGGAACTGTGTCTGGCGGCCTTTAGTTGAGAGAAGCACAGGCTGTTTGGGAAACTTGCTCAGTAACTAATCCGTGGTGTTTTCTGCGGGCGGGATCTCGGCGTGTTGACTCCCCTGCAGCCCAGCCTTTGTTCGGTTCCTCGCCCCCGTGCCCCCCGCAAGTCACCAGTGGCGGGGTGATGCGCATTTTGCTTTGAATCACACCGTTTGTGAACCTTGACACTCTCACAAAAATAATCGCGGCTTTGGCAGAAACGTTGAAAGACCATTGCCGCCAATTCTGCAGTTTGTATTCCTAGAACTGGGAGCGATCAGTCCGCAGACTTAAGAAAGCGGCTCCCTTCGCTCCCCATTTGCCTTCGTCCTCATTGGGAGCCATTGCGGAAGCGGTCTCAGGCAGCCTCCCTTTCCATCGCTGTGCGTTCCTGGTGACAGACATGCTCGTAGCGGGCTGTGAATGGGACCCATCCGTAGCTCATGTTTTCTAGCACTGATGTCGGTCTTCTGGGAGGAAACTAGCGAGGGGATTCCTGAAACCAGGGTTGTAAATCCAATGTGACTCTCCCGGACTCGGGACCCATCTTCCCAGGGGCCCTGGCCCCGCTGAATGGCCGGGGTCCCTCCTCTTGGCTGGTGCCCCTGCAGTGCCAGGTGCCAAATATCTATCAGCCACACTTGTTTGTCAAGAACCGGTTTTTAGCACCCTCTTGATCTGTCATTTTGTTGCTTTTAATGCCATAAGGAAAATTCTATAAATGCCACATAAATGCCTGATTCCCAAAATGCCACCTCAAAACGCATCCTGTTAAACACAAACCCTTTTTTTAATGAACGTATCTGTGTCTTCGGATGGGGTGTAAACAGAATAGTTTTAAATTTAAACCCTGCAGCTTTTATTGTCTAGTAAGATCCCAAGTTGAGAAGTCTACTTAGGCACGTGTTCAGGTTAGGTTGCGTTGTGTGTGATAAGGTACCCTGATCTTTAAAGAAACGCCTGCTACTGAAACACGGGATTTGCCATGAGAAATAGGTAAGCTGAGTGAATAGTTGAAGTACCTGGAAGTTGACACTCACACAGTTGCCCTCCCCTACTTCCGTAGCGCAGTAGAGAAATCGTGCTGGTGTGATTCAGTGAAACGTCGTGTCTCGGACATCCTGGGGTCCAAATGTACTTACTTGTTCTGTGGAGTAATTTCCTATTCCTTTGCTGGTATGAAATTTAGAGAAGTCCAAGTAATTTTGAGTTAGTAGCCTTTCTTACAAAGTGCTTTGTGGTTCACAAGTAACACTGATGCAAAAAAAAAAAAAAAAAAAAAAAGGATGTATTAACTTTCTTCGATGCCTGGCACGTGCTTTGTTTACATGCTTCCGTCGGTCGTGGGGTGACTTGTGGGGTCGGGCCCCTTTCGGAGCACGGGACCCTGTGCTTTGGGAACAAATTGCCATTGTGCTGTTCTCTTGTACTGAGGATCAGTGAAAGTGTTTTATCTTTTCTATGTGGTTTGTATCGCCTGGATTTTATAACTGTAAGAAAACAGACAAGAGTGTTGTATTTTGACCTGAAATTTGTGTATGGTAAAGTACTCTTTGTTTTATGTATTGGAAGTTCATTAAAACTTGAAATATTTTCTAGAAGGTTACAGAACAAAATGAATCGTCTCTAAGCTGTTTAATTAACCCAATAAAACAATTTGACGGGGAAGGCATTCTAATTGGCTCTAATTTTTACGGTGGTTCCTGCTAACTCAGCGTTCTCGATACCGATGGACGTGATTTGCGAATGGAATGTTGCCCTTTTTTTTTACGTCACAACCTGAACGGTTTGGTGTCGGCCCCCTGGGTCCTTGGCAGCCTCACTCCGGTCATTGCCTGGGTGTCCTCCACCGGTCACACTCGATCTCTACACTGCCTTCCCACAGAACAGTGTCACATCCCTTCCTCCGAAGAAAGAGAAATTAGACTTAGGAGCAGTAGCGAACCTCAGTGTCAGGGGTGGAGTTGCATGTTGGAGAACTCCTTGGTGGAAAGGAGAATTCTCTATCATCTCCTCTGGCCCCTGCCAGAGACTGGAACCTGCCAAGAACAGCGGCACCAGGACAGATGTCAGCGGCCAGCCTCCTCCGCTGCGGGCAAGGGGCAGGGAGCCTGGAGTCGCCCAGCAATGCCGTTACAGCACGGAAGCCCCTGGGCTCACTCCCAAACCGCAGGAAACTGGAAGAAACGGGGTAGTCAGCTTTAGTCGTGTGACAGGGCGTAGTACAGTTTGGGAAGCTGGTTTTCATTTTCTCCTGCCTCCCACAGCAAGGGTGCGATGTCTCTCGGCCTTTTTATCACCAGGGAGTGGGAGGGTTGCTGTGGAACCTTCTTTACACAAAGTCGTAGCCAGAAACCAGCTGGAGGCGAGAGGCGGAGTTGGAGCTGTCGGGAGCCCGAAGCTCTGCTCCGAGGTGCCCAGGCCCCCCTCCAGCAGCGCCGCCGAGGAGTCCTGGCCCGGCCCACCCACCCACTGCGAAACCTCAGCGCCTCCCTTTCTGGTCTCTAAAATGAGACTGACCCCCTAGGTTCCCTCGTCTGGAGGACACAGGTAGTGAGTCCTCATTGTATTGAGCCAGCGCTTTCAGAGGGAGGGTTAGAGCAGCACACACACTAGGATGGCTCTAATAAAATAATGCAACAACAATATACTAAATCAGCAGCGATAATAATCCAACAACAGAAACGAAGTGCTGCCGAGGGCGTGGGGAGATGGGAGCCCGTGTGCATCGCTGGTGGGAGAAGACGGGGCGGCCACCGCTGCACCCAGAGCGGCTCCTCGGCGAGTTAAGGGTCACCGTGTCACCCAGCGGCTGCACTCCTAGGCGCATACACCCAGGAGAAATGAGAACGGACTCAAATACCAGGACACTAAGGTTCCCAGCAGCCCTGTTCACATTCGTAGCCAAAAGTAGAACTAGCCCTGCAGATGCAGCGATGGTGAGTGGATTCACAAAGTGTGGTCCATCCAAGCAAAGGAATATTGTTCATTCCTGGAAGAGAAGGAGGCGCTGACACAGGCCACAGCGTGGAGGCACCTTGACCACATGATGCTGAGCGAAAGGCCAGGCCCGAAGGACCACAGTGTTAGGGTTCTGTTTACATGAAGTGACCAGAACGAGCAAATCTGCAGAGACAGCAGGCGAGGGGTGGCCAGGGCTGAGGGGAGGGGGCACGGGGGAGTGACTGCTGGTGGGCGCAGGGTGTCCTTAGGGTGATGAAGTGGAGCTCACACACTCTTTTTTTTTTTTAATATATATTTTATTGATATTTTACAGAGAGGAAGGGAGAGAGACAGAGAGCCAGAAACGTCAATGAGAGAGAAACATCGACCAGCTGCCTCTTGCACACTCCCCACTGGGGATGTACCCCCGCAACCAATGTACATGCCCTTGGCCGGAATCGAACCCGGGACCCTTCAGTCCGCAGACCGACACTCTACCACTGAGCCAAACCGACCTCGGCAGAGCTCACACACTCTGCATGTGCCAGGTGCCACCGAGTTGGACACCCGTAAGTGGTTTGTGTTCTGTGACGTTTATCTCCATAAAAAAAGGAGGGATGGACAACGGGAACAAATAAGAAAAAAAGATCCACACTCGGGCCCTGGCCAGGGTGGCTTGGTGGGAGCAGTTCAAGGTTACAGGTTCAATACCCGGTCAGGACACATCCCTGGGTTTCAGGTTCAACCCCCAGCCCCAGTCAGGGCGCTTGCTGGAGGCAGCTAACCCATGTTTCTCACATCAAGGTCCTTCCCTCCCGGCCCTCCACCCCAAAATCAACGAACATGTCCTCTGGGAAGACTTTAAAAAAAAAAAAAAAGATCAATGCTGGATGCCACGTGGTTAGGAAGATGGAGGAAGTGGGAATCCATCTTCGTAACCCGGGTGCAGCCCTGGGTGGTGAGATTCAGGCTGGAGGGGGCCAGGGGTCTGGTGTGTGCCGGCAGGCTGCTCTCTGCACTGCCTCTGTGTGTGTGTGTGTGTGTGTGTGTCAGCCAGTGTTGGGGGGGGGGGGGATCAGCAGCTCTCCACACCATCAGGAAACTGAAAGAGCCTTTGGAATTACTTTTCTAAATTACATTCAAGAGGATCCAGCCCACCAGCTCAATGTCAGTCTGCCGAGTTCACCTCCAGCCTCCACCACCAACTCGTTCTTTGGCTGGTTGCTTACCCCCGGGACCCCAGGCTCCCGGGGACAGTGACAGGCCCTCCAGCCACAGGGCCGTGGTGAGAAATAAACGAGCTGCCGTGTGGTGCCGGGAACCAAGGCCGGCTCACGTTCGGCCTGTGCTGGCCACAGCTCTTGTCTCAGCCCCGCCAGGGCCGCTGGTTGTACACAGGACTGACGGGGGCCGTGTTTTCACTCTGCCCACTGCCTCGCCCGGGCACGGCAGCGGGCATGGCAGGGGGCACGGCGTGGGGCTGCCCAGGAACCACAGCCACTCGGGCAAGGCTCCCCCGGCTGGAGGCGGCGCCGAGAGAATTCCCAGCCTGGGGATCTTACCGTAAGGGCGGGTGTATTTTTATCCAGCAGGATATACTTATCAGCCACGGCCAGGAAAGGGGAACCTGACAGACAATCCCAGCAGGCCAGCTGCTGTGGCTGCCCGTTCCCCTAGGCGGCTGGAGGGCTGGGAGGGAGGAGGAACGGTGTTGGCTGCCTTTCCATCCATCCTAACACCTAACATCCCAGGCTCCAAGGCGGGTCCCCTGCTGCTAATTGTCACTCTCACAGCACGCCTGCGAGGTCATGATGACCCTCGCTTAACGGATGAGGAAAGGCCGAAACCGGTTTGGCTCAGGGGTAGAGCGTCGGCCTGCGGACTGAAAGGTCCCAGGTTCGATTCCGGTCAAGGGCATGGACCTTGGTTGCGGGCACATCCCCAGTGAGGAGTGTGCAAGAGGCAGCTGGTCGATGTTTCTCTCTCATCGACATTTCTAACTATACCCCTCAATTCCTCTCTGTGTAAAATCAATAAAATATATATTTTTTAAAACCCTTCATTTAAAAAAAAAAAAACAGATGAAGAAAGCACGAACCATTAAGTCACTTGCTCCGAGTCACACGGCTGGTCTGAGGCAGGGCTGGGGAGGGGGGGGTGGACATACAAGGGTCCTTTCACCTTTAGGCCATCTCGGTGTCATTGGGCCTGTACCGTGGGAGGGGCAGTAAATAAGTTAGTTTTGCGGGTTCCCAGAGCTCCCAGCCCTGGCCAGAGGAACCAGCTGTGTCACGGAACTCCCTTATTCTCATTCTGTGGGAAAAACTTAAGTTGCCCTAACCCCTTAGTAGACGGAGTGATGACCCCCCCCCCTCCCAATATCCTAATAAATATCCCATGTCCTAATCCCAGAATCAGCGAGTCTGTCCCCTGGCGTGACAAAAGGGACTGTGCAGGTGTGGTTAAGGATCCCGAGATGGGGAAAGGATCCTGGGTGGCCCCGGTGGGCCCCGTGTCATCACAAGGTCCCTGCAATAGGGAGTCAGGAAGGTCAGAGAGAGGGTGTGACAACAGACACGGGGGTTGGAGGGATGCAGGGCCACAGGCCAGGGAATGTGGGCGGCCCCTGGAAGCGGAGAAGGCCGGGAAACTCTTCTCCCCGAGCCTGCGGGAGGAAGACAGCCCACCAACGCCTTGGGGGAGCCCCGTGTAACCCACGTGGGACTGCTGGCCTCCACACTGTAAGAGAATGTGTGTTGTTTTTTTAAAAATATACTTTCTATTGATTTTTTTATAGAGAGAAAGGGATAGAGAGTTAGAAACATCGATGAGAGAGAAATATCGATCAGCTGCCTCCTGCACACCCCCTACTGGGGATGTGCCCCCAATCAAGGTACATGCCCTTGACCGGAATCGAACCTGGGACCCTTCCATCTGCAGGCCGACGCTCTAGCCACTGAGCCAAACCGGTTAGGGCGAATGTGTGTTGCTTTAAGCCACCTGGTTTGTGGTCACGGAACCTCACCCAATAGAAGTTGGAATCTGGTAAGTCTAGAAGGGCCAGGAACGGGACCCGGTGATTCTAACCTGCAGCCACGGTGCAGAACCATCCACATCTCAGACACCTGGCTCCCGGGTTGGCAGGGCATCGCCACGGCTTTCAGAAGCTGGGACTCGCTGGTGCTGCTTTGCCCTAGATCAGACTTTGTACCCACAGAGGCGATGGCACAAGTCCCTGGGCCCAGCTGCCTTCCTGGAGGCCTCAACCCAGCTTCCTTCAGACAGCAGCCAGGGCGAGGAACCTATGTCTTTACCAGCAGTCTCTGCCGATGCCTCTCAGCGTTTCTAACCAACTGCCCCCGCCCCAAACCTAGGCCCTCCCTTCACAGCCTGCTTTCATCACATCACTCCGCAGCTGAAGGACCCTTTGCTGCTGTCTCACCATCTTAAGAGTGAAACCCAGCCCTTGCACGGTGGCCTCTGAACTTCCGCAGAACGTTTTACCCACCGCTCCAGCTTTGTTTCGGTACCACTGGGCACTTCCTCCTCCAGCCTCGGGGCCCTCGGTGACCACAGGACATTGGCACGTGCTGTGTCTCTCCACCGAGCACTCATCCTGGCGCAGCGTCTCATCCTTCAGAGTGAAGCGTCAGTGGCACCTGGTTCCAGGGGACTTCTCTGCTCTTCTCCCCAACTCGGTATCAGAAAGGCTGGAGATGCCGAAAGGGCTGAGGTTCCAGAGGGGTGAAGAGCTTGGGGCAGTGGTTCTCCACCTTCCTAATGCCACGACCCTTTAATACAGCTCCTCATGTTGTGGTGACCCCCAACCATAAAATTATTTTCTTTCTTTTGTGTGTGTGTGTGGTTTTTATTTTTTTTTTTTTCATTTTTAAAAAATTTATTAAGGTATTATATGTGTACATAGCTTACCATTGCCCCCCCCCCCAGCTCCCATACATGTCCTCCCTCCCCAGAGTTCTGTGTTCGTTGGTTGTACTTATATGCATGCATACCAGTCCTTCAGTTGATCTCTTATCTCCCCCAGATCTCCCTCCCCTCCCCGCTGTCATTTGACAATCTGCTTGTTTTATGGTGACCATCTCAGGACCACATGAATAGAATCCGCTCCTCCTCTGGTTCACACCACGCGCCCTCTCCTCCCTCCTCCCCCCCCCGCCCCCCAGGTCCCACCGCTTCCCCAGGGCACACGGCTCTCCCGGGGCACATGGCTGCCCCAGGGCACTCAGCTCTCCTGGGACACACGGCCCCCCTGGGGCACATGGCCCCCTGGGGCACACGGCTCTCCCGGGGCACAAGGGCCCCAGGGGCCATAAAATTATTTTCGTTGCTGCTTCATAACTGTGATTTTCTGATGGTCTTAGGCGACCCTGCTAGCAGTTCTGACCCGTGGGTGGAGACCCACAGGTTGAGAACCGCTGCTGTAGAGCCTAAGACCATCGGAAAAACACAGATGTTTGCATTATGATTCATTAACAGTAGCAAAATTACAGTTATGAAGCTGCAACAAAAATGATTTTATGATTGGGGGTCACCACAACGTGAGGAACTGTATTAAAGGGTCGCGGCATTAGGAAGGTGGAGAACCACTGGCTTAGAGAACCAACTGCAGATTCTGTACAAATACAAGTAACACACAACGTTAATACCCGAACACGGGCTCTCCTCAGCTCGTCTTCCACTTTTCCGCTTTCCAGGGAGGAGAGACGGTCCACCTCTCTGAGGGCTCCTGTCAGAACGATAGCTGAAGTGTCAGTCCTACATGGCAACGGCCACTCAGCCTCAGGGGTCGGAACCAGCAGGGAGAGGCGGGACCGTGACACGGAGAGACACCCGTCTGGCCCAGGCAGTACCCTCAGCACGTATTCTGCTGCCCTGTGGACATGTGGGCCCCGGGTGGCCAGACCTGATTTTTTCCCCCCAAAGCTGGAATTTTATGGGAACTGCTCTGGTTTCTGTATTTAAAGTTAGTTTAATTTTTTAAAGAAAAAGTATTACACTGTTCTGACCAGCATATATGTCTGTGGGCCTGACTTCTGATTTCTAACCTATTGATCACTTTGTTAATGTCTCTCCCACTCAAGGTGGCTTGAAAAGCATGGCCATAGGGGAGTTCACTTTCCCATCTCCTGAATCTGGGCTGGTCTTGTGACGCACCGTCCCAATAGAATGTGCCGGAAGTGACCTTGTGCTGGTACCAAAGCTGGGCCCCGAATGGCCTTTGCCATTTGACCTCTGAAACCCCCCAGGCCCGGTTGAGCCACCAACGTGACAACTGAGGCTACGAATGACCCCAGATAAGACCAGCAAAAGAACCGCCCGGCTGAGCCCAGCTCACATTGCACAATTGTGAGGAAATCAACGATGGTTCTTTTAAGCTCTATGTGTGGGATGTTTGTTATGCAGCAATAGATAACTGATACATAGCTCATAATCTTTCATCATACTTATTTATTTGTTTACTTTTGTCTCTCTTCCCTGCTCATCCCACTCCCCACGCACTCCCTGGAATGCTGGCTCCATTAACCCACAGACCTTGTCTGTCTTGTTCCGGATGGGTTCCCAGTACCTCGTACAATGCCCCGTGGGTGCTCGGTAAATATCTTTTGAAAGAATGTTGTAAATGAGTGTTGACGGGAACCAGCTTCCTAGACTTATGGCTCCTCTCCCATCGTGATTTTTTAATTTATTGACAGAGCTGAAACCGGTTTGGCTCAGCGGTAGAGCGTCGGTCTGCGGACTGAAAGGTCCCAGGTTCGATTCCGGTCAAGGGCATGTACATTGGTTGCGGGCACATCTCCGGTAGGGGGTGTGCAAGAGGTAGCTGGTCGATGTTTCTCTCTCATCGACGTTTCTAGCTCTCTATCTCTCTCCCTTCCTCTCTGTAAAATATCAATAAAATATATATTTTTTAATTTATTGACAGATTGATTGATTGATTGATTGATAATCCCCACCTCAGAATATTTTTTTACTGATTTTCAGGGAGAGTGGAAGAGAGAGGGGGGAAAGACAGAGCGAAACATTGCTGTGAGAGAAACACATCAATTAGCTGCCTCCTGCAGGAACCTCGACCTGGACCTGGTCTGGTGAGCAGCCTGCAACCGAGATACATGCCCTTGACTGGAATCGAACACAGACCTTTGGTCTGTAGGTCGACGCTCTATTCACTGAGCCAAACTGATGGGATGCGCAGGAGACAGCCAGCTTCTGGGAGGATGCGGGGGCTCCTGTCTCTGGTCCAGGCCCGCCCCTTCCCTTCCAAGTCACTCCAATCCCCTCCCACAAAAGGGGACGCACGAGGGCTCTTGATTCCATTTTACAAATGATTCCAGCTCTCTGGCTCTTTGTTTCCTCATCTGAAAATATCCCCCAGGTTGTCGTGAGGATTCAAATGATGGCAGGCAGAGTGGGGCTGCCAGAAGTGGCGGCTCCACCACAACCGTCCTCCTGCTGCTGTGGTGACGGGTCTGTTGGAACAGGGTGTAGGCCTAGGTCCCCGTCAGCAGATGATTGGATCAAAAAACTATGGTACATCTACACCATGGAATACTATACTGCCATAAAAAAGAAGGAATTCTCATCATTTGCAGCAACCTGGATGGAACTGGAGAACGTCATCCTGAGTGAAATAAGCCAGTCAATGAAAGAGAAACACCACATGATCTCACTCATTTTTGGATAATAAAGAACATTATAAACTGATGAACCAAAAGATACATATAGAGACAGTAAAGCAACAAGCAGACTGTCAAATGACAGCGGGGGAGGGTAGGGTGATCTGGGGGAGATAAGAGATCAACCGAAGGACTGGTATGCATGCATATGAGTACAACCAATGGACACAAAACTCTGGGGAGGGAGGGCATGTATGGGAGGTGAGGGGAGGGCAATGGAAAGATATGTACACAGATAATAATTTAATTTAAAAAAAATTTTTTTTAAATAAAAAATAAAAAATAAAATCAGCTCTAAATACATACATGCATACATACATACATACATACATTTAGGGAGGTGCCTTAGACCAGCGGTCGCCAACCTTTCGGACCTCGCAGACTCCCGGTGGTCCGCAGACCTCCGTCTGGTGACCGCTGCCTTAGACCCCCGGCCGGTACGTTACGTCAGCCACATCCCTTTGCAAACAGAGAAGAGGTGTGGCTTCACACGTGGGCAAGCTGGCGTGGGTTCCGGAGCCCTTCGCCCCTCCGAGCCCAGCCGCCCTCACGGGGAGCTGAGGCTGGTCCTGGAAGGGCGGCCTGTGGCACATCCCGCTTGGGGCCTGGCCTGAGGAGGAGCTCAGGAATGCAGCCCCTGGATGTGGTGAGGAGATGCCTGTCTTAGAGAGCAGAGGAGGGTCTGGCTGACGCTGATGCTGACGCTGATGCACTCTCTCTGTCCGCTGTCCCTCAGCCTCTACGTCTTCCTCTCGCCAGGCCCGGGCGTCCAGCCCCTGCAGGCGCCCCTTTCCCCTCACCTCTGCCCCAGCACACCAGCTGCCCCTCGCCAGGGGCTAGGGCAGGGGTGGGCAAACGTTTTGACTCGAGGGCCACAATGGGTTCTTAAACTGGACGGGAGGGCCGGAACAAAAGCAACCTGACCATGCTGGCACTCTCATCTTGGGCTGCTGGTGAAGGAGCGGAGGGGAGAGCAAGAGAACCCTCCGCTCTTTTGGCTCCGCGGGCCGGATAGAACAGCCGAACGGGCCGTAGTGTGCCCAGGGCTGGGCTAGGGCCATGGCAGCACCCCCTCCCAGAGGGTGCTCCCGGCCACCTCCTGGGACCCGTCACCACAGCAGCAGGAGGACAGTTGTGGTGGAGCCGCCACTTCTTGCAGCCCCACTCTGCCTTCCATCATTTGAATCCTCACGACAACCGGGGGGTGGGGGGTAGGGGGTACTTTCAGATGAGGAAACAAAGAGCCGGAGAGCTGGAATTGTTTGTAAAATGGAATGAAGAGCCCTCGTGTGTCCCCTTTTGTGGGAGGGGACTGGAGTGACTTGGAAGGGAAGGGGCGGGCCTGGACCAGAGACACGAGCCCCCCATCCTCCCAGGGAAGCCAGGGGCCCGCACGCGGCTTAGAAAGAAACGGGCGGCCCCTCCCGGGGATTCTCGGGGACTTGGCCCCGCCAGTCCGTCCGTCCATCCGTCCGGGCGGGGCTGCCACAGCCCTTGGCAGAGGCCGGCCGGGATGACCTCATGTTTGCACTGGGGACGCTCAGGACGGGACAAGGCTTGTCTTTATTCCAGGGCTGATGACCTTAGTCTGCGTGGGCGACCTCCCTCCTCCCGGGTGGAGATGACATCTCGACGCCGCACGGAGTGACCTGGACCCAAAGGCCACCTGAGCAGCACCCAGCACTTCCGGGCCTGCTGGGTGCCGCCCACCGTCCCGGGGCCGGGACACCTGCCCGCGTGGGGGCTCTGGCCCGTGCAGCTCAGCTCTGCTTGAGTATTGCATGCACCTGGGGAGCTCTGGCGACCACCCCCACCTGACCTCCGCCCGAGACCCATGAAAGGTGAGACACCGCCCCCCCCACCCGTGAGCCGTGTGTCCCAGGGGGCCGTGTGCCCCGGGGAAGCAGTGGGACCCGGGGGGAGGGGCGGACTCTATTTGTGCGGTCCTGAGATAGTCACCATAAAACAAGCAGACTGCCAAATGAGGAGCGGATTCTATTCATGTGGTCCTGAGATAGTCACCATAAAACAAGCAGATTGTCAAATGACAGCGGGGAGGGGAAGGAGACCTGGGGGAAGATAGGAGAACAACCGAAGGATGGTATGCATGAATATAAGTACAACCAACGAACACAGAACTCTGGGGAGGGAGGGCATGAATGGGAGGTGTGGGGGGGGGGGGGGCCATGGTAAGCTATGTACACATATAATACTTTAATTTAAAAATATATAAATAAATAAAGTAAAATAATAATAATAATAAATAAATAAATTTAAAAAAGAAGAAGAAAGGTGAGAACCCCCGCGTCGGTGTTTTCCTAAAGCTCCCGGGGCTGACCACCCCGGTCACCCGGCTCTCAGATTTCATCTACACAAATATTAATTCCTGTATCTAGAGGTAGGTACTGTGATCTTTCTCCCCGTTTTACGGATGAGGAAACTGAGGCACGGGGTGGTAAAGCCGTTTCCCCGGTGCTCTCGAGTGGCAGGCCCGGGGCTGAATCCCGAACCTGGGCCATACACCGCTGCCAGGCGGGGCCGGACTGGCCTCGTGCACAGAGGGAGGAGAGAAAGATCTGGAAATCCAAGTGGGCCACAGGCCAAGCTCCGATGTCCCTGGTGGGGGAAACGCTGAGGGTTTTGGCTTGCGAAAAGTCTTGGGTTCCGATCCCAGGCCTGTCACTCCCCAGCCACGCGACGCCGAGCAGGGACATGGTCTGGCATTCCCGTGCCTCGGTCTCCCCAGGGTGAGCGATGAAGAGAGCTGGTGAGAGAGCAAACGGGGCGCACCCAGCTCAGGGCCGGGCAAATGGGGTCGCGGGTGTTCGGCGGGGACTAGTCCTTCCTCCCCCACCTCCTGCGGCTGTCCCTCCAGAGAGACAACCTGCAGGGACCGCTCCAGACCACACCCGCCGGGTCTTCACGAAGCGCCCATAGCCCGGGACTGGCCTCAGAGCCCAGAGGGGTTTGTTCTGAAAGGGTGTTGATTGGAAAAGGCTGTGTTCTTCCCCAGCCAGCAAACCACCTTCCTCTCATCAGCAGTCCTGGCCCCACAGAGGGCTTTGCCCAAAGCCTCCTCCCTTCCACAAAGTCCCGAGTTCCTCCAGCGGGAGCGGTGGGCTCCGGGACATCCGGGGATCCCCGAAGGTCCGCCCCACAACCCTGAAGGCCACGCAGGAGCTCGGGGGGCGCATGTGTCAGGCCCTACGCCTTTGGCATCAGCCACTTCCACCGCGTCTCACGCGAGGAGCTACCTGCTGAGCGGCTCAGGGAGGCGGAAGGAAGGTAAGCGGCTCCCCTCTGCTCGTTGTTAGAACTTACCCTCTGCTCCGGGATCTGCGAGGGGCCCATGTGTTAGGGCAGTGGTCGGCAAACTGCAGCTCGAGAGCCACATGCGGCTCTCTGGCCCCTTGAGTGTGGCCCTTCCACAAAATACCACATGTGGACGCGCACGTACAGTGCGACTGAAACGTCGTGGCCCATACGCAGAAGTCGGTTTTCCAGCTCTCAAAAGAAATTTCAGTCGTCGTCGTACTGTTGATATTTGGCTCCGTTGACTCGTGAGTTTGCCGACCACAGGGTTAGCGGATCCTGTGCTCTGGCTCAGCTGAGGGGCCAGGGAAGCAAAGGAGAGACATCACGGGCCTCCAGGTCCGGCCCAGGGTCCGCCAGGCGTGCACCTGCGGAACCGTGCGGGGTTCGGGAGGGTGTTCATCTTTAGGAACCTCCGTTTTCTCGTCAGAAAAATAGGCTTACGTAGGAGTTCCAGTCACTAAATACTTAATACTGTGATTATGGTGGGCTGCTGTGAATTCAGTATCTAGTAAATAATACCTAATATCCAATAAAATATTCATAATGTGTAGCAGGTACGCCCACTTAAAACAGACCTCTACACATAGGCCATGAAGTTTCTTTTTTAAAAATATATATATTTTATTGATTTTTTGCAAGAGAGGAAGGGAGAGGGATAGAAAGCTAGAAACATCAATGAGAGAGAAACATCGACCAGCTGCCTCCTGCACACTCCCTACCAGGGATGTGCTTGCAACCAAGGTACATGCCCTTGACCGGAATCGAACCCAGGACCCTTGAGTCCGCAGGCCGACGCTCTATCCACTGAGCCAAACCGGTTTCGGCAGGTACGCCCGTTTAAATAATACCTAATAAATAAATGGAAGTGGCAGTTATATCCATTAAAGTAATTTTAATGCTGCTCTTATCAGGGGTTACTGTGAATCCCAGGTAGAGATGCCATAAAGACTGTCAAAGTGGGGGGCGGGGAGGAAAGCCGGTGGTGGTTGGAGGGGTGGAAGGCAGGGCAGACCCCTAGGGATGGGGACACAGCATTGAAATGAAAAACATAGACTCCTGTGCTCTGTGGCTTCTCTCTCATCCCCCGGGGACCGGCCATCTCCTTGCGACTGCTCCCCCTGCCCACGTGCCGAGGAAGGATCCTTCTCCCCACACCGCCCCTCCCTGCCTCCCTCCCTGCCACCAACGTCCAATTATCTGACTGAGAGGCAGGTCCGCCTCAGACTGCGGGCGATGACAGTGTCCAGCAGAGGGCGCCCCACACCCACTGGGCGGAGGGTTTCTCTGCTCCCGGCCAGTCGGGGTTCTGGGAACATTTCAGGGAGCAGTGCCTGGCACGAGACCGTTTTCCTCCATGCCCTTTTGTCCATCCAGGCCACTGTCATCTCTCCCCTGGACGATCCAGGCCGCCTCTGGCCCCCGGAACCCCCCAGACAAGTCGGGCCACCTGCATCGGCCCTCGACAAGGGCCCTGCTGTCACTTCCTGCCTCTTAGATGACCTGGGCCGCTGTCCCTCCCGCTGCAGGACACCCGCAGGCTCCCGGCTGGCTCCCGGCCTCGGCCTCCGATCTTGGCCCCTCCTGTGCATGCCCACCCTGAAGCCGGATCGACTCTCTAAAATGCAAATCTGGTTGTGCTGCTCCCTGCTCAGCGTTGACCAACTGCTTCCCATTAAATGTGGGATAACGTTCCAGCTTCGGGACGTGATTGATGGGGCCTTCGGTCAGCGGGCCAGTGCCTGGCTGGCTCATCCTCTGAGCCTCCACACCACGGGGGGTCTAGGCAGGGTGGGAATGTCGCACTCCTCTTTTTTTTTTCCTTTTTTAAAAATTTATTAAGGTATTATATGTGTACATAGCTTACCATTGCCCCTCCCCTCCCATACACGCCCTCCCTCCCCAGAGTTTTGTGTCCATTGGTTGTATTTATATACATGCATACCAGTCCTTTGGTTGATTTCTTATCTCCCCCAGATCTCCCTACCCCCCTCCCCTGCTATCATTTGACAGTCTGCTTGTTGTTCTACTGTCTCTATATCTATCTTTCTGTTCATTAGTTTATAATGTTCTTTAATATCCATAAATGAGTGAGATCATGTGGTGCTTCTCTTTCGTTGACTGGCTTATTTCACTCAGCATGATGCTCTCCAAGTCCATCCAGGTTACTGCAAATGATGAGAATTCCTTCCTTTTTATGGCAGCATAGTATTCCATGGTGTAGATGTACCATCATTTTCTGATCCAATCATCTGCTGACGGGCACCTAGGGCACTCCTCTTGATAGTTTTAAAATACTTTCCTGTTTACCGAGCAGCAAACGATGTTCTCATTCCTGTAGAGGCCGTCCCTCTCGTGGTGGACACGAGGGCTTTGGAACAAGCGCTCTATCCCCGTGGCCAGCCAGTCCATCTGGAAGTCTTTCATCTGACATTTCCCTGCCCTCCTCGGAGAGGGGAGGGGGGCACTCACACACCTTCAAGACTGGCTGCATCTTAGGGGGGTTCAGCTTCAAAGTCTTCTTCCCAAAAAGAACCTCCTTGTTCCTGACCCCCCAGGGCTGTCCTCACCAGGACTCGCCCAGGTGGGGGAGCAGCAGGCCAGGGGCGTAAGCTCCCCCTGAGGGCGCTGCTCGGGGTGTGGCACCCAGGTCCCCTCTCCTGCTCGTCCCTGAGGAACACGCGCTGCTGGGTGGCCCTGGGCTGCTGGTCCCTCCACTCCTGGCTCAGCATCACGAACCCTTCTCCCTCCTCCCGACTCGGGGGCTCACAAGCATTCAGAGCCGGTGTGTGTTTTGTTGGTTTGTTTTTTGTTTAATAAAACTGACACTTGGTAATATGGCTTTCTATTCTGACGCTGAAGTCATAAGCATATAATTCATGAGTACATGTGATTCCCAGAACATTGATCTAATGCCCTCATTACAGTAGACAGGGCGAGGATTGAAAGGAAGGAAACTTGCACAAGATGGTAGGTGGGGACTCTGGACCCCCGTAGGGAAATCCAGGAGGCGCAAACTCCCGCCTGGATTCCAGGGGCCCAGGCAGGCCCCGGCCCCCGGTGTGGACGGTCACCGGTGTGCCCGTGGGGGAGGCCGTGGGTGACGTCATTTTCCAAAATGGTGACCGGCTCTTGGTGACCATCCAAAGGAAACCAAGAGCGGCCTTCCCTCCACGGGCACGGTGGCTGCCCTACGGGAACGCAGCGACTTTTAAACTGGCCAGGAAATGGACATCTGCGTGCATATGTGAAAGGAAGGGAGGTTCCAAGTGCAGATACTCTCTGACGCGATCGCCCAGTGAGACGTCAGACTGTCACCTGGACGTGGGCCGGCTCTTTGTCCTGGGGATCGGCCGGCCCGCTGCGGGATGTCTAGCCTCCCTGCCCACGGCCGCCACCACCTCCATGGCGCCCGCACACGGTCCTGAGACCCATCCCAGGCCTGGCAGGAGCTCTGCTGCCCCCAGGAGGACATGGGCTCGTGGGTCAGGCCGTCCCCCCACCCGGTCTGGACTCTGTTCCCTGTCTCCTCATCAAGGGAGCGGCTGCTCTCGGGGATCTCCACGCACCCCTCATTCCTCCAGGAAGCCCACCCTGATCCCGCCCACCACACGTAAAGAGCCTCGTTAGCATGTCCATCTCCCCCCAGAAAGCCAGGAATCCCACACCACCCACCCCTAGGTCCCCCTCAGTGCCTGGCACACAATTAATGAGTTGTTCTTTGGCTGATGGCTGTATTCGTTTGCTAGGGAACCATAATAAAAATATCACTGAGAGGCTTAAAAAACAAAAATGCATGGTCCCCGTTTTGGAGGCTGGAGGTCATAAAGCAGGGTGTCTGCAGGGATGGTTCCTTCTGAGGGTGGGAGAGCGTGGGTTCCAGCCTCTCTCCAGCTTCTGGGAGCCTGAGAGCTTCCCGGACCTTCTCCACAAGCTCTCCCATCACCTTCTCTCGCCGTATGTCCGTCTCTGTGTCCAAATTATCTCCAGCACATGAGGACCCCAGTCATAATGACCTTGTTTTCACGTGATCATCTGCCAAGACCCTATTTCCAAGGAAGGCCACAGTCATGGGTCCTGGGGTTAGGACTTCAACACCCTTGGGGGAATGCCGTTCAACCCATAACAGTGGCCAAGGAGATGATGTATGATTTTTCCGTATTTGAAAATGCTTCGGTGACTATTGTAACCTGTCTCTTTGGGAGCAGAGACAAGCATCTCCCTAGAGCAGCTGTTCTCAACATGGGGTCCGCGAACCAGCTGTATCAACTCATTTGGGAATTTGTTAGAAGTGCAGGTACTGCCGAAACCGGTTTGGCTCAGTGGTAGAACGTCGGTCTGCAGACTGAAAGGTCCCAGGTTCGATTCCGGTCAAGGGCATGTACATTGGTTGCGGGCACATCCCCGGTAGGGGGTGTCCACGAGGCAGCTGGTCGGTGTTTCTCTCACATAGACGTCTCTAGCTCTCTATCTCTCTCCCCCTTCCTTTCTGTAAAATATCAATAAAATATATTTAAAAAAAAGAAAGAAGTGCAGGTGCCCAGGCCCTGCCTCAGTGCTGCCGGTCAGACACCGGGCGTGGGCCCTGCCCTCTAGGGCAGTGGTCTGCAAACTCATTAGTCAACAGAGCCAAATACCAACAGCACAACGATTGAAATTTCTTTTGAGAGCCACATTTTTTAAACAACTTCTTCTAATGCCGCTTCTTCAAAATAGACTCGCCCAGGCCATGGTATTCTGTGGAAGAGCCACACTCAAGGGGCCAAAGAGCCAGCCGAGTGTGGCTCTCGCACTGCAGTTTGCCGACCACGGCTCCAGGGGATTCTGATCACGTTCAAATTGGAGAGCGGCTGCCCTCCGATGGGTGGTTCCAGGCGGTGAGCACCTGGGAACTGGTGTTCGGGCCTCTGCCCTCCTGTGGCCCCCAGAGGACCACCTGCCCCAGGGCCGTGTTCTCGTCCTGGCAGCACTGCGGGGTCACTGTGAGCTCTAAGGAATACCGGTGCTCAGGCCCCAACCTAGAGAGCCCGGTGTTATTGGCTGGGAGAGGAGGCATTGCTGTTTGTATCTCCCCCTCCCTCTCCCTTCCTCTCTGAAATCAATGAAAATATATTTTAAAAGAAAGAAATGGCCGAAACCGGTTTAGCTCAGTGGATTGAGCGTCGGCCTGCAGACTGAAAGGTCCCGGGTTTGATTCCGGTCAAGGGCATGTACCTTGGTTGTGGGCACATCCCCAGTAGGGGGTGTGCAAGAGGCAGCTGGTCGATGTTTCTCTCTCATCGACATTTCTAGCTCTCTATCTCTCTCCCTTCCTCTCTGTAAAATATCAATAAAATATATTAAAAAAAGAAAGAAAGAAATGCAGAGTCTCAGGCTCCGGATCTATATTGTGACAGGATTCCAGGGGACCTGCGTGCACGGAAAAGCTTGAGAGGAACCACTAGTTGCAAGTTAGAGTTAAAAGCACACATTCTGATCTGGACGGTCTTGGGTGGGGTCAAGATTCTTCTGCCTTTCTGACGAGCTCCAGGTGAAGCTGATGTTGCCGGTCCAGGGACCACACTAGGACGTACACCCAACGGTTAAACTGCCCGAGGACGGCTGAGCATCTTGAACTTCATCAGGTGTATCAGTGTCCCGGGGCCGACATAACAGAATACCACCGGCCAGGTGGCTTCCACAACAGAAAAGTCTCGTCTCGTGGTTCTGGAGGTGGGAAGACCAAGGTCAGAGTGTCTGCAGGTTGTTCCTTCTGAGGCCTCTCTCCCTGGCTTACAGACGGCATCTTCTCCCTGTGTCCTCACGTGTGTGTGTGTGTGTATGTGTGTGTGTGTGTGTGTGTGTGTGTGTCTTCTTTTTTTTAAAAAAATTTTTTTTAATTGATTTTTTACAGAGTGGAAGAGAGAGGGATAGAGAGTTAGAAACATCGATGAGAGAAACATTCATCAGCTGCCTCCTGCACACCCCCTCCTGTGATGTGCCCGAAACCAAGGTACATGCCCTTGATTGGAACTGAACCAGGGACCCTTGAGTCCACAAGCCAACGCTCTATCCACTGAGCCAAACCGCTTAGGGCATTCATCTCCCCTTCTTAAAGAGACACCAGGCGTATTGGGTCAGGGCTCCCCACTATGACCTCTTCGTACCTGCATTACCTCTTTAAAGGCCCTATCTCCAAGCAAGTCACGTTCTGAGGTGCTGGGGCGGGTGCTTCAACATGTGAGTGGGGCTGGGACACACTTCGCCCTTCGACACCAAGTGAGGCCACTGCTTCCCAACCTGGTGGCACCATCTCACACCTGCCAGGAGGACGGCACTTAGTGTGCACCCTCCCCCCACCCGCCATGTTTTATGGAGACTGAGTTTGTATGTTTTGCTTCTGCCTCGGGGAATTCCCTGTTTACCTTGCCCCCCCCCGCCCCCCCTTTTTTTCCAGTTGGGGTTCAGACTATCCTTCGTATCACTTTGCAGGAATTCTTTGTAAAGCCTGGATTCTTACCTGCATGAAGACTCCCTGCCAGTCCCTATCTCTTCTTTACACCAGCGGGTGGTACCCTCGACTCGGAGGCTTTCCATTCCAATGCACTCAAACGCGCCGGGCACGGGCTTATCATGTTTAAGAAGCCCTCCCCTCCGCCAAGGTCATGGAAATGCTCTCTGATGTTTTCTACTAAGTTATTTCAAGTTTTCTGTCTCACATCTTGGCTTCGGTCCACCAGGAATTATTGGAGTGTGTGATGTATGAGAAGAATCTAACCTTGTTTTCCCACCTGGCGTGTCAATGGGGGTGCTCCGCTTCCCCAGCGGGCTGCGGCCTGGACATCCTGTCCCCCGGCACCAACACCCACTGCGCCCCGAGGCTCCCCCTGGGAAAGGCCCGAGCCCTGGGCACAGCGATGTGGGTGCCTGCAGTGGGCTGTGTCCTTCTCGCAGGGGCTGCAGAGATGGGACGGGGTTAGCTACCTGTGGCTGCCCTCACAGACTGCCACAGCCTTGGTGCCTTAGAACGGTGTTTTCCAAAGTGCGGTACGCGTACCCCGAATCGCACCGGAGTTTGGTGGGGATATGCACTGCACCGTGCTTAGCTGCGCCTAATTCTACATTCTCATGAGTCAAGACAGTCTTCTGAGGCGTGAGATGGTCCGGTGTGCAAATAAATGTTATTTATAATATAATTTTTATTTATATTTTATTATGAATAATTTTATTTTTGTGTATGTACCAAAAAAAGAATATATTTTATTGTTATTAAAATACATCCTTTTTTATTGTTTTATACTTTATTAATTAAAAACATATTTATCACATTGTTTTCTTTTTTTTTAATTTTTATTGATTTTTCACAGAGAGGAAGGGAGAGAGATAGAGAGCTAGAAACATCAATGAGAGAGATACATCGACCAGCTGCCTCCTGCACACCCCCCACCGGGGATGTGCCCGCAACCAATGTACATGCCCTTGACCGGAATCGAACCCGGGACCCTTAGGTCCGCAGGCCAACGCTCCACTGAGCCAAACCGGTCTCAGCTGTCACATTGTTTTCTAACATTGTCTGCTATTCTTGAAGAATGCACAAAGTATAGAGTACAGAGAAAATCATTTATCAAGATTGATTCAATAGCCTTTGACTGTGAGAGTCTCAAGGAATGACTGATAACTAATTTTCTTTAGTGAGAAGAGAGAAGCAAAGAAGGATACATCAGCTATCACACAGGTGAGTCAACCTATGATCAAAAGGTACATTTTGTGTGTGTGTGTGTGTGTGAATGACTAACTTAGTTTTCTTTGATTTTTTATACTATGTAAAAGAATAAATTGTATATGAACACTTCAGGTTTGTAACATCCTTGAAAAGTTTACAGAAAGGAAAATATTTGCACCTTACAAAATAAACCATATTAAAATTAAAAATATATACTGCTGTAAAGAACATAAATTTATTCAATAATAGGTCATGGAAAAAATACCTGTCCTTTGTAACAAACTGTATCAAGAAGACAAGAATTTTAAGGGACCTTGGTATTTTTTTCTCTCATCATGAAGAGCTTGTTGATAGCACTTGATCCTGATGTCACCTGTTTCCTTTAAGAAGAGACCTATTCAGGTTCTTAGTATCAACTCTCAGCTTCAGACTCTAAGTTCAGTTTGGGTTTTGATATAGATATAGATATAGATATAGATATAGATATAGATATAGATATAGATATAGATATAGATATAGATATAGATATATATCTTGCTGCCAATAAATCTTATGCAGAGGTAACCCCAAACCACAATGTAGTGTTGTGTTCTGACTTTAAAGGCAGTTCTGGGTATCCAGGTTTCCTTTTAAAGTATCAGAGTGCATGGTCCACTTGAAGGCTATGAATTCTTCTGTAGATAGATATTTGTGGAATATGACCTCTTTTTAATTTTTGCATGTCATGATTGTCCTTTTGAAGTTCCTTAAGCTTTTACAGCTCCTCTGGTTTTCCTTCTGGTTTTCTCTTTCCTTCTAGTTGTAGAATTTCCAGTCAGTCAACTTTCCTGTAGTTCTGGATAGTTTCCACTCTATATTTTAGTTGTATTTTTTGAAATTGTTGAGTGAGACTGCAGTTAGGCGTTTACCTCTGCCGCCATCTTGTTGCTCTCTACATCCATTTTTTTTTGACGAGGGGTACTCAGCATTACAAAAATTATAGAAGGGGTACACATATGTCAAAAGTTTGGGAAACACTGCCTTAGAATACCAGAATTGTGTTCTCACAATTCAGGGCTAGACATCCGGTGTCCAGGTGTCGGCAGGCCTGATTCCTTCTGGAGACTCCCGGGAGGACCTGTCGGACTCTCTCTCAGTTCCTGGAGGCAGCCAGCGACCCTTGGCATTGCTTGGCTTGTGGGTGTATCACTCCAGCCTCCGTCACCATCTCCACATGGCCTCCTCTCCGTGTCTGTTCCCCTCCTGGTCTCTCCTGAGGACTTGCCATTGGATTTGGGGTCCCCCTCAATCCAGGATGAGCTCATCTTGAGATCCTTTCATCACATTGGCCAGAACTCATTTTTTTTTTTTTAAACCAGGTCACATTCCCAGGTTCAGGGCAGATGGACATATCTTTTGGAACCACCACTCAGCCCGCTACAGGGACCCCCTGTGAAATGGGCTGGCCGAGGGGCCCTCCTCAACCATCCTTCCCTCAGCGGCATGCGCTTCCTCCCGCTCCCAGGCTCCGTGAATGGCACCCAGCCGCCTTCTCCTTTCCTTTCCCGCCCCTGCTCCCAAATCCACAGTCCGGCTGTCCCACTCTTGGGAACTATGTCTTCAGGAACTGATTCAATAGCATGAAGAACATCCTCTCTTTGTTGCTTTGTAAATAATATTGAAAAGTTGGAAACAACCCCCAGGAGAGGAGGTAATGACTTAATTACTTCAACGACACTCATTCATGCGACCTCACCGAGAGATCAGGGAACAGGAGGGGAGCGTGCAGCGAGTGGGGACCACAGGTCACACAGTGCAGACAAAGGCATGAAGGGAGCTCTCCGTGTGACCCAGGGCCCTCAGCTAGTCTGGGTCCCTGACTCGGAGCCAAGGGCAGGAGCTGACTGGGTGGACCAGGCAGAGACAGGAGGGGGAGGTGCAGGAGGAGGCAGCCTGCATGAAGTCAGCAGGAACCATTCTGTCTCTCTCAGACCCACGAGTAGCCACCCAAATTACAAAAACATGGCCACCCAGAGGGCTTAGATTTAGGCAAAAAATAAAATAGCCCAAACCAGTTTGGCTCAGTGGATAGAGCGTCTGTCTGCGGACTGAAAGGTCCCAGGTTCGATTCCGGTCAAGGGCATGTACCTTGGTTGCGGGCACATCCCCAGTGGGGGTGTGTGCAGGAGGCAGCTGGTAGATGTTTCTAGCTCTCTAGCCCTCTCCTTTCCTCTCTGTAAAAAATCAATAAAATATATTTTTTTAAAATAAAATTAAAATTAAATAAAATAGCATAAGGTATGATTCAGAAGGGTGAAAAAGAGAACTGCCAGCAATCCTACGGCTGGGCATATACCCCTTAAGCAAACAAACAGGGATTCAGACAAAGAGGTGTGTGTGTATCTCTGTTCAAGGTCGCTTTACTTGCAATAGTGAAAAGGTAGAAACGATCCGAATGTCCATCGATGGATAAGTGGTAAACAAGACAGGATTTATCTAACGGGGAGGGCAAAAGCAGGTTTATAGTTGGGAGTACACGAAACAGCGTTTATTTTTGTATCATTATTTCTTCGATTATATATTTTCCATGTGAACGACTATAAACCTACCTTTGCTCCCCCGACCCTGTATATACAATGAAATGTTAGAAATTCCGGCACACGTTACAAGGGTGAGCCTTGAGGACATGGTGCCATGTGAAACAAGCCAGTCGCAAAAGGACAGCTGCACTCACAGGAGGTACCAGAGCACTCTGCTTCACAGAGACAGAAAGCAAGATGGTGGCAGGGAGGAGGAGCGAGGGAGGGAAACAGGGAGTCAGCGCTTAATGGGGACAGAGTTTCAGTTTGGGAGATGAAAAGTTCTGAAGAGGGTGGTGATGGTTGTACAACAATGTGCGTATACTTAATGCCTTAGAACTGGATACTTAAAAGTGGTCAAAATGGTAAGTTTTATGTTATGTGTATTTTACCACATTTTTCCCCCAAAAAAAGGTTGCCTAGTATAGTAGCTGATTGGTGCTAGAGAGGAAGGGGCAAGAGGGGAGTGGGTTCAAATCCCAGCCATGCCTCTTTGCACGCGCGCTCCTTTGTCCATTCTGCGCGCTCTGCACTCTGCTTCCCCGGCAGGTGCGCTGCTGAGGGATGCAGGCAGATGCTGCCCAGCTGGCGGCTGCAGCCAAGGGGCAGGCGGACTCAAGGAAGCCACACCGTCAAATACGTGCACGGGTTTCCCGTCAGTTACTGGTCTGTGCCCTCCCACAAGCCACCTCTCCTTTTGGAGTTTGTTTCCTCCTCTGCACCAATGGGGACAATGACGTGGCCTTAACGGTAACGCCGGAGGATCAATGCGTGTCCCCGGAATCGTCCAGGTGAAAGCGCTCAGCTCAGACCCGGCTGCAGGTCCGTTCGCTCCTTCTCCGTGGAGGTGTTTAGGGACGCTCTAACGTAATTTGTGTTGTGCAGGGATGGAGTCAGGCAGGATACATATTTCTAAGTCATTCAAAATCTTTTTTATTTTTTTAATTTCAAAATCCCTTTCTCTGCAGAGAAGATCTAGGATATTCATCAAAAATAAATTTGGGGGTGATGAGATTTCAGGTAGGAACTTTTTAAAAAGAATCCCTACTTAGGGATCTACCCGCTGGGTCATCGCGGGCAAATAACCTGACAGGTATCGCTGCCTCCGCTGCAAGGTAACGGTATCCATCCACAGAGTGGATAAACTCTTCCTGATGGGATGTCTCAAACCTTCACAAAAGAAGAAGGAATAGCCGAAAAACGGTTTGGCTCAGTGGATAGAGTGTCGGCCTGCGGACGGAAGGGTCCCAGGTTCGGTTCCGGTCAAGGGTATGTACCTGGGTTGCGGGCACATCTCTGGTGGGGGGGTGTGCAGGAGGCAGCTGGTCGATGATTTTCTCTCATCGATGTTTCTAACTCTCTATCCCTCTCTCTTCCTTTCTGTAAAAAATCAATAATAATTTTTTAAAAAACAGATAATCAGAATTTTTAAAAAAACCTTAAAAAAAGAAGAAGAAATAGTCTAATGAGCCTGTTACCCAGCTTCATATCTGCCAACCTCATTTCATCTCTACCTCCCCAACCCTCTTCCTGCTATTATTTTAATGATTTTTTTTTTTGAGAGAGAGAGATATCCATGAGAGAGAAACACCAATTCGCTGCCTCTTGGGGAAGGTGTGAAAAGCAGCAGAAATCCTAACAAAGGGCACAAGCGACACACACGTCATTAGGGATGGAGGGGAGCACACAGCCCGGCTCCAGGGGCTGGGCAGATGGAGCAGGAGAAAGGGGAGCCTCCCGGGGGACCCGGCAGCCCGGGCTCGGACAGATGAGAAACACACAGGTGCAGGGTCTTCCGTCAGCTGCTGCGGGAGAAAAGCGGGAGTTGGGGGGGAGAGGGAGAGGGGGGCGGGAGGCTTTGGGTTGGTGGGGAGGGGCCACCCCTTGCCTGAGTGGTCTTGGGAAAGGATGTTTCTTTGAACCTTAGTTTCCCCATCTGCAACATAGGATGGGAGCTCAGAAGGCCCCTAGGACTTTGGTCTAGCTCTGGCAAGGCAAATGGTCCTGTCATTGCCCCCTGGGGTTGCAGGAAGGGTCAGGGTTGCTGGGATGTGAATGTGTTGGTGGCCCCTTTAGCACTTTGCCTTTTTAAGATGGCGAACACCAGCTGATCCTGGGCTCCAGAGAGCAGGTGCGCTGGATCTCACACAAAGTCCCATCGCGTGAGACTTTCAGCAGTGATCAGTCATTAGGTTAGTATCCCGGCCCTTCTTCTTTAAAAAAAAAAAAAAAATATATATATATATATATATATATATATATATATATATATATATATAATTTATTGATTTTTTTTTTCAGAGAGGGATAGAGAGTTAGAAACATCGATGAGAGAGAAATATCCATCAGCTGTCTCCTGCACACCCCCTTCTGGGGATGTGCCCACAACCAAGGCACATGCCCTTGACCGGAATCGAACCTGGGACCCTTCAGTCTGCAGGCCGACGCTCTATCCACTGAGCCAAACTGGTTTGTTTCCTGGCCCTTCTTTTATGTCTCTGCCTTCTTACTCAGTTTTTCAGGACCCTCCAGCGAAGACCAGGACAAGCTCTTGGAGGCTCGCTAAGAGATCGTACCAGTTATCATTGTGATCCTGTATCCCAGGTCATATTGCAGCACCAAGTACTGAGGCAACTAATTTGGTCCCACATGGTTTATTTTAAGACATGGAAGTGTAATTTCGTTTAGAAAACATTCCATCCCAACTTATGAAAATAAAAGATTATATCAAATAATTTTTTTTTTAAAAAAAAAGGCAAACAGGCTCAAAACTGTGAATCACAGAATCAGAGCAGGAAGTGAATGCAAACTCCAGAGCATGTGGTTGTGGGTTCCAGGCCCCCTGCCCCCTGCCACCTTCTGGCCTGGGCTCCCGGGTAGCGTTCAGGATGGACCAGCAATGTCCGCCGTGGCTGAAGCCAGGGCGGGGCTGGCTCCCCATCCTGAACCCAGACCCAGGGCTTTCAAAACTGATCCTCAGGCCACACCTGGCTAGTTAACCTCTGAGTAAAATCTGCTGGACAATCGTAGCCCCACCGAAGGGAAAAGTGAATAAATATAGAAATGAGCCACCTGCCCGAACCCCTGGCCCAGGACCCAGCCACCTGCCAACCACACGGCCAGGGCTCCCCTAGCCGGCTTCCATTCCTGGGCCACTGCCGCCCGCACTGAACGGAACTCCTTGGCCCGCTGTGGGCTGTTCGGGGTGATGCCTCTGGAGCCGCCCGTGAACCTGGCGCGCAGTCACCACAGACAGCTGGCTGTCCGTCTGCAGGGAGCCCCCCGGGGTGCCTCGCCCAGGGCACCCACAGTGGGTCCTCTGGAATCACACCTGCTCCCTATGAGTGAGGGAGCGCCTTGGTGTGAGCGTGGGGGCAGGAGGGCAGACCTGCGTCCAGGCCTGTCCCAGAGACAGCAAGATGAGCGACACCCTCTGGGGCCTAAAGGAGGCCTGGGATGGGGTGCGTCGTGGTGAGAACTGCCTGGGGGCTGAACTGAGGGGCACTCCCGTGGCAGGCCTTGGGCCGTGCAATGGATTGAATTATGTCCCTCAAAAAGACGTCAGCCCGGCAGGTGTGGCTCAGTGGTTGAGCATTAACCTATGAACCAGAAGCTCATCTTTCCATTCCCAGGTCAGGGCACATGCCTGGTTGCAGCTCGATCCCCAGTAGGGGGCGTGCAGGAGGCAGCCCATCAATGATTCTCTCTCATCATTGATGTTTTTATCTTTCTCCCTCTCTCTTCCTCTCTGAAATCAATAAAAACATATATATATATATATATATATATATATATATATATATATATATATATATTTTTTTTTTTTTAAGAAAAGATGCCAAAGCCCTGGCTACTGTGGCTCAGTTGGTTGGGCATCATCCCTCGTACTGAAAGGTTGCTGGTTCAATTCCCAGTCAGGGCACATACCCAGGTTGCGGACTCAATGCATGCGGTGGGGCCAGCAGACCAATGTGCTTGCGCATCAGTGTTTCCCTCTCCCTCTCTCCCTTCTCATCTCCCTAAAAAACAATTAAAAAAAAAAACTTTTAAAAAGAGAAAGAGGAAAAAAAAAAAGATGTCAAAGACCTAGCCCCCAATATGTCAGAACTTGATCTTTTATTTTTTTAAAATATATTTTGATTTTTTTACAGAGAGGAAGGGAGAGGGACAGAGAGCTAGGAAACATCCATGAGAGAGAAACATCGACCAGCTGCCTCCTGTACACCGCCTACCGGGGATGTGCCCGCAACCAACGCACATGCCCCTGATCGGAATCGAACCCAGGACCCTTCAGTCCGCAGACTCTGTTCACTGAGCCAAGCGGGTTTCGGCGTGGCCTTATTTGGAGGCTGGGTTGTGGCGGATGTGTCCATGGAGATGAGGTCATGCTGCAGCAGGGTGGGCCCCGGAGCCGGGATGACTTGTCCTTATAAAAGGAGGAGGCTGGACACAGCCACACGGAGGGAGACGCCTGGAGCATGAAGGCAGAGATTGGGGCGAGACATCCGTGTCCAAGCCGAGGGCAGCTGGAGACGGCCCTGACCCGCAAACCAGGCCCTCCTCTCAGCCCCCAGAAGGCGCCAACCCCGCTGACACCTGGATGCTGAACTTAGGCTCCGGAGCTCTGAGAGGATAATTTCTTTCTTTCTTTTTTTTTTTTTTAAATATATTTTTATTGATATTTTACAGAGAGGAGGGGAGAGAGATAGAGAGCTAGAAACGTCGATGAGAGAGAAACATCAACCGGCTGCCTCTTGCATACCCCCTACCGGGGATGTGCCCGCAACCAATGTACATGCCCTTGACCGGAATAAAACCCGGGACCTTTCAGTCCGCAGACCGACGCTCTACCACTGAGCCAAACCGGTTTCGGCTGAGAGGATAATTTCTGCTGTGGGCGCTCCTGGGCTGTGTGTGGTGCTTTGTTGCAGCAGCCCCGGGTCACTCATTCGGGGGCTGGCGGGCCAGGATCCGCTTGGCGGCCTTCCCGCTGGGCCGCCTGGGCAGCTAGCTTACTATACTTTTCCTTCTTGGAGCCTGAGGCCCGGAACCAGCACTTGGAGGCCTGGCTGGACTGAGACTGATTGGATCCATCGGACCCCTTACCTGGACGCGTGGCTTTGGGAAACTGGGCAACGGTGACCACTTCGCCTGGGGACTGGGCCGCGGAGTCCATTGTGGGCCTGGCGCCAGGTCCACACCCAGACTCCCAGAGAGACACGGCGGAGGGGGGCGGGGGGCTTGGCGCAGACCTGCTGTGATCCCAGCGCCTCCCAGGCCGGCTGGCGGGCGGTGTCTGGGTTCTCACGTGTATATTGTTTCCTTGTACCCCCTTCCTTGTGTTCTCACAGGGACCAGATTTTAACAAAGTGAGGACACATTTTCTCAGCAGCACCGGAACCTTACTGAGCGCCTGCTGTGTACAGGTGCAGGGCGCGGGGCAGAGCGGCTCCAGGTCTGCCCCGGGTGGTCCCAGGCCCAGGAGGGCTCCGGGGGACGAGCTTGCTACCACGCCTGCTCCCGAACTCATGAAACGGTGAGTTCAACATGAAACAGTGAGGTCAGCCGGCAGAGTCCCAGCGCTTCCCACCGTGAACTGCTGAATGCTGTTGTGAAATGTCAGCGATCGCATTCTTCCCCTTCCTCATCTCTCTGTTTTTCCCATTTTGAGAGACCTGGGCTAACAGAGGAAACATAAAATGCACGATTGGGCCCTGGCCAGTGTGGCTCAGTTGGTTGGGCGTTGTCCTTTGCCCTGAAAGGTTGCTGGTTTCCTTCCTGCTCGGGGCACGTGCCCGGATGTGGGCTCAGTCCCCGGCTGGGCATGCGCAGGAGGCAGACGTCCGTCTCTCACATCGGTGTTTCTCTCTCTCTCTCCCTCTCTGTTCTTCTCTCTCTAAAAATAGATTAAATATATATTTTTGAAAATGCATGATTGGGGCTAAAATAAAGCAACACAGCCTGGCGGCTGAGAGAGAGTGGATCTGGTGCCAGGTTGGCCGAGTCCAAAGTGGGATCCTAGGCAAAGTGTTTAACCTCTCCACACCCAAGTTCTCTCACCTGCACAGGGGACAAAATAAAGTCATAGCGATTTTTTGAGGATTCATTTAAAGGAGTTAACAGATGCAAAGAGCTTATACCAGCGACTAGCACACAGTAAGCCCTTGGTGGGCATTGGCTCTTATTATTAATAAAGAAACGCACAATGTTGGGGAACACAAGGAAAGAAGTATTTATTATTTGTAAGAAGACATTTCATGGGGGGCCTGCCCCTCACAATGACATCTCACAACAGCTTCTTACCTCTAGGGAATGGTTGCCATATTGGTATAACTTGGCGTGGATACTGGCTGGGTTGGGCATCTGCCGCAAGCCGAGCCAATCAAGTCCTTCCCTTGGAACTGGGCCAAATAGAGCCTAGATTTATCTCGGCTGGTCTCTCAAAAGGCCACCTCTGTCGTGCTGAAGTGACGTCACTGAGAACGCCAGGATGTGGGGAAGGATGATGCAGAGAGAGGCAGACACAGGAAGCAGAGAGAAGGCCCCAGGGTCCCTGGTTTCTGGCCCTTTCTGGATCCTGGACACCTCGATGCCCTCAGAGCGCTGGTGAGGTCACCGTGCCTCCTCTGACCCGGCTCCACACTTTGTTGAAGGCACTCTAATTGGTTTCTGCTGCAGCCAAGGTGTCTTGGCCGACACCTGGACGCTGGGGCCTGCCTTCTCATGTCTCGGCATCTGTGAGGATGATTTTCCCAGAGTTAACAGGATAATGTCCACTCCTTTCCTGTCAGCCCAGGCAGGCTGCGATTGGCTTGTTCTGAGCTGTGGTGGAAGAAAGAAGAGACCCGGAGTTGAGAAACCATTTTTTTCCTACCACTCATTGAGCACCGACTTCTTCCTAAGCCTTGTTCTGAGCACTTTCCGTGCGTTATCTCATTAGCTCCATTGGGAATGTTACGATTGGATCTCTGCTTCTCGGATGAAGAGACTGAGGTTCAGAGAGGTTAAGTGCTTTAGGGAGTGTAACCCAGCTAAATCCGAAGTTTGGGCCTTCAAGCTCTTCGACATCCTGCCTGGGGCTGCTGGGCAGCATCTTCCCGCTCTCCTGCTGTAAGATTTTAGACAAACCCTTGATTTTTGCCTCAGTTTCCTAATCTGTGAAATGGGGTGAGGCCATTCCCTCACCCTCGCCCATCGGAAGGTTGTCTGATGTGGCGGATGCAAAGGGGGGGGTGAGGGTAAGTTTCGGAAGAGCTTCCTGTTCCCCACACGCGTCCCCCAACCCCACACACACTTCCTTTCCCTGCTTCTTAGCAACTGACTCAGAGTGGATGGAGGAGAAGAAAGGAGGTCACATTTAAATTGGTCAATTTGAGCCGCTCACTGCAAAGGCTGGTGCGGGAGAGAGATGCAATTAATCTGAAAAAACACGGTGGTTTTTATTTTTTTCTAAAATGTGATCCATGGCCTTCGGTCCTCAGTGTGGCTGTGCCAGGCATCCTTCTCATGAGTCGCCAGCAGCTTGGCACTCGGGCTCTTCATTAAGTCCCCGTGAATTTTTAAACAATGAACGGCATTGATCTTTTTTTTAAAAAAAAAAATTAAAACAAATCAATACATGCTCATGGTGGAAACTTTGGGGGTGGCATAAAAAAAGAACACCAAATTTACCCAAATAGAATTACACCCATGTTGGATGTATTAGTCAGCACCCACATGGATACATCTCGAAAACTGTTATGTGCAGTCAAAGAACTCAGAAGACCCCCAAAAGTACACTTTAAAAAAAAATCTTTACCCAAGGATATGTTTACTGATTTTAGAGCGAGGAAGCAGGTGGGGAAAGGGGAGGTGTGGAGAGAGAGAGAGAGGGAGAGAGAAACATTGACTAGTTGCCTCCCAGATGGAACCTGCCACCTATGTATGAGTCCTGATGGGGAATTGAACCCACAACCTTTTTGGTGTATGGGATGTTGCTCCAACTAACTGAGCAACTGGGCCAGGGCAAAAGTACCCAACATTTGATTCTATTTGTATGAAGTTCAAGGAGAAGTAAGAACCATCTGTAGTGACAGCAGCAGATCAGGGGAAGACACTCTTGGGGTGTGGAAATGTTCTATACCAATATCTTGATTACCGTGGCAGTTACATGGGGGTGTACCCTCATCAACACTTGTCAACTTGTTCTTTAAAAACTTTAATGTAAATTATACTTCAATAACATTGGTTTAAAAGTGGGGGGTGGGTGGGTGGGTGGGGGAATGACCTGTGTTCCACTCTCCTGCTGTGGGATCTTAGACAAACCCTCGATCTTGCCTTGGTTACTTTGAGCTTGGTTATCCAGATCTAACTGTTATTCAGGTTTTGGTGCATGTATGTAACTTAATCAACTGTGTGTAAGAAATATTAGTTCCAGATAAACTACCAATTCTTTGTGATACTTAAAAAAAAACCCACAATAACCTCAGACTTAATCATCTGGTGAAAACGAGATGGAAAGGGGGAGAGGGTGGTGCTTCATGTTCCTTCAATGTGCTCTCTTGCCCCCGAAACCGGAGCGGGCGGGTGAGTGGCACAGTGACCTCTCAGCTGCAGGCTTCGCTGGCTGATGAGTAGAATATGCCCCGCTCCCCTCCCTGCTGATGAGCCTAGAAAACGCACTGACTTCACCTCGGCTCGGAAGAGGAAGATATTCATCAACTTTAGGATAAAAACACAACTTCCCTCTTTATAGAGGAGCACATTTTAGGACGTAACCAGCACATCAGATACCACCAGTACGGAGCGTGTGTTCCGTCAGGGTGGTGTCTCCTGCCTGGTAAATGTGAGGTTCGGGAATGATCTCCTAGCTGATGTCCCGTGCTCCCGGACAGTCTGAGGAAGCCGGGTGAGCGTGCTTTATCACACTCAGAAGTGGCGTCTGAGGAGGAATGAGCCGTTGCCTGAGTGTGAGCAGTGTCATCTCCCCAGACTGCAGCCTGGACCCACCGAGGGCAGGAAACACCTTCCTTCAAACCCCGGTTTCTAACCAGCAGCGGTTTGGGCTCCCAGGTGACACGTGGCACATTGTGGGACAATTCGGTTGTCACAAATCAGGGATGGCACTCGTATCTGTGGGCAGAGGCCAGGATGCTGCTAAATGTCCTTCAATGCCCACGTCAGCTGCCTGCCACCAAGAATTACCTAGCTTTGCCGAAACCGGTCTGGCTCAGTGGATAGAGCATCGGTCCGCGGACTGGAAGGTCCCGGGTTCGATTCCGGTCAAGGGCATGTACCTTGGTCGCGGGCACATCCCCAGTGTGGGGTGTGCAGGAGGCAGTTGATAGATGATTCTCTCTCATCTATGTTTCTCTCTATCCCTCTCTCTTCCTCTCTGTGAAAAAAATCAATAAAATATATTTTTTTTTAAAAAAGAAGAATTACCTAGCACCAAATGTCAGTAGCGTGAAGGCTGGAAGGAAGCCCGGTGGAGATGTTGATCGGGAGTCTGCACGCCCGCTGCTGGGCCACTGGGAAAGGCCAGGGAGGTGGGCTAGCTGGAGGGTCCATGTCCAAGGCCGCATAAACATGGGTTCTACAACGACGGAGGTTGCCGAAACCGGTTTGGCTCAGTGGATAGAGCGTCGGCCTGCGGACTGAGAGGTCCCGGGTTTGATTCCGGTCAAGGGCATGTACCTTGGTTGCGGGCACATCCCCAGTAGGGGGTGTGCAAGAGGCACCTGGTTGATGTTTCTCTCTCATCGACGTTTCTAGCTCTACATCTCTCTCCCTTCCTCTCTGTAAAAAAAATCAATAAAATATATTAAAAATCAATAAATAAAATAAAATGACGGAGGTGACGTGAAACAGCCACAGCCGAAGCTTATTCCAAGTGCTCGCTTGGGGCCAGGCTGTGGGCTTGGCATCGCTTACCTCAATTTCTTCAATTCTGGAAAAGGGTACCGCTAGGAGCCCACTTTATAGGAAACCAAGCGAAGATATACACAGTTGGAAAAGGAAAGAGGCTGTTTTCTTCTTGGCATGCTTTTTGTGTGTGTGTGTGGGGGGGGGGGGATGGAGGGCAGTGATTTTTGTGGGGAGAGGGCGTCTGGTCCCCTCCTCCTCACACACACTCACTCCTGAGCCCCAAGGGGAGAAGATGTTGTGTCATCTGGATCAGTAGCGCTCAACGAAGTCCTGCACTCAGCAGGTGTAAGAGGTGTGTAATGGAATGGAACGGCAGACTGAAGGGTCGGGGCAATGTTGCCCAGTGCTCAGACCCTTGGCATTGCAGGCAGCTTTCCGACCACTCAGCAGGTAACCACCGCGCACCGACCCGGGGCCAGGCCGCAGGGAATCAGGTGGTGGCATGCTGGAGCTAACCAACCTCTACTGGCTCATGGGAGCCGACTCTTCCTTCTTCAGGAAAGCTTGCAGGCTGGTTGTCAGAGAGCCATTAAAACAAGAATAAATTACAGTGACCACGAAATAAATTATATTTTTTAAAAGGTAATAAAACGCATCACTTCCTAATTATTCTTCTATGTTTTACTAGTATCTCTGCTCGGGAGGTTATTTATGTCTGTTGCAGGGGTCGCCAAGCCTTTTCTGTACAGGGGCCAGGGAGTAAGTGTTTCAGGCTCCGCAGGCCGGGAGCTGAGTCCGGCCCTCCCGCCGCCACTGTCCGCTGCCCCCCGGTCTGCTGTCTGTGGGGCGGAAATACTCTCTAAGGGGGCCCAGCTCTTTCCAACGCCACGTCCAGGCACGCATGTTGGTAGCTTGGAATCGGCCACGGTAGGAATATTTACACCCTGGAAATTGTCAAAGGCTGTGAATCAGGGCTTTCCTTTCCTTTTTTTTTCCTTTTCTTTTCCCAACACGCTGATTGTTAAACATTTACCAGCACACCCCTGGACCCAACGATGGGCCAGAGTGGAATGAACCCTGCCCTTTTGGAGGGTACAGTTGGGTTCCTGCACCATTTCGTGTTGGGCTGGTGAGGGTCTTCATAGAGACCGCTCTGAGGAGGAGGACACCCCCGGCGTGGTGTGTCTGCCCAAAGGGCAGGGCTGGCCACCCACAACGCTCCCCTCCCCCACTCCATCAGATTCCTCTGTGGGCAGCAAGGCAGCGGGTCTGTCTCTCCCCTCTGGGTTAGCTCCGGGGGAGACTTCAGGGATGTGGGAATCGAGATGTGAGCTCATGAGGGCAGTATGCTACCTGGTCACTGCAACCCCAGCTCCCAGCACGGCACTTGGCATGGTGTAGGCTCTCCGCCAGCCAATGTGGCCCAGGGGTGGACCCCTAGTGGCTGCCGAACTCAAGTGATGCAGCGAGCTCAGTCAAACTAGGAGGGACCGGGCCAGCAAAGGATGCAGAAAAGGACAGGTTTGTGTCTGTTGACCTTGTTGAATAAACTGGCCTATGGGGGCGAGCTCAAGGAGAGTGAAGGGTTTGTAAACTTCAGTGTCTTCTCTGCTGCTCCGTAAACTCCTCAAGTTCAATGCCAGGAAGGTGAGCTCTAAGGGGCTGGGACTATTTTTTTTTTTTTTTTGAGAGTCTGGATTCCCATGGCATTGCACACACACCACCCATTGCACACACCCCAACGGCATGAGGTGGGGGGGGAGGGTCAGGTTTGCCCCTTTTCTTTTTAAAAAAATATATTTTATTGATATTTTACACAGAGAAAGGGAAAGAGAGAGAGATAGCTAGAAACGTCAATGAGAGAGAAACATTAACCAGCTGCCTCCTGCACACCCCCTACCGGGGATGTGCCGGCAACCAAGGTACATGCCCCTGACCGGAATTGAACCCGGGACCTTTCAGTCCGCAGACTGATGCTCTACCACTGAGCCAAACCGGTTTCAACTCTTTTTCTTTTCTTATTAAGGTATTATACGTGTACATATCTTACCATTGCCCTCCTCTCCACTCCCATACATGCACCCTCCCCCACCCCCCGCTTTTCTTGTTGGATGGCTTTTTCAAGGCTGTTGAAGCTGAGAGCTTGAATGAAATGCCAGCCAATTTGGGGAGATACTGAATCCCCCACTTTCTTACTAAACTGTGCCTCCCTCAGCGTGCACCAGGAACGGCCCTGCCCATCTCCTGGGCAGCCTGGACCTTTGAGTCATTTCTGTGAGGGGCTGGGCCCCGCCTTCCACGCCCTTCCTCCATCTTGTCTGTTCTGGGAGAGAATGGGGAGGAGATAACCCCACCGCAGGGGCTCTGTGGATAAACTGCGGCGTTCATGATAAGATTCAACACACATTCATGATAAGATTCCACACACGCTCACACATCCGCGTGTTCACTGCAGGGCACCTTCACTTAAAAGGCAAAAATCCGGGCATTTTTAAGGTATTCGCTGCATGGACGTGAGAAAGCCCGAGGGAGTGGAGCATTTGCTGGGTGGCCTCAGGTGTGCCCTGATGGCAGAAAGGGAAGGGTTTCGTTTCAGTTCTAGTCCTGAGTGACACTGCGGTTCATTCCCCAAAGCTCTTCCAGTAGGAGTTGCTCCCGAGAAGGGTAAAGCAGAGATGAATGGCCAGGTCCTGGTCTGAGGGGAGAGGTACAGAAGCTGGAGTTACTGGGTGCAGGAAGAGGAGGGGGGAGAGGGGGAGAGGCTTTGTTGTATAGGTTCCTAGAAGGGGTCAGACTCCAGGGCAGAAAAAAAAGGAGGGGATTGGCGAGGCTGTCCCCTCCCCGAAGGCAGCTAGCTCTGAACCCAAAAGGCCAAGGCTGGTAGACATCTGGCAAAGGCCCAGGGTCTGCTGGGCTGCCACGGGCAGTGTGGGCTCATTATCCAGATAATTGAGGGGGCATTTTCAATGCCAGGAAGCATCCCTGTTTTATGGCCTCATCTGGCCAGCCAGATGTGCAGCCTGAGCCGTGGCGGGGTGTCAGAGGTCAGGCGGTCAGCCCCCAACCCTCCAGCCCGGCCTGGCCTAGCCCAGCCCAGCCCAGCCCGGCCCGGCCCGGCCCGGCCCGGCCCGGCCCCGCCCCGCCCCGGTCCCTCGGGTTTGCACCTGGCCGCACCTTGGCCGTCCGCGGTGACATGTTTCGGGGCGTTGCCATGTTTCCGGGCGTTGACGTTTCCGATCGGGGCCGCCGGGATGGGGAGCGTGGGGGGCGCGGGGTGGACCACGGCCGGTCCCGGATCAGGTCCCGCCCGCCCGCGGGGGCCTCGCGGCTCCGCACCGGCCCGGGCACCGGCGGGGGCGCGGCTGGGCGTGACGTCACGCGCCCCGCCCCCGTGGCCCCCGCCCCCGCCCCCTCCCACTCCGGGCGGGGCGGGCGGCGGGCGGGCGGGACCGGCCGGGGCCGGCTGCAGCCGCAGCCCCCTCCCCAGGGGCCGCCCCTCCCGGCCGGGCCGCGCCTCGGCCCCTCGCGTCCCCGCCCGGCCCGGCGGCTCCGCCTGCGCGAGGCCGAAGCCGCCGCCGCGGCCGCCGCCGCCGTTGCCGCCATTGACGTCAGAGGGGCGGGCACATGACCCCGCGGGGACCAATCGCGCGGGCGCCGAGCGGCTTCTGCAATCTCTCAACAGAGCCGGCCCCCGCGGCCCCCGCCGCACACTCGCCCGCGGACGGCCGCCCAGACACACGTACTGTACACACGAGCGGGCGGCGGGGCCGAGACACGCCCGCCGCGCGGCCCCCGCTCCCGCCGCCGCCGCCGCCGCCGCCGCCGCCGGCCCCCGGCGCTGCCGCTCCCCGCCCGCCCGCCGCTCCCCGCCCGCCGCCGCCCGCCGCCCGCCCGCCGCCCCGCCGGTCCGGCCGCGCGAGCATGCACCCGACGAGCTAAGGAGGAAGCCGAGCGCCGCAGGAAGCACCGCGCCGCCGCCGCCGCCGCCGCGCCCGCCGCCTCCCGCCGGCCCCTCCCCCGCGGGCGCCCCCAGCCCCACACCCCCCCACCTTCCTGAGCGGTGGGGGGGTGCGGGCCGCCGCCCGGGGGCCCCGCCGCCCCGCAGCCGGCACAGCCCCTCTCCCCGCCCCCGGCCCCCTCCCCGGCCCGGCCGGCCATGGATCTGACCAGCAGCTCGGGCGGCGGCGGCGGCGGCGGCGGCGGCGGCGACCCCCGGCAGATCGAGGAGACCAAGCCGCTGCTGGGGGGCGACGTGCCGGCCGCCCCCGAGGGCACGAAGATGGGCGCCGTGCCCTGCCGCCGGGCCCTCCTCCTGTGCAACGGGATGAGGTACAAACTGCTGCAGGAGGGCGACATCCAGGTCTGTGTCATCCGGCACCCGCGGACCTTCCTCAGCAAGATCCTCACCTCGAAATTCCTGAGGCGCTGGGAGCCGCACCACCTAACGCTGGCCGACAACAGCCTGGCGTCCGCCACGGTGAGTCGGAGCTCCGCGTGGCCGCGCGCCTGCACCCCCTTCCCCGTCCCCCGCCCCCCCAAGCCTCCCCTCGGCCGGGGACCGCGGGGCGCCCCCTCCCGCGGCCGCACCTGGAGCCCCGCGAGCCCGCGGCCCGCCGCGCGCCGGGGGGCGTCGGGGGCGGGGAGAGCCCGGCCCCCCGCTCCCGGCCTGGGCTCGGCGGCGGCGGCGCCGGCTTGTGGGAGCCGAGGCGCTCGCTGCCCGGGGCCGGCGGTTTTGGGGAGACCCCTTGGCATGGTGGAGTGGATCTGGCCCACCCCAGGCCGAGCATTCGGGGGGGACCCTCAGGCCCAAGCGCTTGGGTTTCGTACGGGTGGGACCGTGGGATAGACCGACCAGGCTGGGCCCCGGCGGGGGTGAGGGTTCCCTTTCTGAAAGCCTGCGGTGGACGGGGGGAAAACAAAACAACCAAAAAAAAACAAAACAAAAAAACACCTTCCCCCCAGCCCCAAACCCCCGGCGACCTCAAAACCCGACAAACCCCAAGAATTTCCAGAAACCAATTCCTATCTTTGCTTGTACTCATCTTTTTTTTTTTCCTTTCCTTTTTTTTTTTTTCCCTGCCCGGGGTTGGCAGGCAAAACTGGGTGCTTCCCTTTCAGAAAAATCTCCCTGGCACCTTGGGAGGCTGGCAGTGGAGGGGGAGGGGGAGGGGGCAGGGGTCGGGGACTACCTGCTCCCCACCCAGGGCCGAGGGTCAGGTTCTGGCGTGGAAGCTGACTTGTGGGGCTCGCTCTGGTCTTGCATTGTCTGTGCAAGTGTGTGTAGACGCGTATTTCCGTGCTGGGGGTTTTATTTTGTTACTGTTATTGTTTTTTTGTTTTTTAAATATGTGGTGGAGACTGGGTCAGCCTGGTGAGAGGGAGAAGCAAGGCATTGATCTGTTTTCTGAAATCAAATCTGCAAGGTGGGGAAGGAGCTGTGGTGTGGTGGGGTCGCAGGGCGGGGGTGGCGGCCCGAACAGGATGCTTTGTGTTTTGAAACAAGGGCAGTTTTTAAAAGCACCAGATCTGCTTGGGCCTGAGCCTCACCGAGAGGGTTCCTTCCTCTACGGGGAGGTGACAGGTCTTCCCCAGAACGCACGCTCCCCCCCCTGGGGCCACTGTGGGCCTGTTTACTGAGGGGGAGGGGGGCCGAGGCCACCGCCTGCCCACACCTGTGCCAAGAAAACCCAGCCAGGAAACAGGGTGTCGCTTACACGGCATGTCACAAACGTGTGTAGCGTGTGTAGACATTTCCCCGGCATCCATGTTCCCTTGGCAGTGTGTCACAGCCTGTGACACATGCTCCGAGGAATGGGGAGGGGGGGGAAAAGTTAGCCGAGAAACCTCACTCCTCGAAACAACTTCCCCCTCCCGAGAGAGCCTGGAAGCACACGAGGACTCTTATTCTGAATTTTTTGGGTCCTACGTGCTGAGCACACCTATTTTTTCTTTCCTGTGGGCACGTCGGTGCAATGTCTCTGCAAAGGCTGCTCTCTCTCAGGGCGGATCACTGGCTGCGGAGACGCGGCCCAGGCCCAGTTTCAGGCTCATGCATGTTCGAGAACCACAGGGCTTAGCAGTTTGGCTGTTCCTTCGATGGAGGGAAAGCCTCGGAAAATTTGCCCTCGCACACCATTTCGGATTGGGGAGGAACTAGTGTCCCCAGTAATTCCTTGCCTGGGACCTACCTGGAGCTCCCTAATCTGGCTTCAGAATGGTCCCCTGGCTCATGGGGGGGGCTTTATTTTTTTCTGCTACCCCTCAAAGTGAAGGGGAGTGTGTGTGTGTGTGTGTGTGTGTGTGTGTGTAGAAATGGTTGACAGGCACAGTGACCCTCGGTGGGAAGGACAAGCTGAGCCAGGAGGGTGTCTGTCCTCTGCTGCCGCTGGCCACAGTGTGGGGGAAGCCAGCTTTGGAGGCTCGAGGCCCCAGACTCACCTCTGATTGCTCAAGATGCATACGTGAGCGAGAGGGGGAAGGAGGCAAGGCGGTAGCGGGGCGCCGGTTTCTTAAGCAGCCGGCGAGAGGCCCTGCCCCGCCGTCACCAGCCAAGGCGGGTGGCACTTCTGTAGCGTGGGCCTTTCTGGGGAGGAGCCGTGGTTTTCAGGACGGGGGACTGAGCGCTAACCGTGGGACCAGATGTGTCTCCGCAGAGCCTCGCTCTGGCGCTGGGAAATGTGGAAGGAGGAACTCTGATCAAGTGTCCAGTGAACCGGCATAATTCCTTCCCCTTCCTCTGCCTGCCATCACCGAGCCCCTGGGGGAGGGCAGGGGTGTCCTTAAATCTCCCCACGAGGGGCTCCGGGGGCTACGTGGCTCTCTGTGCCAGGGCCTGTGAGCGTGGAGGGGGGGGATACTGAGGCAGGCTGCCTCCAGGGCAGAGGTGGGGTTGGCACCGCTACTGGGGACCTTGCCTCATCCCGAGACACCTGGTTGGTGTCCAGGCCCTAGGAAACAAAGCAGCCCCGAGGGGTTTTTCTGAGGCCTGGGCGTTATGTAATCTGTCTGCATTTTATAGTGCGGCCCGAGCACTCTATTGAGAAATAGTAGCCCAAATGAAACAAAGGTGAATTTGAGTGCCGTTCACCACAGCCGGCCCCGTGTAGCCCCGTGGCTTCGTTGTGTCCCTTGCCCAGGCTCAAGCTGCCGGTACATCCAGTATGTTTCATTTCCTTTCTTGAAATGTATATCATTAGAATATATATACAGCTCCACTCAGAACCGTTCGGTAATGACATGGTTAATTGTGTGGGCCTCAGGAACAAGAGTCAGTGATTGATCTGGATCCAAATGAATAAACAAACCAAATACACTCTTTTGCCCACATTGTCTGTGGAGTCTATCTACACTGGCCCAATACGTTGGGTTGTCGTCAGAGGTAAAGACCAGGGTCACAGCTGTCTGGAGCAGGGCGGGAGCACATGGGGCTCCCAGGCCCACCCACCTGGGCGGCGGCAGTTCCTGCCGGCCTCGCCCCTCCCGTGGACCTCTCTGAGCCCCTGCCGGGGAGGTGGGCTCAGACGGGGGACCCCGGGACCGGCAGCCTCCCTCCCTGGCCTGGCTGTAAACTTTGCCTTGTGTGGGGTCAGGTTGGCGCTCGCCCTGCGCCTGCCTCCTGGGCCAGTTACTGATTAAGTCCTCGCAGAGCCAGCGGAGTGCCTGACGTGGCCTGTGACAGTGCCGGGCCTGCTGCACTTTGTGCTTGAGACTTTGGAGCCAGAGAGCTCATAAACAGAGGAGGAAACACAGAGGCGACAGTGACCTGGCTGAGGAGCGGGGGTGACTGGGAGGCGTCCACACCTTCCCTGGGGTACACAGGGCCACACCTTGTGGGGGAAGGGCCCGCTTGCCGGGGCTGGGGCCCAGCCCTGGCGCCTCACTCCCCTCTGGCATCCGGACTTCCCAGACCCTGGGCTTCCCTGGGGGTTCGTGGTGGCTGTCGGCCGGAGCCGGAGCCCACGGCCAGGCAATCTGCATAAGCAGCCAGGTCCGGAGAGACCAGAATCCATTTTGCTCTTCTGTGTCTAGGTTGAATTTGATCACCTGCTAGACATGTTTGTCCACTGGAAGAGGGCTTTGTCTGTGTGCTTTGTTTCCTCTGCACCGAAGAAGTACAGACACTCTGCTTACATTCTATTTCGCCTAATTTTGTGCGCGCATCACATGGCATCGCGTGGTGGATCCGGTCTGAAAAGTCTTTTTTATTCATTGACCCGACAGGGATGGGGGCACAGGTGACAGCAGTGTTCTTTATTCTCGGGCCTTAATTCATCAGCGACTTGTTTTTAAATTCTCACCACTCTGCTGCTCTCATTGAAATGTTTCTGGCCTTCTTGTCGCGGAGAGGAACGGTGGTTGATCTGGTCTGCGTGGAGGCAAGAAGCGACCTTACTTCTCATTAGGTTCCTTTCGTCCGGTGTTTCCCGGGGGAGAGCCTTCTTCTGAACTCGCAGCTCCTAAGCATCTGGGTGTCAGCTGCGGAGCGGAGAGTTCATGCCAACGGTGTGATTTGCACTCAAGAATTAAAGTTTGTGCCCCATAGGGACACGTCTGCGTGTGTGTGCGCACACGTGTGTTGACTTTTCTCACTTTGTATCATGTACCACTTCCCGCCTTTAATTTATGTGAAGTTTATTGTGGCAGTCAGTAAACACAAGGAATTTTTATTTTCAATGCCATTTGTCACAGGATTTAAAAAATATATATTTTATTGATTTTCCACAGAGAGGAAGGAAGAGGGACAGAGAGCTAGAAACATCGATGAGAGAGAAACATCCACCAGCTGCCTCTTGCACACCTCCTACCGGGGATGTGCCCGCAACCAATGTACATGCCCTTGACCGGAATCGAACCTGGGACCTTTCAGTCCACAGACCGACGCTCTATCCACTGAGCCAAACCGGTTTCGGCACAAGATTTTTTAATATATCAAATTTGTTTCTGGTTAACTTGTCTGATTGAAGATGGTGGAGGGGAGGGGCAGAGACGGAGGAGAAAACAATCTAAATTCTCTGTAAACAACAAATGTGGCCTGCCTTCCCCAGGCTGTGGTAAACAAGTGCATTTTAAGGGGGGAGTATGTTTTGATGCTGCCATTCACTCGCCTGGTGCAATCTGAGATGCCCTTTCTGGCCACGGGCAGGATTGTGCCGGTCCAGGTGGGAGGGGTTTCACCCCTTGTGGCCGGGCTTTGCTGCCGAGCTGGCGATGGAGGTGAGAGAGGCGGATGTGTGCCTCCGGCCTGGGCTCCGTGGCCCACAGGTGGCTTCTCCATAAGGCCCGCTGACTCAGGTGGCAGTGAGAGAGGGAGGGCATTTCTGGGGCACCGTGCCCAGCAAGGCTAGGGGGAGCCTGGTGGCCGCATGACCAAAGCTGTCTCGAGGCAGAAGGGCAGCCTACCTCCAGGCCAGCCATGCGGGTGGTGCCCCTCGGTGTTTTGGCAGAATGGATCTGTGAGATAGCCGAGTTATGCCTTTGATTAAAGGATTTAAAGGATTCGGTGAGATTAAGTGAGGCAGCCTAATGGTTTAGGGAGCCTCCACCGAGGGGCCGAGCAAACTCTGGGGCTATGGTCCGTTGGCCCTGGGTCTGGATTCTGAGCTGATGACTTCCTGGCTGTGTGACTTCTGGCACATGCTTTCCCTTGCTGGGCCTTGCTTCTTCTTGTGGAGTGTGGGCAATGCTGCCTCGTTGGCAGGGTTGCCATAAGCATTGGAAAGAATAGAGTTTAGCACCTAGTTAGTAGGATGACCAGCGTAGAGTAGGGGTGTGACAAGAGGCCAGCATTCCAACTCATGTTTTCCCAATTGCCCTGAGAGAGCTTGTGTGGAACTAACTGCACAAGGGGAAGGGGTTATGGCTATTTAAAAACGGGCCGTCTCCGGAGAAAAGTCTCTTGAGATGAGCAGTGCATTTGGGAAAGTTAGGGCTCTCCAGCAGATCTGGTATGCATGGAGGCAAGACACTGTTGAAAGCAGTTGAAGAAAAATTCCTCAGGGGGCACAGTCTTGTGTCTTTAAAAAACACACCACATAACTCTTCTCTTTTTTGGAAAATTGAACCAGTGATGCACACATCAAATAAATTTCAGAGAGTACAACAAGGCATTTAAGGAAAAACAATTTTTGTCTCTCTTATTTCATGTCCCCACAGCTCCTAGTTCTCTTAGGCAAGCCCCGTTACCCAATCCTGGGTATCTTTGCTGATCATTTTGGCATTTACACACAGACCCAAGCCATTGTTTCTCGCTGGACAATGTATTTTGGAGGTTATTCTAGATCTGTGCATACGCAGTTCTTTTTCATGGATGCATAGCGCTCCGTTGTACAATAATGGAGGCAGACCATTCCCTGCTGCTGGGCATTTAGATCAGTCCCAACCTTTTTCTATTTTAAGCTTTCCATTTTTATTCAGTTGCGTTGTTGTTTCTGTTTTGATAATTTGAATGTATTTTGCTTACTTTTTTGGTGGGTGTTAAAATATTTAGTCCCAGAGTTGATTTGCAAGGGCAAGCTGACCCTCCCTCAGAGTGCCTGTCTGAGGTCACCGCTGCCTGGAGCCATGCTTCAGTCGGGCTGGATGTCACTGGTCAGGGAGCCGCAGTGGAGGGCCTGGCCACCTGGCCTCCCGGGAGCTGAATGCAAGTGAGCAGGGGGGCTCTGACCAGTCACACTGACTCTGCCCCCAGGACAGGGGTCTGCAGAGCCCAGGACAGATGTTTCCGGCTCCACCTGAGAGCATCATTTTTGTCTCCAGACTTCCTGCTTCCCCAGGATGGAAGCCAAGCCCGAGTGGCCCCGGGTAGAGAAAGGGAGGAAGTGAGGATGCCTTTTCCCAGCTCTTGGCTCTGGTGATAGGGCACCTAGTGCATTCAACAGGGAGGGAGGCCAGATGCGTTGGAAAGGAAACTTTGCTGACATTAGCTGAGTCCTACCAGAGGGTGATGAGGCGTGTGTGCATGTGTGTGCATGCATATGGGGGAGATGTCGGTGTACATTGAGGCAAAGGGGACAGCAGAGAAAATATTTCTGGTGTTGACATTGGTCCCTGTGTTTAGTGGCCATTTCTTTGTACCTGTGATGTACAGAAAAGGTTTTCACCAGCGTCTGGGGTGTGCAGTATGGGGACAGAGAACCGTCCTATTAGCCAGCTAGAGTCCCACCCCTGCAACTTCCTAGCTGGTGGGTGACCTTGGGCCAGTCTCCTAACCTCTGTCCTTATCTGTGAAGTTCAGAGTATGGAACTTCCTTTTGGCATTGAGCTCAGGGTTTACGTGAGGTAAGTAAGGTATGACAGTTCGTTCAGTATTAACATGGCAGATTAATATCACTGTGCTAGACACTTGGAAGAAAACCAGTCCCTGTTCTCCCGGACCTTGTGTTGGTGGTGTGGGTGACAGACAGTAAATGTGAATCTGACTGGTGGTAACTGGACCTAGAGGAAAGAAAGCAGGCAGGCACGTGGCACGCTCCAGGCTTGGGGACTGGGAGCCTTGTGGCTTTGCATGTGGTGGTCAGGGAAGGGGAGAAGGTGGTAATCTGGAGGGGGAGGGGATTCCAGACAGAGAGAATGGCAAGTACAAAGGCCCTGAGGCTGGCTGGTACTTAGAAATCACACACTAAAGTGGCTGGTACTGAGTAAATGCTCTACAGTTGTCATTACCCTGCTTTCCAGGAGCTGTGAGCATCTATTAAAAAATACTCATGAGCACCCAGAATGTGCCAGGTGCTGGGTGTACAGGCAGTTCCCTGTCCGTCGAGCTTTCATTCCAGTGCTGCTGATGTGTGAGTGTGCTTAACCCAGCTCCTCCCAGGAAATAGTGAAGAATAGCATCGGAGCAGTGCTTTAAGAGACTCTTAAACTACAAAGCCAGGCAAAACTTTTAAAAACCAGCTCATTTTGTCCTTTGCAAGGGTCCCAGGGTCTAGAACACCGGACCATCGAAATTGCCTCCAGGGGAGAGGTAAGGGGAAGTGTGCTGCCCATACACTCTTACTATGACTCAGCAGCAGGGCTCACACCCAGGACTCCTGCCTCCCAGCACCTTCCAGTGTCTTCCTTCGTCAGTGGCTCTCTTAGTTCCAGTGGTTATCAGAAGCATATAAGCAGATTAGGCTGAGTAAACGCACTTTGGAGGGAAGCAGAAGAGCTGTATTCTCCAGTCCCCAGGGGGGTGATGTGAAGACTGAGGCCGGGCAGCTGATGTTTCCCTGAGGCTGGGCTGGTTGAGATGGGGTCATCGGGAGGGGAGATAACACTGGAGCTGGCAGTAGTTTCCTGGATGTCCTGGGCCAGCCCCGAGCTTTTGGAGCACACAGTCTGCGAACGGGAGCACACAGTCTGGGAGAGTCCACTGCCTCTGGTTATGGCTCACTCTTCAGCCCAGTGAATCTGATCGCCGGCACGTGCCGGTGTGGGGCCGAGCTGGACAGTGGCGCTATCTGTGGACGGGGCTGGGGAGTCAGGGCCGGCTAACTGCTGTAACAACCAGCCCCACAGCTGGCTGTCTTCACGCAACACGTTTACGGCTTGCTTGCTCATGTCACCGCCCTGTCTGGGTTTCTGCTCCCTGTAGGGCCTTATCGAGTGCGGGATGAGGAGAGGAAGCAAGCACGAGGTAGAGCCATTTGTGAGTGTGGCTGGTCCCTTGGCCACAGCTCAGTCCTATAGCTCTCCCAGTGCCCTGGAGGCTGGGGCAGGGTGAGCTGTGCCCAGGACAAAAGAGACCATGGCCTGATGACGACTCCCGCCGAGGACGGGTGATGCTGCAGAGGTCTGGAGATCTCCAAGCTACCAGGAAAGGGCATTCAGACATGGTCTCTTCTGGTTCCTGGGTTTGAGTTTGGTGGCAGGTCAGGAGAGTTTGCTGTCTTCTCTCCGGTGGGGAATAGAAGAGGATAAGTGAACCTTTTGCAGGGGATGGAGCATTGCACTCCAGATTGTCATGGCATTTATTGTCCACCTGCTGCATGCCAGGCACAGTGCTCCTTTACTTTTCCGTACAGTCCTCTGAGGCAGGTCTTCTTATCTCCATTCGCAGATGCTGCAGTGGAGACAGGAAGGATTGGATGGGGAGTGGGTAGAGTTAAGAGGCAAAGGCAGGTCTGCTCCACGCTCCAATGTGTGACCATGGATGTATGTGCGTTTGTTGGTTATACACAAATGATTTCAGCCTCTTGCAGAAACATCTTAATTGAAAATCAGAGGGCTTATCAGTTTAGTGTTTGCCAATGTTTGGCAGACATTCCTTTGTGAATTTGTCAAGTGAGTTCAGGGAACTGGTTTTGGAAAGTGAATGCCAAGTATTTGTAAAGGGTAAGCACCAGGCGCTAGTTTGTGAATTGGGTAACAGACACTGTATGTGCAGATGGGGTGCTCCAAGGTATGCTGTATTTGCAAATGAGTGCTCCCAGATACTGCACTTATTTTTATTTTTTAAAAGTGTATTTATCATTTTATTCACTGATTTTAGAGACAGAGGGAGGAAGGGAGAGAGATAGAGAAACATCAATTTGTTGTTACACTTATTTATGCATTCATTGGTTGATTCTTGTATGTGTCCTGACTGGGGATCAAACCTGCAAGCTTGGCGTATTGGGACAACACTCTAACCAACTGACCTACCAGCCAGGGCTCAGGTACTGCACTTAAAGTGAGTACCCCAGGTACTGGGCTTGCAACTGGGGTGCTCCCAGACACTGTGCGTACAGAGTGCTCCCAGGTGCTTCACTTCAAAGTCAGACATTTGTTTGCCCCCCAAAGGCTCACAGTTACATTGGGATACGTATGCCTTGTCCGCTGTCTGGAGAGAGGAAAAGGCACTCTTATGGGGGCAGGTGATTTCAGGAAGGACTTCATAGGAGACACACCTGGTCAGACAGAGGTAGTTTGCGACGGGAAGAGATGGGGCCAGAGATGGGAATGGCAGAGAGAGAGCAGTGAGCAGAGGAGGGGGCCAGAGCAGCTGGCGTGCTCCAGGTGGTCTGTGAAATTCTCCCTAGTGGTGGGCACCTGGGCACCACAGGGAGTGTAGGAGATAAAGATGGAGGTAGAATCGCTTCTCGGAGCGGGGGCCCACAAGTCAGGGCGAGGTTAGTGCTGGGCTCACCAAGGCATGTTTGCGTCAGGAGGACCCTGGTCATGATGCTGGGACGGGGAGCAGCCGGCAGCTGGGAGCCCGGGATGCCAGGAATGGAAACTTGGGCAGTGCAGAGTTCCCAGGCCAGCTGTTCGTCACAATAGTTAGTGACCACTGCAGCAGCCACTCATGAGTGTCCTTTTTTCTTTTTTGTTTTTATTGTATGAGTGTCCTTTTTGCTAGGAGCTGTGCTACGCAGTCACATTGGTGATTCCTGCAACAATCCATTACTCTCCCCATTTCACATTGGGGACATGGAGGCTCCCTTTCAGCAGATATTCTTTGGCTGAGTGAATGGGTGGATGAAAGAGGAATGAACAAAAGAGGCTTTTGCAGGTGTCTAGTTGGGAGGTCCTTCCTATTGAAAGGGGGAAGGAAGAGCCACATCCAGACCTTCACCTGCCACTTTCCTGCGTGACTCTGGCCCACCATGTGCCAAGCATGCACACCACTCCCTTCTCCAGGGCTGCTGAGGCCAAAGGAGGGCGTGTGTGCAGTAGACCTGTGCATTGCCAGGCCCATGGAACACATAGCCAACCTGGGGGTGGACACAGGCCACAGAGGTCCTGGCCCAGTGACCATGGCCGCGAGGCTGCTGGGCCTGCCGGCCAGCCGGTGGGGCGCTCCTGATGAACTTTCCCCAAAGGCCTCCGATACTTTCCAAATCCCGGGCCTGAAACCTCACCGTGATCTTTGGCTCAAAGGGCTCCCCTTCTGGAACCTTCTTTGATGGAGGCCTAGTGAGAAGGTCCAATTGGTCCTTGGGCTCTTCAGAAGGTGGTACCATCAGGCCACGGCCCAGGGCTGGAGTGGTGTTCTGCTTTGTGTCTGCAGTGGGGTCCGAGGCGGGTAGCTGTGGGGTGTCGGGGGCCCTGTTGGGAAGGGGAGCAGAGACTTCTGACATCTGTCTGTTGCTCTTGTTGGCTGTGTTTCACGACCCTGTGACTGAGGCTTGCTTTGAGGTTGGAAAAATGAGTTTGATCTGTTCCAGTAGTTAGGTGGCTACCGGGCTTGGGGATCAAGGTAGGGTCATCCTGTGGGCTCAGACAGATGAGGGGTTACTGCAGGGCAATATGGTCATTTCCTCCAGCCACGCTGAGTCCTTGGGCATATGTGTGCATTTAATCTTCTCACCAACTCCCGAGGCTCCAGCTTACATAAAGGTGGGAAACCGGAGGCTCTGGGAGTTTCAGGTTACACAGTGAACCCAGCCGACCTGGCTCCAGAGCCGGAGTTCTTCTCCGCAGGCCAGGATGCCTCCCGTGGGCCTGGGACACAGGAGCCTGGGCGGCGAGTGTCAGCAAGGTGGCGGCAACAACAGCGAACACGAACACAGTGCTTACTGTTCTGAGCCCTTCGTGTAGATGAGCTTGTTTCATTCTCATGAAACCCCTGTAAGGTGTCACTTTCCCATTTTACAGAGGAGCAAACTGAGGCCCAGAGTATAGCGGTCACTACTTACCCAGGTAGTAATGCTGGAGCTGGGATTTGAACCCAAGTCGCCTGGCTCCAGAGTGTGCTGTAGCCACCTGTGGCCTGGGAGCGAGGCTTAAGAGCAGAGGGTCACAGGCCCCAAGTGGCCAGGGCTGGCTCTGCGCTGAGAGGAGGGCCTTGTAGGATAGGGAGGCATGGGCAGAGCAGAGTTTCATGCTGGGGGTTTGGCCATTTCTCTACAAAACCACCTCTAGAAAAGTTGCAGCAGAGGTTTGCTCCTCACTTTTGTTGATCTTGGGGTAGTGAACTTGGCTTCTGGGAGCCTCAGTTTATTTGCTTGACTCGGCCTGACCCCGAGGAGCTGCCTGTCAGAGCGGGCTGTGATGACTTGACCACAGCGAACGTCAAGTCCAGAGTCCGCCGGGAGCATGCACCGTGCTCTGCCTGCTGTGTGACTCAGCCCACACCCGAGCTTTGGCACACACCTCTTCCCTCTGCCGTGGTGGCCGCCACCAGCCCTGGAGTCTCCGGACCCCCCGCAGCATGGTGCTTCCCCAGTTGGTGGCATTGTCTTCTCTACTAGCTCTTCACCTTCACAATTATATGAAGTATGAGTTTATTTCTAAACCCCAAACAATCACAGGACAATGATGATCTCATAACCCAAGGAGTAGAGATTCTCCCATAATCCTACCACCTAGGAGCCTCCATATGAATATTTTCGGGAATAGCTACTTATGCTTTTTTCTTGGATGAGTACATATGACATACATGGGATGAGATCTTATTCATAAATGCTAAGTCACTTTTATACATTATTTCAAAGAGTTTTAACTTCGGCCCTTATTGATTTTGGGGAACACCCTCGGTAGGATGTTGACTAGCATCCCTGGCCTCAGCCCACTAGATGTTTATACACTGCTTTCTTCAGTTGTAATAGCAAAAAAATTTGCTCATAGACATTGCCACGTGTCCCCTGGGCGGGGGTGGGGGTGGGGGTGGGGTGGGGGGGTGGGAGGGGTGGAGGATGCATCATCACAATTGAGAACCCCTGTGGTAGCTCATTTAACAGCCCACCTACCCGAGAGGTCCTACTGGACAGAGGGGCACTGGCTAAGGCCTGGGCAGAGCGTGGGGCTCAAGCTCCTGCCAGCCTTCGCCTTGCCTCTTTGGGAAGTGGCACGGAGGCGGTGACCAGGAAGTACGCGGGGGCTGCAGGAGCCCTGATCTCTGATTCTGGCGTGGCGTGGAGCCGAAAGCCAGCAGGGACCCTGGAAGGAAATCCCACTGGCCGGGGCATTACAAGCTCCCCACACTTTGATACCTCCGATTGGCCCCCCTGCCGTCCCTGCCTTTGTCTGATGACTCAGGACTTCAGAGATCTGGATTGTTGAAAGGGGAATTGCATCATGCCAATAAAAAGAGAAAAACCGGCGTTAGAAAGTTATGAAGTGTGGAAAATGACTTTGAAACCTGCTTCTTGCATCCTGTCTGAATTAAAGCATTTGGGGGTGGGGGGAGGGGAAGGAGCACAGTGAAGAGGGAGTGGGTTGGGGTAGGTGACCTGGCTATGTGGCTCTTCTAGAAAGACCTTTAATTGCTTGACTCAAGCCCCACCCAGGGCTGTCATTGAGCCCTTCTGCTTTTTGGAGCTAGTTGAACCACACCACTAAGAATGATATAGAAAGGAAGCTTCTGAAGTATGTGTAGGTCCTGCCAGCAGGTGCAGTGAAGGGGTGAGGGTCTTGGGCCAGATAGTATTGCAAAGAGCAGAGGGCTGGGGCTCTTAATGCCTCAGTGATAAACAGGGTGCCCTCTGACCTGGGGGCGGTGTGGGGGGGGGGCGCTGAGCCATGGGTATGTGCTCTTGTAGGACACACCCGATCAGCAAGCAGGGCAGTCTTGCTTAAAATTAAAAGGGTCTGGGCTGTACAGTGGGGGGCAGCAAACACCCTGCCCCCACTTTGAAACTCCTGGGTGGAGGTGGAGGTGCTAAAGACCCTGCCTCCCCAGGTCAGCCTTTCCCCACGGGGGCTGCCAGTGTTTTCGGATTCTGACACTTCCTATTAGGTGGGATCCAGCTCTCAGCCTCTTCATTTGCAGGCCGAGGGTAATAGTAGCCACCTCCCAAGACTGTCCTAAGAATAGAGGAGATGGCCGAGACCAGTTTGGCTCAGTGGATAGAGCGTCTGGAACTGAAAGGCCCCGGGTTCAATTCCGGTCAAGGGCATGTACTTTGGTTGCGGGCACATCCCCAGTAGGGAGTGTGCAAGAGGCAGCTGATCGATGATTCTCTCTCATCGATGTTTCTAACTCTCTATCACTCTTTCTTCCTCTCTGTGAAAAATCAATAAGATATATTAAAAAAAAAAAGAATAGAGGAGACGAGGCATGGATATTCTTTAGTAGAGTGCCAGGCGTAGGATCAGTGCTCAGTAGTGCCCACTCAGTCATCACCACGAATTTTACCACTGAGTCTGCCCATCTAAGTTGAAGTTCTTGAAGGCAGAGTCCTTTTCACCCAGGTTTATCTGATGTCACTAGAGCCTTTGGCTGAATATATTCTGCCCTCCATATCCCTGGGTTCCGCATCCACATCCATGGACTCAACCAACCACTAATGGAAGATACGTGACAAAGAAATCTTACATTGTTGTTGATGTGTTCTGTGTAGTTAGGCCTACCACGATTGTGATGGTTGAACCTGTACTAAACACTACAGATTCCTTTTCCTGTCATTATTCCTTAAACAATGCAGTATAACAACTATTTATATTGTATTAGGTATTTTAAGTAGTTTGGAAATGATTTAAAGTATATTGGAGGATGTGTGTTGATTATATGCACACATAATATATAGATGACCTTCCGGACATCCTTCCGGACAAAGCCAGGGGCCTGGCTGGCCTGCAAACCACTCCTAAACGGCCCTCAGCCCCTCGCTCAGGCTGGCCACGCTCCCTCCAGCAGGGACCCTCACCCCGATTTGGGTGTGGCCGGCCTGCAAACCACCCCAGGCCCCTTCCACAGGCCAGCCCTGTCCCCCAAGGAGACCCCCACCCTGATCCGGGACCCCCTTTAGGGCAGACCAGCTGGCCTCCACCCGTGCATCAGGCCTCTTATCGTCTATACTTATACTAATAAAAGGGTGATATGCTAATTAGACTGGGAGACCTTTTGGACGTCCTTCCGGACAAAGCTGTGGTGGTGAGGCCAAGGCAGAGACGGTTAGGGGTGATCAGGCCAGGAGGGGAGGGAAGTTGGGGGTAAGCAGACCATTGAGGGGACCAGTTAGGAATGAGCAGGCTGGCAGGGGGAGAGCAGTTGGGGCAAACAGGCTGGCGGGGGGAGGGGATGGGGAGGACAGTTGGGGGTAAGCAGCCCAGCAGGCAGAGTGGTTAGAGGCGAAAAGGCAGGTAAGCGGGCAGGTGAATGGTTAGGAGCCAGCGGTCCCAGATTGCGAAAGGGATGTCCGACTGCCAGTTTAGGCCTGATCCCAAGGATTGGGCCTAAACTGGCAGTTGGACATCCCCCAAGGGGCCCCAGATTGGAGAGGGTACAGGCCAGGCTGAGGGGGACCCCCCCCCCCCCAACGTGCATGAATTTCATGCGCTGGGCCACTACTTTTATATAAGGGACTCGAGTATCCTTGGAGTTTTGGTATCTTCAGGAGTTCTGGAACCAATCGCCTGTGGATACTGAGGGACAATTGTATGGTTGCTTATAGGGGGCATCTCAGGACCCCGGGCATTGCAGTCTTTGAAAGGATGAAAAAGTGTCTCTAGTTTTCTTGGAAACCCTCGCTCTGTCTGGTGATGTTGAAGCTGTTCTGTTGGGAGAACCTCCAGGGGGTGATCTTAGGCATCTTGGACACCAAGACCTGGAATGGCCCCTCAGCCCTGGTCCCAAACCCAGCTACCATGACCGGACTCAAGCAAGAAAGAAATCCACAGTTGGAAGGCTGAAAATATTAGTGGTGGTTTCCATCTCAGCTTTCAGCAGCAGGGCTTGGGAAATAAGATTTTGATCTCGGAAAATATGATTTAAAAACAGAATTGAAAGTTGCATTTATTTGCTCAACGATATTGTCCCTGACACTTGCACAGCGCCTGAATGGTGGCGGCTGGTCAGAGTGTGCCAGTGGGGACACCACCCAGAGCCCTTCCAGGGGGCAGTGTGGATATTTCAGAGTCCCCGCCCCAGAGTGGGCTCTCCACCTCGGACGACAGAGCCGCGGAAGCCTTTTCTTTGGGGGCCGCTCACTCTGTTGTCGTGGCCTTACTGTTGCCAGGGAATGAGGCCTCTTCCTCAGAGCCCCGATTGTCGAGATTTAAACCCACTGACAGGTGGCTTCTTGGAGCTTGAGCCTGGTTGTTTCTTCCCAATGTTCCCATCCAAAGGAGGCCGAGGTCTCTCTCCTTCCTGCTGGCTGAGGCCTGGAAGCGCGGAGTCCCCTCAGGCCCCCTGTGGAGCCTTCTAAGAGGTGAAGTCTAATCCTTCCTGGCCATCCCAGGAAGGATTAGCGCTCCATTCTTGTCTGCCAGTCTCTGCCCTGTGGCCAGTGGAGATCATGGAGGGAGCGGGGATGGAGGGTGGGGGGTCTTTCTTCAGAGTTGCCGAGAGTGGGGTGGGCGGTGTCTCTTGGCCACAGTTCCTGTCCTTTTACTCCGATCAAGGCTTCTGTCCCTTCAAGCCTAGCGGTAGGAACACAAGCTAGAAATGGGGTGACCAGCTGTCCTGGCTTGCTTAGGACTGTTCCAGGTGTTTGCACTTAAGTTCTGTGTTCTAGGAAACCTCCCGGTTCCAGGCAAAATGGGACAGTTGGTCACCCTAGGTAGAAAAACCATCTCATGTGCTTTCACTGTGCTCTGCCCACATCTTGTTATGTTGTCCTTTTGTTACCATTTCTTCAAATGACACCATTTTGTGTCTGCCATCTGTTTCTTCCCAGGGCCCTGGCTGATACACCAGGAGCTTCAGGATGAAATTATTTTCAGAGTCTCTTTTAGAGTTTATAGTAATCAAATGGGCCGTGATGCTAAACATGGGAAACATAAATTAATCTCTTGCACTTGAACTCTTTTCTGAAAATATGTCCCCTTGAAAGACATGTGATGATGACAATGACGACAGTGATGGTAGCAGTGGCCCTTTATTTGCTCACTTACTATGTGCTTGTTTGTTTTTTTAAAATCTTTATTGTTCATATTATTATAAATGTTCCTCATTTTTTCCCCCTCTATTGCTCTCCTCCACCAGGTTCCCACCCCACCCTCTGCCCTTTCCCCACCCCTCATTGTCCTCATCCATAGGTGCACAGTTTATGTTCAGTCTCTTCTCGCACTCCCTTTCCCCGAGAATCGTCAGTTCACTTCCCTTCCATACCTATGATTCTATTATATTCACCAGTTAATATTGTTCATCAGATTTTTTAATTCCCTTGGTTTTTAGATTCACTTGTTGATAGTTGCATATTTGTTGTTCATCATTTTTATCTTTATTTTCTTCCTCTTCCTAAAGAACCCTCTTCAGCAATTCATATAATTCTGGTTTGGCGGTGATGAACTCCTTTAGCTTAAATTTATTTGTGAAGCTCTTTATCTGGCCTTCAATTCTAAGTGATAGCTTTGTTGGGTAAAGTATTTTTGGCTGTAGGTTCTTGCTATTCATCACCTTGAATATTTCTTGCCATTCCCGTCTGGCCTGCATGGTTTCTGTTGAGAAATCAGCTGACAATCATATAGGTGCTCCTTTATAGGTAGCTACCTGCTTTTCTCTTGCTGCTTTTAATATTCTCTTTGTCTTTTGCTCTTGGAATTTTAATGATGATATTCTTGGTGTGGTCCTCTTTGGATTCCTTTTGTTTGGGGTTCTGTGCGCTTCCTGGACTTGTAAATCTAATTCTTTCCCCAGGTGGGGGAAGTTTTTTGTCACTATTTCTTCCAGTATGTTTTCGGTATCTTGCTCTCTCTTCTTCTGGGACCCCCATAATTCTGATGTTGGTTCACTTGAAGTTGTTCCAGAGGTTTCTTACATTATCTTCAACTTTCTGGATTCTCTTGTCTTCTTGCTTCTGTGGAAGAATGTCTTCTGGCTCTTTATGTTCCAAATCTTTGACTTGATTCTTGCGATCTTCCATTCTGTTTTTAGGACTGTGTATAATACTTTTTATTTCAGATAATGTATTCTTTATTTCTAGTTGACCCCTTTTCATATCCTCATTGGTCTCATTTGTTTTATCGTCCTTTTCTAGGAAATTCTTGAGAAACCTTATAAGTGTGGTTTTGAACTCTATATCCAGTCGCTTGTTGTCCTCCATTTCTTTCGTTTGTGATCTGTTTCCTCGTCTCGGCATTTTCACTGCTTCCCTGAGTTGGTAGGGTGGCTTTGTGTGCTAATGGTTCAGTGGGTCAATCTCCCAGTTACCTGAGGTGGACACTCTTGGTGCACCCCTTTGTGGACTGTGTGTACAGCCTTATTGTAGTTAAGTCTTGATTGTTGTTGGTATCACTGGAAGGAACTGACCTCCAGGCCATTTGGCTGTGAGGATCAGTTGTGTCTATGCTGGGAGACAGTCTTATTCAACTAGACTTGGAAAATTGTAAAAGCCTCTGTGCTCAGCTTGGATGGGGTGGAGTTTCAGGGTGGAGCCTACAGCTCAGCTTGGATGGGGTGGAGTTTCAGGGTGGAGCCTACAGCCTTGGCTTCCCGTTAGCCCCGCCCTCTGAGGTTCCTGCGTCTCAGTGTTCCTCAGTGTCCTTTGGTACTCGCTGTAAGCACCTCTGAGAGAAAGGTGCCCTCGAGTTTCTCCCGCTACCAGACAGTCTAATCTCTCCCCAATGAGCCTGGAACTGGGGTTCAGTGCAGTTGGAGGTGGGGTTGGAAGTGGGATTCAGTGCAGTCTGGAGCTTTTGTCTCCTTCCCGCTAGGGCAGTCCAGCGGCACAGTCAACAGTCCGTCCTCTGTGTGCAATGTGTGGGCCTCCGGACCTCTGCCTTTTGCCGCTCCTCTGAGTTTCTGCTTTACAGCCTAGGTTCCCTCTGTATGAGCCTGTGTCTCCAGGGTCTGGCCCGGAACTGGGGCTCAGCACAGTCTGGAGCTTTTATCTCCTTCCTGCTAGGGAACACCAGCCAGGCACTCAGCCGCCCCCTCCTCTCTGGCTCCGTCCTCTCCCCACGCGCACACCGTGTCTCCGTACTTTAGGCTTTTACAGCTCCTCTGATTTTCCTTCTGGTTTTCTCTTTCCTTCTAGTTGTAGAATTTCCAGTCAGTCAACTTTCCTGTAGTTCTGGATAATGTCCATTTTGTATTTTAGTTGCATTTTTTTGAAATTGTTGTGTGATGCCGCCATCTTGGTTTCTCCTTAAACTTACCACTTTCTAATTTGCTTTTTATATTGTGGTTAGTAGAAATTTTAAAATAACATCTAAGATTTCTTTTTTTTTTGTTAATCCTCACCCAAGGATATTTCCTTCCCTCCCCACCACCCAGTCTATGCTTGTTTTGTTAAGAACTTTGATAACTGTTAGGCTTAATTATTATGACAATCCTAGGAAGATTTTCTAAGATGAGGAAATTGAGTACTTTGCCCAAGGCACAGGATGGGCAAGTGGTCAGGCCAGGGTCTGAACCCTGAGGAGCTTCCTGATGAGGTGTTTTACAACCTAGGCCAAGGCAGACAAAACTCACACTTTTTCTGCCACTGGCTTGGACGGGTGTCATTATTGTGTGCGCAGGCAGCAGATCTGATGTTTTCCAGAGTCTACTTCCTCCCATGTGGCAGGGTTGTGTGCATGTAGGACTGGCCGTGCGGCCAGTTTTGGCTTTGCTGAATGCAGCTATGGTCAGTATTGGAAAATGTTAGTGTGTTCTTTCCTTTTTCCATCCCTCCCCCTTTAAAATTTTTATAATTAGAATCAGAGGCGGGTAGAATTGGAAAAGAACCTTCAGGTCATCTAGTTCTGGGATGGCAAATACATGACATAGGTGCAGCCACTCCTAATTGCCTTGCCCAGAGTAGACATTACTAATCAACCCTGGCACAATCAATCCTTCCCTGTGAGCTGGAGACAGGCACTACTAATCAATTGGTGTTGGCATGCAACACTTGCTACCCTATGTGTAGATTAGGGGGAAACTGAGACTATGAGAAGTTAAATGACTCTCAAGGGAGCCAGTGGGGTTGTGGAGCCTGCTCCACACCAGGGAGTTCCCTGTTGAGAGAGGACTTTGGGTTAAAAGTCTGATGTCTAAATAAAGTGTGGTGTAGGGGGCCTCCTGGGTTTAATAAAGCAGTGCATGAATCTGGGTTTAAATCCCAGTTCTGCCTCTTTTTGGTTCTAACTTCAGGCTAGTCCACGTGACTTATTGGAATCTGGTCTGTGAAACTGAAACTTATAATATATACATTCCTGGACTGTGAGGAATCGATGGCATGGAGTGTTTGTTCAGCATCCAGCAGATATTGATCTGGGTTTGGTGGGCCACTAGCCTGGCCTGTGGTGGGGAAGCTTTGTAGACAAGGCCCCACCCTCAGGGAGCTTGCTGTCCTCACGAAGAAGACAAGGCCTGATCCAAGAAATGCTGGTTTTCTTTCTCTTTGCTCCTTAGAGGCCTACTAAATTGTATTATTTTTTTGAAGTTGAAAAAAATATTTTTTTCAACAACTTTATTGTCTCATCCACTTAAATTTTAGCTTGCTTATGCTTCTCATGACTTGCTTTGGGAAGCAATTTATTTTTTCTTTCATTCCTGGTCTCGTTTCCATTCTCATATCAGGGCAGTTGGTCAGTGCATCAGTTTGTCAGTCACAAACAAAGTGACAGAATCTTCTTTACAAAATGGATGTGCCAGGACACTGGGTCTTAGACTTTTTTAGAATGACATACTCCTTTTGAAAATTTGATGAAAGCCGTGGACCCTTCTGCCGGCAAATGGTAAGATGCCAGGCTCAAAAAATGCAGCATCTGTTATTCTAAGGACTGATTCATTACACACACACACACACCCCCCCCCCCCCCCCCCGCCAACTCTACAGGTTATAAACCAATCTGGGGCCCTGTGACACTTTACTAGCAGGAAATGGAACTTTGCATGGAAATAAACACGTAAATGATTAAAAAATGTTTCATTAAGTATGAAAGATCAAGGTTTTTATTCAGAGTTCTGCTCCTTTGGCCGGGCAAGTGGATTTGCCCATGTAGCATTTTCTTATGCTTGTTGAGCTGTGTTTAGTCTTCTTGGTTATGGTGAAATGTTTTTTCTTTTATCCTAGTCTGGAGTTTCAAGGTTGGCACTTTTTGCCTCTAAAATGTTTATTTTAAGATTTAGAACAGTTCTTCACTTTTTGATAAGACAGAGTGCATTACTGCAGGCTCGCTGTGGTAGCGCTCAGGCGCATTGCAGATGGTGGCTCAGCGCTCAGCCCTGCCGAGCACACAGAGTGACCATGGGCCACCTCACCTCCCTGAGCTGTATGCAAAGCTGGGAGACAGAAACCCCTGTGGTCAAGGATTAAAGAATAGTGCTCACGCACGCGCACACACACACACACACACACACACACACGCACAAACACAGGGTCCCAAGAATATTGAACAAGGCCATGGTGGATTTTGAATATGATTGCCTTGAATATGACTCAGAAGTACGGATTCTTTGCGCTGTAAGAGGTTGGTATTTGCCTGGCATTCAGGTTAAGTGAGTAGAGGTCCTGAGTGTGGTGCTTCTTCCTCTTGGAAACAGAAGATTTTAAGAGGCTGACCAGCATTGCTAAAGAAACCAAGAGTCTTCCTTGGTTAGTAGCATATAAAAGCCCAATAAATGAGCCCGTTCCTTGTCTTTAACTCTCCTGACATTTGCCAGGTACCCTTCTGTACCTGCCCTGTAATAAAGTGCGATTTTAATGACAAGAGAGAGAGGGTTCCATGGAACCATTTCAAGTTTAGACATGGAATTTTGTTGGTATGATTTCTTTGCCTCTGAATTTTGCATTTGTGTGTTCTTAAGCCAAAAAAAGGAGTTGAGCTTGCCCTTTTGTTTGCTTCATTACTCCCACCACTTTTGGCAGTTTGGTGGGATGCAGTTGTGCTGGTGTGTGTGTGTGTGTGTGTGTGTGTGTGTGTGTGTGTGACTCTCAACTTTGTTTTTAAAAGTGTGCTGTGAGCATGGAGGCTTCACCCTTCCCTGAAGATCTGTTGTCAAGGGCTAGGCTGGGCGAAATAATGAGTACTACTTCTTGAGTACCCATTAGGTGCCAGAGTCTTATGTGTCTCTTCTTATCCTCACACCAGTCCCCTGGGCTGGGCAGTGTCCCATGTTCCTGGATTGGGGACAGAGCCTTGCCTTTAGGATCACACGGCTGCAGGCCATAGGCTGTGATTCACACCCAGGTCAGGCTGACCTGAGCCCATGTGCTTTGTCCCAAGCCCCACGCTTCTCCTGTGATCTCAAGGGACTTCCTGGGTGTTCTTTATGTCCCAGCCCTTGTAAGATTCCACTTAAGGAAAAAGAAGTAGGCGTTGGTTGGATGACAAAGAAAGGCCTAGCGAGTTCTGTTTCTTCAGCTCAGTAGCCTCCCTGGTCACTGGTTAGGGTGGTCTTCTCTGGGCTGCCAGTTCTGACCGCTATACCATGTGACCTTCCACGACAGCCCTGGCCAGTATGTAAAGGAAGGTGAGTACAGAGAAGGTAGCTTTTTTAATTTTAATTTTTAAATCTGTCAGTCTCTCTATTTCACAGGTGAGAAGACCAAAGCTCCAGGTGGAGGGTGGCTTGGCCCTGGCCACTTAGATCCTGAGAGGAGTAGCCAGGCTGAGCCTGAGCTGTTTCTAGTCGGTGTTTATAGCCCGTTTACTTGGAAGAGGAGAGTTTCGGGTTGGCATCATAAGCTGGAGGAATACACCTGCCAGCATCATCCTAGAATCAGCTCCGTGTCAGGAGACTAAAGTATAGATCCAGGCGCTGAATCCTCGTCTGGTCTGGTGAGACCTTTTGAGATCATCTGAGTGCCAGGGAGAGAGGCTGCCCCGGTCATCATCCCTCCCGCAGGAAAGCTCCTGGTTTTCTCACTTTATGTACCACGTGCTACCACAGTCTACTTATTTATTTAGGCATTGGAGATTCTGAGTGTTTTTTATTTGTTGTGATAAAATAACATAACATTTACCATTTTAACCACGAGTAGTTGTACGATTCACTGGCATTAAGTACATTCACAGTATTGTGTTACCATGCCCGATGCCTGTACCCAAAACTTGTCATTATCCCCAACATAAACTCTGTACTTTTAAACAGTAGCTCTCCCTTCCCCACTTCCCCATCCCCTGGCTACTTATATTCTCCTTTCTGTCCCTGTGGATTTGCCTATTGTAGGCATCTCATGCAAGTGGAAACAGACAGTACTGTCTTGCTGTGCCTGGCTTATGTCACTTAGCTAGCATAGTGTTTTCAAGGTCCATCCACATTGCAGCATATATCAAAACTTCATTTCTTTTTATGGCTGAAGAGTATTCCATTGTATGAGTAGACCACATTTTGTTTATCCATTCATCTGTTCAGAGACACTTGGGTTGTTTCTATGAAACTTGTGGGTCTATGATTACTGCGGCCATGAACCTGAGGGCAAATATCTGTTAGGGTTCCTGCTTTCAGTCCTTTTGGATATATACCTAAGAGTAGACATTTATTTTCAAATATGTTTATCTCCCTTGCGCCCATTACATTGGGAACGCGGGTTTCTCATAGAATAATTAGAAAATGCACATAAAAGAAGAAAAGAAACATTTCCAAAATGTTCACACTCAAGATTTTCTAGGACATTCATTTGTATGCACCGTTTTCCCTAATCACGTGGCATTATGTTGTTCACGTACAGTCTTCGGTAATGTGAGAAGGACCCTCATTGAGAAATGTAAAAGTCTTTGTGTAAGGCACTGGGATAGAGGGAGGAGGAGCCACTTGGTCTTGGCCTCCCAGCTGAATATTCACTACCTCCCGAGGCATCCCTGTGGGTGCAGGACGTGCCCGTCCCCATCTGTGGCTGCTGTGTCCTGCTTTGCCCGTTTTCTTTCCTATTATCTACCCTCTACTTAGACTCTCCAAGTCCTGGGAGGGCTGCCCAGCACAGTGCCTGCTGGTGGTTGGCACTCTCTAAATACTTTGTTGAATGAGTGAATAAGGAAATGGCTGGATAAATGAACGAGTGAAATGAGCAAGTGAGGTGGGTGAGTAGCGTGGGGTCCTCTTGGACTAGACTCTTTTGGCCACAGCCCGAGCAGGCACAGTGGGCAGAGTACCCGGCGCAGTGAGTTGCCCTCCAAGCCTCGCTCACATCTGCGGGAGCCGGAGCCTGTCCGGCAGCGGAGGCTGTCTGTCCCTGAGAAGTTATCCAGTTTGCTCCCAACAGAGGGCTGTACATGTTTCACTGCACGGACGTTTGCACAGGGTGTCATGTGTGTCAGAGGCTTGGCTAGGGGCTGGGCTGTGGGGTGACCAAAACAGGGTCTCCCCTCAAGGATCTTACATTCCAGTGGGGAGACACCCTTGCACAAAGAGCATGATAATTTCGTGTAGTAATAAATGTGATGAAGAAAAATACATGTTCTTCTTTATTTTTTCTTCTCTCTCTTTTTAAATTTCTCTTTCTATATTGAAAGAAAGAAAGAAAGAAAGAAAGAAAGAAAGAAAGAAAGAAGTCCAGTTGGCTGTTTCTTGGTCAATTGGCGGCCAGGGATGTATGTGCAGTTACGGGGTTTGACTCCTCGGTCTGCTGCTTGCCAGCAGTGATCCTAGCAATGAACTTGAGCTACGTGAGCCTTAGTGTTCTTGTCTGCATAGGAAAGATAGTGGTGTGCCTGCTTCCTGGAGTTCTGATGAGGCTTCACGGTGACATTGCTCATGGAACAAAGTGCCTGGCACATCGAAAGTGCTCAGTGCTCGCTGCTCTTGTCGTTATGAACCTGTGATCACTGAATAATGAGCTGCTGGGCACGGTTTTAAAGTGACAAAACAGGCCCCACCCAATGGATTGGTTCACCGGAGAGGGCCTAATAGGGTGTCGGTGTGTCTACTCCACACAGCATCCCTTCCCCGATGCTGTGGCCGAACTGAATTTGCTCAGCACCCCCTCCCTGCGTCAGACCGGCTCCTCCCTGGGAGCGGGAACAAAAGGGCCCGGCTCTGAAAGAGGCCCTTGTTCGCTCACCCGGCTCTGGGAAAGGCACGGCGAGTGTCCGCAGCCAGCTCCAGCAGTTCTGTGGCAGGCCGGCTCTTCCCTTTTCCTGTGCCTCTTCGGGGCCAGGCTTCTGGTTAGCCGTTTGAGATGACCTGAACAGAAAGGAAAATAAACAGAGTCAGAAGCCCCAAACTGCCCTCTGAGGCACATGTGTCCTCCTAGGACAGGGACAGGGACCTTCGTGGGCACAGAGAGTTTCTTTAATGGAACATGTTTCCAGTTTGTCAGGCAGCGGGCTTGGTGGGGTTGGGCTCGATGGGGTGCGTGGTGCTGCCCATGGGCCTGCCTGGGGGTGAGGGTTGGCTTTGGGCCTGTCCTTGCCACTCACCACGGGGCCCAGGTGAGTCCCTCAGTGTCTGAGTGCCAGGCCTTGGGTCCACCTACAAATGAGGCACATGGCAGCCCAGCCTTGTCAGGGAAGTGGGGGGCAGGGCGAGCGCATGCGGGGCTGGGTGTACTGCACAGCAGCTCGACAACGCTGCCCCCCAACAAGGATGCTACCTCTCAGCATGTCTGCCCCCCTTCACCCCCATGAGACGGCAGGAAGATTTGAATGTTGTCCCCTCAAAATGCCATTTCTACCCAGGTTCAGGTCTGGGAAGAATAGGAAGTTAGTGTTTTATCTTTTTTGGGGATCCCTTTTTGCTCCTGTGGGCCTGGGACCAGGTGAGCAAGACTTTGATGTACACAGCTGGGGGTACGTCAGGGCTCTCTGGAGGATGAGGTGACAAGGAAAGGCTGGGTCATAATTCCTCCTTTCCCCAGGGTCAGCTTGGCTCCCATGTCTGAAATGAACTAAAGTGGGCTGGTACCCTCACTTGCCCACCCACTCACACCCTCAGGTGATGGGCTGTGTCCGTCCTAGAAGTAAAGAGGACACACACACACACACACACACACACACACACACACACACAAGCCTTGTTTCCAGTCCCGGGCCTGCCGTGCTTCCTCTGGTACGGAGCCATCTGCACACGGAAGGGTGGGAATGAGGCGAGGAAATAGGCCAGGTGCCTGTGTGCTGCCTCCTCCAGGCCGGTCAGGAGCTCTCACTAGTGCTTAGGCGTTGTGCCTGAAGCGTGCACTTACAGAGTACCCCCTGGGTGCCAGGCATTGTGCCAAGGGCTGGGAATACAGAGATAGCTAGAAGGGAGAGAGCTGTGGACGTTGGATCTGATACATCATGTGACTGACATAAACAAGGTGGGGGAGCTTGTATGAAGCCCCAGGGTTCCCCAGGAGAAAGCTTCTGCTGAGAGAAGGGGTGCACTGGGGCCAGGTGGAGAAGCAGGGAACAGCATTCTGGGCTGAGAGTGGCACTGGCAGAGCCTGGAGTTGTGGCACTTGGGAGGAGGGAAATGCTAATTGCATCAGGAGTGTGTTGAGGGGGGTGGGCCCGGTGAGCTGTCCTGCGTGCTGGGCTCAGGACTTTGGACTTGAACATGGCAGCTGAGTCCCTGTAACGCCCCTGTCTAGTTCCTTCTCAGCCTTGAAAGCACCTTGTTATTTGCCCCAACTCTTGGTCATTCTCAGGCCTGAGAACCCGGGAAAGGCGGAGCTGGTGACCAGGGTGGGGCTGAGTTTATTGTCAGTGAGCAGATGGACGCCCTCTACCTCTGCTGTTGGGGGAGAGAGTCTCAGGGGCTGGCCCTTGAGGTCATTCTGGACCAGAAGGGTCTAGACTAAGATGGTGGAGAGAACTGGGTCAGTCTTCCATGGTGAAAAGAACCCCTGGGCACTACCACTTGTCAGCTGTGTGACCTGGGCAAGTGGCTTGTCCTCTTTGAGCTCTTGTTTCTCATCGGTGGAATGGGGAGAAAGGATTCAGTGAGCCAGTGCCCGCCTAGTGCTAGCTCTGTGCCCAGCACAGAGAAGTGCCCACGGAAAGGAGAGGGCACTTATTATTACTCCCATTACTGCTGCTGTGACCAGGATTACATAGGAGGGGGCCTGACTGAGCCCAGAGTGGGAGGGGCCAGAAAGGGCTTCCTAGCGCAGGCGGCATGATATTTCTGAGCTCAGGTCTGCCAGTCGCTAGCTGTGACATTGGGCAAGTTGCTGAGATTAAACTGTGCATGTTATTCACATTGTAACCCTCCCCCCCCCCCTTAGACGTCTCACCTGGAAAATGGGGCGATCGTGCTGACCTCCCAGGCTGCTGTGGGTGTAAGAGCTGCCAGGGCAAGGCTTTATTTGAATCGAGTTTCCTGGAAGTCTCCTGGGGCCTGGGAGGGGCAGCGCTCTCTGTGCTTCTGTGCTCTGTGCACCCCGGCTGACAGACAGGTGTGGGGCAGGGAGCCCCGGAGCCTGTGCCCGTGACGCTGCCCAGAGGCGGCAGGCGGCCATCTTCAGGGGAAAGGCATCTGGGAGCCCGGGCTGGGCCTGACAGTTCACCGCCGACTGTGTGTTGTCTTTCGTAGAAGTGAACAGGGGGAAGGACAAACCACTTCCTCTACAGCCTTCAGATTTGTCAGGCATAACTTTTGTCAGTTTCAGTTTAAAAAGAATTTAAAAAAAAAGAAGTTGAGAATCGTTAGATAAATAAGTCGACCTTACACCTCTGCTCTCTGCTGGTTCCATGGCTCGGACAGGCCACCTCTGGGTCCTGTGGGATGCGGGGAGGGGAGGGGGGCCCGCGGGTTCGGGTTTGAGAGACGCTGATGTTCAGAGCTTTCTTCACGCCCAGGCTGCTGGCGGAGAGGTGTTTCCTGTCCCGTGTGCTGTGGCATCTGCACACAGAGGCTGGGTCACAGAGGCAGATGTTTCAGAAATTTGACCTCGGAGCCGTTTTCTTTGCCCCTTGGTGTGTCTGGAGAAAGTGCTGAAGATAAGGCCGGACCTGCGGTGCCGTGCCTGCCGGCCGCCCGGGCCGTCTGGCCTGGCTCTGCCCTCCGCCCGCCCGCCCGCCTGTTAAGACCCACACAAAGGGCGCTGCCCGGTGAGATGTGGGCCCATCGGAAAGGACTGTGATTTTGTAAGTCAAAATAAGTAAATATTGGTTTCACATAGGTCGACCTACTAGTTTATAAGTAAACACAATTCCTGACTTCCTGGTGCTAGCTCTTAGACTAAGATCAGGACAAAAAGAAAGCCTTTCTTGAAGAGGAAAGAGGAACATAGTGACTGGTATGCATATACACACACACACACATATACATATACACACATATACATACACATGTGTACACACATAGACATACACACATAGACAGTACACATACATATGGGTGGACGCATGGACGCATGCATACATAAGCATATATGGAATACTCTACACATATACACATGTACTTATGTGTACATCTTCAGAGGTCATCTTTGGCATTTCACTCCTTACATTCAATTTACTAGGTGTATGTGTGACTTGGGGCGTGTTCTGTAACCTCTGCCTCAGTTTCCTCATCTCTGGGATGAGATCAGCAATAGCATTTATGGCCTGGGATTAGGGCCTGGCCGGACACAGGGAAGGAATGCATTAATAAGCCTAGCCACAGGCCCAGGACCAGTGTTAAGACCGCCTCTTCTGGTTTTCGGCGCTCTTTCTGGTGTAGCCTCGGGCCCACCCTCTGCGCTGTTCCCGCAGCACCTGTTTGCCCATGAGTGCAGGATTTGGCCTGTCTGTCTGTGGTTCCCTGATTAGAGCAGATAGTGGATTCTTTTACCCATTCCATGCTTCTAAGGGTTAATCTGTGCCACAGACTGTTCTAGAGCATTTCAACACAGCCTCTGCTCTCACGAAGCTTAGAGGTAACTGGGAGGGGTGTGTGTGGGGGTGTTGACAGTAAACAAGCTAGAAATCACCAGGGCCCCTTTAGAGGTGACACAGTACTAGGGTGAAAATGGGATGGGGGTTGGAGCATACATTAGACAGAGCAGTCCAGGAGGGCTTCTCAGAGGAGGCAGCGCTGATGGAGGAGCTGGTCCTGTGGGGAAGTGGGAAAGAACATGTCAGGAGTGGGTACAGCAAGTGCAAAGGCCCTGAGGTGGGAAGCAGGGGCTGGTCATGACTGTCCCACAGCATCAGCGAGGAGCTTGGGTTTTACTGAGCGCCTTGGGAAGCAGGGGCAAGACGAAATCTGATGACCTTTCACTAAGGTTGGTGAGAGAGGCATCAAGGACGGACTGTGTGTCCTGTTCTTCTCATGTCCCTTTGAACCTGCCTGAGCTCAGCTGCACAGTGGGTGTTAGGGGCTGGCCTGTTGAATTGCTCTCTTTGAGGGTGTGAGGGCAACCAGGCCCCTTGCATCCAGTGGACCAGGCTTACATCCCGTGTCCCGTGTGTGCCCTCTGTCCCGATCTGTTCAGTGGGCATGGATGTGGGAGCCCTCCCCTCCCCTGCCACCCTGCCTGGTGGCCTTGCCTCCCCCATGTCCTTCTCTGAGGTCAGTCCCTTTCGGCTCCCACAGCGCTGACGTTTCTGTCTTTCTTGTTTGTTGTGGGGGAGGGGTATTTAATTGCATTCCTCATGAGTGAATGACACAGAAAGGGCAGGGGTATGTCATCGACGCTGCTCTATAATTTTCATGTCTGGGACGGGTTTCAGAACGGAGCTGTTTTCCTCTGACCGGCAGGGCTGTTGCCCAAGTCAACAGCGGCACATTTTCGAGTTTGCCTTTGTTGGTTTTCCTTTTTCTTTCTTCTTTTTCTCCCCCCACCCCCCCTTTTTTTTAAAATAGGTCTTTTTCCCCCCTTTGCTATGAAATAAAACTGGCAACTTGGATGTGGTGGGTAAGAATTAGTAGTTCTCGTCCTTTTGGTGTGGGTGTTGGGTGGGGGTTGATTTAAACATTTATTTCCCATTAAGAGATTCATGGGCTTGGAAGCTGGCGCTGGAAGTGGGGTGATTGCAAGGCCCAACTGGTGGTTGCGATGCCTGTAGGACTCGGGTTGGCGTTAGAGGGAGGCGGGGAACATGCTGAGCAGAGGTCACAAGCAGTGACCCGCGGACCAAGGCCAGTCTGCCGATGTATTTTCCTTGGCCTACATGATGTTTTTGCAAAAAAATGCTTCAGTAAGTTGTCCGAATTTAAAAATTGGGAGAGTTCCCTTAAAAAAGTCCGAATTTCCATTTTCTAATAATAACAGCAAAAGCAAACACTCAGTGTCACTTACTGTATGCCTGGCACTTTCTGAGTGACATATCTGTCTGTCCTCTGATCCCCAGAGCAGTTCCGAGGAGCAGGTATCTTTACTGCCCTCCCCGTTCTACAGCGGGGGGGGGGGGGGGGGGAATGAGGCAGACAGGGTACCAGTTTGCTCCTGGCTGTGCCCCTGTTCCTGCGTGGCAGCCGTGGGCGGAAGCTGGTAGTGGCTGTCCCCTTTGGGCTGGGCACCTGCTTTCCACGTCACCCCAGCTGCGCCTGGCCCACTGTAACCAGGGTCATTACCTCCTCCAGGGGTACCTGCCTGGGGTCTAGGATTGTGGAGGGGTCAGGGTGGGTGATAAGTGTAAAACTGCTGTTCTTTGCACTGAGTCATTCACCACCGATTTACCCCTCCCTCCCGTGCTGCCACAGTCACCCAGAGCCCACCCGGAGCAGGCAGACCCCACATCACTTCTCTGCAGAGAATTCATTTCTGTCCAGAGGGTACAATGTGAGGTTCTCAGGCGGAGAACTGAATCAGGCCGCTGGAGAAGGGTGACCCCGGCCTCCTGCCCGGTGCCAGCCATACTTCCGTGGGAGAGACGCAGTGGGGGAGGCAGAGGATCCATGGCCCACACATGGAAGGAACTGCAGAGGGCACTGTGCCCGAGGCACCTTCCCTGTGGGGCTCCCCTTCTCGGGTTGCTCGCCTCCATCAGGGAGCAAGCCCAGGATGGTGTCTGGCCGTCCTGCGTCCCACCGTGGGGAAGCAGCGGGTGCATGGCCGCTGCTTGTCTTTGTTGAAACTGCCGGTGGGCGGAACATGGCTCTGGGGTGGTCAGGCTTGAGGGTGACTCATTTTGGAAGCTTTGAGACGTCATTTCACCTAAGGAGACTTCAGCAACATGGAGGTGAAGTGGCCCTTCTCACAGAAGACTTGTGGCTTCGTGGATGGAGCTGCTGTGGTCAGTGTGACTGGCTTTCCCTGTGGCAGGGAGGAGCGTGGGCTGTGATGAGAAGCCGTGGTGTTCAGAGGCCTTAACCCTTCCCTCCCTCCTCTCGATTTCTTTTTGGGTGCATTAAAAAACCCCATTTATTGAGATGTAATTGACGTAAAATAAACTGCACATTCTCCCTTTCCTTTTAAAATGCTGAACGATTTCAGCTGTTCAAAGCAGTATATAAAATAATATGTAAATATAATCACCAATGTAGGAAATAAAACATTTCAGCTGCAATTCCTGATGTTCTTACATGTGCCCCTCTTGGATTTCACCCCTTGCCTTCTCTCTCTGCCCTGAGATCTTTATAAACACCTCCTTTTGCAGAAGTGGGAGAGTTTCTCCCCCTTGTCACCTCCCTCTCCTTCCTGTACTTATCCTCTCCCCACTCCTCCCTTCCTCTTTTCCTCCCTTCCCAGGGGCAGCCAAGTTCAGTCCATTGAGCTCCTGAGACTCTCCAGGAGACACTGAGGAATAACGGAAAGAAGCTCAGGCTGGAGTCCCGGGCTTTAGCCTCAGTGTGCTGCATGTCTGTGGGCTTCCTCCGTAATGCGGCTGTCTCCAACTCGGGCGAAAATAATTCCTGCAGAATTGAGCTGAGCACTTGAGACATGTAGTAGGTGCTTGATAAATGGTGGCCAGTTGTATTTTCAGCCACTGGTATAATCGGTGCATGCACTGATTTTGCAGGAACACATCAACGTTGAGAATGTTGGCCCTGAATATCTTAGGGGCAGATGTTAGGACGTGCTGTGATCTGTATGTTGAAATCACCTGTGCCTAGCAACTGAGGTTACCGTCTTTCCAATTGCAGATGGCAGGGTGCTCTGCTTTATGTGAAGTTAGTCAAGCTCTCGCAGTATCTGGAGTTAGACTTGATTTATCTTGCATTTTTAGGTTCAGTGTTTGTATAATATTAAAAAAAGACACACAGCAACTTAAAAACAGTAGAAGTTTGTTTGTTCTCTCACATAAAAGAAGTCTAGGGTCGTGGTCGGTAAACACGAGCCACATGCAGCTCTTTGGCCGCTGGAGTGTGGCTCTTCCACAAAATACCACGGACTGAGCGAGTCTGTTTTGAAGAAGTGGCGTTAGAAGAAGTTTAAGTTTAAAAAATTTGGCTCTTAAAAGGAATTTCAATCATTGTACTGTTGATGTTTGGCTCTGTTGACTAATGAATTTGCTCACCACTAGTCTAGGGTATAGGCTATCATATCAGGACAAGTATGGTTGGTCTGTGTTTTTTTTTTTTTTTTAAATCCTCTCCGAGAATATTTTTTCCCATTGATCTTTAGTGAGTAGAAGGCATGCACCCTGACTGGGACCAGGGATCATACCTGCAACCGAGGTCCATGTCCTTGACTGGAATCAAACTTGAGATCTGTTGGTCTGCAGGCCGACTCTCTAACCACTGAGTAAACCAGCCAGAGCATGGACCCATGCTGGTTCTATTTTGTTGCTTCACTGTTCTTAGCATCTTGCATCGTGGTCCAAGTACCTGTTTAAGTTCCTGCTATTGCATCTGTATTCCAGTTAGTGGGAAGTGGGCTCTTGCCATCACATCTACATTCCTGTTAGCAGAAACTGGGAGTGGGAGAGAGAATGGAGAATAATTTCTACCCTTTTATGGAGACTTCTGTTTTTATTGGCCAGACCACATCACATGGCATCTCCTAGCTGCAAGGGAGTCTGGGAAATGTAGTCAGGGCCACACTGTGATTGGAGCACAGACATCCTATCCCCTCATGTTTCTAGAACATCCTTTGGAAACCTGCTCTCATGCAGAACAGTGGAAGGACTAAGTCTTTAACAAGAACCAAGATAAGGAGTTAGTTTTCTCTAGCAAGGGTGTAAAGTAGAACAAAGAACTGGCTTTTTTTTCACTATGGTACCAGAGTTGGAGCCATGGTCCCTGGGAAAGAGTTGAGGGCAGAGATTTTTACTTCCTGTACATGGAGGAATAGGCTGCCAGATGAGGTTGTGAGCTCTGAGAAAGGAGGTGTGCGAGCAGAGGTTGAATGGACATGTGTCAGTCAGGGAGGCCACTGAGTATGTTCCAGATCTGGAAGGAAGGTTCATGGAACCCCATCAAAGAGTTGCTCTCCAAGTGATCTCCTCCAGGGGTGCCAAATACATGGGCCTTGAGTTGTCACCTCCCTCCCCTGTCCCACCGATGGTAGACATCACCAGCTCACCCTGGTGTCTCGCTGAACCCAAATGCCACTTGAGAAACCTTCCTAGAGCCTCCCTTATTGATAGAGGGTGGCTCATGAGATAAATCCATTCACCTTTCCTACATGAACCCAGCTCTCTCACTTCGACATTGGGGACATTAAGGGCCAGACAGGGAGGTGACGTGCCGAGAGGTGCACTGGCAGCAGACCCAGGGCTCTGAGATTCAGGGTCCTTTTAGCCATCCAGTGGCCCTCCTGTGGGTCCTTCACCTCCGAACCAGAGCGGCAGAAATTGCCTCCTGACGCGGGCGTGGCTGTGCCTTGTTTACTGGAGCTCTGCAAACAAGTCCTCCCGGAGCCGGCTGAGAGGGCAGCACCTGCCTCCCCAAGTCCGGGCTTTGCTGGACATGCAGAGCAGCCGGGGGACATGGGCCAGTGGGAAGTGAAAGTGTGCGCCAGCCCTGTTAGTTCTGCTATTGACCCGGCAGGGTTTTTCCTGGGGGGAGGGGAGGAATCTGCTTTGTTTTCTTTGCTTAATCTGGCCTTGCCCCAGAGAGAAAACACATGCAGTCTCCATCCTGTTTGCAAAGAGGGCGTTCAGTTACTCGAAGTTGCCCGCCTGGAAAACTGGGGCGATGTCATCTCCAAGAAGGGAAGTCTGTGCCGGGGACAGTTCAGGTGGGACAGGCAGCTTCATGTGTGGTGGTGATGCTGTCTCTGGACTGTCAGCATATGACCTTTTTTATTGTGGTGGAATACACACAACATAAAATTTTACTGTTTTAACAATTTTTAAATGTGCAGTTCTAAGTACATTCAGTTGTTGTGCAAACATCACCATCATCCGTCTCCAGAACTTTCTCATCTTCCCAAACCAAAACTGTGCCCATTAACCATAACTCCTCATTCTGTCCTCCCACCCGAACCCTTAGCACTCACGCTCTACTTCTGCTCTAGGGACCTCGTAAAAGTAGAATCATACAGTATTTTTACTTTACTTTTATGTGTGGATTATGTTTTTTTCTTTTTATTTATTGAGGTGAGATTCATGTAACATAAAATCAACCATTTTAAAGTGCACAATTCAGTGGCATTTAATACATTCACAATGTTGTACAACCACCATCTCTTTCAAGTTCCAGAATATTTTGTCACCCCAAAATGAAACCCCATACCCATTAACAGTTACTCCCACCCCCCTTCCTCCACCCTCAGCAACCAGCATAGGGTTTATAACCCTGTGAATTTGCATATGCTAGGCATTCTACAAATGTGTGTTGAGTGAGTGAAAGAAAATCCTTGTCAGTTGATGAAAGCTTGGGTTTCCTGAGCACCTATTATGTGCCAGCTCCATATCAGCATCCATGTTTCTCTGCTTTGGTTGTACTATGGAATCACCTCGGTGACCTTCATTATCCTTGATGCTCAGAGCCCCGCCTGAGGATGCTGATTGCATTGGTCCAGGCCAGGTGTGGGCACTGGCCTTTTTCAAACAGCTCCCGAAGAGATTCTGACATGAGAATGACTCTGTGCACTGTTTCATTGTGTCGTAATACTCCTCTGGGGCAGTTAATAGTACCTACCTTTTATAGGCGAGGAAACCGGTTCAGGGGGTTAAGCAACTTACCCAAACTCATCCAACTTCAAATCTTTGAGTCCATCCAGAGCCTTCACCTGACTCTTTCTGTTGCCCTGTTCTCCCCTAATTAATTAGCTCTGTAGTGTGTTATTTCGTGTATGCTATGGGATAAAATGATTGCACTCCATCTCACTGGCATTTATGGAGTGCTGCCTGCATGCCAGGCACTGACGCTTCATTTGCCTTTTCTCATTTTACTTTTATGGGAACCTCGTGCAGGGGGATTCCCATAATGGTGTAAGTTCCCTCACGAGTAGGCACTAGAAGGGACGTGATTTGCTCAGACATTAATGGGGAAAGACAGGTAGGGCTCTGTGAGCGTCATGCAGAGTTCTCTCCTCAGCCATCATTGTGGAAGGCTCAGCCACAGCAGCATGGAGAGGGAAGGTTGGCCAATGTGGTGTTGGCCTGAGGGCCAGGCTTGAAGCTGGACAGGAAGGCCTTGGCTGTGGTCAGTACTCCCTTAGTCACTTTGAAATATTGGGGGGGGGGGGGGTGGCGCGCGCTACTGGAATGGACCCAGGAGAAGCCCAGGGCTATGGTTTGGCTGTTGGTTTTCTTGAGGAGTTTACCATGGTTTATGGTAAATCACGTGGTTTATCCCTCACACCTTTGTGTTTGAGGGATAAGTATCACTTAGGCCTGATAGCCTCACACTGTTTGGACTCTGGGGATATGTGATGGACAAGACAGACATAGTCTCCATTCTCCATATTCCTGAGGTATTGCCAAGGCTACAGGTCATAGAGACAAACTCTTAGTGGAGCGTAACAGGCCCTGTCTCTGTATGAGTTCTCTCATTCCAGCCTCACAGCAGTTGTAGAAGATAGATAGGCCCTTGTAGCCCTGTGTGAGGGATGGAGAAAAGGCAGCACAGAGAGGGCGGGAAACATTTCCAGGGTTCCGCAGCCTATGCAGAAGTTGAATGGGGCTGCTTGGTTTCAGAGTGCAAGCTCCTAACCAGTGACAGATAATTACGAAAGAGGAAGTTTTGGGAGCATCTGCATGGGTTTTGACCACACTGAGGCCACAGCAGGCCCCCTTGAGCTGAGGGTGCAGGGGGAAAGAGTGCTAGTTTTCTATGGCTTCTGTAACAAATTACCGTGAACTTAGGGCCTGACTGTCCTCCCCTCCCTTTCCCTTTCTCTGCTGCCTACTCTGTTTTTGGGAGTGGCTGGCCCATCCAGGCCCACTGATCGAGCCCAGGGTCCAGCCTCCTCAGAAGTCTGGTGTGGGGACTTTACTCGGGCATCCCTTCCTCCAGCCAGCGTCATGATATGGCTTTTGCTATTTATACAACACAGTGATTTACAAACTCTGCTTCTAGAATTTCGCAGTCTCTCCTGCAGTACATTATCTCCCCAGGCAAATAATGGCAATCTGTATCCAAATCAGAGGACAAAAATTAAGGCTGTAGATAGGATTGTCTGCATTTCATGTTTCCTGTCCATTATATTTTTACTTAAACTTTTGACTCCCATTGGAATCTTGTGTAAAGTAGCATCCTGTTTAGCTCAATTACATATTTAATTATTTAAAGTTACTGAATTCGTTAATATTTGTTGAATACTTACCATGTGTGTGTGGGGGGGTTTCTGCTAGATGTGAGGTTTGGTGGTGAACAAAGCAGCTATCCTTACTACCCTCTCCTATGTAACTTTGCACAGAAAGCAAGAAAACAAATCAGTGAAATAATTTCAGATGTGGTCCAACATTATCCTTTTCCACAAATCGCTCTAGGTCAGCTTGGAGGCCCACTTGGTAGAAGCTGTTCTTCCTTTGTGAAGGTCCACCTTCCTTCTGGCAAAGTGGGTTTTGGTGAAAAAGCCACAGCAATCGGGGAGTCTCACTAGCCAGCCTGGAGAAGAGTTCTGGGAGGTTCGAGAAGCAAAAGCTGCCTGTGCAGGAGCCCTGCGGCACTTATGGTCCCCAGCCTGGGCCAGGGTTCTGGGGGCTGGTTGCCACAGCTACCTGCCTCCTTAAGGAGCCTGAAGGGAGTTAGGTCAAACTCCATCTTGACTCTAATGAAGAAAGCTTCCCTGGTTATGGACACCCTCCCTTCCCTCAGTAAAACCTATTTCTTCTTTCCCTTGGTCCAGAGTCAGGAGTGGAACTCAGGGCATATGCATAGACCTGGCTAGTTAAGGACCATTGATCGGACCTCTGCAGACGATGGAGATATTGGGAAGAGCCAGTGCTTGGAAGCTCTGGCCAGGCCTAGAAGACACCAGGTGGCTTCTGGATCAAGTGTGGAATTAGTTACTCAGCCATTAGTCTGTCTTAGATCGGCTCTCGGCTTCCTTACTCCTCTGTTCCCTCCTGGGCATACGGTCTGTTCAGGTTCATCCTCTTCCTGCCAGGCCTGCCTGCAGGCACCCCCTGACGTTCTCTCTGCTGGGGTTTAGCAGCAATTTGGGCTGCACATTAGAATCGCCTGGAAGCTAAAAATAATATACTGATCCCTGGGCTCCACCCAGAAGTTGGGATTCATTGGATGTGTGGTGGGGCCCAGGCATCATTTTTTATTACGACAGCATCTGCTGTCCTCGCTGCAGAGCATGTGTGTACCAGAATCATTCCCGTGGCAGACATTGGAGCGGTTTCAGATTTTCCGACTGTAGTACAGTCTACATCCATCTTTTTGTGAGATCTTGTCTGTCAAGAAAAATCGTAAATGACTTTGAAATGGGTGGGAAAAGATTCCGGGGTGTTTTGTCTGGCTCACCCATCAGAGCTATTTCTGCCTCTCATTGTCTTTGAGCTATTTTACAACTCTAATTGTGGAAAGCTGGTAATAACGTACCTGATTCTTATCCATTGAAATGCCAACTATCTGTGCCTGTGGAATGTAGTTGATTACCTCGGGACACCAGAGATTGTCCAATCTCTCCCCAGGTGGTTATCAGGTGGAGCCAGGAGATCTCTGCTTAGAAGATTGTAGGTGATTTCTAAACCCAGTCTCTTGTCCTTCTGGACTCAGTGGGAACTGAAGGTTTATTTATTTAGCTGTATGCTTAGACAGCCCATTGGAAATAATAATAATAATAATAGCAGCTAACATTTACTGAACACTTATGTAATATACCAGATACTTTTTTGAGAATTTTTGATATTATAATGTGGGTGCCATTTCGCACAGATAAGAAACAACCTGATGTAATAGGAACTCTTATTATTCCCCCCATTCAGATGGGGAAGTCGAGGCCAGAGAAGTTGCTCGTGCCACATAAATGGAGGTAGGTGTCCTGGGGTCTCATCTGGTCCTAGATGCTTCCTTCACTAAGTCACTTAGCTGCTCTGAGCCTGCTGCTGAGTGGTAAAGCATTAGGGGTGAGCATGGCCATCTGAGAGGGGCTCAGTGAAGGTCACGCTCCAGGCTGTCACCCTGTGTCCTTTGCATATTGGTTTGTATACTTGTCATGTGCTTGATCAGAGTGAGTCACGTGTCAGCCTTTTTATGAGTGTGCTTAGGGGAAGAAGATGAGGCAGTTCTACCACAGCGGGGCTTTCTTAGGGATGTGCAAGTTCCCACAACCCTGGTTGTGAGACATGTGATTAAAAGTTAAGGGACAGGTGTACACGCACTGTGTTCCAGGGCCTTTCGTCTTTTCTACCAGCCAGTGCTCAGAACCGCCCTGGGAAGAAGATAATTATCTCCATCTGACAGACGAGAAAACCAAGGCTCATTCATGCATCCTTGCGTTTCTTCACTCATTTACCTCATGCGGGCCAGATATGATCTAGGCTCCAAGACACAGTGGCGAGTTAGGAAACTGCACTGAGTCCTTACTGGAGTTCACTGTCCTCCACGAGGGGTGAAGTAAGAAGTCAGGGGAGGCGCCAAAGGCCACACAGCCAGGAAGTGCCAGGGCTGGGCCTGCGTGGCCTCCTCAGCCATTTGGCATTCGAGTGTACAGGGCGGTTCTAAGACCAGGAAGTCCCCCACCGCCAGTCAGACGGTTTCCAGGTGTCCTTAGCCCAAGGAGGCCCCTCACCCATCCCCAGAGAGACCCGGGCTCCCCAGGAACTAATTTCTTAAGGGAACTTTATGGCTCTTAACTCCCTAAGCGGATCCAGATGTGCCTTGTGGCCGGCACTGCTGCAGATGTCCCGGCCAAAGCCAGCTTGGTTTGGAAGCCCAGCCCTGGCAGCCGCCAATTCTGGAAATGAAGTAAATGAGCTAGTTGTTCTTGGCCATTTTCCCCTCATCTCAACCCAGCTCACATCAAACCCGGGCTCTGACCTCAGGCATCGCGCATTCCAGCGTTCCCCCAGCCTCCTGGGGTTCCAGGACATAAGGCAGGAGATGACTGAGTTGGGGGACCCTGAGCAGACAAGAGAAGTGTTCTGGAGGGAGAATGGGACGTGAGGCCGGGCGCTGAAGCAGCTGCATTCCTCCACACACAGGCCCTGCAGAAACACAAGGGGCTCCTGCTGGGCTGGGGCTGGCCTCCAACCTGTGGGGGGTCCGGGCCTGCTGGGAACAGGGAGACAATACTTGCTGAGCAGCTGGGGGGAGGGAGGGGCTAGCGGGCACTGACTTGGGGCTCCTCTCTGTCCCCTCAGCTTCTCAGCTGTGCTCAGAAGCCCGAACCTGACTTCCTGAGCGCTGGTGGGCATCTCCGAGGAGGGCCTTTTCCACTGGGTGGTTAACGAGAGCTGCACCTGGATTCCTGAGGTCCCGGGGAAGCCGGCTCAAACCTGGGTGGTCAGGGGTGAGCATGGCACTGACTCCTCCACCCCCCAGGTCCAGACCAAACCACACAGTCCTCGAGGGTGAATCACTTTGAAGTGTGGGGTTCTGGGGCCTGTGGCAGGCCAAGGGAGGCGACTTGGCGGGAATGGGCAGGCAGACAGGCCTGTCCATACACTTAGCTTCCGGGCAGCTCCTCCTCTCGAAGGCCAAGGAAGCAGAGGTCAAGGGTCTGGGCTTGAAGGTCAGAGAGAGGCTGAGTTCAAATGGCACTTCCTAGCCGTGCGATCATGGGCACGTCAGTGTTCTCTGGGCCTCAGCTTGCTTCATCTGCAAACTAGGGGCATTCTTGCACTTCTTCGGAGGGTCCACGTGAGGACCAAAGGAGGAAATCCATGAAATGATTAGCCTGGTGACTGGCCCCAAAGTTTGAATGGTACCAAACAGTAGTTTGGGGAGGGCTTAGCCCCAGCACCACTGTACAGCCACTCCACCTGCATCGGCACACATACTAAAAAATGGGCTGTTCTGCCAATAGTTGTTAGACAATCTGTCTGTGTTCCTTGTTTCACTGAGTTATTGCCCCAGCCCCACTGTACAAATCTGGACTGCTGTGTTAGCTATTGGTGTATTGATCATGTGTCTGGTTCTCTGTAGCAGGACAGTGGGAGATCTCCTGGGATTGCTGTAAGGGTGATATGCAGTTCTTCCCCATTGGTGGCTTCCTCTACCCCAGGGATCCTCATCTTCCCTCGCTATATCCCAGCCCCAGCGTGGAGCCTCCACACCCATTCTGGGAACTCTCGCCTTGCCTTTGACTCATTCTGTTGTCTTAAGACCCAGGGTGATCTTTTCTTTTTTATGAATATTTAAAAAATCCTCACCCCGGGTCATATTATTTTATTTTACTGATTTAGAGAGAGGAAGGGCGAAAGAGAAGCATCTATGTGAGAGAGAAACATCGACCCGTTGCCTCTCTCGCACACGCCCCACTGGGGATTGAACCCACCATCTGGGTATGTGCCCTGACCAGAAATCGAACCTGCCACCTTTTGGTGTATGGGATGAAGCTCCATCCAGCTGAGCCACAGTAGCCAGGGTAAGACCCAATGTAATCTTTAGGGACAAGGAATAAAGACCTGCATGGCAATGAGGTGAGACTATAAAGCTAGATGCATACTACTGTCATTCCACTTCTGACTCTGGGCAGTCACAGAGAGTCGGCCTCTCAGTAATTCTTGGCATGTTTCATTCATGCTTCATTCATTCTGTTTCAGTTCATTGCTTTCATTCATTCTCTTTATTCATTCTTTGTCATTCATTCATTTTTCAGTTTATTGAGTGTCTGCTATGTCCTAGCCTCATTCTCGGGCACGGGGCTGTTGGTGGCTGACTTGAGGAGTCAGGGAAGGCTTCCTGGAGGAGGTAACATCTTAGTGGACACCTGGGGAGGGAACTGTAGTCAGCCGAGTAAAGTGGTGCTTGTTCCCTGAAGAAGGGACCTTACTTGCAAAGGCTTGTGGTCCCCAAGGCAAAGAATAGGCTTCCACACTGGCAGGGTCATGCTTTCTAATGCCTGCAGTGAGATGCAGGGGCTTAGGTGGGGGATGAGCATTAGAGGTCTCATTTTTGGGTCTCCCATTCGAAATGTGCCACTGACCTAGAAGTCTGGAAGCCCTTTGGTACGGGTTGGGACCCTGTACATGTGTTTACCAGTGACCCATCTGGCTGCCATTTCCCCAGGACCCAGTCCCTGGAGCGGCATTGACTTACTCATCGGAGCCTTCATCCTCTTCTCTGAAATGGCACTGCAGCCTTGCTTAGGGAGGGTGGAAAGCCCAGCTGTGATGCGTGTCAAGTGCCCAGCACAGGAGCGTTTCCTGCAGGCTTCTGGGGTCCAGTCCTGGCTGGTTGAGTCCTCCTGGCAGGAGTCATGAGGCGGGAGAGACCTAAGGGACTTCCCCAGCCATCCAGCACTAGGAACTGGGCTTTGGCCTCCTCCAGGGGCTCCAGAATCCAGCGATGTGCTGAAATGCTTAGTTCCTGCCTGTGGCAAGGTGATTTGTCATGTTTCTGGGCAGCAGGATTCTTGATGTTTTCTCAGTGCCAGCCTTTGGTCCGGTGCCCTTTGGGTCCCTGCGGAGCGGGCAGGGAAGCAGAGAGGGCATGGGTCTCTTGGACACTGAGGTGGCCTGGCCCGAGGCCTGCAGTGTCCCGCGGAGTCTGATGCCCTTTGAGGGCTGGAAAGGCCGAATTGGCCCTTGGTTAAGTGTGGCTAAAGGTTCCTGTTCCTCAGGAAAAATCACCACCACTCATTAGTTAATGAGTTCAACACTTCCTGAGCTCCTGCTATGTGCTGAGAATACAGCACTACAGTAACCACAGCCCCTGTTCTCATGGCGCTGGCTGCAGGGAGGGCTGACACTGCTCTGATGGATACATGGTGTGGGCAAGGCCTGGAAGATGACCAGAGCGGGGCAAGGGGTTAGGAATGTGAACAGGTAAGCTCTGTCAGGAGAAGGCTTGAGCTGAGATGGAAGGAAGTAAAGGGTGAGCCACTTGGATGGATATCTGGGTAGAATGTTCCAGCCAGGGAGCAAGTGCCAAGGCCCAAGGGAGAACACAGGGTGGGGGCCAGGGGATCAGAGGAGCACTGGCTCTGGCTGGACACTGAATGCATGTCACACACCATCCCCTTTTATTCCGTATCCCTAAGGGGTTGGAGCTCTGCTATAATTCCCATTTTGCTGATCGGTCCTGTTGGGGCTCGGTGATTCAGCACAGCAGCGAGGGCAGGAGTCGGTGTTTGAACGTGCAGAGGCTGCCTGCACATCCTCAGCATGCGCGTTTCTGCTGTCATCTTCATTTAGCTGCAGGCGTAGGTGAGAGACAGTGGTGGAGGTTTTTACTTGTGGGCCTCTCAGTCCTGAACCATGTGTGGAACGTGGCGTTGGGTCAATTGTAGGTCAGGGATGTTACCTTTCGGAGGCTCTGCTGGCAGCCCTGGGGGCTAATGTGCAACATGGCCTGGAGCTGTGTCCGGTGTCGCAGGGCAGACAGTTGTGGTCAGAGACATCCAGGGGGTTGGAGCGCTGTTGTCTGGTGTTGGCCTCACAGAGCCCAGTCAGGATGGCCTAGAGGGCTCTGTGTGGGGCCCGGGATCTTCCTGGAAGGCCCAGTGTCCCCCTGGAAGGCCTGGTTTGAGTCCCATCTCTGACACCACGTGTGTGACATGTGGAGGAAGTCACCCTTTCTTTCTGATTCAAAATTTTCATTTCAGTGTAAATGGGGTCAGTGAAACTCCCTGCCCTACCTTCTTTTCCTTCCTGAGATTTTGTGAGGATCAAGTAAGATTTATACAAGAAAGCCTTGTGTCCACTCTAAAGCCCTGTACACGAGAGCCTTTATTTCCCTTTGTTTAATTGCGAAAACAGTATCAAAGCAACATTAAAGAGAAATTAAAAAGGTAAGAAAAATCTTTTTTGTTTGTTTGTGATTTTACCACCTTAGCATAACCATGAATATCCTATCCTACCTACACCCACACCAGCTGAATAGATTTGGACACATCTTCAGATTAATTCCGCACTTTCAGAACGGGTGCTACTTGCTATTCCAAACTCTACCCTTCCGCGTCTGGACTCAGGAGCTGAATGGATTTGGCTACCAAGAGTTTCTTGTATTGCTTTTCTGGTTGTCCTCTTGGTTTCTTTCCATATGTGCACATGTTTTTATGTCATTACAGTGTGAACTCACAGGCTCCTTTTCCTTGTTTCCTCTGCTGTCCTCAGCTTAGATCATGTTTTGCACAGTCTTCACAATCAGTACTTTTAGTGGCTGACTGATAGTCTTTGCACCGTTATGAAACTGTCTCCTTTTGGTTAGATAGTAAGGCCATTTCTAGCCTTTCTTCTTCAATAGAGTATGCCATGGTGAATATCCGTGTGCTTGTAGCTTTTCCTCCATGTTCCTGTAATGATGAATAATTGTTTGGAAAAATTCCCAGGAGGGAGATTAGTTGGTCAAAGGAGTATGAACATTTTGATGACTTTTGATATCGATGAGGCTATATTGCTTTCCAAAAGAGTCGAGCCCATTTGTAACGCCATCGGCAGCGCGAATAACCTCATTTTAATGCAGCCGAGTCAAGTCTGGGTGTCATTGTTTTTTCTTAAATTAACTTCGTGGGTTGAAAATGGTGCAGTGTTGAGTGTTGTTAATCAACAATTGGCTTTGAGACACATGCCCTGGTGTTTTCAGCCCGGGTTGTGTTCTCTCTCCTTCTGTCCCTCATCACTCAGCCATTAGCACTGCTGTTAGCAACAAAGACGAGACAGTGTCCCCACCAACCAGGATTCCCCTCCTCGCTGGCTGCTGAGCCAGGGGTGGGGGAAGCTCAGAAGGGGGGCTCCTGCAGGAATTGGGCCTGGACAGAGGTGCCTGGGGAGCAAAAGGCAAGGGGCGGGGGGAAGGGAAATGAGGGCAGTGGAGAAACACAGAAGGGAGATGCAAAGACAAAGCTGCAAAAATAGACCCCGGAAACGCAGCGAGGAAAGGAGAAAGGGAACCGCTGCTGGGAGGCAGGATGTGGCAGAGGAGAGATGGGAAGTTGCTGCAGGGGTGGGAGCAGAGAAGGAGACAGAGAAAAGGGACGCCAGGGGACTAGGGGGCTGAGTGGGGTGGGTGTGTGCCTGTGAGAGAGACACAGAGAGAAGGCAGAGAAGGAGAGACAGACCGAGTCACAGAGAGATAGGGGAAAGAGAGATGGGGGGTGAGGGAGAAATCAGCTAGGAAGAGAGACGGAGATGGAGAGCAGAGAGACAGACTGAGTCACAGAGAGACAGAGAAACAGAGGGAGAGACAGAGAGTCCAGGGGAGGGAGATTGAGAGTCAGATAGGAATGGAGACAGAGAGAGATGGAGAGACGGCAGGGATGAAGAGAGAAAAAGTAAAGAGAAGGAAAGGAGATGGGAGACGGGCGGGGAGTGAATAAGCACAGTTTGCCTGAAGTCATTGCTATCTCTGGGGGTTTGAAAGACTTCTGAACCCTGCGGGACCAGGGTGAGCAGGAGGGAAGGGAGTCGGCAGACCGTGCTGTTCGTTTGAAATTTGAACAAGAAGTAAAGCGTGTGGGTTGCAGCTGGGACCTGGGTTTCTGCTCTAGCGCTGCCCCTTTCTAGGCATCTGGCCCACTTCCACCTCTAGTGGTGGCGTTGTCCCCGCAAAGTGATGGTGTTGGTAAGACAGAGTGAAGAAGCCACCCCACCAGGTCCTCCGGCAGCACGGCCAGCTTGGTTGGTTGTGCCCACCTCATGCACAGTGATTCTGAGGGCGAGTGTCAGTGTAATAAGGAAAATAGTAATAATGGCTGCAACAGACTGTTTTTGAGGGCCTACTATGCACAAGGCATGTGTGCTATATGTGTCCTCCAAAAAGTAGAACTGACAAATGAGGCAGCTGAAGCTCAAAGAGGAGTGGACTGCTGGGGCCACATAGCCACAAAGTGATAGAACCAGATAGAAGGTGGATCCATGCAACATTTTATTTGTTTTATTAGAGGCCTGGTGCTTGAAAATTCATGCACTGGAGGGGTGATCCCTCAGCCTGGACTGCCCCCTCTCACAGTCTGGAGCCCTCAGGGCCAGGGGGCAACCCGGTGGATCAGGGGAAAGCAATGCCCCCATGACACCTCTCCTGCTGCCACTTCCGGCAGTGCAAGTCTCAACTGGCCCTGGTTACCTGAGCCTCAGGCAGCCCTGGGCCGCTGGGCAGCTGACATCTGAGGCTGGCCTGCGCCTCGGGCTGGTCCTGGGTGGCTGGGGGGCTGAGGAGATTGGGAGATTCTGGAGGCAGGTGTTTGGAGTGGCCGGACACACCTAGGGGCTGGCCCACCTGTGCTGTGCACCTGCCGCCCCAGTGGAGCTGAGGAGACTGGGTGCTGCCATCTTTTGGCTTTGGGCACTGCCATCTTTGAGGGCGTGGCAGTCAATTAGCACATTCCCTCATTGGCTGTGGGCACGATTTTTTTGGTGAGGGCATGATGGTCAATTAGCATATTCAATTAGCACGATGGTCAATTAGCATATTTGTGAGGGCATGATGGTCAATTAGCATATTCCCTCTTTATTAGATAGGATTCTTTAGGCCCAGCCTGTGAACTGAAGCTTTTCAGGGAGTCTTAGGAAAGATGCTTTACTTTTTAGCTGTTTATTAAAAATCTTTTTATTAAAAAAAAAATCAGTGTAGGTGTGAAAATGTAATTCCCTATGTGATCTGACAGGTTGGAGCCGGAGTCCCTGGCTCAAAGGTGACAGCCGTGTCCACCTGGGTGAGGAATGTTCTAGGAGCTTGCCTCCAGGCACCATCTTTGCCCGTTGACCAGTCACCTGGGGAAGCAAGGGCAAGATTAGGTTGGCATCAGGCAGTTGGAGCCGTCTCTTCCTGGGTCTCTAGGCCTCGGCAGGCCCTGGTTTCATCTGTGCCATTGCAGGAGGGCAGTGTGTGCCACCTCCGACATCAGCCTTGCAGCTCGCGTACACAGTGTTGTTCCTCTGTGTCCCCAGCCCTGGGAGGGGGCCCCAGAGCAGGTCCCCGTCAGCTGAGGGAGATTCCAGTCGTGTGCTGAGAACGGAGCAGATGCCGGGGCGGAAGTTTCTCCATAATCGGCCTTTATTGACGCAAAGGGTGGGAAAGGAGCCACGTGGCTGCCCTGAGAGGGTGGGTCTCCTCGCAGCCTGGAACTGGGCTGGGCCTTCTTAGGAACTTTCCAAGGAAAGGCCAAACAGCCCTCCTTTCACCTTGGGAGGAAATGGAACAGGACACACTTCCCACAGGAAGCTGACATCAAAAGAGAGGGCTAGAGAAGAGTGCTGGCTGGTTCCTTTCCCGGGACTGGCGTCCGGAGCAGTGCCCGTGCCAAGCGCTGCGTACTTGTCTCTGCATGGTTCTGGGTGGTCACATTGTGACCAGAGGGGCTGCTGTCCTCACCTGCCCGAGATGCCCAGGGCCACGTGGTCAGAGTGGTGTGGCCGGCATTCAGACTCCAGATCCCGGGCTCCTTTGAGTCTCTACTGTTGCCCAGGTGCCTCTGGGTACTTGGTATTCTTGTCCCCAAACAACACAAAATTGACTTTTATTATGAACAGTCTTAATAAGAGTAAGTGATAGTAACGGCCACTTACTGAGAGCATCTAGGTACCCACATTTCTTGTTTAGCCGGCTAAAGAAGCGTGTGACAGTGTTCACCATTTCCCCCTCTTTAGAGCTAAGGAAACTAAGGCACAGAATAGTTACGTCGTCAGTTTATAGTGTAGAGCCTATATCAGAGATGGGACTTCACTGGTTCTGGTGACTAAAGCTTTACACCTGGGCACTCTAAAGCTTTTGACAAGTTAGGTGACCTCTCTGAACTTGAGTTTCTTCTTCTACACATGGACCTAATCATGCTCCCCAAGGGAAAGGTTTGAGTTGTGTGAATTAATAATCTTAAGTGCCTGGCACAGTGTCAGCTGTCATCACCATCGCCACCACCACCACCACCACCATCATCATCACTACACAGGGCCTCATGAGGAGCACAGTTCAGAGGGGAGCTTTCTGGCTCGGGGGACGCAGAGGAGGAGCCCCCATGGGTGAGAGCCCAGCCAGGTTGGGTGCCATGGTAGGCGGGAGCCAGGCAGACCCAAAGGGGTGAGGCTTTTCCAAGGGCGGCAGGTGGAGGCATGGACATGAGAGGAGCAGCCCGGGAGAGTGGGTGGCGGAGGGATCTGCTGGAGAACCGACAACTAGGCCTGCTGCTCTGTTTCCCTGGGGAGGGAAGCAATGGATTTCCGCCCCGGTGTCCAGGGAAGAATGGGAAGAATGGACCGGCTGCTCAGGTGTCGTCTGCTCAAGGAGGAGCCGGGAGGGGAAGCCAGCTAGCTATCTGTGATCTGCTCTTGGTGTGGGAATGTCTGCCTGTCTTGGGGACTGTCCACAGAGCTGTCTGAAGTCCCAGGCCAGCTTAGTGGAGGCTGGGAAGGTGTGTCCCCTACTCTGAGATAGTCTGCGCCCTTTCTCCTTTGATTTTTATGGCAGGAGTGGCTGAGACTCCAAAGACCCCAAGGACTCTCATTGGGAGGCCTGGAGACATGTTGGGCTTCTGATGGAGGAGACAGTCCTAACCAGGCATTTCTGAGAGCGGTCGCCTCCTCCTGCAGACCCTATCTGATACACCCATCCCCCCTGGAATGTCAGTTCACCCCAGCCATCTCATTTGCTGTTGGCTATTTTTTTTTTCCTTTCTACCTTATTCTCCCACTTAGACAGGAGGTTCTTAGTCCCAATCTCCTCATCTCTGAAATGTGCATATTTTGGAGATAAATCTCCCAGTTCTGAGACTTGCAGGAGCGGAAACAGTGACCAAATGGGGAGGAATGCAGGCAGCAGCGTCCCCTTCCAGGCTCAGGCGAGCAGGAGAGCAGTGACTGAGGGTAGGGGCCTGGAAGATACTGTAAATCTGGGGTTGAAAGCTCAGCTGTGCCTCACTTTCTCACCTATACAATGGGGATAATAATGGTTCCTACTTCAAAGGCTTGATGTGAGCAGTGGGTGAGTTAACACAGGTAACACATAAACAGAACCTGGTCCATAGTGAGTACTCTGGTTATTGTTTCTAATCATTGCATTTAGCTATTAAAAAACAAATGCTAAACCAACGTGTTGTGCCTGCTGTTGTGCTGAGGATACAGCAGCGAACGAAACAGAAAGCCTGTGCCTCCATGGGCCTTCCTCGGAGACAGACAGGAAACGGCTGAGTGAGTAAAGCGTGTAGGATGATGATGCATGCGATGGGGGCAGGGCAGGCATTCTGAACGGAAGGGATTTGCAATGTTAAACTGGTGAACTTTTGTGCACAGGCTCTCGGTGATTTTGGTGTCACAACTCTCCTCAGACACCATCGCAGGAAGGTTTATAAAGACACGGTGTCTATGCCGAAACCAGTTTGGCTCAGTGGATAGAGTATCGGCATGTGGACTGAAGGGTCCCAGGTTCGATTCTGGTCAAGAGCATATACCTTGGTTGCAGGCACATCCCCAGTGGGGGGTGTGCAGGAGGCAGTTGATCCATGATTCTCTCTCATCGATGTTTCTGACTCTCTATCCCTCTCTGTAAAAAAAAAATCAATAAAATATATATTAAAAAAAAAAAGACACACTGTCCAGGTTGAGGTGGGGGTCAGTCCCCATGGAGCCCCCTGCAACTCATTCGGAGGCCCAGGGGAACAACACACTTTGAAAAGTGACACTCCATCTCTTGAGCCTCTTTCCCACTTCAAATGATCTGACTCTAAGAATGTTATTTTAAACAGAATGGGGGAAGGGAGCAAAGGGCAGGCTTAAGAGGGAAAACCAGGTCCACCATTTTGAAGGCAGGGGGACACCCGCATGCAGCCTGACAGTGGGGTCATGTGCTCACCCATGAATTGCAGAGATGCACTGGGCGCTGGGCCCCTTAAGGGGTATTTGGGCCTGTGGGAAGGTGATAGTGTAGAGGAAGGAGAGGACACGGCTTCCTAGATACAGCAAGCAGAGCTCACTGTGCCCACCCTGAGGTCACTCCTAGCCACACATAATTGTGGGGCCCAGCAGTCGCTGTGGACTTGTGATGGCTGCCATTGGCAAGAACAGCCACCATTTGGGAGGATCTGCTACGTGTCTTATGAGACGTGCACTCAACCTTGTATGGGGTTCTTTTTCCTCATAAACCCTAGAGGAAGGGCAAGGGGCTGGCCTAGGTTGAATCGCTTGTCCAAGGCCGTTGGAGCTGCCAAGTTAAAGTTCGGGACTGCTAAGCATGGCAGTCTGGGGCTCAGGGAACCATTTCCAAAGAGCTTCTAGACCTGCTGGCAGCTTCGGAAGGTTCTTGGGGGACGGGGTGGCGGACTTTCTCTCACTGTCATTAGCTTGAGCGCTATAGGGCCTACGACACAGCCAGCTTTGAGAAATCACGGTGATCACTCACGCTGGTGGTGACATCCAGCCTCGGCAGGCTGGGTTCCCGAGTGCCCAAGCCTTGGCAGCTGGCATCTAGCTAATCCAGAATCCCACGGGACTTGAGTGGAGCTCAGAATGCCAGTTTTCAGCGTTTACACCGAAGGCCCTGCTGTGAAGCCGCCAGGCCTGCACTCTGACTCCGTGCTGATGGGGGCCAGCCTGGGGACCGGGACCCACACCCGGCTGCTCCTCTGCCCCGGTAGCCTCAGGGCTCATGTAGGCGGCTTTTGCCTGCATGGCATGGGGTCCTGAGTCCTCCTCACACCACCCGGGGGAATGGGCCCGATCCCCCCAAAAGCTTCTCCAATGCTGCACCAGCACTTCCCTTTTAAAATCCTGATTCTGAGCACTAACTTTCAGTTTCCTTTCATTGTTCTTTGTTTGTTCGCTCGTTATTCATGTTCTTCCATTCCTTCCTTCCTTCATTCATTCTCAGAACAGAGCAGTCACTGAGGACATTCACAGTCAGACAAAGCTGGCTTGCAGCCCCTGCTCCCAGAGGGGGGCCTGTGAGCAAATTAACCTCTCAGTTTCCTTGTCTGGAAAAGGGGGGATGGTACTGCTCCTAAAGGTGTGGGGAGGGTTAAATGAAACAACACATGTGGAGCCCCTGGCACAAGTGTGTCCAGTGGGTGGATGGTGTAATGTTGTGTGTCGGTGCCCCTCCTTTGCCCATGCACGCTCTCTCTTTCCATCCTTCCTATACAACTTGCTGAGGTACAGGGGTGAGTCACATGTGGCCCATGTCCCCAGCCTTGCTGGTCCTAGTTTTTCTCCCTGACCTTTCTCCACTTAAAGTCTGCCCGAGGCTCGGAGCAGCTCTGGGCGATCCTCTGGGCATCTGGCCACAGATTGCCCAGGCTCTCAGAGCTGCCAGGCCCATGTCACCATGATTCGCTCTAAGTGGGCCCAACCCACACTCATGCATGTTCTCAGAACATGCACATACCCATATCTACTCACATGTACATTCACCCATGAGCAAAATCTGTCTTGGGCATTCACACTTCCTCCCCCAGGCATCATGGCTACACATAACACACACATGAATGGCCCAATACACCTCACTCTTGTACATCTATGCACACCCAGCCCATGTTTTCCTGCCCCTGCATGTGTATAAGCTCCCATTTATTCTATGTGTGTGTACTTCTCCAGATGTACCCAGGTTCCAGGCCCATCTGGGTAACCACTCACCTACACTCATGTGTTTTTTAAAAATACACATATGTGGCATTTACTATGGCCCCATCTAAGTGCTTTACAAATGCCAATTTGTTTAACCCCCCCAACAACACTGTGAGGTATGGCTACTATTTAGTCCATTCTCCAGCTGGGGAAGCTGAGCAGTTAGGTTACTTGCTCAAGGTCACACGTTAGTACAGGCCACAACCAAGATTCATTCCCAGCCTGCTCCAGTCTAGGCTCCGGACCCTGACACGGTGCTGTTGTCAGTGAATGTGCGTATGCATGCACCAGCCTCACCGTGTCAATGTGTGCGAGTGTGGTGTCTGCCCCTCACAGTGTGCATATGTGACCACAGAGCATTCATTCTCAGGATCACAGATGTACACAACTTCATACATATGTATGGAGGGACACATGCTTGAAACCTACTATGTCGTTGTGCACACACCCCCATCTCTCTCTCTCACACATACACACACACACACTCACACACACTCACACACACTCACACATACCATGTCCTGTATCTCTATCCCAGCCCTCGCTCCAGTCTTTAGCTCCCTCTCAGAGAGTTTTTCTAGGTTGCTCTGTTTCCTCACACTCACCAGGTTAGAGAGGGAAGTGATTCCGAAGGTCTGGACTCGCCCACCAGGGCCACCCATGCTCACCCTGTCCTTGGTTTGTGGTTTCCGTGTGGGAGGCGGCCCTGACCAAGCTGCCTTCCCCGCATCCCGCAGCTCTGCCAGAGCCCCACTTGGTTTCCTTCCCATGCATCTTCTCGGCTGGCACAGGTTCTCACCCCCACCCCCAGGACCTGGGGACATCATGCTAGACTGGGTTGGGGACTTGGCCACATCACAGGGAGCAGAAGTGACCGGTCCAAGGCTTCCCATGAGTCGGCGGCAGAAACCTCGTTTCCTCCTCCTAGGCCTCCATTTCCTGGCAGTCCTCCTTGCCACTCGAGTCCCTCCTAACGCATCCACCCCACCCCCACCGCGGCAAGAACCTCTGAATCTGACCGTGTCAGCGTCAGTGTCTCCCAGGCCTGCCCGGGGCCTGCAGTTGTCGCCGCTGCTTTCAGAGTCAAGTCTGGGCTTGTTGGCTTGGGCGAGACGCTCTCCTATTTTGGCCTCATCAGAAGCATCCAGGCTTCTGGGCCAGGCCCTCCTGTGTCCTTGGCCTGGACCTCACGCGCTGGGCTCCCCAGCGAGTTCTGGCCTTACCTGTCTCCCGGCCTTGCTTGGCTTCCCCTTGGGAGAAACCCCTTCTTTCCTTCTTGAACACAACATACCTGTCTCCAGGGAGGAACCCAGTCTTCCCTTTGCATCCAACCATCTTTAGTCATTCCTGTCCCTGCTCCTCCTCCCCTCCTCCCTGTGTGTACCAGCCTCCGGCCCTGAGCGCCGTTAGAATTCACTGTCAGTGCTATGTGAGCACTGCTGGCATGGAGCCAGGGCTTTGATGGAACTCTTGTAGCTTTTCTTTTGGTGAATTTTGCTTCTTCATCAAAATTCTCTTCTTTCCTCCCTTCTTCCCTCCCTCCTACCCTTCCACCTTTCCTACTACCCTCCCTCCCCTTCTCCCTTCCTCGCTTTTCCTTTCCCTCCTTCTTTCCTTCCTTCCATCTTAGTGCTGTGTCAAGCCCTCGCGCTGGCTTCTTTAAAGGCCCCGCAAATTGAACTAACGAAGAAGAAAACCCTAAGGAGATGAGAAATCACTCGATTGTGCAGGTGCCCTCTGCCAATTGGTTAAAAAGTCGTTATGAGCAAATCTGGTGGTTATCCTTCGGAAAATAAGCAAAGACCAACCACTTCCTGCCACTTCCAGGAGCCACTCGGGTGCCTGAGCTTTCTAAGACCTGCCGAGAAACTGAAACTCCAGGCAGGCCTCCTCCGTTTTCCTGGAGAACGCGGCAGTTTGTGTTGGTGAAATTCCACTGGGCCCGATGGGGTTGGAGATTGCATTTCAGCCTTGTCTTGCGAAGGAATTTCGGAGATCGAGTAATTTGGTGAGCCAGAGAAAGGGAACTTTGGCTTGTGACGCAGGCGGCAACGCTCTTCCTCTGGGGCAGCTGCCTCTTGCTTTTGCAGTTGCCACACAGCTTCAGGGGACCCGACCCCTTCCTGTGAGTCAGCCTCGCAGGGCCCAGGTGGAGCTCGGGGCGCCTTGCCCTTCTTACTGAGCTGTGTCTGAACTCCTGAAGGTGGGGACAGAATCTGTGGCTCCCATCCAGAGCGGTCTGCTGTTCAGAAGATGGGGGGCGGGGCGGAACTGCAGGTGGTTAAGACACCTAACTAGCTACTAACTAGCAAGTTACATAACCTCTCTGTGCCTTCGTTTTCTTAAAACAATGAGGATTCTAATACACCCTTGGGATGGCGGAGGACTTTTTTTTATTCCATAGATACATATAGTATACCTATCACAGAAAGCTCTGTGCTAAGGCTTTACAGATATTAACTAGCATAATCTTGCCAGTAGCCCTGTGAGGCATCCACTACCTAGCCCCATCTACAGATGAGGAAACGGAGGCCCGGGGAGGTTAAGTAGCTTGCCCAGCTGGTAGGTGGCTTTGGATCAGGGATCTGGCCCCAGCGTAGGGGCTTGCCTCTCTAGATGGGATTAGATGAGGTGCTGTACCTCAGCAGGGTGACCGCTTGTGCCTATGACAGGCTCTGCTTACACTTGTCCTGGTATACATGCCAGTCGAGCCCCATTTCGTTTCATTCTAAAACTCTCCCAGTTTGGAGGTAGATTACATGGTCCTCTTTTGTGTGGAGCACTGAGGAAAGTCCCGGGAACGTCATGGACTCTGGATCCGTGGGAGCCGTGAAGGGGGAGGTGACACAGCCACTGAGGACCCAGCTTGTATAGCCTAGGGGGGCAGGAGGGGCCCTCCCCCATCAGCTCACTCACCAGCCTTCCCTGGCACATCTCACGTGCCAGGCATGAGGGCTGTCATGCTGGGGTGGGGGCGATAGGAGGGAGAGGGAGACGAGATTCCACTTCCCAGCCAGCGGCTCTGGGAAGTGGAGTCATACCTAAGACCTTATTCCCGTTGCTTTGTTTGGCAAATTATAGTGATATGTTACTAAGGAGCACATTCTGATTATCTATTGTTTGAATTAAAAAATAAACACGCAAGTAAGAAAAGGCTTCTGGTAGTGTGACTGGTATTTAGAAGTTTCCATTTCTGAAAGGCCTCAGGGTGCGGCCAGTCCCTGTCTGCGTGGAGCCGTCGTTGCCCTGCGGAGGCCAGGTAATTGGTTTATCTTTGGTCGCATCCCACTCGCCCTGTCTCTCTGTCCGTAGATATGTTCGCAGGGCGCTGGGATGTGGCTTTCCCGGGCGGATGGCGAAGCAGCCAGCTATCTTCTTCGGGCTCCCGGGTGATGTTTTATTAAAGACCCGCCCCAGTTCAGCATGCACTAAGTGAGGTGGCTACAGAGCACTGGCTCTGGAGAAGGTACCAGCTTGCCCAAGGCTCCCATTTTAAAACCGAAAATCCCCAGTCACAGGAAAACTGGACAGCTGGTCACCCTGCTCTGAAGTGAAGCCAGTCCTAGGCTACCACACCCAGCTCTGCTGTGTGACTGCAGGCTCATTACTGAGCCACACCGAGCCTCTGAATAGCCTTAATGGTACCCATCTCACAGGGTAATTGTGAGTGTTAATAATTTATGGGGAGAGTCCAGCACAGAGGTACCTCGGAAATGGCAGTAATGGATTCATAAAGGTTATAAATTATCCTAAGATTTTCTCCATGGGATTGAGGCAGTAGATGTTATCCTCTGGTCTCAGTGGACCACAGGCAGTCTGCCAGGTATCTCTGCCTCCTTTAGATGTCAGTCTGGCCACTTGGTCGCAGGGCCAGTGAATTCCGAATCTCCACCCACTTCCTTGTGCTCTGAGGTTGCTTGAAACCTGTGCTCCTGCCCCAGATCCTGTGCTAATGGTTAGGCCTGTGACGTGGACATGACCCCCTGGGAACAGGACGGGCTGTCTGCGGTTAGCTGGCATTTACTGAGCACCTTCTTCACACCCGTGTGCGTTATATTTAGTTATATGCATGAAAACCCTGACCTTCCAAATGGAAGTTGAGACTTGGAAGGTTAAATCATCTCCTCCTCATTAGAAAATGGCAGAGTTGCGTCTTGAGCCTGTCTTTGTCTCACTCCACAGACTGTGCTCCTGCAAGTGTTGTCCCGGGATCCGTGCTGGTAGGTGAAGAGATAAGCACAGAGAGTGAGAGTAAGGTTAAGGGTAGAGAAACTTTTCTAGGAATTTAAGATTGCAATTATTGATTTTTTTACAGAGAGGAAGAGAGAGGGATAGAGAGTTAAAAACATCGATGAGAGAGAATCATTAATCAGCTGCCTCCTGCACACCCCATACTGGGGATGTGTCCACAACCAAGGTACATGCATACCCCTGACCAGAATCGAACCCGGGATCTTTCAGTCCGCAGGCTGACGCTCTATCCGCTCTATCCACTGAGCCAAACCGGTTTCGGTAGCAAGGATATTTTTAATATATTTTTCAGAAGTATTGATCTGCACTGGATTAGATATTAAATATAAAAGTAAAAACTGGTCTTTTTTTTTTTTTTTTTCTTTTACCAGTAGATTAAAAACTGCTGCCTTGGCCTGTGCTCTTTAACCCCTTGTATCAGCCAGTCAGGTTAGGTTATGCTGCAGTAACAAACAGTCCCACCCATCAGTAACTTTATACAACTGAAGCTAATTTCTTTTTTAAAGCTGAATGTCCAAGGCACTTCAGCAGGGTTTCTTGCTCAGCTCTGGCCGATGAAGATCCCATCTCAACCTGTGCTTGCACCATCATGAAGGCAAAGGCAAACTTGTACATGGGCCTGCAAGTGACACATCACTTTTCTCAAGTCACAAAGCCTCACCTGTGATTTAAGGGGAGGGATGCGGAGGGGGAAAGAAGTGGAATCCTGCCCTGTGTCCAGAAAAAGGAGGAGACCATGCCTGTTTGGGAACAGCTGCACTGCTACCTCATGCCTGTTCTTGCCCCCAGGTGTGGCTGGTCCTCCGGGCCGGCCCGGGCTCTCTTGGTCTTAGGGCTACTGATCTGCATTCCAGTTTTTTAAGGTGGCAGAGTCTATGGGCCCCAGAGCATTAGATGGGACCCTCTGGACTAGTTTTCTGGTTCCGGTTAGAGGATAGCTTTAGCACTTTCTTGGTTTGGGAACTGAGTCTTGTCTACTTCCGTCAGGCTGTCTGAAGGAAGAAATTATGAGCAGTGTCAGGAAACTGCTCTGAAACTTTGGCCAAGATAATTTCCCCTCCCGGATCTCAGGTCTCTTGTTGGTGAACAGCGGCTGGTTTAAGTCAGGAGTAAGATGAACTGTCATGTATTGAGTGCTTACTATGTGCTGGGCGGCACCGTGCTGAGCAATTTACACATTGCCTTGACTCATCCTCCTGTAACCTCTGCAGGTGGGGCTATTCTTAGCCTCATTTTATGGATGAGGAAACCCCACTTAGAGAGGTTAAGGAACTTTCTCTGGAGGGCACATAGCTGGATACTGGCTGAGGTAGGGTTGGGTCCGATCCAGGTCTGAGTGGTTCTGCAAGTGGCCGGCTCCGAATTATTGTGCTCCGAATAATTCTGATGGTACTTACTGAGGTGGGTCTGAGGAGATAGTAAAGAGAAAAGGTCCCAGATAAATTTTCAACCTTTCCAAAAGCCCAGCGGAATCTTGACATTTACCCTTGAGAAATAGATCCTGGCTCAGTTCAGGCATTTTATTACACATGGAAACCTGATCCTTGCTTTTATTGATATTTACTGTTTCTTAAAAAACTGTCCTTGTGTTATGAAACTAACACTGGAAAATGGAATATAGGAAATACAAAATTAGTAATGGCTTAAGAACACTAGTTTGATGGGGGAAAATGTTTTTCAACCCTAAAGATTACTAAGTGGGAGGAAAAGAAAATGGGCCTTTGAAGTTGAAATGGCTCAAAAGCCTTTTTCCTAAATGGGCCCTAAGGTATGGCTGTTGGCCCAGCCCTGGCTCTCTGGGGGTCCCGGGTCCCCACCCTCTGCAGATACTGAGGGTCTGTGCAGCCCACAGGGAGTCAGGAGTTCCAGGAACCATAGGCTAACTCGACATATCTTCCCCAGCTATCTGTTTAACTTGTTTCCGAGGGAAAAGGTTAAGTCATTTAACTAATGTGTAATCTAAAACATGGCTCATCCTCTAAAAATGAAAATTTTACTTGCGGGGTGGAAAGGTTATAAGTAATTTAGCTGTTTTGCAATTTATAACATGGCGCTCCTTTCTGGAAGCTTCCATCTTAGAAGAAGATATGGCGAGGGGGTGGGGAAGGTTGAACAGTCTAACTAGGGAGTCATTTAAAATTTTATTTTGCTGTTAGAGGTGGCGCAGATGTGGAGTGGAAAGCAAACTTCACACGGCTTCCTGAGCGAGATAGCCTGGCGGTTGGCTGCGAGTCACCAAGGCCCTGCCTTTCTTTACGCCTGGGCTTCTTGGAGGAACACGATGGAGGGTTAGCAATGGCAGCGCCAACAGTGCTGGGAGCTGGCGTCCTGTTGCTGCCAAGACACCAGGCCAGCCTCGAGAGTCTTTGAAGGACAAAGTCATCTCATCTCCAGAGAGAGTCTAGGTGCACACAGGCAAATGCATGCATATTTTGATTTCCCCTTTTGTTTGTTTAAACAAATGACAGAATCTTACACACACGTTCCGTATTATTTTTCACAGAACAATAAAAAGAGATTGTTCCCTGTCAGTACAGCTTCCTCATTTTCTCTTTGAGGCTATAGAATACTCTACTGTGTGGACTGTGTAATCATTCCCTTAGGATGGGTGTGTTTCTTTCAAGTAATGTTACACGTGTCTTTGAGACATGCAGTGGCGTCTCTGGGATAAATTCCTAGAAGTGGAATAGCTGGGTGGAAGGTCAGGCATCTTCGGAATATTGATAGATTTTTCCTAACTGAATTGTCCTGAGAAGGTGCCCTCTGAGAAAGGTCTCAGGGCAGCTTGCGGAAGCCTGGGATGGCATGCAGACTGAGCAGGTGCCGGGACAGGGATTGTCATCGTATCCCGGAGCCTTCTGTGACATGTGCTTTGTCAGCTATGCAGTGCGGGCTGGGAAATGCTTAGGAGAACTAGCCTCCTTTGGCCCTTCTGGCCGGCCACTTGCAGAAGTAAGCACATGATGCATTAATACTAAAGAAGCGGAATTTGGATAAATGGACTACAAAGCCTGTTCTTGCTTAGCGTGCAGTCCCCCCCACTCCCAGGAATGAACTCTTGAATGAATTTCAAGTTCCTTTCCACTTTGCTTCAGCCTGAAGGGAATCATTTTCTGTTTTTATCTTTTTTTTTTTAAATTGTTTTTCAAATAAAGGTCACTCTTCAGGGAGAAAAGCCAGCACACCGCCATGAAGAGCAGGTTCATGACAAGTCTCTGAGTGTGCTTCCCACCTGCAGGTCCTCTCCCCGCATCCCGGTTGTTACCCTCAAACGGCGGCCTCCGATGAGAGGAGCCAGAGCCCTCAGAGAGGAGCGCCGAGGCAGGACCACCCAGAGAGCATGCCCCTGGCCTGCATGCCTGGCTGCCTCCGGGGTTTAATCCCTGTTGTCAGGCGCAGTGCAGCATGCAGTGCGGGGAGTGGGGCTTTGGAAATAGTCACTGGGTTTCAGTAGAGGTGCCTCTGCTTCCTGCCTGAGTCTCCTCCAGCGCCTTCCTGAGCCTGAGGTCTGTCAGTGCTAAGAACGGGAATGGCATTCATGATATAGGGTGGGATCTCAGGGAGTCATGGTCCGGCCATCTTTCCCTCCTTCCCTGTTTATCCATTTCCCTCCGGTCATCCTGAGCTCTTCCCTTGAGTTAGGGTATAGGCAACTTTCAAGATGGCTCCAAAATACTGTCTGGGCCACCCAAGGGCATGGCCTGCCCAACCATTTCTTGGGCCCAGGACCCCTAGACTGCTGTCATCCATCTCCTCTAACCCGGTGGGCAGGAACCACTGGGTCTTCTCTGGGATGAGGGCCCTTGTCTGGAATGCACGGCATCCTTCTCTGCCTAGAAGCCCCAGAGGAGAATCGTGCCTGGTCGGATCTGACTGACAAATGGAACCTCGTTTTTCATTCAAATGTTATTATACTTTCAGATGAGGGTGCTTTTCTTGTATCCCTGATGGAGCATTAGGCAAAGCCCTCCTGTGAAGGCCCTGTCATGGCATCTCTGATGGTCATCAGGGTTCTTCCACCACGTGCCTGCTCCTTCCTCTGTGATGTCTGGCTCTCAAGGTACAAGCAGTATTAGCAGACTCTGAGGGCTACACAGTCCAGGTATCAGGGTCTCCATTTCCCTGAACCAGGACACCAGAGCTGAGGTTGGAAACATGTCCATGAAGGACACCTTGTCTCCGATGTTCTTTCTAAAAATGGTGATGAAACCAGTAATGATAGCGATATTACCACCTAATATGATGGACCCATGGTTAAGCACTTAGCTTGTATTATTTTAAAATTTTTCCATAGCAGTCTTGTAAGGACACACTATTATGATTAGCTCCACTTAGCAGAGAGGTTTAACAATCAAAGGGACATAGGGCCGAAACCGGTTTGGCTCAGTGGATAGAGCGTTGGCCTGCAGACTGAAAGGTCCCGGGTTCGATTCCGGTCAAGGGCATGTACCTTGGTTGCGGGCACATCCCCAGTGGGGAGTGTGCAAGAGGCAGCTGGTCGATGTTTCTCTCTCATCGATGTTTCTAACTCTCTATCCCTCTCAATTCCTCTCTGTGTAAAATCAATAAAATATATTTAAAAAAAGAAAAGAAAAGGGACATAGGCAGTCACATAACTAGACAGAGACAATGCCAGAATTTAAATCCTGGATGTGTGGTTCCAGAGTCGACTCTTCAAAATGACACTCCTCTGCCACCATTCACTGTCTCTGCGTCAGACCACCGTAAAACTTTGGATGGCTTCTTTTCTTTCGGGGAAAAAAAAGGAAAAAGAAGCCAAATCTTTATTTGGGGAAATTTGAATCCATGTACTGACAACAGAGAAGAATAAAACGAACCCCACTGAATCATCTGGAAGCAGATCCCTGGCAGCCTTCATTGTATTGGACATTACTGAAGTGGGTATCTCTAAAAACGAAATATAAATGCAATGCCATCCTCATGTTCTTCCAATTATTTTCTAAATAACTTCTGTTGATTTGTTCAAATAAGAATCCAAACATGGTCTGTGCATTGTGTTTGCTTAATTACGTCCTGAAGGGTTTTTAAAATCTCTTTTTGAATCAGGTCATCTGTCCTATGGAATTTTCCTTACTCCCAGTCCTGCTGATGGCTTTCTTGTGGTGGCATTGAGCATGTTCCCCGGTGCCTGTGCTCCTGCCGCCGAGCACTTGAAATGTGACTGGTCCGAAATGAAATGTGCTATGAGTGTAAAATACATACTGGGGTTTGAAGACTTAGAATGAAAAAAAAAGAAAAGAATGTAAAATATCTTACTAATAGTGTGCCTTATATCGATTGCATGTTGGAATGATAATATGTTGAATATATTGAGTTAAATATAGCCTTTCTAGGTGGCCCTGGGCACTTCCTGTCGCCTTACTCTAGGGGCCCCTTTTACCTGGGGTCCAGGCCCTGGGTGTGACTCATGAGCGGGTTCAGGTGCTGGCCACCTGACCTGACCCGTTATCAGCTTTTCTGCTGTCTTCGTCACCAGCGATCATTGCTCAGGTCCATGTTTTCATCAGGGATGCAAAGTGAAACATTTTAAGTTTACATTCATTTCTTAGGTGGGATTATTGTAGAAAGGGCTTCACTTTATCAGCTACTTGGTCGTTCTGCTGCTCAGTATATACAGGAAAGGTAGGGGGAAAGCTTCATTTTTTCCTTTTTTCTCAAGGTTTAGAGAAATGAGCTGATTTTGTAGGATCTTCCAGAGGTTTACTTAAAAGAATTTCACTCAGTATGAATTCATGGACTTAAAGTTGTTTTTGGTGAGTGTGAATCCCAGGCACTTGCTTTTACTTCTCTTTATGATATTCAGATCGTCCTGCCTTTGGCCAGTGGTAGCCTTTTACTCTGATTTTGTTTCCTCACTTAAAACCGTTGTGAGTCTCTAAGTCCTTTTTTTTGTGTGTAGCTGTTAGAAGATCCCCCTTCTAGATGGAATCTCCTTAGAGTGGGACCTGCCTGCATTCATCATGCTCGCCAGACCCAGGATGTGGGGGCTTCCTGCCAATGGGCTATTCATAGGTGCCACCTTTCTCTCTGGACTCATTGCCAAGGTCCCAGCCAGAGGCTGCAGTCCAGCTCTGCTGGCTCGGGCCCCATGCATAGTAGGTGTTCCGGAAATGGCTGTCGGGTGAATGAAGGGATGGAAAGCTGATCTGTCACACCACCTGGCTCGATTGGGTTCCTCTCCACCCCGGGATTCTCCGGGGACGCCAGCTTGCAAATAGAGCTGGCCTTTGATTCTCTGCAGCGACAGGACACCTTTCCAGGCCTGAGTGTGTGTGGAGCGGGAATGAAACCTCCAGGGTCATGCTGAGGGTACTGCCAAGGGAGCGGCCTGTCCTGCCTGGCTGGGTGCAGGCCTGTGGGGCACAGGCAGGGAGGCAGGCGTGGGATCTGGACACTTCCCAGAGAGGAGCCACCCGCTTCCCAGGCCGAGCTGCTCTACAGGAGACGTAGCTTGAGCTGGCCCCTGACTCATGAGCTCCATTCCTTCCGGGTCTGAATTTCAAAAATTCCAACTGTTGGAACCTCCGGTTTGGTTTTCCCTCCACTTACTTGCAGCCTTTGCCCTGTCGTCTTTGCTCCAACAATATTTGCTTTGCTCCCTGAGCCCATTCTTGTCCCGAATGCCAGCACAATCATGGGCTAAAGGATGGCTTTATGATTTGGCCCCAAAAGGGACCGTGGGGCATCTATCTGTTCTGGTTGCTGCTGCTAGTTTTGAAAAAAATAAAACAAGAAAACCGCTCTCAGCTTTGTTGATATCCAGAGAATCTTCATCCCCAAAATAATGTGTTTGTTTATGGAGAATGACTTCATGTATTTACTCTATAAGGGCTAGAATCCGGTGACACGCCTGGTCTATTTGAGGGGCGGATTTGTGTCTGGATCTGTTTCGAGGAGGCCAGGTGTTCCAGCCCCTGCAGTTGGGGGTGGGGCAGGTGGGAAGGAGGAGAGTGACCGAGAAAGCTTCCTATTTGGGGGGCATGTGACCACCCCCGGAGGATCAGGGTGAGAGAAGTTTCCCAAAATGGCACAAGGAGAGAGGAAGGGGCAGCTCAACCCGACTTTAAAACAAGGCTGACCCTGGGGGTCAGAAGTATGATTCTGGAGTGAGACCACCTATGTTCTAGCCCAGGTAGCCACTTGTCGGTCTGTGACCTTGGACAAGTGGCTTGACCATATTTTTATTCACAGAGCGGGGACAGTGTGAGGATTAAATGGGAAAGCCCACGTGGAGCCGTCAGCATACTTCCGGGCACATGGTCAGCACGCCACACGGAGAGCACTGGCGCAGTGATCATGGCGTAGGCTCTCGAGCCCGAGTGCCCGGGAGTGAGTTTTGGCTCCTTTACTTATAAACTAACTGCATCCAGGGGTTAGTTTCCAGATTTCTCTGTGCTTTACTCTGCATCTGTAAAATGGGCCTCATAATATTTCCTGCTTCCCAGGTTTAGGAAGGTTAAGTAACTTAACAGATATGAATCCTTAGGATAATGCCTGACACTGTAGGCATTGTCACTCTAAGTAACATTAATATGAATACATGGCTGCCACGGACTCAGAACGGGCCCTTTGCTCCAGTGACAGAAATTCGGGGAACAGTCACCAGAACATCATGATGTGAGGACCAAGCCCTATCTTACTAAATTTCCCAACAGCCCCGGAGGGTCATAGCCTTTCTATTCTCAGATCTGGAGGCTACCCACAGCCGGTTCCTGGCAGAGCCGGGCAGCCCCAGAGTCCTCAGCATTTTCTCTGTGCCCTCTCCCAGCTAGACCGAAGCTGGAGTCTAGTAGAAACATACCGGCCACCAGCCTTTATTCTGTGCCGGGACGTGCCAAAGACCCCGGCCAGGATTTCAGGGTTGACTGGGCAGGTGAGGCTAAACCCTCTCACCTGTGCTTGGAGGCTTCGAAGTGACTCGCAGGTGAACAGAGCCCTTGGCCTACTGGTTTTTGTCCTTGAAACTTTGGGGTCCCTCCTGCTTTAAAACGTGAAAATCAGCCTGGGTTGGGTGGTGCCAACCTGTGCGGGGACATGAGGTGTGGAGCAGGCCTGGTCCTGGCTTCGAGGGCCGGCAGGCGGGCACCACTTGGCTGCTGTTACAGAGAACACAGTATTGATTTACTATTGAGTGCTTGGCAGTGCACGGCCAGGGTCAGGGATGTGAGAGGCGCATTTCGTCAGTCTGAGAGCAGCCTCCATAGCTCTTAGGAAATCAATTGTAGGACTGGGAGGGCTCTTAAGCCATCCCCGGCTTTACTTATTCTTTTAGCAAACGTGTTTCCTGCACCAGGCACTATTCTAGGTACTGGAGGTTTGCTCCCTCAGCTGGGCCTGCTTGCCCCGGGCCCTTCTGCTCGGCTCAGTAGGGAAGGATGGGGGGGGGGGGTGGCCCCTGCAGGCTGGCTGTACCAGGTGCCCATGCTGCTGGGTTCAGCCAGTGGGAGGAGCTGGGAGGAGGCTGGAGGTTTTCTCCCCATCCCTGACTCCAGAGGTCTCTCTGCCAGCAGCTGCCTTCTCCCGGGGCCTGGGTGCTATCCCTAACCCCTGGGCGTCAGGATCTCCACCCCTTCCTCTAGTCCTCTGGTCTAGGGTGTAGCAGTTTCCTGCTGGGGCTGGACTCTGGGTCTCCTCATCTGACTCCTCAGCTCTGCCATCCCTGTGCACCCATTGCCCTGCATTAGAACCCCTCAGTGCATCCACTCCAGGTGCCTCAGTGTCTTTGTTAGACCCAAACTGTTGCAGTCCCACCTTCTGCATGATTTTCAGTCCCATCACTTGACTTCAGGTTAAGGCCATAAGTTATTTTTTCTTTTGCAGGCATGCGCTCTTGCTAGGCTTGGAATCTCTTCCCAGTACCCTACCCTGGACACTCTAACAACTGTACTGTCTCGGCCAGCTCTGTCTCAGGACTCAGCTCACATGTTCCCAGCAGAGGAAGCCAGCCACCTCCCTTAGCCCGGGTGTCTCATGGCCAGGTGCCATGCGCTCACTTTGCGCTCATGTCTTCATGGGCCCTGTGACCAGGTCTGGCTATGTGACCCCTGAGTCCAGGGGCCTGACAATAGATACCAAAGCAACTAAAGAAATTCTCCCTCATGTTCCTAGAGACATGCCCAAAGACATATAAGGAGGCAGAGTGAAAGCTAGAGATGGCGTCCAAGTTCATCAATGAAGGACTAGGTTAATACATTTTAGTACATTTATTGTGTGGAATATAGCACAGTAAGGGAAAAGAATGAGGTAAATAGAAAATGTATTGTCGTGGAAAGATGCTCAAGATGTTATTTGAGACACATTTTGACGCAAAATTATAAAACAAGAATTTTTTTTCTTTTCTTACGTGTACATAAAGGCCTAGAAGAGTGACTCCAAGGAGACACCCCAAACCGGAAAGGGGTTCCCCCTGGAAAGTGAGTGAGATCGAATCCAGGTGCAGGGACTCTGATGCTTTTTGAGCTTCGTCTTTCTGTTCCACTTTTTGTGACAATGCTTCATTTGTGTATTATCTGTGCAGTTTCTAAATAAAAAATTGTCTATCAAGGGAAAGAAACACCCATATGTAAGCCAGTGTGTCCTAGGAATCTCTCCTTAGAACACCAGGGAAGCTGGGTCGTTTTCTCCAGAAGAAATTCCGAGCAGCGGCAGCTCTCTCGGGAACGGGTCGGAAACGGTCCCGTCCTTGGGGAGCTCCACTTTTGGAGTTAGCTATTCCCTGGAGGCTTGGAAGATACAGCCTTGGCACAAAGTTGGCAGTGCCTAAAACATCTATTTTCAACACTGACCTTCTGCCACAACAATTGGAACCTTATATAGTTCTTAGATTTTCTAGGAAAATGGATACCAGTGGATTTATGGAATTTCTTTGCAGGCAAAGTAAATAAAAGGAGTCCCTTTGAGTGATCCCCACCCCTACCCACCATGGTTACTTGTGTGTGTGTGCGTGTGTGTGTGTGTGTGTGTGAGAGAGAGACAGACAGACAGACAGACAGAATGGATAATGCAGCCATTTGAGGATTCTCAGTTCTTTGGAGGGCTTGAGCCAATGAGGTGCTATTTCCTAAATCACCTTTGAAACCCCCATGGCTAAAGCCTATGGCTTATCTCATTGCTCCATTTCCTATTTGGCTCTCTCTTTGGTCAAAAGATAGCTGAGCACAGAAAATCTGTCACGATTTTGAAAGCATGACCTGCCATCTGCTGAGGGTCAGCTCACCTGGCCCACTCACTGTCCTCTGGGTTTGTTGATACCATGGAGTTGGGAAGTGGAGAGAGGCGTTAGCATTGCGAATAAAAACAATGGCCATCTGATGTTGGCGGGACTACAGGAAACCATACCTGTCTGAGGAAGAAGGAGGGGACAGGCCTGGGAGAGGCTTCCTACTAAAGTCCCTGGAGGGGCCACAGACGGGGCTGCACCCCAGCTTGGCGAAAGGTCCAGACCAGGCGTGGGCGAGGGCAGTAAGGTATGCCGAGGCTGCTCGTGTACCAGGATGGTGCTGGGCCCTCAGCTCCCATAATTATGTTGTTTTCTCAACCAGCCCCTTGCAGGAGGTGTCAGCATCTTCCCTTACACATTCACCAGCTGGGTTCAAACTGATTAATTGTCTACCTGCATTCTGTGTTCTGTGACTGTTGATATTGACTTAAAAATATAAAACAAAACCCCCGTGATTACTAATCTCACCACTATACCAGGCCTGCTTTTCCTGGATAGCAGAGCCTGTACCCCAGAGAGAGAGAGTCCTAGTCCCTGGCCCCTAACTCAAAGCTCTTGCTGTACAGGAAGTGGCTTCTCTGATCTGTTTCCCACTATCGTCACACCCTGGTGGGGGTTCCGAGTGCCCAGGGTGGCAGGGAAAGAGCACTCACTGCATGGTGGAGGGGAGGACTTAGACAGACTTTGAACCCCCTTCTCCAGCAGGCCTGGCTCTAGTTCTTGTCTTCTACTTCCTCTCTCTGTGACCTTGGGCAGGATAAACCATGTGAGAGTACCAGCATTTGACTACTTTTATCCTACAAAATGGCAATTTCCTGTGGCCCCACCAAATCTGTACACCCTGATGATGTCATCATAAGCTGTGGGGGCTACTAGACTCCTCTCCTCCCTGCAAGCCCTTGGTGTTGGGGGCTCAGTTGTCCTGGATTGTAGTGAACAGGAAGTGAGTTCTGAAATCACTGCCTCAGTGTGAAGAGGGAGCATTGAAATTGTGCCTCCCTGGAAGGTCCTGTCTGCACTGAAGGGGGCCATTAACGAAGGCTGTCATTTGCCGGATGTGTGGTGAGAGCTGCAGGGACGCGGCATGGTGCTGACGCAGATGCTCCTGTGTGGCCAGGCAGGATTATTTCCAACAGAGTCGTGGGGTGACGAGCCCAGCCGTGCAGGGTGGGGGGTTTAGGAGGCTGAGAAACAGCATAGTTGGTGGCCAAGAGCCCAGCTGGAGTCCAGCTGGCCAAGTTTGAACCCCCAGGTCTGTCTCTTTGCCTGCTGACCAGAATTTCTCCGTGTCCAAGGGCCAGAGGGACAAACAGTGTGCTGTGTGACCTTGGACAGGTCACTTCACCTCTCTGAGCCTCATTCTTCTGTAAAATGTAGGTAGGAAGTGGGAATTAGATTTATAAGTAGGGTTGTGAGGCTGGAAATCAGATGCTGCTTCTGGACTCTGTAGGGGCAGTCATAGTGAGCTGTGGTTTTACTGTGGGAGCCCTTTTGGGTCACCTCCTGATCTCTCCATTTGAGCGGCAGCCATGTGTTGAAAGAAGTACCCACTAGGTCTTATCTGATGTGTTTTGCCCTGGAGATTTTTGCAGCCTAGAAACAGGAATGTACTTTAGAAAGGATTTAATTTGGGGGTAAATTAATTTTTGAGGAGCAGGAGGAGGGCTTTTAAAACTAAAAAAATTAATTGCTTTGGAAGGCTTCTCTTTGTCTCTTCACATTCTCTGCGACTGTGGACCGCAGGACCCTGTGAGCCCTAAGGCTTGCAACAAGCCTTCTTGAGTGGCCTCTGCATCATTGCTAACTGAGCGGATGGTACTGTGCGGTTGCCATGGTAGCAGCAGGATGTGGTTCCTATGGTGATGGTCGGCAGCAGCAGGAAGACAGCAGAGGTTTTAGTTATCTGGTGGCTCTGCATTTGCTGCTTCCCCCCCCCCCCCCAAAAAAAAAAAAAAAAAAAACAAACAGCACAACACAAGCTGCCCCCACTGCTGCTCTGCTCTGTAAAATGGTGACTGCTGAGGTTGCCACCTCCCCGAAATGCCATTGTTGCTTCTTGGAAAGACTGGGCTGTGCAGAGGCAGTTTTGCTGCTGGGAGAGGGCGGGGCCTGAGAGTCTCCAGGAGCACTCAGCTGGGCTTTATGCGGACCCTGAATCCAGCAAGCAGGGTCTGCAGGAACTGCCCCCAGAAGCCCCTCCTGCAGGCTCCCTGGAATGAATTTTTCTCTCTGTTTGCAGGCAGGTGTGGGGTGGTGGACTAACAAGAGGAACCAAGTGATTTTTAAAACTTCTTTTATTCCTTGCATCCAGATTCCAAAATGGCACCGTGTGTGGGGGTAGGGAGGGGGTGTTCAATCATGTGATGTTTTTCTTCAGCTTGGGATTGGCTGAGATGAGGGAAAGGAAAAAAGTATCCTGAATGTTTCTTTTCCTTTTTGGCATCCAAAATCTTAACAGATCGGATTTCTCTGTAGAAAGCATCTGAAATCACACAGATCAAATTTCTCAGTAGAAAGGCAAGTGTAAATACAGTGAAATGTAGTGTACAGAATGTTATTTCTTTTTTATTTAGAAACGAGGGAGGGAAAGTGTAACAGGATTCAAGGGACATTGTTAAAATGTAAGAGTAAATCTGACATGTAGGCGCTCTGTGTGAGTAGACGTGGGGCTGCTGTCTGGTTTCAGTGTTGGGCAGTACCGTCCATGAAGTGTACGTTTAGAGTCGAGGAGGCTGTCGAAGAGAGAGGAAATGTCTTTTGTTTTTGCCTCTAGCTGAAATCCTGTCAACCCAGTATGGCAACAGGATTTGCTCATTCAGGTCTGGCCCTTCGATTGGTGGTTGGTGACGTCACTAGGTTTCCTGGCATATGATTGGTGGGTTGGGCCCTGCCAGCAGAGCCATATTCTAGTCATACCTGGACTGAAGCAGGTGCGCTGGAGAGCCCTCTGGACTCTCAGAGCTGGTGCCTCCACTACCGACAGACAGAGCTCCTCAAGCGCCCGTCCTAGGGCAGGCGGGTCAGTGGCAGGGCCCAGGGCCAAGCAGACTTTTCTTTTGCACCGGAAGCAGCCAGAGGTCAGAAGAGTGGCTTCTAGCGAAGCCCTGGGGTGCCAGACTATAGATTCCCGTGGCGAGGAATGCACTTTGAGTGAACACTGCACTCTCTCAGAGGATTTTCCTTTTTGAATTTTGAGAATAAAAATTAAATAAATACACACCTCAGGAGACACACCTACCTGGTCGGTAGGTTTGTGCTTGGCCACATACAGATGGCAAGATGATATTCAGGTTAGCCAGTAGACAAATGGAAGGCAACAAAGACTCATGTCAAAACCTCACACTTCTACCACCCGGTACCCACTGTTGTTAATATTTTGTCCTCTTTGCTTTGGCTTTGTAAGTAAAAGGAATAAAACATTGTTGGAGAAGTTATGATTACCTTAGCAGTCACCTCTAGGTCACCACCTGCTTCCGGGTTCCCTTTCAGATAAATTTGGTGTGGATCTTTCCATTAGATTTTAAACTAACACACACACACACACACACACACACACACACTCTCTCTCTCTCTCTCACTCTCTCTCTCTCTCTCTCTCTCTCTCACACACACACACACACACACACACTCACACACACTTAACTATAAACAATATGTATGTTTCTAAAACGCCCTTACAACCTAGCTTTTCTGCTCTGCAGAAAATGTGCTCCAGTGTTTGGGATCTGCTTCTGTTGATTCGTACGGAGCTAGTTCATTTTTTGTTCACTGCTGCAGACTACTCTCTCTCTGTCCTCTTGTTCGATCAGGGTGCTGGCCCCAGATGGGGGACAGATTCACCCTGTCTTATAGATGGGGATCTGGAGCTCATGGTCGCTCAGCTGCAAGGTGGGTTCATTACCCACACCATCCCCATTTTGGTTGGACTCCAGAGGCCGGGCATCCCTCATGGCACTTCATGCCTGCCTGGTCCCTGGCCAAACAGCTGACTAATCCAGCTGGTGAATCCAGGTTCCCCAGTCGCCCAGCCTAGCCATGTTTGCCTAATTCAGGCCCCTGCCAACCCCCGCTGCCCCCATCGGGCACTGTGGCCTAGAATCCTCTCTGAGGGGAAACGTGTGACAATGCTCTTGTTAGCAGAGTGCTGTGCCCATTTCTCCGACCACCCTCAGCTCCTGGTTGGAGCCCTTGGGAGGAGGATTGGAAAAGCAGCTGTGGGCACCAGTGCCACTCAGCTGAGCACCCCGGGCTGTCTTGAGCTGGGGCACACCAGGGTTACACAGGTAACCTTCAGCGTTAGCTCAGGCACAGCTTCCTCACCCAGAGCTCGGATGTGAGGCTGACCTCATCTCTCAGCTTTCTCCCAGCGTCAGGGCCTCTGGAACCAAAAGCCGGCCTCCTGCTCACTGGCAGAAACTCGCCACCACTGGTTCCTGAGACATCAGTGTTTTCACCAGGTGTGTTTGTGTGTGTGCCTGTGACGTGGGTGTGTGGGCGTTCCACCGAGGGGTAGATTTATTTTTCTGCCCCTTTAACTGTGGCCCCGCCCATCCCATCTGTCAGCGGCTCCTTGGAGATCACTGACCTGTGACCCCGGGGGGTTATCACAACATCACGTAGACACCTGAACAACTAGGCCTCTCAGTACCACCCCCCCTTGCTTCTGAGGGAAGCCAGTCTGAGATCAGACAGACGTTAGCTCTTTCAGTCACTGAGCAGTATTTGTTGGGCCTTGCACTCGACCTGCTCTGGGGATTGCGTGGCAAATGAAACAGAGACGGTGCCTGTCGTGCTGGAGCCTGCAGCTCGCGGGAGAGCGACAGTAAACAGACAGATGCACACAGAGCTGCCCGGCTCCTCCGCCAGCCCGCCTGCCAGTCCCAGCTGGGTGGCCTGGGTGAGTGCACTGAGTCATCGGGAAAGCACAGTCACAATACTCCTGGCCTCACAGGGTTATCGGGAAATCTCAGCGAGACAGCGTGCTCACCGCCCTGCCCAGGGTGCTGTCGCTGCAGCTGTTACCGTGGACATCATTTGTAGAGCAAGAAACGAGGCCAGAAAGGTGAAGTGACCTGCCCGCGGTGGCACAGTAGCTCTCAAGCCCAGTGTATGTGGCAACCCAGCCAACTCAGGGCCAGCAGGCAAATCTGCCCCCAGCCAAAGGGAGTCTTTTCTGTGCCTCTTCTTACCAGCGACAGTGCCTTCCGTGTTCTGCAAGGAATGGTTTTATTTACTGATTTCGATCATAGTCAAATATATTAACATAAAGTTTACCATTTTAACCATCTTTAAGTGCACAGTTCAGTGCATCAAGTACATTCATATTATTGTGCAACCATCTCCACCATCATCTCCAGAACTTTCCCTTCTGTCCCCATTAAACACTAACTTCCCATTTCTCCTCCCTCTACTTCCCACGACTCAGCATCCTACTTTCTGTCTCTCTAAATTTGACTACGCTAGGTCCCTCGAATCATCCAGTATTTGTCTTTTTGTGATTGGCTTGTTTCACTCACCATAATGTCCTCAAGGTTCATCCATGCTGTAGCATGGGTCACACTTTTCTTCCTTTACATAGCTGAATACTATTCCATATTAGTGTGCGTGTGTGTGTGTGTGTGTGTACATTTTATTCATCCATTCACTGCTGACGGGCATTCAGGTTGTTTCTGCTTTTTTGGCTGTTGTGAATTGTTCTGCTATGTACATTTGTATGCATGTATCTATTTAAGCCTCTGCTTTCAACTTTCAGTTTATTTGGGTATACACCCTGAAAATGTAGGGAGCATTTTATCACTAGGAAGAAGATAAAGGGAATAAAATGAAAGGTCCACACTTCCAGGCATTTCCATTGTCAGGTCCATAGATAGAATTCAGGGCATTTGTGAACTTGGATGTGAGGACATAAATGGCATCTTTAGGGTCACTAACCTACACCTGCAATGTGGCATTGCCTTCAGTGACGACTGTAGGCGCGGTACTGCAGTGGCATTAGCAGTACTTGGGACTCGGTCACCAGTGGAAGTCACAGGTGTGTCTGTCATTGTAGATACCTTGGAATAGCATAACGTTTGTCACTATTCCAAAGTTAGGGTAATTATCGGACCCACAGCTAGATCTTACAAAATATTTCCATATGATTGGTTTCCTTTGCAAGCCTGTGAGTTTATTTTATGCTTTTATAGATACTCTAAGAAGGGGTCCAGATTCTTCACCAGACAGCCTAGGACTCCAAGGCCCAAAACGGTCAGGAAGGCCACGTCATCTTCCCCCACCTCTCCAGTGCAGACTGGCTGCCCGTCTCCTCGGCGTGCCCCCGGAGGGCCAGTGCAGGAACTAGCTGCCACCGCAGGGTTGCCTCATGGCTTCCAGTTTCTTCCGTGGGAGAGTAGGGGGTCCTGGCCCTTCGCTGCCTTTCAGTTGCTCCCACCCCCCAGAGATAAGAAGAGAAATTTCACTGAACTACCAGGAATCCTCTCTGTTTTGGGGATGGCTTTGGACATGCTTTGAGGTCATCTGGGCTCCCAGGAATGAGCTCACGGGGGCGTGAGCTTTGTAGTTTCAGGGCTGGTTTCACTGAAGGAGGCAGCATGTAGGGTGACGCTGCAGCGTAGACAGTACTCAGCCAGACAGGTCTGAACCCGAAGAGGAATGTGTTTTCTTGGTTTTCACCCACTTCAGGAAATCTCCACTCCCCAGCTCTTCTGCCCAAATGGCACAGGGAAGCAGGTGCCAGTGAACAAGCTATCTGGGGCAAAAAGCCCTGGTGGGGAAGACCGGGCTAAGTCGTGTGAGAAACTGCCTTCATAGCCAGCATTTCAAAATATCATTTCTCATTGATAATAATAATAATAATAATAACAACAACAACAATGCTTGAGGGACGGATAGATAGCTCAAGAAGCAAGAATAGTAAAATGTTCTTTGTAGATTCTGGGTGATGAGTGTATGGGACCCACCGTAAGATCATTTCAACTTTTTTCTTCGTTCTTTTTATTGACGCATCACTTATTTACAGAGGTACACAACTGAATCCATGAATTCTCACACCTCCTCTGCCTATGACGCAGGCCATCGATTAGAACGAATGTCGCTTAGAACATCGCTTACATCCCCAGAAGCCACCCTCAGGCCCCTTCTATTAACCACCTCTTGCTGCCCCCCCAAAGTTTACTTTCTATGTTTGTAATTGTTCTTAGGTCTCTGCTTTATATTATTACTTTTGTGTTTTGTTTGTTAATCCTCATCCAAGGATATGTTTCCATTGATTTTTAGGGAGAGTGGAAGAGAGAAGGAAAGACAGAGAGAAATACCTATGCGAGAGAAACACATGGATCGGTTGCCTCCTGCACAAGCCTGACCAGGGCCAGGGCCTGGGCTGGGAGGAGCCCGCAGCGAAGGTGCGCGCCCTTGACCGGAATCAGACCTGGAACCTTTTGGTCCACAGGCTGACACTCTATCCTCTGAGCCAAACCGGGTAGGACAGTTTCTACTCTATAGGAAGGAAATCACACAGTGTGTATTCTTTCATGTCTGGGTTCTTTGGCTCAATATTACCTGTCTGAGATTTATCCATATTTTGTATATCGCTAAAGGTTATTCACTTTTCTTGCTAGATAATATTTTATCTGAAGAATATTCCCATTCTACTGATGGGCATTCGGATGGTATCTCTTTGGTTTCTATGGAAAATACTGCTAGGTTTCTATGAATAACCCTTGCCTACATCTCTTGGGGAGTGTGCATGAAGTGCTACTGGCCTAGAGTCAGGGAGGGGTTGGTAGTCACATGGTGTGCGTTGATTCTGCTTCTGTAGATAATACCAGACACTTTTCCAAAGTGGTTGTACCAGCTTACATGCCCAGGAGCAGATTTCCGATTGCTTCACATCTGTGCCAATATTTGTTCATGTTAATCTTTTTTTTTTTTTAATTTTGGCCATTTTGATGGGTGCGTGGCAGTATTCAGCTTTATGTTTGAAAAATTCTCATATTAACATTTTGAAAAATGTCACTCACATAATGACTTTATAGAAAACAGATTTTAAAGGAAAATGATTAAAATTGGCACTTGCCTGGCCTCTTCAGTATGGACAGCTCTAAGGCCAGACAATTCCTCGACCCTGTGTTTCCCCCTCTGCCATGGCCCCATGCTGATGAGCCCTGAGTAAAGTTTAAAAAGTTGGGTGTAGACAGAACCTGGGGTCCTGAGTGAGGCTGAAGTACCTTAAAGCTGTTCTGGCATTGAGTTACCATGACGCGGATGTGGGCTCAGAGTTGGTTCTGACCTGGAGGAAGACCTGACACCTCCTGCATTTCGCAGAGAGATGTGTTTTTGAGTCAGTGGGAAATTAAAATGGCTCATTGCCTGCTGGCTAATTCTAGTTGATTGTGTACCTGTTCCTTGCATCTTCCTGGTCACGACTACCTAGTCACCAGGCCCTCCCTCACTGACATAGCCCAGATGACGTGCAGGTCTTGAGCTTCTTCCTCAGGTTGGCCACTGCTTAGCTGAGTTCTCCCAGCATAGATGGTGGCCCTAATTTATGTTCTTCACTCAATAAGTACTTATTGAACATGTACTTTTATGCCAAGCACTCACTCATTCTCCCTCCCACTCTCCTTTTCTCCTTTCCTTCTGTCTGTTGGTCCACCTACCCGCCCACCCACCCTCCCACTCACACAGCCCTTACTGAGCACATATTGTAATTCAGGCTTTGGTCTAGATAAACACAGACAAATGAACTGTGGTCCTTGCCTTTGAGGTTCTCCTGATTGGAGAAGACAAATGAATAAGTAGATATTCATAATACAGTGTGACACTTAGGGGTGGGTAAGTAAGGGGTGGGGGCAGGAAGAGATATCTAGGCCAGGTTTGGAGGATCGGGAAAAAGAGGTATGTAGGCCAGATTAGGAGGATCAGGCCGGGAGGGCGTGATGTTGAAGCTGTCTTAGGGATGTCTTGGGACAGCCCAGGGAGGGTGTGTTAGGGCTAGAGTGGCAGCTGCTTTCTCTGATGGAGGGAGACCCAGTGGTGGGCAATGCCTGGGACATTCACCAAGTGGAGTGTGGGGTCAGGTGGCTGAGGTCAGCAGGGCAGATGAGGGCTATCCAAAGAGCGTGGGCTGTGAAGCTGTGGGACATGGGGATGGCTTTTGTGTGGTGTACAGACCAGTGGCCCACCAAAGATGCCACATCCTAATTCCCAGAACCTGTGAGTGTGTGACCTGACATGCAGAGGGGACTCTAGATGTGGTTGAATTAAGGACCTTGAGGTGGGAAGATGATCTTGGGTTATCCAGGTGGGTCCCACATAGTTACAAGTGTCTTTAAAAGAGGAAGGGGAGGCAGAAGAGATAGGTGACGGTGACGCTGTTGCCAGCTTTGAAGATGGAGGAAGTGGCCACAAGGCAAGGGATGCAGGAGGCCTCTAGGAGCTGGACAAGATTTTGCCCCTGTGGCCCTGTTAATACCAGTGAGACACATTTTGGATCCCTGATCTCCAGACTGTAAGATAATAGATTTGTCGTTTTAAGCCACTAAGTTGTGGTCATTTGTTAACAGCAAACCTAGGAAACAGATATTGGCTAAGTGCAGAGTCACCAGCAAACCTTTGTACAGGGTCAGGATTAAGGGGGGGTGGAAACTTTTGGCCGGAAATGGTAAGACCATCACCATTTCTTGAAAACCATCTTAGAGAGTTCATTTTCCAATCAGGCAACTATAAGTGGTTTCCTATGTAGATCAATTGTTAGGATTAAGACCAGGGGACACTTAACCTCATGTAGGATCAAGGAAACTCACCAGTCCTGACCCATTCTTACCTGGGTCCCCTGTGTGATGATGACTGAACCTTTTTGCCTGGGGATTCTGATATGTCATACCAGGCAAATGTCAGGTGAAAAAGGCCCAGCTTCTTTTTTGGGGTTGGAGGGTGGAATCCCAGGGATAATGGCGGATCCCTCAGGGAACTTGATGGATTTCCCATTACTCATTCCTCCCGTCTGTGGAGCGGGAAGGTGGGGTGTTTAGTGAGTATCACTGTAACCTGTACTTTTCTAAAGTCAAACAGATTTCTACTGGTGGGAGTATTCGTCTTTTATGGGATCGGTGTAGCCCGTCTGACTCAGCGACTCACCCAGCACCCTTTGCAGCTGACACTCTTGACAATTCACTTGAATCTGCTGCCTCCCGCTCACAAAAGCCTGCTTCATTATTCAGCTCCCCATCCTCCCTCAAAGCAGAGTGGAGACTCTCCGCCCCCCTCCCACGTTTCTCCCGTAGCTGGGGGCCCGTGTGACTGCTACCTCCCGGCTTCTGTGTCACCGGGAAATGGAAATATCACCAAGTGAGGGAGCCGTGTGCCTCCTCCAGACACCATCCACGGTGGTGGCATCCTAAGTGGCCTAGTGTGCAGGCACTGTGCTCTTCCTTACCTAGATTATCTTATTTGATCACGACAACCCCTGCATTGGAAACACTTTTTCTCCTAACATCCCAGGGCTAATAATTGGAAAAGCTAAACCTAGCACCCAGCACATTAACCCATTCACTGCCCTCTTCCCTTTTAGCTTATCTGGGATGGTCCTTACTGTGGGCTGAATTGTGTGCCCCCAAAAGATATGCTCAAGTCCTAACCTCCAGTACCTGGAAGCATGACCTTATTTAGAAATAGGATCTTGGCAGATGTAGTCAAACCCAGATCTACTGAATGACCTTTGCTTGGAGAACTGGGTTCATTGGGTTCAAGAATCATTCCCCTGGCTTCCAATTTATGGTTAAATTTCAAGAGGTCAAACCATGTATTGTGGCTTTTCCCAGACTGGATGATTCAAACAGTGCCACAGCCAGAAAAAAAGAGAGAGAGAGAGAGAGATTCTTGACTAAGAGATTCATTTCTGTTGCAAATGACTAGTTGGGGCTAGTTGTTGATTATCTCACCTCTGTTGCCATTTGTATTTAGAAATGGCTCATAAATTTGCTTACGTGAGTCTAGTTTGTCTTCTAAAAACGAAGTGATTGCATTGCAAATAGTTCTAAACCATATTGTGATTTGATAGCTTCCATTTTATGGCGCTCGGACTGTCAGGCACTGAGTAGGGTGCCTGACTTTCATTGTCTGTAGTTTTCACAGTAATTTGGTGGGGGCTCCATTTTACACACGAGGAAGCTGAGGCTGAGGACAGCTGAAGAAGTTAAGTGCCCAAGGTCACACAGCTCATATGTGTGCAAACTGGCTTTCAAACTGCAGTTTTTTTTGTTTTTTATATAAGATTGGTCATCTCTGCTAGTGTTCATGCTGCCAACAGTTTCACAATTAGATGGCAGAGAAAAACAAGTTCACTGTTCATGTTTGGATTTGCAAGTGTATGTGTGTGTGCTCATGTGTGCGCATATACTTATGCCGAAGGCCTATGCATATGTATAACTGACTTCAAAAACCTTGACTATCACTAATCTTGAAAAATGTCCTAAACAACCTCTCTCGCCAGGCCAATAAATTGAGCCCAACAGATAAATCACTGAGATTATTTGCAGTCTCTTCAAGTACCTTTCAAATCCTGCTGATAGTCTGTGGTTCCCCAGGGACCGGGGCTGGCTGTCCTCTCCTTGGCTTGTCCAGTGGCCGAGTCAGGAGAAGCTTCCTGGGGCCAGCGGTGGAGCTGTGGGACTTGATGCCTGGCAGTGGATCAGTGGGACCAGGCCTTTTCTCCACCAGCCCCAAAGGAGGTCATCCAGTGTGGGTCTCTGTGCCCTTTTCCCATGGTGTTGTCAATGATTAACCTGTGACTGGGCACCCGCATTGCTTCCTGGGCCCACTACAAAGGCAGTGTGGCTCAGCGGGAGGTCACCAACGTGCTTACAGGTGGTGGCCTGGGGTGCCTGCTTGGACATTCCTGACGCTGCACCTGAGGGCCTTTACCCCGACTGGCTTCTCTGTCTAGGGTGTCTCTGCCCAAATAGCCACACTGCCCACTCCTTCACTTCTTTTACTCAGAAGTTACCTAATGATGCTTCCTTGACTATTCCATCTACAATGTTGACATTTCCCCCTCCCTCAATGTTTTCTTTCTCCTTCCCTGGCTTATTTTTCTTCTTGCATTTACCATAGTCTAACAGACTACATGTTTATTTTGTTGACTGTTTCCTCCTGCTAGAAAGGCAGGGATTTTTGTTTGTTTTCTGTCCCCCTCTACTGTATCCCCAGCATTTACAACAGGGCTGGTACATGTGCATTCTCAATAAATAGTTTTCGAGTAAGTGAGTGATGAATAAATTGAGCTTCACAGAGCCTCACTTTGCTCATTGAAGTGAAGTCTGCCTACTAAATGTGTAGTAGGCACTCATTAAATGATACTCACTAAGTGATACTTTGGTTATTACTTATTTTACTAGAGGCCCGTTGCAGGGAGATTCCTACAAGAACAGGGCTTCCTGCGCCTGAGTGGAGCCCGCCCAGGTGGGCTTCCCTCCCACTGCCGCCCTGTGCTTTTGCTTCCCTCCCGCTGCCACTGCCCTCACCTCATGCTTTCCCTCCTGCCGCTGCCATCACCCCGTGCCTTACCTCCCTCTGCTGCTGCCCCCGCCCCCTCCCGTACTTCCCCTCCTGCAGCTGCTGCCACCACTGCTGCTGCCCTGTGCTTTCTGTCCCGCTGCCACCACTGCCCCCCTTTCTGCTTTTCCTCCTTCTCTCCTTCTTCCTTCTATGCTGTCTTCAGTCTTCACTATGCATTTTTGCATGCAAATTAACCACCATCTTTGTTGGGTTAATTTGCATACTCACTCTGATGGGCTGGTGAGCGTAGCAGAATGACGGTCAGTTTTCATGTTTCTCTTTTATTAGTGTAGATTATTATACTTAAGGTCTGATGCATGAAATCATGCATGGGTAGGGTCCCTAGGCCTGGCCAGTGATCAGGGCCTATGGGGGCCTTCCGGCTGCCAGCGGGGGCCTTCCTTCCCTGGCTGCTGGCTGCCATCGGGGCCTACCTTCATTCTGTGCCACCCCCTGGTGGTCAGTGTACATCATAGCGAGCAGTTGAACAACTGGTCTCCTGGTCAAACTCCCGAGGGGACACTTTGTATATTAGCCTTTTATATAGAGATATATAGAGATATATAGAGATGCTTTATCTTTAAAACCTAGGGGCTGCATCCGAAGGTTCCCCAGAGCATGAGCAGGGCCAGAGTCAGTTAGGGTAGCAGGAAGTGCTAGTCTGAAGGAGGCAGCAGGTAGAACCCTTCCGTGGCCTCCTCTGCCCATCAGCATTGAGCATCCTTTGGGCAACCAGTGGGGAAGATCCCGGAGACTAATGTTTTCTTTTTCCTGCTGCCTGATTCCTGCTTATAGACACTGCCACGAGTGTGTTGGGTTTGTGTCTCTCCACCACACTGCGACTGGGGCACTTGTCTCTGTCGAGGTTTCCGTACATGGGCATGTCCTGGGCACCCTGGGTTCAGGTTGCATCTCATGGCCAGGACGTTCAGGATTATACCTTTTTGACCACACAAGGAAGGCCACACATGCCCAGTTGTAGTAAACTCTGAACTCTTGGAAGCATTGTGAAACTCGAATGGTACCCTCAGTAGGGATTTGTTATCCTAAATCCTATTTATTCCCCTTGCTTTATGGGTTCATTAACTATTTGCATTTCTTTTGCATATTGTTCAGAATTTTTGTGCATTTTATTTTTAATTGGGGTATGTGCCTTTTATTTTTTTAATTTAATAAATCTTTATTGTTCAGATTATTACAGTTGTTCTTATCCCCCCCACCCAACCCCCTATAGCTCCTCTCCACCTGGTTCCCATCCGACCTCTTCCCTTACCTCCCCCTCACTGTCCTCATCCATAGGTGTACGATTTTTGTCCAGTCTCTTCCCGCACCCTCCACACCCCTTTCCCCCTGAGAGTTGTCATTCCACTCCCTTTCTATGCCCCTGATTTTATTATATCCACTAGTTTATTCTGTACATCAGATTTTTTAAAATTGATTTTTTACAGAGAGGAAGAGAGAGGGATAGAGAATTAGAAACATCGATGAGAGAGAGAGACATCGGTCAGCTGCCTCTTGCACACCCCCTACTAGGGATGTGCCCGCAACCAAGGTACATGCCCTTGACCAGAATCGAACCTGGGACCTTCCAGTCCGCAGGCCAACGCTTTATCCACTGAGCCAAACCGGTTTCAGCTACATCAGATTTTTAATTCACTTGATTTTTAGATTTACTTATTGATAGATATGTATTTGTTGTTCATAATTTTTATCTTTACCTTTTTCTTCTTCTTTCTCTTCTTAAAGAATACCTTTCAGCATTTCATATAATACTGGTTTGGTGTTGATGAACTCCTTTAGCTTTTAATTATCTGTGAAGCTCTTTATCTGACCTTCAATTCTGAACGATGGCTTTGCTGGGTAGAATAATCTTGGTTATAAGTTCTTGCTATTCATCACTTTGACTATTTCTTGCCACTCCCTACTGGCCTGCATAGTTTCTGTTGAGAAATTAGTTGACAGTAGTATGGATGCTTCCTTGTAGCTTATTAACTGTTTGTTTTTTTTCTTGCTGCTTTTAATATTTTCTCTTTGTCTTGTGTTCTTGGCATTTTAATTTTATGTTTTTTTTAAAGATAATGTCTTGCCGAAACCGGTTTGGCTCAGTGGTAGAGCGTCGGTCTGCGGACTGAAAGGTCCCAGGTTCGATTCTGGTCAAGGGCATGTACCTTGGTTGCGGGCACATCCCCAGTAGGGGGTGTGCAAGAGGCAGCTGATCGATGTTTCTCTCTCATCGATGTTTCTAGCTCTCTATCTCTCTCCCTTCCTCTCTGTATAATATCAATAAAATATATTTAAAAAATAAATAAATAAAGATAATGTCTTGGTGTGGTCCTCTTTGGATTTCTTTTGTTTGGGGTTCTCTGCACTTCATGGACTTGTAAGTCTATTTTTTCTTCAAATATGTTTTCAGTATCTTGCTCTCTCTCTTCTTCTGGCACCCCATAATTCGGATGTTGGTACCCTTGAGGTTGTCCCAGAGTCTCCTTACACTGTCTTCATATTTTTGGATTCTTTTTTCTTTTTTCTTTTCCGGTTGAGTGTTTTTTGCTTTTTTGTATTTCAAATCTTTGACTTGATTCTTGCGTTCCTCTGACTGCTGTTGGGTCTCTGTATAATATTTTTTATTTCAGTCAGTCAGTGTATGTTTAATTTCTAGTTGGTCCTTTTTCATATCCTTAAGAATCTGGCTAAATTTATCGATCTTTTCTAAAGAATTATTGAAAAGCCTTATAACCATGGTTTTGAACTCTATATCCAGTCTTTTGCTTTTCTCCATTTCTTTCATTTGTGATCTGTTTCTTTGTCTCCGAATTTTCACTGCTTCCCTGAGTTGGTAAAATAGCTTTGTGTCCTAGGTGTCCTATAGGGCCAGTGGCTCAGCCTCCCCAGTTACCTGAGGTGGACACTCTTGGTGTACCACTTTGTGGGTTGTGTACACAGTCTTGTAGTTATTGCCTTTCTGTAAGGTTCATCCTCACTGTAGTCATATGTCCTTCAATTTTCAGGATGTTGCCAGTGGCAGCTATTTGACTGTGCTGCCCACCTCTCCCCCACCCAATGAATTATTAAGATAACCTCAAACTCTAAAGGGCTGACAAGCTATTACAGTAATAAAAATTATAGACTTGAACATTCCTGTGAGCTACAAGGATGCTAGGTCAATTCACATGTTCTTGGCTTTGGAGGAAATGGTCCACTCTAATGTCAAGGTGTAAGAGCCTCTTGGATCTCCCAAGAGTCGTGTCACCCATGGCCCTAGAGAACTTCAGTGAGGAGGGACCTCGTGTCTGCAATGTCTGTGGTGTGTGCACTTCCGAGTCAGCTGAACCAGACGCAGTATAAGCTCATAAGCAGGGACCTAAAGCACCTCCACCCCAGGTCTGCCAGGTTGCCACAACTGGCCAACATACAGATTAACTTGAAATCAAACACAGTTTAATTACTTAAAAATTACACAAGGAGAGAACTGGCTGTCGTGAGAGCTAATAACGGGTTCCTCGAACCCATTTGGAGGCTGATGAGCAAAGGCACTTGTAAGTGCCCGTCATGCTTGCTGCTGAAACCAGACACCGCCATTACATGTCAGGCACCAGGGCAGAGGAGTGTCCCCTCTGCATTCCTGGAAACGTGAATGTGGGGAGGCGAGCCCAGGTCATGTTCATGTTAACTGTCGGGTTGAAACCATCCTTCATCATGCTCTGTGGAAACCTATGCTTGATGCTTCCTTGACTTGGAAATAGCTGCTCTTGATTCAAAACTAAGTCAAGAGTGAGCTTTCAGCTGTAGGCAGAGGTGTTGTGTTAGCTGAGCGGTGGTCAAGCACAAGTGCGATTGTGGGGCTTCTTGCTGCCTCTGCTTAGAACTGAGATGGGGAGAATAAGGATACATCTCAGCCCCTGTTCCCCAGGGCCCTACATTTGCATTGAGGGATTAGGACAATGCTGGGAAATAAGAGAAAAAGAGGAGAAAGAGCAGGTATGATTGGGCATGGCAGGTGTGCTTCATCAGGTGGGACTGCCTGGACCACTGTGTTGAAAAAGATTCTGCCACTGGATTTGAGCTCAGCAGGAAAGGGGGCTGAAACCTATTTTCAGGAGGAGCGAGGCAGTGATGACTGAGATGTAGCACATAGGCATCTATAGAGATACAGAACTGGGCTGAAAAGACACTTTACACAGGGAGGCGCTAGATCACGAAACAGATGAGAGTTATTTATTTTCATTTAATTTTATGGTTGAGAAATATGAATGTAAAATATTCACAGTGTAGAAAAATAGAAAAAGAAAAATCATTAGGAATTCTGCTATCTGGAACAATAAGTCCTGTTACTTGTGGCTATTTTTCTTTGTCTTTATCTAAATCCATGCACATTTTAATATATTTTTTCCAAACACATAAAATTTTATATTTTGTGTTCTTTTTTTTTTTTTTAACAGCTTTTGCTATTTATTCATCTTTCCATGCCTTAAGGCAAGCTATTTGAAAAACATAAGCCCAAAGGCAATGTCGGTACCTTTCTCACCAGTCATTAACTCTGGGGCATTTCAAATGGATCTCCATGGTTAGAATATTCCCATGTAGTTTACTGCGTGTAGCGCCTCCCTCCCCAATTGTGGTAAAATACACATAATGTAAAATTTACCATCATAACCGTTTTTAAATGTATAGCTCACTAGTGTTAAGTATCTTCATTGTTATGCAGCTGATATCCAGAACTCTATATAGTTCATCTTAAACAAAGTCCTGGAATCGACCCCAGCATGGGGCCTGGTTCATGACCTTTAGGTGAGGGGGGACAGAATTTAGGGCAGGAGGCCAAGGGAGAAACAGCATGGACAGATACCTTAGCAGTACGCATGATTACCTCCCCCAGTATGTCCCACTTTACAAATGGTGAAACTGAGGCACTGAGTTTTATTGCTTGTGTGTGTGTATATGTGTGTGTGTGTGTGTGTGTGTGTGTGTGTGTGTAAATGTTATTGAAGCATAGCATGCATCCATGCATCCAGTTCAGTGAATTTTTGCCAACTACGCACACATGTAACCAGCACCCAAATCAAGAAACAATATAATGACCAGCCCTCCTGCCCTCTGCCTTGCATCCCCCACTCCAGGGATAACTGCTCTTCTGACTTCTGTTTGCATCGGTGGTCTAGCCTGTCTCTGAGTGTCTCACAGGTGCAGTCATTCAGCATGTGTGATTTTTGGTGCCTTTTGTAGACGTGATGCTTGTGTGACTTTGCAAGTAACTTGCTGGAGCCCCCAGAGCCGATCAGAGGCAGAAGCCAGATGCAGGCACGTGAGAGTCGAGCTGGCCTGGGCTGTGGTGAGGATTTGGGGAAGTAAAGTTGGATGGCAAGGGCCAGAGGAGGGGCTTCGTGAACGTCGAGGAGAGGAATTAGGCTTGAGTGTTTCAGGAGTGACTCCCTTTTAGCAGCGAAGTGGCCTGCAGTGTTCTCAGTGACAGTGAGATATTGGTGGTCACAGATGACTGCATGGAGTACAGAGTCAAGGTCAGCTAACGGGGTGAGTGAGGATTCTCAGAGAGAGGAACCCTGGGTGCAGCCTTGGGCATGAGGGAGCGTAGGGTGCCTGTGGGAGTCAGGGTGAGTCCAAGGAAGAGCCCAAGTGTTCTGGATAGAACAGTCACTGTGATGATTGACACATACCAGGGGCTCGCCCTGCACTCGACATTGTGCCCACATTGTATCCCTACCAGAACCCGATGAAGTAGGCACTACCATTGTACCCTCTTGTACATGGTAAAACTGAGGCTCTGTTCGTGCAGTGACTCACCCTACATTGGTGCCTCGAGGCAGGAGAGTGGGATTCAGTAGCCCCATTCTCAGAATTTCACCCATAACCACTACCCATGGTTCCATGGGTGGACTTCACCCATAGCCACTACCTTCGATGGTCCACTACCCTCTGTGGTCCACCCATAATCCCATGGGAACTATGGAGTCAAGACACCCACGAAATAGGGGGCCAGCGATGGGGTCTCCTGCTGCCAGGAGCTGAGTGGTATAAACACAGAGAAAAGGCTGCTGTCTCTGACTACATGGGGTTGCTGGAACAAAGTGGAAATAGGCTGGAAACTGATTTCATCATCATTAGTGAATGTACTGTGGGCTAGCTGGAGTTTTTTCAGTGGATTTGCTTGAGGCTGGCATATGTCTCCATATTCTTACTTCATAAGCTGAGTAAGTTGATAACTGCAATTTAAGAAGAGCCTGGTTTGGGTAGGAAGCTGATTTGATTACCGTTTTATAAGCTTTTCTTGGTCTGGTCTTGATCCTGTGGATTTCTCTTGGTTTCAGTAATTTCGGGCGATGATCTATCCCCTGCCATTTTAGCCTAGTCGCACTGACATTCAGTGTACCCAGAAGAATGCGTTAGAATAGCCCCATTCCGAGAAAATGGAAAGAGGTATGAAGGTGGAAACAGCATGTGACATCTCAGAAGACTGTGCTACCATCTCGGGTAGTGATGTGATTATCTGATTTTTATTTTCACAGACAAGTTGATTCCTTCTGAGGTCATTAATTTTTATCTGTAGCCAGTGGAAATTGTGTTCATTTTAAGTTAAAATAAAAAGTAATGATGCCCATCTGTTTGGAAACCTTAATCTATGAGAGCTGATATAATCAGTCTGTTTACAAGTTCATCATGGGTCAGAACAACAGTGTTTATATTCATGCACTCAGGAAATTCGATTAGATAACTCAGAGGAAGGACACACACTGATGGGACGTGATTGCCCTGAATGCAAGCAGCCCAGATCCTCCAGCTCGTTAGAATGTCACATTAGCTGGGGTATCCCTTTCGTGACGCAGAATCTTGCAGCAAAAACAGTTGGGTGTATCTGCCTGGGGAAGAGAAACGCTTGCAGCCGGGATTTTCCAAGCAGGCGTCTCGATTGCACAGAACAAAACGTTTTGGGAATGTTTCCATAAGCCCGGCACTCTGAGGGTTTGTGCCGAATGGTGAAAAGCTTCTAACCAGGGTGGCCGGGGTGGGGGTCGGGGGAGGGTTGATGATAGGTAGGGGCAGCTGCAGAGTGTCTGCTGTTCTAGGGAGCCTCACACATATGTTTACAGAAGCCACGGTGATGGAAGAAAATGAAAGCCATTTTGGAAGGACATGCTGCAAAATCAATGTTTTTTAGCTGGGCATGAAAGGCACATGCATAATGAAATTCCTCTTCTGCTCAAGAATCCTGTCATGGTCCCTCATTGCTTTTAGGAGACGCTCATAATCCTTAACGTGAGCCTCAGGGCTAGGCATGATTCCACGAGGACCTGTCTCTCCCACCTCTGCAGGCACCACCAGCTCCAACCAGCCGGTCCATTTCCTTTTCTCACCCAGCCAGCCTTCTGACCACCTCAGACACATGGTTCTCTTTGCAGAGAATAATCTTCACTCCCTCCCTCCCTCCTAATTCCCCTCCAGTCACTTCTCGGCTTCAGTGGCACCTCCACAGGGGACTTTTCATTGTCCTCTCTGCCACCTTCTCTACCTGGGATTGGATAGCAGTTCTCTTTGATGGCTTTAGCACAAACACAATTCACATGAAATAATGATTTTTCTGTTGGTGGTTTTGGGTCCTAATATGCTAGGTCACCAGCTCCTAGTTCACAGCTCTGTCCCCAGCTCTAAGCACCGTGGCTAGAAGGTTCTGGGGACCCACTAAATCCTTGGTTGGCAAACTGCAGCTCACGAGCCAAATGCGACTCTTTGGCCCCTTGAGTGTGGCTCTTCCACAAAATACCACGTACGGGCATGCACGTACAGTGCAATAAAACTCCATGGCCCATGCGCAAAAGTCCGTTTTCAGCTTCAAAAGAAATTTCAATTGTTGTACTGTTGATATTTGGCTCTGTTGACTAATGAGTTTGCCGACCACTGCACTGAATCGTGGGTGAATGAATGATGGAAACCAACATTTGCACTGAATGAGGCTGAGAGTAGTTGTATGGTTTACAGAATAACCTCAGCCACCTGGAAGGCTCCATTTGAGTGTTGCTTCCCAGTGAATTTGTCAGAGGTACGGCATATCCGGCTAAATGGAGAAACAAATCAAGGTCCAAACACAGTTGGTTGCTGCGGCAGCTTAGTGTGTACATTGACCTTGGTGTCTGGTCAGAACAGGCAGGTTTGATGAATTCACCGACTGAGTGTAGTTCTGCCCATTGAAGATGTCCAGCCCGTGGATGCCTTGCTGACCCTGGCTGAGGTAGACAGCTCTTTCTTTGAAGCCAGTTCAATGTTTCTTATTTCCAGTGTTATTTTGATTTTTTTTTTTAAAACTTCATACTTGTTCGGCTCTGGGCTTATTGGTTTTATGTGCTGAGCTAAGTCTTGTTGATTAAAAAAATAAAACAGTTATACACTTTACATATCCATGTATTCTTGTGAAAAATACCTTCCAGAAAAGTGTCGAGTTCGCTTTCCTCCACCACCAGCCCTGTTCCTACCTCACATTCCATATTTCTAGTCTTTTTTTTCTGTATGTTTATATTCAAACAGATGGTTCTTTAGAAAGTATATATATAATTTTATATAAGAGTTATTTAAACATAAAAGGGATCATAGTGTATATATCTTTCTGTAATCTACCTGTTTTTCAGTTAAGACTTTTTGGAAATGTGACCATGTTCATTCAGAAGACCTTATACACTGTGCTACCACATTCCATATTTCTAGTCTTTTTTTCTGTATATTTATATTCAAACAGGTGGTTCTATATATATATATATATATATATATATATATATATATATATATATAATTTTATATAAGAGTTATTTAAACATAAAAGGGATCATAGTGTATATATCTTTCTGTAATCTACCTGTTTTTCAATTAAGACTTTTTGGAAATGTAACCATGCTCATTCAGAAGACCTTATACACTGTGCTACCTGAGCTCACCCTGACTTTAACCACGGGCTTATTTACTAGGTGGGTGGGGCCACTGCACCCTGCTCTCCACTCCTCTGCAAGTCCCTGTGGCCGAGGCGCAGGCTGGTGCACAGGCCGCTGCCGGAAACCTCTGCCTGTGTTTCCGTAAAGAGCCCGTGGGGTCTTCTCCCAAGCCTGACTGTACAGGTGTTCCTGTAATTACACAGTTTCCGCGAAGATTATGTCAACTTATGAAATATGCGTGTGAAATGAGAGTGGTTCTTTTTATGAAAACCAGCGGAATGCTTAGGAAAGGCTCAGCAGAGTGCCGCTAGAAAGCAGGAGCTGTTGTGGCGAGAGAACTGCGGGAGTGGAGGAAAGCCATGATAGTCAGGCGGCGTTAAAGGTCGTGGGAAGGTCTTTAAAGAAACCGGAATTATAAATTGTCATTTGGGAGGTGCTTGGGGTTATGTGAGAAAGACAGAGGAAACCTCAGAGATAGGGGTCATCTTCTAGGAAAAGGCCCTGACCCAACCATGAAAGATGAAGAGCAGATACACGTTGTACATATTTTCAGTAAAAATAACGTGTCTGTTTCATTTTGTAATGAGGATTGCCTTATTTGGGGTTCAGCACCCAACCAGTGGTCCTGATAGCTGTGGATCGAGCTCAGGGGTGGGCAAACTTTTTGACTTGAGGGCCACAATGGGTTCTTAAACTGGACCGGAGAGCCGGAACAAAAGCAACCTGACCATGCTGGCACTCTCATCTTGGGCTGCTGGTGAAGGAGCGGAGGGGAGAGCAAGAGAACCCTCCGCTCTTTCGGCTCTGTGGGCCGAATAGAACAGCCGAATGGGCCGGATCTGGCCCGCGGGCCGTAGTTTGCCCACGGCTGATCTAGCTCATGCTGTGGTTGCTACATCAAATCCCATAAAATGGTTCTTTCCCCAACCCCACCGCCCTTGATGGACTCGAAGGTTATTTCTCGTTTTTCACTCTTAAACAGCGCAGGAGCAGACATCTTATCTGAGATTCCTGTGCACAGATCAGTTGTGGGAAGATGTTGAGATGCAGAATTACTTGTGTGGGCATTATTCATTCTAACGGAGGCTGGCGCTGGGTGGTTTTGGAGTTGCAGACTTCCAGGCTCGGAGCTTTGTGAAGGCGGGAACAGTCTTTTATCTGTGAATGAGGGCCACACAGAGGCCAGATGATAAGGGCACAGATAGTCACTCAGCGCTTAGGCCTGTTTGTTCACCGGGCATTTCTCAAGCCCCACTTGTGTGCCAGGGGCCGTGCAGCCCTGGGAGTGGGGGAGTCCCAGCGTGGAGCGCCTGGGCCTTGAGGAGCAAGAAAAACTATTCCATGGGAGAGTAGATTGCATGAGTGTGGTTTTCTGGGCCTTAGTTTGCGAATAATATTCTCTATCCGTCTCAGTGTGCTTGGGGTTATGTGAGCTGGGGCTGCCATAACAAAATGCCTAGACTGGGAAACTTACAAATGGCAGCCATTATTTCTCACAGTTCTGGGGGCTGGAAGTCCAGGAGCGGAGTGCCAGCAGGGCAGGTTTCTGGGGAGGACCCTTTTCCTGGCTTGCAGATGGCTGCCTTCTTTCTGCGTCCTCATGTGGTGGAGAGAATGAGCTTTTTCCCTCTTCCTCTTATAAGGGCACTAATGCCATCACGGGGGCTCCCATCCTTATGACCTCATCTAAACCTAACAGTTTCTGAAAGGCCCCACTTCCCAGTATCATCACCTTGGGGGTTAGGGTTTCAACATGTAAACTGGGGGTGGGGAGGGAAGGGGTGTGCATAGACATTCAGTCCTAACACCACCCCCAATGTGGAAGAACAGGGGGAGTGTTTACAACAGGGCAGGTTGTGGCTTGGCTCTTTGGGGGATGGGGAGTGGGTGGATTTTCTGTTCTAGGTCTAGTGAAAGGTAAATTCATGGGTGATTCCAAAGAGTGTTTTTCTGATCTCCGCTGACTTGGATTTGTGAGATGGGGAGAGACAGGCCTGGTGTCAGTGGGACCATATGTCACTGCTGGTTCTGTGTGTTGCTTCCTGTGTGGCCTTGCTTCACCTCTCTGGCCCTCGGTGTACCCATCTTATAGATGGCTGGGTCAGGTTTGGGGAGGGCAGGGGGTCTGAAGACAGTATTGCTCTGAGATGGCACAGAGTGGCACCTGAGGCCAAGCTTCGTGTCCGTCTTGCCCTGATGGTCCTCCCTGCCCTTCTTCATCACAGACAGCTGGAGTGCCTTCTTGGTTGGGCCCATGAGGATGTTTGGAAACAACCAGTCCACCCCCATAGATTGCTGCTTACTGCTGAGCCATTGCGTTGGCCAGCCATCTCCATGTTAAAGTTCAGGGCCGCTCAGGACTCGGCCGATGTCCTGGGCCCTACTGAGTGTGCGTGTGGGCCTGCCCTGTCCTAGCACAGCCATGGGGCTGAACGTGCTGAGAGGAGGTGGGGTCATGGGGAAAGAGCCTGACCCTTGGAACCAGATGGCCTGCGCTCAAATTCTGGCTTTGGCTCTGTGCCTCAGTTTCCCCATCTAGAATTGGTGTGAGGATAGAACAAGCTATTATTTTAGAACAGTCATTGACATCTACATCAGGCCTATCAAAGATGGGGTTTAATTTTCTGGGACAGAGAGAAATTCTTATTTGGCTCAGTCAGTCCCTCCTTCCAAGGACATAACTAAGTTTGAATTCATTGTTTAAAAATTGCCTTCCTCCAGTCCAGCTGTGACCACCGAAGTCCCTTCCATTTCAACTTCTACTTTCTCTCCAGGAAAAGGGTTTGCTGCACTAATTGCTGGTATGAACCATGTTGCAGGGGAAAAGGTTCTCTCACTTGGACTGCAGCTTAGCATATTTTTATTTATATCGACCTGCCATAAGACATCACTGTGAAAGAGGCTCCTCGGGGTAACCATTCTCCTTAGAAAACAGCCCATCAGCCTTGGCTGGTGTTTCTCAGTGGTTAGAGCATCAGCCTGTGCACCAAAGGGTTACCGGTTCGATTTCCAGTCTAGGGCACATATGTGGGTTGCATGTTTGATCCCCGCCCTGGTTGGGGCGTGTGTGGGAAGCAACCAATCCATGTATCCTCTCTCACATTGATGTTTCTCTTTCTTCCTTCTCCTCCTTTCAATTCTCTAAAAAAATCAATGGAAAAAATAACCTTGGGGAAGGATTAGCAAACAAACGAAAAGCAGCCCATCAGCTCAGCAGAGGGAGGAAGGAGAGAGACGTGCGGGCATCACCATGTGAAGTTACCCACCCCGATGATTCCATCCTTCGCAGGGTTCCCGGATCACTTCCATTTCCTGCACCGCGGCTCTGATTCCTGGAGACAGACCCACGTTTCCTTTTCAAACGTGGGCGATGGAGACGGGAGGGCGTTTCTTTTTGAATCGAGGCCCAGGCTGGAAAGTTGTGAAAGTGAAACATACTGGGTTTTTATTTCAAAGACTCTTTGGTGCACATGTGATAGACCTGATCTGAGAAGCAGTGCTTTGAAAGGATCACCTGAAAGGATTATCCTGTCCTCAAGGGGTATGTGTGCATGTGAGTCTATGTGTGTATGCACACATGTGCATGTGCAGGAAACCTCTTGTATGTAAACGTCTCCTCCTCCCAACAGCCTGAAACTGGCCTCCCAGGCCTCCTTCGTGGCTCTCAGAACACATCCTCTTTGCTGTGTCTTGGAGTCTAGGGGCTCCCCTTTCTGCTCGGGGTTCCATGCAGGGAGCCAGGCCCCCCTGAGTGTGTACATGTACATTTGTTTATGTGTGGAGGGGGTGTGGCCCCTGTCTCCAGAGTTGAGTAACTTTATGAATGGTACTGAAAACCCTGTATCATCACAGGACAAAGTTCAACTCCTTATTTTCCTGGCAGAAAAGGCCAGCTTTGGCCCCAACTCAATCTTTTCATTTTCATCTTCTGCCAGTTCCTTACCAGGCACCCTCTGCCCCAGCCACAAACAGCCTTTTGTACTTGCCCCCAAAGCCCGTGATCTTATACACTTCTAGGCCTTTGAAGGTGCCAGGCCCACCGCCAGGATCCCCTTTCTTTCCTCTTTCCCAGCCCGCTCCCACAGTGTGAAACCTCCCAGGACAGCCCAGACCGAGCCCTCCCTCCCCTGGGCTCCGTAACCTCCCTACCCCTGCGAGACACACTTCCCACACGCATGGCTGTGTTTGATTTCATGCATCCGCCATCCCAGCAAATGTCCTGGCCCTGAGAGTAGGTGCAGGGTCTGACCAGTCACCAGCACCTGGCTCCATGCTCAGGGCTCATCAGAATGAAGGAGTGGAGGCCCAGGTTCATAGTGAGATGCTTATGGTGTGTGGCTAAAAGAGACTCTGGAAAAGAACATCAATAACAATATTGTGTATTGAGTGCTTTTTCTGTGCTAGGCCCCATGCTAAGCACTTTTCCTCTATGAATGCATTTAATCCACACCACTCTGTGATGTGGATGCTGGCTTTATCACCTCATTTAGAGGTGGAAAATGAGGCCCGGGGAGGAGAAGGAACTTGCCCCAGGTCACACACAGTTATTATGTGGTGGGCCCAGGATGTTCACCGTGAAGTACGGCCAGTTCCCACTTGACTGGTTTGCTTCTGTTCTGGACACCAAACCCTCCTTGGCAGTGTTTCCATGCGGTGATGGGTTTCAAGCTCCAGCTGCCCAACTTTCTTGGGCACAGGAGCTCCCCTGCCTGCCTGCCTGCCCCCGTCCGATGTGCCCCAGGATCTTTGCACAGGATTTCCACATACGATTGCATGTCTGGGTCTCAGCCGCACGAGAGAGCACAGTGCCCTTATATGCTAGTAAGAGAATTCCTAATTTTGTTTTAAGTGGTGCCACCCGCTCACTGGAGGCATACCTGGGGAACGCAGGGAGATTCCGCCGTGACCTACATCGGAAGGAAGTGGGTCGGGTGGAGGGGGGAGCAGCACAGATGACGCTTGCAGTGAATAACTGTTAAGAGAACATCAGCCAGCAGTCAGGGAAGAAAGGCATTTGATTTATAATAGAATCTCACATTCGTCCTCATTCTTATGAGTTATAATTTTCCCTGAAATCTCCTGGGGGCCCTGCCACCTGAGCAGAGAGGCAGGGAATGGCGGCCCCAGAAGAATGAAGAGCCCCAGTCTTTCCTCTGAGTCTACAACAAACAGACTCTCCCTGCTTCTTGAAGCACAGCATGGGGGGCGAGGGGACCCTGGAGAAAGGACGCCTCCTTTGCCAGCAGCAGAGGCTCACTGCTGACACCAGGAGAGACAGAGTCCAAGATGTGGGGGACGGATGGTCACTTGAGCAAGGAGGAAATGGGCTGGAAGTATATTTCCAGAACGGGACTACTTTCCTTTGTGTCACGGTTTTCTTTAGGCTTCATGGGCAAGGAGAAAAGAGTCCAGATCATTCACCCACTCATTCATGCCTTTATTTATTTTGAGGGCATAGAATAACTTTTGCACTCATTTATTCAATTAATATTTACTGAGGGCCAGTCTCCCCAGAACCATATAAAACAGTGGGAATATAGTGGGATGATTAAAAAAAAAAAAATGAACTGACTGCATCCTTTCCTCAGGAAGCTCACCCTACTGGAGAAGATTGATGCCAGACAGTTACAATGTGGGAAAATAAAGTTGGGAAATTAACATCACTCACTCATTCATTCATTGATTCATTGATTCATTCATTCATTCATCCAGTGGGTTGTGAGCCCTGTGCCGCTCTGTTGACTAATGAGTTTGCCGACCACTGCCCTAGGCATTGTTCCGGACCTTTGCTGCCAATATGGTGGCAACTAGCCACATGTGGTGAGTTTAATTGAATTAAAATGAAAAATTCAATTCTTCAAGCGCACAAGCCACATTTCAAATGCTCCATAGCCACGTATGGGTAGTGGTTCTCAAAACCCACGTATGGGATTTGAACCCAGGCCTGTCTGGGTTCATTATCACATCTGCTCTTTCTTCATCAGACTTTTATTACAGCACAAATGCAGACCGTTTCTATCATTGCGGAAGGTTGTGTGGGTAGCGCTGCTCTAGGCTGGCAATGCTCAGAAAGCCTCTCTGCCCTTGGTGTCCACCGTCTGGCAGTAATGGGCGAAGACCATGCCTATTCTATCACATACTGTTCTGCGGTGTCGGCACGCAGAGCCGGGCAGCCAAGCCTGGCCCCCAGAGACAGGGATGTTTCAGCAAAGTCTAAGTTGCACGAAGAGGGCAGGGGCACAGCACCCTGGGAAGGAGGAGGAGCACGTGTCCAGGCCTGGCCTCTAGAAGAGGCCTGAGAGACAGAAGGTGTTCAGTGCGGCTGGTCGCAGACTGTGTGTGTGTGTGTTTTGGTGTGAGTGGGGTGTGTGTGCCGGAGGTAGGCCGTACAGGCTCTCGTAGGATCCTTTGCCACCTCTCAAGACCAACCCCCTCCCTGGATATGCGGTGGAGGGCCCCACAGCCAGGGACAGTCAGCTCATAGGAGGGTCTGGTTTGCAGGGCCTGGGTGGGCATATTTCTTTTACGGGACAAGGTGGGCCTTGGAGACAGACTGCCTTTTGGGGCAAAAGCTGGAGGTAATAGGTAAGGGGGATAGGAGGGGGAGGATGAAGGGGAAGGAAGTATCTGCTTTAAGCTATTTGCAGGGTCCAGACACGAGTGTCCGTCCATTCGGAGCCCAAGGAAACAATTCAGGAAACAGCCCCCTCCCCTCTGTGGAGCTGCAGGGGGAGGAGGAGCTGAGGGGCCGGCTGGTGATTCTGGGGCAGCAAGGGGAATGTGCATCTCCATGGGGCTGAGGGCCTCAGGCCTGGGACCAGCTTGTGCCCCAGCTCCCAGTGTCATGGGAAAGAAGGAAGGCAAAGGAATTTAGGTGGATGTAGGCGGCCAGGTCCTCTCTGCTCTTTCCTGTCACCTGAGCAAGTCGCAGCCTCTCTAATCCCAACTTCCTACTCTACAGTCAGCGTCAGGAACCTCTAGGGCTGCTGGGACAGTTTTGAGATAAGCACAGCAGCTGACGTTAACGAGGGCTTACCCTGAGCCAGGCACCGTTCCATCCTTTACACCAGACTCTCTCACCCTCCTCACAGACACGCGAGGCTCGGTCGTTCTCTGTGGTGGGGACCGTCCTGGGCATGGTAGGATGTTAGCAGCGTCCTGGGCCCGGACCTACTAGATGCCAGTGGCTCCTGCCTGCATTGTGACCACCAAAAATGTCTCCAGACATTGCTAAATGCATACAACTGGGAGCCCCTGTTTCACAGGTCGTCTCATTTTGTTCTAGTAGCAACCCATTTTACAGACGAAGAACCACCTGGTGTTGGGGATTTGAACCCAGGCCTGTCCACTTGGGCCTGGGCACGCAGCCATTAACTCGGTGTTATCATTGACCTAGATGGAAGGGGCCTAGCCCAGGGCTGAGCGCAAAGTAGGTGGTCAGTGAAAAAGACTGGTCTGACGATTGACCATGGGCCCATTCAGTCCACAAACCAGGCCCTCCGTGCTGGAAACAGAGGTGGGAGGGCAGGGTCTCTGACCCCCAGCCGGTACCCGGCGTGCCTGACATGCTTGACCTGCAGTGGCACCAGGGTACCAGCGAGAGGGCTGGAGGGAGGCATTTGTACTTAGGCAATGATTAACCTGGCTGAGCTGGTAAATCATTCGATAGTCAGAACTTTACCCTGGAAAACGCCAGCCTTGCAAACGCGGGGCTGTTTCACATCTGCTCTTTCTTCATCGGACTTTTATTACCAAGAGGTCAGGAGCCGTGCGGAGGGCCTTTGGGAAATTATCCTCAAGCGGATTCCTCCTTCTTTGCCTTGCCAGCCCCGGTCTGCTGTGTGCCCCCCGAGAAACTGTCCCGCCTGGGGCGCTTTCAGGGTGGGCTTTGCAGACTGTGTGCACACACACTTGTGTGTATGTGGGCGTGGGGTGGGGGTGTAGAGAGGCAGGGCTGAGGCCTCCTTGTTTATTTATTATCTTTGGAAATCACCGTCGGTGATGAAATTACCCCCAAAGGGCAGAGGTGGCAAGGACGGGACTTTGCTAAACCTGGCGGTCTGGGCCGACGGCGCTGGAGCAGGGCCTGTGCGCCAGCTGGTCACAGGGTGCTGGCTGCCTCCCTCGAGGGTGACTGTCCTCATCCCCCTCCGTGTTGAGAAACTGTGTCTATATGTGTATGTCTGTGCATGCGTGTGTGTATTAGCATGTGCCCTTGTGTATGCATGTACACACGTGCATTTAAATGTGTGCATGTCTGTGCCTTTGTGCCCATGTGACTACTTAAACATCTGTATACATATGTGCATGTGTAAATGTGTATCTGTGTGCGTGCCTGTTGACATGTATGCCTGTGGCGTGCATATGTGTTGTGCACTTATGTACCTCACTCCCCACCATAAGTGTAGGACAGAAATAATACATGCCAGGCATCTGGCACATGCCAGTGTTAGCCCTTTTCCTCCCCTCCCCCCACACGGAGGATACAGAGAGACCTAGCTTTGACACCCAGCTTTTCTAGCTATTCGTTGTGTAACCCCAGGCTAGTCGTGCCTGATAAGAAGACTGGAACTTTGAGGGGTGTTGCTGAGGTTCATGAGTAACGTATTTGTGTGTGACTGGGAACCTGGTTGGGAGAAGGGCAGTCGATGGGTGACATGTCCTTTCAGGTTTGGGGAGATGTGGCCTTGCCATTGGGGGTTTGGGAGAGCAGGGGGGACTGTAGATGCCCCTCCCACTCTTGGTTCTGAAACCTCGGCAGCCTTTAGTAGGACCACGGGGACAGATCTTATACCACCCGCCATACCACCAGTCATGTGGCCTCCGGGGCCAGGAGAGGCCAGAACTCACTAGGGCTATTTGTGCTTCCGCAGCTCGCCTAGTCAGTGTTAGAAATTACTAGAAGGCTGAGGTCAGGGATTCTGGAGACCCTGGCTTGCCCACTGGTGACCACAGCACTGTCATCTTATGTGAAGCTGCTGCCCTTTCCCTAGTGGCAGCCCTCAGGGTTCTCCGTGTTTGCCCAGGACAGGACAAAGAAAACCCCACGCCCAGCTCCATCAAATAAATCCAGAGCCTTCTCAGGAACCACAGGCAACTAAAAGCCAAGAAAATGGGAGTATTTTCTCTGCCTCCCCACTGTTTTCTGATTAGTCACTCCTAGCTAATTAGCAAGAGACAAATGGGACAATAAAGCTCTGAAAATACCCATTGGCTTCCTGGAATCCCAGCCACAGACACGGCAGAGGGCCTGGCAGAGACGCAGAGAGATGAGGAGACCTTTGTGGGTCCCCAGGAAGGAGGCACAAAGGGCCGGGCCGCCCTGGGCATGCCGGCAGGTGGCTGCCGGTGGCTGTGGGTCTGTGTGGGAGGTTTGGGAAGCTGCGCCATCTTCCCCTTTCCTCCTCTGTGTCTGGGAGAAGTGATTTCACTTCATGGTCATCCCATGACTAAGGAGAACTTCCCCCGTCTGAGGTAGAAATTGCCAGGGGACCCTGGGAACATTCAGGGGTCTGTGGCCAAGGGGGCGTCTGCTTCCAGAGATGCTGAGACCCCTCAAGGGGTCATGTCCACCACATGCGTGTGGGTGACAGCTGCTGCTTCCCTAGTTGGGTCCCTTACCAAGACGGGCAGGTTTTGCTGCTGTAAAATGACCCCAGTCCCAAGGGCTTAGGAGGTTTCCCCTTGCTTGGTTGACACGTCCATCATGTTCTTGAAGGGCCAGCAGGCACCTGCTCCACACGGGCCGTGTGTAGGGGGCCGCCCGTGGAGGAGGTTCTCCCACCTGGTGATGCTGTCACCTCCACCCAAGGCTTCAGGGGTCTCAGGGGGCAGGGGTGGAGGACCGGAGCCCAGCGCTGGCAATGCAGTCCTTTGGCCTTCATGTACTGGGAATGATGAAGCCAGTGCCCTGTGGCTGTTGGTAATGTCTGTCATATCTCGAACGTGGGTTCAGTGGGGCTGATAATCACTGATTAGAGGTACCAAGAGTGTGGTGCGTGGGCGTTTTAGTTTCCTATGGCTGCCGTGACGAATTCCCACAAAATTGGTGGCTTCAAACCACGCAGATTTAGCATCTCATAGTTCTAGAGGTCAGACGTCCAAAATGGGTCCCCGGGGCTAAAAGCAAGGTGTCAGCAGGGCCGAGTTCCCTCTTTAGGCTCAGGGAGAATCCGGCCCATTGCCTTCTCCAGCAGCTGGAGGTACTTGCATTCTTTGGCTTGTGGTGGAATCGCTTTGACCTCTGTTCCTGAGGTCACATCTCCTCTGCCTCTGACCCTCCTGCCTCCCTCTTATAAGGACCTTGTGATGACAAGACCCACGTGGGTAACCAGGATCATCTCCCCATCTCAAGGCCTTAACTTAATCACCTCTGCAGAGACTTTTGTCCAGGTAAGGTCACATATGCACAGGCCCCGGGATTAGGATGACGACATTTTGGGGGGCTGCAACGACCGGCCCTAAGATGAGAAACCAAGTGACTTCCCTTCTCCCCTCTCTCTCTTCCTATCCCTCTGTCTGCCCTTCCCCCGCCACCCTGTATCTCCTTTGTCCCTCGTTTCCAGCCAGACGTTGTGTGGAGTTGGGGATGATGACGTCTGTGTTTATGGAGCTGTTGGTCTATTCCAGAGGGGAGACGGATGGTCAACAGGAGCTTCATGGGTACATTTATCGGGTGGCCCAGTCTCCTCATGGAGACAAGGAGTGACTTGTCAGCTGTGATTGAGGAATGAGGAGGTGTTAGGGAAGTGAACTGGGGAATCACAGTTGTAAACATGGATTGCTTCGCCGCTTGGTCCTAGCACCCAGGCCGAGCTCCCTCCGTTTCTGACAGTGACTCCTTGCTTTGTCTGTCCTGATTGCACCCTCTCTGTTCCCCACCCCTTCTCCTGCCGCTTTTCTGGAAGGTGGGAGGGATCAGCTTTCTCCTCACCTTGGTCTCCCTGGTTTCTGGCTCGGGAGCCGGCCATGCCTCCCGGAGGCCGGCTGGACTTGGCTGCAGGGATGTGGGAAATAGGACCCGGGACCGTATTTGCAAAAGCAACAAAGTTGAAAGCTGGGCCGGACAGGCTGGGCACAGCTGTTTGCACTGGGGGAAGCGCTGGCCTCAGAGATGCCTTCCTCCTCCTCGGGCCAGAAAGGGAGATTGTCTCAGACTCCTCCCGATGAAGAACATATAGTCCAAACAAACCCCACTGCAGGTCCTGGTGCCAGCCTCAAACAGGGGAGGCGACTGTCACACACCGTGCCCCCCCCAAGGCGGTGGGTGAGGTTGCTCACCCAAGGGGAGAGCGAGACCTCTAAGTACAGCCTAGAGATAAAAGCTGGGCGCACTCTGTCGGCTTCAAACACACCTTCCCTCTCAGCCCTGGAGATGCCATTTGCGTCTTCTCTTTCCTGTGTTGTCACTCCTTGCCAAAAGCCATAGGCAGCATGGCCAAGATTCCTCTTTGGGGTAGAAAAATCAAAGAATGAGGCATGAGCTTCTAATTAGCAAAGAGAGAGAAATCGCTGGCAGAGGGACCACCCTTGGCTTCGTGCGCTGCAGCCTCCCAAAGTCCCCTTTATGTCTCAGGCCCACATTCCTCAGCGTCCCACACCCCCCCGGGCACCGGAGCCACCGTGCAAGTGTGTCCAGTGGGCTGTGGACAGGAAGGTAATTTTCCACATCAGAATCGAGTCCTCGCCGGCGGCTGTGGTGTGGCCCCTGTGCTTTTCGCTCCGTGCATTCCCAGCAACCATGTTAAATGGCTATTAAGTTAATTGTCTCCTTCCTAAGTGAGGACAGAGACAATCAGTGCCTAATAAGTATAGGCTAATGAAACTAACTTCCCTATAAGAATTATGCTTTACCTCGGAATTAACAAATGCCACTACCTAGCTTAACATTCAGAGAAAATATCTTCCTCTTTAAAAGGCATTTCTACCTATTATTCTACGTCGGAGCTCATTTAATGCAAGGGGAAGCTAAGGGATAGGAAGATTCGCAGAAACCTCCTGCATCAGGAGGAAGCAAGCACGGTAGATGAGTGATGATAAATGTGGCATCTGTTCTACCACTTCCACAACTGTGTTCAGGACAGACATCAGTAATCAATCACCACGCTTTCCTGTCGAGCCCAGATGCAGCTGCAGAATTCTTCACAACACACTTCCAGGTGCTTGAGACGTGGTTTGCAAATAGCTCCATCTGATCTAATGCATCTCACCCTGACCTCCAAATGTCTGCTCTCTGACTCGGGGTGGTCACTGCACATTCTCATTTACTTCCCCGTCGACAGCACCTACAGGTATATTTCTTCCTGTGGCCACCTCATGGCCGTTTGACTGTGGTCACGACAGTTTATATTTCTCAAGGCCTTGCTTAGTTCCTTGTCTGTAGAGTGGAGATAATTGTAATATGTGGCAAGACTCTGAGCGACCCAACCAAAGCATAGAGTGCTTACTTAGTACTGCTAGCACCTATGGGGCACTCAAGAAATGAGAGCAGCTTAGAAATACATTTGCATTTCCCCTAAACCGGGGTGGGCAAACTTTTTGACTTGAGGGCCACAATGGGTTCTTACACTGGACCGGAGGGCCAGAACAAAAGCAACCTGACCATGCTGGCACTCTCCTCTTGGGCTGCTGGTGAAGGAGCGGAGGGGAGAGCAAGAGAACCCTCCACTCTTTCAGCCCCGCGGGCCGGATAGAACAGCCGAACGGGCCGAATCCGGCCCGTGGGCCGTAGTTTGCCCACGGCTGCCCTAAACCCTCAGCAGATTGAAGCCCCAACAGCCGGCAGCATTGGACCTTCCCCAGTCTCTGGCAAGCCCTCCTCAGCACACCGCTGCAGGGGGAGGGTGCCTCACCCCTGCATTCCTGCCTCCCTGCCCCAGGGGCCCACCCACACCGAAAGACCTCATCTCAGGTCTGCAGCATTCCTTCCACACAGGGAAGGAGAGAGCCTGTCATTTCCCCTCTTGTAGAAACCCACAAGGGATAGTTCCCGTGTTATCACAGTTATAATAAGCAGCAGGCATCACCCAGGGAGCGGAAAACGTGACGGAGCAACACGGAAAAAAAATACCCACGGTTCCCTTTTCTCCTGAGCGGTCAGAGCGGCTCAGCGGAAAGCAGGCCCCCTGGGCCTGGGTGACAGCACTTTTCCTTCTGATGTAGCTCCGGGGAACAGACCTCACTCTGGTGGGAGACGCGGCGATGGTGAGCCCACAGACCCAACTAACATCACGCACAGACCTCCCGGGGTGTGACGGCCCCAGGCAGACCTGAGTGGGATCCTGCATGGAAAGGGCCTGCCAGCTAGGGAGTGTGGACCGGGCACCGAGCTGGGAACAAGGCCTGGGCCCTTCCGTGGTCCATGCCGCCATGTGTGTAGCTTATTGGGTGAGCTGCAGCCTCCTCGCCTGATCTGCCCACCGGTTCAGATCCCCCCAGATCTCCACATAGCCACTCATGCCCGACATCGCTCCAGGTGCTCCAAGCCACGATTTCATTTAAGGAACACTGCGACCTTTGCAGCGCATACGATGCCTACATTGCTGAGACTGGCGCTCAGAGGGGTGAAGCAACTTGCCCAGGGTCACATAGCACCTCCAGTTCTGGTGCGTGTACAATGGGGCTGTGTTGCCTCCTTGGAGCACATGGTGGAACGTTGCTGGAACTTTCCATGGAAGAATAAATAAAACTGGTGGTAGGGAAGAAACTCAAAAATTAAGAGACAAATGTGAAATCCAGGAGGGAGTTGTGATGTGGATCAGTTTTGAAAGAAGGGCTGCTTTTCTGGCCCTTCCCTCCAGCCCCAGGGCCTTAGAACGGCTGTCTCCACCTCAAAGACCCCATGACCCCCCCACCCCCACCCTTGTGCCCTAATTCTTCCAACCATGAACTACAGAGGAGGAACTCCCAATGCCAGTTATTGCCATTGGGCTGTTCACAGTCTACCCTCATGGAGGGAGCAAGCTTCCTGGCAAGTGATTGTTCTCCCCGAACCTTAGTTTCCTCATCTCTACAATGGGTCAATAATATTACCTACCAGTTGGAGCTGTGAAGATGACAAGGAAGCCCCTATTACTTATAACAAGGTTATGAGTTATAAGTAATAGGGACTTCCTCGCGGTTGTCATTCACTTCTCTTAAAACTTGAGTGCAGGTCCCCCACTAGGTTGAATCACCAACTTTTGTGTCTTTAGCCTTTGTTCCCTTGAAAATGCAGACTCAGTGATGAACTGGAAATTGTGCCCATGGGCTCCCTTAATTCCTGATGCCCCCAAGGGGAAGGGGCATTGCATTGGATCAGACTTGGGGTCCAGAGCCATGCCGACCAGGTTGATACTGATACCTCTGTGACCTCGGATGAGCCATATCCCTTACCGAAGCCCGTTTCCCTGCTGTAGAATGGGGGATTAGTGTATCAGTCTTGCAGTTTGTTTCGAAGTCTGACAGAAACCTTCTTGAGTGTTCATGCAGCCCAGCGCCCAGCACACGGTGGGTGCCCAGGGAGGACCACTGTTAGCGGGTTATCCCTGCTGTCTTCGTGGTGACGCTGCTACTTTCGGGTGTGTGCTCACGGTGGGGAGGAAGGGGTTGCTTGCCTGGGCTCCCCTCCGGGAAGGGAGCCCCCCCTTCCACCTTTGCTCCACGAGCTCCTTTTCCCCAGAGCCACCAGGTGGTGTCAGTAGCCTTTGAGGCCGCCCAGAGGGTCAGGAAGGTGTGGGCCCAGCCCAGTGCTCCCACTGAGTCATGGCTTCCAGGGAGGCAGCAGCTGCCCTGGGGCCAGGAACGCCCTGCTTGGCATTTTCGACATGGCATTGCCTTCTGATGCAGACGTAGGCCAGGCCTGCAGTAGTGGAGCAGGCCCTCCCCTGGCCACAGGTCACGTCTGGGGCTCCTCTGCATGCTGGGCACCTGTGAGCCTGGGTGCCCTGGGGAGCAAGGAGACCCAGCCCTGGGGGTGGGGGTGGGGGTAGACAGGTGTTGAACTGGTTGTTTCAAGGAGATGTCTATTTTAAAAGGTGATATCTGTGCGTTTGGGTTGCTTCCATCTTTTGGCTGTTCTGAATAATGCTGATCTGAACATGGCTGTACACATATTCGTTCAAGCCCCCACTGTCGATCCCTTTGTGCATGCACAGAGGAATTCTGTGTGTAATTTTCCTGGAACAGCCAAGCTGTCTTCCACAGCAGCTGCACCACTTTCCTTCCCCACCGGCGGGGCCTGGCTCCCGTCCCTCCACACCCTCACCAGCACTTGCTATTTTCTGTTGTTTTGTTAATAGCCATTCTAATGGGTATGAGCGTGGCGTCTGGTTGTGGTTTTGATTTGCATTCTTAGAAACAGAAGGTAGAATCGTGGTTACCTGGGGGAGGGGAGTGGTGAATGGGGAGTTCGTGTTTAATGGGACAATCGAGGAAGCTGAGAAAGTTCTAGAGGCAGATGGTGGTAATGGTTGCACAACAGTGTGGATGAGTTTAATGCTACTGAACTGTGCACTTAAAATGGTTAAATTCACACATCCTGTTATATATATTTTATCACAGGTTGCATGTCTTGTTTTTTTTTAAGGAGGAATGCAAATTGAAGGACATTCTGTAAACCACCTGAGCAGTGCTCCTCAAAACTGGCTAGATCTTTTAAGGGCAAGGAAAGTGCAAGAAGCTGTTCCAGACCAGGGGAGGAGAGGGTGACATGACACCCAGTGTAACGTGGGCCCTGGGACATTGTGGAGTACAAATGAGGTGTGAACTTCAGTTAGCAGTCATGTTTCAATGCCGATTTCTTGGTTGTGATCAATGTTCCATGGTTATGGAGATGTTAACATTAGGGGAAATTGAGTGAGAGATATATACCAGAATTCACTGGAATTCCCTGTACTATCTCTGTAACTTTTCTGTAAGTCTAAAGTGATTTTTAAATTAAAGGGTTTTTAAAGGGGAGGATGTCTGGTCTGGGTGGGAGTGGTCAGGGGAGGGTTCCAGGATAAAGTGCTAATTAATCTGAGGCCTGAGGCAAGTCAGGCCTGCTGGAAGGGAAATGTGTGGGCAGAAGGAACAGCACCTAAGATGGCTCAGAGTTCTGTACAGTCCTGGCATACTTAAGATCCTGAAAGATCTCAATCCTGACTGCCTTCACCCGTAGCTTGTTTTTTTTTTTCAAGTTGATTTTTATTTTTACTTCACTGGGCTCTTAATAATACTACTAGCGTTTTTCTTTCGGTGTGAAATGCCTTTATTATTATTTTAAAAATCTAACTTTTGCAGCAAAAACAAATTAAACAGGAATTTCTTGGAATTCCACAACCCAGAGATGGTAGTGTCAATATTTCTGGATGTAGCCCTGGCTGGTGCGGCTCACTTGGTTGGAGGATCATCTCATGCACTAAAGGCCATGGGTTCGATTCCTGGTCAGGGCATATGCCCAGGTGGCAGTTTTGATCCCTGGTTAGGGCTCTGTGCAGGTCTCTCTCTCTCTCTCTCTCTCTCTCTCTCTCTCTCTCTCTCCCTCTCTGTCTCCCTCTCTCTTTCTCTCCCTCCCTCTTTCCCTCCCTCCCTTTTTCCCTCCCTCTTTCCCCCTTCCCTCCCTGCTCCCCCTCTCTCAAAGAACAACACACACACACACACACACACACACACACACACACACACACTTTTTTTTCTCGAGGGGTGGTATATTCTTTCACACTTTTTCATCATTAGCCTTTCTTTTTATCCCTCGAAGATTTGTTGTCTTTCTGAATAGTCCCCATTGTGCTACAAACCCGGAGAACTTTCTAGGGCTCCAGGTTGTGTGGGCCCTGCTTTGTGCACTGAGGTGAGCATCTCCCCAGGAAGTCATTTCTGAGTGGAGACGGGAGGATGGGGTGAGGCCAGCCTTATATGGAAGGGAGCGGGCAAGTATGGCAGAGGCACCAGCCGGGGCGGAGGCCAGGGATGCTGCTCAGCCGTCCACACACAGGACAATCCCCACAAAGAATGATCAGTCCCCGCATGCCAACAGTGCCGAGGCGGAGAAACCTGGATTTGAGGGAGGGAGGGAGGGAGAGAGGGAGGAAAAGACAGGGAATGAGGTTGTAGAGTTGAAGGCAGGGCCAGCCAGGCAGGCTGCCCTGGAAATTGTGACAGGCATATCCCAGAAGAATAGAAATAATAACCACAGCAGCAGTTCATGTTTACCGAGTGCTTCTCAGGGTGCCAGGCGCCACAGGAAGCGCCCTTCTTGCATTATCTCATGTAAACCCACCCCACCACAAGGTGGCCCAGAGCTTGCTGCCAGCGGGCCGTGCACAGTAGGCCTCAGGAACCCGAGCTCGCTGTCCCTCTCCCCTGCAGGTGCCAGGCCTGTGGATCGTGACTGATGCCCGTCAGCTTTGCTCCTCCAGTGCCTTGTCCTTTTGAAAGCAAGGCACAGATGCGGCGGGCGGGCCCGCAGATAAGATGGCCATGTAAAACACACAGCCCTTCCCGGCGGAACCTTGCTGTCCATGTTTGTGAGTGATGGGGTGGGGTTACCCGGCAACCAGGCCATTGAGTCCCACCTGCTGCCCAGCTGCCACCAGGACTTCCTTCTTTGGTGTGGGCCCTCCACCTTCCTGGCACCCGGGGCAGGGCATGCTGGGCAGAGGAGAGGGTGTTGTTCCTTTGTTGGTTTTTATTTCAAGAGAACACCAGGCCTGGCTGTGTGGGCCCGGCAATGTGATAGCAGGCTCTGAATTTCCACTGGCTGGGGCCGAGACGGGAATAATGATGAGAACCGATGGTGATGGGACAGCAGCCATGGTGGTTCTTTATGGTGCACCCGCTGGGCGCTGGGCGGCCTTTCATCTGTCTCTATTGAGGAGATGCAGTGTGAGCGTGACAGGCAAAGCCTTTGTTCCCATGGACCCTGCATTCTGGTAAAGAAGGAGAGAATAAACACGTAACACATGCATGAGACTTTAGGTGGCCATGTGTGTTTTGGAGAAACAAGGCATGGGGAGGTGAGGCCCAGGAGACTAACGTGTCATTTCCTGGGGGTCAAGGAAGACATTTGAACAGAGTCTTAAATTAGGGCAGTGGTCGGCAAACTCAGTGGTCAACAGAGCCAAATATCAACAGTACAATGATGGGAGTTTCTTTTGAGAGCCAAACACTGACTTCTACACATGGACCACGAAGTTTCGATTGCACTGTACGTGCGTGCTCGCACGTGGTATTTTGTGGAAGAGCCACGCTCAAGGGGCCAAAGGGCTGGATCAGAGCGAGCAAGGAAGAGGGTGGTAGGAGCTAAGGCTGGAGAGAGTGGAGGCCGCAGGTCACAGGCTGGGGGCGGGCATTCAGGCCATGGCCAGGGCTCTCAACTTTCTTCTGAATGAGGAGAGACCCATTGGAGGCTTGTGAGCAAACAGACACAATCTGACTTTGGCTTTAAAAAGCATCCCTCAGCTGCTGGGCGGAGAATAGTCTAAACCTCCAATCCGATTGCCACTAGCCGCGTGTGACCATTTAAACAGAAATTAATTGTAAAGAAATAACGTTGAAAATGTAGGTCACAATAGTCACATTTCAAGCGCTCACTAGCCAGCGCAGATGCAGAATATTGCCACCTTCACAGAAAGTTCCCCTGGCCAGTGCTGTCTGAGGGGTGCACACTGGGCATCTGCTGGGGCTGTGGTAATGATCCACGGGAGGTTGATCCCCAGCCACTTGGTAGCGTTGGTCTGACTCAGGACCTATTTGAAGGTCACGAGGACAGGACTTGCTAATGGGTTGGATGTAGATGTGCGGGAGAAGCAAGCGAGGGCAGCTCATTGGTTGGGCGGAGAGGCCATTGGTGAGATGAAGGTGCAGATGGTAGTTAACTCACCCTTCACTGAGTACATGGTCTGTGCCAGGCACAGACTGAGTCCATGCCCAAGGCTCCCGGCATCACGGCAGCCCCATTTAGTAGCCTTATGACAGGTGAGGCTCCACAAGGGACATGGCCGGCTCCGCCCACACAGCTCAGGGCTCAGAGCACCAGGATTCAAATTCGGGTCTTTTGGGCTCTGATGCTGCCCACAAGGAAGACCGTATTGCCAGTTCTCTCATCCCAGAAACCACCCTCGAGCTGACAGACACTTCTGTCCCCAAGTGAACCCATTTGGGACCAACCTGTAGTGCTGCCTGTGCTTGTCAGGCGCCTGGTGCGGGCCTCGTGGGCAGGGCAGTGCTCACGGGGCTGAGCCCGTGACAGTGGGTCCTCCCATCGGGATGTCCTCCCCTTTCTTCCCAACCCCACCCTCCCCATCATGGGCAGACTTCCCCGGCCGGGCTCCTGAGCACCCTGCCGGCTCGCTCATCTATCCAGTGCTCAATCTGCCAGCATCTAAGGGCTCTGAGTCCATATTTCACAACAATTCTGTGAGGCAGGTGGGCATTTCCCCATTTTCCAAATGTGGACATAGGCTTAGAGAGGTGCACTCACTTGCCTGAGGTGTGATAATCACGGTAAATTTAAACTCAGGTCTGTTTGAATCCATAGCCCTTGCTCTTCATTCACCTCCTGCTGAAGTGCTGGGGAGCAAGGCCTCCCACGGAGGGCTGTGCACTTTTATTGGGGCTCAGCACAGTCTGGAGCTTTTGTCTCCTTCCCGCTAGAGCAATCCAGCGGCACAGTCAGCAGTCCGTCCTCTGTGCACAATGTGCACGACTCCGGGGCTCTGCCTTTGGCCACTCCCCTGAGTTTCCGCTTTACAGCCCAGATTCCCTCTGTATGAGCCTGGGTCCCCAGGGTCTCGCCCAGAACTGAGGTTCAGTGCAGTCTGAGTTGGGGTTCAGCACAGTCCGGAGCTTTTATCTCCTTCCCTCTGGGGAACGCCAGCCAGACACTCAGCCGCCCCCTCCTCTCCGGCTCCGTCCTCTCCCCACATGCGCACCGTGTCTCCGTACCTTAGGCTTTTACAGCTCCTCTGGTTTTCCTTCTGGTTTTCTCTTTCCTTCTAGTTGTAGACTTTCCAGTCAGTCAACTCTCCTGTAGTTCTGGATAATATCCATTTTGTATTTTAGTTGTATTTTTTTTTTAAATTGTTGTGTGAGGCTGCAGTTAGGCGTTTACCTATGCCGCCATCTTGGTTTCCCCTTGGACCCTAGGACTGTGCACTTTTAATTTCAGGCATCGTCATGGCCAAGGGTTGAGTGGGCTGGAATCCCATGTGCCCTGTAGAGGCGCTGACCCACCCGGGGGAAGGGCATTTTGTTCTGTGCACAAAGGCTCCCTCGCTGGCCGGGCCCTGGCCTGCATTGGCTAAGAGGGGGGTTCATTTTCTCTTCCCACAGCCCGGCTGGCACCTGTGATGGCAGACACAGAGGAGCAACGAGATTGTGGCAAGGCCTGGAGGGTGATTGGGACAGGCATCTTGGCTCCGTGGTCATGAGTTCTCGCCTTAAAGCCCATAGTCCTGAGTACAAACCCCGCTCTGCCTCTGGGACTCCTTGCAGGTCGCGAATTCCATCGGCTGCAGTTTCTTTTTGTTGGGAAAATGGGAGTGACGATACGCTCCTCCTTCCAGTAGGGTAGCCCCTTTCCATCCAAGTTGAGTTCCATGGGCCAGTGCACCAGCCTCACCTAGAAGGTTGTTGGAAATGCAGACTCACAGACCCTACCCAACCTACTGCGTTGTAACCTGGTTTTCTCAAAGCTCCCTAGGAGATGCGTGTGCACATTACCGGGAGAAGTTCAAGTTAATCGAGTACTCTGAGCACCAGCAGTAAGCTGCTCTTGGTCGGCATGCTCTCTTCTCATTAGCCGTGCGGTCGGGCCGCCCTTCTCATACTTGGTGATTCACGGTGCGGAGATGAGAAGCCTCGGAAAACAGATCAATACCTAGAAAAGCATCTGCCTCTGGCCCTGCTCCTGCTGCTGGTCAGCGCTATCCGTCTGTTTACGGCACCTTGAAGAGCCGAACTTCCAGCATGGACTGCAGGCTGGGAGTGGTGTGGCTCAGTGGGTGGTGTCTGGGCCTGGCCTTCAGAGCAGAGTCCCGCGTTGTGAGGCCAGAAGAGCTGCAGGATCCCAGCCGAGGGCCCAGAGACTGCCGCTCAGCCATTCTTCCTCTCTTCCCCTGCAGGTTTAGGGCTGATCAGTGTGGTCTGAGAGCCCCAGGTGGGTGGGAGATAAGCAGGCAGCTGCCACTTCACTGTGGAGCCCAGGTTTTAATTGGCCAAATAAATCTCCTGGGGGAGAAAAGAATGCGGTGCTCACACATGCAAGGGACTCAAGTGGCCCAGGAGGGGCCAGGAATAAAGGTTAGTTTGCACTGGGACCTTCATCAGCATCGCCCTGTGCACCCACACTCAAGTCCCCGTTCTTGGGGCAGCTTTTCTAAGAAGTGCTCATGAAGACCTTTAGAGACTCGACGTAAAAATGTGTGTGTGTGTGTGTGTGTGTGTGTGTGTGTGTGTGTGTATTACACCTATCATCCATCTATCTATCTATCTATTTATCTATCTATCTATCTTTGTGTGTGTTATATATTTAATGCTCTCAGAGCAGAAATAAAACCACAAAGCTATTAAGAGAGGAATCCAGGCTCCATGTAATGTGGTCTGAGCCCCTTCCTGGAATCCCTGAGGGTCGATGAGGGCCGGCATGAATAATGAGGAGTGAGGACGAGAGAAAGGGGCAGCGCTGGCTGTGCGGCACCCCGAGGCCAGCAGTTCTCAGACTGAGGTGCACACTGGCGCGCAGAGCCTGTTCCAGGGCATAGTCCTTGGGTGACGGTGGCAGAGAGCTGGGCTGCTCTTTATTTTGAACAGGCAATCCTGGTGACACTGGTGCTGGGGGCCCTGCAGAGTGGGTACCGGGGAGAGAATCAGCAAGTCAGGCACGTAACAGGTTCTCGATAAATATTTGATGAGTAGAGACTTATATGAAGAAATGAATAAAACATGCACAAGCTAATGGGTGGATGTGCTGAGAATGAGCTTGCAACTGAGAATGCGACAAGGGAGAGCATCTCCAAGCAGTAAATGCATGTGTGCCGGGCATGTATATGGGGTGGGGTGCGGGGCAGCAGGGGTGGACAGGGGCTCTAGAGTGGGTAGATGAAGGGGTGGTGCTCAGGCATGTCTTTTGAGGGGCAGGGCGCTCCAGGCATTCTGGCTGTTCACAGGCTCAGTTCTGGGAGCGAGGCAGAAATGGGATGGTTACCATGAAGTCTGCAGAGAATACCTACTTGGACAAGGTCAGGGCATTACTGTGAACTTTAGCCCACAGTCTGCGCCCCAGCTGGGCATGGCCTTTGGCTGCATGGCTGACCTCCCCCAACCCCAAAGAGACGTGGGCCCCTTTGGGTGCCAGTTGACTTACTCAGAGGAGATGAGCCTTTCTCCCTAGTCTTCACTCTATAAGCTCCTATACCTCTTCCAAGACCCACTGAAATACGCCACCGCCAGATAACCTTCCCATTCCGGGTGCATCACAGCTCAAGAGATCATGAGGGGGCAGTTGGGCAGGGACTGGAAGCCCCAGCACCTTTACCTCCATTTCTCTGTGCATTTCTGCTTCTGCACCCTCCCACTAAAACATGGCGTCCAATGTGTCCAGCTCAGACTCCGAGGCTCTACACTGGCAAGGAGGCTGTCTGCTCTTTCTCACATCCAGTCCCCAGGTTCCCAAGAAAGGACCCCGTACAGTCAGACTTAGGGACCTCTGGACCAGTCACCATCGGTACCAGGCCAGGACGGGGGTCAGAGTATACACATGGCAGCTTCCGATGGTAGCCCCACAGCCAATGGGGGCAGGACATTCTGAGGGGAAATTTAGCTTCTAAAGGGGGCAGGGTGACAGAGACAGTAGCTGTGCTGCCCAGGCCTCACCCCAGGAAGAGTTCAGTTACCTCCCTCAGAATCCTATTCCTCAGCCCTCTATTCATCCTGTCCGTGGGAGTGTAGCATTAAACATATATCTATCTGTTGGGTTTATCTCCTCGGAGACTGTGAGGTCCTTCAGGATGCGCTGGCCCCATCGTCTCTCCCAGCCCTGTACTGGGGCTCATACACAGATGCCACCCAGGAGTACGTGCCACTTTGCACGCCCCCGCCCCCTCCAGGTTCCAGGACCAGGACCAGAGTGTGTCCTCTGGGCACTCACCACCAACGGGAAAGAAACTGCAGGCGAGAAACTTGAGAGGCTGGGGGAAATAGTTGGCCCTTTGAGGCCGAAATCGGGCAGCGGGGGACACGGGGGACCGCTGGCTGTCATTTGTTTGGACAAGCGAGGCTTCTGCCACTCTGTCTCGGATACTGCGGGGGAGACAAAGGCGCTTCAGATCGGAGGCCGCCCTCTTCCCAAGGAGGAGGGCGCGCCGGGGTGGCTGGACGCGTTGGCTTCCAGATGAAATTATGTGCTTGGGGTTTGGGTGGACTTAGGCCTCATTCATGTGTCTCTGTTTGCTCAGCCTGCCAGGCCCCGTACCTGGTCTCCCAGCCTGCTGGGGACAGATCGGGGCCTTACTGTTCTTCCAGGGAGTGAAGGAGTGTTACCCTCCTCTGAGCTCCTTTCCTCCATCATCTCATCATCCTGCAGGTCCTACTCGGGGCGCCCACCGAGGCGAGGCTGGGAGAGGAGGCATGGAGCTGGAGCCAGGTTTGTGTCCTGGCTCTGCTACCCTCTGGCTGTGTCCTTTATTTGACCTCTCTGTGTCCTCATATGTACAATGAGGCTCATATTACCCGCCTACCAGGTCTTGATGACGCTCTTATGTATTCATTTCTGCTTCTCCTAAAACCCATCAATTCTACTCCCATTTTTTTTTTCTCTCAAAAGAACTGAGTGCCCAGTCCATCAAAAGACACGAACAAGAGTATTTAGAGCAGCCTTAGTCATGATAATAGCCGAAATGTTGGAAACAGCCCAAGTATCCATCCACAGTAAAATGGATAAATTGTGGTATAATTACTCACACAGTGGAACTCTATACAGCGATGAAGAATAACAGTTGTCACAGAGGAATCTTGCAGGCATTTCTTGAACAGCCAGACACAGATGAGGACATGCTGCATGGTTCCAGTCATATGTAGTTCAAGGGCAGACTAGCCAGCAGTGACAGAGGTCAGAGGTCAGAAGGGCCATGAGGGAGCCTTCCGGCTGCTGGATGGTGGTCACACGAGTGTGTCTGTACGTGAACGCTCACCAGGCTTGCACGCACCGTCAGTGCACGTGACCATATGAAAGTAACACCTCCGACCTCCCTTTCTCCCTCTGCTGTGGATGCTTCCTGGGAGGAAGCCCAAAGCACAGCCCCAGGCTTTGTTTGGTGGGAAAACCCGTCAAAGAAGGGCCCGTAGAAGCCGGGCTGAACTTGTAGTTGCGGTCCCTTGAGGGACTACTGAACTGTCTTTGCAGTGTGTTGTGCCCAGTGTGGGGCACTGTTGGTGCAGGGTGGGACCCCCTTCTTTTCCATACTTGCATGTGGCATTCCTGTCAAGAAAATAGCGCGGCCTCGGGAGCATTTACTTACCCTGAAGCCCCAGTCCTGTGGTTGGAGGAGGGAGACAGAGGCTTGCATTGGAAATCTCATGGTGCAGGTTTGGGCCAGGGTGGTCGCCTCTCTGGACCTGTTTGTGCTGTGAACCAGGGCACGGAAGGGATATGGGAACATCGCCCAGTGACGACCGTGTGAAGTACAGCCCCTGGCTTGGCTTGTAGTTCTCTTTCTTGCTCCACTGCCACTTGGCCATTAGGGCCCTCCTTCTCTGCCACACCACAACCCATCCTTTCTCCCGTGTTTCCTCCACAGAATCCATCACTGTCCAAAGTTATTGCCTCCTATCAGCTCCCTGAGGGCAGGGATGTTTGCTATTTTGTTCACTGCTGTATCTCCAGCCTTTGGAACATAGTAGGTACTTAACAAGTAGCTGTTAGTTTGGCACTGAGTTGTTAGAAGGTTCACATACTCTTTTCATGCCCCAGGCTTTCTTTTGGGTGAAATTGAGGCTATAACACCCCAGTATATTAACCCAGGGATGCTGGGAGCTTACAGCTGAATAGACTGGATTGTTTAGTGTTAGATTAGATTTTGATTTTAAGCTGGGTGTAACCTTATAAGTAAGGAGGCTCCTTTTGCAGGTAGGAAGACTGAGGCCCAGGAGGGCAGCTTTGACAGCAAGGGAGGAAGAGGAGACCTCTGGACTCACCCGTTGGCATTAACCATGGGCCATGACATGGTCTGTCAACTCTGGCTTTCTGTCTAACTTCCAGCTCCTTCTCCCCCACTGCCTCTGGTCACATGCCTGCCCACTGGAAGTGGGGGTATTAGAAGGAAGCTATGCCCCCACCCACATTGTGAGGGGCTGCTTAGCAAAAACTCTGTAGCATGTGGGCCACATGTCTTGGCACAGCTGGGCCCCCGGGTGAGGGCACCGTGCCTTGGGAGTGAGTCATTCTCC